>CM077516.1:32312804-34774295 GCA_039654895.1 Mongoloraphidia duomilia | reverse complement strand
CCTATTTATAACTGTCAATACATAACTGAAAACACAAATGGTGCATTTGCGCACGAGCACTGTGGCCTATTCGTCCCAGATTTGTTATTGTAAAGAAAATGGCTGATTGCTTGGCATGCAATGCTTTTAATCTGGAAAATATGTGTATTTATTAAGTGAGGGTGCCAGCTAGGGAATGCAATCTCGAGTCGAGATCTCGCGAGATAAGTCTGGGGTCGAGATTGGTCATTCGAGATCTCGCCAGATTGTCTGGCGAGATCTCGTCAATATCAAGATTTCGCCTACTTTTAAAAAGAACGTATTATTTTTTATCAAAAATGCTTAAACTTAATCAAAACTATTTACTTGGGGTATTGCTGTTATATTTTGAAAATAAAACCTGCACAGTGCACTATGCAACAAATCACACATGCACATAGTGACACAGCACACTATTATATGTCAATTAATTATTTTGGAAATAACTTCTTATAGTGTGGTATAATTATTATACATTGATCCAGACATTTGAAATCACAAGCTAAAAATTGGTGGAAATGTCAAAGAATAGTGTTCTGATTGATATCCCAAACTTCCCGAAAAATCCATCTTGGGGAAAATCCGCCATCTTGGAAAGCCACTTTAAAAAGATTTCGTTATTGATAAAAACCCTTCAACTGCAGTTTTGTAAAAAATGGTTATTATCTATCTTTTAGAGGACAAAGTTCTCTACAACTTTCGTATAAATATTTTTTGTCTACGATTCATAGTTTTACTTATTTAAGTACTCGCGGTTTCCTCCCCCTCGATTTTTCATGACGGTATTATGCTGCTTCCCGAGGGCCTAACATAATGATTTGTAACTTTATTTTAAGTTGAACTAGCGGTTTCCTCCCCCTAGATTTTTCATAACGGTATTATGCTGCTTCCCGAGGGCCTAACATAATGATTTGTAACTTTATTTTAAGTTGAACTAAAAGCTAGCGATTAATTATAATTTTATCGAAATTAATGCAGTAGCTCTCTAGTTATAAGCCACCAAACATACAAATCGACAGCAGTGAAACAGACTGACAGACAGACATTTTTTTTTGGAAAATACGATATTTATACTCGACATTAATTATAAAGGCCATTCGTAAAGTAATTTTGTAAAAAAAATTTACAAGGATTGAGAGAGTGCGGTTTAAGTATGAGTATGCATTCCCATACCTTATAACGCACTCTGCTAAGAATAGCCCAGAGTAGCCATACTTTTAATCTTTTTTATAAAATTCCTTTACGAATAGCATTTATAACAATTATAAAAGCTATTCGTAAAGGAATTTTGTAAAAAAAATCAAAAATATGGCTACTATTAGTATAATACGTTATACGATATGTGAATGCATACTCATACTTAATCCGCCCTCTTTCAACCCCTGTAAATTTTTTCTACAAAATTACTTTACGATTAGTCTTTATAATTGATGTCAAGTATAAATATCGTATTTTCGAAAAAATTGTCTGTCGATTTGTATGTTTGGTTGCTTATAACTAGAGAACTACTGCATTAATTTCGATAAAAATTATAGTTAATCGTTAGCTTAAAGTCAAACTTAAAATAAAACTACAAATCAGTTTGTTAGGCCCTCGGGAAGCAACATAATCCCGTTATGTAAAATCGAGGGGGAGGAATCTACGGGTACTTCAATAAGAAAAACTATAAATCGTAGACAAAAAAATGTTTATATAAAAGTTGTAGATAATTTCATCCTCTACAAGATTGGTAATAACCATTTTTTACAAAACTGCAGTTGGAGGGATTTTATCAATAACGAACTCTTTTTAAAGTGGCTTTCCAAGATGGCGGATTTTCCCCAAGATGGATTTTTTGGGAACTTTGGGATATAAATCAGAACACTATTCTTCAACATTAACACCAATTTTTAGCTTGTGGTTTCAAATGTCCGAGTTCAGGCAACTTTTTGTCGTATTTACTTAGGAAGCATAGGGTAAGTTACTATTAGTAACGTTCACGAACATTTGGTTTGAATTGTTCTTAGACATCAGTATTCATTTAACTTTGTAATTTGTTAGCCATCTAATGCTTGTTATAAGTTAAATAACTGTCAATTTCACTCAAGAAAACAATTAAATGTCACTGCAGTCAGCGCGCTCGTTCTTGAAATCTCGTTCGAGATCTCGAAAACGAGTGCCTGCCCACGAGATTAAATCTCGAAAAATGGCTCGAAATCTCGCTAAATCGAGATTGCATTCCCTAGTGCCAGCATAGCTTAGGAACTAACACAGTCAAATTCAAATCAGCTGTAATTTATGAAATAATTATGCACTTATTGTTGATAAAAATTGTCGTTGGAAACAGAGGTCATGAGCAAGATAAGATAGATATTGTAGAAGACAGATAAATAAAACTCATCTCATAGATCATATATCTTTTGAACTGCACGGGCAGATATGCGTGAAAGGTGTAATATCTTTGAGGTTGTATTAGTTATAATTTCAAATGCAAGATAAAGTAGTTCAAACGGATGTCATTGGGCAAGGCAAAAGAATTATTATACTTTTTTAATTTAAGCTTTTTTACGAATATTTGTTGCTAGGATGGACAAATCTCAGTATTTTAAAACTTTGCAATCAGAGTTTCCAGGTTATGTTAAGAAACGCACATTAATAAGTGTATGTTTTCTGTTTGATAGAGGTCTACGAGATACGTGGAAAGAAATAGCAGCTCTAAAAGGTCAAAGGGTGTGGAAGCACGATGAGTCAGTTGTTCACAAAGAAAATGAGGAAAGTAAACAAAACAAATATATTAATTTGTAATTTTTGACAATGTGATTTTCATTTAAATATTTTAAATACAGTAAATCTCATTATTACGTTAAAAATTAGTTTTTGTTCTTATAGAATTATACAAAGTGTGGCAAAAAAAAGATCAACAGTTTTAATATTTTAATAGTTTTTTTTTCATAAACACTGTAAAATATAAACACGCCTTTTTTGTCCAAAATAAAAATATACAAACATGAAAAACTACCAGTTTTTATCGCACTTTGTATTATTACCTATTATTTAAATATTATCAAATACTATTATAATAATTTTTAATGTGATTTTTAAATCACTATTTTTTTGAGCCACACATTCAAAGTATAGAACTGTTTTGCTTTTTTTTTACTCGCTAGGTAGGTCAGTGGTGTCTATTCACTGATTTTTTCAGGTTTCATACATCACATAGTAATATCTCGCAATAACGCGATTTGCAATTTCACATCACATAATCGCTCTTCAAATTCGCTATAGCGCTAATTGCGGGCACTTCTGAGCGCCCCAGTTTTACACATGATTCAATGTTTTCACATATTTTAAACTTATTTTAATTTCTCCGAAAATATAAATTATGCCTGAAGAGTCTTAAAAATCCCGATTCAGACATTCGGGTGTTTAGAAAATGTTCCTCTTAAAGTTTATATTTGCCGCCACAAAAAATACGTCATCAATATGGCGGCGAGCACGATACCGGTGACGTCAAGTGTTCCGTTATTTTAAATAAACTGATTGTTAAAATTTGTTGGATTAAATTATGGAGAATTTCTTCATAATTAAATCCAACAAATTTTAAAATGTTTTAAATATAATTTTCATTTTGATGAACATTAAAAATAATGATACGTTTTCGAGGTTAAGTGATCCGTTTTAGATGTGAAATTAAATGAAAAAACTGATGTCATAACCGTTTCGCGATTTCTTTACAGTTTACATGTTCGTGTATTTCTCTACTAATTTTTTTTTCCAAACAATTACGTGTTTATTCACGGGTGCTACCAAATGTTCATGATATGATTGCTTTTATTTTTATGTAACATGCAAAAAATGAAACTGTATTTATTGCGAACACCAAATTCGCTCTGTCACTTAGCGCTCATTTTTCATGGAAATAATTAATAGCACCAAGCGGGTGATTACTGTGTTGAAAAGTAAAAAATTATTTTAAAGAAGTAAAAATTATTTTATAATTATAATTTTCAATCCTATTCAAATTATTGCATTCAAATGCATGGCTCATTTAACTAAATTTTCAAGCTATACATAATATATATATTTTATTTATAATGTAATAAAATTAACATTAAAAAAATAATGTGTTTTGCCAAAATTTTTAATTTTGCTTTTGAGTGGAAATTTTTCACTGCACACAAGGGATGAGTACACCAATTTCCAACACCGCATCTGCAAAATATATACAGAAAAATTTAAGACAATTTCGAATAGTAAAAAGAAAAAGGAATGTTGGTAATAGGTGAACTTTATTTATTCTTGTTGGCTAGGTTTTCATTTTTTTTGCAAAATATTTTTGTTTTAGACGACTAGAAGGATTTAATTAATTGCCAAGAGATGGCAATAAATTTGACATTTTCTCCATATTCATTATTTTATTAAGTATTTATTTTTTTTTAGGCCAACAGCTAGGATTATTTCAGTCTAATATCAAGTAATATTTACAATTTATTATTTTTTAATAATAAATTGAAAAGCCCGAGATAGATTGTATATTATAGACGGTAGACAGCTGAGGTCATTAGCGTTTATGATTAAACTCGAATTCTCTAGTTCCGCGCTAGGTGTTTAGAACTGTAACATAACTGATCAAAGAATCAGTTATTCTTCAAACTGTAGAATTCCAAGTTAAAGCCTGGCAATAATATAATACAGTCGAACTTTGATAACTCGAACCATTACTTGACATAAAAAAAATCGAGTTATCAAGACTTCGAGTTATCAAATAATATTAATTTTCACTCTTGACGCTACTGCCAACCAATTTTGTTTGAGTAATCAAAGTTGGACTGTATTTTACCTATGCATAAACTTTTATAAAAAGTGGACGCTTTAAAAAAATAAATAAATAAAGAAGAATTTTCAGGGAATGTTTTTCTGAATACCAATACAATAGGTATTGGGCCGTTCAAGTATTACGTAAGTAGATTTTTTGCAATTATTAACCCTCCCCCTTGTCAGCAAAAGTAAGCAAAGCTCTTACCCCCCCTTCCCATGCCTACATAAACATTGGTACAAGCATTTTTCAATGTGTTCTGGTTTCTTTATTGATTCATGAGCAGCAGTTATAAGTCTAGAAATAAGGAATAGGCTTGGAATAGAGGACTTTACCGCACATAATATTTATTTAAGCAAATTTTATTGACATGGTATTCAGTCATTATAATCTTAATATATTAACGAACAAAACAAACTTCTTTTAAAATGTTGGTATATTAATTCAAATTAACAGTCCCAGTCCATGACACACGAATCCGTGACTCTTAAGTCTTCGATGACATTGGATGTTTGCTGCTCAATGAATAGCGCGCGGTAATTCCCCTACTCGGTTCTATGCGAGTAAACGTATCCATTATTTTAGGGAATCCCTGAAAATGCGTTTCGTTTTTTTTCAAGCATAGACAAGTAGGGTTGCCAAAATCGACTAAATTTTGTAGAAAATCCGAAAAAGTAAAAAAATAAATACTGCTGACGTAGTCACCATCCAGACCCCCCTCATCCCCCATGTCATCAAAAATAAGCAAATCAAAGACCCCCCCGCCTCCTGTAGTGCTTACGTAATACTTGAATGGCCCCTATTCTTAAAATCGGCTGTATTCTTTTTTAAGAACACTGTACACATTTCTCAAACACAGACAAAGATATTGAAAAAATGTATGTTTCAGAGAATAGGAAATCATTCCCTGCAAAATCTTATCATATTAATATTTATTAATCCAATGTAACCGTAAATATAAGATATATGTCTCACAATATCAAATCATTTTGCTACCTTTTGGCAAGTAAACCATTAAATAACCAATGTGATTCCATAATTAGTGTTCCGTTTGGCCGATTTGGATACGGAACACTAAAAATTTAAATCAATATCAAATTATTAACAAAAAGAAGAGGATAATTACCAATATACTCACAATTTATTAACTTTTAGATATACAAATTGCACTTTTGGTCAGTAATTATCAAAAAATAATCAAATGAAAAATTCGAACGTCTGTACTTTTTGTTATCATTATATTTTTAAAATAAAAATCTTTACATCTGTATTCATATCTACTTTTAAACCACTTTTAAGCATAATGAAAAAGTCTATTTTTTCTTTAAGCTCGACTTTTCCACATTTAAAAAAAAATGTGAGCCGTCGTGGGACGCCTGGCAGATGTGAAACATTTTCATAGTATGTAGTTGAAAAAGTCTAAATCTATAGACGAAACGTTGTACATTTAATAAATCAAATATTTTGTCCACTATCCTGCGATTTTTCTTAATTTTATTATTTTCATATTAGTTCCAGAGATAAGAATTTATGATTTATTATCCACGCCTCGCGAAGTAAATTAAGTAAAAGAATTTTTAGAATCGGTTCAGTAATTTCAGAGATAAGAATTTGATAATATATTAGCCCCCTCCTCGGCGAGAAACTCATCCTGCAAAAATATGGAAACAGCAATACACAGATATTCACACACACGTAACATAGCGAGTGTGTAACAGTGTAGCCCCCCTACCCCGGCGAGAAACTCTCACCCTGCGAAGGTATTGAAACAGCAATACACAGATATTCACACACACACGTAACATAGCGAGTGTGTAACAGTGTAGCCCCCCCCCACCCCGGCGAGAAACTCTCACCCTGCGACGGTATTGAAACAGCAATACACAGATATTCACACACATACACACGCGCGTAACATAGCGGTAACAGTGTACTGCAGTAGGTGGGGGCTTGAGAATAGCCGAGAGTGTAGCGACGCTGTTGTTTACATGGCGTTGCTATGGTTCCTCTATTACAAGTCCCCAGTTCCCGAGTTCTAGCCCGAGAGCTGGTAAAAGTCTCAATTGGATTTTCAATTTATTATTAAAAAAAAATAAATAATGAATTGAAAATATGAATTGGTGCTAGGCCCAAATAACCTTAGCTGTTGGTGGTCTTTAAAATACAATTACAAAAAAAAATTGCAGTAGGTGGTCAGACACGTCGTGCGGTCTGAGCGACGTAACTTTAAATTGTTTTTACACTCGCGCCATAAGATGTTTCGCATCAAAAAACATTTGCATAATTCTGGACATTCTCTCATCTTTAATTTTAGTTTAAATTTTAATCTATGCGCATTCCTGGTCAAAATTAACGCACCACTTGATTTTTTTGCTATATTTTTAGTTTTAAAGGAATAATTGTACTGGAAGCATGTTTTGTTTTCTGATGAAACCATCAGATTGTCATGAACGAGATTGGCGAACGCCTGGAGAGATTTTTGTTGCCTGCAATCTCTGCAACTTTGTGCGGGCATCAAAACAACTTCCTTCCCAAAAGAAGAAATAATATCTTTATCTTATAAAAAAACACAAAACAACAAACTAGGGTGCGGTTTTATGAAACCACGGTGCAAGTGAAACTTTATTGCCATAATCCTAATAGCCCGAGAGTTTGCGTTGCATTTTAGGTAGTGTTTTTACGCCGATCGATTGTTATCTTTTTCGATAAATCTGGTATGACTTATAAGTAAACCAAGCTCAGCTGGCGCACCCGCGGTGGATGTGGGTGTGAGAGGCTGTGAAAGTGGTAAAAATAATTTTTTTTAAGTAATAGTACGCCGGCTGAAACTTGTTTTTATAAATAGTTGACATCATTGTGAGTTGAAAAATAATCGTCAGCTGCATCGTGGAAGGGGGATTGTGCGTCTGCTGGTCGCATGAACTTGTAAAAAAACACGTAAAATATTGCGCATTTCACTTTTTTGCACTGACAGCAGCTGAGACAATTTCGTTACCTAGGATTATAATTATATTGCTATCATAATCCTAGGTAACGTGATTGTCTCAGCTGCTGTCAGTGCAAAAAAGTGAAATGCGCAATATTTTACGTGTTTTTTTACAAGTTCATGCGACCAGCAGACGCACAATCCCCCTTCCACGATGCAGCTGACGATTATTTTTCAACTCACAATGATGTCAACTATTTATAAAAACAAGTTTCAGCCGGCGTACTATTACTTAACATTTTTTTTTATTACCGCTTTCGCAGCCTCTCACACCCAAACCCACCGCTACTTAAGCAGCTGATGGCCGGTTCACTGATTAGTTGTACGAGATCAACTATCGATATCAAAATTAGCCGGCTTACTATGACTTTTTCATTTGCAACGCAAATTCCCGGACTATAAACGTTTTTTAACCTGAAATCGCTGAAAGTATATAATTTTGTTTATATGGTTAATAAAAAAGAAATAGAGCAAATATAATCAAAATAGAAAAAAATATAAATAAATATCAAGTGGAATATGGAATAGTTAAAAAAGAAACTAAAATTAATGGTGCTGCATGGGTTTGAATCAGCGACCTACTGCGTATAAAGCAGCTTCGATACTCCTATGTCACGCATCCCGTTGTGTGTAATGCTATATTTATGTGGGTGTCCCTCTTATATGAACTAAAAGCTTGTTTAATCACTGTCTACTGAAAAATGAAAAACAATAAAAAAAAACAAAACTGTGATAGATAAAAAGGATACAACTAAATAAGGCGGTGTTATCAGTGCGGATAGATTTTGTTAGAGATGCAAGAAAAGTACGTATTCGTTAATTGAGTACTTGTTACCAGACGAGATCCGAAGTAACTAATACTAACATGAAAAAATAATCGTTAGGCACTTTTTACAAAACAGTTACCCGATACTCGAAGTAACTTTTTACTATCTAACGGATTAGTGTTTGTATTCGAATTATCTAACTACCTACAATATTGTAACTTAACCTGATGTACTGCCATAATATTATGTTATTGTTCTGTGGTTCATATAGTCCGTCGGGATATTCAGTAACTACCTGCCATCTGGTACATACGTAACGACGAATAACATGAACATGTGCAGGCAGATACTGTCTTTCCGTTTAACACGTAAAATGCCCGAGTAGTCCGAATACTTGTAACGAGTATTTTACTTAAAAATAAGGAATAGTTACAAGTATCGAGAAGTAACGAAAACTTGCATTTCTAGGTTTTGTTTAGTTTTTAATAGGTATGTGAAATGCAAGAGACTAAAGTGCGAGTGAATGTATACGTGAAAAAGTTATGCAATAGTAAAAAATTTTTTTTAAATCAACAAAAAAGGACTAAATGCTAAAATCAAAAAAGTGCTCAAATGTAGATATGAATATGGATCTTAAAAATGCTTTTTTTTGTATTATGTATATGGTTTTTCACCTATTCTCTAACTAGTTAAAAACAGGTGCCAAGGTTCTAAACATTATTTAAAAAAACAAAATTTTTTGCACTATAAATTTACATCAGTTATTAAATTTGAAAAAAAAAAATTGCCCGATAAAAGTATTAACATAAAATATAATCTTGTGTGGATGATTTATATTTTTGTCATAAAATATAATATTTGATCATACGCAATTGACTCATTAAATATTATTCTAATTTAAAAAACGTGGAAATAAATAACTTGACTTTTATAGGAATGGCTAATGCAATTTTATTTTTCATAGATTAGTCTCGACAGAATAGTTTATTTTTGGCAACTAACTGAATCTGCCATTTGTAAAACTTTTCTTGTCTTTTAAAAAATCATTGATATTTAAGAACAGCAACAATATGAAGTGTTTATTTATGGATTGTTTTAAAATAATTCTTAAGAAAAACAAAAGTTCTTATTCTATATGTTGAAAAGGAAATATTTTTAAGGCTAAGTTTCCATTATGAGGACTATCATTTTTTATTCGGCAGATGGCGCTAGTGGCAAGTAAGGTGTATGTCCAACGTTTAGAGATTAACGGTTTATGTTCAGTCATTCTTCATTTATCCATTAGGAATAAATAATGAAATAAATGCAAAACTGTGATTTAGCCGTTAAATGATGTATATAAACAGTATTGACATTTGAATGACAGGGTACCTCACTAGCAGTGGCGCCATCAGGTGATAGAAAAAAGTCTGGTAGCCCTCATAAACGTTTGCTTGACATAAAAGACATGTCTTGCGTCTTATTCTGATCATCTATTAAAATATTCTATTAATTAACATTAATTGTATACAAAATTATAGACAAAAAACACATTTTTCAATTGTTTATAGCGAATTTTGTTTTTGTCAATTGTTTTACTGGCTAAGTTGCATTTATTACGCTGCTATTTTTTTACGTTTTGATACTTATGGTACGGAATACAAATTACAATATATTATTATATTTTTGTGAAGACCAAACATAAACAATTCCATAAATAAAAAAAACTAAAAAATAAATTTCTTTCTTTCAGGACACAAAAAAATTCCATTTTAATGAAAATAATGATCGTGTCCATGTTTTTTTGAATACTAGTTGGTGGATCGTGGGAAAGTGGACGTCTACCAATTATTATGAGCAACAGTTCGTATGTTATTCATACTTTATCAAGCTCTTAAGATTATTGCACACATAGAATAAACTAGTTTTGAAAATACTTGTACTACATATTTTAATAATTTTCGTATATATTATTTAGTTGATTAGAAAATATTTTCTTCATTAAATAATTAAAAGATACAAATAATCAAGAAAATTTTTTGACAGTAAAACGTGTGTTAAGAGCTTGAAAAAGTATGAATAACATACGAAACGTTGCTGATAATAATTGGTAGGTAGTGTTTGTTACCCAGAAGTCCACTTCCCCATGATCCACTTACTAATATTAGATTTTAAATTGCAGGAAATTCGAAAAAGAAATATGAATAATTACTTCAAATACTGCAATTTATTTGCGATCGTATAATAAATGTTCTGACGTTTTTTTTTTTTTTAAACAAAAATACGTCAAAATATGGTTACATAATGTAAATTTTTTATATGGATATAAATTTAATATAAATTTTTTTTATAACAAGATTAATGGTATATAATAAAGAAGAGATGAAAAAAACATAATAACAATAATAATAAGAAGAAACTGACATTGGGACGAGTGAAGAAGCTTGTTTAGCCGTTGATTTTAATGATCTAATTACGTGTTACGTATTTTGCCCGGTACGTAGTTCTTGTCGATGACAGGCTCCTGAAGGAACATATGTAAACACCTTTCATTTTGAGCCAACGGATGACCAGCAATTCTAGAAAAAGTTAGTTTAATTTTATATTGTTTATATTTCAATTGTAAAATACACTTTTTTTTTATCCTCCAGCGGACGCCGGGTTTGCAGGTCCATTTCTCATTGCAATGGAAAGAAACTGCTTTGTCGCGAAGAAATAACTTCATATATCAACACACAGGTCTAGAATGATAACCATTTTAGAGCTAGGCATTTTTACTAGTCCAATTTTTTGGTGATTTTTCGGTTCTAAAAAATACTGGCCCACCAGGCATTTCTCTGGCTGCCTGGATGTTTTATCTGGGCTTGCCAACACACATTTAAAATAAATTCAAGAAAAAATAAGGCCTGACAATAGGGTTATTAAAACTTCGATGAACATGGGAAAAAAATACTTTTGCTATAAAACTTGTCTATGATCTGTCGATTTATTTATAAAAAAAACCAACGAGTAGCAGAAAGATACCAAAAGACAATGTCTTTCCGTTACAGTGAGAAATAAGACGCTTGTGAGATCCGTATGCTCACTGGAGGGATGATAAAATATTTCATACTTGTTTATGAATGTTTCTAGGCCTTTCCTCCTTTCTTCTATAAAATCTTCTTCGAAAATACCATCGTCTCCGCGGAAGGGCATCTGTCTCTTCCATGCCTTACCCGGTAGTGGTGGCACTACAATTTTGCTGTCTCGCTCTAATTCATTCCGTAACCATTCAAAATCACTATATCTTCTACGTACACTAGATTCTTTTACTTTAAACACAGGTAGATTCGTCTGGAAAAAAATTATTTTAAGCTACAATTACCTATTAAGGTCAAAGCACACATGCTACTTTTTCTATCGAAAACTCGCGATTTGACGATTACTCAGTTAATCGAAATTTCTCATTCGATCACACAATTTGGCAACAGCATGTGCTCTATCTAGCGATCGATGCGTTTGTTTCCCATTCGAATTGTATTTGACAATAGCGCGCTCATGTTCGTCAGTTGTGCATTTCAGCCTTCTGCTGTTGGTAGTTACGTCTGACGATTCCCAAGCGACTTAATAGCAAAATCGTGCTACAAAAAGTGCCGTGTGTGCGTTGCCCTTAGAGCCTGGACAACAACCAGGCGATTTGCTTGGCGACAATCGCGACTTGACCCACACGCTATATTTGCATGACTTGTGATTTGTGAATAGTCGAAACTGTTAGAACCCGTTTGTTAATGTCGCGTCCTTATGGTTTGTCTAATACAGTCAAGGGCGTACGCAGAATTTTATTCGGCCGTGGGGAGGAGTTATAAGAAGTTAAGAACAAACATGGATATCCGGTTATCATACTATAGGTAGATCATAATTGATAGTTCAATCGTTCTAAGTGGGAATTTTCAGACGCCAAAGTTCAATAACGGGAGATTAATCTGAAGTAAGCCTCATGAATTTCCACACTTTATTCCATAAGAATAGAATAGAATAGAATTTTATTGTATAGCCTGATTTAGGATACAATCGTCAATGTACACAAAAATGAAAAAAAAAAAATGCTTATGGCTAAATAAATTTACTTTAATTTATGAAGTACTGTTTTAATGATTTATTGAATTTTTTGCAATTTTTTTCATGTTTTAAATGAATTGGCAATTGTTCAAAAAGCTTTACACCGGTATATATCGGACCTTTCTCAAAAAAAGTAGTTCTATGCGGAATAATTATAGTATTGTTTCTAGTGTTGTAATGTTTCTCTTTCTCTGGTGGTTTTTAAAATAATCCAGTGCATGCGTTTTAAAATTTTAATACTAATTCGTAGGCATAAATGCCATACACAGTCATTATTTCATTTTTTTTTAAATATGCCCCGACACGACTGTTTGCAATGCAGACTGAAAATTAATCGAATGATCTTTTTTTTGGATTTTTAAAACTCTATCCATTTCCGTGGACCTACCCCAGTTTATTATACAGTATTTCAAGAGACTATATATTATTTCAGGTTGGGGGGAGAGGGGTAGTTGGCCTACTTGCGTACGCCCATGAATATAGTAATGCCTGAGGCCCATTAGCCGCACGCGGCCCGCCTAAATATTTTTTGCGGTCGTTTCAGTTTATACAATTTGGATTTTTTTATAAAAACGCTGTGGATACCGAAAATGTATTCGAATACTACCCAGGGGTCAGGTTTGCCACGTTCTGACTTTTTTCATTCTCAATACGCACTATATGCAGGGTTGTAATTAAGTTCACAAGGGTTCAGTTTTATTAAAATTTAAAGTTCTGGCTCCTCTAGGCTCTAAAGCGAGTGGCTCTCTTCTTTTAGTTATATTTACCTATCCAATCATATTTTTGATCACTTTTAGCAAACATTATGAAAACCATACACAATTGTTCCAAGAATTTAACATGTTAATTTTGCGATCTTTCCTTTTTAGTTTTTATTATAATATTTTCTCCCTTCTGAAACGTGCCGTTCTAGGCTGTAGCCTACTTAGCCTATTGGTAAATTAGCCCCTGATTTTTAGCACTTACGGGAGCCTGCAAAACCTAAATTTTCCTTGCTCCCTACATGGAGTCGTTTGATTTTTTCACTTATGGCGCAAACACAAATCTGCAGACTGAACCTCAACATGGCCATAACAAATGAGATGCACGTTTTAAAAAAATATTTATGTGCAGAAAATTGGTGGATACTACTAAACAGAATTAATTATTAACAGGTGGCTTGTAAATTAAGAATAGGATATGAAATTATGAAAATAATCAGTTTATTTAACGATGAGCAATTTTTTTCCCAGATCTTTTAATACACAAAAGGAAAATAAAAGAGTCTGTTTATTTTGAATTATCAGATCTCTGTCAATTTGTTAAATAAACAAATCAATATACATTAAATAAGTTTTTAGTTTTCAATTCACGCCCTATCTCTGTGTTTATGTTACACAATGCTGTTAATCAAATTAACTGCAATCAATTATCTTAATGAGATTATTAAAAAAAAGCCAATGTTTGTTCTAAAAATTATTTTTAGTTGATAAGCAACAGTATGATTTTTAATCCAATACTGCTGTCGTCATATGCCAATGGTAATCAAAATAACCACCCCCAAAAACAAGCGATAAGAGACGTTTGACAGCAAGTAATAAAATGAAGACATTAAAAACACTCACCCTCATTCGTACTTCATAATCAGTAAATCTTTTTTTCCCAACTCCAATTGTTGTAACCGGATTTACAACATCTATTTCAAGAAAATTGGCTGGCACGGCGTACGCATCATCCAATGTTTGCTTTTTGACATTTAATCGCCGTGTTGCATCGGCTGTTGTTTCAGATTCCGCCATCATTGTGAGTATTTAATGATAATTCAACTTTTATTGAATTGTTGACACAATAAAAAATAATAAAACTTCGTGACACAAAACTTCTGTCACATATACAATAAAGTATTTATCACAGACACAAAATATAATTCAATATCATTTAAACTCGGTGACACATCCCACAACTTGTAAGGAATCTAGATAGTTCTCTATTTAGTATTTACTTAGGGCTATTTTTATTGATGCCATCAGTTGACTATTCAATTAAACTTCCCCTGTCTGAAAATACTTAAAATTAAAAAAATAATTATTGATTGAAAAAGCACACAAAATATCCATACAAGTTTTCGATACAGATTAAAATTATTTTAATCAAATTTACATTGTATTACTATTATTGCCGTATAATTGTCGGAATAGAATTTTTGGATTTTGAAGCCTAGTTACTTTCTTACTCACGCGTTTGTAAGCTACCCTCACGTTTTTTAATATGCACCGAAGTTAGCGTTGAATGATGACAATTGACATTTTTGGCAAAGAATATATTCCGTAATTATGGCGTTATTTTCAAGTGCAAATAAGTTATTGTTACGGTCAAAATCTTGTAGTAGCGTACTTTCAGCGTGTTATCACAAAAACGTATGTAAAACTATTGTATTTTTCTCTGTTGACAACGCATAGAAATATTTTCGTATTACTTAACCTCAGTCCTCATTTCAAGTTGTAAACATTTTTTCTTAAAACCATTTGAAGCACGATGTAAATAAATTTACTACATCGTGGTAGTATAAAGATATTTCTCACATTATTTGTTAATACGTGACATTTTTTAATGATCTTGTGCCAAAGTTTGGTATACCAAGATTTTTTGTAAATTGATTTTGTCGGTTCAGTCCATAATATTATGTTGATAAATTTATTGTAAACTTTTCGGTGAAAGTATAATAGCTGTGAGCTGGACAGTATTTTCAATTTTGGTAAATTTTTATACGAATCAACTGCCCTTGCTATAGAACAGTGAAAGAACTATCTTCCTTTCCTGTCGCAAAAAAAAAACAATACCCGAAATTGATAAAAATTCTCACTGTATCCGACCATATTCTACACACAATTTCTAACAATAAAAAACTTAAGTGCCCAACTATTTTAATTTGTTTGCTAATAATAAAAAACTCGGGTCGCAGTGCCAAACCCTGCCGACAATATAGTGTATTTGCTAATGCAGGCTTTGTGGCTTTATTATGTAAACTTAAGTTTGTTTTTGGACAAAATAAAAAATTTAACCCCTTAATGCATCCCTTAAAATAATATTTTTTTTCTTATTTTCAATAATATTATCAATGCAACGTCTGTACCAAATTAAATACACCCTTCAGTAAGTAAATCACTATCCGCAAAGCAGTGTTTTCATAAAATTTGTAAGTCCGGTCCTGTCGGGCCGATTTTATTAAAATTTTAGCAGCATATTTTAATCTTCACTAAAGGGTTAAATTTCAATTTTGAAATGATTCTGAGAATTTTTTCGGTATTTTTGGGCCCAAAAACTTTTTTCAACCCCTAAAAACTACCCTTAAATGGTCCGATCGGGCCCATTTTAAATAGGCTTCGTGCGGTAATGGGTTCCAATGTGTGTACCAAATTTCGTTTAAATCGATTAAGTCTGTCGAGAGTTATCGTGTACACACACACACATATACAGGTGTACCACAGAAAACCGAACATAGGGAAAACTCCATTGTGCAAATTAGTTAGGATCAGTGATTGCTGTGCCCTTTTTCATGCTTAAAATCATGATAATTAATTTAGTTGAGTTTTAGCCATGGGTAATACTTGAAAATTTTTTTTTTACCATATAAGCATGGACCACCCTAATGGGTATTCTATCTTTGTCACGCTACCCATTTTGTTTATGTCTTCCCTGTTGCACTCATTTATTTTCTATGTTCTCAATTTTGTGATACACCCTGTATATACATAAACATTTTCAAAAATGGTGGCAAACTGTTCAGGAGGCTATGAAACGTCGAGAAATTTTGGTCCGACCCCTAGGTCCCGCCATCCGACCGACGCCAATAGTGTAAGTGCTATATGGCAAATACACTAATAATAGGTTTTTTTTCCATGATGACATATACAGCGTAGAACAACTCAGTGAAAAAAAATTACATTTATATAAAATCCTTTAGGGAGTAATGACAACTTTCAATCCGTAATGATTTTAATTTGGCTTCGAGTTTATTAGTAGGCAACTCCCTCAAAGAAATGGAAAGTTTGTTGTACTACAGATCGATGTAGTATATTTACATTGATATATTTATATGATATTGATTTTCATTTAGGTGATCGATCATTATGAGAATCCAAGAAATGTAGGTTCTTTAGACAAAAAAGACAAGAATGTTGGCACGGGATTGGTCGGTGCACCTGCTTGTGGTGATGTCATGAAATTACAAATAAAAGTTGACGACAACGGAAAGATAATCGACGCAAAGTTTAAAACATTTGGCTGCGGTTCAGCAATTGCAAGCAGTTCTTTGGCTACTGAATGGGTAAAGGGAAAAACAGTTGATGAAGCAACAAAACTGAAAAATACAGACATCGCTAAGGAGCTCGCGCTGCCGCCAGTAAAACTGCATTGTTCCAGTTAGTAATGTATTAACTATTAGTTTCTAAAAAAAAAAAAACTAACACGTTATTTTTTCTTCTAGTGCTGGCAGAAGATGCTATTAAGGCAGCGTTGTCCGACTACAAAATAAAACAAAAAAATTGAAACGGATATGGTATTCAAAATGGCGTTAGCATATTATTAGCAAACGTATTAAGGTATAAAATATTTGAAGCACTATGTAAAATAAATAAATACTTCAGAAGACTAAATCAAGTAGTGATAGTTCACGGTAATTCCGAAATGTATATTTATAAAGGTTTGAAAATGCTAGTTGTATAATTGATTCATTTGTTGATTTAATAAAATAAAAATTGATTCTGTGTTA
The DNA here is from genome assembly GCA_039654895.1 of Mongoloraphidia duomilia. Classification (NCBI taxonomy): domain Eukaryota; kingdom Metazoa; phylum Arthropoda; class Insecta; order Raphidioptera; family Raphidiidae; genus Mongoloraphidia; species Mongoloraphidia duomilia. The sequence goes on along the minus strand of CM077516.1, from coordinate 34,756,902 downwards.
TTTGTTGATTTTCTTATATTCACAGTTTTACTTAATTCCTAAATTCTAAACAGGATTTTTTCAATTATTTATTTTTATTGTAGAATAGCAATATGAACAAAAAGAAGAAACGCAGCCCAATCAATGACGCTTAACTTTGTTGTTGAGCGTATATAATCTAAAGTCTAAACAAAAATCCTTCTGAATGGATTGCTAAAATGTTTTAGGGGTGACACTTTTTTGAAAATGCTTTTAATTTATAGCTTTATGTATGATATACCTAAAAAAATATTTGATAATTTTTAGAGATGCGCTAAATAGCGGTTTCACCGAATACTATTTGGTTTAACCTTTACCGAACCGGATATTCGGCCGAATTATTCGGTTTACCATTTCATTGTTTTGCCGCGTAAACAGGCTCTAACATGTACGCTACGTGTCGCTGCTGGCTAGTTGACAAGCAAGTCGTACCTCACCACCCGCGCACACCGCGCTATCACTTTGCTTCAAAACATCGCATGATTACGTTAAAAATTTCTTTGACTTATAATATATAACATAAATCTTACATAAGAAGTTTTGTCTTTTAGTTCTATACCGTGTCGTGTAGCCAAGAAAATAGAAATACTCGAACCGAATATATTTGGCACCAAAACCGAATAATTCGGCCGAATACAAATAGTGAAAAAGATGCCGAATACCAAACTAATATTCGGCGCATCTCTAATAATTTTATATTACTACTAGCTGCCCGTCCCGGCTTCGCCCGGGTGGTATGAAATTATAATTTAATAGCGGTCACCCATGACTCCGCTCACATATATTTAGTATATTATTGTTAATTTGTCATCCCCCTGCGTCGTTTTCTATTAGTGAAAGAATTTTTAGAATCGGTTTCGTAGTTCCAGAGAAGAATTTATTAGCCCCCTTTGCAAGAATTTCTCCCCAGTCCCCCGCGAGAATCACTCCCCCTGCGTAGCTTTCTATTAGTGAAGGAATTTTTAGAATCGCTTCAGTAGTTCCAGAGATCAGAATTTATGATTTATTACCACCGCCCCGCGAAAATCAAAATAAAATATTGGTTATATCACTCAGGGATAGTGTAGCCTTCTATTAGTGTAAGAATATTTAGAATCGCTTCAGTAGAAGAATTTATGATTTATAGCCCCCCCCCACCCCGAACAGCGAGATATTGTGTTTTAAAGACCGCCAACAGCTAAGGTTATTTGGGCCTAGCACCAATTCATATTTTCAATTCATTATTTTTTTTTTTTTTTAATATTAAATTGAAAATCCAATTGACACTTCTACCAGCTCTCGGGCTAGAACCCGAGAACTGGGGACTTGTAATAGAGGAACCATAGCAACGCCATGCAAACAACAGCGCCGCTACACTCTCGGCTATTCTCAAGCCCCCGAACAGCGAGACATTCCCCACCCCAGCGAAGCGAAGTCGCCTGTCGTTGTCCTCGCTTCGCGTACTTGCCTACAGTTTATAATATTAGTATGTATATAGTGTATTTTCATATCCCTAACTTGAGAAATGATGGGTTCCCCATACAAACTTTCATCCCCTATTCCACTCCTTGTTTTTTTGCCAAATTTTATCGAAATCTGTTCAGCGGTTTAGGCGTGAACAGGTAACAGATGAACAGACAGAGTTATTTTCGCATTTTGTAATATTAGTAAGGATTTTCATTCAGCATTTTTCTTCGGTGATCGGCTGTTTTTATTGTTGTATAATTATTTCATATTGTAATAACGTATAGATTAATCAAAGAATTTCTGTTTAGTTCGTAAAAAATATCACGAAGCATTCACTAATGTTATGTCCAGTTTATATATTCGTAAATACCTGACGTGTTAGATGCCCGAAGTTGCTTCCACGGAATACATGTTGCTTCGTAAATAGCAGACGTATTAGACTAACACGCCAGTTATTTACATGCCCCGAAGTTCTTTGTATACAGCACGGAATACAGCAGACTTATCCGATTAACGTGTCAGTTATCTTGTTACAACGATGGAACTAAATTAAAAGTGGAAAATAAAAGAAAATACAAAGGAGGCAGATGAAAATGTTTATTTGAATAAAACAATAGGTATTTACGAATATGCAACTATCATAATATTATATAATTATAGGTATAATATATGACCAAAATGTGAAAAAAGTAAAAATGATGTGACAAACAAGGAAGAAAAACCCCATGAAATAAATGCTATAATACCTTAGGGTGGAAAAATAATTTTTTTTTCGTTAAGGTAAATGTCACTTTTTGAAAGCTAAGCTCTCATCTTCAGCAAATACTAAACAGTTTAGTATTTGCTGAAGATGAGAGCTTAGCTCTTGAAATGTACGTTCACTAATAAAATAAGCTCAAAGTAGGTATTTTAAGTGAAGGTTATAAATAATAATAATAATATAATAAACAAAATAATTTTCTGGTTTCACGTCCATTATTGATATAATATAGCAGTTGTTAACGGGAATGTGGACAGGTACACAAATCAACCACCTTATTACGCTGTGTATAACGTTTCGCGAAACGTTATACACAGCGTAATAAGGTGTTTGATTTGTGTAGGTACCTGTCCACATTCCCATTAACAACTGCTATATTAAACAAAATAATGTTTATTTGTTGTAAATTAATCAGTGCATGAAACTGATTACCTTTTTACGTTTCAACTAATCTTAACGAAACTTTGCGTAACATAATGTTTTTTACACGCTTACCGCGTAAAAAAGCCGTTAAACACTTCAAAACCATTTTACTTACTTCTACATATTCTTCTTTTGACTTAAATTTAGTTAAAATACAATTTTCCCCATTTGTTTTATCTGCGTACCCTTCTGGCAAGTCACTTAAATCACGCATTTTTCACCTTTTTGGTTAAAATTAATCACACAACAGTTAGAAGTTGCAATTTGCAGACAATTTTGATTGACGTGTTGTAAATACCAGACGAGTCGTCACGACACGTCGGGTCAAGGGAAATATTTAAAAGATTTGTTTAAAATTAAAGATAGTAGTGTTGAGGTTTTACAGTTCTACAACAAATTGAAAAGTAAGCATAAAAATGATATAGAAAACGCTAAAAAAATGTTTCTTACATCAAAAATCACTCACAGTTCTATAAATGATACAAAGCAACTATGGTTTAACATAAACAAATCTTTAAATAAGAAACCAACTTTGCCAAATAAAATTACTGTAACACATAATAATGTTGTAATTGATAAACTGGATATTGTAGTAAATGTCTTTGCTAATTATTTTGTCAATTCAGTTAATGAAAAAATGAGCAATCATTTTAAAGACGGTGTTTCTGACCAGTGTTCACTGACTACAAAATGTAACGAAATATCAATGTTTCTGCATCCTACAGATACCAATGAAGTTCAAAATATCATGTGTGCTTTAAAAAATAAATTGTCAACTGGATATGATAATGTTCCCTCTGTAGTTTTAAAACACTGTCAGTTGCAACTGGTTGATGTATTAACATACATTATTAATAAAATCTTTGAAACAGGAATCTTCCCCGACTCCCTCAAATTAGCAAAGGTAAAACCGTTATACAAAAAAGGTGGTAAGCAAATTTTATCAAACTACAGACCTATCTCTATACTGTCAGTGTTTGCTAAAATTACAGAGAAAATTTTATATAATAGGTTAAGCAGTTTTCTGGAGAAAAATAATTGTTTTACTAAAACACAGTATGGATTTAGAGCAAAGTTATCGACGACAACTGCATGTTTCGATCTAAATGAGTATGTTGTGAAGAATCTGGATGACGGAAATTTTGTATTAGGTTTGTTTTTTGATTTAAGCGCTGCTTTTGATACTGTGAATCATACGCATCTTTTAAAAAAATTAAACAGAATGGGAATTAGAGGAATACCAAATTCTATAATACAAAGCTACTTAGCTAATCGTTCAATGTTTGTCAATATTAATGAATCTAATTCAGAAACATGTCACGTAACAGTGGGTGTTCCTCAGGGAAGTAACCTAGGACCACTGTTTTTCATTTGTTACACAAACGATTTAAGCGAGCATATAAATTCAGGTAAACTCATTATGTACGCTGATGATATCGCGGTATTAATAGCAGCCTCATCTTACTATGAAGCTCAGGAAAAAGCTAATAGTGTCATTGATCAGTTGTCTGGTTGGTGTTTTAAAAATCAACTTATTATAAATTTAGAGAAAACAAAGTACATAAATTTCAAGATTAAAACAACACCCAATGCAGACATAAATTACATAACATCTGTTCAAAAAACAAACCTAATACAATTTTTGGGCATCAAATTTGATGAAAACTTAAAATGGTACGAACATGTTAACGCTATCTGTAAAAAATTAAATACGTGTCATTATCAGTTGAAGCTGTTAAAAAATTATTTTGATCAAAATAGTCTAATCTGTGTATATTATGCGTTTGTATTTTCAATAATTAAATATGGTATCACAATTTGGGGACGCTCTCCTGATTGTAATAGAATCTTTATATTGCAAAAACGAATAATTAGAACAATTTTCAATATGGAGAACACACAAACATGTAGATACATTTTTCGTGAGAAAAAAATATTAACATTCTTTGCAATATATGCATATGAGTTATTAAGCCATATGCACAGATTAGATTATTTTGATCAAAATGTTAGCAAACATTATCACACCAGAAAAAATGAATTTTCAATTAAACACAAAACAACATTTTTTGAAAAAAGTTCTGTGTACACTGGTCATAAAATGTACCTAAAGTTACATGAAAATTTGAAAAAGATAAAGAACACAAAAAAATTCAAAAATGAATTAAAAATATACTTAATTTCTAAAGTTCCATATCATTTCAACGATCTATTGTAAAGAATTTTGTATTTTGACGTTTTGTATATCGGTTGGTCGCTGCAAATAAAATTCTATTATTATTATTATTATTATATACGAGCGACCGAGCGGCAGCCGAAACTTCCCGAGTGGATAACGCGTCAGGTATTTACGAATATGCGTCCAGTAACCAGTTATGTTACGTCGGAATAGAATGTTTGGAGGGTTGTGACGTCACGCGCTGTGATGGGTGTCGGTTTCTCACCAGTGTGTACCCGTTTGTGTTTATTTAAATAATATGTAACTTAATCGGAAAAATGACTACAAATTCCTCACTGAAATGGTTTCTCACCAGTATGAAGCCGTTTCTGTTTATTTAAATTTACCAAACTATTTTTGTTTCCCTCTTCATTTTTATCAAAATATTTTGTTTCGTCTCCAGAAAGAAGATGGGCGAAGTTCCCTGATATATTTACATACACAAACGGACGTTCATCCCAAAATGGCCAGAATAGCAAAAACCTCGAGATGTTGAATATTCGATAATCGGACTAAAACCAATAACTTCCCGAATTTTTGAAAATCAATTTTCAATAGCGGGAAGTTACAAAACGCGGAAGACCAAAGGGACATGGAAACGTAGTGACTGGATTAAAGCGTAAAAAGTTCAAGAAGACAATGTCAAAATAATATTATGTATTACCCATTTTTTTAAATATTTATAAATAATAAACAAAAAACAACCACTATTTCATGTTCTTTGAAAATAAATACTCTTACCTGCACGGGAGCACACGCTATGATTACATCTGCAAGTTGATTTCTCATTTTGGCTGAAAATATGTCCAACATCGGTTGATAAACACAGTGGACACATGGTACTTAAACCATCGCCATTTATCACTATTTCCTTCATAATATGGCTTTAGTGGTTCCGAAAAAAATCTGAAATATAGATACTCGTAACAATCATATAGCGCGGTCAGCTGGCGGTCAGTCAGACTTCACTATAAACAGTATAACGCGGGGTTAGAATAACAAGGTTCTATCTGCATCAAGCATGATTGTGAGAAAATGGGTGATCAATGTTAGATGGGCAATAAATAATTAAATTGAAATACCCTTATTGTAATAATTATGTAACTGATCATTCTAGAGCACAAACTACAATTGTTTAGTAAACAATGTACACATTTTGGGTTAGTTTTTAAGTTTTTGAGATAAAAAAGTGCATATAGAACCTTATTCCCCTAGTTTTTCAGTTTAAACAAAGATGATATGGTTCTATCTTGTTGCTTGAAACTGTATTAAGTATAAATTCATTAAGACAAAGACAAGTTACATAATTTTTATTTTAATGAATTAGTAGTTGTTTGAGACATTTTCATAATAATTCACCACAAAAGAACAGTTCTGACAACTTACAATAAAGAACATAATATAACGTCTAAATAATGAAAGAAAAAAATTCTAACTTCACGTTTTCGAATGCTGCCGCGGTTCCAAGTAGGGCATGCAATTCGAATATTCGAATATTCGAATATAGCGAATATTCGGCTGCATTTATTATTCGAATAGTAATTCCTATTATTCGAATATATTCGAATTATTTGTTAAGAATTAAAATTGTTTAAAAACGGTTTACGGCGGCGCTAAAACATCTTACAAACGCTACACTAGCTCTAAGTTCGCGCTAGGGCGTGGGAGGGGAATCAAAACGGGGCGAGGAAAGTTTTTTTTTGTTAATTATTGCATGTTTATTTGATGTAACTGTTTACTTCCGTTACGTTACGTACGTGTACTTAATTGCTTGATTTGCTCTTCGCACGTGCTAATAGACGTATTATTTATTTGTGAAGTATTTTTTTTATAGGGGAGCAATATCCCATACTTTTGTGGTACTAATTAATAAAAATGCGTCTTAGATGCTCATTTAATATTTTTGTTTGAATAGGAAAAACAGAAAGAAAGAATTTTGAATTTTTTTGATTACTTAAATATGTCCATTTGATCTATGGTTCTCGGAAGCTATGTGCGCTCTAATATTTAGTTGATTTGATCTGAATTTTTACGTAACTAAGTAAAGTAAAAATGATTATTTGATCTCTTTTTAATTAGAAGTAATAGCCCGGGAAATAAAGGTTTTAGGTCGCAAATAATTCCAAAGGAGCTGGATTTTTCACAGATGGTAGAACACCTTTAGACATGTATTTTTACAAAAGTCCCCGGTTATCCCCCTTGTGCTTCCCCCGCCATCCCCTTTTGAATATAATTTTGCAAGCCTTACGGAAAACGCTAATATCTCCTTAACCAATGTCTGAAATCAGACGACTTTTTTTTTGTTTTGTTCCTAATTAGTTACTCTAAAAAATTTCCCCTCTTCAATTTTGCGATAAAATCAATATATGCTTTGCAAATTATTAATAAAGAGAAAATATCAGTTTTTAAAAGAATATTTCACAAAATATTTGCATATAACTTTTTGATGAACCTGTTTCGAAATATCTCAAAAACGATTCTTTCATATTAAATAGGATTACATTTCCTACAATTTTCATCCTTACAAATTTTCTGTGGTACAAATAGTAAGCGCGCTACAGCTTCTTGAAAATCGCACGCGCTTTTTGTAGCCTTGGAAACCGATTGTTAAAACGTAATGTCCTTTTCAATAGCTTTATTTATTGTGTTCTTCATCGAATTTTAAATTGAAAATGCACATGTTCATAAAGCAAAGAACGCTCTAAATCGTGATTTTTGTCCCATATCGATATCGTTAAAAATTTCGAAGCTATAGCCAGTCAAAGTTGAAGTCATCATAGAGCCTTACTTTTTTTTTGGACACGTGTTACGAGTACTTTCCATACCGAATAAAAAAATTTCCGTCTAGTAACCTATAAAAAATTTAAGGTCCAATCTCACTAACTTGAAAAATTTTCAAGTTATAAGCATTAATGTTCATGTTTTTACTTTTTGACATAAAATTAAAACGCTTGACGCGAAGTGCTCTACTAAGAAGAGTGTTCGAGAAATATTAAGTTTACATATAGAAGCTGTAGACCTATTCATGGGTTATCTAAGTGAGTAAAAAAATTTAAAAAATTTGAAAGTGGTCACTCTACAGAGCACTTCGCAACAAGTGTTTCAATTTTATGTCAAAAGGTAAAAACATGTACATAAATGCTTATAACTTGAAAATTTCGCAAGTTAGTGAAATTGGACGTAAATAATTGTTTATGGCATTAAATTTTCTATAGGTTCCTAGACGGACATTTTTTTATTCGGTATAGAAAGTACTCGTAACGCGTGTAAAAAAAAAATGTAAGGCTCTATGATGATTTCAGCTTTGACAGGCTAAAGCTTCTAAATTTTTGAAGATATCGATATGGGACAAAAATCATAATTTAGGGTGTTCTTTGCTTTATGAACGTGTGTATTTTCAACTTAAAATTCGATGAAGAACACAGTAAATAAAGCTATTGAAAAGGACCTTATATCTTAACAATTGGTTTCTAAGGCGTGATTTTCAAGAAGCTGTAGCGCGCTTACTATTCTTACCACGGAAAATTTGTAGGAATGAAAATTGTAGGAAATGTAATCCTATTTAAAACATTACATAACGAAAGAATCGCTTAAGTCGACCGTTTCTGAGATATTTCGAAAAAACAAAAACAATGTTAAAATTTCGTGGTTTTTTGGCTGCCAAAAGTTGTCCCGGTGTCATGTTGGCACGAATATATGCAAACAAATAGTAGATTGTATATCTAGATGTGTAATGGACTATTACGGCGAGTGATGACAGTATGTAAGAACGAGCGATAGCGAGTTTTTACAGTCACACGAGCCGTAATACCATTACGCACGACATATAATATATATGGAATTTTTTGCCATACCCACTACAAAATACCTACTTTTCACTTCATTTTCAAAAAAATTTGACAGTTCATTTGCGTTGCCATCTTTACTTCTACAGTATGCCGTGAAGTTCGTGAGAAAGTAATGGCAGACGCACGCAGGCGTTTAGAGCGAATAAACAGAAGTTCCTATGGCAACCGTTTACTTCCCGCACTAGTGCGGAAAGTAAAACACTTTCCGCACACCTGCCTGTGAAATGACTCATAAAAGGCCGCTATACATACATCGTAAGTAGCTATTTTGTAGTGGGTATGGCAAAAAATATCTTATGCCCCACCTTTTGCAAGGTACAATGTATGTCAAAAACTACACAACATTTCTTATTCAAACCGATTTTCGTTGGAAGTATTTTATAAATTCTACTTCATTTACATACCGACTGTTGACTTAAATAAAAAAGTCATTTTGAAACTTCTACATCATTTTTGAAGGCCTATCTAATGATACCCCACACGCTTATGTGCACTGGAATTTTTTTTATCCCTCAGTTACATGTATGGTGTGCCACCACTATTATTTTCGTAATTTCACTTAACCATTGTATAGCAGTTCATAGAAAACACCTACCTTCCAAATTTCATCTATAGTGTGCCAATAGTTTCCGAGTAAAATGACTGTGACATACGAACGGACAGACGGACAGGATGAAATTATAAGGGTTCCCTTTTTGCCATTTGGCTACGGAACCCTAAAAACGCTTCAATGTTAGATAAATAATTTTATTACAAATAAATAAATACAATCCATAAGTTTTTTTAATTTTATTGCCATGCTCCGACCGCTGCGCTCATTATTAACAGCCCACTTGCCCTATAATTAACTAAAGTCTATCAATATATACATCATTTTAAAGCTACAAATATTGTCTACAAATTTTACTTGAACAACTTTTACCCTAACAGGCTTAGCAAAAAGTTATATGGAAATATTTTGTGAAATATTCTTTTAAAAACTGATATTTTCTCTTTATTAATAAATTGCAAAGCATATATTGATTTTATCGCAAAATTGAAGAGGGAAATTTTTTAGAGTAACTAATTAGGAACAAAACAAAAAAAAAGTCGTCTGATTTCAGACATTGGTTAAGGAGATATTAGCGTTTTCCTTAAGGCTTGCAAAATTATATTCAAAAGGGGATGGCGGGGGAAGCACAAGGGGGATAACCGGGGACTTTTGTAAAAATACATGTCTAAAGGTGTTCTACCATCTGTGAAAAATCCAGCTCCTTTGGAATTATTTGCGACATCGGGTGTTTTTTTCCTTTCATTTCCTGGGCTATAAGCTGCTTTTGTTGTTAAAATGATTGGATATATGGACGTGCAGTAGGCGTGTTGATTTTAAATAATTAAAAGTCATTTATTGAAGTCCCATGAGCGTTTTTATTATTTTTACCAATTATTCGAATATATTCGAATATTGGCTAAAATTTGAGCGAATATTCGAATACCTGAAACATCCGAATATTTGCATGCCCTAGTTCCAAGACGTGCTAATAGAACTCCGTACCTCAAGCAGTCCGATCACACCCGTACAGTTACCACCTCTTTCAGAATCTCGCTTAAGGCGCCAAATATGAATTTTGTGAAGGTTATACATGAAACGTAATGACAGATGGAACCTTATTCCACAATAATTTTTGTTTTTTTAAAAAGTGCAGTTAGAACCTTGTTATTCTAACCCCGCGATAAACAGACAGCGGCAAATTTCGGTAATCAAATCAGGAATCAGTGAGCATACGACTGTCGCTACTCGCTGCCACTGGTTCTCAATTTTTAACTATTTATCATAAGATAAGAACTGCCAAAGTATCAGTTAGGTAATTAGTATTAAAATGTCTAAATCAATTGTAATTCGTAATGCAACTGCTGAAGATATGGACGAAGTAATGGGTATGATACAGGTTCGTAATCATAATTTTTCTTTGTGTTTAAAATAGGGGTACAAATGATTAGGCGCTGTTTAATTAATAACTTGTATTAATTATCGGTATGCTGATTACTGAACCTATATAAATTAATGTTCAACATGAAGTTCATGCTAAGCAGCTAATATAAATATTTTTGGTTTCAGGAACTGGCTGATTTTGAAAAAATGCCCAATGGTCCAAAAATAGATGCAAATAGAAAGTATTTTTTTTAAAAACATCTTCGTAATATGCTTTTCAATAAAATATCTATTGATTTTAGGATTGAAAAAAGATGGATTCGAATCAAAATCACCAGCATTTATGTGTAGCGTAGCAGCTTTGGATAATCTAATTGGTTTTGCAATTTATTATTTCACTTATTCTACTTGGGAGGGAAGGTCGATGTTTCTAGAAGATATTTACATAAAACCTAGTCTTAGAGGAAAAGGTTTTGGAAAACTGTTATTTGAAAACGTAGCACAGGTGAAACTTATAATTAGGTTAACAATATTACAAAAGCTGGAAAAAAACTAATGTTATTCTGTGTCTTTTTCATAGAGAGCTTATTCGTTAGACTGCGCAAGACTAGATTTTCGTGTGCTCAAATGGAATCCAGCGAAAACGTTCTACGAATCCTTGGGGGCGATAAATATATCTGAAACAGAAGCTTGGGAATGTTATAGACTTGATAAAAGACAACTGCAAAAAATAAGCGCGACAAAAAATCTAACAATTTAAATTTTCATAACATTATTTTTAGAAATTTCTATAGAATGTACCTATCCTGTCAAAATAATTTTATACACTTTAAAAATGTTTAAAATATATTTTTCACAACGTCGCTATTGAAAATTTGATTTTCGGTACCTGTTCACCGGGCCACCGGCACAAAACATTTGTGTTTAGCGGCCAGTTTCAACCCAATAAGGATGAAAATTTTGAACTGTCGGTTTTCTTTGTTATTTAACGTTGTTAAAAGAAAAATAATACTCGAAAACGTCAAAATGACAGACATAACGGTATAACCCCACATAAATTTCACATGAATCTGACAGATCTAATATTTTTTTTTCAGAGTCCAAACTAGATACCTCAAATCGAATTGTCAATAGAGTTGTGAAAAATAATATGCATTTACTCGAAACAAAACGCAGTGTTTGCAACGCATGTGAATTGCTGCCTTCGGTCCTCGGGCAGTAAATTTCACATTAGTATAAACGCTGTGTTTTGACCCTTGTAATGCAATATATATACTATTATAATAAACGCTAAATTCGTTCTTAATTAACACATTTTTTATTACAAGAGAGATCCCAACCAATACAGTAACCACAGCGCCAGCGTTGCCAGACACTTTTCTCTCTTGGGTATGCGCAGTAACCTAAAATAGTACGCAAATCTTTCCCAAAGTACGCAGCACATACATATTAATTTTTTTTTATAAAAAAATAGAACATCCTTCAAAAAATGCCACTAAAAAGAGAAAAATAATAAAATTTTAAGGTCGGCGGCAATTTCATTACTAAAACTTGATATTAAGACCTATTGGCTCCGACCTCAATATTTTATTATTTTTCTCTTTTTAGTAGCTTTCTATGAAGAAGGTTCTATTTTGTTATAATTTTTTTTTTTAATTTTTTACTTTTTGGTGGCTTTGCAATACGTAGTTTGCACGTTAATAACCGACATGAAATTTGATTACTAAACTAAAAAAATAAACTACTAAACCGATTTCAGTAAAAATTTATATGGGACCACCCTGAAGGTATTCCCTATTAAATAAAACAAGAATTATCAAAATTGGTTAAAAAATTCAGGAGATATAGGATAACTAAAATTATAAAAATCACATATTATTAACAAAAAAAAAATTATATATTATTTGTATGATAAACGAAGAGAGAGATATATATTGGGGTTACCATCAATTCGTTTAAACTTGAAGCGAATATAATAAAATGTAGTGACCACTGACCAGTCGTATTTATAAATTTATATTTACCGAAATGCAAAAGATGTAGGAAATGATAGTTTTCGGACTTTCGGAGACTGGATCCGAACGCAATTTCATTAAGTATTAAAATTTAAAATAGTACGCAAAACGTACGGAGAGTACGCGAGTACGCAAAGAGACCGAATAGTACGCAAATCGTACTATTCGTACTCTACTGGCAACGCTGCACAGCGCAGAGACCTGGTCTGTTGCGGCGCTAGTGATGGGCGGTTACGAGATATTTTAGTCGATTGTTCAAACATCTCGATGACTCTCGATGTTCACTTGGACTCGATTGTTGTTGTTTCATATTTCACCGAGACCAAGTTGCATAGTACTGAATCGTACAGACGACGTACACTGTCGAGAGCCACATAATATATAATCGTTCATCACTCAACAACTGTGGTCGAGTCAATAGATGGTGGATTGTGCAGTAATCGAATGCTCTGAGACCGACTGAACAGTGTGAACAGTGAATCAACGATGAACGAGTAGCGTAAACGTCAGACTTCATTCGACCAGCATATAACCTTGAATCGCGATTATATGTATTCTCATTCGCTGGCAAATAATCGACTTGAGCAATCGAACATTTCGATTGTAAAATCAACTCCGAGTCGATTGTGGACTCGATTGTTATTATGAGCGATTGCGATTGTTTCGATTGTAAAAACATCTCGTATTCGCCCAACGCAGTGTTGCCACGGTGTAAAAGTGTAAAATATCATTTGACAGTGACAGTTATTCTGTTGACAATTTTGAATAATTTAAAGCTTAATAAATGTGCGTTTTGATATATTTAAAATGGGAGCTTTAGAATATTTTGTTGCCGTCGTATTTATTTACTGCGTGATATTCTTCTTTGATCGTTTTTTCAAAGTAAGCGAATGATTTTTTAAGTAAACAATGCATATAACATAACCTAACATTAAAGACAAATTTTTATGTTTTCAGAGTTGTGCTCACTATCCCTACATTCAATTTTTGAATGGTACAGGGTTAGAAATAGGAATATTTCGATTATGTTGGAAAACAACAGCATTTAATAGAACTATAGTGAAAATTGGAACAAAATATCCTCGGTTTTTCAATATGTGGTTTGGAATAGGACTTTATATTACTTTAATACTTTTTCCGATTTCAATTGTTCTATTATTGACCGCTATTACTCAACTGTTTTTACTACCGTCTGATTCATCAGGACAGGTTAAACGAACATTGGTAATTGAACCGATAGTGCCCGGCGCCACGGTTCCAATCGATGAAGTCGGATACTATGTGATAACATTAGCTATTTCAAGTTTAGTTCATGAATTGGGACACGCAATAGCGTCAGTGAAAGAAGATTTACAGATAACTGATGTTGGAATGCAATTTTTATTTATATTTCCAATTACCTTTGTGAATTTGTCACCAGAAAGATTAATGTCATTAAATGTTTGGAGGAAATTAAGAGTGTTGTGCGCAGGTGTGTGGCATAACCTTGTCACGGCAGTAATAGCGTATTTTTTATTTTATACATTACCCGTTTGGGTTAAACCATTTTACACAACTGGCGAAGGCGTTTACATTACCGATATAGATAACAATTCGCCATTAGCCGGTATGAGAGGTCTTTTCAAGCACGATGTTATAACGGAACTAAACGATTATCGAATCGAAAGTGATTCGCGCTGGTTACAGTTCATACACAGATCGCTAATTGATAAGCCTGGCTATTGTGTTGAAACTGATTTTGTTTTACCACTCGATGAAAGCGTAATGGTACGACACGAAAAAGATGGGACTATTCAGTGTTGCAGTGAAGAAAACACGCAGAGTCTGTGCTTTGAATATTTCGAAACTAGTGAAGGATTTTTAGATATATTGCCGCATATGTGTTTGCCGGCAAGAAAAATTATTGAAAACGTTCAGCATTTGTGTTATGCCGAAACGGTGTGGAAGTGTCCAAAAGACACTCACTGCATTAAACCTATTTTTCATAATTCAACTATTTTATTAAACATAAAGCGTGCAAATAATAATAACAATGTAATTTATATCGGTCATCCGCGAGATTTATATCGGACAGTTAAAGTGTCATCATTTATACCGAAATATAACTTTTTGAGTTCGAATTTAATTGATCGAATAGAGTTATTGCTCAAATACATTGTTGTATTTTCATTAGGTTTAGTTATAATGAATGTTATACCATGCTGGTATTTGGATGGACAACATATTACGAGTGCTTTGGTTCAGTTATTGTTTACTTCGAGGGTAAAATCTAAATTAGTGAGAGATGTGATATCTTTAAGCTTAACCGTATTGGGAACATTTTTTATTGTGTTGGTTGTTGTGGCAGCATTGTGGAAACAATTGATCATTTAAAATTGATAAATGTTTAAAATTGAGTGATATCAAGTGATTTTAATAAAGTACACACTAACATTTAAATAAAGTAGTCTTAGGTTATAAAATAATATTTGTGCCTTATTTAGCTAGATTTATACTAGTTTGCAATTCTTTTAAACATTTTTGGCCGTATGTTATATAAATATTTATACTCGTTGGATCCGTAATAGTTTGATTAGCTCGAAAATCCTTTCTTATCCAATCGACTATTTCTTTTTGATATTTCAAATCTTCAACCTGCTTAGCAGTACTTAATAATTCTTTATAAAGTTTTAATACTTGCATTCTGATCATAAACTAAAATAAAACAGAACAATACACAATTACATTAAATTTTGTTATTTTTTTGCAAAATGACATTTTTGGAACTTACGGATTTTAAATCCATAGTTGGCTTGCTAAATTTCGCCATATTTATTAGTAAACATTTCATTTTTCCAAGTTATTAATATAATATGAATGTAACATTCTAACCTATATTTTAGAATTAGATTATTGTGATTTTTTATTTAATATTTTGTAGAAATTAAAAGAAGTACGTTAAATAGACATTTGCATGTAATGAACAGAAACACATGACGGTTTTCAACCATTGCGTTCGTACATTGTTTTGTGATACGCGTGCGCGCGATGTGCTCATGTTGGCGGGAGATTTTGCCCCTACTCTTGTTACAAAAATAATCACAGTGTTGTGTTATTGTTAGTTGCGAAAGACACGCGTGTGGAGAATTTGATAATAATGCAGTGAGCTATGCATTTAATAATTTTACTTAATAATATAAAACTAGTGATGTTTAATTAAATATTGGTGCTATATAAACAGAACGTGAAATTGAACTTGATGCAATATTTAAAAAATGGGAAGTCGTACCTCGTCTCAGGATAGTGTATCAACGAATTTCGAAAAACGTTTAGGCTGGACTCAGAAAATCAAAAAAGAAAATGACAGTGAAATAAAAGTAAGTTTTATATTTATATAATTTTGTATTTTTAAGAATATTTTATTTTAGGCAACTGGTTTAAAATAGTAGGTATAATAATTTGTATAATATATATATAGTATATACGTCTAAAAAAGTTTAATACTTTGATTTAATTCTGTATATCTCGTAAATTATACAAATGAAATGATCATATTTAGTCTCGACACTCAATAATGGAACTTTATGTTTCTATTTTGCTAAAATAATCTTGATGCTGTATAGCAAGAATTTACACATTTCTAAAAATAAATTTTGTCTAATAACAACTCAGTTTACATTATAGGAAGTACATGTGGTTTAATTTTATAAATTTTATATAATATATTTTCCTGTTTCTAGTTTTGAACCTTAATATTATTTCTAAAAAGTAAAATTTTTAATAAAATATATTATAATTTAATAATATTCTTTTTCTTTCAAAATATTTTAAAACAATATTTTTGAAGCTAAATAAATTTCTAAGTTGGTTTTATATTTCTGATTTACTTATTATTATTAATCTATTTATATTTTTGGTTTAATCCACTATTTGGCAAGCCTAAAATTTTTTAGTTTTTTAATTTGGTAGTACGTACTGATGCTGCAATAACATGTTTTTTGTTTATTTTTTGAACATATAAATGCAATTTTTGTGTTTACACAAAATGTTTTTGTTTTTAGTATTTTTTTTCATTAAATGTGTACCTATCTGTTATTAGTACAAAGATGTATTGGAAACTCAGTTCTGAGATTGGAAAGTATCAGGGACTTTTATTGATAAAAAAGTATCTGCTTGAAAATCGAAAAAACATTCAATTCGTCATTTATCTCCGTTCGTTTATATTTCTAACTAGCTATTATTCGCGGCTTTGCTTGCGTTAATGTCGGAAAGACCCCTGCCTTTGCAGTCGGGTAATAAGACGACCTATAGTTTCAGTTATTTTCTTATAGAAATGACAATCCGATAACATTTCAGTACTGAGTACAGCCAAGTGGCGTAATTACAAATTTGGAGCCGCTAGCAAATTTTTATAGTGGGCGGCGTGGGCCCTCTAACATATTGAAAATTAATTTGAGCTCATCGACAACAAGAAACATTGGCCCCATAGGAGTAAAAGAAGAAATTTGAAAACGGATTTATTAAAAAGAAACTGATTTTGGTGGATTTGAACTGGTTCTATCAGTTTTAAAGAGTTTGTACTTTGTTGGCATTACAAAACTATTCGGATTGTTAGAACTGAGTGCTTGTTGGTCAAATTCTCGAATTCTGTTTGAACTAGCAGTTTTAGATCTAGAGTTAGTAGGTACTTACTCTGAGAACTGGATTACTTAAACATGGTACAAACGCCAAGTCCAGGTTCGAATACCGTAGGCTTTTAATATATATTTTTTTTATTAATGAAAATATGTAGGTAGGTATTGGATTATAATTTAAAATATAAAAATAAATAAAATTAAAAATAATTATTATCTATTTTATTTATTATATTTTACGAACATTTGATTTTGTAAGATAAATGAAAGTGGATGTATTTCTTTCCATGACAACGAATACAATTATTTGTGTTTGACGGTATTTACGTCATCTGTCTGTACCCGCGATACATACATGTCATACGATACCCATTTTTTAGTCGTGCACCGCCTTGTAGTTTGTCAGTGATTTTAGTCATAGATCGAGCATATAGATTCGATTACCAATAGGTCAGCCTTAACTTACGGTGCCTCTATATAAGTATGCAAGTATATTGTATATCTCATCCCTCGCACCGCACACAAAGGTGGTATAATAAACATGAAATCTGGCACGAGTTGTGTTATTTGATATTTTACCGGTATATTATGCGTGTGAATAAATAACGTGATACGGGATACCGTGTCATTGGATAGTCTACCTACTTCTCTGCATATAGCAGCATATATTACGTACCTATAATACAGAAAGACAGACACATACTCCGTGCATGCAGTAATCTCCTATAATATGTACTACCCCATAACTATATGTAGATATGGAGAAGTCAGAAGAACGATTCTATCTAGTGTGCAACATATTGTACAGGCTTCGACACAAAGAAGCGCGTGATACACTGTCATCAGATCGAGACATTTTACTGAGAGGTTAAGACGACGCAAGTATGTCCCGAGTCGTGCTAGCTTTACACGATGATTCTTTTCGTGCATCTTGATACATGCGCTTAAGCGCAGGAAAAGATATGCCTGTCTGCATGCGTCATTTTATAACGCACGAGATATTTTACTGTGAGACAAGACGACGCAAGTGTGTCCCGAATCAGTCGGGACTTTCGTGCATCATTCATGCGTCTTGTGTTGTTTTATTTACTAAAATGAAATTGAATAGTGCAAAACTTTTGAGTTTTTTGATTCATATCGATAATTTTCATGTGTAACGAACTCGACGTGTAAATACTATTATGCAATAACGAAAACAGATGCGTTTTTTGCCTCCTATTGCCGCACGAAAAAGATTTGCCGCACGAAAAAGAGGCTACGTGTAAAGCTACCTTTAGAGATTATAGCAAAATTGTCGCGGATCCTCATGATTAAGGGCCAGTGCACACATGATACATTATGTATCGAAAACGCGTCATATTAAATATAGGTAACTACGTCGCGATTTGACGATTACTCGGTGACTCGAAATTTCTCGTTATACATCACTGTCAAAATTTTGTAATGAATGATTGTATTCTATCCCATGCCTCATGAGCCGATATAGCAATCCCGTCAAAAACAATTCTTGTAAAAATAAAGCCAATGGCCGGTTTATCGTACATTTTAATCACGATGTTTTTTTAATCACACTGTTAAATTTTAAAAACTACGTGTTAATTGGTTGCTGCGTTTCGTTACCATAGCAACCCGTCTTTTAACAGTGATTAAAAAACATCGTGATTAAAATGTACGATAAACCGGCCATAAGTCTCGCGATCGTGTAGCAGTAAAAAGTTATGAGATCTAATAAAGCCAAGACCAATTTAATTGTAAGTGAAAAGAAGTGAAATTTAAAACTTGGTTAGCTTCAAAGTTCCACTGCAAGGCCTAACGCTTATAGTCATTCGTCTTTTATTCTCTTAGCAAACTTTGAAGGCTGAAGCTAGCCAAGTTTTAGATTTCACTTACAAAATTGGGCTTGGCTTTATTAGATCTCATAACTTTTTACTGCTACACGATTGCGAGACTTGGCCTTATTTTTACAAGAATTGTATTTGATGGGATTTCAATTTTTTTTGTAGGATGTTGTTTATACACTTAAATCTGCCTTTTTATATTCCTTTTATGTAGGTACAGTCGCGGACTTAAAAAAGTTTACACCTGTATCATCTAGTTACCGGTTTTTTTAATTTTTGCATATTGTAATTGGGCTTTTGATAGTAATGTAGCAATTACTAAGGTTACGTCTTAAAAATTCAATAAAAAATTATTATCAAAACACCTGAGTTGTTTATTATACAATCCAAATTACTCAATATTATTCAATTAAAACATAAGAAGATTTGATAATATTTGATACTAGCAAATTCCTTCGTCCAGTCTTGCAATAATTCTTCATTTTTGTTCATCGTTTTAACAATTTCGAGGCATTTAAACGACAATTATTTCTTTTAATTTTTGACATTTACATTTACCTATTAAAAACTAAATTTGTTGCTAAGCTACTGACTTTTTGTGAACTTACACTGAAAAACTCAAGTGTAAACTTAATTAAGCCCGCGACTGTACCTATAGAAATCTGTACCACCCCCTTTTAAGGTTTGGAGGGGAAAAATCAAAGATTTTTTTTTTTTTCGTTACTTGTACGTGAAACCTAGCCTGTATACCAAATTTCAGCTTTCTAGGACTACGGGAATTACCCTAAATTTTTGATGATCAAAAGTGAATATATATAGGTACATAATATATAAGTGAATGAGTGACGAAATCAATGAACTTTGCGTATTAATAAAATCTAAAGTAGTACGGTTATAAAAATTGAACTTGGTACATTCCATATCTTGGTGGCCCCATCCTATCCTGAAAATTTGAGACCTAAAGTGTTATCCAGACCGAAGTTACAAGGGTTCAAAAATGCGCCAAATCGCTTCGCTGATTGGTCGTTTGAAACTCAACACCGCAGAAAGCAGTGTAACAATCAGATACTTTGAGCATCCTAACAGAGCATGTGCTGTTCGCGTAATAACTATATCTGTTGGTGGGAAAGACTAAATAGTTTGCCTATCAAAAGGGTGCTATTTATAGTAGTTTTGGCTTCAGGACTCCAAAACAAAATTGGTATTCCCCTTCCAAACGCGTTGTACTTTCTCTACACGCTTCCTAATTTTAGTGTAATAAAATAACAAATCAACATTTGCGCTTTGAAATGAATGTATTTGTAGGTTATGTGTTTTCGTCGTTTCTAGACATTTGATATCGTGCTTTGATATAATTTTACACAAAATTACAACCGATGAAAATATGGATTTCTTACCTTTTCATTGGTTTCTTGTGAATCTATTGTGTAACTTTGCGCTGTATATCTTCTATAATATAAGCACTTGGAACTTGGACGTCACTACTCACTAACACTACAATAACAGTCGGGTAGGGTCACAACAATATTCTCGTCATAAAATTCACAGCATTTGGTGTTTTTCAGCATTCAAGTTTCTTAAGTATAGCCGAGTTAGTAGAGATGACTTTGTTTATACAGTATATAAACGATTAAACCGAACATAGGGAAAATAACATTTACAATTTTGTAGTAGGCTATGGGTCATCAGTTCTAATGTAAATATATTGCCTACATAGAAAAAATAGTAGATAGAGTAAATTTTTTAAATAGTTTTCCATAGCAACGGTTGACTATTAAGAGTAAACTCGTAACTGCTAAATAAAAAAAAAACAAAGTATCCACTACATATTTACATTACTTTTTATGGCCAATAGCCTACTACAAAATTGTAAATGTTCTCACTGCTATTTTACCTATGGTCGGGTTAACCGTTTACACACTGTATATTTGGCGATTCCCTGGCTGATCTATTAATCCTGTGCAGCAGTGCCGTTTTTTATATGAGGTTTCCATGGCTCCTCTATATAAGGCCCCAGTTCCCAGGTTCTAACCTGAGAGCTGGTAAAAGCGTCAATTGGATTTTAAATTTATTTTTAAATATAATAAATTGAAAATGTGAATTGGTGCTAGGCCTAATTAATAATCCTAGCTGTTGGCGGTCTTAAAAACAATATTGTCATTTCCTGCAGGTTAATAATTTTTTCTCATAGTTTTTTCTAGGGCTTTAGAATAGCCGAGCGTGTAGCGATGCCGTTGTTTATATGGCGCCTCTATTACAAGCCCCCAGTTCCCAGGTTGTAATCCGAGAAATGGTACAAGTATCAATGGCTATTCATTTTTTTATAAAAAATAATGATGAATTAAAAATATGTGTTGGTACCACGGACTAGTTAATATAAAACTGACTAATGAAGGTAAAAAAGTGTCATCAACCAGTTCCCTATATTTTCTTGTGTAATAGCTAATAAATAATACTGTAGAATGCAAATTGGATAGAATTTAAAAGCAGTGGTACCCGTTCCTCCCACCATCGGCGCACTGCACCTCCACCATATTTGTATTTTATTTTTTACTCGATGTTTTTCTTATTTTCCCATAGTATACGGAGTATAGGGGAAGTGAAAAAAACGATGTTTAGTTTTTGGCGAATTTACACGTTTTCAATTTCCCCGAACCCTAAAAGGGTTTTTAAAAAATCTTTCTCTGCCTGTGGTCGCAAGTAAGACCTAAACCAGTGGACCGATTTGGCTTAAATTTTGCATGGTTGTTCAGAAAGGTGACGCCTCGAGATACAATCACAAACCCGGTCCTAGCTCAAGTGTGGGAGAAGCTGTCCCCTAAAAATCCGTAAAGACATGTTAAAAAACTGGAAAATAGTTAGGTACTTGAAAACGGCACTAACGATTTTAATTAAATTTCACATGTTAGGGGGCGTCCATAAATTACGTGAGGCATTTTTGAGAATTTTTTGACCCCCCCGCCCCCCCTGGTGAGATTTCGTAAGATTTTTCTTAACTCCCCCCCCCTCCCTTAATTTCACGTGAGATTTTTTAAAATTTGTGTTTTGGATGTAAACGCGTTGGATTATAAAAAAAATACAAAAAATTAATTTGTTTTATTACTTTTATTTAAGACTAGGTAAGACTAGTATTTGAGATTTGAGAGTATTGCCGTATTTGAAAATCATTATGTGAAATTTCGCTATATTTTATTTTAGAAAAATTTTTTAATTTGATTTAACTTTATTTTCACGCAATTTCACACCGTTTTTTACAAGAAAAAAATTACGTAATATTTGCTAAAACCCCCCCTTCCCCCCAAGTGAGATTTGGAAAGATTTAGTATGACCCCGTCCCCCCCTTGAACACCTCACGTAATTTATGGACGCCCCCTTATGGATAATCCCTTAGTACCAATATGAGATGGCATGACTAATTCGTCCTTGAAAATGCAGGGAGGGAGGCTGTATGGATGACGGTGTAGACGTATGGGAAAGATAGTCGGATCGTTTATTTAAATGACCCTAGAATGATAAAGGTTACGCCTATTAACAGAAGATACAACTGGGAACAAAATATAAAAAAAAACACAAAAGTTCAAAACAAGCTTCCAATATAAAAAATAGTCGGATAAAAAGACGTTAACAAAATATTCTTTTTACCCGACTTCTTTTCATATTGGAAGCATGATTTGTATGTACTTTTGTGTAAAACACAGTCGAATATTTTGTTCTTTTAATAATTTTTAATTTTAAGCTTTTTTTTAACTATTTTTTATTGAACCTTGTTTAAGTGTGTCCACAAACTCATTCTCAACATGGGGATCTCCGTTATTATGAGAGATATAGATTTGGTTGAATGAGATGAAGTATTCCTTAGGTAAAGTTGTATTAAATCACATAAATAAAGTTAATATATTTTGTGTAGTTTATGCGCTATAATAAAACATGGGAATTTTGTCTGAATACACCACGAAATTGATATTAAAAAACTGCCTTAGTGAAAACTAAATTTGACTGTCTGTAAAATCCGAAAATTTAATTTTTTATTATAGCGCTTAAACTACGCAAAATATTTAAACTTTATTTATGTGATTTGATACAACTTCACCTAAGAAATACTTTATCTCATTTAACCAAATCTCTATTTCTCATGATGACGGAGATTCCCGTGTTTAGAGTGAGTTTGTGGACACACTGTATAGTGTATATATTTATATACAATGTAGGTACCTATTATATATGTATTTTTGAAATCTACTTGTCAACACATTTAATTTGATACCCATTTCAATGCGATATTCTGATTTTTTTACGTCGGACAATATGACAGCTCTTGGCCGCCATATTAGAATGTTCGTGACGTCATATATCCTAGGACACTCGGAGAGTATCATAACGATATCTTATCAAATCGGTTTATTCGTTCCAGCTCTAGAGCGTAACATTCAGACATACACACATACAGAAACTGGACATACCTACATAGATAAATAGATACATACCATGTTTATTTTGTCAATAATTGAGATATAAATCTATTTGACACGTCAAAAAAGTACACATTAAAATATAAGAAATATAAAATTACTGGCATCATAAAAATTCATTTACACTGTAAAATGCGCGCTCTAATAAATTTTTTTTGATATTTTCCTTGAAAACTGAGTAGGTATTATTTTTTAACCTTTCAGGTAATTTATTGTAAATGTAGGCTGAATAATATTCTGGGCAATGCTTGTATATACAGTCGACTCTCGTTAATTCGAAACTCGGGGGACTCTTAAAATATTACGAATTATCGAGTGTTTGAAATATCAAATGGTTCGACAACAAACAAACGTAGATACAAGTTTGAACTTGTCGCAAAAAGTATGTATGTACTTACAATCTTTCCGCCTCTTTCTCTATGCAACTTTGAATTGTCGAGTGTTGAACGCCGATGAGTTCGAATTAACGCGTCGTTTTGTTATATGGCAATGATTTTTTCGTACGAATTACCAAGTGCATAAAAATGTATTGATTTAGTTCGAAATATAAAGAGATTTTGTAGGGAACTCGTGATAACTTTGAATTATAGAAAGGTTCGAATTATCGCAGGTTTGAATTAACAAGAGTCGACTGTATATGATATATCTTTTGTTGCCAATGGTAGTTTTATGGCCTTTTTTCCACGAGTATAATCATATCCATTTCCATCATCTGCCAAGGCATAGTTTGCTATATTTCTGCTGGTTTGATGAACACCCGCAGTCGGGTAAAAAGTGCATTTCTGATGCGCCTTGTGTGAAGCTCTAAAAGAATATAGCTTTTAGGGTATGGTAACGTTATTGTGACGGTACAATATTGTCTATCAACATCTTCTATATATATAAAATTCTTCTGTCGCAGTGTTTGTCCTTGAACTCCTCCGAAACGGCTGGACCGATTTTAATGAAATTTCGTATATATATTTATTAGGTCTGCGAATAGGTTTTTATCTATTTTTTATGTTCATAAGTGCAATTGTTTAATAAATAATAGCAATTTATTAATGTTCAACTTGATTATCCCCACCATCGGTCTCCCCCCACCACCAGTCTACCTCCGCACCACCAGATGTCGTCAGCTCACTCAGTAAACAGCACAACATCCTCCTAAATGTTAAGGGTGGTCCACCCCAAACATTTTTTTTTTATTTTTTTGACAAAATTTTTTGTTTTAATTTTTTCATGATTCAGCATTGAAAAATACATACAACTCTAAATTTTCACCCTTATACGATCAACCCCTGATTTTTAATCGCGATTTTTATATTAAGCTTTAAAAAATACATATATATGGCGAACGAGCGAAGCAAGTGAGTAGTGTATTTATAATATTCAAGCGAACGAGCGAAGCGAGTGAGTAGTGTGTTAATAAAATTCAAACGAACGAGCGAAGCGAGTGAGTAATGTAATTATAATATTCAAGCGAACGAGCGAAGCGAGTGAGTAGTGTATAAATAAAATTCAAGCGAACGAGCGAAGCGAGTGAGTAGTGTATTTTAATATTCAAGCGAACGAGCGAAGCGAGTGAGTAATGTAATTATAATATTCAAGCGAACGAGCGAAGCGAGTGAGTAGTGTATTTATAATATTCAAGCGAACGACCGAAGCGAGTGAGTAGTGTATTTATAATATTCAAGCGAACGAGCGAAGCGAGTGAGTAGTGTATTTATAATATTCAAGCGAACGAGCGAAGCGAGTGAGTAGTGTATTTATAATATTCAAGCGAACGAGCGAAGCAAGTGAGTAGTGTATCAATAAAATTCAAACGAACGAGCGAAGCGAGTGAGTAATGTAATTATTCCTGGAAATAACGTATATGGCTAAACAACGTTTGCCGGGTCAGCTATACTAAATATACGTGAGCGGAGTAATGGGTGACCGCTATTAAATCATAATTTCATACCATCCGAGCGAAGCCGGGACGGGCAGCTAGTATGCATATAATATATCGGTGATATGACGCCGCATGTCACCTGACACTCCGGACGGCATAGGGGTTGGTGGTGGAGTGGTACGTGCATTCAACTGGGAACCGGGCGTCGGTCAGATAAGATAACAGCGCCGCTCTGACGCGACACTCATCTAGCGACTATCAGATTACCAGAAACGCTGTACCTTATATTATCATAACAGTCGCAAGGAGACACATATGCTATATTAATGACGTAAGTACTGCAAAAACATACAGTAAATATACAATGAAAGTTTTAGACGTCAGGGAATGAAAATATTCATGCGAGTCCTAACATGGGATTTCTTATTTACAACTGGCTCCAATGGCGGATCAAGTTTTTTTTTTCTGGACAGCTACAATAACTCATATCGGTAGGGTGACATTCTTTTCTTTTAAGGTTAGATTCTATACTTTATAAATAGACGAAAAACAATTTTTCGAGAATTTTTTGGATCCTGCAATAAAAAGTTCCCAGGAGTGTAATGAAATATATTTTTAGAGTGTTACGTCTCCAAATCACTATATGAATAATAAGAAGTATTAGAAATACCTTGTGTCCGTCTTGTGGCTTCATGTGTTGTTAACACGACGCGTTTCAGCAACGAGCTGCTATCTTCAGGTGTTAAATTTTTTTAAAAATTACACATTGAGTAACCGTAACACGTTATAATATTATGATGTTAAGCACATGCGTATTATGTTGTGGATTGTGGAGTACAGATTTAAATTTCGAAATTTTATGATTTTGAGACAAATTTTGTTCCACTACATATTTGCAGTAAAGGTAAACACATGGACACCCTCGAGGAATATGAAATATATAAAGCTACAAAATTCAACAATACCAACATTCTTAATGACAAACTAACGTTAAAATCGAACATAATATACGACACAATAATTAACACACAAACACCCAATACTCATTAATCGTCCACATACATACACACTCACACTTCCATTTCATCTACTTACCATATAAATCATAAAATTTCGAAATTTAAATTAGTACTCCACAATCCACAACATAATACGCATGTGCTTAACATCATAACATTATAACGTGTTACGGATACTCAATGTGTAATTTTAAAAAAAAATTTAACCACACCTGAAGATAGCAACTCGTTGCTGAAACGCGTCGTGTTAACAACACACGAAGTCACAATTAAGACGGACACAAGGTATTTCTAATACTTCTTATTATAGTGTAATGTAATTTTAAAAATAAAGATAATGCCGCCATGGATTGTGTCCCTCTCATAACATTGAAAGGAATCTCACGATGACCGTTTTGCTATCTTGCTCCTTTGCATTGTTGATACAGAATACCCGACTCCAGCAGAAATGGACTCCAGT
Organism: Mongoloraphidia duomilia; assembly: GCA_039654895.1. Taxonomy (NCBI): domain Eukaryota; kingdom Metazoa; phylum Arthropoda; class Insecta; order Raphidioptera; family Raphidiidae; genus Mongoloraphidia; species Mongoloraphidia duomilia. Next base: position 34,729,990 of record CM077516.1, on the reverse strand, counting down.
TTAGAGCGTAGCATGCCGGTAATGACAGTTGTCTTGTACTTATGCATTTGTGTGGTTATATACACACAACGGGATGCGTGGTTGCTTTATACGCAGTAGGTCGCTGGTTCAAACCCGGGCAGCACCATCAATTTTAGTTTCTTTTTTTAATTATTATAAATTCCGCTTGATATTTATTTTTACCTATTTTTTCGATTTTGATTATATTTTCTCAATTTATTTTTTGTTTTAATATTTTACTATCATACAGTCAAACTTAGCGGGGTGTACACTTTTAACTTTGCTGAGTTTTTATTTAAAGTCTTGTTTGCAATTTAAGATATTCTTAAAGGATATAAAAATGAAAAGTTAGTGTACATTGTTCAGGTTAAGACAGTGGTATATTTACAGGGGTGCTTAGATAACCCAGGTTGGCAAGTTCGTATAGGGGCAGCAAAAAATGAAGAAAGTATTGGGATACGTCAGATAGGTGGAGCTTAAAAAACATGGCGCAGAGGGGGGGAAATTTCATATACGGGGTATACTTTTGCGTGTAATTTTATGATTTTCAAAGTGATAAGAAATGATAAATATAAGTGCAATTTGTGATTGGGCCGGTACGAATCCTAAACAAAGGAATTTCGTTGAAGGAGAACGGATTCTTAATTCCGGGCATATTATCAAATGTCGGAAATATAACGAGAAAAATGCATGCAAAATGAACTGTCAAAAGTAGTAATCTTTACGACATATTGCTTAAAAACATCAAAATTAAAAGAAAATCTCCACGAAATTAATCATCTGCGTTCAATGCGCCTTTAAGGCTGGGTTAGGTGAATAATGTAAACACATAACTGCAACATAATAAGTTATATTGTATATGTAGGTAAGTTACTAACCTCAAAATATTTGTATACGAAGTTAATCCTATAAATTTGTCAATCATCAGGGATTCAGTTATTGTAGTGCAGTATGATAACAAGTACATCTTATTATTAATATAAAATATTTTTTTAATTTATAAATACAGTTTTTCCACATTTCATTAGAAAATAATTCTCTGTAAAGTAAGTTTTACAAGGCAATAACTGACAGTGTTTATTGCCATGATATTAGAAAACGTCGCTAATTCCATTTTCGATAAACTTTTTGTTTATTTTACTTGTTTTATTTTTGTAATAAACAATTCCACGATAAATTTGCACTGTTAGCATGTAAAATTTTCCCTCGTTTTGAGTACAATTTTCTGCCACCATATGTCATATGCTCATTTGACGGATCCCAATAGTGTTTTATTTATCATATATTTTGTGATAAGGAATGAAAGGTTTGGGAGAGGAATTGAGGGGGGTCAGATAGGATAAGTGAGAAACATTTAATGAAGGGGGCGGCATATATTGGTTTAGCCCAAGGACGACAAAAATCTAAATCCCCCTGCCGCGGGTTAAGATAACGTTTTTGTCAAAATTGAAATTAACACGAGCGAAGTTTCGGGTAGGGGATAATATATATTATGTTTTTTGTAATTTTTTAAGTCGCGATTATAACTGGCCATCCCTGCACTAAACTCTAGTTAAACACATGAAACTATATACGCCAAACGAATACAGCACTACACACATCTGTATGTACGTTAACATACATAGGCTGCTATCAGGTTTCTTCTAACTGAGCGCAAACTTAACCGATACTATATAGTGCGCGTTAAAATTATCCCCCCTCCTTGCAAACTATTGAACTATATTAATCATTTTATTGATCGAGTGTTTGACATTTCTTTCTGTTTATTTATTGAACAATGGTACCCTCGATGTTCACCCGTTTGGGTAGTTTTTCCGAAAATCGGCTGAACATGCATTAATTTTTTTTAAGACACGATTTTTTTACGAGTTTCACGTTTCTAGCTCAGGTGGTTCCAGAGATGCGCGTACCCTTCAAGAAAGCTTCTACCCCCATTTTATTACATGTATGATAAACTGGCCATTATTGCCATAAAGCAAATATAAACGTTCATCTGATTACAATTTGAGCATATAGTGTTACTTTAACCTACTATGCAACGGTTTAATAGTAGATTGTATGTCTAGATACGTAATGGGGCATATTACGGCGAGTGATGACAGTATGTAAAAACGAGCGATAGCGATTTTTTACAGCACACGAGCCGCAATACCATTATGTACGAGACATATATGATATTTTTTGCCATACCCACTACAAAATACCTACTTTTCACGTCATTTTCAAAGAATTCTGACAGTTCATTTGCGTAACCATCTTTCCTTCCAGTGTGCCGCGAAGTACGTGCAAGTAAGAAATGACAGGCGCACGCAAGCGTACGCAGGCGTATAGAGCGAATAAACAAGTTGCTATGGCAACAGTTATTTTCTGCGCTAGTGCAGAAAGTAAACCGCATTTTCCGCACACCTGCCTGTTAAATAGGTCATTAATGGCCGCTATAAATACATCGAAAGTAGCTATTTTGTAGTGGGTATAGCAAAAAATGTATTTAATACCTACTCAGAGTCTTTGAATTTCTATGATTTTTGAATTGTGTTGTATTTCTGGAAAAAATCTGCCAAAAAACTCTGACGTTGTTTGGAATTTTGTAAACATAAAACACTCAAAATTTGACTGCTCTACGAAATGTTAAAAAAATAACTAGGGTTAGCGTCGTAGTTAGGATCATCGACGCCCAGGGCAAGATTCAGATTTCGCGCTCTTTTCGCGTTTTTTACTTGAAAAAACGCTGATTTCGTTGATTGCGCCTTCTCCGGGGCTAGCGCCCTTGGCCTGGCAACCGGGGCTGCTAGGCCCTAGCTATGACCCTGACTGGGGTGGTGGACATTTTAGTCGAGCACCATGTATGCCTGTCTTTTCACACATACGTATTATATAACTGACTGTACGATATCTCATTTTACATCAGTATTTTTATTTAACCATATTGTACCGAGTAACTTTGCTTGTGAAGTTTGTTTAGATTTGAGTTTAACGGTTTCAAAACTCACCGACAGCAGTAAAGTGAGCTGACATAACTGCGCAAATAAACGGTCCTACACAACTGGGATTAATTTGCTCATAATATGTGAAATATTCACATTATCTATTGTAACATAATGCCTTCACATGTCATTTTGTACAGTTTTTTTATATACTTAATTTTTTTAAACGTATTTTTTTTTAGTTTTTTGTTAATCACCTATAAATAGGCAACCGTTCTTTAGCGTCGTTTTAATTTCAGTTTTTATCATTTTTACATAATGTTCTTTTTTAATCTTCTTTTTTGGTTTAGGTTACGTCTGCCCTACCTGCAAAATGTTCCTTTGATTTTGAAAAGAATCTCTTGAAATTTTAAATAATAGAATTATTGAGTTGGCGTCCGGGACAAATATGGTGGAATTATTCCTTCCGCTAAATATTTGTTGGATATTATTTTTCTTTTTAATACCCGTTATCTTTTAATTTGTTATTTTGTATTTGGTAATGTGTTTGTATATATTTTATCTTAATTTTGTTAATATTTATTTGTTATTGTTATTTGTGCACATAAAATTTACTTAGATTGTTAAAGTATTTTGTCTGGGGTACTGTATGTTATATTCTATTTAAGTATGTTTTTTTTCTCTGATTATTAAATAAATTATTGCAGTAAAATTGATATTACCTACTTATTTTTTTTTAACAAAAATTAAAATAAAAATATATACAAACACATTACCAAAAATATAACAAGATAAAAGAATAACGTAACAAATAAAAGAAAATATCCAACAAAATTAATAGTGGAAGTTATTTCCACAAATTTTGTGGTCTTCAACTCCGACCGGGCGCCAATAACTGAATAATTATCTTTTTTACAATTTCAAGAGAAATTCTTTTTCAATGAATATTTTGCAGGTAGGGCAGACGTAACATAAGCCAAAATAGAAGGTTTGAAAAGAACATTATGTAAAAATGACAAAAACTGAAATTAAAACGACGCTAAAGAACGGTTGCCCATTTACAGGTGATTAACAGAAAACTAAAAAAAATACGTATAAAAAAAATTAAGTAGGTATATAAAAAAACTGTACAAAATGACTATATAATAATATACTAATAACTAATAAGTATATAAAATGCAACGTCTGTCTGTCCGTTTGTGCGCTTGTAACTCAAAAACTACCAATCCGATTTGAAAAAAATTTTTTTTTTATTAGGTAGCCCGTTTAACTGGGAAGGTTATAGGCTATTCGAGTTTTTTTTAAATTTAACCCCAAAGGGGGTAAAACGAGGGTATAGAATTGTTTGCCTATCTATTCTACCTATACTAATATGTTTGTACGCGCTAATCTCAAGAACTACCAGTTTGATTTGAAAAATTTTTTTTGTTAGATAGCCCATTTATTGAAGAAGGTTCTGGGCTATTCGAGTTTTTTTAAATTCAACCCCAAAGGGGGTAAAATAGGGGTGTAGGATTTTTTGACTATTTATACTAATATAATATTATATTAATATTATAAACTGTAGGCAAGTACGCAAAGCGAGAACAACGACAGGCGAGAATTTCTCCCGCCAGTGATGCATGCGAGCAAAAATCGCACGAACGAAGATGCAGGCCTGCCGGCTCCAGACGACATGGCAAATGTCGACCAATGTTGACATTCGGCCAATTGCCATGCCGTGTGTATGGTTTTCATATGGCCAATATTTAACAGTCACCAACGTTTGCATTGGAAGACATTCGTTTTGAGTGCGGTTTTTTGAAAACAGATCAAAGGGATTGGACAACGCTGGTCTCGACTTGAAAATATGACTTTGTTTTCATCCAGACGACTGGACAGTTTTCACTACGTGGTGTTTGTCAAATTGTCAGTGTGTATTATTGTGATTTAGAGTTGCATGAAACATGTATTAAGAGCTGGGCACAAGAAATTATTACCGCTGAAGCACTTGCAATAATTGCGTCATCTTCGCTATCCATTTTGTTTAATGTTGGTGTATATTCGCTAAACATTGGCTGTACTAAGCTTGGTCAACGCTGGCCAAACAGAATCCTGTCATACCCAACCATTTTTCCGCACAGCCACCATAGCTTACTGTGTCTGAGACCTTAACATAGTTATATATGCTGTGTTGTTTCACATGCCAACCACTTCCGACTATTTCCGTTACATCTAATATTTCTAAATTGCCACCCCAGTATGATACATTAGACGTTATTCACGTCAAAAACAACGTTTGCAGCAAAAATAAAAATATTAAATGACAAAAAAAATTATTCACATTCAAAATATGTAGAAAAAATATGTATCTATAAATTACTGATATACAGTGTCCGCCAAAAAGTTCGCACCGAGTTCGCACCATATGGGAAATTTTTTTATTTTTCATTTTTTTTGGTAAAAAGTTTGTGCTTTTAAAAAGATTAAATTTGAACACACTAGATCCATTGTGTGAATTTTTGTTCCGGAGAAAATGATGTTTATCTAAACTTACGTATTTTAAGGGCGTTAGATTCGAAGTAAACAATTTTTGTGACTTAGTTGAATTTAAAAGTTAATTTATGTTTATTTATCATGAAATAGAAAATAAATTTGGCTATCTGTTTTTGAGATAATTTTGACATTTTCATATCAAATTTCTGCCGTTACAAAGCATGCAAAATTAATTTTGTTTAATGATTTAGATGCAGAATTTTATGTTCTAAAACTTTTATTTGAAGATATTTTTAGGGAAGCAGGAAATCGCGAAAGTTTGATTTTACGGGTTTAATCCCTATTACGCGCAAAGCAAATCAGCACCCGGTATAGTAATTTCAAAACAAATGAAACGATAATCAGGTAAATCTGAATAATTTTTATTGAGAAGATGAGCTTGGAATTGCTCTGTGCTCACCAGAAAGTTTTCTGCCCATCTTGATGACAGCAAATATTATGTCAACATAACCAATATAATTTTACGCAATTTTTTGTAGTATTCATTAGGTGTACCTACATTGAGTTTAGGTTTATGCGACACGCTATCCTATGCACGTTTGTTTTGAGCACGAACGATGTGCTGATTCGAGGCGTTCAATTGTTAGGTAGTTCTGTGCCATATGCTTCATCTCTATGGTGTATGTGTTTTTGTGCTTGTGTATTGGTACCTCGCGGATCCGATTACCAGCATCCATACGGCGGTTTCGGATTTCATCCTCCTCTCTCTGTATTTATACAGGCTGTTTTTTTTCTAAACGCGAGCCTCGATTTGTTTAAAGTTTAGACTAAGCTTGCGCAAAACAGCTTTAAAGTCGGAACGAACATGGAATGTTTCCTATGTTGAGTGGACATGTTTCCGAGAAACATGTCCGAATTTTTTTTTGTGTGACCACTAACAGCCAGAGTTATTCGGGCTACTATCACTTCATATTTTCAATTTATTATTTTTGAATTATACATTAAAAATCCGATCGATACTTTTACAGGATGGCCACTTTCTGGAAAACCGGAAAACCTGACAGGGAAAGTCAGGGAATTTTGGTGGATTTTTTTGAAAAAAAAACGCTCAGGTGCGAATCTGAGTCGCACGCACCGAGGGTTCTGTACTACCCACATATGAACTCATTTAGGTTGACCTACTTAATTTTGGTAGAGTAGTAACGTTATAGAAGATAGTAGCGTCATTTCTGCGCACAAACGAGTTCGGGTTTTCTAACAAGGGGTGGTCAATGGTGCGTCTCGACTGGCGACGAACAACTAAATGACCATAATTCATAGGACCACCCCTTGTTTGAAAACATAGACCCGTCCGACCCGAAACTCGTGTGCGCAAAAATTACACTTACTATCTTCTCTAAACGATTCTACTCTACCTGGCGCCATCCAAAATCTTGCAGTAGCGGCATATAGTTACGTTGGTCGGAAATTTCTCAGAAACGTAAACATGAATTGTTTATTCCTGTATATTTGTTATGTACGTAAAGTCAGGAAAAAAACTACAAAGTCACCTAGAAAACCGGGAAAAGTTAGGGAACTTTGTTCTGGAAAAAAAGTGGTCACCCTGTTTTAGTAATTATCAGAGTAGAATCTGTAACTCTAGGGACTTGTAATGGAGTAGTCATGAAAACGTCATACAAACAATGGCGTCTAGGGCCACCAACAGCTCGGGTTATTTGGGTCTACTACCAATTCTCAGATTAGAATCTGGGAACATGGAAACGTCATTTAAACAAGGGTATCGCTACATGTTTCGGCTCTTCTCAAGCCCCTAGCAAACTAACAAACAAATTAACACATTAGGTCATCATATAATATTGTATTAATTATACTGTTCTAATTGTGAAGTGAAACTTCTTATCCGGCGCCACAGTCTCGACGATCTGAAATGCTACCTCGATTAAACAAAAAATGTGTAATGAGGAAGAATGTTTGGGATAATGGGATGTATCCCCTCGTCTGTGTTATATTATGTTATATGGTAGATGTAAATGCAATCGAACGGCAGTTGTGGTGTTTCTTCTTTCAAACAAGAGCAATTTATTTTGGTTCAAAAGCTATGAAAATTATAGATACTTACGCAATTCATTCAAGAGACATCGCTATTATCCCAATAGCATGTCAATTTTCTACCAAAATTACGACGCTACCGATACATGGGGAGGGGATGCAGAACGTGGAACGTATCACAGTTTATCGTTCAGTAGTTTGTGGCCATGTGTAATGTGCAAGAATTTTCTCATAACGATTATGATTTTAAGTCGCGTGCGATAAATTAAATTCTATTTTTTTTTAATTATTATATATCTACATAATATTTTGTGCTTCAATCATATAAGATTATAAGCACTATACAGTCTATTCTTTTGTCTCTTAAAGATGGAGGTATATAATAGCTGTAAAGGTGTTTTTACAGATATGGAAACTAATTCACTTATTCAACATCTTTTTTGAAGGTAAGATATTAAACAAAATATGTATTAAAAATAGAAATGTTACATGCTCATTACCTATACTTCTTTCTTGTATTATCTATTGCCTGGCCATAATAATATTCTTTTAAAATACCCAATTAATAAAAATGGCGTTGTTAAATTTCATCGACTGGCATCTTAGGCTCATATTTTAGCCAAGCATTTTAACTTTTGAGCCAAGATAATTTTGCTTAAAACCATAGGGTCTTGGTTTAAAGCAGAATTGTTTATGGATCAAAATCGAGTTTTCTTCAGATTAGAATATTTTCTTTTCAGCAAAAAGAATAAGACTTTGTAACAATATTATCATTTTCATCTCTCTTACACGTCTGCCGTCAAGTAGTAAACCCAATTAAGTAGCACGATTATTTAGTAGCAATTCATTCGGATTCATTTAGAATCGAATAAACTAGCATAATGCATATTAAAACAATTTCAGAATGATTTTATTAATATTTAAATATATTTATTAGAAAAAGACAGCTAAATATGACTGCGGAGAAATACAGAGCCGCAGTGTGAATTTCTTCAGCATTGGAAGCTATTTTATCCTTCACGAAAAAATACACAATTTTAATTGCTTTGAAATTTCAGATAAATTATGATTTTGCGCAAGTTCATGAAGTGCTACAGAATTTCAACCTGGAGGCCGAATTTGAAAATGTCTTTCAAGTGATAGTCAAGCACAGAAAATCCTTGTTGAACCCTGCTGATAATACAATTTTGCAACTGCTAGATACGAAAATAACGACTGGTAAGTAGGAATTGCTACCCTTTTAATAAAAAACATATTTTTACTGTAATTTAAAAATAATTATTCTATCAAATCTAGGGGAAAAAATCATTTAAAAAGCTGTATTTTAAATACCTAATTATTAAATTTTTAAAGATTGTTAGTATCGTTACAAATAAAGTTATCCTTGTCTTAGGACTTAGATTCAAGAAGGACTATCCAGCTGGATCTGTTGGCGGCGTTGGGGCTACTGGTGCCTCCAAAAGAAAGAAGTAAAGTAACGAGCTTCACTGGAAGCCTCCCATAACCGAAGCAAGAGAAGGTATTTTAGCTTACGTATTGACATCAGGTGACATTGAGCAAGCAAAAAAAAAAAAATTTAAAGACATTTATAAAAAAGTCAAATAGGTACATGTTAATTTTTGTGATACAACAGCTTATTTATGTTTCGTAACATAACTGGGGTTTAGTGTTACTTGTTCATTTGTTGTGAAAGTAATATGTTGTATTTTATATCAACCAATAAATTTTTTAATTTTTTGAATTAATGTTTTTTTTGTAAACTTCCTTTCAGAGTCAACCTCCTTTATTTGTGGACATGGGGTCACATTTATTTTTAAAAACATTATTCACTATCTTCTGATATTCACTAGAAATTACAAGTTGCCTGTTTTTCATTAGCTGAAAAAATTGAAATGTGTCCAACTATTTGTTTGATGAACACTTGTCGCTATTTGCAATCGATTTGACTATATATTTATGATAAGATCAATTTTCTGTATAGCCGAGTGGCGGTAGTCTAATAAGAAAATGATGGACTTCCACCACTTTGCTTCTTAGGTACAGAATTGCCAATAGTATCAAGTGTTCTCAAATTGACACATTTTAATTTTTACAGCTAAAAAAACAGACAACTTGTAGTTTCAGTGAAGCTCAGAAGTTTTTGGATGAAGCAATGACTCTTGGACCAAGAGAGATTTGCTCTCTAACCAATATAAAATGTTGTTAGATCAATAGGATATGCTATTGGATAAAGACAAACTTTCTCTCTAGGCAAGTTCTAATTAGGCTTTTCAATCAAGAGATGTTGTCTTCTTGTTAAACCCCAAGTCTTTGCGTCAAAAAAAGGTTTCTTTGATTCAAAAGACAAATATCTTCTAAAGAGATATTTTGGTTCTTGTATAAAGAAATCTCTTGCATATTGGTTTTGAGCTAAGATTTAATACCCTTGCCAATGTTGTGTCATTTTGAGTCAACATAATACCCCACATTGTCGACACAACATTGTTGATTAATCTCTCCCCTGAAGTAATTTTAGAAAATTTATAGGAAGAGAGTTAATGCTTTCCATGAAGAAACATCGCTCTTGGTTCTATTCAAAAGCGCGAATCTTTTCGATGAAAGTCATATTCATTTCTTTCAAAAGATCCTTTTTTTCAGTGTGAAACAACCAGTGGCAAGTCATTCGACTTCGCACGACGCACAGTGGACCTAATTGATTTTTATATTATTCATACATAAGAAGTTTCACTTCGGTCGTGTGTGTCACGACACATGTCTCTTTTCTAATGCTGCGAATAGTAAGGTCTCCTCCTAACCCCTCATTAGTGTATTTGCCATATGGCACATACACTATTGGCGTCGGTCGGATGGCGGGACCTAGGGGTCGGACCAAAATTTCTCGACGTTTCATAGCCTCCTGAACACTTTGGCACCATTTTTAGAAATGTTTATATATATGTATATATATATATTTTTATATATATATATATATATATATATATATATATATATATATATATATATATATATATATATATATATATATATATATGTGTGTTCGCGGCATAACTCTCGAAAGACTTAATTGATTTCAACGAATTTTGGTACACATGTTGGAATCCATCACCGCACGGAACCTATTTAAAATGGGCCCAATCGGACTATTTTAAGGGTAGTTTTTAGGGGTTGAAAAAAGTTTTTGGGCCCGAAAATACCGAAAAAAATTTCAGAATTGTTTCAAAATTGAAATTTAACCTTTTAGTATAGATCAAAATATGCTGCTAAAATTTTAATAAAATCGGCCCGATAGGACCGGACTTACAAATTTTATGAAAACACTAGTTTTGCGGATAGTGATTTACTTACTGAAGGGTGTATTTAATTTGGTACAGAGGCTGCAATGATAATAATATTGAAATTAAGAAAAAAATATTATTTTAAGGGATGTATTAAGGGGTTGAATTTTTTATTTTTTCCAAAAACAAACTTAAGTTCACGTATTAAAGCCACAAGGCTTGTATTAGCAAATACACTATATTGTCGGCAGGGTTTTGGCACTGCGACCCGAGTTTTTTTTATGGTATGCGCTAGCTGTAATCACGATAACAGCCCGTACCAGAGGACAGAGACATACGTCTAACGTCGTTTACCATAAATAAGAGATTAGGATTTAGGAACAACAGCCGATCTCTTCTATATAGTCATGTTCGGTGCCGAGGCGTTGGCTTGTAAACTCCGGAGCCCCGAGGCTGCCCAAAGACCGACCGCGCACACCTATCAAATATCTGAATAATGGTTGCTTCTTGTACGACGATCGTCATTTGATATCCTCCTGTCATTTGTCTACTGTTGAACCGTACCGACCTAACCTGGTAGGACGCCCGAAATTATACGAGTGTAGTCAAATGTTATGATTTAATCAATTCAATTCGTTAATCATTCAAAAGACTATAAATAGTCGAATAATCAACATTCTATTATAAGAATTTTGTAATTAATGCTTTCTTAAATTGTTTTTTTTTTTTTAATTTGTTGACAGGCAAATCTTTACATCCCTGGCTGAATCTCTTGAAGATTGATAGAACCTTTTGATGTTTTAAATGTTTGAAGTTAAAACAGACCACACCTCTATTTTTCCTTTCGAGCAGCTGACGTCATTAACGCCTATGCGCTTATAATAACACGGCGCACTAACACTGCAGCCACGCAATCAGCGTTAGTGACGTAAGCAGGTATTAAAATTTAAAAATTTGTATCTCCGTAAATCTTAACGTATTGAAATAAAATAAAACGCCACTGTGTGTGTGTGTGTGTGGCGATTTCTAATAGAAAACAGTCATATATATTACGTTTTTTTAAGAACCTTATTTTAGTTTACATATGAGTAAAACTGTTTTTGAAATTAAGCTGCTTAATATATGTGATATGGCGTAAAAGAGTGTACGATGCATGGCCAGTGCGGTGCCGTCGCCCCGCGACCACCCGGCCCCCCTTCACCCCGCCTGTAACCCAATCTATGCCCTCCGTGGCTCGCCATGATGATTATTATTTGGATGCTGTTGATAGTTGCCAGAAGTAATTTGATATCACAACAACGTATATAAAAATAAACGTCCCCGACTCACTTGCTCACTTACTCATCTATCAGAATGAGGGCTATTTTTATTCGTCAGACCTCGCTATAGCAGCAAGTAAGGTATACATCAAACGATTACATTTTTTATTCAGTAGAAGGCGCTAGTGTCAAGTAAGGTATACGTCAAACGCTCACATTTTTTTCCGCCAGGTGTCGCTAGTGACAAGTAAGGTACCGTATGTCAAACATTTTAGAGATTAAAAGTTTGTGTTTAGTCATTCTTCATTTATCCATTATTAAGGAATAAGTGGGTAATTAAATAAATACGCTTCTTCGTTTTCTACATAAATATTGAAGCCGTTTTCGAGATTTCATAGTCGCCGACTTGAAAAACAAAGTTTGTGAGAAATTACGTTCAAAGTTCAACGTTGCGCGCACAATATAACGGCACACTCTCATATTCTTAGCTGCCATTTCGTAATTCTTATTTTTATCATCCGCTTAAGTTTAAAATACGCGGAAAAGATGAATTTATCGGAATATAGAGAAAAAAAATCAATTATCAATTTTGACGTGAAAACGTCTTACGTCTATACGTTCAGTTTGGTAGGCGCAGGCCAAAATTTACGATGCAGCGAAATTATGCCAGATTTCATAACGCAATAACTCCGTGAAATGAACCGACAGCAATTAACGAGGACAGTGTGGTCCAGTGGTTAGCGTCGCGGTGTCTGCATCAGACTCTCGTGGGTTCGAATCCCGCCTCCGCTCATGGATGTTTTGTGATGTCATTTAGTTTTAAGTGAGTTGATATTAAATTAATGCAATCAAGACGCTAAATGACCTAAGTTGTCGATGTCTCTATAATTTACAATAAAATAAATAGACAGCAATTAACCGGCTATAAGTACAGATAGCTTATATAAATGTAAGATTTTACCTAGCGAGGCCTTTGCGGTTTAACTGACGCAATTTTTTGAAAATTCTCAAAGGTGCAAGATGTACTTATAATCTCTTATAAGGATTGACTTATCATAATATGTTTCTCAGAATGATCTGTCCGAATAGTTTGTCAGTTGTGTGTTTTATTGTTTTTTTATGGGGGAATTAATGTTTTCATTATTTACATTTACCGGCTTCGTTCGTGTTAATGTTGGCTTTGGCAGAAACCTTTCTTATTGATCTTTTAAAGTTTGGGTACTAGTAAATAGTATACCGAATTTCATCAAAATCGGTCTACCCATTCTCGAGTGATACTCTTACAAACAGACAGCAATTCTAGTCTCTAGACACACTTTTTACATGCCTAGCTGCAGGTGTTATACAAAATATTCAAAAGTCTCGAAAAATTCACAAAAACAAACGAAATTGCGGGGGGTCAGACGTCAGTATTGATTGATAGCCGTCTTTCAGAATAGTTTATTCAAAACGAGCTGTACCTGCGGCTTTGCGGCTTCGTTCGCTTTCAATTCGTACATAACGGGATTCTGCTTGACTGCAGTCGATAAATTTAACGATTTCAGTCGATAATTTTTATCGATCTTGACCGTAATACGGGCGCATAACTGTTAAGCCATAAGGTTACAAAACAACACACGGCACTGTGGTAAAGGCGAGACAAACACGGTAATGGATTGATCTGCACCGGAGATCACGTTACCTGCGGATCGATTACACACACACACAGGCACACACAAACGTGTGTGTACGTCAACCGTCTTTTGTCTCTACTCGCTGTACTACACGAAGTTTAGACGGCTACCGGATAAAGTTTGTTAAAGCTTTGTGTAAATGATCGTAGGTACCCGTGCACAAAAATACTAAATTATAATTGGAGGGTATTTAGTACGCTAATCAGAGTGAACTGCGGACCGATACTTTCATTAACTTTAACCATAGGGTTTCGATCCGTGTATTAATATTTTACTCCCGATATTTTTGGGATCAGAGATAACAGTCTCGATTGGGGTTGTTAACTATTCGAATTTTCCGGGACGTCCCTTTTCCAGGACTATTTTCAGCCGTCCCGTTCAAAATTCTTATGAGACGCAGTTTGTCCCGGAAATAAAATAGAAACAGTTTTTCATTGCAAAAAAATAATATGTGTCAGCAGCGTTATGCAAGTATATAGGTAGTCAAACTAACCAAAAAGTAGTTATGAAAATTTGCTCTAACTCCAGCTTCTTCACTATTGTCCTCATCAAGCACACTCTGCGCGTCACAATTCACTGCAGTTTTTATTTTGTTTTAAAGAAAAAAAAATTATTGTATGTTTCTACTTTCTACTGTATTTCAACTAATTAAAATATTCATAATTAATGGACAATTGGTTTTATTTTTACACTCAATAATATCATAGTATGTACTTACTTCATAAATATATTCCTTAAGGGGAGGGTAAGGTTAATTCGTACAAAAAAAGGCACATTTTTGTGAATTTTTTTCGACAACACAGTTAAAATCTATTTATTAAAACCAATGGGACATCAAAGTATAACATTTGAAGAATATTTTGTAAAATTTTCATGGAGAAATATTAAAAAAACTCGGGTCGCAGTGCCAAACCCTGCCGACAATATAGTGTATTTGCTAATACAGGCATTGTGGCATTATTATGTGAACATAAGTTTGTTTTTTGACAAAATAAAAAATTTAACCCCTTAATACATCCCTTAAAATAATTAAATTTTTCTAAATTTCAATATTAGACATGGATTTTATCAGTACAACATCTGCACCAAATTAAATACACCCTTCCATAAGTAAATCCGTATCAACAATCTAGTGTTTTCATAAAATTTGAAAGTCCGGTCCTGTCGGGCCGATTTTATTAAAATTTTAGCAGCACATTTTAATCTTTACTAAAGAGTTAAATTTCAATTTTGAAACGATTCTGACAAATTTTTCGCTATTTTTGGGCCCAAAAACTTTTTGGAACCCCTAAATACAACCCTGAAAATGGTCCGATCGGGCCCATTTTAAATAGGCTTCATGCGGTGATGGGTTCCAATGTGTGTACCAAATTTCGTTTAAATCGATTAAGTCTGTCGAGAGTTATCGTGTACACACATATATATATATATTTAAATATATATATATATACATAAACATTTTCAAAAATGGTGGCAAACTGTTCAGGGGGGTATGAAACGTCGAGAAATTTTGGTCCGACCCCTAGGTCCCGCCATCCGACCGACGCCAATAGTGTATGTGCCATATGGCAAATACACTAAAAATACGGCAATGGCAGCAATTATTTGGAAGCGTCTCAGAAAAAAGTAGAATTGCGGTGCCCCTTATAACTTGGTGCTGGATCATCTGAAATCAAAAATGGAAATTTTTGTCGTTAGATAATCGCTTTCCCCAGGTAACGCTGGAAGGGTTTTTCGAAATTTCAATTTTTCAATTTTTGGGAACACTTCGAAGTAAAAAACGCGATTTTTGCAACAAAAAAAATCGCGTTTTTCACTTCGAAGTGTTCCCAAAAATTGAAAAATTGAAATTTCGAAAAACCCTTCCAGCGTTACCTGGGGAAAGCGATTATCTAACGACAAAAATTTCCATTTTTGATTTCAGATGATCCAGCACCAAGTTATAAGGGGCACCGCAATTCTATACTTTTTTCTGAGACGCTTCCAAATAATTGCTGCCATTGCCGTATTTTTTAATATTTTTCCATGAAAATTTTACAAAATATTCTTCAAATGTTATACTTTGATGTCCCATTGGTTTTAATATATAGATTTTAACTGTGTTGTCGAAAAAAATTCACAAATGTGCCTTTTTTTGTACGAATTAACCTTACCCTCCCCTTAAAATATTTCCGTTTGTGTATGAAACATAAAACGTTATGTAAGGAATCCTTGTCGGCATCATTAGTTAAATTTTTGTATGGATGCGTATTAAAACATACGTCCCGCGAAAAAACTTTGAGTCCTGCTTCTATACATCCAAGAAATCCCGGAAAATCATTTTTTACGGTTAACAAGTCTAGTCCCGACTCCCGATCGAGGGATCGGGATTAGAGATAACAGTCCCGATCGAGGGACCGAGATTTTCTATATGAAAGTGGTATCTTTGTACTCATGAAGTTAACCGTTTTTTTAACTGACCATTATTTATTAACAAAAGTTATTCTTTGGAAATAGGAATTTGATGTACAAAATCGTCGTAAATTATAGAGCGGTTAATCCAAAAACGATTGACCGATTACTGTATGTATTTAAGAATCCGATCCCAATGTAAGTCTCGATATTACAGAAACGTAATTTCGTTTCTGAAGCACGTTTACATTTTGTAATTGGAAAAATGGCAGGCCTACTTGGATCCATGGCCACCACAGGAAGGTGGTCAGCCGAGTTGAAGCCAGTGGCCTGACGCCCGGCCGTACGGCTGCACATTTTTAAGGACTAGATAGCTACTTTTATACCGTGAAGGGCTCACGGTAAGTTGTAACTAGAAGGGCCGTCTCAGAATGCCGGGGCAAAACAAATTTTACCTCTTTATGATATAGATATATAATAATAGTAAGCGCATAGCTGCGAGTATATCAAGGCTAGTTAATTATAAACTGAAAATATTAATTGGTAATAGGACCAGATAATCCTTACAGTTGGCGACCAAAAAAATCGATGTTTCCATTTAAAATGGGTATGATGCAGGGATCGACCACACGTGTTTTCGTAGACGTGTTTTATCTTAAACTGCGTAAATTGACATGCGTATAGCGGTGTCAGTAAATAAAGGTTGGCAGTTCGCCAGATTCGTGTGAATTATTGTGTTATATTCATGTTGATTGTTGGTACGCTTGTCCGACTTTACTATCGGTTCAATAGAAATAGATACTTGAAATCATCGGCCTCAAGCTGGTGATCAGATGTTTATAGTGCACTTGGATCTTCGTCGCAGGTCTACAAAGTGTGACGAGAAACGAGTGAGATAGCGATGTACCTAGTGGTGAGAGCTCTAGACTCGCATTCGGAAGGTACTGGGTTTGAATCTCGGCGGGGGCAGAGGTTGCTAGACTTTTTTCTACTGCCTCACGTCGAGAAACGGTAATTCCTGTACCGGCCATCTTGTTGAGGTTTTCCCATATACTTATAAAATATATATACCAAGCTTTTGTCTATTTACTCAATGTGCGAGGAGTGAAGCCAACAAAGAGAGCAAAAATATATCTGCGTCTCTTTTGACGAAGTAATTCCGCATTTATTCCGATGATGTCATTGGTCGATGTACGGACGTTCCATCGGAACAAAATGTTGAAATTAAAGATATCTATTTCATTCGGACAAAATGTCTTTATCTATGACAGTAGCCAATCAGGAACCAGCCAGCTGAGCCCGCATAAAAAAGACAGAAATATATACCGGCACCTAGTTGGCTTCACGATTTTTGTACCAGCAGTACAGGTTTCATATGTACATGGGTTTTCCTTGGTTGCCCTCAATAATAATTAGTGTATTTGCCATATGGCACATACACTATTGGCGTCGGTCGGATGGCGGGACCTAGGGGTCGGACCAAAATTTCTCGACGTTTTATAGCCTCCTGAACACTTTGGCACCATTTTTAGAAATGTTTATATATATATATATATATATATATTTATATATATATATATATATATATATATATATATATATATATATATATATATATATAATTATATATGTGTGTTCGCGGCATAACTCTCGAAAGACTTAATTGATTTGAACGAAATTTGGTAGACACGTTGGAATCCATCACCGCACGGAACCTATTTAAAATGGGCCCAATCGGGCCATTTTAAGGGTAGTTTTTAGGGGTTGAAAAAAGTTTTTGGGCCCAAAAATACCGAAAAAAATCTCAGAATTGTTTCAAAATTGAAATTTAACCCTTTAGTAGAGATTAAAATGTGTTGCTAAAATTTTAACAAAATCGGCACGACAGGACCGGACTTACAAATTTTATGAAAAAACTAGTTTACGGATAGTGATTTATTTGCTAACGGGTGTATTTAATTTGGTACAGAGGTTGCATTGATAATAATATTGAAATTAGGAAAAAAAATATTATTTTAAGGAATGTATTAAGGGGTTAAATTTTTCATTTTGTCCAAAAACAAACTTAAGTTCACATAATAAAGCCACAAGGCCTGTATTAGCAAATACACTATATTGTCGGCAGGGTTTTGGCACTGCGACCCGAGTTTTTTAAATATGGACATGGTTCCTTATATTATATTCAAGGCAAAAATAATAATACTAAATTGAAAATATGAATTGGTACTAAGCCAGATAACTTTGGTAGTGGGTGGCTTTATATAAAATAAATATTTTGTGCATTACAAGGCCATGGTTTATAATCTTCTAACTACCCACAAAGTTTATACCTTTATCTTTCTTGTTATTTATGGAGCCTCAGAATGCTTAATCAACTGCCTAATTCATAAAAGGACGTTGAACGCATTATTATTATACATTTTAATTTAATAAAACGCTGTTTTAATTTGTTATACATTTACATGAATTTCATTTTTTTTGTTTCGCACAAGACACAACACAATATAGCGGCTTTGTCCGTAAACTTAAAGTTCAAGATCTTCGCCTGACGAGGCCACTGTGTTGTGCGAAACAAACGTTATAAAAAAACTAGGGTGCGGTACAAGTGAAATTTTATTGCCATAACCTTAAACACTTTTAACCCGAAATATCCAAAAGTATATATTAATTTTGTTTACGTAGTTTTGGTAATATAATTTGGACCCTGACCTGCAGTATGGAAACAAACGTAAGAATCAAGATTCTATCGTCGGTGGGTATTTGATGTGCTGCTCGACTGAATATTCGTCCGATATTAGTTATATATAGACATAAAATATGGTTATGAACATAACGTCGCTGCTTTTCGATGAGTATCTGGTCGATCACACGTGACGTGACGCGACGTTTAACATGCGTAACCGAACAAAAAAATTAGGCTAATGAAGTTTCACTTTAATCAAGTTCTAAAGTAAAAGGCTAATGTTTTGTTAAATTTAAAATGTAAAGACAGAAATCATTAAGACTGGAAAATACACGGGTTACAACTAGTGATTTATTATAATCTAGGTGTTATATTATAAACTCGCAACTCTAGCAGTACGGGGCAGAGCCCTATGTTCTGTGCGCTGTTAGATAGCGTACTCAGATCAAATGTTGCATACATACATAAAATATCGCATTACACTTATGGTGGCTGCGAGCTCAGATGTCAGTTCATGGATTCTTGTATCAAATACCGGGTTGTATAAAAGTCACGCGTCGAATTTAAAACCAAACCCCGTACGAAAATCACGGACTAGCAGTTGCGGACAGGGTTGCCAGATAAGTTCGTTAAAAATAGACACCGTGGCCGCGGTAGGTAAAAGGGTGTAATGTGTATGTAGGCTAAAAGGATTTGGTAATGTAATTTGAACCTTGTTAAGTATGGAGACAAAAGTAGAATCCAGATTCTATCGTTGCTTCAGATCAATGGGTATTTGATGTGCTGCTCGAATGAATACTCGTACGATATTAGTTACGTATACGTATATACAATATATGGCTATGAACATAACGTCGCGGATTGTCGTTGAGTTGATACTGGTGTGATCGAAGTTCGAACGCTTCGATTGGACGATCAGACGCTAATGACCTCTGTTGTCGAGCGTCTATAATCCACAAGACAATTCAATTCGATTGGACATGATGTGACGTTCGACGTGCGTATCCGAATGAAAAAATCTGTAAATCGGTTGACCCTGCAGGCCATCCCTGGAACTTCCTGCTATTTTCAAGCGCTTTGAGCTCGAAGCACTTGATAATATACCCAAAAGAAGATTTTAATTTTTGAAAAACTGTAACTTTTGAACGCATCGTTTGATTTTGATTTTTCAAACGTTATTCAATGCGGCTTTTTTAACATAAAAACTGTAAATAAAAAAAATCCCGCAGTTGAAAAATGTTGCAGTTATCTTCAAAAAACATTTTTTTTTTGGATTTTTTTAACGGCTATAATTTTTGAACTCGTTCGATTTTGATGTTTAAAACGGCATTCGACGCAGATTTTTAGGCTCTAAAAATAATGTAATAGGTACAAAATCGATTGGTTGAGAAATCTCGAAGTTATTTTGAAAAAACGCTTTTTTCGAAATCTGTTGGCTACGTAATCTCTCGAAGGGATTAACCGATTTTGATCCGCTTAGCGGCATTCGACGCAGTTTTCTGAGGAGAAGAGCTGATTAGATTATGAAATCAATCGGTACAATATTCTAGAAGTTATTTTGAAAAAAACATTGTTTTAAACCTTTTTTTTCGTTTTTTTTTGCAATTTCTCAAAATCTATTGGGCCGAATCGGTTCAAATTTTCAGGAAATCTAAGTTCAGTGGAACCCTTCCGAATGCCGCAAATCGCGATTCGATCGGTAAAGCCGTTCAAAAGTTATGAGAGGTTTACATACACACACATACATACATACAGACATACTGCCATCATCGTAAAAATAGTCAGAATAGCTTCCTAGGATCACAAAACGTCGAGATCTGATGAAAACTCGATTTTAAAAAATCGGGGTGAAATCAATAACTTCCTTATAATTTTGAAAATTTTCAATTTTCTTAGCGGGAAGTTAAAAAACGAGGCTAATAAAGTTTCATTTTAATAATAATAGTAAACAGTTCATATAAAAATATAATATCGTGATTGGTTTTCCTTTTCTTTTGACAGGAATTCGCCGAAACTGCAATGAACGAACTACTAGGCTGGTACGGTTACGACAAGTTGGCCCGTGACGATGCTGCCCTTTTGCAGGGACTGCCGCTCGCCGCCAAGGGACTGCGTCCACCACAGCCGCCACCATCTGATGTCCAGTCCGGTGGAGATACGTCCGAAGAAGATAAACCGCCCTCGCCGAATGTGTCCGGAAATAAAACTCCTGGTTAGTTCGCTAAAACTCAAATATGAATGTGGTTAAACCTTTTTAGGGTTCAGTAGCCAAATGGCAAAAACGGACCCTTATAATTTCGTCAAGTTCGTCTGTCCGTCCGTATGTCACAATGGTGAAGTGAATTTACAAAAAAAAATTAGGGGTGGCACTCCATACATGTAAATAAGGGATGAAAAAGAAATGCCAGTGCAAATAAGCGTGTAGGATATCGTTAGATAGGTCTTCGAAAATGATGAAAAAGTTTCAAAATGACTTTTTTATTTAAGTCAATAGTTGGTGAGATGTTATGCGCTTCTAAAGTCGTAAAAAGTGTGTCCCTCTAACTTTTCAACTTTGGGGTGGAAAATTCTGAAAAAATTTAAGGAAGTAGAACTTATAAAACACTTTCAACGAAAATTGGCTTGTATAAGATATGTTATGTAGTTTTTGAGATAATATGAGATATTTTCGGCCGACTACGGAACCCTTCACTGTGTGTGGTCCGACACGCACATGGGCGCTTTTTTTTGTAATACCTGCATTGAAAGTGCAACATTACTTATTTTCGGGGACAAAAATTGGAAATTGCGTAGCAGCGCTGAAAAATAGAAGTCGCACATGCGCAGATCAAAATATAAGTGTTTTCATCCCTTGGGAAATTTTTTTCTGGTCGGAAAGTAATTGTATATGTGGCGCTATTCTACACGATTGCGGAAAAGTACGAGTCTACCGACAGGTACAAATGCCAAGCCCAGGTTCGAATCCCGAAGGCTCTTAATATTTTTAAAATGAAAATATATAGATATTTGTGGATAACAATTTAAAATAAGTATAAAAAAAAAAAAATTAGAATTATTTTATTTATTATATTAATTTACGAACATTCGATTTTGTAAGATAAATAAAAGTGGATGTATTTCTTTCCATGACAACGAATACAATTATTTGTGTTTAATGGTATTCACATCATCTGTCTGTACCCGCGATACAGACATATCCATTTTTTTAGTTAAAAAAAACTTGTTTTCTTTGCGTTTTGTGAACCCTTTGTACACTGAAGTTGGATTATTAATTGTTGTCTTTTGAAAATAGCATTTATACGGCATTTGCAAGGGACAAAAGTGACAGAAACTGCCAGTATAAAATAACAAACAATCTTTAACCCTTCAGTTGATGCGTCGATTAATATAATAAGTTGCTTTCCGGTAAAGAGAGGGAAGTAGATCGTAATTATTAAGTTTATTTTAATCCAAAATTTGCAGATTGCTTGCTTGGGCCCTCTTTTTAAATTTGATTTTATTTTGTACTTTACTAATTAGTTATATTTATTACTAGCTTTTACCCGCATTAATGTTGGTTTTGATGAGAACCCGAGCAGCAGTATAAAAAGTATATCCTGTTTGTTTTTAATTTGGGAACCTAACCATTTTTTAACGGAATGACCTTTACTTTGACCACCAATTAGCCAGTTCTAGTTTTGTATATTTTAGACTAAAATGAAAGTTTGATGAATAAAAAAGCGGCCAAGTGCGTGTCGGACCACGCACAGTGATGGGTTCCGTAGTCGGGAAGAACGTTTACGGTTAAAATGCAAAGTTAATAATAAATTTAATAATAATTTATAGTCTTTTATTTTTTTTTAAGTTGAACATAATTTTCCAAAAGTAAGTTTGTATTTCATAGTGTTTCTCAAAGACACTGTGAAAAACAAAGTTATTTCTGCAGTCGCTGAACTCAAAAAAATAGCGTGTAACCGAAAATATCCCATAAAAACTACACAACATATCTTATTCAAACTAATTTTCGTTGGAAGTGTTTTAAAGTTCTATTTCTACCACCTTAAATTTTATCAGAATTTTCCACCCCATAGTTGAAAAGCTAGAGGGGGGGGGACACACTTCTTACGACTTTATAAGCGCATATCTCACCAACTTATGACTTAAACGATACCCCACACGCTTATGTGCACTGGAATTATTTTTTTTTCGTAATTTCACTACACCATTGTACTTATAGCGGTTCACAGAAGACACCTACCTTCCAAATTTTATCTATATATAGTGCCAATAGCATGTCCGAGTAAAATGACTGTGACATACGGACGGACGGACAGACGGAGAGAACGAAATTATAAGGGTTCCGTTTTTGCCATTTGGCTACGGAACCCTAAAAACATAAACGACGCGATAGGATACAACATAAATAACAGGGACACGGAGGACGAAACGTAGGGATGTTAGGATAGGGAATCCTATACCAATTGATAGCGTACTAAGTTTCATTAAAATTGCGTGACGACGGCATAAACATTCTGGAAATACGTTCTCCCGTCGAAGTATCACACAAAATACCCGAAAATCCTATACAAAAATTAAATTAAAGACAGATTCCGTTACCTGGTAGTTATTTAGAGAAAATCGTTTCACTTAAAATGCAAAATCCATTTAAGAAAATTTGCAGTATGAAATTCATTTTTTTTAATTAAAACATTGTTAGTGATGTATGTTTTTGTTCAGTGGATGTTGCATTTTAAGTGAAACGATTTTCTCTAATGCATTAATGTTTTTCATAGCTGCCAGGTAAACAAAACTCGCCTATATGTTGTATCTTAAGATTCACTGTGTAGTAGATATTACTACAAAAAAAAGCTTTTTAACAAAAAAAAAAAGGGTGTGGGTCGCGGGACCCCCGACAGATGTGAAACATTTTTATAGCTTGAATCTTATATTTATTGAACTTGACAAATTTATCAAAATAAAATCTAGCCTATGTCCCTTAGGGATAGTGTAGCTTTCTATTAGTAAAAGAATTTTTTAAATCGGTTCAAGTTCCAGATATAATAATTTATGATTTATTACAACGCCGCGAGACATTCTCCCCCTGCGAAGATAATAAGTGAAAGATTTTTTAGAATCGGTTCAGTAGTTCGAGAGATAAGAATTTACAATTTAACACAATTTACCCTAATTTTCCCTCGTTTACCCAAATTTACCCTAGTATACCCTAATTTCTTGAATTTACCCTAGTTTTCCCTAAATACCCTAATTTACTCTTATTTAGCCCCCTTTGCCTTAAGTTACCCCAATTTACCCTAATTTACTCTAATTTACCCTAAATACCCTAATTTACTCAAATTTTCGTTTTTAAAAAAAAACAAAAAAATTAATTTTTGGTGTCATGAAATTTCAAAAAATTATAATTATTGTCAAAGAAGGAATATAACAAAAATAAAAAATTTTATAAATAAATATCATATAGAATTTAGAAAAAAAAACGTCAAAAATTGTACGATGCCATGAGTTTCCGAACCCAAGTCCCCATGCATAGGATGCTAAAGTCGTACCTCTGATCTACGGAATATACTCGCTAGACAGCCGTTGTTACTGATATATGTATAACTTATTATTCAGTGCCGCAGTGGTGGGGAGAACAGCACTGAAGGAGAACATTACGTTGCCTGATTTCGTCTTATGACTTCGTTGTATTATTTCGTTGCATTATTTCGTCTATATGATTTCGTTGTATCATTTCCGTTGCATATTTCCCCTCACGCGGCTGTTCACAACCCGACATAAGATGTTTCACATCAAAAAAACCTCCTTCAAAAAGCCACTAAAAAGAGGAAAATAATAAAACTTTGAGGTCTGCGCCAATTCAATAAAATACGAAGTCGGTTAAAAAGAAAATATTCACTATACTATGCTTTTTAACCGACTTCATATTTTATTAAATTGGCGCAGACCTCAAAGTTTTATTATTTTCCTCTTTTTAGTGACTTTTAGAAGAAGGTTTTTTTTGTTAAAAAGTTTTTTATTTTTTACTTTTTAGTGGCTTTACAATACGTAGTTTAGTCGCTTGCTAATAGATTCACTTCTGCAAACTTGACCGATTTCTTACGCTGTGTGATGTGTCAAAAAGTGACATTTACCTTAAATGAATCACACGCCATTTCTTACTTTTATTAAAATCAGCCGAACTACTGAACCGATTTAAGTAAAATTTATATGGGATTGGGACCAACTTCGAGGTACCCTATCCAATAAAACAAGAATCATCAAAATCGGACTACTCTGTAAAAAGTTATGCGTGGTCAATGGGCATACATAAAAAAAGAAAAAGAAAATATACGCATCGACTTGAGAACCTTCCTCCTTTTTTTGAAATCGGTTAAAAATAGAAAATTTTATCGAGGTAATAAAGGAGGATAGAACTATATGCGGATTTATTTTATAGATTTAAAAGTATAGATGACCACCAGATCAGTTTTCCCAATGCAGGGAAAGCTGATAGACTATTTGGTGATCCACACGCTAGTTGGAGGGTTGAAAGGGAACAGTTCTAGGAATCATGATTTTTGTTTCATATAGATATAGCTAAATTAATTCGTCTTTGCAAATTTTTTTGGTACAGTTAAAATTAAGTAGGTACAGTGATAAATTGTCGACGCGTCTATAATTTACAATAAATAAATACAGTGATAAAATCGTGTTGTTTATATTATCATACTAGCGGCTGAAGCGGGGGTGTGTGTAACGACATCAAGATGGCCTATTTGACCAATCAGAATGGACACTGACTGCAGAGCCTAGTCGCTTGTCTTTTTTATTTGTCAACCGATTTAAATGAAACAAACACTAAATGTTAGCCCAGGCTTATCTCAATCATCACTGAAAACCACATCCAAATTGTTTCAGCCATTGCGCAGATTAGCGTGCACACACAGACAGATAAACAGACAAAAAAACGTCTAAGATTTTATTATACTAACGACATATATTTAGAATCATTGATAAAAAATTAGTATTCAAAACTATAAGTATTGTAACTCATTCAGTAGATGACACTGCCTGTAAAATTCGACGTATCTACTGCCTAAATTAAAAAAATGAAGATATTTTAATTAATAAGTGGGGTGTAACAGTTAGTATAGTAAAACGGTATATTTTACTAAAAAAAATACTTAATGGCTGAAATTTTGAGGGGGTGTTCAGGGGCATGTCCTGAGTCTAAAACCGAGTTTTCGTATTCGAGGGGATGGGGGAAGTTACATCCCCCGATCAATATAGGGGTAAGTTTGTTTTAATTTTTTATCTTCGTTGCTATTGCCCGTACAGTCAAGTCCAAGAGATCAAACTTGTAGGAAATGAAATTATCTATCCAATCATAGGTCGATCAGGTCAATCACAATGGCCGGTAAAAGGTCAAAAGTGAGGGGTAGTTTTTGGTTTTTTTTTAACAAATCGACTTTATTTTGCGTTTTCCAATCGATTTACACTAAAAAAATCAACTTTGAAGCAATTTGGCACCGTTAAATATGGTTCAATGATGAAATCTTATTTCGAAGGTATTTACAGCAAATTACGTTAAAATACGGTAAAAAAATGATTTTTACGTTTGACATGTAAATTTGCATTGAAAAACTTTTGTTTTGATATATGAATTTTTAAAACTTAGAAAAATTAAAAAAAATAATCTTAAAATTTTTAAAATTCTTAAAGATTTTAAACATCCTAAAAAGTTTAAAAAATCATGTTAAAAATTTTAATAATTTAAAAATTTAAAAAAATCATTTGAAAAAAAATTAAAACAAACTTACCCCTATATTGACCGGGGGATGTAACTTCCCCCACCCCCTCGAATACGAAAACTCAGTTTTAGACTCAGGACATGCCCCCGAACACCTCCTCAAAATTTCAGCCATTAAGTATTTTTTTTAGTAAACGCGATTTTTGTGTCTATTTACTGTACTAAGTATATATTGCATATTTTTAAAATGAAAGATATGAATAATATGCCATGCTCAATATTACCAAAAGTTCTTTGCTGCGTAGCTGCTTAATTTTACTTATATGTACCCTTAGATGCGCCATTTTCAAAAACCATCATCACTATCAATATGTAACATTTCTTAAGACTTTTTCGAACAGAAATTTTATCTGATTAGTATTTTAGGCGAAAAATTGAAGAAAAAAAAATCCTGGAAAACTTACAACTTTTTAAAAATTACGTAATCTTTCACACGTAGCCAAACCTTTTTTTCAAGAAATTCGCCTGAGGGATCTGTAATGTGATTCTTAAGTCCTTCATTTGGAGTTTACCAGAACCCATTAGCTTTATCGAATACTCTGAAACGTACCTTTAAAGTGACGAGTTACCTTATTCAAAATGTACATTTTCTCGTATATAGATCAATTTCATTTGTTTGGTATATCTTTTCAGTATCCTACGCCTATTTTTTATGCTAAAGGCGTGGAAATAGTTTATTGTAAACGTTTATACTAATGAAAAGTTTGACGTGATTGGTACGAACCGCGAATAACTCTATTGTTATTCGAAAAGAAACAACCAATGGCGCGCTTTGTCCAAGAGATATAAGCATTTTAGTTAACACGGATGGATGATTTATGATAGGGGAAATTGGTTTGTACCTTTTTGTGTAATTATTTAAGGGGGTTGTCGCACCTGATAACTATCTAATACGAAAATCACAGCTGTTTTTCCGTAAATATTTAAAATGGATAACGATCGAATTGCGAACGAGCGTTTGGGACCGAAATTATTCTTTTTAGCACAGATATGAGTTGAAAAATTTGTCTGAATTATTTTTACATGATATATTATGTGAATCACTCTCCAGTGCAAAAATTTTGATACAAAATCATCGTCACTTAGATGGAAAAACGTGTTTTGACTGTCTGTTAGTATCATGCAATTACTCTAGTAATTGATAGATTATTGACTCTCAAAAACTGAGATTATCAGTACCGAAAACGACTGGACGAATTTTGATTAGGGCTATGGTACTTCTTCTATTTGTAGTCTTTAGATAATTGAGGGGGACGTTTTTACCGAGCATATTTTTAGAGAGATGGGAGTCAATCGATTGGTGCCCAATCTTAAAGTATAGGAATAATTGTTATGTGAATATTGTTGTGAGGGGTAAAAATCGGTTGATTTTATCATTTACCTAATATTACTTTTCATAGAAACTCAAACCTTTGTTTGTTTATAGGATACGATCATACGCCTTCCCGGCCTAACGAGTTATTTAAGTTTAAAACTTAAAAAGTATTAGCATTTAGATGTGCCACTCTGTATATGGACCACAAAATCAAGTGTGTTCGATCGTGCAGACATTCTAATTACTTGTGTATCTGACACTGCTAAACACAACAACGTTGGAATTTTTCCGGAATTCCAATTTAGATGATCCTTTTATCCAAAATTTCGAAAATTCTTATTTCCTGTTTAATTTTAAAGAAATTTTATATTTGAGGGTTTTCGATGCCGGTAAACACGATTTCGTAATTGGTTTTTCGAAATTCGAATCAACTCTTTGAATAATGACGCTATTTTATTATTTTAAATGATCACTAGCTGTCTGACGAAGACTAGTAGATTATATAAATATTGTAAATGGTTGTACTTTTTTTCCTGCGTCTGTTAACGACACAAGGAGGATGGTCGATGTATTGAATGAACGATATAATGTTTCACGATGCCGTAGCTCATTATTATCCGCCATTTATTAACTATGCTTCCGTTCATTAAACCGGCTACTAATCAACAACTGTCTTAATTATTTTCAAAAAAAATGTACATACAATCACTGACTCTGGGTGGTACAGTGCAGAACTGTCCCGGGTTAATTTTCCATGTAAAAAATCAAACTGAACCAGGTAACAATTTCCCAGTTCATATATATTAATGTGGCGATAGCAGGAACATTTAGGTATTCCAGGATTGACTACATTGTTATCACACGTTTTATTTTAGCTTCGCTTGTCTGTTGTTGTTGTTGTATTTCATTGTATTCTCCGAACTTACCCTATGTCGGTAAGGACAAATCTTGCAACTCGATTTTCACCCTCTTCCAAATGTTCAATTGACGTGAAACTTTGCAGTCGTATGTAGTTTTGATGACAATACAATATTCCGATATTTTGGCTATAATAATATTTATATAAGTAACAAGTTTAAAAAAATGGAAGTAAAAACATATGATAGAAGTGACGGTACTGATGGTGGGAAAACGTGTCTCCAGTCGTTTAAAACTTTAAACTTAAATTCGATATAGTGATATTATATAATGACTAAAAATTTGAAAATAAAAATATATAAGTATTTAAAAAATAAATAAAAAACGCTTATATCAAAGCAAATAAATTTATTTCTTCTATATCGATTAAAAGCGTTGGACACTCACTGTACCTATATTTCATTTAATTCATCGAGTGCCCACGCTTTTAGACGCCATTGAAGAGAAAGAAATTTATTTTTTATTTTTTAGTGCGTTGATATAAGCGTCATTTTTATTTAAGAAAAATTATATTTTTGAATTTGAAGAGGCACATTGATTGTAGATTATATTGCTCGACAACTTTGAATTTGAATTTATTTCGTACTAACTTTCCGATCCGGTTCACCCGGGTAGATTTTGTTTTGAAAACAACAAATACTTTTTTGTATACGATAATTTCAGAATCTAATTAACCGATTTGATAAATTCTTTCACTGTTTAAATACGTGGCGATATATGATTTTCTAACGCTTTAGGCGGGGCTTAGAGAGAAATGTTACGTATAGGTACTTACTATTAGTAGGGAAGGGGGGCATTATTGATAATGATGAAGTGTGATATGTTTGAGGGGGAGGGGAAAAACCGTTGTTTCCGCGTGACGTAATAAGTGAATGGCCCCGTGGTGAGAGTACCTAGGTATAATAATAATTTTATCGATTCTCTTATGTTTAGTGTAGTTCTGTGCCGGCTATGTCTGTATCGCGTGTACACTTTACAAGTCGTCTATATCTGGTTACTTCATTATTGCGTTTTAATTTTTATTTTTTTTATATAAAAAAATACGCTGTTATTTTACAGTATTCTATATATAATATTTATATGTATAATTGATATTCACTCGGAAGTTTAAATTTCTAAAATTAACGGTACTTTGTGTGGCGAGAAAAGATCCAAACACTCTTCTATTTATATCTATCTATCTGGCGATTACGTCAATTACATCAATATAAATAAAGATAGATATTGTAGATTACAGACGTCCAACAACTAAGGTCATTTGCATAATACAAATAAATAAAATCGTGTACTATAAATTTTTTAGAATTTAATATATATTTTTTAATCAAAAAGAGCATGTGTACTATTTGATATTAGTGCCCAAAATGTTCAATAATATTTTTTATAGTTGAAATATACCAGTTCAGCACATTCTGGCTATTCATAGTACTTATTGTGCGTAGAGACATAGCATTGTAACTTCGTTTTATGGTTAGTTGTTAGAGAAATTGAGAACAACCTTCCTGTGACTACTATAATTATTAGTACTAATCACTTCACAATATCTATAATAATGTCGTATAATAGTTTTCTGACAATAGTCAATAATTACAGGCTATAGGCGCGCATAAATGCAGATAATATCAATCGGCCGATGCCTGATTGAACTATCGGATAGTATAATGACAACGGTATTATATGAAAAAGTGCGCATGAACCGACACAAAGTCGACCGATTTCATGCGCGCTTTTTCATGCAATACCGTTGTCATTACTATCAGATAGTTCTCGGCCGTTTGATTAGTAGCGGGGCCCTTTAAAAGTTTATTTAAATCTTATATTTATGTTTACAATACGTTTGTATGGATTGTGTCGTTCTCTATAGCAAACGTTCTTAAATCGAACGTTCGTAAATTGAGAGTTGCCTGTATACAGTTTATCAAAATAAACTGTTAGAAAATGGCTTCGTTTTTTCGAATTTTAATTTTATTCCAAATCTTCATGGTTTCCGGGCTTGTAGGCCGTGGTCCGGTGGTATTTCTACTTGACGTTTTGTCTACAACTGCGGTAGACATTCTCAAAGGCGATGTGGCAGCGGTCGAAGTGTCCTCCTTGGCGGCTCACAGGTCATCGCCTTTGAGAATGTCTACCGCAGTTGTAGATGAAACGTCAGATAGAAATACCATAGGACCACGCGGCCTACAAGCCCGGAAACCATGAAGATTTAAAACAATGCCGGCCGTGAAAACTTGCACACCTGGTTAAATTTTATTGTAATGTAGTTATTTTTTTCAAGATTGGCAAACAAGAAATACCGCAGTTGAAAAAAAAAGAACGAACAAAAACAGTAGAGATGTAGGTATGTTTTGTTTTTGGTTTTAATTCATTACATTAAAACATCAACATATCGAGCTGCGCGAAAAAAACGGTAAAAAATTAAAAATATTTTTTGAAAAATTAAAAAAAATATAATGAAAAAAGTTAACGATATTTAATGAGTTTTTAAGGATTCTTTATCAAGTTTCATGCATTTAAACTAAATGTTGATTAAACAAGATAAATACAGAGAATCTTTGTCAACAGGGGCGGCGCGTCGTCTTCATAGATATTCAAATTACTAAATACTAACAGTAATATAGAACTGGGTTTGAGCGATTTCAACATTAATTTAATTATTATAAATATCACTAGGCCTAGGTAACGCTGGCAATTGGTGGCATTAAATAAATAAGTATAAAAATAAATTCATATTATTTTTTTAAATAATAAATTGAAACGTAGGTATTAAAGGAATGTCCCGCTAAATTAAAATTTGCGTTTCATGGTACCCAGCCATCTGTGCCGGCTTTAGGAGAGGGCAACTCGAGCAATCGGCCCGGGTGCCAGGGGGCGAATCAGTCAGTTAAGAAAGAATAATGTCGCGGGCAAAATGCTAGTTAATAATAAAGAAAGGGCGTTGAAGAATATCTCGCCCGGGTAGGGTTGCCAGATCAAAAATCAAGATTTTCGGGACATTTCTAAGGCGAAGGCAATTTATTTCAGGGGAGGGAGTTATTGTGAAAAAAAAATGTTTATTATTTTACTATTTTTTGTATTATCATTAGACTTGTCTAATTTTATTCATTTATCACACACGAGTACACGGTGAGATGTGAGACGCGCTTCTGAGTGTGTAAATTACACATCATTTCGTGTGAATCTATAATAATTCATTTTATTGTTCCCAATTTGTCTTTACCGACATGAGTAAGTCCGAAGAATACAAGTAAAAATATATAAAATACTTATGTACAGTAATTGCAGATAGTGCTAAATAAATACTACTTAGCATGTAACTTAGTGTCGTTTCTTGCGATCGCGAGCACGAATTCGTTTAACTTATGCATTTCCGGGATAGAAGACTTACGTTTCGGGACACGGGACAAACCAACGAATTCCAGGACATTCCCAGAAATCCCGGCCATCTGGTAACCCTACGCCCGGGGCGCTCGGATGGCTAATGCCGGCGCTGCCATCCATTCTTATTTTATAATAATAATATAAGATACAGTTTTAACATAAGGCTGACCAGTGGTTAAAAAACGGACATTAAGGTGAGCTAAGCCGCGTGTAAAGAAAGCTCAGATTGATCTTCACGAACATTAACGGATATAGACGAATTCCTCAAAAGTCTTTCGTTTTTAACTGACTTCAAAAAAGGAGGAGGTTTTCAATTCGATTAATGTTGTTTTTTTAAATGTATGTCCACTGATTACTCACGAATGGCTGCACCGATTTGAAAAATTTGTGTTCAGGAAGATGTCGGATTGGTCCCATAGAATTTTTTCTTAAATCCGTTCAGCAGTTTTTTTTTCTTATAATAAGAATAATCTTTTTTGTTTGTATTCAATAAAATT
This sequence comes from Mongoloraphidia duomilia, assembly GCA_039654895.1. NCBI lineage: Eukaryota > Metazoa > Arthropoda > Insecta > Raphidioptera > Raphidiidae > Mongoloraphidia > Mongoloraphidia duomilia. The sequence continues at coordinate 34,697,367 of CM077516.1, read as the reverse complement.
TGTCTTGACGTCTGTGGTCTGGACCGACCTTATAGTATGCCACTGGGCGATGTAGACTATAGATCAGATACTGAAGGTACATACTACCTGTGTACACAACACCCATTAATCAAATTTCATGCTTAATTAATTTTTTGCTTCCTATGAAATACGAGATCTATCGCCTGCCCCCCTCCCACTACCCTACAGCTCTGTGTATTTAAAATAAATGTTTCTGCGTTCAGTGCATCGTTGAATATCCTATTGCATCATCCCACTATGTGGGGCTTAGGGGAGGGGAGAAATGAGCTGTTCATTATTTACAGGTGGGATCTGAAATCTATCCGAATCCTTAGCTGATTTCTCGAAAAAATTAAAGGGGCCCTCAGACAATCGATGCTACCCTAATGTTACTAAAAATCTGACGACAAATATTGCAGGATTAGAATTAGAGTAAATATTGATTTTTTTGAAGACACTAGTTCATTTTTATGCGTAACAGTTATGTAATAATGAACGGTTATTAATAACAGTTACCGAAATAATCATACTATCTGTTATTTGATAACTGTTTAATTGTTATTTGTTTACTAGTGACTTCAGAAGACAAGATACCTATGTAGAATTTTATTCTTTACTATATATTTTTGTTGCAAAATGAAATGTCAACTATTACTTGCCAGTAATACTGTTATTTTTGGCAATTATTGATAACCTTTTATATTCTAATAACGGTAATAGTTACTGTAGCTATTATCGTTATTTAAATATAACAGGTTATCAATAATAATTTGTCAAAAATAACAATCTCTTACTGGCAATTAATAACTGGTTGCTATACATATCGAGAAAACCTGAAAAAGTCAGAGATTTCAGAACTCCGAAAAAAGTCAGGGAATTCAACAATATACCCTGGATAAATTTACAGTTCACCAAGTATAATCATATTTAAAAAAACCGGTCAAGTGCGTGTGGAACTCGCGCTACAAGGGTTCCGTACTATTACACTAAATTTCTTGCGGGGCTGATTTTTCACATCTGCCAGGCGTTCCACGACGGCTCACATTTTTTTGTATGAGGACCCCCCTTAATTTATTATTTGTTAGGATATCCGCCATATTAACACATTTCAACCGGTTACCTGGTAACCTGTCACGGTTCCAAAGATACAACCTTTAAAATGTTTTTCCGTTTTTTGTCTGGGACCCCCCTTAATTTTTACTTTTTGTGATTTTCGGATTTTTCTCTTTACTTGTGCTGTGAGTAGGGAATGCAATCTCGAGCCGAGATTGGCAATTCGAGATCTCGCGAGATCAGTCTGGGTTCGAGATTGGCAATTCGAGATCTCGCGAGATTGTCTGGCGAGATGTCGATAAATCTCGACAATATCGAGATTTCGCCTACTTTTAAAAAGAACGTATTATTTTGTATCTAAAATACTTAAACTTAATGAAAACTACTTACTTGGGACAGTGTGACTGTGTACGTGTGTGATTTATTGCGTAGTGCACTGTGCAGATGATTATTATTCATTACTTTCCTTAAATAAACGTTGATTTTTTTGTTCCAAGATTCAATTAAATTATTTATTATTATTTAATTATTTTCAAAATATAAGAGCAATACCCTAACTCACACAGCACACTATATGTCAATTAGTTATTTTGGAAATAACTTCTTAGGAGTTATGAAGCATAGGGTAAGTTACTATTAGTAACGTTCACGAACATTTGACTTGAATTGTTCTTAGACATATTCAGTATTTATTTAACTTTGAAATTGGTTAGCCATCTAATGCTTGTTATAAGTTAAATATTTTACTCAAGAAAACAATAATTAAAACAGTATATGCAGAGAAACAAACAGAACCAATTAGCGCGACTGTCAAAAACTATTACGTATAAGTTTTTTTCAAGCGCGTTCGTTCTTGAAATCTCGTTCGAGATCTCGAACATATCGGGTCGAGATCTCGAACGAGATTTCAAAAACGAGATTACCTGTTCACGAGATTAAATCTCGAAAAATGGCTCGAGATCTCGCGAGATCGAGATTGCATTCCTTAGCTGTGAAACCTTGCTTTTTGCCAAATTTCATGATTCTAGGTCAACGGGAAGTACCCTATAGGCTTTGATGAGTGAGTTTGCGAGTATCAAAATACGTGACAAAATGGCCGTATCTTTTAATTGCGTTGACAGAGTCTTAAATTCTTTATACCTTTAAGGGACCGCAGACTTTAGTATTTCATATAAATTTCAACTTAATATCTCTATCCGTTCCTGAGAAAATGGGTCTTGACAGACGGACACCCAGCCAGCCAGCCAGCCTGACGGACAAACGAGTGATCCTATAAGGGTTCCGTTTTTTCTTATTGAAGTACGGAACCCTAAAAACACAATTATACCTACTAAATTTTTTAATAATAGAGTTCGAAATGCATCAAATAACTTCTTAACTTTATAAGGTTGAACTTTTAAGAAATTGAAATTGTCTTCTCAAATTTCCCACTATCTCAAATTTCAAATCTTCATAAATAAACTGTGCATATGGTATCGTGACTTAGTACCAAATCAATAAAATATATTATCGTATCTTTTTATAGTGAAATAGGTCCCGGACAATTTCTACATTAAGCCTGGAAAACTTGGAAAAGTCAGGGATTTTTAAGTCTCACAATATGTGTACCAACTGTCTAATAACAATCCTGTAATAGGTACAACTGTTATTAAAAGATACTAGTTTGGAGTTTCCAACACTAGGTCTAGGGCCTAGGTCTTTTATATAAGGTTTATTTTAACAAACTGTCTGTATAGTGCCGGCGGTACATTCTTGCCGAGGGATACCGAAACTACCCTAACGCGAGAGTGTACTGGCAACGCTGGGCCGCCCTCGTAGCGCCCTGTCTCGCCTCGGGAGTGCTCCGTATAAAGTCGGTTTTTTGATCGCGAGTCAAAGGATCCGAGCAGCGAGTGCGAGCGCTGTCAGTACACTCTCGTGTTTAACAGCGTAGTTTATAATATGGAATTGAGTAGTTTAAAAAATGACAATTGAAGCTGAGCCACGCCGAGTGTGTACACACGCACATTCGTAGACGCTCGCTTTATCTAATCTCTCGGCGAGATCTCCTGCGAGCGAGCTCGGCGAGAGTGTACTGCAGGCTTAAACATAATATATAATATGATGTAAACTTACACCGGCATCAGACCGCCAGACCCGTCTATTTCTGGTACTGACTGCTGACTCCACAGCGCACTATGTTATAGAATATGTGTAATATTAGACATCTATTTCTTCCCGAACTTTATACGCTCTGCTACAATATGATGACGGGATGGGGAAAGAACGGCTCATGTCACGACGAAACAAAGAGATTGCTACAATGTAGGGTTAGCAAAAAACGATTTTAATTTGAAACTTTTTTATATACTTATTTTTTAAGATAGTATAGACGCTCGACATCTGAGATCATTAGCATCTATATCCATTTTTAATAGAAAGTACAGACATACCCATAGACGCTGATGACCTCACCTGTTGAGCGCCTGTAATCTAAACTCTATCTATCAGACATACCCCGGTATTACGAGGTGTTGTCTCACTATAACTATTGCTGCAAAGCGAATTTTGTCTTAAGGCGTGTCATTGACCTTTTTCACTTTACTGCAACTATATTATATGTGCATAACTGACATAAAATAAAGCATTTATAATTAAATATTGTATGTTTACGATTTCACCATACTGCAGTCTTAAAGTGAGCACATAAAAAAAGAGTATGTGCTTAAGACAACATGATAAAAGTGAAACTCTCTCACTCACTCGCCGACATACGTTCGCAAAAAGCGAATTTTTAAGCAAGCGCCATCTAGGACAATTTATTGAAACAGAGGAATCGCCCTTTCATTTATTTTTTACTGTCATCTGTTAGCGAGTTAATTAATTCCTTTGTACTAGTACCGTGGTTGCATACCTTTCTTCGTACCCTCAGGTGTTCGTCTATACTATACCATGAAGCATATAAAAGAAGAATACTAATGTCCGTGGGCCGCAATGCGAAAGCGCGAGTCCCAAAAATCACTGACAGCCTTAGTTCGTGAAAACGCCACAAGCAGCGCTGTTCTCAGTGCGGAACTACGAATCACGTGACAATGTTTACAGTGTCGTTAAAAATTCACTACGTTTTTTACAAAATATTCGTAAGTAAGTATAAGTGGAATATGCATTTACTTTTTTACTAGGTGCTTTTCTTCCCCGTTTTTATTATGTTGATTTGCTAATCGAATGCCCGATCATCCGATGTATAATCATTTCAGATATATACTTATTTCTAAATAAGTATTTAAATTTTAAGTAGATACTCAATGCAAAGAAACAACTACTTTCTGAATTTATTAACAAATTTAGATAGTAAAAAATATAATTTTATTTATTTATATACAATCAATTCTCTCAGAATTAGAAGCTACATCACTACATGCTATTTCAATAATTAGGTTTATGATATATTTTTTTCTTTTTTCTTTTAAATCGCTTGTGTTCTGTTGCTTTATTTAATTTAAGAAATGTAAAATTTCTTTGTAAAAACCACTTCCCCTTGTAATAGATTAAGTTCTTAAATACAGCAATAATTATTATAATGTTAAATTCAGAGTTATTCCTCGAAAATTGTGTTCGATTTTGTGTTGGTCCTTGCGTTCCTCAGCGCCTCTAGCGACAAAATCTATAAAAATTATCCTCGTTTTTCGGGACATATTCAATATACACAGATCAGTTTACTTCCTTCTATACTACATGGTCTATTTCTCAACCTTTTTGACGACTCGACCAAACATTCTTTTTTTGAAGTCTTACTGCGACCCAATTATTTATTTTATAATATACACTAGTATATCAACATGATACTGTATCAACTAAAAATAAATATTCAGAATGTTACCAGTTCCCTCGCGACCCATTAAAAATTTAACGCGACCCAATCCTGGGTCGCGAACTGAAGGTTGAGAAACGGCTGGTCTGTATTATGAGGTGTTCGGCAAGGGAGAATGTACTGCTCTTATTGAATGACGTAACGCGTTGATATGAGACTTGCGATCTGGCAGTTAGCCTGCGACATGTCACGTCTAAATTGTGTTTTAAATGCTACGATAGAACTATTGATATCGGCCAATAATATGAATATTTAAAAAAGACAAACACTATAAATTGTTTTTGAATCTTGGTTTATTCTGGGACCGCATTGAAAGTTCTGACTACAGTGTGCTCATGCTAATCTTGCAGCCGATTTTGCAAGACCTCCTGAAAAAATGTGATTTTTGATTAAATTAAAATTAGCTCTGATATTTTTCTGATAAATCATCCTTGTAAAACTCAGGGCTGGACTTAGACCTCTAAGGGCTCTAAGCACTGGCGTAAAAATGGGCCCCAAACCTGAGGGCCGGCGCATACAATCCATTTTTATCGCACAACTCTTTTGTTGTTTGTCAAAAGGCTATTGGATCACAAGGGACTGCGCATACTATCGACACTATAGTTGTACAACAAAAAAATCATAAAACCGCATCGATCATCGTCTTTTGACTTTTCTGTTGAACAACTATCGTCGGCACTCGGCAGCTTATGTCTACATCTGTCTATTGACGCTAGTATACGCTCGACTAAATAGTTGTTCGGCGGCTCATTAGTTTTAATAGTGAAAATATGGCACAACTGATTGATTGTATGCGCACTTCTTGCAAAGATGAGACGGCAACACTATTAAGGTTGCCCTTGGGCAGCCGATTCGATTGAGGCCCTTTACATTGTTTTTCATTACCCATTATGAACATTTTTGTGGAGGCCACTGGGTAATTGCCCAGTCCGCAAACCTTAAATCCGGCACTGTTTTAAAAAATCCGATTTACCAATTTTCTATTTGACTCTGAGAATTGCCACGTGACCTCAGGAAGTGACTAAACTAAACTGGCGTAAATAATGAACATCTGTTTTTGTATTGGAATAGGAAGGTTAAAACAAATTATTATGCAGTTTCCTAGAATCGTGGTTTAGTTCTGAATAAAGCGATCATTAATACAAGATGGTTGAGTGACTGATAAACTAAAAGCTTTGACTACCCCAAACACTAAATACGAACCCTTCAAAACGTTTTCTCGAGAATCGTGACAGTGCTGTTTATACATATTTTTACCTTTATTGGTGTCGTTTAATGGTGTAATATTAGCTGTATGAATTTAGGTGTTGTTTTTCGTACTATTAACACGGTTCTACGACAAAAGGACGCGTCAATTTGGACGCGCGACAAAAGGACGCGGTCATTTGGACGCGAGACAAAAAGTCGCAAGGGACAAAAGAACGCGGAGAAATTTGAACGCAAGACATTAGGTCGCCTTCCAGTTGGACGCAATAGGCGAGGTTAATAGTCAAAACTAGACTATAATAAACAAACTAGGATCTTTTCTTAAAACTAAAATTTTTATTACTATATGAAGGTTACTATAATATATGTCTGCAACAATTTCTTTTATTCTGCTTGCAGTGTCTTTGTACTTCCTTTTGATTGGTGGTGAGTAATTGCTCTACCTTCAATCTGTTTAGACTTTCCTCTTTCTTTAGTGTTATTATATTATTATTATTTTATTTTGATTTTGGAAAAATTCAGTCAAAGATTATAACCATTGACAAAAATAAAATTTTTGTAAAATTAGTCAAAAAATGTTATTAGTATAAAATTAGAAAGTAACATTAAACGTTTCGCCAATAAGGCATCATCAGTAATCTGTAAGAAAACGTATTATATAATACGTTTTCTTACAGATTACTGATGATGCCTTATTAGCGAAACGTTTAATGTTACTTTCTAATTTTATACTAATAACATTTTTTGACTAATTTTACAAAAATTTTATTTTTGTCAATGGTTATAATCTTTGACTGAATTTTTCCAAAATCAAATTATTAATACAGTCGTAATTAAATTCTACAAACAATTATTATTTTATATTATTAGTTATTAGTTAGTTATTTATATTATTAGTTATTATAGTTAATATATTTTTATTTAACTCCGAGTGACCGTGTTTTAATTTTTATATTTAAATACGGAGTATTACCTTTCATAATAAAATATATACACTGCAAACTGAATCGAATTTAAAAAATATTACAGTAACTCCAAAAAAACAGATATGATTAACTGGCTTACATCTAAAAATATTATCAACTTTTCTCCCTCGATTCTAAAGCCACAATTATATCAGATAGTAAAAGAGTAAGAGAGACTCTGTATATTATATATAATAATAAAAATGCGCCTTTTGCGTCCAAATTGAAGGCGACCTAATGTGTTGCGTCCAAATTTCTCCGCGTCCTTTTGTCCCTTGCGACTTTTTGTCTCGCGTCCAAATGACCGCGTACTTTTGTCCCGCGTCCAAATTGACGCGTCCTTTTGTCGTGATACCCTATTAATACAGCGTACGACCAGTGCCGGACTTAAAGACCCAGTGCCCCTAGGCACTTGGCATTTGGCCCCTCCTACCTTGAAGCCATTTTGGAAATTTAGCGAATTAAATGCACTAGTACAGAATATACAGTGTGTCCACAGACTCATCCTCAACATGGGGATCTCCGTTGTTATGGGAGATAGAGATTTGGTTGAATGAGACAAAATGTGCAGAATCTCCAGTACTATTACCCTACGTAGTCAAAGTTTCCATATTTTGCTTGGTTCGCGACTGACAGTTGAAAAACGAGATTTACCCATTTTCGTTTTTTGTTTATAACTCGCTTATTAAGTAAGTTAGAAAAAAAATATTTTCACTTTCTTAAGGCCCTTTTTTATGAAGATTTCAAATCTCTTTTCATATTTTTATTTACTTTTATAGTTTTAGAGATACTTGTACTAACTTTGTTTTTTTAAACACACGTCAAAGATGGCCATGGCACCATTCGAAAGAGATTTTTTTTCTCTTTAATTTGATATGAGGGTTGATGGATTTATTTTCAAAAATAACAGAGTTATACGTAAAACACTGATTTTTAATAGTAGGCTATGCTAAATTAATTGATAAAACAACAGAAGGCTTAGCAAACAGTTGAAATTCGCGTTGGCTTAGTAAATGGCTGTTTTGTTTTAGCTGTCAAAGTGTAGTTTGTTGCAAATTTGTCAGTATACTAGTGATTTATTAAATTTACTTTTGTTATCATGGAACCATTTTGTAACAATGAAAAATTTGATATGTTATCTTGTTACATTCTATGTCACAAAAATTCGACCAGAGCTGCAGAAATGTACTTCGGTCAGTATCCAGAACGAAGACAACCTCATTCGTCTATTTACAGAAACTTACGAGTAAATTTAATAAACTATGGATCATTTAAAAAGCCGTTTACTAAGTCAACGCGAATAAGTGAAGAAGACAAAACTACTGTTTTACGTTCAATTGTTGAAAATTGCTTATTTTTCATTGTTACAAAATGGTTCCATGATAACAAAAGTAAATTTAATAAATCACTTGGTAAACTGACAAATTAGCAACAAACTACACTTTGACAGCTAAAACAAAACAGCCGTTTACTAAGCCAACGCGAATTTCAACTGTTTGCTAAGCCTTCTGTGGTTTTATCAATTAATTTAGCATAGCCTACTATTAAAAATCAGTGTTTTACGTATAACTCTATTATTTTTGAAATAAATCCATCAACCCTCATATCAAATTAAAGAGAAAAAAAAATCTCTTTCGAATGGTGTCATGGCCATCTTTGACGTGTATTTAAAAAAACAAAGTTAATACAAGTATCTCTAAAACTATAAAAGTAAATAAAAATATGAAAAGAGATTTGAAATCTTCATAAAAAAGGGCCTTAAGAAAGTGAAAATATTTTTTTTCTAACTTACTTAATAAGCGAGTTATAAACAAAAAACGAAAATGGGGAAATCTCGTTTTTCAACCATCGGTCGCGAACCAAGCAAAATATGGAAACTTTGACTACGCAGGGTAGTAGTACTGGAGATTCTGCACATTTTGTCTCATTTAACCAAATCTCTATCTCCCATAACAACGGAGATCCCCATATTGAGGATGAGTCTGTGGACACACTGTATACCTAATCTTTAATCGACTTTAATTAATCAAATCAAAATACAGAAGATCTGTAAGGTAGTTTACGGTATTATTATAATTAACCAAGAAATTATTAGTCCTATCCGTAAATAATATTTTCGATAAAGCGTTTTGATAAGTCAAGCCAAGCTTTTGAGCTTATATGAAGGTTCCGCCACTGGAGCCCCTAGGCTGACTGGGCCCCTAGGCCGGGGCTTTGTGGGCCTAGGCGGAAATCCGGCACTGCGTACGACTAATATTATACCGTTGAACGACACAAATAAAGGTAAAAATAAGTATAAACAGTATAAAACGGGGATGAGCAGTGAGCGAAAAAGGGAGGTTTGCACCCGAACACAGCTGGACCGGACTGTTATTATTACTGTATAACCTGTGCAACGCACAGCCTACAAACACTAAAAACGAAACTACACGGGCGGATTTTCCGCGGCGTGTTTCTCGCGACGAGATTTCCGCTGAATTTTACGTATCAAAACAGCGTTTTTCCGTCGAATACATTCACGCAAAACAATACAACTTTTTGCTAGTTACAAAATGGACCCCCACTGTGTTAGGTTGCGCTGCTGTTGTATGTGAAAATTTATTTTTGAGGAACAAAAGGAAAAAACGACGTTGGTGAGTTCATCCAATTTTAAGAGACAGACTATCAACAGGATATTTACCCAGATGTCGCCTCGTCTAGTTTGCCCCGCACTAAACAATGTTTTTCGTTTCTAGCCTGTTGTGGCGGTGACGATAGATAGATATATTTTTATTTAACTCAATCAGAAGCGTTGAACTTGCTCACGCCGACGGAATAAAAAAAACGCGACTTATATTATGTTCGTCTGGTTTTACTCGTTTGTAGGCACGGTTTTTATTTGGACGTGCAATCCGTCGCGTTAAAAACGCCGTTGAAAATCCGCCTGTTTAGTTTCACTCTCTTAAGTTATAACAGAAAAAGACCCTTTAAAATTTGTAATGATAACGTTTTTGTTTTGTTTAACAGATGAATCTGTGTGCGGATGGTGCAGTAAAACGTTGCCGGTAGATTCTTGTCAGACGTTGACGTCGGCGAACGGCTCGTTTTGCTCAGAGCTTTGCTTCTCGCAGTCACGCCGTGCCTCCTTCAAGAAGAACAAAACCTGCGATTGGTGTAAACATGTCCGACACACGGTCTCCTATGTCGATTTTCAAGTAAGTAATCACTCTGGTCACAAATAAGATTACAGCTTAGGAATTTGGTCAAAGGCGCGACTTTTGATTAGATTTGATTGTAGATTATAGACGGTTGACAACTAGTGTTGCCAGACGTCCCGTATTTCTCGGGACGTCCCGCATTTCAGCCATAATTTTAAATGTCCCGCCGGGACAGGCTCTGTCCCGTATTTCAGCCTTGTTAGATTATTATTGCGAAATTGACCGCGCTACAGCTGACAAGTACCTACTTACTACCGCATTGATTTTTTTAAATATGTAAAATCAAACAAAAACATGTTGAAACTTACACAATACACATTCTTCATTAAAATCACAAAAAATATTTTTGCTTTTTATTTGTCCCGGGTAAAAAAATGAAATCCCGTTTTTTTTGCCCAATTGAGCATTTGTCCCTACAGGCTAAAAAAAAATCTGGCAACACTATTGACAACCGAGGTCATTAGCGTCGTGACTTTTGAAAATCTTCGTCAGTGCCGGTCTATGAACTTGTGCGCTCCTAGACATTATGTTTTTGACAATTGACGCCCCTCCCCCTCATTTGTTTAAAAGTACAGATAAAATACTAATTTGTGTTATATTTTATTGACAAAAAAGAGCAAACAAATAAACTTGAAAAAAAAAACACTTTAACAAAAACTATAAAACTAAAAAGGACTATAAATAATAAAAAATATCCATATCTTTAGTAAAAAATATCCATTTTGTTTTAGATTTAAAAATTTTGGTTTTTCGGTATTACTCTTCTTCGACGCCCCTCAAAACGTCGACGCCCCTAGGCACGTGTCTATAGTGCCTAATGGGTAAACCGGCACTAGACTCCTCGTGGATGCTGACAATATTTATCAGTAACTGATGTTTTTTTTCGGGCAACTCACGAATGGTCACTAAACAGTGACTTCAATTGTATGATATACTTTCTTTCCGGCCCGATTTCGTTCGGGTAGATTTGGGATTGGAAACGAAATATCAAGATTTAAGAGCAATAACTTTACTGTATCTCTTTTATAGTTTAGCCACCATATTATATCAATTTAACTTAGAAATAGCGTGTGGGATCTACGACTTGCTGTACATTTTCGCTCACTGTTCACCCTCTTTTATTTTAGCATAGTAATTTATAGCCTGTGTTACTTGGGAAGAAGTATACTTTTAAATAGTGAACGATTTTTTCAAAGCGGTTCAGTAGTTTCTGAGATTATCCGCGACAAACATAAACTTTTCCTCTTTATAACATTAGTTATACAGGGTGTCCCAAAATTGCTGGGACATAGAGCTACCACGTGTAGTAGAGGTCAAAATAAGTCGATAGGACCCAATTTATTTATATACCAAAATATACCGTTTGCCCGTGAGAAGAGTTCAAAGTTTACATAAAATTTTGTATTACAATTTTATTAAACTTGTACTAGGAATATCTGTTAACATTAATTAAGAAAACATTTTTTTCCTTCGGAACTATGCGGAATACGAAATTTTTACAAGAGTAACAAAATGAAGATAATTAATCAGTCTTCTCGCTAAAAAAATTTGAGAACCGTATTGAAAGGAGAGTAATCCTCTAAAATGCACTTTTGTCAAATTTCATTCAATTTGTTTCACTCATTTCTGAACAGCGTACAAAAATGTGTTTTTTTATGTAAACTTTGAACTCTTCTCACGGGCAAAGTGTACATTTTGGTATATAAATATTGGGTCCAATCGACTTATTTTGACCTCTACTACACGTGGTAGCTCTGTGTCCCAGCAATTTTGGGACACCCTGTATTGTCTGGCAACATTAAAGAGATCCAGACTACAAGTATTTTTTAAAAGCGTGCAAATCCATGTTAATTATTAAGTGTTATTACAGCTGTAAAGAATATTTAAATGATACAATCTGAATTTATGTACTTTTGACTTTTCAATATGTTTTTTATACATCGTCTGAAATAAATTATACAGGGTGGCACATCTTAAACAATGCAGTGAAATATCACGTAAACGGTACAAACCATAAAAAAATGTTTTATACAAAACTTATAGAGTGTTAAGGGGGACAGAAGACTGTGATATCAGATTTAACATAGGTAGTGCTGTGAAGGTCAGGCGAAGGTCAGCTTCGATTTTTTAATTGTAACAGTGCATTTTTGTTCCAGAATACGATACAGTATTTAGTGAACAGTAAATTATTAAGGTACATATCAGCTAAAGTTAATAAATATTGTGATATTTAGAAATTAAATAACGGCCAAAATGAACGAAATTAGACAAATTATGGCATAGCAGATAGCCATGATATTACGCACCGGCCTTTTTGGCTTGAATTTAATTCATAAAAGAATCGAATTGACAAATTAAATTTGCTATTTAATTTGTAAATATCTCAATATTTATTAACTTTAGTGAGTTTAGCTCATATGTACCTTAATAATTTACTGTTCACAATTAAATACTGTATCGTATTCTGGAATAAAAATGCATTATTGCAATTAAAAAATCGAAGCTGACCTTTGCCTGACCTTCACAGCACCACCTATGTTAAATCTGATATCACAGTCTTCTGTCCCCCTTGACACTATAACTTTTGTATAAAACATTTTTTTATTGTTTGTACCGTTTAGGAGATTCACTGCATTGTTTAAGATGTGCCACCCTGTATATTATTATTAGTACATATTAATAGATAAATTGTAGATTATAGACGCTCGACAACTTAGGTCATTGGCGTGTACTATTATTATATGTATTGACTGAATTCTAAAAAATGAAATTTTTATAGGACGGAGCATCTCAGTTGCAATTTTGCTCGGACAAATGTTTAAACCAATACAAAATGCACATATTTTGTCGTGAGGCGCAAGCGCACTTGGAGCTACATCCCCATATGCATTCGAGCGATACTTCCGTCCCGCAAGTATTAATAACACCGGACTTGTGGATGCGCAATTGTCGATCACCTTCATCGACAGAAGTAAAATCATCATCGCCGTCGCCGCCCCCTTCTCACCATCCTAATCCGTCGAACGGAAATTCTAGTCAAATTAAACCACCGACTCAAACTTCTCCACTTCCTTTAATTACCGTAACGCATCCTTCCAAATTAATGCCTTTTAGTCACGATAGCACTACAACAAAAGATTTACGTAACGAAAGAACGAACAAACATCGAACAAAAAAGCGACGTACCTCGCAGTGTTCTTCGACGATAACTTCATCGGCCAAAGAACAGTCGCCTGTTAATTGTATGCCCCAAGATTTACGGATACAGCATACGGTTTCACCACCGAGACCTGTCGAGGAACGGCGTCGATCAAATTCAAATTCGAACGAACCGTTATCGCAGTTACCTCCGGAAATAAACGAATTTCATAAAAAGTTATCGTCGAACATTTTTCTTGATTCCAGTATTCCTCCACCGCAACGAGCACCTAATTTATTTTTTGCTAATAGATATCCGAATCCTATGTTTAGCCCTGATCCGAGATTATTGGGACCGCAATTTAATTTTTATCCACGACCGCCAATCTTTCCTCCAAGAATTGTACAACCCAGTCCTCCGGCTCCACCATCCATTGTTCCACCCGTTACAGTATTAGTACCGTATCCGATTATTTTACCAGTTCCTCTTCCGATACCATTACCCGTACCGCTACACGAGTTTCTTAAAGCTGCATCGGAGTCGATGAAGAAGAAACGGTCTACGAGTGAAAATGAAGAGGTTGAGACACAGTCACAAAGTACTACGCAAGAAAATGAACCTGTTTTAAGAGAAGACGACACGAAAAAATTATCAGAAAATTGTAACGATAATATAGAACCAAAGACGTGTGACAACACAAATGAAAATACTACAACTATTAATTCAACACGACCATTAAGGAAACGAAAGCAAGTGTCACCTAAAGAAAAGAACAGGGAAATGTGTTTAAAAACACGAAAATTTAAATATTTATCTGCTTAGTAACGCGGTTTTGTCGTAACAGCAATATCTCACGTGTTTCCCAAATATTTTTTTTTTACTAATGAAAAAGAAAAAATTTACTTAAAATTTGAATATTACACATCAAAATCGGTCTATTTCGAGTTTGAATTAGACGCAGTAGATTTATTCTTTTTCATTAAAAAATGAAAATGATAAAATATATTTAAAAAAAACTATATGGCCAGTAAAAATTACATTTATTTGTTTGATATAAGAATATTTCTTTTTTTGTGTAATCAAATACATCAATATAGAGAAAGGCCTGCGCGTAACCTATGTCTGTAATGTGCTGAAAATTCCCACTATTGTGTGAGGGAGATAAAATAAAGTGGCTGCCAATATGATACATTTTTAGAGTGTTGGGTCTCCAAGTCACTATATGAATATTATGAAGTATTAGAAATACCTTGTATTATGTCCGTTTTGTGACTTCTTGTGAATTTACACTACGCGTTTCAGCAACGAGTTGCCATCTTCAGGTGTGGTTAATTATTTTAAAAAAACACACATTGAGTATTCGTAACACTATATTATAATATTATGATGCTAAGCACTGTGTATTACAATCACAAACCACGACATAATACACAGTGCTTAGCATCATAATATTATAGTGTTACGAATACTCAATGTGTGTTTTTTAAAAATAATTAACCACGCCTGAAGATGGCAACTCGTTACTGAAACGCGTAGTGTAAATTCACAAGAAGTCACAAGACGGACATAATACAAGGTATTTCTAATAGGAACTTCATAATATTGGCTGCCAATGTGTGTAAACGCTATTAGTCTAAAGTCTTAATCACTGTGTACGCTATTAGTCACAGCCTGATTAGAAACGGACGAGACGAGGCAGCCAGCACTGCCTATCTCATTCTATTCACGATACTTTTTCTGGCCTCTTACGCAATCCATTCTCTGTGTCAGTGATCAAATGTATAATAGATATTTTTGTCATTAACAGATGGCAGAAGATAAGTATTCTAACAGAAACAAATAAAACACTTTATATTTTGAGATAGTAAAACTTCATAGACATGCTTTTTTGAATTTTTAAACCTATAAATTGTTAACAAAATTGTCAATCCTGTTAGATTACTGGGTTTCCTGAAGTCTAGTTATAAAATAATTTTTTTGTTATGTTGTTTTTTATAGTTATTATTTATAAATAAAATTAAATTTATAAATATATTTACTACTTATTTATTTTTACAATAATTAAGTATGATTCACATATGCCCAACCTGCACCGGCACGTAATGGACCGACATAATATTGAGCAATGTATTGTATATGGCGCCATCCCCACCTATACTGCTGGCTCCGCACAGACACAGCACGAAACAGCACAGCGCCCGCCGGCATTCTTTGAAAAAATGTTTTTCTGGTGATGGTCGGTGTCTGTACATGTATTTACGGTCGGTGCCGGTGTAGTGTGAATGAAAAATGTGTGCCGATGGCCTGGTTGATTGTGATTTTTGTCCAGCTGGTTGCTGCAGTACTGTTTTTGATCAGTTAATGTGAATTACAGCTCAATTTGTCTGTCTGTTACGTGCCGGTGCAGGTTGGGTATATGTGAATCATGCTTTATCATGATCTTTGCGATGCACTACACACTGGTGTTACATAACTTACAAATGGGAACCACAAAATTGGATACAAATATTATTAAGTACACCATTTTCAGGGTATATTCAATAAATTTTAAACTGTTTTTTAGACAGTACATTCATAAAATTGTTACGGTGATTTTTTCAAATTGAACAAAAAATATATAACTGTCCGTTTAAAATAAAGTGATACAATGAATAGGTTATTCTCGAGTAATGCTTGTATAGACACAAAAATTCTGAAAGTAGACAGAGATCCAGGAAAACAGATTGTAGTTTAAAATTGTACGTATTAGCATATTAGTAGTAATAATTAGATTGAACTGTAGCTTTTCAGTTTAACATAATGTCTACTATTGGCACTCAGGTAAAATCTATAGAGGACGCATACCGTATATAACTGCTTATACAAAATTGAAGCCAAGTTTGACGTCATGGCGGCAAAACACGGGATGGATTAGATATATTAGTCTCTTCTTCTTCTCACATGTAAAATGAGGGCCTAATTACAATGGGGGCTGGCTTCATTTTTAAATGCTTCTCCCTCAATAGCTTTAACCTCAGTGACTATTGGGTAGGGGTATTATTAATTTTTAGTCAAACACGTAGGAATAGGATTACTAAGTCGTTCGCTTTTCTAAAAATCCACGTGCTTGTAAAAAATACTTTAATAAAATAAATTCGTGATACATTTTCACAAACTTGAACCTATAAAAATGATTATGCAAGATGCATTTCTCTAAAGTAATTAGATAATACGGTCAGTATTTTCAGTGTAAAAATATGCTTTGATTTTACTAGGTTCATTGTGTGTAGTGAATAGACAGACAGAAGTCACAGAACTAGTCTTCTGTATTTCATTTGTAGACTTTCAAGTTTAATTAGATAGACATAATTATAGACTATAGACGCTCGACATGTCAAATCATTAGCACCTTAACTTGTTTAGGGTTATCAGGTATAATGTGAGTGAAACGCCGTATTAGGGGTTTTTAGACCTATAAAAACTAGAATTTATAATCATAGTGAAAAAGTGTATTTTTTTAGTTTAGTGTAGTACCTGCTGTTTAAATAGATACTTTACATTATAGACGCTCGTCAATAGAGGTCATAAGCGTCTCCTCTGGTTCAAAATCCATGGCTGTTGGTAAGTTTGCAATTTTATATTTAGGTTAACAATGTAAAAAAATTACTTCATTTTTTCAACAATCTAGGGAGATGTCTTGATTACAGTTGAAAGAACAAAAATAGAGATGGTATATGATAGACACGTAAATTAAAAATTAATGTCATTGTGTCTCCATCGTTTAATTCGCAAAAATTCAGTAAGATATGAGTATTAGTGTCCACCAAATTTCTAACATTTAAAAATTCGTGACCTGAGCTCAATTTTTTGGAAAATTTAGGCATTATTCTTCAAACATGTTTCGGTAAAAGTATGGTAGCTGGTCTGGACACCTGTGTTCTCTAGAGTTAGAAATTATGTGTATCTAATTAAAAACAGTGAGAATGTAGGTATATTAAGAATTTTTTAGCGACAGAAGATGTGTTTCAAAGGAAAAAGTTATTTAATATTATTCTATAGCAATGAGCAGGTGATTCCTTTAAAAATGTGTTAAAAAATCCAGATTACTCATGTCCAAACTCCGTCATTATAGTAAGCTACCGGTGCATAAATTGGTACTAGGCCCGGGCAGTTAGTGGTTTTAAAATACAAATTCTAAATAACACATTTTATTTATGCGAGTGGAAGAATGGAGATGGTCACTGCCAAACTTGACCACTAGGAGCGCCAGCTATATAACCAAAACAGAAAGACGCGGGAGGGGAATGGCGCTGACTTGACGAGTCAGACGCTATATTGTATTGGAAATTAGGATGAGGTAAACGTTATGATTTTTTGGTATTGATTTGCGATTATTAGGGTTGGCATCTGTCCCAATATATCGAGACTGTCACCGTTATTGACTTCATTGTACCGACAAAAAAATCAAGTCTCGATCGATCCAAATAGCAACATATTTTCATATTTACAAAAATATTTAACACCCTCGCCGCCCATGTTTCCTCTACTTACAGGAGTTGTTAAAGTTCAACTCTCTTATTAACAAAACGTCCGAAACAATTTCGAAATTTTAAACTAACTAAACGTTTCATTGACTAGATTAATTGCGTTTTATGGCGACAACATAAACACAAATTTTGTAGATCTTGAGAGACGCGGCCAACCTAGTGTATCTGTACCTATCTACTTAGTTAATAAAATAGCTTTAACATTGCGTCTACAAGAGTCAATATCCCTATAAACCCCTCCCCCCGCAACTAGCTAATGCTCTCTGATCCGATCGAGCTTCTTCAAGCAGGCTTCTCATGGCGAGTTTTATCGCAGGTCGCGCCGCGGCAGTTCGCGCCGTGTGAAGGCAGTGGCGCGAGGCGACGCGGGTTCGATCCGCTCGAAGTCGGTCAAAGGCGCGGCGCGGCGTGGGCGCATCCGTGCCGACTCGAGCGCGTGCGTGGTAGTGCCCACTAAATAATACAAAAGCGGCTGAATCAACAGCGATGCCCTTCTTCTTCAGGCGACATTTCAAAGTGCGTTGCGTGCCTCGGTCTGGATGAGGCGCGACAAAACGCGCGCCCGTGAGTATGGGTGGTGCGGGCTCGCCTGTGGCGCGTGCTCGCGCGTACAAATCGGCGCGGCGCGACTTGCGATATTTACCCGCCGTGAGAAGCCGCCTTGACAAATATGACAACCCTAGCGATTATAAATAAATATTCTCTGCAATAGATATTGTAGATTATAGACGCTCGACAACACAACATTAGAGTAACTAAATAATAATTGTAAACGACAGTAAAAATTTATTCAAACACAGTTACTTTTTTACAATAAATTACAAAAATATAAAAACACAAAAATCATTTGTGCAATATTCAAAGAGATTATTTATACACCCACTAAAAACGAAGAAAACTACGAAATTATCTAACTTATTAATTAAACCCACTTAATAATAATTTGTCAGTCTGTAAAATTTTCTATACTGTTCGTTGTTTTTTAAAACAGAAATTTAGAAAATAAATAATCAGAGTAGCCACAAAAATTGGAAGAAAAACATCCTTATTTTTCAGTACCTAGAACGCAATTTTAACCTGACTTTTTTCATTGGCAGTTTTTTTATACGTAGTACAGCACTTAGCCGCTGGAGTTTAACATCCAGTAAACTCGTTACACGTTCGAATTAGAAAAATAGTTAAATTTTTTCTCTTACTTTTTCCCTGACATTTTCAAGTTTTTCGGGTCTGTGGCCATCCTGAAAATGCAATTTTTTTTTCATAATTTCTATTTTAAGCGAACAGATTTTTTTTAACTACACATAACAATAGTGATGTTCCCGTTTAATTAGGAACCTTTTGATTATCATTTTTATGTTACATATTACCTAAAAAGTCAATAATCAAAACAAAATGAAGCTCTAAAAGCGATGACAAACACAGCGGTTTCTGCCGACTCGACAGCCGAGGCTGTTACCAACTTGACGATGACACACACAGCGGTGTCAACTCGGCAGTTAGGCGTTTCTTGTGGAGAACAATGTGTCGAGGTGGCTGAGAGTCGGCCGCCAATTCTCGCCGCGGTGTGTGTTTTGCATCTTTGAAAAACATTAACATACGTGCCGACTCGGCACAAACCGCTGTGTGTGTCATCGCTCTAATAGCTTGGGCTGTGCGAGCAGCGATCAATTTTCTTTTTCGAATTGAAGCGAATATTTAATGAAAACTAAATTTTCCAATCAAGTCGATTATACAGTAGAAACTTGAACCTTGTTAAGTCGAAATCCTCTCATAAGTCGAAGAAATCAATCATTCTCTTCTGCTGAAACCCAAAAAACTCTAGTATAATAAATATTCAAATTTTCTAGTTCAAGTCGAGCCGCGTGCTGTGGAATTTGAAAACGAATTTAATTTGGCATATTTTACATTTTCAAATATCATAACTATTTTCTATTAAAAAGAAAAAAATAAATGTTAAGAAAAACCAATTTAGTGCTCGCACATTCCTACTAATTCGGTTGTATCATTTCTGTGAATTTGCTTTAGGCTTGTTTCTAGTAGTACATAACCCTCAATGTACAAGTACTTAATATTTCATTATTTTTTCCCGCTACGTCGTCTTCTAATATGTCTACATTTTTCTATGGTGTAAACGTATTCCAGTTAGTTATTTTTTCTTTAAATATATTATTCAATTAGAATCCATTATTCAAAAAATTGACATTCTCTTCCAGATTATCTCCAAATTACGAAGTCCATTTGTTATGGTCACACACCGTTTTCCTTCTGTAGGAAAACGATGAAATATCACATCTAAACTCTTAATCAAACGACTTGTACATAGGAATGCACGATATATTGAAACTATCGATATATTGGAAGTGTCTATATTTGATGTTAATATCGATAGGTATTTTGAATTTCAATATAATGTGTAGTATATCGATATGTAAACACCGATTATCGAAATCAATTAATTTAAGTTAAAAGATATTCAGGAACAACACTTAATATTTTAACGGAACTCTTTGATCTATAATAGAGGATTTTTTAAAATTTTTTTCACTTGTAATGTTGACACTGACAATTTAAAATACATTTTTTGGTAATTATTTGTGATGTGTAACATCTTAGCTCTCGGTATGCGGTATTTGGTGGGTCTAATTTCGTGAATGCGACGGAAATGTGTAACAAGAAGTAGTGAGAAGCGCGCGCTATTAAATTTAATATAATATGATTCTGCAGTGCTGCCTACAGTTGGCGCTTGTGCTGCATCGTGTTCAGCGAGCACACACATTTTCATAGCGTTTGAAAAGAGAGAGAAAAAGGGAGAAAGAGAAAGAAGACACAGCTGTGAACCGTTCGTTCTGTTATTAAAATACGAGGTTAGATGTTACACATCATTGGCGACTACTGTAATGTTGGGTTTATCGTACCATTTAACACGCTGATTTGTTAATCGCAATTAAATTTTACATATAAAACACGAAGTAACCATAGAAATAACAGCGTGATTAAAATGTATGATAAACCGGACATTAGACTCGCTCAATTTATTTACATATATAGTGTGACAATTTCGCTTAATTTTATCAAAAATTTCTCGTGATCTCGTACTGTAACTTTTTAAATTTGTCATAAAATCATTATCTGCCATTATGTTTGCAATTAAGTTCGATTTAAAAGGTTTGTTGAAATCTGCTTATAACATTCTTAGAAATGTGATGTTTTTAGACTCGACAAAATATTGAAATAACAAAACCGTCACCCATGTACATATATTCTTTAAATTCGTTCATACTATTAGACCACACTGTCTTGAAAAACTTTCTGAAAACATTGTTAGGGTCATTGTCTTGAATTCTTGTGGAAATATATTCAATTAATGCAAAAAACCGGCGCCTGGATATGGAATTCGTTAGTAAGAAATTTGAGAACATCTTCAAATAAATAATTATATTCATACAGATTCATAATGCACATTAATATTTCAAAACCAGTATTAAACTCTTCTATCAATGTCTTCAACCCCAGAAATCCGATATGTGTTTTTAATATATCAAATGTTGCTAATTCATTGAAATATGGTCCGTCCATACAAACATAACAAAGAACACTGCATTTCTCTTCATCAGACATTTGTTTCTAAAATTCATTAATCACTGTTGAAGACTAATGATAAAAAAGTCTTTTAAAAGTTTTTTTGCCATACCCAATACAAAATAGCTACTTTCGATGTATATATACCCGATACCGGCCTGTAATGGGTCATTTAACAGACAGGCGTGCGGAAAGTGTTTTACTTACCGCACTAGTGCGGTAAGTAAATGGTTGCCATAGCAACTTCTGTTTATTTGCTCTATCAGCCTGTGTGCGCCTGCGAGTACTTATTCACAACATTCACGGCATACTGTAAAAGTAAAGATAGCGACGCAAATGAACTGTCAAAATCTTTTGAAAATGAAGTGAAAAGAAGGTATTTTGTAGTGAGCATGGTAAAAATACCATATATATCTTGTGCGTAATGGTATTATAACTCGTGTGACTGAAAATTCGCTATCGCTCGTTTTTACATACTGTCTTCACTCGTCAGTAATATAGCCTATTACACATGTATATACATATACAATATACTATTACACGCTCATAGTTTCTTATATCGTTTACCTTAAACAATACTTATAATTAAACCAATATTTGATTAACACAAAGTCCTGATCGTATTGAAATGAATCTCTTGTGAACCTCTCATAAATACTTTTTACTTTATGCACTTTTATTTGATTTCTAACGCTATTAATTAAAATCAAAAATTTTATGCGATATATCGAATGTATCAATATTTTTAATTATATCAAATACGCAATATATTGAAACAATGCATATATCGTGCATCCCTACTTGTACAGCCTTTCACAGAACAAATTGATCGACATTTTGATTTTTCACGAGGTTAAAATCTTGCAGACTCCATAGTGTATTAAATATTAATGATAAAAATTCACAAAATTACACTGGTGACAGTCCGGTTTAGTCTGTCATAGTAGTTCAAATTTCTGCCACTAGATATCGTATCGTGTTATGTTAAATCCTAATAGCTTACGACCTCAAAAAGTCTAAACCCGGAACTGCGTATTATCAGCTAGTATAGTAAAATCTATGATCTAGTTTAAACTTATAAAAGGCATAAAGTGTCATATTCACAGTTTAAAATTCACATCATAACTTTGAAAATTTCTGAACACAAATACATAAGCGATACGCAAAATTGTTCTTAAAATATTATTGAAGATCAGTGTTAAAAAATATACACGCCACGCTGTTAGATTACATACAATAAGAATCGGTTGTGCTATCTCAGAGCGCCAAATGTGGAGCACAATTATTGCACAAAGCACTTTATAGTATTTAACTAATAAAATATAGCAACTAAAAATATTACAATATGACTAAATACCAGACATATTTAGCCTTCAAAAATTGTAAATTAGTACAGTAGCCCATCCAATAGATGACACTGCTTGTAATAGTCGACATACTGTTTATGTATGGATCAGCAGAATACTGCCACCAGCGCTCCTTACAGTAGAACAAGATCTTATAAATAGCAAATGAAAATATTCTAAATATCAGACATATTTAGCTTTTAAAAATTAGAAATTAGTACAGTAGCCCATCCGATAGATGGCACTGCTTGTAAAAGTCGACATAATGTTTATATATGGGCCAGCAGAATATTGCCACCAGCGCTCCTTGTGATAGAATAGTAAAATCTCTTACTAGTAAATTATTATTCATATTGTTATTAATGATTTAAACCGAATATGAAAATAATATCAAAACATAAAGTGAATTTTTTCACAGAACTTTTTACGTGAAATGGGGAATACCTCGGATTTTCATTAAAGCTTTACTATACCTTAAAAACTATTTTCTTTTACAACAAATAAAGATTTTTTTGAGATTATTCGGTCGCAAAAATAAAAAAAGCAAAACTTGCCTGGCTGTATTTTCGAACAGATCTTAATTTTCTAAAAATAAAATTTTAAAGTTATAAAGCCTATAATTAACAGTGCTCAACCACACCACTAGTTCGCGCGGTTGGTAAAGTATTTCCCTGTGTACAGATTATAGGCTACTCATTTCCTTTCTATTTTTCACATTTTCTACTATTATTGATTAAACAAGCATCATCAAACGATTTTTTTAAAATTTGGGTTTATACGGTGCGCTTACAATAATTTCAAATTTCGAAAATCCATCGTTCTACTTTTTATCTTAGCAGTACGCAATAGTGAAGCTTTCTCGATAAAAATAGCGACGAATAGTAAAATGTGTGTTGTTTTATATAAAAGTAAAATTAAAACAGCTGTCGCAATTTACTTAAAAGACGCCATTTTTAAAAGTAATCTTATAAATGTGAAATATCCTAGTGTCAATAAAAGATTTCTGCTATACCGGCATACTGTGAAGCACCATTTTTAAGATGCCAGTCGAATGAAACTCGCGCATGAGGCAATGTTTCTGAAAGTACGTGTAAAACGTCAAACACATGTACTTTATTTTAATCTTGCATCATTCCATACAGTCTAAATTTTCTTTCTAGCGTCTATACTCAAAATCAAACTACTCTGCCCCATTTATATCTCTCCTATTTTTGACTCTCTCATACTATCAGATTAGCTGAGAACTACTATACTAGTCAATTAGCTTAACGTCAACACCATTTTGGATGTTGACTAGACTTTTATGAATCCACAAAAACAAATTGTGTCATTGATTTAATAAAAAGGTGCACCGATAACAACACAATATAAGTTTCCTGAGAGTATATACAATAATGAATTTAAATCTCCTAAAAATAGAAAACGTTAATTATATAAATCCCATAAGGTGATTTGACCATCGGATCCCGCAGCGGCCATAATCATCTTGTCCCAACCTGCAACGAGCTCTTCAGAAAAAGTAATATCACTCAATGTTCCTTTATGTTCGGTAAGAACAGCTAACGGTCTTAAACTTTTCCACGAAAATATCCGTACGAAACCGTCCCAACCGCCCGATACGAAAACTTTACGATCTTTTCGTATTTTAACAATATTTGATCCTTTGTTTGTCATTCTCAGGTCACACTTTAATGCAATGTTCAAGTTTCGATCGATTGTAAAAACTTGTAAATGATCGGAAGAATTACCACACACTCCGCGACCGTTAATCACATCAAAATCGAGAGAGGTTATGAATTCGCGTAATTTTGCTTGACTACAATATTTATGAGTACTCAAGTTCCACAAAAGTAAATCACCGGATTCGTATCCCACTAATAAATACTCGTCACTGTTGTGAGACATGTTTTTAAGGCACATCACATTACCGAATTTTTTATCTGCCTCCGGTCTCAGTTTGTATAAACTACAATAATTTTTCATATCAAAAATTTCAACTGCCGAATTTTCTTGAGAAGCTACTAAAAAATTTTTAAAAGTTATACAGCGACAAAAACCTAAGCCTGCATTAACTTCGAACATTTTTTTATAATCATTGTCGTTTGAGCTCTGCCATACTTTGATGCTTCCAGTCTTTTCTTGTGTTATTAAATTCGTTTCTGTCGGTACGACCGATAAGATCGATGGAGCAACTTCGAGTTTGTGAACAACGCGGTTAGTCTGTAACAGAAAAAATGAATGACCGAACCATTATTTACAAAGAAGATTAGTAAAAAATTAAGGAAATTTAGGTTATGGAGTCATTTGTGGTATTTCGTATGTACGTCGGGACATGTACACATTTTTTCTTACAATAATTTGTCTGACTGACTGATGTTTTTTATTACTGAAAAAAATTAGGGGAATTCACGTCCTCCCACGTTCGACTCTAGACCCGGAAAATAAGGGTACACTCCTGCATTTCATATTGTCTTGCAAACTATAGAAACAAAATCTGTTCATACTAACTACAACGCGCGATTTAGTTGTGCTTTTCTGTTTTATGTTCATCAAGTTGTTCATTTTTAAACAAAAATACATTTGTTTATCTAGATTCTAGAATATTTATAAAAAACTCTAAAAAGTGCATAAGAAAGTGATTTTTTAAAAGTACGTAAATAATTTTTGGTAAAATACTCATGAATGGACACACGTTCATAGGTACTTTCCCCCTGCGAACGTTTTTTGGGGAACTCCCCCTTGAACCACCCCCTTTTCACCCGCCAGAAAAACGCCGTTGCACTAATATCTCCCCGAGAGAAACTCGGCACCCCGCGAGAATTCGTCTAAAAAATCACTAAATATTGTGTTCATTCTGTAGAATTTTACTTAATTTTTAAACCAGCATTCTTGCAGTGAAAATCCGATTTGAAAAGCTGATGCATTGAGTATAAGGTAATCTGAAAAATTCCAAAAAATGGGGTTGAGTCACAGTAGTACCTACCGAAAAAAATGCAATCTAGAGAATGTTGAATTTCTTTTGTTTATATTACAAGCTGCCATTTTCTAGGTAATTTGCAATCGCATATTTAAATTAATGCTCTATAAATAGGTAGGTCCTCAATTTTTTGAAAAAGGAAACTTAAGCTTAATCATAATTTTGGCAGTTATTATTTACTGTAAAATTCGAGTCCCGATTAAAATGTTTATAGCAGAAATCTGCTGTATTTGTTTTGAAGGTATTATTTGCAATGATGTTCATATAACATTTCGTAGTTTTATATTGTTAATAACGTTTGCCAGTTGTTATAATAAACAGTTTATATAATGTATTTGCTTAAATATTGTTTATTTTTAATAATCGTTCTTAAAATGTTAATCATTTATTTGTGAATAAATTACCTTCAAGTTCCAAAAATGTATAACGCCAGCCTCAGTTCCAGCTAACAGTTTCGTTTGAGGTTTGTCTGGTAAGAAACATAAACAATGAATAAATCCCATATCGCCTCGAAGAGTAAAAATCGGATCGGGTGGCAAAACAGCCATTATGAACACTGAAACACTTATTTTGCAATCTCTTCACAGAACGGTTTTTTATAAAGTCAGTTTTATTTTGAAAAAATGATACAGTTTTGTAAAAATTGTCATTTATTTTCAAATTAGATGGCAAACTTAATCAGCGCAATATTTAGTATGGTTGTTATTTTAAACAATGATTTTAGCACTGTTATAATATTGTAATGAATATAACATGTGTGAATTGAAAGTAGCCAAATAAATGCATCTGTCACACACAGCTGTCAAAATGTTATAAGAAGTACGCATGCGTGTATACCTAGATGCAAACCATATCTAACCATATCAAACTGCTAGGGTTGTTCACGTACGAAGTCACAACTACAGTTTGTAAATATTTATTATAGATGACGCTACCAACTATAAATTTACAAATATGTTGATGCAAAGCACAAAACAAGGTGTGCGTTTTGTGATGCAAAGCATTGTGAAGCAGTTGTGAAGCTTTCAGTTCAGACCATACTCATAGGTTCAGAGTCAGCTCAGATGAATTCAGACATTGAAAACTACCCTATACTTAAAGTTTGGCCTTTGGGTATAGGTACCTACAAGTCCTACATACCAATAAGTTTCGTCAAAATCTGTCCAGCTGTCCACTACAGTGTATCTAGAGGGCAGTATAGCCTAGTGGTTAGCGTGCTTAGTGCCGCAACCTCTGGACTGGATTGCCGTGGGTTCGAATCCCACCTGTGCTCATGGATATTTTGTGATGTTATTTAGTTTTAAGATAGTTGTTATTTAGTGTAGTTGAAAGACGCTAATGACCTGAGATGTCGACGCGTCTATAATCTACAATAAATAAAATAAATACAGTGTATCTAGTTTTATTCATTGACGCCAGTAATGAGTAAAGTAAACGTGTGTCGGTCAGTAGAAGAAGATTGACTGTGAATGCTGCGGTTGCCTCTTCACGTCCTTTTCTAATCAAACTCGGAGGTCGATCAGCTACTTTAATATCTCGATTCTCGCACACCTATATACCGGACATTATCAGATATGTCTTAGATTATAGACGCTCGACAGTTGAGGTCATCAGCGTCCCTGAAATTATTACCACTCGGTACTTGTAGGTACTGAAATAGGGAAATCGCAATACATTCTCTATCGGTAATTTTTTTACGTTATATTTGTATTTTTGACCAATTCTAGACGGTTGGCAACCCTGAGAATCAACAACCCACAACAACCGATTACCTATAATAATTATCAACATGGATAAGTCATAGATTGTAATAGTTTGTCGTTGTTAGTTGTGTGGGACGGTTTAGATTTGTGTCCTTGGGGATTTGTGTTTAGTCCTGGTTGTTCTACATCACTTTGTTCAATAAATAATGTATTCATGTAGTTACCCTGCACACACACAGAGACACACAATCCTCGGGTAGATAATGTACAATAAAGGGACCACACAATCATATATAATCTGTGTTTAGAAGAAAAAATTCCAACAATCACGATCTAGATGTAAATTTTTTGTAATGGAAAGAGACTACTGTAGGCAAAATGCCATAGAGGCACCTTTTCACTACACGGGCGTTGAGAAAGGCGGATTGAACTAAATTCATTTATCAATAAAGTGACCACATTTTCATTGAGACAAAGCGGGACAAATGGGATGAAATGAGAATTACAATTTAGTTATATATGTTTTATTGTATACATTCATATAATTGTACAAAAATGTATTTATTATTAATTATTGGTAACTATAAAAATATTTGTAAAAAACAACAAACCGCACTGTCTAACGGCAGTCCGCACTTTCTGCACTTATCTGAATTAAGCCGAGACGTAACGACAATGATCGAACACCACCCAGTAAATCTAACTCGGTACATTGCCTAATTTAGTTTACTCTGCTTGCATTTTAATGTTTTTTTTTGTATTTTTTATTTCTTTATATTCACCATAATACTTAATAAATAATATATTTTTACAGTACATTTAAAATAAGAAATGCAGATATTTTCTAAAAAGCGGGACATTTTTAAAAATCGGCGGGACGCGGGACAGTCCACCAAAAAGCGGGACTGTCCCGCCAAAATCGGGACGTGTGGTCACTTTATTTATCAATGCTCATTTTAAAAATTTCCTAGCATGGTGCAAACCGCTCTAGCATTGTGTCAAGCCAGGATAGGACGCCAGAATATTATAGCTTCAAGCTTGCTTAGTTTAGCTTGAAAAACTAGCCTTGTGTAGACGGGGCCTAAAGTTCAGTGCTCTCCAGGCTACTCGAATTTAATCGCCCCCCAATTAAGTTCATACACTAAGTTCTCCTTGGAAGTCATCAACTTATTATTGTGAATAGTCAATAAAAGATCGAAACAGTTTATTTTAGCATACGTTACCAATATTATAAACTCCAAACAGGAATCACGATTCAAATGAAAAAGAAAATTGAAGTTTAACTATATTTTGTGCTCTTGAAAATGGGTTAATAGCCCGAAACGATCTTTGAGTGATTTAAAAAAATTGTGTCGTAGAATTTTTTCAAGTGCTTGTGTTTTTAGGCGCGATCTTAGCGAAGCTAGAAGCGCCTATATACACTCGCTTTGTCTGTACGTCTGTGAATCTGTGAATCTGTGAATCTGTGAATCTGTAACGGATTTTTTGTATCAGTCGTACAGCCCAAACGGGTTAACCGATTTTAAAAAACTTTTTTTTGTTCAATTCCTCTCGGGGTCTATTTGATCCTAACGTCGCCCGATTTTTGAATTTTGGCCCCAGAGGGGAGCAAATTAGAAAAAACGGTGTTTTTTGCTTATAGTTTGCTCAATTTAAGTCAGATCGATTCGAAACCTGTCTTAAACGAAAGAGCAGAAAATTTTAGATAGATTTCATGTATAATATTGTGTCAAAACTGTTTTTTTATACAGATTTATATGATTATTAAACGAAATAAATGCGACTTTATCTAATAAATCGCGAACTTGTTTCGGTTGTCCTTGTCTGTTGCACAGTGTGATATGGATATTGGAAGATAACGTATGCTCTGTCTTATATTGCATTATTTAAATATAGTTATTCAATTTTTTGACTGCTGATGTTTGAATTTAAGTTTAAAAACCCTGGCCTACTGAGTTAAAATGACGTGTAACTAATTTATTGACGTCGATCGGATCGGACCAAAATTTCTCGACGTTCATACCCCGGCTTTCGTCCGGGTGTAAATCGTACTTTTGAATTTTCACCCACTTCCCGTGATCCGATTGAGTTGAAATTTTGCACACATGTGTAGCTCCGGTGACAATACAATATTATGGTAACTAGCTGACCGGCCCGGCTTTCGTCCGGGTGTAAATCGTACTTTTGAATTTTCACCCACTTCCCGTGATCCGATTGAGTTGAAATTTTGCACACATGTGTAGCTCCGGTGACAATACAATATTATGGTAACTAGCTGACCGGCCCGGCTTTCGTCCGGGTGTAAATCGTACTTTTGAATTTTCACCCACTTCCCGTGATCCGATTGAGTTGAAATTTTGCACACATGTGTAGCTCCGGTGACAATACAATATTATGGTAACTAGCTGACCGGCCCGGCTTTCGTCCGAGTGTAATTCGTACTTTTAAATTTTCACCCACTTCCCGTGATCCGATTGAGTTGAAATTTTGCACACATGTGTAGCTCCGGTGACAATACATTATTATGGTAACTAGCTGACCGGCCCGGCTTTCGTCCGGGTGCAAATCGTACTTTTGAATTTTCACAGGCAAAAGGTCTTTCTCCGGTAACGTTTCGGATAAATGTAATAAAATCAGACTAAGGAAATAAAGCACACTAAACAATTGAAAAGTCACGTCACGAAGTAGTGTAACGTCACTTTTGTAAAAATTATCCGATCCTTTTGAAAATTAATATTTGAGAGTTTTATAGGACACAAAAAAATAAAATGGCGTCAGATTTCAAAATGGCGTCCATATGTACTTTTTCGTAAACATTATCCGAATCTTTTGAAAATTAATATTTGAGAGTTTTATAGGACACAAAAAAATTAAATGGTGTCAGATTTCAAAATGGCGGCCATATGTACTTTTTTGTAAGAATTATCAGATCCTTTTGAAAATTGATATTTGAGAGTTTCATAGAACACAAAAAAATGAAATGACGTCAGATTTCAAAATAGCGGCCATTATATATACTTTTTTGTAAAAATTATCCGATCCTTTTGAAAATTCATATTTGCGAGTTTTATAGGACACAAAAAAATAAAATGACGTCAGATTTCAAAATGGCGGAAATATGTAGAACTCCTTTCTAAAAATTATACGATCCTTTTGAAAATTGATATTTGAGAGTTTCATAAGACACAAAAAAATAAAATGACGTCAGATTTCAAAATGGCGGCCGTATGTACATTTTTGTAAAAATTATCCGATCCTTTTGAAAATTGATATTTGAGAGTTTCATAGAACACAAAAAAATAAAATGACGTCAGATTTAAAAATGGCGGCCAAATGTACTTTTTTGTAAAAATTATCCGATCCTTATGAAAATCGGTATTTGAAAGTTTTATAGGACACAAAAAAATAAAATGACGTCAGATTTCAAAATGGCGGCCGTATGTATTTTTTTGTAAAAATTATCCGATCATTTTGAAAATTGATATTTGAGAGTTTCATAGGCTGCACAAAAAAATAAAATGACGTCAGATTTCAAAGTGGCGGCTATATATACTTTTTTGTAAAAATTATCCGATCCTTTTCGGTATTTGAAAGTTTCATAGGACACAAAAAAATAAAATGATGTAAGATTTAAAAATGGCGGCCGTATGTACTTTTCTGTAAAAATTATCCGATCCTTTTGAAAATTGATATTTGAGAGTTTCATATAACACAAAAAAATAAAATGACGTCAGATTTCAAAATGGCGGCCATATGCACTTTTTTTTTAAATTATCCGATTCTTTTGAATATTGATATTTGAGAGTTTTATAGGACACAAAAAATAAAATGGCGTCAGATTTGAAAATGGCGGCCATAATATGTACTTTTTTGTAAAAATTATCCGATCCCTTTGTAAATTGATATATGCGAGTTTTATAGGACACAAAAAAATAAAATGACGTCATATTTCAAAATGGCGGAAATATGTAGTACTCCTTTGTAAAAATTATCCGATCCTTTTGAAAATTGATATTTGAGAGTTTCATAAGACACAAAAAAATAAAATGACGTCGGATTTCAAAATGGCGGCCGTATGTACATTTTTGTAAAAATTATCCGATTCTTTTGAAAATTGATATTTGAGAGTTTCATAGGTCACAAAAAAATAAAATGACGTGAGATTTCAAAATGGCGGCCATATATACTTTTTTGTAAAAATTATCCGATCCTTTTGAAAATCGGTATTTGAAAGTTTCATAGGACACAAAAAAATAAAATGATGTCAGATTTTAAAATGGCGGCCGTATGTACTTTTTTGTAAAAATTATCCGTTCCTTTTGAAAATTGATATTTGAAAGTTTCATAGGAGACAAAAAAATAAAATGATGTAAGATTTAAAAATGGCGGCCGTATGCACTTTTCTGTAAAAATTATCCGATACTTTTGAAAATTGATATTTGAGAATTTTATAGAACACAAAAAAATAAAATGACGTCAGATTTCAAAATGGCGGCCATATTTACTTTTTTGCAAAAATGATCCGATCTTTTTGAAAATCGGTATTTGGAGTTTCATAGGACACAAAAAAAATAAAATGACGTCATATTTTAAAATGGCGGCCATATGTAGGTACTTTTTTGCTAAAATTATCCGATCCTTTTGAAAATTGATATTTGAGAGTTTTACAGGACACAAAAAATTACTTCAGATTTCAAAATTGTGCCCGTATGAACTTTTTTGAAAAATTATCCGATCTTTTTGAAAATTAATATTTGCGAGTTTTATAGGACGCAAAAAAGTAAAATGATGTCATATTTAAAAATGGCGGTCATTATGTTGTGTCTTTTTGAGTCAACATAATACTCTACATTGTCGACACAACATTGTTTTGTTTGGCAGTTTCTGTTAGCTACGCTTTTGAAACAAACAAGTAATTCAAAATTATAATTTCGTTGTGATCAGACCTATTTTAGACTCATCTTGATTAAATCAATTTTTGCTGTGTTTTATTTATTTATTATTAATTTTATATAAGTATCTACGATAACATTAAATCAAGTAAAAAAGATCTTTATAATAGGTATATATTTCTTTGTAGAAATTATCCGATCCTTTTGAAAATTGATATTTGAGAATTTAATAAGACACAAAAAATTAAAATGGCGTCAGATTTCAAAATGGCGATCAAATAATAACTTTTTAATTGTATTATTTATATCTTTGATAAATTCGGTTTTATATACAATTCGTAAGAAGCATAGCTTCTGTCGGGTGTCTTACGACACATCATGACTTTTTTATTTAGCCGGTTCCGAGTAACGCTTAATAGTTAACCGTTGCTATGGAAAATTGTTTAAAAAATTCACTGTACCTACTAGTTTTTCTATGTAATCCAATACATATTTATATTAGGTCTTATGGCTCATAGCCTACTACAAAATTATAAATCTTCTCAGTGTTATTTTCCCTATGTTCGATAAAACCGTTTACACACAGTACCTACATGAATATCGCGCCTTGTAATTCTTGAATTACTTGTATCCTCCAAAATTTTTATATTTATTATCCAATCATGTTCTACCAATGGAGATGGGCACATGAGAAACGTAATATAGATGGCAGCAGGTATATAGTCACCTAAGTTATCATTGATATTCACATGAAAACGCGCGAGAAATTAAGTTATTTCCCTTCTGATAGCATGATGCAACCACTTCTTTTCAGTTCCGAATCCTTTGGAAATGTAAAACCTCTATGATGATTGGTAAACACAGCAGATTGGACTTGTCAATGATTTATTATTTTAAATAAACTTATTCTGTACACACTTACTATGAACTGCCCACAGACTGAGGTAGTTATATAGCTGGTGACCCTAACGGTCAAGTTTGGCATTGGCAATTCCCATCTCCATTAGTGCCTAGCGAAGAATCTGTTCAAATGATATTCACAATCAGTTCATGACTTCGCGGAAGAGCTGAGCGTATGGACTCAATAGCGGAGAGTGGCCAATTTCGAGAAGACCGGGACGGCACTGAACTTAAATACGTAACTGTGCACGCCACTGGTCCATTGCATGAATCCGTCGGGGACATATTAGAGACTTGATACAGAGATATATGGGGAATCAAGTGACAGACAGATAAGTGAAGATACGATTGCCAGCGCCACAAGCGTCATCGCAATAAACCACAGATGTCAGGCGTCTTGAGAGATGAGCATTGACCGACTTATTGGTCCGAATGACTTAACAAAATACATTCTATATTCAAAGCTCTGAGTATACACATTATCACATTACACATAAGTGGTTTTTTCGGCAATTTTAATTTGGGGAATATATAATTGCACTTTAAAAAGAGATAGTTTTAACTTTGTCATGATAACTATGAAATTGATAGTTAGCACTTATGTTAACATGCAAATATGTGAAAAGATTGTTTGCACTTTTAAATTGATAGCACATTATACTATACTATTATAGTACATTGTATATCTAGTTGTTTAATGAAGTATATTACGCACGAGTAGTGACAGTATATTACAACGAGCGATAGCGAGTTTTAATAGTCACACGAGTTAAAATAATAACGGTGGTGAAATGAAATTAATAGCTGCCGATAAACGCTCTGACTCATACTTATTCTTGCCCGTTAAGCTTCTCACTACAACTCACGTAATAGTTGTTTTCACGTTTGGCAATTATTAAACACCGACAAAATCGTTTGGCTTTTTGCAAGTATTTTTAAATATCTATAATATGTAATTAAAACGCTATTAAAATTTCAACGCGAATCAAACACTTCTTTCCATTTTCTCGAAATACAATTTTGGGGTAGGTAATTTGGTTTTATGTCAGCACCACCCAAATCGTCGGGGGTGTTTATTTTTATTTTCAAAATTAACTTAATTTTTATATACCTAGAATTAATTTGGTTGCGAATCAAACATTTTTTTTGGCAAATATTTTTTTAGCAAATTTTTCCATGCGCAGTTTAGTTTAAAGAAATTAGGTTTTTAGAGGAGCTTTGAGTAATTTTTTTATGAAAAGGGGGCAGTAGACCAACTAAGTTTGGACATCTCTGCTCTAAATATTCAAATAAACATAGAGGCGAAGACAGGTATACGTTATACAAACTTTGTAATGTTAACAAAAAAAAATCACTTATACCGTTTTGTTTATTATGCGTCGATAAATGTGCGGCTAACAAACAACACAGACCGCGGACGGCAGTCAATTCTGCGGGATACATTTATAAGATTAATGGTTTGGGTTTCGAAATTTAACTCTTAGAAGCTGATAAATCCGATGTGTCTGCCGTGACTTCTACTGATAAAAGAGCTATACTTAGATATCCAACGCGAACAAGTATCTCTTTGATGGCTGTATTTCGATACCACGTTTCTTTGTTTCGATTAGGGATGGCGAAACCCTTAAATTTCTTTGAATCAAGTGTCCGAATCGATAGGTGGTTTTTTGTAGGGATGTGAAAAAATAATCGATTTTTATATTAATCGATTATTTTTTTCTTATAATCGATTTTTAACAATCGATTTTTTTAATAATAATAATCGATTTTTTATAAATCGATTAATTTTTAAATAATAATAATCGATTTTTTATAAATCGATTATATAAATTACACTTTTAAATCGCTTATATAAATTACACTTTTTTTTTATTTTTTTTTATTAATATTAATATTAAGAAAGAATATAGGCTTTGGGAAACCCAATGCAGCCAACATTTACAAATTACACGTTTTAATCGATTTTTGTAAACAACGCCATCTGTGCGACGTATGAAAAAACGTAAAATAAGTTCACTAAACGTAAACTAATCAGTCGGAAAATGGCGCCATCTGTATGTATTATGTAAAATAATTTCATATCGATACCCTTCCAATTGTTTTCATTCATTATAAAAGTATGCAATTTTTCGAATAATAGAAAAAATCGATTTTTCACAAAAATCGATTATTTCTTTAAAAATCGATTTTTTACAAATCGATTTATATTGAAAAGAGAAAAATCGATTATTAAATAATCGATTTATATTGAAAAGAGAAAAATCGATTATTAAATAATCGATTTTTTTTACTCAATGTCACATCCCTAGTTTTTTGACTGATCTTAATGTAATGGATAGCGGAGGGCAGCCATTGTGTGAAACTAAATACTATGGAATTTTGAATACGCGCAACTCTGGCCTAAAATTGGCATCAAGCAACACTAGTGCCGCGCGCGGCTTGCTGGGTGCTAAAAAAGTTTTTACATATTATCAAATAAACAAGAAGCCGCGGACGGGGCCGCTAGTTATTAATATGAAATATTTTTTTAATTCATAAATACAGTTTTTCCACATTTCATTAGAAAATAATTCGCTGTAAAGTAAGTTTTACAAGGCAATACCTGATAGTGATTAATGCCACGATATTAGAAAACGTCGCGAATTTCATTTTCGATAAACTTTTTGTTTATTTTACTTGTTTTATTTTTGTAATAAACAATTTCACGATAAATTTGCACTGTTAGCATGTAAAATTTTCCCTCGTTTTGAGTACAATTTTCTGCCACCAGATGTCATATGCTCATTTGACGGATCCCAATACTCGAGAAAATTGAAAAAATCTGAAAAACTCAATTTGCTGATTACATTGTTTCTATAGTATTTGATAACGTCAAAACTTTTTTAGCATTCCAAGCCGCGCGCGGCGCTAGTATTGTTTGTTGCCAATTTTAGGCTATAGAATAAAGTTGCACATATTTAAATTTCTATATAATTTGATAATATCAATACTCTTATAAGAACACTTATTATATAGACACTAGTGACCTGAGTTTGTCGAACGTCGATAACCTACACTCTATCTAAAAACACGTCTCATTAAAAATATTTTCGGTGTTCTCAGCTTGTTCAATACACCTAGCATTATAGGTAAAAATATATTTAACGGCGCGTGCGTCAGCTGTATTGATAATTCAAACTTCCCGCTAAAATTATTACCCAAATATTAGGGTACCTATTGTGTAACTCATTTCTAGTGATATCACTAAAGTGAGATTGTTCACGCGAATATGCATTTTTCGCACTAGTGAAATAGAACCATTTAACGTGAATTTATTCGCCATCGAATTTGTCAGTGAAACGTGAAATATTTCACCGTGCACTGACAAATTCGATGGCGAATAAATTCACGTTAAATGGTTCTATTTCACTAGTGCGAAAAATGCATATTCGCGTGAACAATCTCACTTTAGTGATATCACTAGAAATGAGTTACACAATAGGTACCCAGTATGTCTTGTCCACGTCTTGCTACAAAGGTTTCAAGTGTTGCATATTGTATAGGGATGAGATTTTTGCCCGGTAACACAAATGAAAACTAATTTGTCAAATAGTGCGAATAGTGGCCGCTCTGTGCCACTACATGCAACCTTACACAGAGTCTATAGAACTTATTTTTTTCGTTGGAAGGATAGAATTCTTCGTTTAGGATTACCAAATTATATGATACTGAAAACGATATCTCTTTTGCAAGGTTCGTATCATTCGATGACCTCGATCGGATAATAATAATGATGGCGTAGCAGTATTAAAATTGGAAGGGGCCAGTGTAAGGCTTCGATTGCATGAAAAATCGATTTCGAGAATCATATATAACTTCCAAAATCATTTTTAAAAATAAATTTCAATATAAAAAAATGTCAGTGAAATTTGATAGCTTAGAGTTATTGCTATCTATAGGTACAAAATATGCACACAATTGCGTAATTTCCAAAACCACTGATCTGATTGTCACAAAAATGAATTGATCCGGGTCCTTAGTGAGACTTTGCAGGTAAACGAAAAAAATCCATAGACACATACACACACGCACAGACGTCACTTCCGCAACACAGCACTTCCGTAACAGTTTACCGATCACTCTAGTAGAAATTTTGGAAATGGTGTCAGTAAAGATGTTTACACGTCAAAAATAAAGACACTTTTTGCCATAAACTAAATATAAAAGATTAAAACACATAAGGGTGGTCCTAGATTGGCCCAAAAAATGCACCACATCTTATAAGGATTTTTCTGCTTCCCCTTTTTTACTGGATCTAGTCAGCAAATAGTCTGGCTTTTTTATGAGCACCAGATGATTGGCCACTATATAATGCTGTGGAATAATTCCGTCCTCATCTATGTAAACAAAAATGGTTGTCCTCCTGTAAAGGTATAGAGTCTCACATTGAAACATGATATGGGTGTCTGTTTTATTCTCCATTTCGATGCCATTTACACTGACAAACGTTGGCGCCACATGTGCTTCCAATGTTGCACCAAAAGTTCACCCCGTCGTGTAGCAGACATACTTGCCACATGTTAGTGTGTCGAACACGTCCATCGTTGGAACCAACGTTGGACGCATCGTGTGGGACCGTCTTAGGTAGGTGTAGAGCTATTGATCAAAGAAAGCTGTGTTTTAGGTATTGGAAAAGCAAAAGACTGGGATTTTTATGACCACCTTGACTAGCCTCTGCCAATTTTGTTGGTACTATACTTTTTGTTTCAATACGTTTTGTAACAATAGAATATGAATTCTTTGCTTTTACTAAATAAAAGAGTTATAGATACTCTTAATAAAATATAATATCGAATGCTCGATGTTGAATAAACTCCTTTCATCTTTTTTTTACACGTATAACAATAAAAAAATCTTATTCTTTCCTTTAAAAGTTACTCAGCGGGACGTGCCGAGGAAATCTACAATACAACGTTGAAAATAAAATAATATAATGTTTTTTTCAATTCACAAGCAATTCGTATTTGTGAATAGTCTGTTCAATCACCTGATCTGATTGCAAACCACTGAAAAGAAATGTATACCTTTTAACATTCAGAAAAAGAATCTAAGTACCTAACTCCCGCGAAATACAATTTTAAAATTTTAAAAACAGCCATTTAAAAGTGGTTTCGATGTCGGAAATCCATCGAATATTTCAAGTCGATTGTTTTGTAAACCCATCTGCAGAAACCATAAATTTAGAATCTCTGGAAGCTAGAATTTGAAGCTTGGGGGGGTCTCACTCTGTGTCTGTCTGTGTATCTGTCTGTCTGATCAGTTTTTATTGGGAATACATTTCAAAATAATCTCGTAAAAACTCGTATTTTTTTTTTGAAGTGAAACTTTTTTTTAGCAAGACTAGTGAATCGAAACGATCTCGACACAAAAAATAACGATACAAAAAATTAAACATGACAGTACACAGCATGACGTATATAGGGTTGCCAGATCAAAAACCAAGATTTTCAGGACATTTCTAAGGCGAAGGCAATTTATTTCAGGGTGGGGGGAGTTATTGTGAAAAAAAATGTTTTATTATTTTACTATTTTTTATATTTATCATTAGACTTGTCTAATTTTATTCATTTATCACACACCAGTACACGGTGAGATGTGGGACGCGCTTCTGAATGTGTAAATCACACATAATTTCGTGTGAATCTTTAATAATTCATTTTATTGTTCCCAATTTGTCTTTACCGACATAGAGTAACTCCGAAGAATACAATTAAATACAAGTAAAAATATATATAATATGTACAGAAATTGCAGATATGTGCTAAATAAATAAGTACTACTTAGCATGTAACTTAGTGTCGTTTCTTGCGATCACGAGCACGAATTCGTTGAACTGATGCATTTCCGGGATAGAAGACCTAAATTCCGGAACACGGGACAAACCAACGAATTCCGGGACATTCCTGGAAATCCCGGCCATCTGGTAACCCTAGACGTATACGATATTGGTAACTCTGTTAGGCGTACACACAGAACGACCCAGATGGCTACGTACAGTGTATAAGATTGCAGGTTCGCGTCAGCTTGGAGTAAAATGAAATATTAAATTTATTGTCTTTTTTTTTTTTATTTATTTGTTATTAAAAATAATAAATTAAAAAAATGAGAAATGTATACATTGTAATATTATAAGTAGGCAATTGTTAATTTATTTATTTAAATTCGCGTTGTTTCAGTTCAACCGTGCGCGTATGTGGGTGAAGCACATACCCATTTATTGTTTAATCTTTTGTTTCTAAGTGGGAGGCAGAATTCTGGGACAGACCGGCACACCCGGCCCTCGTCCCCAATATGAAGACTGATACTAACTTATAGCGCTCGTGGCATCGGAAGGCTGATGATGGGCGACATCATTAAGTGCCTACAAATAAACCTCCACCATGCGAACGCTGCATCTGACGTGCTTTCATGGAGGTTTATTCGAGAAGAATTGGACCTGGCACTAATCCAAGAGCCATGGCTGGTAGCCAACAATGTTAGGGGTCTTCAGACCCAGTTAAGTAAATTAATATATTGCAGCGGCTGTGAAAATCCTAGAGCCGCCATAATGATTAACAAACGAATAAATTGTACTCATTTTTCTAGATTTATTCAACGCGACATCGCTGCAGTGATAATAGATACAACACCTAGGGGAGGAAGGCTTAAGGTTGCAATAGCCTCAGCCTACTTCTCTGAGGCTGACTCATCACCTCCAGAGGCGGTAGCCGACTTCATTATTCACTGTAAAAGAATGAACCTACAATTCATTATTGGGTGCGATGCAAATGCCCATCATACGCTATGGAGCAGCACAAACATCAATAAAAGAGGTGAGGAACTCCTTGAATATTTGTTAACTAGTAATATTGACATTATAAATAAGGGAGGCAAACCTACTTTTATTAATGCAATTAGGGAAGAAGTTCTTGACCTAACACTGGCTAGCCCTGCTTTCGTAGATAGGGTTAAAAATTGGCACGTGTCTGCCTATGCATCCCTATCGGACCATATGCATATTAGATTCGATCTGGAAGTAAAAACCCATATAATAGAGGCACATCGGAATCCTAGACTTACCGATTGGGATACTTTTCGTAGTATCTTAAAGTCCAAGGATAGGATAAAACCGGGTAAAATAGAGTCTCTAGAAGCTCTTGACGATGCCTCTTATAAACTGAGGGACCGTATTTATAACGCCTTTGAAGAAAGCTGCCCATTAAAGCAGACAAGATTGAATAGGGACGTACCCTGGTGGAATAAAGGATTAAGCCTACTTCGCCAAAACGCTAGGAAACTCTTTAATAGGGCTAAAATCACCCAAAACTGGGATGAATACAGAAAAGCGCTTACAGAGTACAACAATGAATTGAGGAAATCTAAGAGAAGGTCATGGAGAACGTTTTGCGAAGGTGTTAATAATACACACACTGCGGCACGACTACATAAAGTCCTAGCGAAAGATCACTCAAATGGTATAGGTCAGCTAGTTAAAACTGACGGCAACCTCACTGAATCCGAAGGGGAGACAATTCAAGTTTTACTTGAAACACACTTCCCAGGTTCAAAAGTGATACACAATGACTACCCAACAAGTATGGGCTATTCAGAGGGGACTAAAAGACCTCAGACCCACACCTACAAAATGGCTGGTAAAATATTTACCCCGGGTAAAGTCAAATGGGCTATAAAATCATTCAAACCCTACAAAT
The DNA here is from genome assembly GCA_039654895.1 of Mongoloraphidia duomilia. Classification (NCBI taxonomy): domain Eukaryota; kingdom Metazoa; phylum Arthropoda; class Insecta; order Raphidioptera; family Raphidiidae; genus Mongoloraphidia; species Mongoloraphidia duomilia. The sequence continues at coordinate 34,656,304 of CM077516.1, read as the reverse complement.
CCCCAGGGGGGGACGGAATCTATCCAGCATTCCTCCAGCAAGGAATAGAGATCATTATAGCGGATCTATTGATATTATTCCGATCCAGCTTTGCTTGGGGACATATACCCAAATCTTGGCAGGACGTTAAGGTGGTGTTCATTCCAAAGGTAGGGAAACGCCTTAAAACCCACCCCAAATCCTTTCGCCCCATTAGTCTTTCATCGTTTCTATTGAAGGCGATGGAGAAAATTATTGACCAGTATATAAGAAGTGAATACTTAATTTCATTTCCTCTTAACGCGAGTCAATTTGCCTATCAATCAGGTAAATCCACTATCTCTGCTCTACATAGCCTCGTCAGGAAACTGGAAAAGGCTAGAGAACATGGAGAAGTTGCACTAGGCGTGTTCATGGATATAGAAGGTGCGTTTGACAACACCTCACATGCATCCATTCACAAAGCCTTAATAAATAGGGGCTTGGACCCTACGATGGCTAAATGGATACACTCCATGCTCACAAACCGGTTAATAACGGCTTGTCTTGGAGATGAGTCAAGTACAGTGAAAACCATTAAAGGTTGTCCACAGGGAGGATGTCTATCGCCCCTGTTGTGGTCAATGGTAGTCGACGACCTGTTAAACAAACTGTCAGCTAACGGTTTTGAAACCATCGGATACGCTGACGACATCGTCATTATAGTTAGGGGTAAGCATGACGGGACGATTTACGAACGAATGCAAGATGCCCTAAAGATCGCCAATACTTGGTGCCTTGGTGAAGGGCTCAACATTAACCCACACAAGACTACAATTGTTCCTTTTACCAGGAGAAGGAGGCTTACAATCAAAGCACCCAGTCTGGGAGGGATACAAATCGACTTTTCCAACAGCGTCAAGTTTCTGGGGGTTACACTGGATCAAAAACTCACATGGAACTTACACCTCGAGCAAGTTAATAACAAAGCTAGAGGAGCTTTATTTATCTGCAGTAAAATGGTAGGTAAGAAATGGGGACTAAAGCCTAAAATGACCGACTGGGTCTATAAGGCTATAGTGAGACCCATGGTCAGTTATGCCGCTATGGTATGGTGGCCAAAACTGGAAAGTAAAGGAACACAAACTACAGAGACTAGCATGTCTCATGATTACTGGTGCTTCCAGCACATGTCCTACTGCTGCCTTGGAGGTGATACTTGATCTGCCGCCCCTCCCGCTCTATTTGGAAAAAGAAGCAGCAGTTTTTGCAACTCAATTGCAACGGACAAAAAATTTTAAGTCTGGAGACTTAACAGGCCACCTAAGTATTCTTAGAAATCTTAATCTAATGACCTGTACAGTAGTGTATCTGATGGATGTCAGATTCAAATTTTTACAGAAGGTTCAATGCTACTATAGAAAGTCGCAAATTCTGGAAAGAAGGTGAAATAAAATTCCCCAGAGGATCACTGATATATTATACAGACGGATCCAAGATGGACAATAGAGTAGGAGCAGGTGTTTTTGGTCCTAAAACAAGGATATCAGCTCCCATGGGCTCCAAAGCCACTGTATTCCAGGCAGAAATATATGCCATACAACTTTGCGCTCTGAATTGTCTGGATAAAGGCTACAGAAACGCAAAAATATTTATCCTATCGGATAGCAGAGCAGCTATTATGGCTCTATGTTTACACAAAAGTGAGTCAAGACTGGTCTGGGAATGCCTAGATACTGTTGATAAACTGGGTGTATACAACAGAGTAACCCTAATGTGGGTTCCAGGGCATACAGGCATCGAAGGCAATGAAATAGCAGACTCCCTCGCTAAAGAAGGAGGAACTAAAACCTTTATAGGCCCAGAACCTTTCTGTGGCTATTCTAAAAGCCACATCAAATTAGAGGTTCGCAAATGGGAGGAAGAAAAGAAAATCTCTCGTTGGAAGTCCACTCCAGGACTGAAACAATCAAAGAGATTTATATCGCATAGCACCACAAGGACCAAAGAACTCCTTATTCTCAGCAAAGCAGAACTGAGAATAATGACAGGACTCCTCACAGGCCACTGCCCTTTGAGATACCATCTCTCAAAAATGGGTAAAGTCCAGGATGACAACTGTCGCTTCTGTAAAGAAGCAAAAGAAACTGCCGAACACATTCTATGTGAATGTGAAGCAGTGTTCTCCAAAAGGTTGCAACATCTTAACAGGCCTTTTCTAAAGCCTGAAGAGATATGGAGAGAAGCCCCCAGAAAGGTTATAAGGTTCATAAAAAGCATTTTACCCGACTGGGAATAAACTATTAGGGGACTCACAAAAGATCTTATAGGTCGCAGTGATTGTGAGATATCTAGTGTCTTATCACCCCGAGTAAATCTAATCTCTAATCTAACTTATAGCGCTATAGTATAGACTATAGAATATAGCACTCTACTTTAGTCAATGGACAGATTGGATTCATAATATATTATTCTATGTCAGTACTACTACTAGCTCTCAAACAGAAAGACTATTGCAGGGATAGCGAACTTTTTCACATCTACGTGCCATATTTTTTCAAAAAATGTTTAATGTAGCCATGGCGTGCCAACAAGCAACCAAAGAAATTTAGTGGATCTCAAAAGTAGATGAAAAGAATTATTTCGATAATGCATTGAGCGCCATGAAACTTTCGTCTACTTGCCGTATCGATATCATATTTGTTATTTTTTCGACAACATCTAATATATATGTATTTTTAATTAGTATTTCGATTTTGTACCTCAATCAAAGCCGTGTCGACAATATTCTGTCGAGTGCCCCTTAGGGCACGCGTTCCATAGGTTCGCCATTCCTGCACTATTGAATGCATGGCCAGTATCAGTACAAATATTATATAAATTTTGTGGAGCACTGAGCTAGAAATCGAGCTACGTGTTATAAGCAATACTAATATACAAAATTGTTATAACATTTAATCTTTTTCGAGGCTTTTAAAATTATTTCAAAAATATTTGTTAAAATGCAGAAAGTTATCAAAAATAATGATTAAGTAAACCGACTAGTTTTATTTTGTCATTATTTTTAACCGACTTCAAAAAAGGAGGAGGTTCTCAGTTCGACTGTATTTTTTTTTTACCTAATATGTTACGCAATTTCTCCTGCATTTGTGAACCGATTTTGAGATTATTGTTTTATTCGATAGGCCATACCTGCGAATTGGGCCCATATAAATTTTATTTAAATCGGTGATTTTAATAAAATGACACCATTAAGGTAAATGGCAAATATCAAGACAGAAGTCGGTTATTAAGGTGCAAACTATGTACATTTAAAAAGTAATAAAGCTACTAAAAAGTAAAAAATAAAAAACTTTTTAACAAAAAAAACCTCCTTCAAAAAAGCTACATATTAAAAAGAGGAAAATAATAAAATTTTGAGGTGGCACTAATTTAATAAAATATGAAGTCGGTTAAAAAGTGCCAATTTAATTAATATCTTACTTTTTAACCGACTTCATATTTTATTAAATTGACGCCACCTCAAATTTTATTATTTACCTCTTTTTAGTAGCGTTTTTGACGGAGGATTTTTTTTTGTTAAAAAGTTTTTTATTTTTTAATAATAAAGTTGATTTAGTTTTAAAACGCACACTTGCCTTTTTATTTCATTAATTTTTGCAGAGTAGTACATCCCTTAATTTTTGTAACAATGGTAATTTTGTTTTGTAACAGCATGTAGTATGTTTATATCTCCACAATCAACAGTTCACGAGGTTTAGGATTACACTAGATTACACAGTTACTAAGGAATTATCTTTTTGTGGCGCTTGAAGTTAGACTGTTGAGAATCATAGGTCAACTAACAAAAGGCACCGTGGGACGCGTACAATTCATTAATTGCAGTCCGTGTGAGACCTTTCCTGTTTGGTTGTTTGTTATGACCTATATAATATAAGGATGTCCCGAAATAGAATGTAGTTTCGAAAAGTTCTAATAAGCATGTGGCTTAAAGTCAATCGTTACAAAGTTATTCACACTTTTAAGATCGAGGAAACAACACCGAAAGGGTAGGTACCTACGTAATTTCGCGACGAGAATGGTGGCCGGTGGGAAATGATACCTACCTACTATTTTTAATCCCTGAATCCCGATGCAAAAAGAGGGATGTTATAAGTTTGAAGCTTTAGTGATTAGTCTGTTTGTCTGTATGTGGCATTGTAGCTCCAAAAGGGACCGATTTCGATGCGGTTTTTTTGTTTGAAAGCTAGTATTTGATTGATATGGTTCTTAGCCATGTTTGATTGAAATCAGTTCAGCCGTTTCCAAGATCTTCAGCTCTCATCACAGTTTGTGTAGAAATCTCGGCCACTATTACAACTATAAACTTCGAGTTTGAGATCAAATTTCAGTTTTTGATTAGTTAGTAATTAAAAAGTATGAAATAAAAATTAAATTGAAAATTTAAAAAAACCCCGACACAAAAAAGCAAAACTTTAAGAAGTAAGAACCGACCATTTATTTGTTTGTATGAAATATTTAATTCATAAATGATTCGGGGACATAGATATAGAATTCCGGGGATGTAGTGTAAAGTGCTAAATTAGACGAGGGGGGAAGCCATTCAGGGGAGGGTGCGTGTCTGTCTTATGGACATGTTCATGCTATGGATGTACCTACGTTCTATTGGCCGCGTCTTTGCGCATGTTCAATTGCGCCAGATGCAGTTGTCCGCGTCTTTGCGCATGCTCAATTGCTCGTATAGCGCTTGTGCAACTGAAGCGACCAATAGAATGCGGGCACACTTGCTTCCTCACCGCCCCCCCTCAACAGCAACCACCCTACTCGCTTGTACTACATCCCCAGATGTCTATATATGGTCGGGAACCGCTGAGACATTAGTATTTTTATCTTCCCATTGGAAGTTATTGTAATGGGTCCGATTTTGCGAATGAAAAATTTTGACATACCTATCTGGACGTTTTGTAATTTGTTGTCATTTTACAGTGGTTCTCGACTCATTAATGAATGAAATATTTCATCCAAACAAAGAAATGGTCGGTTCTTACTTTCAAAAAGGTTTAATTTTTTTGCGTTTTTTAATAGATCAAAATTCACTTATCACAATTTTAGAATACTAAGTCCCTATTCGAGGTCCTCGAAATGTAAAAAGCATATTTTTGAGAAAAGTCTGTTTGTCTGTTTACCCGCGGAAACACAAACTTTATTTTAATTATTACTAGTTTGAACTCGCGGATTCGCGCCCGTGAATACTTTGGTATACACTTATGTAGGGCTTCCTCACTCGGGTTTATAGGTAGGTCCCTACCATTCCATACAAATAATAGTAGATTGTATATCTACAGATGCGTAATGGGGTATATTACTGACGAGTTAGTGACATTATGTTAAAACGAGCACAGCAAGTTTTCACAGTCACACGAGTCATAATATCATTACGCACGAGATAAATATGGTATTTTATGCTATGCCCACTATAAAATAGCTGCTTTTCAATTAATGATACTGTTAAAAAACTGTTTTCTTAGTTAGCGGAATAAATATTTATTTACAATAATTAAAATGTTAACAAAAATAAATAACAATAAATGCAACAACGAAAAGTCAATTCTAACAATAAACAACTTAAACGGTAATTATTGAACTAAACGAGCCACTTAAATAACACTTAACTATATACAATTAACTATATACAATTGACTATACTAATATTTATTTTATCAAGTGAATTTATATCAGATTTATTTCGCTGTTCAACACTGTCACAGTACAATCTACACTGACTGATTCCCGTTGACTGATCAATATTTATTTCACTGTACTGACTGATGGCACGACTCACCATTCACTGACTTCCTTCAACACGACACACTCCTGTTTATATACCTGCGTGCGGTGTACGCTCAGTGCGTCCTCGTATCCTCTAGCGTTGTCTGGAATCTTCGATACCATTCCACGCTTTACTACTGTGACCCTTCTTTCTCGTGGTTTCTATTGGAGACAGTGGCGTAACATCTTGGAGTTTGCTATAATACCTACACTCAAAGCATAACGTACTGCTTAAGCGAATCTGTGGATAAAATTGACGTTCACGGGAGCGAAGTAGGTATGTTACTACAATTTACATACTGTGATAAATTTATGTTACGAAGTACCTAAATAGTGAACTGGTAAACTACTTTGTCTTAGTCTACCTTGTCGTGTAAGAAAGACTTTCGAAACGGGGTCCGTATATAACAGTTGACGATCGTATCAAGCTTGCGCGACAACTGCTTTATGCACATTTATATGCGTTCATTATATTGACGACGGCTTTGTCTAGCAGCTAGAACAGCTGATTACCTAATTTCACCCTATGAGAGAGCTTTTTCGCGATGTCGGGATAAAAGTTTGTTTTAAAAAAGCTGTCACAACTGTAAAGGCCAGGTCATAATCACAGTGTCGTTGAACTTAACGTTATACGTTATTCAGAACGACTGCTGGAAAATCAAGTTTGTTGAGTTCTTTTTGGATGAATTTTGTTGATGTGTAATAGTAGATTGTATATCTAGTGGCGTAATGAGGTATATTACTGACGAGTTGTAACAGTATGTAAAAACGAGCGAAAGAGATATATATGGTGTTTTTTGCCATACCCACTATAAAATAGCTGCTTTTCACTTTTTGTTCAGTATTTTCAAAAAGTTTTGACAGTTCATTTGCGTCGCTAACTTCACTTCTATAGTAGGCCGAGTGTAGCTGTCAGTAGGTGATAGTGGGCGGTTAGGACGAATAAACATAAATCACTACGGAAATGGCTTGCTTGCCCACACTAGTGTGGGAAAGATACGTTTCCGCACACCGGCCTGTCAAAAATCACTTTACATGCATACTTACATGCACGTAAAGCAGTTATTTTATAGAGGGTATGAAAAAAACATCTTTACTGACCTCCCCTTCCTAATGTCTGCTAGAGTGACTTGTTAAAATGCCACGGAAGTGTGTCGTGCAAATGACGTTTGTGACGGACAGGGATAAGCCATATCGTATCTAAACCGCATGTAATATTTTAACCTCCTTGGTCAGGTGCCCACTAATTATACTTCGGATAGTGTTGTAGCATGTCTGTGCTATAAAAGTATACATTTTGTGAGGTTAAATGTAGCTGTCATCATATTCTGATCTGAATGTTTAAGGAATTGACTTTTTTCAAATCCACGGTTTGAAAAATTGCAGTTGAAAATTGATTACTGTAAGGTCATGCGCCATTTGCGATAAATTGTACCCTGTAGCTTTGGATAGACTATAACGATTTGTTTCGATATATAATATTTAATTAAGTTCATTTACATAGGTTAATAAATCACGAATAAGTTGATTGGGGTGTCGCATTCAGAGGGATATTACTAGTTTTTGGGTTCTATTCTACTAAAACTTGGGTTACTAGCAACGATAATAGGGGTATATGCATGAACATTTTACATCAGTTACTTCATTCTGATTTCAAATAAGCTCAAAAGTATTAGTTTTGAAATATGTATGTAAGCCCCGCCCGCTAAAAAGCGGTTTTGCTCGTGACGTCATAATACATGAAAGTACCTACAGAGGACGTGCGTTTATAATATTATCTACTAATACCATCTAAAAACCAAGAAAGGGCTTGAGAATGGCCGAGCGTGTAGCAATGCTGTTGTTTACATGGCGTTGCTATGGTTCTTCTATTACAAGTCCCCAGTTCCCGGGACTTGTAATAGAAGAACCATAGCTGGTAAAAGTGTCAATTGTATTTCCAATTTATTATTTAAAAAAAAAATAATGATTTGAAAATATGAATTGGTGCTAGGCCCAAATAACCTTAGCTGTTGCTGGTCTTTAAAACACAATTAAAAAAAAAGGAAACAAACTGTTGAAAAATATTGTTTTGTACCAATGTAAACATGATGTAAACGAGTTTCTATGGCAACGGGCACTCGACATGCACGTTGAAAAAAAATTTCATATTTCAATTTATAGGACGTAGGTATCCGCTAAGAAAGGATTTTTCGAATTTCAGTTCCTAATAGTTCAGGCAAATACGACAAAAAGGTGCCCGAACCCGGACATTTGAATACCGTACTATAAGGGGATCAAAAGGAGGTGTCGAGTTTTTTTTTATCAAAATGTTGATATCTCACAAATCGTTAAGGTGAGAGGTATTGAATTCAACATACTGACTCTTATAACGTATTGGAAAGCCACTAAAAAGTAAAAAATAAAAAAACTTTTTAACAAAAAAAAACCTTTAAGAAAGCCACTAAAAAGAGGAAAATAATAAAAATTTGAGGTCGACGCCAATTTAATGAAATAATGGTAAATAATAATATAATATAAAAAGTTTTAGTAATCAAATTGGTGCCGACCTCAAAATTTTATTATTTTCTTCTTTTTAGTGGCTTCTTTGAAAGAGGTTTTTTTTTGTTAAAAGTTTTTGTTGTAAACAGAATAGGACCCACTATGTATGTTTTTGCTGGCTACAGTACACAGGTACTATAATATAGATAACGTCAAATCGGGAAACCGGAGACTGGTTATCATATTATTATTTACTACTGCCGATATTTCACTTCAGTGTTGCCAGATGTACCTATATGAAATGTAATCAGGTTAGGGAACCTTGCAAAAATATATTCCACAGTGCACTGATTACATTGATGGTGTAAAGGACAGGATAACACTAGCACCGTGTCACTGTTGAATAGTATACACGTTCTTCGTGTAGGCCATTACTCTGTCATTACTGCTGTCATGTTGCATTTTATTTACACAACCTCCCTGCGACGGTGGTAAAAGTGAAATACTGGAGGTCACACTAGCACCCCACCGCCGCTCAGCCGAACACGATACATTGCACTCTATACACTGACCAGTCGAACACAGTTCTTGATGAAAGTTTACACTAGTGTAACAAAACTATTTGAAAATTCTATAAGTATTCTATAAGTATAAACTGTACATCTTGGTCGAAATTTCGCTTAAAATTTACAATTGCATACAAACTTTAGTTTTTTTTAAATACATTTTAAAACTCCAGTCTATTTTTCCAATTCTTTGACATCTTTACAAAGTCATGGTGCAGCTATTACGTTTTTGAACGCGTACCATAGTTGTGGTATATGTGGCAACACCGCTAAACTTTACAGATACCTTTACTGTAACATGTGCAGAATTTGTTGGTACAGGTTGTGGTTACGGTTAAGTTTACTTTTCAGTTCTGAACGAAACTTAACCTAGTTTCCTCTGTAAAAGTTTTTCTTCGCTTTCAGAAACTTGAAAATCTCAGCTATCATTAAGGCCAGACGTCACACTTTTCAGTTTCGACACACCTGCAAATTTGTAAGACTGTATTTTGAACGTAGAAGACTGTATATTGGCATTAAAAAGAATTAAAAGACGTTGTTAAAAACGTCTTAAAAAATCTTATAAACACAAAAATGTATACAAAACAAACTTCCAACAATAATAAAATCATGTAAATTCCCTATTAACAAAATTAGGAGGCACACTACACATAATATATAAAAAATCGGAATTTGTATATCAAAGGTATGCTTCGAGATCAACAGTGATGAATTTTTGAAAAAAACTAGGGTGCGGTTTTATGAAACCACGGTGCAAGTGACACTTTTTGCCATAACCCTAAACGCCTTTAATTCGGAATCGCCGAAAGCATATAATTTTGTTTACGTGGTTTAAACTCTGCAAAGCTAAATGTGCACACCCCGTTAAGTTTGACACTATGATTGTAAAATATAAAAATAAAAAAATAGTGAAAATATCAAAATTGAAAAAAAATATAAATAAATATCAAGTGGAATATGGAATAGTTATAAAAATAAACTAAGATCAATGCTGCAGCGCGAGTTCGAACCAGCTACCTACTGCGATACCCCTACGCCACGCATCCCGCTGTGTGTACTGCTAAATTTATGATATTATACCAAGTTGTCTGTATGGGATGACTTGGTGTTCTGCAATAGTGTTGGGATATATAAGAGATTCTTCGATTGGAAGTGACGTGACGTGACCTCGACAGGCGTAACCGAACGAAAAAAAAATAAGGCTAAAAAGTTTCAGTTAAAAAAATAAAAAAATAACAAATTAGTTAGTTCTTAATCACAGCAAGTTTATTACTGGAAGTAAGTAAGTATAATGAGCCATTTTCCTGAGAGTAGTTCTTTCAATTATCCACGAGAGGCAGCACATGTGGTAGGGGCAAACATTATTTATTCCTCATTAGTGTCGTGTCATTTTAGTGGTATAACTTAATTATTAAATTGTTATTATTATTAAATTAATTAAATAATTAAGTTATACCACTAAAATGACGTGACACTAATGGGGAATTAATAATGTTTGTCCCTACCACAAGTGCTGCCTCTCGTGGATATTTGAGGGAACTACTCTCAGGAAAATGGCTCAATGGAGATCAATGCAAAAATAAAACTAGATCGTTTAAGCATTGCTCTAGAAATGTATATCTAACATTGCTGTGGTTATAAGAAGTGACTAAAGTTGTCGGGCTCGAGAATGGCCGAGCGTGTAGCAATGCTGTTGTTTACATGGCGTTGCTATGGTTCCTCTATTACAAGTCTCCAGTTCCCGAGTTCTAGCCCGAGAGTTGGTAAAAGTGTCAATTGGATTTTCGATTTATTATTAAAAAAAATAATGAATTGAAAATATGAATTGGCGCTAGGCTCAAATAACCTTAGCTGTTGGTGTTCTTTAAAACACAATTTAACAGTTTAACTACAGTTGTCATTTTCTATAGGTTCCAACCACAGCACTCTTTTAGTATTTAGTTGTTGAGCCTCTATAATCTACAATCTCTCTCGGTCTCTTTAGTATTCTTTACGAATTTTTGAGGTTTAATTTAAAATTAACAATTTATTTTGATTAGGTAATTTGCGGTTATATAGATGATTATTATTACTGCATCCCGGTTTTCGTGGTCAGACTAAACTACATACATAATATTATATGGTTATATAAAGCTATAGACACGTTAACGGTTAACGTACTAAGCACTCACGCATCATGAGCTTCATTGTTACACAAACTACATATTGGAGAAATAGTTTGTGTTAAGTCGGCCTTTCTACGCCCGTTTGATAAGATTGTAAAACTTAACAAGCTTCACAACATTTAACATGCTCATTTTGTATACAGTGTGGTTATTTCCTCGACGCCCATATCGATATCAAACAAAAACCTTTAGGCCGGGCGCATACACACAATTGTTCCACGCATATTTTAATAGAGTGTGTCCAGTTTAGGAACACACGACAGCAGATCGGATTGTCAGGTGATCTCTCGGTTGTTTTAGAAAATGATCCTGACAATGTCGATCTGCTGTTTCGATTTTTAAAGGAAACCGATCTTGACCGGTTTATTTGATTTTATTTATTTGTATACATTTAGGCCCCTTTACAGCCTTAATGTTTTTTTCTGTATATCTAATTACTACATTATATTATTATGACACATTTTATTTGTACTTATAATTGTTTTACTTTGTTGTGTGTCAATTTTTGATTTTGGTTTTATTTTATTTTTACTTTTGTTTTGTTTTACATTTCGTTTCTGTACAGACGCTAATGATCCTTGTTGTCGAACGTCTATAATTCACAATTCATTCATTCATTCACAATTGTTTCACGACTAAACCGGGGAATCGTGTGGTCTAGTGGTTAGCGCGTCGGCTACTAGATGAGACGGTTGTGGATTCGCAACATTTAACATGCTTATTTTGTATACAGTGTGGTTATTTTCTCGACGCCCATATCGCTATCAAGCAAAATCCCTTAGGCCGGGCGTATACACAAAATTTTTTCACGACTAAACAGGGCAACCGTGTGGTCTAGTGGTTAGCGCGTCGGCCACTAGATGAGACGGTTGTGGGTTCGCAACATTTAAATGCTTATTTTGTATACAGTGTGGTTATTTCCTGGACAAATTTCTATCTTCTATATGGCTTATCTTCTTAATTATTCAAATTACGACAAAAAATATCTCCAGTAAAGTTGTAGACAATTCGATTTTAAACAAAAAACATTTCAACAAATTTTCTGTGAGATGTACCGTTACGGAGATACAGTGCAAAACCTGTTAGCACCCCTTTCTCAAGATGGCGGCCAAATGGGGTGGCCGCCGATCTCGAAAACTCAATTTTAAACTTACACCAGTCCCCCCTATGCAACGTACAAAAAACCTTGTCCTACCCAAAATGCAAATCTAATGTAACATTTCAATGGATAAAGTACTTTATGCAATCAACATTTTCACGATAAACTTACGCTGCTAGCATATAAATTATTCCCTTATTAGAGTCAAATATCCTACCACCAGATGTCTTATGCCCATTTGACAGATCTCAATCTAGTCGAATTTTTTTCAATATAACAACTTTAAAACCGTTACTACGCTTTTGAGTAGATTTCCGAGTTAGCCTACTATTTTGACTTGAATGGTAAATCAAATTGAGACATTTAACACGTAACATGTTGGTTGAAATCGAACGCGCTGTATAATATATGTTTACGCATATGTGGAATCTCGCATTGTTTAATGTCTGTTTACATACTTGAAGGTTGTGTTAGAAGTCGTTTATGCTGTAATACAAGTAAGCTCGACTTGCAAAATTAAATTTTACTGCCTGCAGCGTCCTCTTTTTTACTAACAACTTTCGTTTGATGCATCCTTTCAATTTTTCAATTACCTTCTTATGCAAAGAAACACAAATATCTACCATAATACGAATTGGTTTATGGTGAGTTTTTTAGGGGTCCATAATATCAAAGTTGTAAAAAACGGAATCCTTATCCTGTTAGTTTCGAGTTGGATCAAAAACGACTTAACCAATTTTGATGAGATTGTACTGATCGAAAGTCGAGGATTCAATAGTATACGGTTTCAAAATTGACAGTGACTCATACACTTATACTTCACAATGTAATATTTAAATAGGATGGAACGCGTATGCTGTACATTGATTTTCTTTGCTTTTACGCTTCATTAAGCTTGTGAGTAACTATCTATATGACTCACTGCAGCCAATTAGGTATATTTAGCGACTTTTAGATAGCGCTAGCTAGATAAAAAATTCCAGTCAAGTGAATGATGGGACCATTCCAACTCGAAGATTAATAATATTAGACATAATATAATAAATAAAATAAACAAAAAACCGCTAATTGAAATTTCCTGCAAACCTAATCAGGTGTTCATTATGCAATTGTGTGTCGAATGAAATTTGTTTGCAGTCGATATCATTATTTGTTCATGACACACACACACAAAATCGGACCCATTACAACAACTGCCTATGGGAAGTTAATAATGTTTCTATTAACGAATGCGAATCTGCGGGTAACTGCTAGTTATCTATATATACAGTCGAACTTCGATAACTCTAGTCATGACTTGCCTAAAATTTGTAGCGCAATTAAACCATTTTAGAAAAAGTATAAAATCACTGATTTTGAATTTTAACTTTTATTTTATACCTATGGAAGATCGAGAGTATTTTAAATTTTTGTATATTATGTAGGTAGGCACTTATTACAGACATATTCTGTGTAATTTGTAATACGAATGGAATAAAGGATGTATTGTATTGTATATTATAATAACTAGATCACAATTGTAATCATCGTGCTCTCTGGGGTTTTTTATTTTAAAATGAATGACACTTCACTTTGTGAATAAATTATATGTATCTAAAATTCAGTAGCGTAGCTTAAAAAAATAGTATAGTTGCTATACGTGCGTTAGAAGTTAAAATCAAAGTCTATATTAGACTATTCGGGCAAAGCCAAGTCGAAATAATAAATAAATAAAAAAAATCAAAAAATATAATATTTCATATTAGTAATTGCAAGCTGACGCAAACCTGCAATCTTATACACGGTACAGGTACACTAATACGTTCTTCCACGTAGCAATCTGGGTCGTTCTGCGTGTGCGCCTATAACCTAGAGTTGTACATGCTGTGTACTTCATGTTTGAATTTTCGTGTCGCTATTTTTTGTGTCGAGATCATTTCGAATCTTTAGTCTCGCTAAAGAAGTTTCATCTCAAAAGTAAGAAGCCAGAGCCTTCGATCGAGACCGACATTTCAAAGTAGGTACATAGACCTCAGTCTCCTTGACCTCGCCACTGATCCGAGACGAGATCGATACAATGTATAATATAGTGTACGCAGCATTAAACTTATGCCACTTTGTATTGTCATTATAAATATATATTTTACAGCAAATGTAAGAAAAAGTAATTTTAAAAAGTTTGTTTACTTCTGTCGCGTTTTGACGTTCCACTATATTGATGTCGTTTTTTATTATATTTACCTATACACAGTATGCAGGCACATACACTATTGGCATTGGTCGGATAGCGGGACTTAGGGGTCGGGCCATAAAATCTCGATTTTGAATAGCTTTGATAATAACGTGTGTCTACCTCGTCAGGCGCGATTACTTCTAAAGACTTCGTTTTATTGTCGAGCGTCTATTATCTATTTATTCGTTTTAAACGAAATTTGTCACACATATTGGATTTCATCGCCACACGTATTAAAATGAACGTAATCAGTTTTGAAGTTGAAAAAAGTTTTTGGGTTCGAAAAAAACAAGAAATAGGTATATCGTAATTATTTCAAATTCAAAATTTAGCTTAGTACAAATTAACATATTTTCCTAAAATTTTAACAAAACCAATCGTACAGGGCCGGACTAACAACGTTTATGAGAACACATGTTGTGGACAGAATTCTCCGGGTTCTGGGTTTAATCGCAAAATCTTCGGGAAAATAAATTTTCGCCGCTGAAAAAAAAGTTTGGCAACGTCGCCATTAGTACTGCATAAAATAAGTTAAAACGTTATCTTTATGGGATCACTCGTTTGTCCGTCGACTTTCTAGAATATTTTATAAAAATCCTTCTGCAAAATATTTTTGTCAAAGGTTTTAGATAGTGTGATATATACCAACCTTACTTACTTTGGTGTAGACTGTATAGACGTTGATAATTTATTACTGGAATAGGAAAAACTGAAATTATTCTAGGAAACGTTTTAGCTAAGGGATTAAAATGTTTAGTTTATAAACCAGTTTTGAGTTTTGAAACTAACTTGAGTTCACAAAATTTATGTTTAAATACCATGAAGAAATAATGCATAATATTATATTAATATATTAGTAACGTCACTGTTTTGTCTGCAGGATTTGGAACTGCGACCAGTGTTTTTTTTTGGTTACTTTTAATTTTAATTTCATATAGTATCAGACTGTCAGTTGACGAACTGTGCCGAATTTAAACCTCAAACATTTCAGAATTTTTTGGGGGCCTTTGAAAGTTTTTCTAAAAGTATATTTGCAAAAATGCAGAAAGTAATTATAAATCATGAGAAGATAAAACTAGATCAACATTTTTGAAACATCATTCTCCAGTTTTTGAAGTGAAACTTCTTTAGGAGCGGTTAAAGTAAGAGTGATTCCGATCGAGCAATGTAAGGAAAATGTGTGACGGAACTAGTTGTGTAAGAGGGTATCCATTAATTACGTGAGGTGATTTTGACGATTTTTCAACCCTCCCTTCCCCCTTGGTGAGATGTCATGAGATTTTGCTTGACCTCCTTCCTCCTCCCCTAATCTCACGTGAGATTTTTTTAAATGCGTATTTTTAGTGTAAATATGTTAATCGTTTGATTGCGTTGGATTTATTTAAAAAAACATAATTTGCTTAATTACTTTTATTTAAGACTAGTATTTAAGACTTCTAAGAACGTAGTCTAGAATAGTTGGTGGCGTTCGTATAACCGCGATAAATATTTTTGTGTAGGATTTAGCCATATTTTAGTGGACAAATATATTTTACTTAATTTAACCCAGTTTTCTCGCAATTTTACACTGTTTCTTGCGATAAAAAAAACGTGATATTTACCGAGACCCATCCTCTCCCCCACGTGAGATTGGGTGAGGTTCGGCTCGACCACCTCCCTCCCCTAAACGCCTCACGTAATTAATGGACGCCCGCTAAGGGGAAAAGAATGCAACAGCGGTACTAGTATAGATGAATTAATTAACTCGCTAACAGATGGCTGCAGTAATAATATCATTATTTTGAACATTATTAGTATATTGTGTAACTGGTGTGCTAAATGCATCTTTATGCGCCTGACGCATAAAGATTTAGCACAGGCGTTGCAAAATGCAAACTATATACTTTGCCAGCAGTACATCTCATAATAAAAACATTGACCTTGATACATAAGGCCTTGATACAATATGTATTTTCTTCGTTGCCATAGTAACCATATTTCATTATAGCATCGAAAAGTGTTTCATATTGGATAATGACGTCATCAATCGATAAACGGCCATTTAAGAACCGCCTTACAGACACGAAAAAACACTAAAATGTGCATGTGTTGAATAAAATGTTATAAATAGCGTCAGGTATTCATGATAACATTTAAAATAAAAACATATAAAAAATATAATACATATATCAATATAGGTAAGTATTGTGTTATCAAAAAATGCCCAGCCCTATCTGATACCTATAGTTGTGTCGTATGATACCTCTAGTATATTACCTACCTATATAAGATTTGATTCTGTCATCCGTACAGATTTTTTATTAGAAGTCAATTACCATTCATGCAAAAGTTCGCGTAACTCAATCAGTGATTTTCAAGTGTCTGTGAATAGTCTCAACCCGCTGTTTTATGAAGGTATAGAAATCTCATTTTAATATGTCCTCCGCTATTCTGGAATGGAATATGCGGTGATAACTTTACAGATGCCAGGATCACAGTACGGACTTGACAGACGAAATCCTAGATCACAGATATGACTAGACCAACGATCGGTTTTTTGAAAATTCAATGATTCAGTGTCAGAGTAGGACTATTTTCGAACCGGTTTAAAATCTTTTAAATTTAATAAAACACGGCGTTTTAAATTATTAATTTACACTTACCTACTATGTAGCTATTTGGTCTTATGGTATTTTTTTGTCTTATGGCATTTTGAGTGCCTTATTAAATTTAAAATGTAGGTGTAACATTAATTTATTATCAAGTATAATGATATATTGAAATCTTTTCTTCTCAATATTTCATTTAAGTATATGTTGCTCTTTAATCGTTACTCGAGAAGATCCGAAAGTAGGTACTAGGTATTATCTACTCGTAGGTATAGTGAAAAGTCTTCTTTACTCCGTTTACTGTAGTACTTTACCTACTTAGTGGCAACTGGTAGTTGCGGTATCTGTTCTCTCTTTCGATTATCACTGGGTGCATTCGTCTTGGGCGCAATTACATGCTCTCAGCACTCTTAAGCGTCATTTTCAGCGTTCAATTTGGCGCTGTGATCGCCAAAAAATCACGCTTATGGTTGAGTTCGTGAGCCACATCTCGCGCTGACAAACGCAGACAGACGCTCACTCCACAGAGGTAGGGCGTCAAAAGCGTGAGTGCAACGTAGTGTAAACTGACCAAACTTTTTATTACAACGAGAAGTGTTTACAATTATTGGTAAAAATGGGGAGCTGTTTATCAAAATTATTTTCTAATAACTTAATTGATTCAAATATATCTAATAAAACATACCCATTTTCGTTATTATTTATTATTTAAAAGCAATATTTCTATTCGCCATATTGATGCTAATTATGCTTATAATTATCCAAAACGAACGATATTTTCTTATGTAGGTATTCTAAGCGTTTAAAAGCCAACATGAACCCGTATAATTTGTGCTTATAAGCTAAAGCACAGACGGCGTGTAAGCTCCCAAGACGAATACACCCACTATGACCTTGATATCGATACTTAGCGTTGCTGTCTCTGGGATTGCTGTTGGCGCATGGCATCTAACTCGTTGTTGCAACGTGTTATACACAAACGCCGAAATGTCGAAAACAAGTACCGTGGTATAAACTTTACTGCCCTACGTTTCATTCGGTTTACACGGGCGTCGATTGTAATTTCGACCAGTCGGACGTGTCTCGGCCGGTGCGCCGACCATACACGTCGCTGCTAAAGGCGTCGCATGATACTAGTAGAAATACGCGGAGCTGTGAAAAATAATTGTATTTGACGTCAATATAAAGTCCACTCCGTCACGTTTATGAGTCTAAGGAGCCGTTTGGGCGACAGTTCATCCAGGGCAGTCGGGAAGTCGTACAGTCGATGCGGGCGGGAATATGGTAGTTGCTAATGCGGTTGGTAACTGACATGTATAATATGAACATGAACGTTCACAGTTTCTTCTCCCTGTCGGTATTGTATGCGGTACGTCAGTTGGTCGCGTGGGCATGCGGTGCCAAAGTACCGAATATTAATACAAAATATATTGTTCATAATCATACACAGTGGCGGATCCCTACATAGGCACAATAAGCGGGTGCTTAGGGGCTCAGTGTTATAGGGACTTCTAAAAACATTTTTTTGTGAAAATTTCTTACGCACTGCAGAGTGACTTGGATTCATGTGACTGAACGTGGAACGAAAAATCTGACGAAACGCCATTCCTCTGCCCTGTTGACGTATGGATGTGTGTGTGTATCTAGTGCAGTCGACGCGACTTAGATTCTCACCACGCTTGTCTCGACAACATTCTGTTTTGTAGTTCGTAGTGACTCTCGAGACGCTAAGCATGGGTTGAGTTACTACACATTGACACGTGCGCGGGTCCAGAAACAATTTTCGCATTGTTTCAAAATTTAAATTTAACATTTCAGTAAAGATTACTCCTAAAATTTTACTAAAATCAGCTCGACAGGGCTGGACCTACAAAATTTATGAGAACAAAAATTTTTGGATAGTGAATTACTTACTAAAGGGTGTATTTACATATGTAATGTTGGATGAATGACGAATAGTGAAGTTATAAAGAAATTTAAGGGATGTATTAAGGAGTTAAATTTTTAGTGTATTTGCCATAATATGGCACATACACTATTGGCGTCGGTCGGATGGCGGGACCTAGGGGTCGGACTAAAATTTCTCGACGTTTCATAGCCTCCTGAACAATTTGGCACCATTTTTGAAAATGTTTATGTATATATGTATGTATATATATATATATATATATATATATATATATATATATATATATTTATATATATATTTATATATATATTTATATATATATGTGTGTACACGATAACTCTCGACAGACTTAATCGATTGAAACGAAATTTGGTACACACATTGGAACCCATCACCGCAAGAAGCCTATTTAAAATGGGCCCAATCGGACCATTTTCAGGGTTGTATTTAGGGGTTCCAAAAAGTTTTTGGGCCCAAAAATACCGAAAAATTTGTCAGAATCGTTTCAAAATTGAAATTTAACTCTTTAGTAAAAATTAAAACGTGCTGCTAAAATTTTAATAAAATCGGCCCGACAGGACCGGACTTTCAAATTTTATGAAAACACTAGTTTGCGGATAGTGATTTACTTACTGAAGGATGTATTTAATTTGGTACAGAGATTGCATTGATAATAATATTGAAATTAAGAAAAAAAATATTATTTTCAGGGATGTATTAAGGGGTTAAATTTTTTATTTTGTCCAAAAACAAACCTAAATTCACGTATTAAAGCCACAAGGCCTGTATTAGCAAATACACTATATTGTCGGCAGGGTTTGGCACTGCGACCCGAGTTTTTTTATTTTGTCCAGTAAAAAATTAAAGTGTGCATAACGATACATGCATGTATTAGCAAATACACTATTATTGTAGGCAGGGTTTAGCACTGCGATCAGCGTTTTTTATTTAATTTATTCCTAAACCAATATGCGCATGTCTGTTTTATTTAGTATTGTTGTTGTCTCTTGTTGCTCTTTTCGAACCTATTAAACAATTGTTTGTCTGTAGACTCATAGAGCATATCTAATGTTTGGGGAATCCCATATGAGTGCGCGATCGTTTAAATTTTGTTTTCTGCACAGACGTCTGGGATTTAACCTGGATACGACAGCTGTTTATATAACATTTTCTCTGGACGGAGATGCGTAAGTAAAGTTCATAAAAGTTGCATGCTGTGACATGTCAAGCCAGAAGTGGACAAATTGAGGTGACCTTTATAGCAGAATCAGTGGCGTAACTAGTGAAGCGGGGTCACATCCGACCGGGTCAGTTCCGAGCACGTGTAGTGTTTGACATTTTTAACTGGAACAGTTCGCTACGACCTTGATTTTTGGGTCAGTTGCGATCACGTCTAGCGTTTGACATTTTTAACTGGGACATAATAATTTATTTATTTTATTTATTGTAGATTATAGACGCGACGACATCTAAGGTCATTAGCGTCTTTCAACTACACTAAATAACATCTAACTTAAAACTAAATAACATCACAAAACATCCACGAGCGCAGGTGGGATTCGAACCCACGGCAGTCCAGTCTAGAGGTTGCAGCGCCAAGCACGCTACCATCTAGGCTATACTGCCCTCGGGACATAATAATGAAACTTATTACGCCGTGCACTTTTTTATCGATGTTGCGCTGCACATGTACATCCAGTTATTGTTAGCTGCCGCGGGGCTCCTGGCTCTTTGCCAGTCCTGCCAACCTGTAGTTATGCCATGCTGCCTGTATCTACAGTGTTTCTTCTTGAACACTACATTCTAGTTGTCGCGTGTCTAAAATCTACAATAACTAACACTACATGCTATGGCACCTTGAAATATATCCACCTTCTAAAATCTAATTCAAAATAAAACAACTGACATTATTTTCGTTTTATTTCAGAATGGAGAACGATTTTCATTTTTGGGCTTACTGCTATTTCCGGACC
Source organism: Mongoloraphidia duomilia (assembly GCA_039654895.1). NCBI lineage: Eukaryota > Metazoa > Arthropoda > Insecta > Raphidioptera > Raphidiidae > Mongoloraphidia > Mongoloraphidia duomilia. The sequence goes on along the minus strand of CM077516.1, from coordinate 34,635,524 downwards.
ATCCTGTGCACAAATCATGGAAACTGCAGGACAATGGTAAGCAGTCATAATATAATAAATTTTTGTTTTCCTGCGAATTGTAAAATTTTATAGGTCTTCGGGGAATCAAGTTGATGCTTGCGCTAATCCCAGACAAACTGTATATTTGTGAAAATTTAATCTGAGTTTAAGTCTGAACTCTGTATTGATGTGCGGAGTACCTACATAATATACTGTATGTATAACAAATAGTGACAGATCACCACTATATAATGTTATCCTAACTTAAATTAAAATTCACGTTTCTGAATTACTTTAGAGGTGTGGACCTTCGTTTTGTATCACCTCCTAAAAAAACATTGCAGTTTTTTCTCACCAGTCGTTAAGCGTCCTCTCGAGAAACGCTAATCAGGGATGGTCTTCTCTCCGTTTGTGGGTGGGGGACGGGTCGGACGGACGCGAACATAATTTTATCGTGATCAGTGCCCTCGAAACGGGGAGAAAGTTGGTTTTGTCCCTTCGAGACGGAACCAATTTTTTTCTCCATTTTAAAGGTTTTTTCAACTCTCTGGGGTACGCTGGAGCTACTTTAGAGGTGTGGACCTTCGTTTCCTATCACCTTTTACCAAATAAAACATTGCAATTTTTTCATCCGTCGTTAAGCGTTCTTTCGAAAAACGTTAATTTGGGGTGATTTTCACCCCTTAAAAGGGTGAAGCCGACCTTGGCCGTCCATGATTTTATTTTTCCTGTTATCAGCGACCTCGAAAACGGGGGGTGGCCAAGTTTGAACAGCGTATCTGTTGTTTCACTACTGGCCGACTCTGACTAATATTCAATATCCGTCGTTCAATTTTAGATTTTATGATTAACTTATTAAATTCTACAGAATTATCGCTAGGCACTTGGTAGAACATGATTGAATAAAAATTAATAAACAAACACTTGAAAAATTCTACATATTTATTAATCTCAACGATCGTTTCTGGTTCCTAACCCATCATCAGGAGTTTACATTAAAACTGTAAACTCCTGATATGGGTTAGGAACCCGAAACGATCGTTGAGATTAATAAATGTGTAGAATTTTCCAAGTATTTGTTTATTAATTTTTGATTAACATATTATTTAAAAATCATGGCCTTCGGTGGTTCCCTACTTCAAAATTTTGCTCGTTACCATAGTTGCGCCATAGCTTGTTGTGTTTATCATGTGAGTAGTGACAGTATTATGTTTAAACGAGCGATTTAGCGAGTTTTAAGTCCCTCGAGTCATAATATCGTTACGCACGAGAAATATATGGTATTTTTTGCCATAGCAACTATAAAATAGCTACTTTTCACTTCATTTTCAGTATTTTCAAAAATTTTTCAGAATTCATTTGTGTCGCCAACTTCACCTTTTTAGAAGGTCACGAGTAGCTGTCGCAGTGCGCACACACAATAAATAAACATAAATCACTATGGAAAATGTTTACTTACCGCACTTGTGTTTTTTGAAATACACTTTCAACATACCTGCCTGTTAACTGACCCATTCCATGCATACATACACGCATGTAAATTAGCTATTTTAAAGTGGGTATGGCAAAAAAAATAATATAGCCGTCAACAAAAATGAAGGAGCGTTTTTTGCAATCGTAACGAGTTCCGTGAACTAATGCACTTTGATAGATCTTTTGACATGAACCGATATTAGAATATAGGGTCTACACTTTGTATGGGATGTTATGAATAATGTTACCTATATGTCGAAGTGAGACGTTCAAAAGGTGCCGACGTTACCTCTTGTACAACAATTCATGCACACCCGAGGTACTCAATCGGCCTATCGCGATCAATAAGATTCAAAATACAAATAGAATAGAATAAATTTATTTTTCAATAAACCAGTGATCAGGATTCGTCATTAAAATTAAACTAAATCTTAAAATATAGTATGAAACAAAGTCACTGTCTGCCTCTATCTGTTTCTCCGTTTACTTCTTCTAAACCACGCAACGGATTTTGAAACGGTTTTCACTAATAGAAAGAGCGATAAACGAGGAAGGTTTGTGTATATAATTTGTAAATATTTTGTACAAAATGGCTGAACTATGACGGTGTTTTATCAAAAAAAAAAACTGTTTTCGTACGCTTAATCATAATTTCATACCACCCGGGTGTAGCCGGGACGGGCCGCTAGTTAATCAAATAATATAGTCACAGTTAACATAATGATTTGTATGTTTACTTTTAAGTTGAACTTCAAGCTAACGATTAACTGTAATTTTATCGAAATTAATGCAGTAGTTCTCTAGTTATAAGCAAGCAAACATACAAACCGACAGCAGTCAAACAGACAAATTTTTTTTCGAAAATACGATATTTATGATAAAATAATAGATTTATACGGCTGAATTGCAATTGAAAATTTTCGTTAGAAAGCAGCCAATTATATAATTGATTCCAAACATATTGGAAAAAATCATTTTACCAACCATAGTCACAGTCAGGATTCTAACCTGAACCTTTCCACTTTCGCGGCGGAATAAGCTTACAATTAGCCAACCGTGACATGATTACTAATCTAACATTCTCCTTATATGCTATATGGTAAAATGATTTTTTCCAATATGTTTGGAATCAATTATATAATTGGCTGCTTTTCAACGAAAAATTTACGATATTTATACTTGACATCAATAATTATAAAGACTATATCGTAAAGTAATTTTGTAAAAAAAAATTACAGGAGCTGAGAGAGTGCGGATTAAGTATTAGTATGCATTCGCAACCATATAACGCACTCTACTAATAGTAGCCATGCCTTTATTTTTTTTACAAAATTCCTTTACGAATAGTCTTTATAATATAATTATAAAGACTATGTTTGTCCAGCATGTGTGACCCGTACCTCCACCATGTGTGATCCGCATTTCCTTCTCCACCATACGCAACCCGCACTTCCGTCCGTATTTCTATGTGTATAATTATATAATTATGTTATTTAATCAACACATGCATGCTTTTAGTGTTTTTTCGTGTCTGTAAAGCGGATCTTAAATGATCTTTTATCGACTGGTGACGTCATGATCCATTATGAAACGCTTTTCGATGTTATAATGAAACACACTTGAAAAACCCGTTACATAATGAGCTATTATGTAACTCTTTTCGATGCTAAAATGAAATATGGTTACTCTGGTAATGAAGTAAATAAATATTAAGTAAATAAATATTAAGTAAATAAATATTAATTGCACAGCTACCACCACCATTCATCCTGCTAGGCGATTTCAGTGCCCACAACCCCCTATGGGGTAGCAAACACACGAACGCCGAGGGAAAATAATGGAAAAAATCATTGATAACGACAACACGTTTCTGTTAAACACTGGACAACCTACATATATTTATCCCGCAACAGGCGAATTCTCATACATAGATTTAACCATATGTCACCCAAGAATTGCACCAACACTTACCTGGACTACTATAACCAGTCATCACCCAAGCGACCACATCCCCATCCTTATTACAGACAAAAATACAGAACATCCACCAACATTCCCTCCTAAATGGAAACTCGAGCAAGCCAACTGGGACCTGTACCAAATATCCCTTCTTAAAGAAAATTTCCAAATAAATGAAAGTGATGATATTGACTCATTAGTAGAAAAATTTACTAAAACAGTGATAAAATCAGCTGAAATTGCTATTCCTAAAACAGTTTATAAACCAAAAACACAGTGCGTACCATGGTGGAATAAACAGTGTGAAACTGCAATAAAAAATAGTAAAAAAGCCTTTAACAAATACAAACGTGAAAAAACTCCAAATAACTACGTCGAGTACAAAAAACTTAGAGCTTTTGCAAAACTAACTATAAAAAAAAGTAAACGAGAATCATGGGCCACCTACGTTTCAAGTATTAACAGTTCAACATCTTCCACTGAAGTTTGGAAAAAATTAAAAAAATTAAAAATAATACAACTAACTTTAATATACCGATCCTAAAATATAAAAACAAAACAATAACAAAGCAAACCGAAATAACAGCTCAAACAATTATAGTGAAAAATTTCGCGAGTATAAGGACAATACGGAGAATCTACCGTTAGATATCCGCTCACAAAACGACGAAATTTACAATAAACCTGTCACAATACAAGAGCTCCGAGAAGCCATTAACAGCAGCAGCAATACTTCACTCGGACCAGACAACATAAACAACAACATGATCAAACATCTACCAGACAGTGTCAAAATAGAACTATTAAAAGTGTTTAACAAGATATGGATAGACAATGTATTTCCACAGCAATGGCATACATCCATAATACTCCCATTTCTTAAACCAGGCAAAGACCCTACAAACCCCAATAGCTACAGACCTATATCATGTTGCATGTCGAAATGTTTAGAAAAAATGGTTAACAATAGATTAATGTGGTTCCTAGAAACTCAGAATATACTCGAACCAAACCAGAAAAAAGAAATCTACTACGCAGATGACACCACCATAACTGTTGAAGCTAAAGATGATGCCATTTTGTCATTAAATTCAGAGATATCACAATCCGAAGCATTGGAATGGTTCACTGCCAACAGGTTAGTAATTAATGAGGGCAAAACACAAAAACTTAAAATGTTCCCCAACATAAAAAATGTTAACGACATCTGCAGTGTTAAGTTGTTGGGCATTGCAATTGACTCTCAGTTGTCATGGAAGGTACATGTGGATAACCTAGCAAGGAGCTTATCAAAAACTGTGTTTCTCTTACGAAAACTAAAAAATACCGTTTCAACAAAGATCTTAATAGTGGCCTATCATTCTCTGTTCCATTGTAAACTGGTATACGGAATTGAAATTTGGGGAAACTCAACCGCAGTTTCAAAAATATTTCTTATTCAAAAAAAAGCAGTCCGTTTAATTATTGGTGCCGGCTATAGACAATAATAATAATAATAATAATAAACTCTTTATTTCATTCGATGAGAAAACTCATATAGAAAACGTCATACAGATACAGATACAATAGAACAATCGAAATTACAAATTAAAAAATTCGGACAAATTATAAAATGTGTTCCCCAGAAGAAACGCTTTTAAAAAACGAGAGAAAATATTTAGATTCTTACAATTCTTAATGTGATTTGGAAGATTATTAAAGATTTTTACACCTATGTTTAAAGGAGAATTTTTACTAACCTCAAGTTTGCTAAAGGGGGAACTCAGATCATTTCTAAAACGCGTATTATAAGAATGGTAATCACCATTCGTGACAAACTGGTTAAAGTTTTTAAAAACAAACAAAGAAATTTCGTAAACGAAAATTTGACAAAGAGTCATAATAAAATTGTGTAGACTTTCACGGCCGGTTTCTATTGTCAAACACGGTGAAAAATTCTTTCGGGCTGATGAGCCGTGGTCAAATGGAGAACTATGACAAAAAGGCTTACCTGCAACAAAAACTTAACTTCGGACCAAGCAGGTAGAGACGAGACTTTAAATATGGGTGGGTCGACACAACCATTGTCAGTTGTACCTGATACGTCACTGTGTCAACGTCGAAGCTCACGTCGCCGCAACTGTGCCATTGAAGATGTCTCTCACAGTTAGAGACGAAACGTCTGGATTAACTCCATTTGACCACGGCTCATCAGCCCGAAAGAATTTTTCACCGTGTTTGACAAAGAGTCATAAGTTTAAGACTATTGAAAGAATGGCGACAAGATACATTAGAAGAAATACCAACCATGGCACGAATTATTCTTTTCTGAGAAATAAAGACGTCATTAGATAAAACTGAGTTTCCCCAGAAGCAGATACCATATCTTAATCTAGAAACAACTTGAGCATTGTAGAAATTGATTAGTTGAATGTCCGTTAGAACATTTTTTAGGTATCTAATAAGATAACAGATGGAATTAAGTTTGGAAGATAGCCGAGTACAATGTTCTTTCCAATTTAGATGGTCATCCAAATATAAACCCAGAAATTTGGTAAAGTTAACTCTTTCTAGAGGATCACCGTTACATTGAATGTTTAAATCCATTAAGTTCGTATTTTGATAATTATGGAATCTAATGTAATGTGTCTTAGATTTATTTAAGTATAGAGAATTGTTGTTGAACCATTCAACTAATTTGTTCAAATTAAGATTACATTTGGTGGTAAGCAAAGAGGAATCTTTGTCACTAAGAATAATCGATGTGTCATCAGCATACAAAGTGCACGATAACTCAGTATTGAGATAAATTTCCAAATCATTAATATATAATAGGAATAACACAGGTCCCAAAACAGATCCCTGTGGTACTCCTATATCAATATCTAGGCAATTTGATCTGCTAGTATAAATAGTATTATTACAAAGTTTTTTAATGGATACAATGGATACAAGGATGTAGGCCGCTATTTAAACAACTTAAAATTTTAACAATCTACTGCCAGTTTATTTTGAATTGTTTAGTTTTCGTAAAAGAAAACAATGAAAAATTTAATAGTTACAGGCATAGTCACAACACTAGAAATAAAAATGATATTTGTTTACCACAACGTAGGTGTAAAAAAAGTACATACGGTCCTAACTGGCTATGCATAAAACTATTCAATAAGCTACCTTGCTCGGTTCGCAACCTAAATATAAAAAAATTCAAAAGCGTGACAAAGAAATATCTCATAAATGAGGCCTTTTACTCTGTTGAGGAATTTTTGACTGCAGATGTCAAGATAGGCTAAATGCTGTATTTTATGTATTTATGTATTTTATTATGACGAAGTTATCCACATTGTGGTTTTTAACTAATAAAGTATTCTATTCTATTCTATTGATCCACTAATTAAACTGACAACAGATATCCAGAACGCTCAAATAAATAAAGAACATGTTTTAGCCATTTTCTTCGATCTAGATAAAGCCTACGACCGAACCTGGAAACACAATATTATTAAAACACTAACAAAATATGGAATAAAAGGGAACATTACGATCTTCATACAAAACTTCATGGCATCACGATTTTTTAAAACTAGGGTAGGAAACAAATACTCATACGAATTCCCACAAGAAAACGGTATTCCTCAAGGCTCCGTATTGAGCACAACATTATTTTTAATCGCAGTCAACGACATACTAAAAAACATCAATTACCCAGTAAAAGCACTACTGTACGCCGACGTCCTAACCATATACTGTAGTGGGAAAAGTACCAAAGACCTGCAACAACATCTTCAAAATGCATTATCCAAACTTGAAAGTTGGTGCTCAAACACGGGATTTAAATTTTCAACACAAAAAACAAAATGCCTACTATTCACTCGTTCAAGCAAGATTATCACAAAACCAAAACTAATTCTAGAAGAAAACGAATTAGTGTATGCCGATGAAATAAAGTATCTAGGAATGATTCTTGACAAAAAATTAAAATGGACGTCACACCTGAAAAATCTAAAAAACCGAATAAAAAAAGATCTTAACATACTTAAAGTATTATCACATCAAGACTGGGGAGCTGACAAAAATATTTTATTAACCATCTTTAAAGCACTCATAAAATCGAAAATAGACTATGGATGTGAGATCTATTCATCAGCAAGTGACAACCTTCTAAAAATAATCGACTCTGCATATAACACAGGTTTAAGACTGGCATACGGAGTATTCTGCACAACACCACTTGATAGCTTATACAGTATCACCGGAGAACCCCCACCTACTTTGAGAAGACAAAAAATCATACTGCATCGTTACATAGGAATCACAAGTAACCTAAACAACATAAACAGATCGAAGACAATCACCCCGCAATACCAAAATAAGTATAGCAATGGTAAACACCCAAATCCGTTCGCCATTCGAGCGAAAAACTGATCGAAGACCATAACATACCGGAATATCAAACAGTTTCTAATGATTTTAGTACAATTCCTCCTTGGATAAAGAACCTACCCGAAATAAACCTGGAACTCAGTAAAGACAAAAAAATAGATACAAATCCGATAATATTTAAAAAACACAAAAACGCTATCTTATCAAAATATCCTAACTACAAAACCATTTACACAGACGGTTCTAAAATAAATGGTCAAAGCGGCTGTGCCTACGTCAGTATAAAAAATAAAATTAAAAATATGTATAAACTACACCCGATAAGCAACATTTTTACAGCAGAGTTATATGCTATCATGAAATGCTTATTCGATGAAAAATCAAACACAGATACCACAAACGTCTTAATTTTTAGCGATTCAATGAGCGTACTACAAGCCATAACCGAAATGTATACAAGCCATCCGTATATAATAAGCATTCAAGAAAGCATAACGGAGATACAAAAAACAAACAGAAAAATAGTCTTCGTCTGGATACCATCTCACGTGGGTATCGAGGGCAACGAATTAGCCGACCAAGCAGCCAAAGAAGCCGCCACCTCCAACGAGCCCCCGACAGAAGAGGAAGTGATAAGTTTTGATTTCAAAAATTACATAACAAGCCAATTAACAGATCACTGGAACAATAATTGGATAACAACCAACAACAAATTGAGAGAAATCAAAACAACAGTCGCAAAATGGGAAACAGAACAAAAACTATCTAGACGAGAACTGATCGCAGTAATTTTTTTGTATGACGAATCCTGCTCACTGCTATATTGGACAATAAATATATTCTATTCTATTCTATTCATACCAACATAACCCACAGGCATCTAATTACAAAAGAACCACCACCAATATGTAATGTATGCCAAACACCCATAACTGTAAACCACATCATTCTTACCTGTAACAAATACCGCAACGCCCGGCACCAACTCGACATCTCCAGCAGAATCGAAGAATCCCTAAACAACGAGCCAGTAAACCTAAAAAAAATAGTGGAGTTTATAAAAATAACAGACATAATAAAATATATTTAACATCAAACTTACCATAAAATTAACAAGTACTTATTGAAAAACCAATACTTTTTGATAATTAATACTTCCGAAATTTAATACTTACCTGATAATAATTAATACTTACCTTTTATTGTATAATACGTATTGTATTATATTATTGTATAATATATAAGATGCCATTCGGCAGCAGTGCTAATGACCATAGTAGTCGAAGCACATTTTGTTTTGTTTTGAAATAAAAAAAATATTGTATCAAGGCCAATGTTTTTAGAATGATATGTACTGTTGTCAGTGAATCTACGGTATTTGACATTGTATAATTCAATAAAGCTCTTAAACCATGCATGTGTTGAATGAAGTATTGTGTGCAAGTTGTAACGCGTGTGCTAAATTTTTATGCGTCAGGCGCGATGATTTCAGCACTCGTATACGGCTCGCAAATGCGCACTTGCCAAGGCTCGTGCGCGCTCGCTTACTACTCGTGCTGAAAACATCGCGCCAGACGCATTGATGTATTTCGTCGCACAATATTATACTATTCTATCACAAAAAGAGCAGACGACAATTTTTCCTACAACTTTTTTTTTACATGTGCTAAAACTTAAAAGTATAATGTAGGTACTTGACTTTTTTATTTTTAAATATTTCTTTTTTTAACAATTTTTATAATTGAAAGTTATTTTTGGACGCGTAAATTTTCGACACTAATTCTGGGTTTCTAATACGACTTTCAGATTTAAATCTAGAATCAAGTCGTAACAGAAATCGAGCTTTAAACATTTTCTGGCCAATCAAAAATTCCTATTTGTATCAATTATTTTGCGATACACTGTATATCAATAAATGATCCGTGCACCCAATATTGATTTGTTATCAGGGTAAGTAATTACTGATGATTGTTTTGACGGGCAATAAATACGTATGCAAGGTGGTTGTCAGGTGTGCCAACAATGTGTTTGGTAGTCGTTACCATACCCAAGTCACAGAAGAGAATCGACACGATACGATATTTCATGATGAGTGATGGGGTAATTCGAATTAAAAATAATCGATTTAAATAATAGGTAACATTCGATTATGGAAATAATTCGAATTATATATATGAATATTGAATAATATATAATCTTAATTGTAAACAATTTGAAATATAATAATCGGAAACATAGAGATAAGAGATTGTTATGATCGGAAATTCCAATAAATTGAGTGAAATAAATATAACATGATACAGAGATAGAAGTAACAACAACGAAATACTTCTTTCGTCACAGATGCAGCGTTGCCTGCTCGATTCTCCTGAATAGTTACTAATATTATAAAGTTTATACATATTACGAAAATTATAACTTGCGAAAGAAAAAATAGCAATGTATCTGGCAACACTCTACTTGTCCCACGTCGATGCAAGAGCGAATTACTACTGACTAGTAAGTAAATCTCAGCTCCGCCTACATGGAATGCAGAATTTGTACTCATAATACAAAGGAATCGTTTGATATAATTCGAATGAAACATCCGATTATGAGAATCATTCATAGCTTAAGAATCCGATTATCGAAATAATACGATTTTGCCCAATGCCCATCACTATTCATAGTCTTGAAACCTGCGCTTGTGTTTTATATTGCTATTCATATTTGGCGCTTAATTTAATAATTTAGTAATGTTAAAACCCAGTAATTAAGGATATGCACATTATACATATTAAAATTAAATAAAAAAATTATTAATGTTTCGTCGATACAATTCATATACGATGTTTGGTTTATCAGGAATCGTGGACTGAAATAAAACAAGAAATCGATAAATTATTTGTTTGTTGGATATTTCGTCACCTTTATTGTGATTTCAACAGCAACTCAAATGCGACAACCTTTTTAATTATTTACACTTAGAGCGATGACACACACAGCGGCTACCGAGTCGGCACACACCGCTGACAAACCGCTGTGTATATCGACTCGGTAGCCGAGGCGGTTGCAGACTCGACCATGACACACACAGCGGTGTCAACTCAGCAGTCAGGCGTTTCTTGTGGAGAACGATGTGTCGAGGCGGCTGAGACTTGAGAGTCGGATTTCAGTCGGCAGGCAATTCTCGTCGCGGTGTGTTTTTTGCATCCTTGAAAAACGTTAACATACGTGCCGACTTGGCAGCCACCTAGGCACACACTGCTGTGTGTGTCATCGTTCTTAAGAACTTTATTTTATAACAATTGGTTCGCTTAAAACAGTGACTTCGTCATGCAAAACTAAACTATGATTATTATATCTGAAATTTTGGCTTATTGCAAATAGTGGGTAAATTGCAGCCTTGTAAAGTATTTGAGTAAAAGTATTTCAAATACCGTATTTAAATATTTTTATAGTATTGCATTTGATATTTGAAAATACATTATTATATAAATTGTATCTGAATTTGCAAATACATTTTCAAATACTCTAAATGTCTAGCTATTTTGAATTTTCTAATACAGATTATTTCCTATACTTTGTATTTACTCGTTTAACCGTAGGCACGGCCGTAAACAACCGTAACACGGTCGTAGTGCCACCGCAGCACGGATGTAGCACCTGCACGACAGCTGTAGCTCTGGTGACAGAATATTTGTGTTTTAATAATTATTTTTGTAAATTTTGTTTGACAAAAAAAAGTATTTATATTTATACTAGCCGTTACCCGTGGCTTCGCCCACGTATTTTACGATTTATAATTTATTATTCCCCCCGCGAGAAATTCTTCTCCTGCGAAACGAAGCCGGGCTGGTAGTGTATATTCGCTCGAATTTTATAATACATAACTCACTCGCTTCGCTCGTTCGCTCGGATTTTATTAATACAATACTCACTCGCATCGCTCGTTCGCTTGAATATTATTAATATATTACTCACTCGCCTCGCTCGTTCGCTTGAATACATATTATAAATACATTACTCACTCGCTTCGCTCGTTCGCTCGAATTTTATAAATACATTCATCACTCGCTTCGCTCGTTCGCTTGAATATTATTAATATATTACTCACTCGCTTCGCTCGAACTTTATTTATACATTATTGCTCACCTACGATACCTATATAAGGAACTCTTCTGCAAAATTTGTTATCCCCCGCGAGAATCTTCCCCCTAATTTGTTATCCCACCGCGAGAATCTCCCCTCCTAATTTGTTATCCCCCCGCGACAATATCCCTCCTAATTTATTATCCCCCTGCGAGAATCTCTCCACCAAATTTGTTATACCCCCGCGAGAATCTCCACCCCTAATTTGTTATCCCCCCGCGAGAAGCTTCCACCATAATTTGTTATCCGACCGCGAGAATCTCCTCCCCTAATTTGTTATCCCACCGCGAGAATCTCCCCCCCCCTAATTTGTTATCCCCCCGCGAGAATCTTCCCCCCTAATTTGTTATCCCCGGCGAGAATCTTCCCTCCCAAATTTGTTCTCCCCCCGCGAGAATCTTCCCCCCTAATTTGTTATCCCCCCGCGAGAATCTCCCCCCCTAATTTGTTATCCCTCCGCGAGAATCTTCCCCCCTAATTTATTATCCCCCGCGAGAATAATCCCCCCTAATTTGTTATTCCCCCCTAATCTGTTATCCCCCGCGAGAATCTTCCCCCTTATTTGTTATCCCCCCGCGAGAATCTTCCCCCCTAATTTGTTATCCGTCCGCGAGAATCTTCCCCCCTAATTTGTTATCCCCCGCGAGAATCTTCCTCCCTAATTTGTCATCCCCCCGCGAGAATCTTCCCCCCTAATTTGTTATCCCCCCGCGAGAATCTCCCCCCCCTGCGTAGCTTTCTATTAGTGAAAGGATTTTTAGAATCGGTTTAGTAGTAACAGAGATAAAACAAAAACAAATCTATCCCACGGGAACCGTACATTTTTCCGGGATAAAAATTAGCCTATAATATTCTCTGACCCCTAAACTACCACTATGCATAAAATCATGTCGATCCCTTGCTTAGTGAAAAACAAAAACAAAACTATCCCACGGGAACCGTACATTTTTCCGGGATAAAAAGTAGCCTATGTGCTATTCCAGACTATAATCTATCTCTGTGCCAAATTTCATCCAGATCCGTTCAGCCGTTCCGACGTGATTGAGTAACAAACATCCATACATCCATCCATCCAAACTTTCACATTTATAATATTAGTTAGATTTCAAATACTTTTTCAGTATTTGTATTTAAATACTTATTTTAGTAAAAGTATTTTTATTTGTTCTTATTTATACATTTTTTAGAAATATGTTTTACAAGTCTGCTAGATTGTTAAAAAGAAATAACTCATCTTTATTCGTTTAACGGATTACGGAAGGTTGTCCAGTTAAGTGAACCAACCTATAAACGTCAATATTTTTTTGTGACACATGCATATAGATATTACTATTGGTCCCATTTTAGTAAACAAATTGCCAGAAGCAAAAACGCATCACAAATAGCCGTGCGAGGCATCAAAAACAATGTTTACATTGAATGCAATTTGGGGAATACCCATAATTCAAACCGCATAAATACAATTAGGTACAAAAAAGCTCCGAAAGCATTGCTTTAATGTACCCTGTTTTATGCGTTCAATTTTAATAGTATACAGTGCACGTCAAAAGGGTGAACTATGAAATTTGGATACTACTATACGAACTGAAAATTGTAATTAAGTCTCTATTATTAGACTCTGAGTTATCCGATATTCAAGTAGGTATATAGTATAGTATAGTATTGGGAACTGAGATGTGGAAGTGGCTTCAAAAACATGGCCGACAAAAAATTGCAGTTTTAAAAAAAATACATATATGATAGTTGTGTTGAGTGTTGACGATTAAAATGCTATTAAATTTGAGTGAATTATTATCTTAGGTTGGTGATAACTCAAACCAAGAAAATATATATAATGCAGAACGAATTTTAACTGTCGGACATTAATTAATTAAATGTGGAATAAATTGTGAAAAAAGTGATAATGATGTGACAGCTATTAACGCGCTATGTTTACAAACGTCAACATGAAAGAAAAACCCCATGAAATAAATGCTATAATATCTTAGGGTGAAAAAATAATTTTAATAATTTGTTCTTGTAAAGCAAAGTTGGGAGAAAAATGTAATCATAACATTATACACTTTTTTAACATTGAAAACATTATTACTTTATTTACTTTATAGGTTAATTTACTGGGTAGTATATAATCACATTTTTTGAAATGTAAAGAACATATTTTCATTGTTAGAGTAACTTCTTTTAATTTCAATAGATTTTTCTACGCTATATATTTATCAATTTTTTCAACATTACCAAAAAACATTTCAATACCAACAGTATGATGCTTCGGAAACTTATGAAAAATAACATCTAAATCTTTAGCAGATTTACTTTGATAACCGTTTACTATACAACAAACTCTAGCTTTCGATTTTTCACGTTCTGGAAAAAAGTTCAACTTCCAGTTTTACTTTTTTATTTAATAATTAATTAATTAAATTTAAATGTCAATGTTAACACCATATACTAACCAACCAGTTGCAATTTTATGACAGTTTATTTTTTTGCCACCAGATGTCATGTCTCAATTTGTCAGTTCCCAATTGCATTGCAATGTAGAAATGTCATACGTATACAGTGAATTTCACTTAAGATGCAACATAGGCGAGTCGCCCAATAATTGTTCTACGTAATATTATTCAAAATAAAAGGAGCAATATTTTTGATGCATACTGTATTTTACATTTAAATATTATCATTTATATAACAAATGAATATTTATTTTCCCTGAAGTAAGATTCATAAATTGTAATATAAATTAATGTTTTTCAATGCGGTCTTTCATGATGAGTTACCTATGGAACCTTTACCGACAGGTTAAACTAACAAAGAATGAATGGAACCGTCCCGCTAAATTAAAATTTACGTTTCTGATATAACGCAGCCAATCTCACTTGGCCAGGATACAGCTTAATTTCTTTCGCAAGCAATCAATCCACGATAAGTAGGAATCAACCGTTACTCTTAGGAAGCTTATTGTCTGCTGAAAGTCGAATGTATACTGTTATCATAATAGTGGTATTGCGACTTCATCACGTAAAACATGAACCAATGAACGATGCGTGACTATAAGTCCATCCTGAAATAGTGTAGAGTAATAAAAAATAATTTTTGTTTGAAGTTTTGACTGATTCCACTGGTCAGGCTTGGACTGACCAGGGGCGCTGGGCGCTTGATCGTCCCGGACCCCCAAAGTTGGAGAAGGCCCGGGCCCTCCCATTTCATAACAAAATACTCAAGTCTAGATCTCCCTCGAGTCCCTACAAATGTTAACGTCTCTGATCATGATTTTTTTGCATTGGGTTTCTAATAGTGAGTATAAAACAGTTTACCTTTTAAAAATGCAATTATTTTTTTCTGAATTTGGGAATGATTTCAAAGAAGGCTTTGTATACTTACTCTATGGTACCGCTGGAATCTGTAAAAAAACTTCAAACTAAAATGATTTATTACTCTACACTATTTCAGGATGGACTATAGTAAGTACGAGTAATTATTGTTTATTACTTATTGACAGTTAATTATTTTTTGTGACTTAATAATAAATTGATATTTTGTATCTGGCGTTTATAATTTGTATTTTTTTAAAACCTGGGGATGAAAAAATAAAAAAATGAGGCAGTCATGGGGACTGCCGACAGAAGTCAAAAATTATTAACATTAATAATAATAATAATAATAATAAAATTCTTTATTCAAAAAATGTCATGGCGACAAAGAAGAGCGTCAGTAAATGACAAAGTCATTTGGTACAAATAATTAAGTACAAAGTTCGTACGGGCATTTTATAATTAAATATTCTTTAACTTTTACTTTAAACAGTCTGTAGCTTTTTACAGTCGTAATCTCTGGTGGAAGACTTTCATAAAGTTTCACAGCAGAGTATCGAGGTCCTTTGGTAAACAGGGTGAGACGATGCTCCGGTACACCGTGATTGAAACGTCCCCGCGTAGAATAATCATGATCCGGCAAATGTTGGTAGAATAAATGTTTGTTTTTAAAAAGAAAGCAAACAGACTGTAGCATGTAAATCGCATATATTGTCAAGATTCTGTTCCTAATGAAAGCTGGTTTACAAGACTCAGCAAACCTGAGATGAAATATTATTCTTATAATTTTTTTTTGCATTATAAACGCGCTTGCAATAGCAGTAGATTTACCCCAGCACAGAATGCCGTAGTTGAACAGTGGATAAACGTACGCATAGTATGCCGTTACACAGGTTGTAATGTCGCAAATACTGCGGAGACGAAAAAATAAGTACTTGAGTCTCGATAATTTAGAACATACATTGGCAACGTGCGGTTTCCATGTCAATAGGCTGTCTAAGGTAATACCAAGAAAGTTAAATACCGTTACCGTATCTATGGGGACGTTGTCGATCAAGAGAGGGACATCAAAATTTGACAGCGGATTTTTTGCTGAAAATAGCATACATTTGGTCTTGGCTTTATTAAGTTGAAGTTTATTATTTACAGTCCATTGAGATATATCAATTGAAGCCCTGGTAGATATGTCATACAGCTCAGGTAAGTTATTGCTTTTTGTCAGAACAGTGGTATCGTCCGCATACATAACAACGTTAGATGAGTTTTGAATTGAATTCGGCAAGTCATTAATAAATATTAAAAACAGTCTGGTTTTCACATCTATCGGCACTCCAAGCAACAATATTAGTATTGGTATTCGCCGGTTCTGGACCCACCAACCACCAGACGTGACGTCACACCCCCACCCCCAGCAATCCCCGCCCCAGCCACTCCCATGAGATATCGCCCCTAAAGCCTCACCCCTCAGACACCCTCTCCCAGGCACCGCCCCCAGTATTCCCAATAGCTACCGCCCCCAGAAGCCCCACCCCTCTAGATACCCAGCCCCATTGACGAGTCCGCCCATCAGATTAATGGCAAACGTTTCAGAGCTCCGCAAATACAGACTCCAATCGCCATAGTTAATCGGGGCGGGGCATGCAGGAGTTCAAAGCTCCAATCGTGTACAAGCGGCATGCGTCCATAGCTGATCGGGGAGGGGCAACGCTGTAGTTCAAACGCCAATCGTCTGCGAAGCACCATAGACGTTTGGGAGAGGCTAGACCCGTTTGTCCGCGAGCGGCGATCGGGGGGGAAAGCTTCTCGCGGTCGGCAACGAGGGCGCCGCTGCCGGGGGAAAGCCGTCGAGGGAAAGCTACGGGGTACAGCTAAAGAAACAAAGGCCGGAGGATGCGCTTACAGATAACAGAAATATGTTTAACTCACCCCATAAACAGCAGGAACAACACCGCAGCACTACGTGTTTCACTCAGTCACATCCCCATGAAAAGTCCGACACACGCGTCGAGAAACGCGAGAGATGCGTCACGAGTCTGGAATTTATTTACATCTGAACCGGACGCGACCTGATTACAATTCTCAGAATCACAAAGACACCTACATAAACACACACACGACCGAACGTGTTATTTATTTTAAAACTGTGCCGTAAGCATGATGCAATATTACGAAATAATGCGCGATCCCGCAGCCGCATGCAAGCACAGTCTTGCCACAACACCGCTTTACCGGACTGTTTCTGGTCCGCAGCGGAGGTATACATTAACGCGAATGACGCACACCGGCTCGATTCCTCGAAAAGACCACCGCGTCGTAAGCATTACGCAATATAACTTAATGTTGTGCAATAAACTGTCCCACCACGAGTCTACCGGACACACACATACAAGCGATTCACACGCACGAGACGGCGACGCCATTTCTGCGCAGCCGCGGCCGCTCACGCGCCGGCACGGACTGTTTTTAGTCCGCGGCGTAGGAATACAATAACGCGGATGACGCAAACCCGACGTTAGCGCGGAAATTTCCACTCGCGCTCTATAAAACTCGAGAACCGCTCGCAGCGACGCACAGTCTATTTTCCGCCGGTTATCACTACGCCGAACCTTTGCGCGCGCGCGAAATAGCATCACTATTCATATTTTCAAACGGTTAAGTAACAAATAGTGCAGTGTTGGAAAGCGATCATTTAACAGACAACAAAACAGTTCTAACATCTATGAAGCAACTATTTGTGAAGTGGTTGAAAGTGTACATCGACACACAGCAAGTTAAAAACACAGCACTCGTGAACGGTCTATATAAATCACAGTGAAAGTTATACGCGCTTCCGAATCGCTGTAATCACGCACAAGTCCTTAGTTAATAAATAGTTGTGACACAGACACTGTTTCTTAACAATTGATAGTGACGACAATCCAGTTATTGCACGGACACAGCACTTGAACAAACAGTTTACATTTCACCAGCATAATACACAAGGTGAACGCGATCAACACTTACGAACATACACGGTGAGTTGTTTTACTTATTTTATATATTTTTGGCTTAAAATTGAAGAAAACATTGAATTTTATAATACACAATCGCGTCCGTATAGTATATAACTTGTCGGTTCATTTACTTAAACTACACTGATTGAGAAAGACGAATATTCTATTTTTAACCACGTTGTTTATATAAGGCATATTTGAATGCATTTGGTCTCACTATCTAACGTAAACAGTCGCGTTTTAAGCATGAATAAAAATAGCATTGAAAAGAAAAGAGTATTGCTTTTTACCAATTCTGGAACCTCCTTCCACCTAGTCGTGACGTCACAGTCGCATCCCAATTTTAAGGGTAAAAAACGCCCGTAGCGTCAAAGAGCGCCAGCTATTTATCGCGCAGTCGAGTTTTTTCAAAAAGACGAACGGAGAGCGCGGAAAATGAGCGTTGCGTGTGGCTAATCGAGGCGTGTTCGAATTACAGCGATCGCGGTCGACGGCCGTTCGCACGAGACGTACGTTCCGGGCTTCGTCGCAGTTGCGAAGAAGCAGACGACGTCGACGTCGCGGAATATCGTCCGAAAGAAAAAGAAGAGAGCGTCGCCGCGCAGACTCCGAAGTCGAGCGAGGACGACGACGACGAAAAAGTAAGAAGCCAAACCATTAACCGTTGAGTCGATCGTTGTGATATTTTTTTTATTGATATATTTAGAACGTTCTTGTTCAAAACACATTTCTGTAAGCGGATTCTCCGTCGCGGTGATTCTCATCATTATTCGCGTAAGATACGATATTTAGGCTACAAAAATCTCGTTTTTAGCAGAATCCGAGCGAGAGAGAGGGCGCTTACAGATATCTATATTCATAGTCATTGTTTGAATTTAAAAAAAATCGTCAGAAACCAAAAAAAATGTTCAAGTGCGGGTTTTGCGAGAAATCTTTCAGCAGGCGGGACAACAAGAAGCGACACGAAAACGTTCACGCAGACGACGACGATAATTCTAAAGTCGAATGCATCGTGTGCGGATTGTACCTCTCGCGCGCGGATAATTTGCGAACGCATTTGTTCCGCGTTCACGGTATAAAAAGGCAGGAAAAAACGGCCGACGCTTCAGTCGCTGCAGATCCTTCGCAGAGTTTATTAGACATGAAGCGCAAAAGAGTAGACGACGGCGGTGAAACGTCGGGTGAGAATAAAAGACGCAGAGTGGACAACACTCGCTTGTGCGAAGTTTGCGGCGTCGTAGTGCCGGCCGTTTCGTTCTCTTCTCACGTCAGAAGCAACGCGCACAAGGAGAAATCGTTCGTAACCAAATCCAAAAACATCGAATCGAGTCGGAGCGCGTACAAAAACCGTATAATTTCCAACAAGATCAGCAACACAGACCTCGACGACCTGAACATTGACGGTTTTTTCGAAAAGAACAGAGCCGCGATCCTCGAGCTGGTAAAAATGCAACTCGAGAAATTCACGACGGTTAAAATCAACTTTGAACTGTTCGCGCACTATTTTGTCGTTAAAAAAGAAGACCTCGTGAGCGAAATCAAGTCTTTCAACACCAAACACGTAATTTTCAATGACGGTACCGACTTAGACGCGACGCTTACCGTGTTCAAGACGAAACTTCAGAAGAAAGCCGAAGAATTTGAAGAACGCGATTCCGGTTGGTCTATTCAGAAAATTTCTCATCTGGAAATGAACGTGATGAAGTACAATCCGCTTCGAGCTTCGTCCTACATAGACTTGCCTTCAAAATTAAAATTGAAAAAAGCTTTGGTTAACGTGCAGAACGACGACGACGCGTGTTTCGCCTGGGCCGTTGTCAGCGCGTTGTATCCGGTCGAACACCATCGCGAACGCGTCAGTTCCTATCCTCACTACAACACGGTGTTAAATTTTGAAAATTTAGAGTTCCCGATGAAAATAAAAGACATTAGAAAGTTTGAAAAACTGAACGAGCTCGTCAGCGTGAACGTTTTCGGCGTCGACGATCATTACAACGTAGTGGGTCCGTTGTATTGTACGGAACGTAAGAAACAAAACCATGTGAATTTATTGTATTTGAGCGAAGATGCGCCAAACAACAATCACTACGTGCTGATCAGTAACTTATCTAGATTGGTGAGCTCGCAAATAAATAGTAAAGAGCAAAAAAAGTTCATTTGCGATTGTTGTTTGGTGTATTTTAGCACAGAAGCTTCGCTGCAGCGGCACTGCGAACACGATTGCGGCAAGATGACGGTCAAGTTGCCGACGGCCGAGTTGAAAAAGGATCGGTTGGGCAGAGAGAGTCCCGGCAACGTGACAAAATTCAAAAATTACGAAAGGAAAGAGCCGTTGCCGTTCGCGATTTACGCCGACTCGGAAAGTCTGCTCAAACCGATTCACACCGTCGAACCTAACGCGGCCGAATCGTTCACGGTGCCGCTGAAGCGACACGTTCCGTACAGTTTCGCGTATAAAATCAAGTGCGGCTACGACGACGCGCTCTCCGAGTACAGGTCTTTCGTCGGTCGCGACTGCGCGAGGCAGTTCGTCGACAGCCTCGTGTCCGACGCGAAACAAATTGGCAAAATCATAAACACGGTCGTACCGATGCGCGCGCTCACGGTCGAAGAACTCGCGCGATTCCATGCTCGAGACGCGTGTCACATCTGCGAACAGAAATTCACTCGGGAAGATCGCGCAAACAACTCCATCGTCCTCGATCACGACCATTTGACGGGTGAGCCTCGCGGAATCGCGCACAGCATTTGCAATCTAAATTACAAAATTCCAAATTTCGTTCCGGTGTTTTTCCACAATCTCAGCAATTACGACAGCCATCTGTTCATCAAACAGTTGGCTGCGGTGTGCGACGACTTGACGGTAATTCCGATCAACAAGGAAAAATACATTTCCTTCAGTGCGAAAATACCTATCGGTGACGACGACGGCGGCGACGACGACGACGTCGCTGCCGACGAGAAAAGAAATCGCAAAATTGAAATCAGATTTTTAGATTCCATTCGTTTCATAAATTCGAGTCTGGCCACTCTGGCCAAGAATCTCAAACAAGAAGACTTCATAGAAGTGAGAAAACACTTTCCCGACCCAGAGAAATTTTCTCAAGTCACCGAAAAGGGTATTTTCCCGTACGAGTACCTTACTGATTTTCACGTCTTGGACGAAACGGAATTACCGCCCAAGTCGGCGTTCTACAACGAGTTCAAAGACGAAAACATCACCGATGAGGAGTACGAGCGCGCGAAGCGAGTGTGGGCGACTTTCGAGTGCGAGACGCTGCTCGACTATTCCAACAACTATCTCAAAACTGACGTGCTCCTCCTCTGCGACGTTTTCGAAAAGTTCCGCAAAGTTGAGCTCGCGACCTACAACCTCGACCCCGCCCATTACTATACGCTGCCGGGATTTTCATGGGACGCGATGCTTAAATACACGAAAGTCGAGTTGGAACTCATGTCCGACATAGACATGATTCATTTCGTGCGCAAGTCGCTTCGCGGTGGAATTTCCCAATGCGTCAAACGTCATTGCGTCGCCAACAACAAATACATGACCGGTAGTTACGATCCCAATGCACCGTCCTCCTACATCGTCTATCTGGACGCCAACAACCAGTACGGCTGGGCGATGTCTAATCCTCTCCCGACGGGTGAATTTCGATGGCTCGACGAACGCGAAATTGAAAATTTCGACGTGGCGAGCGTGTCCGACGACGGCGACGCGGGATATTTCGTCGAAGCCGATCTCAAATATCCCGCTAGCTTGCACGATCTGCACAACGACATGCCGTTTTGCGCGGAAAAACTAGTTCCGCCGCGCTCCAGATTAGGCCAGCCCAAATTGCTCACGACACTGAACGACAAGCGTCGCTATACGCTTCACTACAGATACTTGAAGCAGTGTCTTGAGAACGGGCTCGTTTTGAAGAAAATTCATCGAGTCTTGAAATTCGCCCAGTCTCGTTTCCTAAAGTCCTACATAGACCGCAACACCGAGCTACGCGCCTTGGCCGAGTCCGATTTCGAGAAGGACTTGTATAAGTTGAAGAACAACGCCTGTTACGGCAAGTCGATCGAGTCGGTCGAGAAGCGCGTAGACGTACGACTGGTGACGCATTGGGAATGCGTGGGCAAAAAGCGCGGGGCCGAGGCGTTGATCGCTCAGCCCAACTTTCATTCGATAACCGTTTTCAGCGAAGATCTGTCCGCCGTGCAGATGAAACGTTTGCGCATCGAATACAACAAACCTAATTACATAGGCGCGGCCGTGTTGGATTTATCTAAATGGCTCATGTACGACTTTTTTTACGGCTATTTGAAACCTAAATTCGACGTCAACCTGGTGTACACCGACACCGACAGTTTTGTGTTGGAAGTGCTGACGGACGACCTGTACGAGGAGATTAAGGCCGATCTGAACCTGTTCGACACGTCCAACTTCCCCCGGGACAACGCGTACGGTTTACCGTCGGTGAACAAAAAAGTCCTGGGGAAGTTCAAGTTTGAGACGGACGCAAAATTAATCGCAGCTTTCGTCGGTCTGCGCTCCAAAATGTACTGCTTCAAGCTGTTCGGCGACGAAGGCAAGTGCCACAAGCGCGCCAAAGGCGTGCAGTCGAACGTCGTCGACAAGTTCACTTTCGACGACTACATGCACTGTCTGCAGACCGGCGAAAAACTGATGTGTCAGATGTGCGTGTTCAGGTCGGTCGAGCACGACGTCCAGATGCAAAAGGTCAACAAAATCGGTCTGAGCGCCGCCGACGACAAAAGATTTCTCGTGCCGAACACGCACGAAACCCTGTCGTGGGGTCATAACGCCATACCCGACGAACAAAATTTAAATTAAAACCGCGACTATTTTTATTTTTTGTAAATACGTTGTTAATTTATTTATACATTTCGTCGTTAATAATTTATTTGTAAATAGTATCGTTATAATCTAGTACATAAGTTTGTCAATTGAAATGATGTGTTATTAATTTTTTTATATCTAATCACTAGTGAATAAGTTTTATAATCTAGTAAGTAAGTTTGTTTTTTGAAATAAATTAGATATTATATTCATTTCATACGTCATGTATTTGTATGGTTATATTATGTTTGCATCGTGTGAGTTGTTTTGGAAAAAATAAATTTTTGAAAAAATGTATGACGTTGTTTTTATTCAAGTTTTTAAATTTCAGATGCTTAAATTTCAGGTGAAAAAGAAAATAAGAAAGAAATCGTTTAAAAAACGAGTTTTATTGAAACATTTATTACGATACAGTAAAAATATAAAAATGATATTTCATAAAGAATAACATAAAGAATAATAATAAAATCACACACTTAAATGTTAATTGTTTTTTCGCGATTGCATGATACTCTATGATGAGCCGGCGTTTTCTGTTCGCTTTTTCTTCTCTCGCCACCGGTCCAACGCTAGCCGTCGCCAGACGGTGCCGTCTCGATGTTCGGCGCCCGTAGGATCCACGAGATGAACTTCGTCTTCGTCGTCTGCGAATCTGACGTTCATCTCTTCGCGGTAGAACGTACACCCTCTTCGAGTCGTCGTCGTCGCCGTCGTCGATGCTTTATCAGCGCTCAACCGCTCGAACGACGCTCTCAACGCGTTCATTTCCTCGTCGCCGCCGCTAATATCTACTTCGCGGACTTTGTTTTGCTCTCCGTCGTCGCGCGCGACTTTTTTTTCGTGACGCCGCCGTCGGAAAGCAGGTCGCGTTTTGCGATCCATGAGTTTTGCGATGCGGGCAGACCCAGCCACTTGACGAACACCTTGTCTCCTTTCTCTCGCAACACTTTCTCGACCAGATAGACGTCTTCGTAGCGCGTCTTTTGCAGTTCGTGAGCGTAAAAGCCGCCGAGAATGGGACGACCGTCGACGTCTTTCAGCTCGTAGGTGTGCGGATTCGTGCGACGCACTTCAGACACCGTGAACAGTTCCGTCGACCAGTTGGGCAAGTAGCCTTTGGCGAAATGACTCTTCTCCTTGCTGATGCGCACGCGATCGCCCGCTTTGAACTTTGGCGTGCGCGGATCGATGCTACCGACGCGATTGTACACGGTCGACAGCAGACGACGTTCGTTTTTCTCGAGCGACGCCTCGTTCGGCGTCATTTTCACAGTGCCGTGCACGGTAGCGTTGTACTTGTCGACCGTCGCAGGCAGCGCGTCGAGCCATCTGTACGCGCCGCTGTTTGAAAAATGCTTCCACAGTTTCTCTTTGAGCGTCCTGATGACGCGCTCGACGATGCTGGCTTTCTTGACGCTGTACACCGAATAGTGATTGATCCGGTGCGCTTTCATCAGCGCCTGAAACTTTACGTTGTAGAATTCGGTTCCCTGGTCCGTCTGTAGATTTTTCGGCCGCCTGCCGCCTTTCTCGAGAATCGAGCTCATGGCGTCGGTCACGCTCGACGCCGTTTTGTTCTTGAGCGCCACGCACCACAAACGTTTGGAGAAACAGTCTATCATCTATCTGTGTCCCTTGTTTAAGTTTGCATAGTGAGAAAATTTTTCAATGCAAACCATAATATGATATTCTGTCAACCTGATTCGAGTGCAAACAGGAGGTCTCAACATCAGATTTCTCGGTCATTTATAAGCACTTTTCAAAATTATAAAATTAAATTTCATTTCCTGAGTCGTTGCTCGATCGTTTGGGTTTCTTTTCGCATATGTTTTCGTGTAAAAAAACGTCAATCTCTCGACCGAAACATTAGGATCCTCGACCTCTTCATGCTCGTCGTCGTCATTGTCGCCGTTGCGGTCAGAATCACGATGCAGAGAAGTCAAAGAGGCACAACAAACATCGCGCGGCGCTTTTTCTTCTTCATCGGCGTCGCTTCTTCTTCTTCTTCCGTCTCGTTTCGTCGTCGCAATTTCATCGCGTCGATCGCAGAATTTAGCGCGCAGAAACGGAAACAGTTTGGAAATGACTCATCTGTACTTGTAACTTCTGGCGCTTGCGTTTGTGTGCGTTCGTCGTCAACAACAACTTTTTGTATCGCGTCGCGTCTTCGTCGGTGTATTCGGCCGGTTTCTTTTCGAACAACAATTCTCTGAGTTCGGCGGTCCAACTCGAGCGCTTCGCCGCCGCCACCGCAGTCGCCTTCGATTTCGATGTGTCTGTCGGTCAGGCGTACGGGTTTAACGCCTAGGAAATATCTTCCGGACGATTCGTGCAATCTCACGCTGTATTCGGTGTAGGCTCTGCGTCGATTGTAATGCGCGCCCATCTCTGTCATGACGCTCGAGAATATCAGAGATGTCTTGTCGTCGTCGGCGACGACGGTAATCGCGGCTACGTATAGTCTATCATTGTGGGGCTCGAACGTTCGGCGTCTGACTCGCATCATTTCAAGTAAGATAATATCACTTGTTGAAATCAGTCGTCTGGTGTTTGTCGCTCGCGTCTAGATTCAGATTTCAAGCGGGGTTCGAGGTTGAATCGAAGAATTTACGAGGGGTTCGAGACCGCGAGTGTTACCGTTACGCGCAGGCGCTTCGATATCACCGAGTCCACCATCGCTTCGTCTGTTCAAAAAATCATATAAAAGACACCAGCAGTACATTTTTTTGCCTTTTATCGAAACTCATTCTATTTGTGTGTGTGTGCGAGTGAATAAACATGAGTACTAGAGACGTCAAGATCGCTTTGAAGTTTACGGACGATCGCGATTCGTACCAGTACTTTTTCGAATTAGATTTGGAACGCGGCTACACGAGATACTTAGTTCAGAGAATTCCGCCGCGCATGAAGAGAATATTGATAGAATATTCCTGCGGACGAGACTATCACGCGAGCGATTTGATCGTAAAAGAAATACCTCGCGACAGATCGACGAACGGAAGCGGCGTCGTCGTCGTCGATCCGCTGACCGAGGAGGCGACTTGGGACGGAGAAAAAATCAATTTACCGCGAGAAATTATAGACGAAAGCGGCAATTACATAGGTGCGATTTTCCACAACCTTTCGAAAAATAGAAAATACAACGTCGATTTGAGCGTATGCTGTCCGTACGAAACTCGACCGCACGAAACACAAGGCGAACCCGTTTGCATATTTCTAAAAAGAAGAAATCTACACTTTGAGTACGATCAGAAAAATTACTATCATATGTTTTACCGACTATACAAAATGAAGAAATAGGAACAGCTAGAGAGAGAGAGAGAGAGAGAGAGCAGACCGCCACGGATCGCTGCAGATTCAACAGATGCGTGTCAGTACTCAGTGTCGATCATTATTATTATTATCACGTCAGTGTTGATTAATAAACTGTAAACTAATGAAAAAAATGTAATTCTTATTAAAAAATGTAAACGAAAGGGCGTTTATTATTTGAACCCGAACGCATCGTTTGGAACATATCCGGATATTCCTATAGAAGCAACATGCATGCATATTTCTTATCGAGTTCGAAAAGGGAACATGCACCGGATAAGTTTCATTTTCGAACTGAGAGTGGCGCTAGTAGTTGTCAGCTGATGTGATATAATTTGATTATTAATGCTTTTATTTTAACTTCGAGCAAGTGTCAGTTTCGTTTTCAATTTTTTTGCCAAATTTCATAAGTCCACGGGAAGTATCCTATAGGTTTCGATGGTATAGGACCCCCCTTTAATTTTTACTTTTTGTGATTTTCGGATTTTTTCCTTTACTTGTGCTGCTGCGAGACCCTGCTTTTTTCCAAATTTCATGATTCTAAGTCCACGGCACGTATCCTATAGGTTTCGCTGGGTGATTTTGCGAATATCAAAATAAGTATAGGAGTTCCTTCAAATTTTACTTTCTGTGATTTACGAATTTTTCCCTTTACTTATACCGCGAGACCTTGCATTTTACCAAATTTCATGATTCTAAGTCAACGCCACGTATCCTATAAGTTTCGATGAGTGATTTTGCGAATATCAAAATAAGTATAGGAGCCGCTTTAAATTTTACTTTTTGTGATTTACGAATTTTTCCTTTATTTATACCGCGAAACCTTGCTTTTTACCAAATTTCATGATTCTATATCCACGGGAAGTATCCTATAGGGTTTTGATGAGATGACAAAATGGTCGTATCTTTTGATTGCACGTTGAGATAGAAGTTTAAATTCTTTACCACTTTAAGCGGCCCGCCGCCGTCGCCGTAGACCTCGGTATTTCGTATAAATTTCAACTCGGTATCTCTATCCTTTCCTGAG
The DNA here is from genome assembly GCA_039654895.1 of Mongoloraphidia duomilia. Taxonomy (NCBI): domain Eukaryota; kingdom Metazoa; phylum Arthropoda; class Insecta; order Raphidioptera; family Raphidiidae; genus Mongoloraphidia; species Mongoloraphidia duomilia. The sequence goes on along the minus strand of CM077516.1, from coordinate 34,608,101 downwards.
AGAAAATAATTCTTTAAAGACGGACACCCAGCCAGCCAGCCACCCTGACGGACAATCGAGTGATCCTATAAGAGATCGGTTTTTTATTGAGATACGGAACCCTAAAACGTTCATACACAGAAAATAATATATGTTCGCGGAGTATCGGTGAGAGATCTCGCTTCGATCCGTACGCCCTCCTCTCTCTCTGATGACGTTACAAACAAAAATGGCGTCCGACAGATGTCGCTTCGCATCTCTTTGCTCCTTTGCGAGCGGAACATGACTTCGCTGTCGCGAACGTAAACTAAATGTCTGATATCTCTCTTGTCTTTGACGTTCGTGTCTGATGTCTAAAGTTCACGTATGGCGTCTACTGTTCGGTGTCCGATGTCTGAAGTTCGTGTCTGGCGTCTGAAGTTCGTGTCCGACGTCTGAAATTAGTGTCTGGCGTCCGATGTTTTGTGTCTGATATCTGATGATCGTGTACTGGACTAGGAGATTAATGTATTGAAAGAAAAAAACACTAAAGATATTTTCAAATTCGATTTTATTAATTAATAAATATGATATATAATTGCGCTATAAAAAATATTATAGTCATATTATTATTTTACATTGTACATATTCCAAAAACATATTTCAAATTATTTATAAATCGTTCGACCAACGAGCGAATTCGATGACGTGTCCGGGATATCTGGTCTGTTTTCTCGTTTGTACTCGACCCTTGTAGATCAACGCCAGATTTTCGTTGCGCAGAAGATAGTCGACGAGTGGCCGGGGCATTTTGGCGAATCGCCGCGGCAGCGCGACGTTGAATTCGTCCAGTTCGAGCACCGTCTTCGATCCGCGCGTCACGAACGCCGATAATATGCGATATTTCTCGTTCTCTTTCAAGTTTTCGATGCCGGCGAACGGTTTTCGAGGGAGCATCGCGCCGTAGCCGTTCAACGCCTCCAAGAAATCAAAATCGGCAGCGCAGTCTTTATTCTTCTCATCCTCGTCGTCGTCGTCGTCGACGATGACCAAATCGCCGACTTCGTCCGCGTATTCGTCGGCGTCGGAGCCGTAATCTTTGCGTATTTTCTTGAGCGCGTCTTTGCAGACGTCGTCGATCCTATTTTCACCGGCGAGTTTGCGTTTCGCGTCGCGGAACGTTTTTCTTTCGCGTCGCTTGTTATTCTCGTCGACGACGACGATTGATTTTCGTGGCGCCTTTTTCGCGCCTCCGAAGATTTTTTTATTCTTTGCGTCACGTATTGATTTTCGTTGAGCATTTTTTGCGTCGCCGAAGACATTTTTTTTGTTCTCGGCGTGCTGCTTGTTCGCGTGCGCGCGAAGAGACCGCGCGGACTTGAAACTCTTTTCGCAACGATCGCAGCGCACCAGCAGGTTTACTTGCTGCTGCTGCCGATCGTCAACACAACTCGACGATGAATCCATTTTGTTCTATTGTTTAACACACACAAAGCACCGCTCTAGATGAATTAAACTTTGATTTTTTCGTTTTATAGCACGAGCGTTGTTGTTCGGTCTGTAGTTCAAAGACGACTGCTAGTTTAGCGAGGGCGTTTCTAGGTTTTATAACGATCGAAGCGTCGTAGTCGGTCGATTAAAAAACATTGAATATATTTACAACTTTTACAAAGATCACAAAAACTTCTAGCAAACGTCGCACTGCATTTTTATCGAGAGAGAGCAGCATAAACTCTTTGATCGTTTTATACGTTCCGAAGTCGTTATTTAATCTGTAGCAAGCGACGCGTTCCCTAAATGCAGACGCCGCGAACGATGCGATCGCGTCGACGAGGACGAGGAGGTTGCTCGCTTTCCATCTGAAATACGGATTGCTCGGACATGACTGTTTGCCGTTACTCTTCAAATATCATCTTCGGATGCGACGATGCTCGCTCGCGAGCGTGTTTATACAAAATCCAACTGACAGCTGCAGATGCTTCCTCGAAGATACTTCTAGCTTTTATAACGATCGAAACAGCTGCTGCTTCGCGGAACTAAGTCAGAACGGAGCCTATTGTTACGAGCCTTCTTCTTCTTTTCCTTGATGCTTTCCTCTCGATGTCGTCTTTCACTCGACGCACAGGTCTCGTCTATCGGTAAAACAAAAAAAGTACCACAGGGTTTAAAAGACCAATGCTCTACCGACTGAGCTATTCTAGCTTGCTAAAACCGTTCTCATAATAATATCTTTGACGACTCAGAGAGAGAAGTATGACGATCGTCAAACGTGTGTGCCTCGACTTGATTGTTTAGAGCGCCATTAATTACATTATGATAACAACCGAAAAGTTCTTCTCGGAATACAAGTCGACGTCGTAGTTCGCACGACGTGACTTCAGAACAAAAGAAACCGCTTCAGAAAACAAAGAACGCTCGTCGGTCGAACGCACGCGCGTCTGAAAATATCGCTCCGCGAGAACGCGAAAAGTAAAACGTTGTCGCGGCGCGCGTATATAAGAGTGTCGCGCAGCGACATTCGAACGACAGTCTACATTTTGATTCGGCGACGTACGTACGCGTGAATAATTTCATCATCATCAGATTCGTCATAGTAATTGTGATTTTTGAACATTTAAAATTCTATTCGAAAAAAGTTATTTCTTTTGAAAAATCAATCAGTGTTGTTTAAATCAAGGAAAAATATCGAGACGACTTTCGAATCTTCTGCAAGGAACCACCATACGTTTTTGAAGAGCTGTGAATCTAAAAGAGGTAAATTCATTTTTTTTTCTTCAGAACAGTGTATTTAAATCTTAAATCGAAGTTATTCAAAAAACTTCCGTCGAGTAATTTTGTAAAGTGCTATTTATTCTTGCAGATGGATAAATACAACAAGATCGGCCAGGCTGTTGGTTTCCACAACGAATACAGACACTTTCACGAATTAAACGTCGGACAAAAATATCCGATCGAAAAAGCCGAATTAATGAAAACGCAGTTCGGCGTGAGATTTGCTTTAAGATTAAAAAGCATGCGCGGCATCTTTTTTCTACCGGCCAGATTCGAAAGCAGTATAACAGACGACAAGGAACGGGGTGATTTTTGTAGCTACCTAAAGGATAAGTGCGTTGTCGTAATCAAATACGCTACGTTGGGAAAATGTAGAAAGGAAACGCCGTTGCTGAAATTCGTCGACGTCGACGACGCCGCTGCCGGTAACGAAAATTCTATTGATCTTTTCGAAGAAAATTCAAAGAAAACTTTTAAATTAAAAAAATAAATCTGTAATATTCTTTAATTATTTCTGTTTTTTATATAAATAGTGAAATTATTCTTCTCAATCATTTCTTTTATTATAAAAACACCATTGTATTTTGTTGATGATAATAAATGTATGAAAAAATGATACAGTAGAATGTTTTTTTATTTCTTTATGTATTTTAGCGGAAAATAAACATTAAATATCATACATGAACATTAGACATCAGACACGAACGTCAAAGTTCAAAAAAATTAAATTAATGTCTGCACGGGGACTCGACTCCGGATCGATCGGGCGCAAAGATTAACACTCTACCGACCGAGCTATGCGAATGTTGAAATTTCACGATTTTAAAATTACATACGGTCAATAATAATAATAATTTTTTTGTTTAAAAATTTCCATACCAGATTTTTTCCTAATGCAGATGATTCATAGTGGGAAACAGCGTCTCGCATTTTGCTTACGACGCAGTGTTTTAAGTTTTAAAATAAACAACGCTGCTTTATGACAGGAAAGACGGATACACGATGTTGCGTGTGAAAGGATCGCAGAAGAAACGTTTATAGTTCGTGTTCGTATTTCTCGCGCGTGTTTCTCGCTCGTGTTCGTGTAATCCGTGCAATTCTTGTATTCGTCAATCCGTGTAAATTCGTAAAAATCCGTCAACATCATGTACATCCGTCAAAATCCGTGTAAACGTTTTCAATATCCGTCAAAATCCGTGTAAACGTCTTAAATATCCGTCAAAATCCGTGTAAACGTCTTAAATATCCGTCAAAATCCGTGTACTTCGTCAAATCCGCGTAATTCATGCATTCGTCTAATTTGTGTATTCATGTAATCCGTTAAAATCCGTGTAAATTCGTCAAAAGCCGTACAAACTCGTGCATTCGTCTAATTTGTGTCTTCGTGTAATCAGTCCGTCCATCTAAATCCGTATAATCCGACAGCCCGCTTGTTCGTCTGTCCATCCGTCTGTCTGTCTGTCTATCTGTATGTATGTATGTATGTATGTCTGAATGTCTATCTATCCATCTGTATGTATGTATGTCTGTCTGAATGTCTATCTATCTATCTATCTGTATGTATGTATGTCTGTCTGAATGTCTCTATATATCCTTATATACCTTTGTCTGTCTGTCTGTTTGTCTGTCTGTCTGTATAGACCGCTCTCTTATCTGCATCTCTAACAAAAACATTCATGCCGTTGCGATAACTATAAACAAGATAAGACACACGCGGGAGGCTACATCGAGGTGAATCTATATGAACCATATACGACTGCGCTCGTCTGAATTCGAGGTCGTGATTTGGACGCACGCTCCCAGGGGGCCACGTCGAGGTAAAACTCCGTGAGTCATACGAAACAACTTCAAACTAAAAATTCTAGGAAAAGTTCAATTGACGTCACGGCGGTCGCGCTGGGGCCACATCGAGGTTAAACTATATGAGTCATGCGCGCGTTTCTGTTCTTCGCGGCGCCGGATGGGGCTCGCAGCTCGCAGTATTTTACGCCGTCGAGGTTATGCACGAGTGACGGCTTTTTAGCGGGGATATGAGACCGCCGCGCGTTCGACGTATGGCTTTGCCCGAATAATTTTGTCTTAGCGGCGCGCGAATCGTCTCTCTGGCGTCTTGATAAAAATAAAAACACCGGGCTCGACGCCGTGCGGTCTCGCGTTTCGCGACGCGTTCGTCGGAGTGTATCGATGCATCTCCGGCTTTTCATGGGGGTGTGCGCGAGTGTCGCGGTGTTGTTCCTGCTGTATATGGGGTGAGTGAAACATATTTCTTTTTTTTCTGTTATCTGTTGGCGCACCCCCGTGGCCTTAGCTATCTTCCGTAGCTTTCCCTCGAGGTCTTTACCCGGCAGCAGAGCCCTCGTAGCCGACCGCGAGACGCTTTCCCCCCGCTCGCCGCTCGCGGACAAACGGGTCTAGCCTCTCCCAAACGTCTATGGTCGTTTATGCTTCGGAGACGATTGGAGCTTTGAACTCCTGCACGCCCCGCCCCGATTAACTATGGCGATTGGAGTCTGTATTTGCGGAGCTCTGAAACGTTTACCGGCAATCTGTCGGAAGGGGCGTGTCAAGAGGAGAGGATCCAGGGGGGATGGGGCTTCTGGGGGTCGACGGGTTGCGGTGCTAGATTAGATTTGGCGGTACGTCGCTCTCTGACCTGTATTTGCGGAGCTCTGAAACGTTTGCCATCAATCTGATGGAGGGAGTCGTCGCTGGGGGGTGTGACATCTAGGGGGTGGGGCTTCTTGGGGGCGGTAGCTGGTAGGAAGCAGCTGGGGGCGGTAGCTGGTAGGAAGCAGCTGGGGGCGGTGTCTGAGAGAGGGTATCTGAGGGGTGGGGACTCTAGGAAGGCTATATATGATGGGGGTGGATGGGGGCGGGGTTTCTTGGGGGCGGTAGCTAGTGGGGGCGGCTGGGGGCGGCTGGGGACGGTGCCTAGAAGAGATTATCTGAGGGGTGGGGACTCTAGGGGTGGTATTTGAGGGGGGTGGCTGGGGGCGGGGATTGCTGGGGGCGGCAGTGTGACGTCACGTCTGGTGGTTGGTGGGTCCAGAACCGGCGAATACCAATACTAATATTATATACATTTTTAAAGATTTTTTCGTTGGAGAGCAGCCAATTATATAATTGTTTCGAAACATATAGGAAAAAATCATTTTACCAACCAGTGGTCACAATCAGGATTCTAACCTGAACCTTTCCACTTTCGCGGCGGAATGAGCTTACAATACTCAATCGTGACAAGATTGCTAAACTAATATTCCCCATATATGCTTCAGAATCAATAGATTTTCACTACATGCGAGCGTCAATTCATATCTGCTAATTCAATAGCTATATGATATGAAGTGAATCCTCGTACCAGCGAGAGTGTAACATGAGAGTGAAAATTATTTCGAATATCCAATAATGGGATATATTAATAAATACATAGGTACCTAGATATATCGATGCTATAAACGGTATTACCACATAATATTCTAGAAACAATCAGATCTTGTAGAAATCATAAGATAATCTACATGTAAGATATATACATAAAACACGATATAGAAATCAACCAACGAGTTGATTTTCTTTAAGATAATTATAGTTTTTTTATACGGCTGAAATGCAATTGAAAGATTTTTTCGTTGGAGAGCAGCCAATTATATAATTGTTTCGAAACATATAGGAAAAAATCATTTTACCAACAAGTTAGTTTAGCAATCTTGTCACGATTGAGTATTGTAAGCTCATTCCGCCGCGAAAGTGGAAAGGTTCAGGTTAGAATCCTGATTGTGACCACTGGTTGGTAAAATGATTTTTTCCTATTCGCTATGTGCAACATCAAAGTCGAGACATCTAGTGGCATTAATCGGCGAGACCACTGCCACTTTTATACATTATGTCAAATGGGACAACTAGTAAAAAGTGAATTAAAATTAAAATTAATGATAAAAGTAAAAAGTATGAATGCCATATTAAAAACGGGTTTTGAAAAAATAAATCATACTATAAACTTTCAACCTCAAACTGTGTCAAAGGGTAAAACTTTAGCTGAGGCTAATCATGGAATTGATGTTGGAGAATTAAGACAAAATGGAAAAAGCTATTTGATTCGAGCAGCAGTAATTAGGCAGACTTTAGTAACTTCTGAGCCTTATTCTGTTAAAGTTTATGTAAGTTCTTTTATATATTAACAGTAGTCTTTAATTATTATTATTTCTAATATAGTGCAATTTTATCTGTCACATCTGTCATATATATAAAAGAATATTTTGTCTTATTTTATTAATTTAATATCAAAATTCAAGTTGTAATTTTATAAAAATTATTAAATTTCATTATTCTTATATTTATTTTATATTAAATATATATTTTCTAGTGCGTTCACACTACATTATTGTGAATGTACAATTAAGGTTATGATACTTTACTTGTACTTTCTCACGATGGAAATCCATTTTTCTCTTTGAATTAACTTTTGCTTATATTTTGGGGAACAATAAGAGCTAACATCACTATTTTTATGTATTATTACAATTAATAATGCAGCATTGACGAATTGTCATTTCTTACTTTTGATTTTATATCAGTATATGACGTCACTGACGTGCCCTAAGAATGCCAGCTTTCGCCGCTAAGCGCGCACGGTCGTTCAGCGTCTCCCTTCCAAGCAGTTGCACATAGCGAATATGTTTCGAAACAATTATATAATTGGCTGCTCTCCAACGAAAAAATCTTTCAATTGCATTTCAGCCGTATAAAAAAACTATTAATATACATTTTTATATGGTTTATTCAACGCGCCTAAAGAAGTTTTCACTTCAAAAATTATAATTAATGTCAAAGAAAGAATATATAAAAAATAAAAATATATAAATAAATATCATGTAGAATTTAGAACAAAAAAAACACAAAAATTTCACGGTGCCAGTGGATTTCGAACCGGGGACGTTATGCATACGATGCACAGACGCTGCTATCGTCGCTATCGGTACAACTGAATGACGTGTCGTTTTTATTGTATATGTGCGCGGGCACAGTCGTGACAGAGACATTCTAGCCCATAGCATGTCGGTGACACGAACACATAAAATTTTCCCCTACCAAAAATCGCTCAACGCGCCTAAAGAAGTTTTCACTTCAAAAATAATAAAAAACAGTGTAATGAAATACCTTTTTTTAGTTTATACAAAATGAAAAATATTTAATGAAGCTGTTTATTTAACATTTGTTATAAAACACTTTTGATTATAATTTTTTTCTATATTGGCCAACATAAACAAATCATAAAAACAAATAACGGTAGCTAATGTTTGTTTAACTTTATTAACGATTTTTAGTTTTTTTTAACCAACGGTAATACTTTGTTTGTTTTTAACTGTGTACACAAATACCTATATCAAATTTACAGTTCACTTTTAGTTGAACAAAAATTGTTTATCGACGTCGATTTTTCCAAGAATGAATTGTTATTAAAAGTTTTCGTACAGTCGATTGTCAAATTGTACCTTGAAACCAATTCACGATTCGACGCGACAAAATGCTACTTCCAAAAATTTACGTGTTTTCAAATGCAGCAATTCTCACAAGAGCGGCGCGTCGCAACTAAATTCAACGCTTCGAAGAACATTGTATGCCGCTTCTGGAGTAGTTCTTGAAATATTTATAAAATTTAAAATCTCCCTGAAAATGAAATTTCCTCTTCATTCAACCTAGACGTGGGTCGTTACGTTATTTTCAAGAAACGTAACGAAACCAGTGACTTGGTCGGCGTCACCTGTTTCAAAACTAGTGATTTTTGTAACTAGTTATTTTTATTCAGCTACTGTGATTGCTTGCATAAATACCTCCACCAGTTACCAACTATACAGTTACACACGAAACGAGACGAAACTAAAATACATTAAATCACTCTCTAAGTGTTTGTAGCTATACACTGTGCGTGTTCGGGTTACTTCGGATTTATTCGTGTCACTGTCACCCGCTCTCGCTTAGTAACGCATTTGCAAAAATCACTACTTGTAATGTAACTCGAAACTAGTGATTCGGTTACATACCGCGTAGCTAGTTATTGTAACTAGTGACGTGAAATAACGACCACGTCTAATTCAACCTTGACTTCAATATGTCGTGAACTCAATATTTTCTTTTCTTTCGTATCTTTTTGAAGTTTAGGCGCGTCATGAAAAAATGATGAGAGTGAATTTTTCAAAAGCGGTAACAAAAACTGTGACATCAAAATTTTGTATCAGTCGTACGGCTTAAACGGCTTAACCGATTTAAAAAAACTTTTTTTTGTTCGATTCCTCTCGGGGTCTATTTTGGTCTCAGAGGGAAGCAAATTAGAAAAACGGTGTTTTTTTGCTTATAGTTCATACAATGCAAGTCAGATCGGTTCGAAACTTGTCTTAAACGAAAGAAGAGAAAATTCAACATAGATTTCATATAATAGAATGTGTCAAAACAGTTTTTATACAGATTTTTATGCAAATATAACTATTTAAATTCGATTTTACCTAATAAATCACGAACTTGTTTCCGTTGTCCTTGTCTGTTGCACAATGTGATATCGAAATTGAAAGATAGCGTATCCCCTGTCTTAAAATATTATATTATAGTCATTCAATTTTTTGACAGCTGATGTTTGATTATTATGTTTAAAAATCATGGCCTACTGAATTAGAAAGACTTGTAACTTACTGACGTCGGTTGGATGGCGGGACGTAGGGAATTAAAAATTTGTTTATAAGCACGCCAAATAAGTATAGCTTCTAACGCGTGCACAAGTACACGCACCAGCTTTTTTTTCAATTTATAGAAGAACTTGCAAGGCAAATACTTCGTCGTCACTAAAGGAGATTTTTGTCTTCTTCGTCTTCCTAGGATGACTGATCTCTATTGAAATTTCTTCATTTTCCAAAGCGGAACGTCCGTTGCTGCCGTGCCGCGTCACTGTGTGAAAATTGAGTATATATTAATACTGTCGCGTCGCATCGTGACGACATGTGAGAATTGGCTTAATATATAAATATACAGGCTGGTGATTTTTTCGATACTCACCATTGGTCTCTTCGGAACGGTTGAAGATACAAGGTCAGTTAAATTAGAGAAAAGTTGCGCTTTTTCATGACGATTGAGACTCTGAAAAGAAATCCAGGGTATTTACTAAGTTTGATTGAAATAGCGTCAATGGTAGGGAAGATAATAATTTCTTTCTGAAACCAAAATTTTTAGTTTTTTCGGGATAAATCAGGAGCCAATCAAAATATCCTGGATTTATTTTCAGATTCTCAATCGTCATGAAAAAACTCAAGTTTTCTTTAATTTAACCGACCTTGTATTGTCTCTTTAAGCGTTTTCAAGATACAAATGGCGAGCACCGAAAAAATCAGCACCCTGTATATATTATGTGCATATAATATATATACAGTCGCGGACTTAATAAAGTTTACACTTGAGTTTTTGAGTGTAAGTTCACAAAAAGTCAGTAGCTTAGCAACAAATCTAGTTTTTAATAGGTAAATGTAAATGTCAAAAATTAAAAGAAATATATTGTCGTTAAATGCCTCGAAATTATTAAAACGATGAACAAAAAAGAAGAATTATCGGAGAAAGGAATTTGCTAGTATAAAATATTATTAAATTTTGTTATGTTTTAATTAAATAATATTGAGTAATTTGGATTGTATAATAAACAACTGAGGTGCTTTGATAATCATTTTTATTAAATTTTTGGAATGTAACCTTAGTAATTGATACATTACTATCAAAAGCCAAATTACAATATGCAAAAATTAAAAAAAACCGGTAACTAGATGACACAGGTGTAAACTTTTTTAAGTCCGCGACTGTACATACATCATAATATGCCTACAAAATACTACTTAATGCTTATATCCTATACCTACTTGGAACGAATTGGGAGCGTGACATTCAGAGAGAGTAAAAATGTACCTGAATCCTTGTCAATTGGCTGAAGCAGTCGACATACGCCTGCTCAAGTTAGGTAAAATGTAAACAAACAAAACGTTCGATAGATGTAAGCGTTCTTAAATAGCTTAACTTTTCATGTAGTCGTTTTCTTGCATTCCGAAAGATTTGATTATATTCTTTCAGGTAAGCTTTGTTTATCTCTTGTCTTATTTGTTTTAATAATATGTTATTCGTTTATTTCCATGGACAGTTTTTAATAACCTTAAAATAAGTACCTACATTAGAACGTCATTAATTTAATGAATTCCAAAGTTAAAAACGCTATAAAAATTAGTAGCAGTGCGTAGTTTAACAATTTTCTAACAATTTTTGCAGTGCAAATTAAATTGTCGATGCTATAAAAATATACTCTATTTTCTTATAACTATGAGAATTTAGTGGGATTGAAATAATCATTATGTCAATCACTGACGTTTCATTCATTTATTCGAGCTTCATCAGAAAACATTGGAAAGATCAAACTGCCCCAAACGCGTGACAAAACTGTTTTCTCTGCCTTACTTGTCGTACAAGAACTGCAGTTGTGACCTTGTACAACAATACGAACGCATTGTTCAGTCGAAGCACGAACTGCCCCAAACGCTGCTGCGCGCTTAACAGACACAATCGTGTGTGTGAATAAACGGGGTGAGTGGAAGGGCGTAGGGGAGGGCGGAGCGGCGGGTGTTGCACAGATCACTCTATCATTTGTGACATTGTGTCGCTAGTTTTTGATATTCTGTGAGAAAACTTCAGGGTCGAGAGCAAATCATTAACAAGTGTGTCTCTCCTTTACGCAATTTGTTGTTCGAGAATCAAGACTTTTCGGTGAATGGCGATTTGATTTACTGGGATGTTTTTTAAACTATCACGTATAAAATAAAAATAGAATGAAAGTCGCCTTATAAAACATTCACAATTGTTGAAGTGTAACTTCCTATGCGAGTTCGCTGTTCGGACCATAGGCATGGAGGATGGACAGAGCGTTCCCTATATCCTACTAATGCTAACTATTGGCACAGAACTGAGAGAAAGAGATAGCTATATTGTAGTAGCTGCTTTTCACTTCATTTTCAATATTTTCAAAAAATGTTGACAGTTCATTTTATGTCGCCAACTTCATTTCTAGAGTAGGCCGAGAGTGGCTGTCAGTAGGTAATAGCGGGCGGATCAGGGCGAATAAACATAGGGTAAGTTCGGTTTTGCACTCGATTGATCGAGCCGAGCGAACAGATTTTTGGGTACGTGACAAGCGAGCAAATCGAGCCATCTAAACAATTCCGAACGTAATCTAGCAGATTTTTCCAAACGTCAGAATAAAATGGCGCCAGTAATTTAAATTCTTATTACTAAAGCCGAAATATATTCTTTATTGCTCTTCATTTTGATTTAATTCAACGTTGTTATAATAATAAATCATGATTCACATTTTTTTTCGTTTTATTCCTTTATTTTAAAATTAATAGTACTACCGGTTGTCGATTTATGGTCGCATAGATATAATAAATATTTTATTTAATCATTCTGTGCGATATAGACTTAGGTAATGGTTATTACTATTCTTTGGAAAAAAATATTATTCGTGTATTTTTACCTATTGAAAAAGTACCTCATATAAATAAACTTCGAAATTTATCCATTCTTACAACAAGTGTTTCCGCTCATTTTTAAAATGAATGCTCTGAAGATGGTTATATCTGCTTGCTCGCTCGCTTTCCTCGGAGCTCATAGAGCGTGCTCGATCTCCTCCAGATTTTAAATCCGAACGCAGGATAGAGATCTTTCAGAGCATATAAATGTTAAATTCGAACGCATTGGAACACTCAGATCGATCTGAGCTCAAAACCAAACTTTCCCATAAATCACTATGGAAATGGTTTGCTTGCAGGACGGCATAGCTTTGCGCACATACAAACTTGCGTTCCAAATCATTGACTAGATTCACTGTTTGCCGGACGGCTTTGCCCACTTATATAAACTTGAGTTTCAGATCGCTGACTAGAATCACTGTCGGACGTATGCAGATTTTGCATAAGTAAGCTTTACTTCTGTTTTGTGTAGTGTAAACTATTACGGTCTTGTAAGTAAAATAAATCTTAAATCTTTGAGTATTGCATAAGAAGTTATAGTTCCTCAGAGTGTCGCGACACTTCATCCTGTATAAAAAAAGTGACGATCTTTCGTAATAGTTTTTTTTTTTCAGTTGGTAGATGAAACCATTTGGGATCCCTCAATAGTAATAATATAATCCCAAACAAATAAACCCTTCGTAATGCAATAAGACTTTGCCTTCAAAGGTTGCATCTAACACAGTTTCTATAGATTTTGGATTTTTAATACGTTTTTTGAACAACATTAAAATAGGTATGCCAAGAAAATCTTCCGAAAATTAATTTAAAAATTCGACTGATGACCAGTCCTATACTTCCCACCTAGTAAATATTTGCAAAAAATAAACACTCTTTTATTCTTTGAAAAAAAGCATGGCCCTCTTTTTTGTTTGGTAATCTACTGATGGCTAGCTTAATATAGCAAAAATCATGGTTACCTTGATTTACGTATAATTTTTATTTTTTTTAGTAAAATATTTTTTTTCTCGAAAACTATACATTTTAGAGAAAAAAAATATTTACATTTTTTTCATATTATAACATCTAGAATTCATTTATATTTTTTTTACCTATGTTAATACGTGACATTGAGAACGTTTTTTTGAATATGTCAGGATCCACTGAACCGATTTGACTCAAAATCTAATCAGATCTAAGTTAAAGGCTGATAAACACAATAGAACAATCGGCATGGCCGTATGTTGTTCCGTTTTTACGATATCGAAGGCGAAAAATTGACCACATACTCACACACACATACACACACGCACACATACAGACATCAGTCAGAAAATGATCTTAAACGATTGCTAGGGTCTCAAAACGTGAAATCTGTTAAAATCTCGAAATATTTTTTTCGGACTAAATCCTTTACTTCCCTACCATAGTAGAGGTGGGAAGTAAAAATACTACTAGACACAGTTTATTATTCATTTAATTGTAGTTGTAATTTGACGTATTTTATGATGTAAGGTTAATTGAATAAAATAAAATATCTACTAGATATACCTATCTAGAATCTAGATATTGTTTTGAGTTGCCTCTTGTAGAACTTACCTACCTCCTCTTTGCTTTGACAACAGATTTTATGTATACAAAATCACTAAATCCCAGTTCTAATAATTTTATAACTTTATAATTTGTAAAATATAAATTGAATTTTCGTATCTCGTCGATCATTGTTTGTCAGGTAATATTAAAACCACTTTTGGTTTTTATTTGTTTACTTTTGTAATTAGTTTTTTGTGGATGTTTCGCTATTTTAGTATATAAAAATGTTGATTGCCTAGCGTCCCATCAATCATTGCTTAGAAAACATATACAAGCCATGCAAGTCCATTTTTCAAAGCTTTCATCTGGCGTCAGTATACATAAACAACTGAATTAATATATAAAACAAAATACATACTACTTTATTCATTTGACCTCTAATGTTTCAGCATCCAAAAACTATTTCTTACGTACTTTTTTCATGACCATTTTCCATTCTACATTTAATATGAAACGTTCGATCCATGTTTTTTTATTTTTAACAAAAACATTTTGTCGTAAAACTACGTCTTTCCCGGCGGTATATATATATAGAGAGATAAATGTTGTCTGACGAAAAAAACGTGATGAAAATGCGTGACGAACGATTTTTTGCTTATAATTCGTTCAATTAATGTCAGATCGGTTCGAAACCTGTCCTAAACGAAAGATTAGGATTTTTTATGTAGGTTTCGTATATAAGAATGTGTCAAAACAGTTTTTTTATACATATTTATATATAATTTAAAATTTTTTTTACAGTTTTATAACTTACCAATAAATTAATAAATCGTTAACGTGTTTCGATTATCCTTGACTGTTGCACAGAAGATAGAAGATAGCGTATGCCCCTTTAAAATCAAAAAGGAGGCTAAATATTTCAAAATCCTTCATTCAATTTTTTTGACAGATTTTATGATTAACATATTTAAAAATCATGGTCTTCGGTGGTTCCCTAATTCGTGCTCCTTACCATAGTTACGCCATAGCTTGTTGGTTATCATGTAGGTATACCTATGTCATGTCAAATTGAAAAACGAAGATAAGTATTATTAGGTATATTAAGATTTTATTTACGTTATTGATTAAAAATGAGATAATTATAAAATTATTATTTCTAATATTGAGTTTTTTATACTTTTAATTTTCATTAAAAATAGAACCCGAACCCCGAACGTTATTTTGAACCGGTTTCAATCCATGCTTTTTGTACTATTTCTCCTTCAAAACAACGTTTTTCTAGGCATTTTGATCAAAAAGTAGATATATATAAAAATTGTAATTTCTATGGTCACAATCTAAGGTCGTTGTCAACTCTGCTTTTTTGACAATGCGTTCTGCAACCCAGCATTGATATCTTTGTTAAGGATTGTATGCGATATACGTATAAAATCCTTCCGCACGACTATGTTATAATTTAAAATTTATGTTGTTCAATTATAGCGTTTTGTTTTCGTTTGTCGTTTGTTTGTATTCTCCGTAGTTTGTTTGAGGTTATATTTTCTTTGTCTCAGATTAACGCATTTCACCGACAACGGCTTCCAAGTTGTCGAACTTAAGATGTTTATTATGATTCGAAAATTTGTCTAGTCTAAAAAAACATTGTTAACTCGAATTTGTGGTGAAATAAGATTAATGACGATGTAACCAGTTCATTGAATGATTCAGATTTCCATTTTTTGCTGAAATGAAAAGAGACAGAGCACTGTCGACCGCATGCATTACTTGCTGAGATTTCGAGCAAATTGAATGAAATTCATTCATCATAGTAGATACATTTAATATTTATAGACTATATGAATTCGAAATGGTGAGGTCTCACCGTGTTTAAGTGTTTATTTGGATTTACAATATGAGTACGTTACAAAATATGAGTACGTTACAAAAAAAGGCATGTGTCGCGACACACACGACCTAAGTAAAACTTATAATATAGTCCAGTAATAATTTTAGATTTTCACTGCAGAATAATTCCCAGTTAACTGATTTTTTTAATATACCTTCGTTATGGTGTTTTAAGAAACGTGTAAAAAGTCCCCATCGATATCGTGCCGGCGTTGCCAGATATTCGAGGTTCAAGTTCACTATAGACGGTTTTTTGAGAATTTTTGGTAAAAAATGGTTATTATCAATCTTGTAGAGGACAAAATTCTCTACAACTTTCGTATAAATATTTTTTGTCTACGATTCATAGTTTTACTTATTTAAGTACCCGCGGCTTCCTCCCCCTCGATTTTTCATAACCGTATTATGCTGCTTCCCGAGCGCCCAACGTAATGATTTGTGCTTTTATTTTAAGTTGATCTTAAAGCTAACGATTAATAATAATTTTATCGAATTTAATGCAGTAGCTCTCTAGTTATAAGCAACCAAACATACAAATCGCCAGTAGTGAAACAGGCAGACAGCTACAGACAGACAATTTTTTTTTGGGAAATACGATATTTATACTTGACATCAATTATAAAGGCCATTCGTAAAGTAATTTTGTAAAAAAAACTTACAAGGATTGAGAGAATACGGTTTAAGTATGAGTATGCATTCGCATACCTTTATAACGCACTCTACTAAGAATATCCCGGAGTAGCCATACTTTTAATTTTTTTTCAATATTCCTTTACGAATAGCCATTATAATTGTTATAAAGACTATTCGTAAAGGAATTTTGAAAAAAAATTAAAAATGTGGCTACTATTACTGGAGTGCGTTATACGGTATGCAAATGCATACTCGTACTTAATGCGCACTCTCTCAACCCTTGTATTTTTTTTTTACAAAATTACTTTACGAATGGTCATTATAATTGATGTCAAGTATAAATATCGTATTTTCGAAAAAAAATTGTCTGTCTGTCTGCCTGTCTGATTGAGTGCTGTCGATTTGTATGTTTAGTTGCTTATAGCTAGAGAACTACTGCATTAATTTCGATAAAAATTACAGTTAATCGTTAGCTTAAAGTTCAACTTAAAATAAAGCTACATATCATTTTGTTAGGCCCTCGGGAAGCAACATAATCCCGTTATGTAAAATCGAGGGGGAGGAAGCCGCGGGTATTTAAATAAGAAAAACTATAAATCGTAGACAAAAAATGTTTATACAAAAGTTGTAAATAATTTCGTCCTCTACAAGATTGGTAATAAACATTTTGTTAACAATTAGATTAACAATCAATATTGTTATTACTTCCTATACTGTACAAATTCACTATTTTAGTGAAATTAACATAAGGACATCAGACGATATTAATCGTCATAACATGCCCTTATTAATTATTGTAGAAAGGCTACATAAGAAAAATTTAAATGCACCGCCGGGAATCGAACCCGGAACACCCAATATCGCGTCGGGCAAGTTTTCCAGTTACTCCACGGTGCCCATGGCGTACACTTAATCTTTTCTTATATATAGCACAAATACACCGCAAGTCCACAAACTGCGAGAGCTAATATTATTTTTATTTTTATAACAACACTACAATGAATGTTGCTTTTCTCAAAATAGGCCGGATATGCCTAGTAATAATTTCAATTATTTGCGAGAAAATTACTTACAGTATCTTATTTAGTTAACAATTAGATTAACAATCAATATTGTTATTACTTCCTATACTGTACAAATTCACTATTTTAGTGAAATTAACATAAGGACATCAGACGATATTAATCGTCATAACATGCCCTTATTAATTATTGTAGAAAGGCTACATAAGAAAAATTTAAATGCACCGCCGGGAATCGAACCCGGAACACCCAATATCGCGTCGGGCAAGTTTTCCAGTTACTCCACGGTGCCCATGGCGTACACTTAATCTTTTCTTATATATAGCACAAATACACCGCAAGTCCACAAACTGCGAGAGCTAATATTATTTTTATTTTTATAACAACACTACAATGAATGTTGCTTTTCTCAAAATAGGCCGGATATGCCTAGTAATAATTTCAATTATTTGCGAGAAAATTACTTACAGTATCTTATTTAGTTAACAATTAGATTAACAATCAATATTGTTATTACTTCCTATACTGTACAAATTCACTATTTTAGTGAAATTAACATAAGGACATCAGACGATATTAATCGTCATAACATGCCCTTATTAATTATTGTAGAAAGGCTACATAAGAAAAATTTAAATGCACCGCCGGGAATCGAACCCGGAACACCCAATATCGCGTCGGGCAAGTTTTCCAGTTACTCCACGGTGCCCATGGCGTACACTTAATCTTTTCTTATATATAGCACAAATACACCGCAAGTCCACAAACTGCGAGAGCTAATATTATTTTTATTTTTATAACAACACTACAATGAATGTTGCTTTTCTCAAAATAGGCCGGATATGCCTAGTAATAATTTCAATTATTTGCGAGAAAATTACTTACAGTATCTTATTTAGTTAACAATTAGATTAACAATCAATATTGTTATTACTTCCTATACTGTACAAATTCACTATTTTAGTGAAATTAACATAAGGACATCAGACGATATTAATCGTCATAACATGCCCTTATTAATTATTGTAGAAAGGCTACATAAGAAAAATTTAAATGCACCGCCGGGAATCGAACCCGGAACACCCGACGCGATATTGGGTGTTCCGGGTTCGATTCCCGGCGGTGCATTTAAATTTTTCTTATGTAGCCTTTCTACAATAATTAATAAGGGCATGTTATGACGATTAATATCGTCTGATGTCCTTATGTTAATTTCACTAAAATAGTGAATTTGTACAGTATAGGAAGTAATAACAATATTGATTGTTAATCTAATTGTTAACTAAATAAGATACTGTAAGTAATTTTCTCGCAAA
Source organism: Mongoloraphidia duomilia (assembly GCA_039654895.1). Taxonomy (NCBI): domain Eukaryota; kingdom Metazoa; phylum Arthropoda; class Insecta; order Raphidioptera; family Raphidiidae; genus Mongoloraphidia; species Mongoloraphidia duomilia. The sequence continues at coordinate 34,589,459 of CM077516.1, read as the reverse complement.
TAATTGAAATTATTACTAGGCATATCCGGCCTATTTTGAGAAAAGCAACATTCATTGTAGTGTTGTTATAAAAATAAAAATAATATTAGCTCTCGCAGTTTGTGGACTTGCGGTGTATTTGTGCTATATATAAGAAAAGATTAAGTGTATGCCATGGGCACCGTGGAGTAACTGGAAAACTTGCCCGACGCGATATTGGGTGTTCCGGGTTCGATTCCCGGCGGTGCATTTAAATTTTTCTTATGTAGCCTTTCTACAATAATTAATAAGGGCATGTTATGACGATTAATATCGTCTGATGTCCTTATGTTAATTTCACTAAAATAGTGAATTTGTACAGTATAGGAAGTAATAACAATATTGATTGTTAATCTAATTGTTAACTAAATAAGATACTGTAAGTAATTTTCTCGCAAATAATTGAAATTATTACTAGGCATATCCGGCCTATTTTGAGAAAAGCAACATTCATTGTAGTGTTGTTATAAAAATAAAAATAATATTAGCTCTCGCAGTTTGTGGACTTGCGGTGTATTTGTGCTATATATAAGAAAAGATTAAGTGTACGCCATGGGCACCGTGGAGTAACTGGAAAACTTGCCCGACGCGATATTGGGTGTTCCGGGTTCGATTCCCGGCGGTGCATTTAAATTTTTCTTATGTAGCCTTTCTACAATAATTAATAAGGGCATGTTATGACGATTAATATCGTCTGATGTCCTTATGTTAATTTCACTAAAATAGTGAATTTGTACAGTATAGGAAGTAATAACAATATTGATTGTTAATCTAATTGTTAACTAAATAAGATACTGTAAGTAATTTTCTCGCAAATAATTGAAATTATTACTAGGCATATCCGGCCTATTTTGAGAAAAGCAACATTCATTGTAGTGTTGTTATAAAAATAAAAATAATATTAGCTCTCGCAGTTTGTGGACTTGCGGTGTATTTGTGCTATATATAAGAAAAGATTAAGTGTACGCCATGGGCACCGTGGAGTAACTGGAAAACTTGCCCGACGCGATATTGGGTGTTCCGGGTTCGATTCCCGGCGGTGCATTTAAATTTTTCTTATGTAGCCTTTCTACAATAATTAATAAGGGCATGTTATGACGATTAATATCGTCTGATGTCCTTATGTTAATTTCACTAAAATAGTGAATTTGTACAGTATAGGAAGTAATAACAATATTGATTGTTAATCTAATTGTTAACTAAATAAGATACTGTAAGTAATTTTCTCGCAAATAATTGAAATAACCATTTTGTACAAAAAATGGAACGGAAACGAGAAATTCTCAAAAAACCGTCTATCGTGAACTTGAACCTCGAATATCTGGCAACGCCGGCACAATATCGATGGGGACTCTTTAAAACACCATAACGAAGGTGTATAAAATAAAATCAGCTAACTGGGAATTATTCTGCAGATGGGTCGTTTTAATGTCTAAAATTACTGGAGTAATATATTAAAAACAGTATCATATCTACGTGCACACTAAATATCTGACGTAGGTATAGTCTATTTTTATCTAAAAAATACCCCAAAATTAAATCCTTTCCAATGAAAAACACCAATATGTTTTGACCGTTATTATTAATAATTTTGCTAACTTACAGATCGTTCAAAAATGTTATTGTTGTAATACAGTGTATTTTTCGTCAATTTTGGTTACCAGTTTTGCGGATAGAATTGGATTTTAGTATAAAATAATGACACACTTTTCGCACGACACAGACTAAAGGTTATAATAATATATACAATTAGCGTCCCGCTCCGGCTTCGCCGGGTGCTATGAATTTATGATTTATTATCCCTCCCGCGAGAAATTTTCCCCCTGTGAAGCGGTATTGTTTGTATTTGGTCGCCCGGGTGCTATGAATTTATAATTTATTACCCCCCCACGAGTAATTCTCCCCCTGCGAAGCTGTATTATTTGTTTTCAAAATATTTACGAAAAAGGTTTAGAAACATTTTTTTTTACAAAACTTACTTGCAAAAATGAATAGAAAAACAAACCGTTTTAAAAAATATACGATTATATAGTAGAAACAAAAAACAACGTTATAGCACATATCTCTTCTGCGCATGCGTCAATTTTGGGTGTACTAATTTAGAAACCTTCGCGGGCGTGTGCAGAACAACTCACCAAAGTTTTATCACAATCGGATGAATGGTATAGGGACGCATAGGGAACAAACAAAGAAACATTCATTTTTATATAGATAGATATACATTGACATTTCAACCGACACCATCGCGCATCCAAATGCGCCGGATAGAGAAGACGCATGATTACGAGAAAATCGTCTTTCTCTCTCTGACATTACTTTCGCCCTGGACTGAAATGTATTCTGGCATTTTAGTCTTCAAATCAGTGAGCCAGCACCACTTGAGAAGTTTTACTTCAAAAACTATAGCGAAGGTTCAATTTTCATTAGTTTTTGAGATTTAGCGTAAAATGTTAATTTTTTAGGCACTACAGTATACCTACTATTCATTTAATGCATAATATATCTAAAGAGGCTGTTACATATTACATCAGGAAAACTATAGCGAATAATGTACGGAACCCTTGGCGCATGAAGTTCTTTCATGAATTTTTTTAGTATGGGCTTCTCGTTTCTCTTTTTTTATTTTCGGAAGATAAATTGCAGCGGAAAAAATACACTGTCTTGTTTGATAAATTAGCTATATTAACACCGTCACTAGGACTAAAAACAAATGACGGCATCGTAACAAGTTTATGAGGATGATTATTAATTTCTCTTGATTATGGATTGACTGTCATCAGTTTTGAGGCTATTTAAGGTTAACCTTAACTTAATAAAAATCTCGTATAAGTAGTCTATAGTCTGTAGTACAGGCATACCACGTTTTCTGGCGATTGTCTTTCTGAAGGTTCGCTCATATGACGGTATTAAATTGTGACTATACACCTAACACATCATCCATACATGTATGAATCGGCTTTGCTCTAACCGCTCAGCGAAGCAGAAATTTAAATTTGGAAGGGAAATAAAAACTCTTTGAGTTATAGAGGTTCGGGTTAAAGGGGTCCGATTGTATATTATAAATACAAAGGGAACGCCCATCAAGTATAAGAGACCAATGAAAGCTAACATTGGGTAATGTTAATTAATGAGAACTTTTTCATTAATACAAATATTTTAAATAAAATAACTAACATAAATTTAATTAATTTTTGTCATTCATTTAAACATGTTAATTTATTAATATTTTGAATAAATTTTCAGTTCTGAGAAATTAATGTTTCCATAATATTTTATAATTCATAAAAAAATTCTTAAAAGATGAAAAGTTTCAATTGAATATTTATTACATACCTACATTTTTATACATAATTATAATAGTAAATAGTAACCTATTATACCAAACGTCATTTTTAACCCCCAACGCAAAACGGAGTGTTATGTGTTTCACGCGGGTGTATGAATGTATGTTTTCCTATAGCATCGTAGCGTATTAACGGGTGGCTCGATTTTGATACGGTTGGTTTTATTTGAAAGAGTATGATTCCCAGGTGGTTCTTAGTTATAGAGTTTAGTTAAAAAGTGCAAAATAATTAATAAAAATTTATTTAATTTAAAAAAATACGACAATCAAGAAAAAAATACATAAAACAACGTTGGTGCAGTGGGTTGTCTGTTTTCTATAGGCAATTATTACCAATGTACATAGCAACCCATGTTTCGTTTAAAATGCGCAAAATAAATTTTTCAAATTTATTTATTCCTCACTGAAATATAAAATATACAACTGTCTGTAATAATTATACAATAGGAGGATTTCCTGCCCAACTTGGAAGACCAGTGCTAGGGCAGGAGTCCAAAAATATAATTAAAGAGTTTGTCAGGTGTGTGTGTGTATATATTTGAGTATATAAGTATGTATATGTGAGAGAAGGAGGTAGTGTGTGTTAGCGTGTATATACAGTGTGTCCACAGACTCATCCTCAACATGGGGATCTCCGTTGTTATGGGAGATAGAGATTTGGTTAAATGAGACAAAATGTGCAGAATCTCCAGTACTACTACCCTGCGTAGTCAAACTTTCCATATTTTGCTTGGTTCGCGACCGACAGTTGAAAAACGAGATTTTCCCATTTTCGTTTTTTGTTTATAACTCGCTTATTAAGTAAGTTAGAAAAAAAATATTTTCACTTTCTTAAGGCCGTTTTTTATGAAGATTTCAAATCTCTTTTCATATTTTTATTTACTTTTATAGTTTTAGAGATACTTGTATTAACTTTGTTTTTTTAAATACACGTCAAAGATGACCATGACACCATTCGAAAGAGATTTTTTTTCTCTTTAATTTGATATGAGGGTTGATGGATTTATTTTCAAAAATAACAGAGTTATACGTAAAACACTGATTTTTAGTAGTAGGCTATGCTAAATTAATTGATAAAACAACAGAAGGCTTAGCAAACAGTTGAAATTCGCGTTGGTTTAGTAAACAGCTGTTTTGTTTTAGCTGTCAAAGTGTAGTTTGTTGCTAATTTGTCAGTTTACTAAGTGATTTATTAAATTTACTTTTGTTATCATGGAACAATTTTGTAACAATGTTACATGTTACATTGTTACATTGATACATTCTATGTCACAAAAATTCGACCAGAGCTGCAGAAATACTTCGATCAGTATCCAGAATGAAGACAACCTCATTCGTCTATTTACAGAAACTTACGAGTAAATTTAATAAACTATGGATCATTTAAAAAGCCGTTTACTAAGTCAACGCGATTAAGTCAAGAAGACAAAACTACTGTTTTACGATCAATTGTTGAAAATCGCTTATTTTTCATTGTTACAAAATGGTTCCATGATAACAAAAGTAAATTTAATAAATCACTTAGTAAACTGACAAATTAGCAACAAACTACACTTTGACAGCTAAAACAAAACAGCTGTTTATACTAAGCCAACGCGAATTTCAACTGTTTGCTAAGCCTTCTGTTGTTTTATCAATTAATTTAGCATAGCCTACTATTAAAAATCAGTGTTTTACGTATAACTCTGTTATTTTTGAAAATAAATTCATCAACCCTCATATCAAATTAAAGAGAAAAAAATACTCTTTCGAATGGTGTCATGGCCATCTTTGACGTGTATTTAAAAAAACAAAGTTAATACAAGTATCTCTAAAACTATAAAAGTAAATAAAAATAGGAAAAGAGATTTGAAATCTTCATAAAAAACGGCCTTAAGAAAGTAAAAATATTTTTTTTCTAATTTACTTAATAAGCGAGTGATAAACAAAAAACGAAAATGGGTAAATCTCGTTTTTCAACTGTCGGTCGCGAACCAAGCAAAATATGGAAAGTTTGACTTGACAGGGTAGTAGTACTGGAGATTATGCACATTTTGTCTCATTTAACCAAATCTCTATCTCCCATAACAACGGAGATCCCCATGTTGAGGATGAGTCTGTGGACACACTATATACCGAGTATTCAATCAACAATAATTTAAATTAAAAATTTAAAAAAACCCGACCCAAAACGACTACTTCTTATCGATATGAAATTATTAAATTTTTTCCCTCATATTCATGAACGCGTTGGGAATATTTTACAGCGGTCCCCAATTACGCTATACTTTTAAATGAGGAATAAAATAGTAGACTGCATATCTAGATGTGTAATAGATTATATTACGACGAGTGATGTCAGTATGTAAAAACGAGCGATAGCGAGTTTTTACAGTCACACGAGTCATAATACCATTGCGCAAGAGATGATATTATATTATGGTATTTTTTGCCATACCCACTTTAAAATACCTGTTTTTTACTTCATTTTCAAAAAAATTTGACAGTTCATTTGCGTCGCCACTTTTACTATTACAGTATGCCGTAAAGGTCGTGAGTAAGTAATGGCAGGCGCACGCAGGCGGATAGAGCGACTAAACAGAAGTTGCTATGGCAACCGTTTACTTACCGCACTAGTGCGGTAAGTAAAACACTTTCCGCATGCCTGCCAGTTTAATGACCCATTACAGGCCGGTATACATTATACACGCATCGAAAGTAGCTATTTTGTAGTGGGTATGGCTAAAAATATTAAATTACGTATTTCATACTTTTAAACAACCGAATAGGTAGTCGTTTTAGATCGTTTTTAACACGCTTATATTAGCTTTACCTGTATGTTTGCTTGCTTGCTTGTTTGTCAGTTTGTAACCGACTTCTTTGAACTTGATTTTGACCAACTTTGAACGGTCAGATTTAGTTTAAACGTTGTCGACTTATCAAGGACCGACGACAATACAATAATTCAATAAGTTTGTCCCATTATCCTGACCAGGATCTCCAGGACTAAAAAAAAAAGCAAAAAACTTCAGATTGAACTGAAACTTTGCACACTTATCAAGGACCGATGACAATACAATAATTCAATAAGTTTGTCCCATTATCCTGACCAGGATCTCCAGGACTAAAAAAATAAAAAATAAATAATAATTTAAAAAAAACTCGGGTCGCAGTGCCAAACCCTGCCGACAATATAGTGTATTTGCTAATACAGGCTTTGTGGCTTTATTAAATAAACTTAAGTTTGTTTTTGGACCAAATAAAAAATTTAACCCCTTAATACGTTCCTTAAAATAATTTTTTTTTTCTTAATTTCAATAATATTATCAATTCAACCTCTGTACCAAATTAAATACACCCTTCAGTAAGTAAATCACTATCCGCAAACCAGTGTTTTCATAAATTTTTTAAGTCCGGTCCTGTCGGGCCGATTTTATTAAAATTTTAGCAGCACATTTTAAACTTCACTAAAGGGTTAAATTTCAATTTTGAAACGATTCTAAGAATTTTTTCGGTATTTTTGGGCCCAAAAACTTTTTTCGGCCCCTAAAAACTACCCTTAAAATGGTCCGATCGGGCCCATTTTAAATAGGCTTCGTGCGGTAATGGGTCCCAATGTGTGTACCAAATTTCGTTTAAATCGATTAAGTCTGTCGAGAGTTATCGTGTACACACATATATAAATATATATATATATATATATATATATATATATATATATATATATACATAAACATTTTTAAAAATGGTGGCAAACTGTTCAGGAGGGTATGAAACGTCGAGAAATTTTGGTCCGACCCCTAGGTCCCGCCATCCGACCGACGCCAATAGTGTATGTGCCATATTATGGCAAATACACTAAAAAACTAAAAAACACGCTTTAATGAACTAAAAAGTAAAAAATAATTAATTTTATTGTAAAAAAGCGTGGGGTGCTTTGTATCATATTTTCATACTACCCCACGCCTTTTTACAATAAAATTAATTATTTTTTACTTTTTAGTTCATTAAAGCGTGTTTTTAGTTTTTTTTTCTCTAATTTTTAATTTAATTTATTTTAAGTGAGTCGACTTGTACTCTCGAAATTCTTCTTCCACTCAAACAATACATGGTTGCGGCGTCTATTGGAGTCGGAATTTTGGACAGAGTCGTGTTAAAATTACCTATTGGAACAGTAAAAAAGCGAATTTCATAAGATAGTAAAGGCCAATATCGCTTGAAGCGTCAAGTTTGTGTCTTTTCGTTCAGAAAAATTTGAGAACCACTGCTGAATACCCTGTACAGTTAATCATAAATTTTAGTGTTTTATAGCAAATGTATAAAACATATATCTTTTTTAACTTGTCAGGAACTGGTCTGTCGGTCATGTGAATTGTGTATGCAGGGGCGGCTCAAACCTATTTAAAGAATGATGGCGAGAATAATACAGAGAATTTGAATTCACTCTGTATAAGACCGCGTGGTCTTAAGAACACTCACTCTTTTAGGGTTCCGTACCTCAGAATGAAAAAAAGGAACCCTTATAGGATCACTCTCATGTCTGTCTGTCTGTCCGTCTGTCACAGATTATTTTCTTCGAAACTACTGGACGAAAAAAGTTGAAATTTGGTACATATATAAAGTTAGGTGACCCAGTCACGGACGTATAATAGCGTAAATAAACGAATCCTGATTTTGGGGGTTAATTTTGGGGGCACTTAGAAAATTAAAAAAAAAGTTTTTTAAGTGCATTATGTGACATATTAAACGAAAGGGCTCGTTATGAGAAATACAAATATATTTTTTTTATAATTTTAAAATGCATAGTTTAAAAGATACTAAAGAAAATAGATGAAAATCGAGCATTACCCCCCCCCCGCCCTTATCACCGAAACTACTGAGCCTAAAATGTTGAAAAAAATATCGAATATAGTGCCTCACTCATAGTTTACAGGAAAACCTAAACGAAAATCCTAAGTCTTTAAATTCCCACGGGAATCGGAATAGTACGGAACCCTTCTCCACGCGAGTCTGACTCGCACTTGACCGGTTTTACTCTTCTTCCACTTATCCAGTTAACTTGAAATTTTGCTGTAGTCGTATGTAATTCCGATGACAATACAATGTTCTGATATCATCGAGCTGATTTGATGAAAGAGTCGGAAGATAGGCATTAAAACTCCAGACCCCTTGAGGTTTAATAGTAGATAGAACCGTGTACCTGTTCATTTTTCTTGCCTGAAACAGCTGCTTCCACTTAAGGGATAACGAGAGCTTGATGATGAAGCCGGAAGGCAAAAACTCCTTAAGTTTCAATAGTGAATTAAAAATTTAAAAATAAAGTAGGCATATTTTTTTAAACAATCTTTTGTAAAAATGTACTAAAAAGAAAAATATAACGTTTAATTTGTGTTCATCATCTCACTTTTGCCACGACCAAGCTTCGGCACTGATTATAGTTCCTACAACTTTTGCACGAATAGTCCTGTCACAAGTATAACAAACAGAACTATTAATGATTTGTTGAAATTAATTTATTCAAATGCTGGTGGTATTATTTTAAAATTTAAAGCTAAACTGAATTGCAGTGTACGGATGTAGGTTTTTTTGTAACATTTTCCTATTGTTTATTCAGTTATGTACCTTTTAATTTTGTATGAATGTACAGAAGTTTGGTTAAGCAAAAAGAAAACTAAAAGCAACATTGTTAAGGTTATTTTATAACGTCGGTGTTGAATGTAACAACGAGAAAAGAAGTTTGTGTTAAAACAAAGGCAATGCAGAGTACTGTTTAGTAAATTTGATGTTAGTATAGTGGCAAGTTATTGCTTGTTATTGTTTTTGAATAGGTTAGCTCTATTATGACGTCAGAATTGATCGGAATGTGGATAGTCGGCTAATCACTATTTATAACGCCTGAAGCCTCACATAAGCGGCAGGACGTTTTGAGTGAGTGGACACTTGAGAGAGAAATTTGAATTGGAGTCTGATGATCTCCATTTAGTTGAAAACAAAATATGACATTCTTAAATCTAGATTTAAAGCTGAAAGTCGTATCAGGAACAGAGCGTGATACTTTTCTTTCGATATCAAGGTATTTTAGTATTGATATCGTCCTTTCGATACTACATTTGTTAATTTGAACCAATAATAATTCGAGGATTTTTTCAGCGTTTCGATATGTTTACAGACATTCGTTTCAACAATGGAAAAAACAATGTGATAGAGGGAAGGTTAGGTTAGACCAAGCTTCCTGTTTCCCTAAAACCTACACCATTGGTGTACTTCAGATTTTATTGGATAGAAATATGTCATCTTTATAATAATTATACAGCGTGTAACAAAATATGTTTCGAAAAAATTATATTCTTGTGACGATAGACACATTTTTCTATTATTATTATTATTTATAATACATGTTGAAAAATGTCAGCCAGTTCGAACGTTCAAACAGCCAGGGAGACTCTATCTTTAAAAAAAAATTTTTTTTTTACTCAAAAATAATTGCTGGTCCATACTTCGCGTCACTGCCGTAGCGGCATTATCTTTAAAATACACACTTTTAGGAATTATAACTGTTTCCAAAAAAAATCTGAATCTTTTATAGCCTATTTATAAAGTAGATTCTAATCCCCGAAAAAGTGGGACGACCCCATTGTTGAATAGATAATTGTAAAACTTATAGTACTAAGCATTTTGAACGAAAGTAATATTGTATTGGTTAGAAAATAAATCCCACCATTTTAACTATGCTTGAACAAGTTATTCGCGGCTCTTAATAGTGCCTTTTGCAGCCTTGGAATTCTCCGAAGTTTAGATTAGACTTTAGAAATAATGTTTTCAAACTGAACGAATTCCACGTTTCCTGGACGACTTAAGCACGTGTCTCTTTCATCGGTGTTCAAAGCCGGCCTTGTTAACGGGTCGCTTTTGAAATCCCTCATCAATATGGCATTGAAAAAATTAATAAAATCCCGCATCAATACGGCAGCTGCCAAAATTATTAAAATCCCGCATCACTATGGCACTGTCAAGATTATTGGAATTCCGCATCAATATGCCACTGCCAAAGTTATTCAAATCCCATTATCCCGCATAAATATGGCACTGCTAAGGTTATTAAAATCCTGCGTCAATGTGGCAGCTGCCAAAGTTATTCAAATCGCGCATCAATATGGCGCTGTCAAGGTTATTGGAATTCCGCATCAATATGACAGCTGCCAAAGTTATTAAAATCCCGCATCAATTTGGCACTGCCAAGGTTATTAAAATCCTGCGTCAATATGACAGCTGCCAAAGTTATTCAAATCCCGTATCAATATGGCACTGCCAGCCTGGTGGTGCCATATTGATGCGGTATTATTAAAATACCGCGTCAATATGGCACTGCACAAGTTTTATTTCACACAATAGTCGTAATTTACAATGCATACCTATATTAGAAATCGGTGGTATGAACCGGTTGCATTTAGGCATTCCGTACATGTTTTGGCACCTAGGGCTTTTTCATTGGCCAGAATCAAATTCCTAACCAATCAGAACCCGAGTGCCAAATGCATGTACGGAATGGCTTTTGGTGCCAAACTGCAGTACGGAATGCGAACCGGCTCCGAAGTCAACCTGTAATTGCGCGAAGTATCTTAAAGTTAGCCATATGTTCACAGTGGTAGGTAAGTATGATGTTGATATTATTCCTGTAAATAATTTAGTATGTTCTGTGCTTCTGCAGATATTTGCTGCTCCGTGCACTAAAGTGCACTCTACATGTACATTGTATATAAATATTTACATTGACGAAATGGTTTCTGCATCCCTTGTTAACTGTTCTCTCTGAAGAGGCAAATTGGCTATTTGATTTTGAAAATGTTACATTTCTACTTCATTATTTTGCTAGATATGTAAGTTATTAACGTTCAAATGGCAAAATCACATAGGTTGAATTTTTCGTACATTTTTGGTTTCGGAAATGATTTTGTTCATATCCGAAGGCCAGTTTTTAGCCAAAGTCATATAGCTATTGTTATTGTATACTGCAAAAAAAGCGAGGGAAAATATTTATTATTATAAACCGAACGAAGTTATGAGAAGTTTTTTTTTATTTCTTGTTTTTTTTTAATATTCTTTGTAGAGTTGTGTGTGTGATTTAAATAAAATAATATAAACACAATTTCGTTATTATTATTATTATTCATTAAATTAATAATTATGTGTTTCAAGCTAAGCAAAATATTGTGTTCCATTCACATTTTCTCCCTTTTGTAATCTCCATTTTAATTGTCTGGGGGACATTTTGCATATACGGGTGAAACTTATAACCTTACTTTTTTTAAGTCTGTTAAAAATCTACCGAAATAATATGTATTTAGAAACATAACATGCCAAAAATTCGACATGAGCGTTTTTGCAGTTTGGCCACAGATATTGTTAGTTTTGATTCCAAGCTTGTTTTCGACGGAGACAATTTAGAATTAAAATTGTTAGCAAAAAGTTTTTTTCTGTTTTATATACTAGTGCATAATTTTCGTATTTTTATTTAATATATCTTTTAAACTATGCACTTTAAAATTATAAAAAAAAATATATTTGTATTTCTCATAACGTGTGTTACAGTGCACGCCTGAGCCAAGAGAGAGAGAGTGTCGCAGTAGTGGGGAGAACAGCAGCGAAGGAGCGGACCAAACATTTCGTTGCATATTTCCCCTCACGCAGCTGTTCACAGCCCGACATAAGATGTTTCACATCAAAAATCAATGCATATAATTTTATACCTTTTTAGGGTTCCGTACCTCCGTATAGAACCCTATATTACCCTGCCTATACGATGTCTGTCTGTCTGTTCGTTTGTTGGTCCGTCTGTCACAGGGCTCTATCTCACAAATGGTAAGAGATTATAGTTAGTTGAAATTTTCACAGATTGTGTGTTGTTATGGCATGAATGCTGGCAAATAATCGGCAAATAATAATTAGAAAATAATCAACTAATTTTGATAACTTAATGTTTTTTATATTGACAAGTGGAAGTGGAGTCATCGTACGTGATGATAATAAACTATATTATTTATATTGGAAACAAACCATGTAGCCGTGAGGTTCAATCTTATACTGTGCTTTTAAAATATAGACACAGTTTAGATCAAGGATCGGCAACTGGCGGACCGCGGTCCAAGTTCAGACCGCAGAAGGTCAAAAACTGGACCACCAAAATTTTTTTGAATTATTTAAAAAATATTTTTTGTACTTTCCGCTACGAAAGTTTTATTTTCGAGTGCTTTGTGGCGGTAACAAAGAGGCACATTTTGAAGAACCAATATCTCTCAAGATTATAACGACCGCCCACCTTGAAGACACTCTTCGCTTAAGCTGCTCCCCGCGTGAACCTAACTTTAAAAAACTGACTCAAGACCCCAAATGTGATTTCTCCCATTGATTTTTGAATACAAAAAAATTAGTAAAGAATATGAGTTTTTAGTGTATTTGCCATATGGCACATACACTATTGGCGTCGGTCGGATGGCGGGACCTAGGGGTCGGACCAAAATTTACTTACTGAAGGGTGTATTTAATTTCGTACAGAGGTTCCATTGATAATAATATTGAAATTAAGAAAAAAAATATTATTTTAAGGGATGTATTAAGGGGTTAAATTTTTTATTTTGTCCAAAAACAAACCTAAGTTCACGTATTAAAGCCACAAGGCCTGTATTACAAATACACTATATTGTCGGCAGGGTTTGGCACTGCGACCCGAGTTTTATTTTTTTTGGACCTCGATAAAAATTTTCAACAGTATCCGGACCCCACCTATAATTACTTGCCGACCCCTGCTTTAGACTAATTAAATTGTTGTAACGGTACGGAACCCTCGTGGCGCGAGTTCTACTCGCACTTGACTGTTTTTTTCAGTATAAAGTGTATTGTTTGTAGGTATATAGGTAATATGATATGTTCTGCGTCTAGCTGTTGGTTTGGTGCCAAATTACTTATTCTACATTCAGCTTGAATATTGAAGCCTTATTGGAAATTTTCAACTCCAGACAATTTATTACTAGGGTGAGAGAATTGCTATTCTAAAACCGTCATTCAATCAGTGGTTTGCTTACCACGAGAATGTTGAGAATTGTATACTAAAATGCCAGGCATTAAAATTCAGTCGTCTCTTTCATATTGTACCAGATGTGTAATGTCGCAGACCACCATTTGTGTAATTTCGGAGCACGAAATGGTTTTTCTCCGAAATTATTCATTTGCAGCACTTAGGTTTGTCAAATTGTCACAGAATTTCCAGCTTCTAAACTATAAGTTGAGTAATTAAAGTAGTAAATACTCGATCGTCGAAAATTAAATTGTGTTTTAAAGACCACCAACAGCTAAGGTTATTTGGATCTAGCACCAATTCATATTTTCAATTCATTATTTTTTTTTAATAATAAATTGAAAATCCAATTGACACTTTTACCAGCTCTCGGGCTATAGAACCCGGGAACTGGGAACTTGTAATAGAGGAACCATAGCAACGCCATATAAAAAACAGCATTGCTACACTCTCGGCTATTCTTGTCGAGTCAAGTAGCCAAATACCCGAATAAAATCGAGGTCATTATAATAACAACATATTTTTCCTTTTCGAATCGAGGCCGATGTTTAATAAATAATCGACTTTTATTTTTATCTCAAGTCCGGTAGTGCAGCAAGGAGATAATAGCTAAGAGCTAGTGAACATTTTCACTCATGAGTTTCTACCGTTTAAATTTTTTTTAGAAAAGTATAGTTTTTTTATTGCAAGGGAATGAACAATCTCGCTAGACAACTTGAGTCTTGAGCCATCTCTAAATTATTCAAATTTTTCGACATTCGAAAAAATAGAAAAAAATTAATTCTACCGCTTAACATTTTGGTTTTATATCAATCCAAGTGTAAAAAACTCGGGTTTGATTTTGGACAAAATAAATAATTTAACCCCTTAATACACCCCTTAAAATAATAATTTTTCTAAATTTCAATATTCGACATGGATTTTTTATCACTTGAACATTTGCACCAAATTATTTCCATATTATACACCCTTCAGTAACTAATTCGCCATTCGCAAACTATAAGTGTCTTCTTAAAATTTATAAGTCCGACCTTGTCGGGCCGATTTTATTAAAATTTTAGGGTCACTTTTTAATTGCTACTAAAAAGATAAATTTCAATTGTGAAACATTTCTGATTATTTTGTCGGTGTTTTTTGGCCCATTTTTTCCAACCCTAAAAGCAACCCTTAAAATGTTCCGATTGGGCCCATTAGGCTTCGTGCCTTGATGGATTCCAATGTGCATACCAAATTTCGTTAAAATCAATTAACTCTTTCGAAAGTTATTGCTCCCACACATATCGGTCCTAACGCCCAGAAAAACAAAAAGTAGTTCGAAAAATTGAGGGGTGGCCCAGGACTAGAATTAGGTACCTAGCGAGGTTGTCCATTCCTTTTTTGCAGTAAAAAACTACCTTCCTACAAAATATCAATCGGTAGAAAGTCATGTGTGAAAATATTCGCTAGCTCCTACACTATAAGTTTTGATACTGAAAAACGAAGCAATATTTTTAGTGTGTAAAGTTTTTTCCCCGTAACAATAATAATAAATGTCTTTATTATAATTATACTTTCGTGTATAAAGTACCAATCGACTCGGCTACCAATCCGTACAGTAAACTTGGAGGTTTATAAAAAACAAACTACTGCACCTGTTTCACCTGAACAGAGCTCAAGCTGTCTCCAGATCATTCTGAATTCTGTCGTTGCAAAGATACGATCAACTGGAGACCGTCGCCATTTTATGATATCACGTTCTTAAACTCGGATGTAAAATTAATGTATGTATAAACGCGCAATAAAATTGCAGTTAAAGGTTTTTTTACGACAGAAAACAGAAAAGCACAAGCTTGTGGGTGTCAACTAAAGCCGCCAGATAGCATTTCTGTCGAAGTTGTTTAAGCTTTTCTCTCATCAGTGTTAATTATTAAATAGACCGCATCATTTGTGAAATGATGTACATCTGATGATAATATGTTGCGGCGTTGCCAGCATAATTATGTGGCCGCACTACCGCCATATTTATGTACAGTTAGCTCGTTATGAAATATTATAGTGAAACAACTGTATGACCTAATAATGGTTTACAGAACGGGGTTTTATCAATACTACTTACAGCGAAACTTGTGAATTTGAACGCCTCAGCGTGTTGGAATACTCGTCTAAGTTCAACGACTTTTGTCTGTACCATTCGCGTATAGCAAAAAACCGCTCGGCCAGCGAGCCAGTTGAACATAGAGCTTAGCAGATACATACCTATCTACACTACAATGTCTATACAGACTGCAGGGGATATTACCTATAACCTAAATTAGAAGCGAAGTTTGCTGTACATGTAAAATGTCAAACATTCTGAAAAGACTGAAAATGAAGTGAAAAGCAGCTATTTTCACAACGCCGCTATTGGAGATTCGATTTTAGGTACCTGTTTAGCGGGTTGAAACACAAGCGATTAGGCCCTGCATTCAGGGCTCATTCTGATTGCTCGAATACCCCATCTTGATGTCGTTTTCACACACACACAGACACACACACACACCTAAACGAAGGTAACAACTAACTAGTGAACTCTGTATACTAATATGGATATAGCCGATAGCGATTAAAAAATGGGTTTTGTATGTGGAGAATGTTCAAAGACATATTCTTCAAGACAGGCATTAATGTTGACAAAATTAGAATGAAAACTTCAGGTAAGGCTAGTAATCTAAAAGTCGATCAATTGTTTGACATTTCAAAATAAAACCTAATTTAATATTATTATTTGAGATATTAGGATGGCCAATATTTATACAGTAACATAGTGTTCTTGAGAAATTGGAATGGAAAATTGATCGACTTTTATGGAAAGAATTCGATTACAAGCCTTACCTGAAGTTTTCATTGTAATTTTGTGAACATTAATGCCTGTCTTGAAGAATATGTATTTGAACATTGTCCACATACAAAACCCATTTTTTAATCGCTATCAACTATCCATATTATACTATACAGAGTTCACCAGTCAGTTGTTAAGTTCGTTTAGGTGTGTGTGTGCGTGTCTAACGACATCAAAATAGGGTATTCGAGCAATCAGAATGAACCCTGACTGCAGTGCCTAGTCGCTTGTGGTTGAAACTGAGACTTTTAGTTGTCGGTTTTCTCTGTTTTTTAACGTTGTTAAGAGAGAGATAGAACGATTGAGTCGCGCCAACTTCAATTCGCATGTATACACCAAAACGTCAAAATGACAGACATAACTCAACATAAATTTCACATGGATCTGACAGATCTAATATTTTTGCGGCATTTTTGCGCGCTCAAATATTGCCGGTACAATTCAAATTGCCAATAGAGTTGCTGTGAAAGATAATATGCAATTAGGTACTCGGAACGAAACATAGCGTTTGCAACGCGTGTGATTGCTGCCCAAGGTACGACCCTTGTAATGCAATATACTATTTATAGGGTATGACAAAAAATCATACATGTAACATATATCTGATATCTCGTGCGTAATGATAATATTATCACTCGTGTGACTGTTAAAAATTGCTGCGCTCGTTTTAACATAGGATCACTAGATTCACTGCTCGTGCGTAATATACCTCATTATGACACTATGTAAATGTAATACCTATACAACCAATAATTTAAATTTCACACACACGCACAACTCTGGGTAAGTTAAGGTTTGCGCTCAGATCGATCTTAGTGCTCTAATGCGTTCGAATTTAACATTTATATGCTCTGAAAGATCACTATCCTGTGTTCGGATTTAAAATCTGGAGGAGATCGAGCGTCGCTCTATGAACTCCGAGGAAAGCGAACGAGCAAGCAGATTTTCCAAATTCAGAACATTCATTTTAAAAATGAGCGGAAACACGTGTTGTGAGATTGGACAAATTTCGAAGTTTATTTGTAAGAGGTAAATTTTCCATAGGTAAAAATACACGTAGTTATAATATTTATTCAAAGAATAGTATTAACCAAGAAATATACATTGCACAGAATGTTTTTATTATTATCTATGGGTCGAAAAAAATCAACAGTCGGTAGTACTATTAAGTCTAAAATACCTAAACGAATAAAATCAGGAACAATAAAGAATATACCCCGTGTCCGGTCTCAAAGGTGAACATAGGGATTTAACATGGTATTGTTCATTTTTGCTGATTTCGCCCATTTAAAGTACAAGAAAGGTAATGGCACGTATCGAAAGATAAAATTATTGCGAATCAAATGATTCCAAAAATAAGACCAAAAATGAAATTTTTACTTTAAAATACTAATTTGAAATTTACCGGTTTTGCAGTAATGATTTCAAATTAAGTAGGCGAAAAACAAAACACTGAAAGAAGTGTGCTGTAATAAAATTGTCAAAAAACTTTTGTACTCGTAATTGGTACACGTAAGCATTTTTACAATAATTAAAGTAAAAGTGAATAATTACTCCAATGAAGAGAGTTTTTATGGTAAAAACGTTTTACAGCGGTGTTAGTTTGCGGAGAGTTAGAGATTTGTTTTCTAATAAGTTTAATGGCACACAACGTTAATTCCCTATGTTCGACTTTGTGACCGGACATCCGGTATAATATATCGGTTTTAGTAATACGAAATTAATTTACTGGCGCCATTTTATTCTGACGTTTGGAAGAATCTGCTAGATTACGTTCGGAATTGTTTAGATAGCTCGAATTGCTCGCTTGTCACGTGACCAAAAATCTGCTCGCTAGGCTCGATCAGTCGAGCGCAAAACCGAACTTTACCTTCTGTAAACAAAGAGTATCCAAAAAATAAAACTAAAAATGCTTCTCAATTTCGACGCACTTGTGTTCAGCCTAATATAAAATATTTTCTCTATGATTTTAGCATTACGCAATACCATTGGTATCGGCCGAAACTGAAAGTGAAAAAACCCGAAATTTGGCTTTGACTAAAAAACTGGCTTTCGGTCGAACTCTACTTAAAACGTCAAGTATAGAAAGGCCTGCTTTTAGGATATGTTTCATTGTAATGTGCAGTCACATAAACTGAGCTTCATTAAAATTTCACTTGCAATTACCGAGTTGTGAAGTGGACACTAACTAACTTGTTTAGATGAATAGGTAATCACCATCTGTACGCATTCCAAGTTCTGATTAGCTGTTAATTGTTTGGATTTATATTATTTTAGGCTTTACCCGTGCATTAAGAGTATTCGATACCGACGAGGGGAAAGGAGAGCGCAGTGGACTCTTCTTTCCTCTCGCCTGAAAACGACTACAGCTCTCCCGACGCTATTTTTAAAGCTAAAGGATTCGGGTAAACGCCAAATGAAGGACCGAGAGTCATACTACGGATTCTATAAGATAATTTTTTGAAAAAAGGTTTTCGCTACGTGTGAAAGATTACGTAATTTTTAAAAAGTTGTAAGTTTTTCCAGGAAAATATTTTTCAATTTTTCGCCTGAAGGTTCTGTATAGTGTGATTCTTGGTCCTTAATTTGGAACCCTTTAGCTTTAAAAATAACGTCGGGGGAGCTATAATCGTTTTCAGGCGAGGAGAAAGGAGAGCGCAGGAGATTTTCCTTTCCCGTCGCCTGAAAACGGTTACATCTCTCCTGACCAAGAATCACTTCAAGCGAAAAATTAAAAAAACATTTTCCTGGAAAAACTTACAACTTTTTGAAAATTATGTGATCTTATGTCCACGTTGTTGTTGTGTATATTTAATTTTCCTTAGTTTTAACTGTCCAAGGTACAGTTAGACGCTAGTTAGGTAAGAAATAATGATTTGTAGTTATTATGTAATGTTCTTTTTTATTGTAAAAGATTTTGTTAAAACTGAGTACCTATTGTGTATCTCGTTTCTAGTGATTTCACTGATGTGCATTTGCCGCGATTGTGTATTTTCCACACTAGTGAAATGTGAACCATTTCACGTGAAATTATTCACCATCGAATTTGTCAGTGAAACGTGAAATAAGAGTGAGACAGAGAGTACATTGATAAAGGACACATAAAAACACGTTAACATGACAGCTTTGTTCTTATTATAGATAATAAAAGAAACGCAATAAACGATAATACACAAATTTGAAATATCTTAATTTTTTAAACATAATTATAGGCAAAGACACATTATGAATTTATATATTTATTTATAATACGTAAATTTGGAAATAAATTTCTCTTTAATTTTTTAAATATAATAATTATACTCAAAAACACATTATGAATATACCGTGTGAGTTTTTTCAAAGCGTACATAGACTGTTTCACAATTTAAAATCGTGGTATAGACATTGTTGGTATCTATCTGGTCTGCCTGGAAACTACACATTAAATAACGCAGAGACTTGCCGACAACTATTTCCACCAGAATACAAGTTGTACATAAGAACCTTTTCTTCCACGGTGTACATTTTTTATAGAAAAAATATTAAATTAATCTCTTAACTTATAAAATTTATTATCGCAACTCAATAATAATAAATTGTAAATAAAAACATTCGTTTCCATAGTTTCTAACAATATCTATACCACGATTTCAAACTGTGAAACAGCCTATGTACGTTTTGAAAAAACTCGCACGGTATAATATAAGATCGATAAATTAAATTACAAAGTTTACTTTATTTATATACTTCATCAATTTTTAGGCGCGATCTAAGCAAAGCTAGAAGCGCCTATATACACTCGCTTTGTCTGTACGTCTGTCAATCTGTAACGGATTTTTTGTATCCGTCGTACAGCCCAAACGGCTTAATCGATTTTAAAAACTTTTTTTGTTCGATTCCTCTCGGGGCCTATTTGATCCTAGCGTCACCCAATTTTTGAATTTTGGCCCCAGAGGGGAGAAAATTAGAAAAAACGGTGTTTTTTTGCTTATAGTTCGCTCAATTCAAGTCAGATCGATTCGAGTCTTAAACGAAAGAGGAGAAAATTCTAGATAGATTTTATGTATAATATTGTATCAACACAGTTTTTTAATACAGATTTGTATGAAAATACAAATATATAAATGCGACTTTATTTAATAAATCTTGTTTCGGTTGTCCTTGTCTGTTGCACAGTGGATATGGAAATTGAAAGATAGCGTATGCTCTGACTTACAATAAAAAGGGGTGCTATATTTTAATATAGTCATTCAATTTTTTGACTGGTGACGTTTGTTTTTTGTGTTTAAAAAGCATGGTCTACTGAGTTAAAATGACCTATAACTAATTATTGACGTCGGTCGGATGGCGGGACCTAGGGATCGGACCAAAATTTCTCGATGTTTCATATCTTCCTGAACAATTTGGTTTTCTCTGTCTGTATGTCCGTTTGTACGCTTATAAGTCGAGAACTACTGATCCGACTTACGTGAATTTTTTTGAGGTGAATAACTTCTTATGCGACTGCGAGTTTTAAAATATTCTGGCATCACGCAAAAGCAATTGAACTGATTCTCAAATAAAAACGAAGGTTCTGGCATCACGCAAAACCAAATAGGTAGTGGATGCTTTGTTATTTTAAAGCTATGCTTTTTAACGCACATTTCAGATGGGGACCTAAATCATGAAAAGTGAAACGTCACGTCACGAAAAAGTGTAACGTCACTTTTGTAAAAATTATCCGATCCTTTTGAAAATTAATATTTGAGAGTTTTATAGGACACACAAAAATAAAATGGCGTCAGATTTCAAAATGGCGCCCAAATTATGCACTTTTTTGTAAAAATTATCCGATTCTTTTGAAAATTGATATTTGAGAGTTTTATAGGACACAAAAAATAAAATGACGTCATATTTCAAAATGGCGGAAATATGTAGTGGTACTCCTTTGTAAAAATTATCTGATCCTTTTGAAAATTGTTATTGAGAGTTTTATAGGACACAAAAAAATAAAATGACGTCAGATTTGAAAATGGCGGCCTTATGTACTTTTTTGTAAAAATTATCCGATCCTTTTGAAAATTGATATTTGAGAATTTAATAAGACACAAAAAAATAAAATGGCGTCAGATTTCAAAATGGCGATCAAATAATGACTTTTTAATTGTATTATTTATATCTTTGATAAATTAGGTTTTATATACAATGCGTAAGAAGCATAGCTTCTGTCGGATGTCTTACGACACATCATGATTTTTTTTATTTAGCAGGTTCCAAGTTACGCTTAATAGTCAACCGTTGCTATGGAAAATTGTTTAAAACATTCACTGTACTATTTTTTCTATGTAATCCAATACATATTTACATTAGGACTTATGGCTCATAGCCTACTACAAAATTGTAAATCTTCTCAGTGTTATTTTCCCTATGTTCAGTAAAACCGTTTACACACAGTACCTACATGAATACCGCGCCTTGTAATTCTTGAATTACTTGTATGCTCCAAGATTTTTTATTCTCTTTACGTTCATTGTTATTTATTTGTCAAACACCGCATAATATAACCTCATATCCGCATTAATTTGTATTTTTGAAGTGAAAATATCCAACAAAAAATAAAATCTCTACTTTGTGGCCTAGTGATTTCACAAGTGAATTCATATGTTACACAATCGAGTGAAAATTTTCACGTGACATGAAAATGTGAAAATGAACAAATTCACAAAAGTTACACAATAGCTCCCCTGAATTCATTAGATTTTTGATTTTGTGAGAATAAAGTTTGTTGAGTTAAAATCTGTCTTTATTCTCTTTATGAGAATAGGTACTTATTACTGGCGACGAGGTGTGAACCTATTTTGTTGACATTATGGCGTTAATAGGGGTCATAGAAAATTTTGTCCCAGGCGAGGACTTTGAGAGTTATATGGAAAGGATGAAGCAATATTTTTACGTAAATCAAGTAGAAGAAAAGTTTAAGGTGCCAAAAGGTGTCAAAACTTTTTTTAAAAAAATTCTGCAGGATCTGTAGTGTGATTCTTGGTCCTTCATTTGGCGTTTATCCGAAACTTTTAGCTTTAAAAATAGCGTAACCGTTTTTAGGCGAGGGAAACTTGCGGTATTGAATAAGTATACTCGTCAGTTCTGACAGAAACGTTGTCTTTTCCGTTATAGTCCAAGAGGTCACGGTAAAAAACTGTGAGAATTTTGTAAAGGCTAAGTAAGCAGTCGGTCGAAGTTTGGAACTTCTACCGACTGCTGAGTAGGTTTGTTCTATCAAAATGAGGTCTGACTGTTTTAACATTGGAAATGCTTATGTTCGTATATGGGGGCAGAGTTACGAGTTTTCGTTCAAGGCCAAAAGACAACGGTGTCGCGATCAAGTGAAGAGCAATCATGTAAAATTTAACAAGTGCAATTTTTTCGAAATGTGTTTTATATCATGTCTAGTTAATTGACGATCTGCGGTGTTATTTTTGAGCAAATGTTAATAAATACTGTAGAAAAATCCATTTAAAAGTTAAGTAATCAAGCAAAAGTGAACGCGTATATAACAGAAGAATAATAGGGTTATTCCTGACAAAACTAAACAGTGCATTGATAAATATTGTGTGTATAATAAACAGTTAATTATGTTTCATATATGCTGTTATCATTTCCAATGTCCTCGATGGTTGCAAGGATTGCGAAATCTGTGAATTTTTTTTCATAAATTATATTTATTCATTAATTTAACACTGCATGTACCAAATTTCAGTTTTTACAAAACACTAGTAAGCGGTCCCAGGCTGGCAGGACTATGAGGAGGGGCTTTTTAGTGGGTATTGCTGCGGCCGAGTCCCACACTACCCACAAATGCGGGTGTCCGTAAATGAATTTTTACCCCTCATTTAAAAAAAAAAAAAAGTTTTTGTACATCATTTAAAACGCCCCGATGCCAGGTGTCCCGACCACTAACTTGTTGATTGTAATATATTTATTTATTTACAGTTTACACTATAAATTCTAACTAACCTCAAAATATTTAAACCATAATAAAGTTTTGAAAACATCACAAAACAACTTTTGAATGGCCGTATCTTCTAAAATCTAAACTAAAAGAGATATAGGTACAGACGTTTGCTTGTGCTCACTGGGACTGGAATCAGTATAATTTGTTTTATGGCCATTCTCAATTTGAAAAATATAAGAATTCGATTTTCCCGATTTTTTTATAGGATAAACTTCAAAAAACGCAAATTTTCGACGAAAATCGAAATCTCTCAGAACTTTTTCAAACTTATCATGTTTACCTATATAGTAAAAGACACGGTGATCCCAATGAGTACAAGCAAACGTCTTTATCTCTTCTGGTTTAGAAGTTGAATGCGTTTAAATTAAAAAAAAATTGTCCATAGTTTTAAGTTCGAAACTGGCAGACAGATCTACATTTTTATTGCATTAATTTAGATATAGATCTTGCGCCGATCGATACGGTTAGTTTTATTTCAATGTAAGCGAAACTAAGCACTGTAAAAAAAGCTGTGTAAAATTACAACAGGTATGTTTGTACACTTGTTATTATTAATTAACAGATAGAGGGAAATTTACAGTAAAAATTACGTATTCATGTAGTACTAGTTCATAAAGTTTACAGTGTCGGTAAAATTTTTGAAACATTTTTATGTAGGCACATTCACAGGAAGCTTACATAAGATCTAGTAATGTGGCTTTTACACAATGGGCCGTCCATATATTATTATGTCACATAAAAACGGTTTTTAGACCCCTCCCAACCCCTATATCATAGTTTATGTGACGTCACAATCTTACGTGAATGAGATATTATAGTATATTAGGTAACTAGTGTGCTAAATACATATTTATACGTCAGTCGCGATGTTTTCGGCACAGTGGGCATTGCGAGCCAAATACGAGTGCTGAAAACAACGCGCCTGACGCATAAAGATTTAGCACACGCGCTGCACACTATACTTTATTCAACACATGCATGGTTTTAGACTTTAATTGAATTAATATCTAGTTAGATAATGGTTCATTATGTAACTGTTTTTCATTATAGCACTGAAAAGCGTTACATAATGGATGATCATGATGTTACCATGAGTCAATAAACGGCTATTTAAAAGCGTACATGTGTTGATTGAAAGATTTAAAACAAAAAAAAAAAACCGCAGACGCTAATGACCTAAGTTGTCGACGCGTCTATAATTTACAATAAATAAAAATAAATTAAAAAACCGCTATAATTTGTAAACTAAAAGACTAAAAGGGATAGAGAGGTAAGAGTGATCGGAATCGGTTCAGCGTGATTTTTTCTATATGAAAACCTTATTTCCAAATTATATTTAAACGGTATCTGAAAGATTTTTAACGGTTCTTAAAAATGGCAAAAGTAAGACCACACTACTAAATATTTTCAAATTTACGGAGTAGATGTAAAAATTACGTAACAGTTATATACTTTTCACAATAATCGGCAATTATATAGGTATTATCTACATATGACATACTAGTCTTTATTTACAGGTCAGGGTAGAATAGTTGTTTGTAAGCTTGAAATAATTTACAGGTTATTTATTAACCAGTTAAATTGACTTTATTTACAGAGATGTTAACCTAAAGGTAGTTTTTTGTTTGTCATTTTGATTTTTGTTGCAATATTATATTATATACCTACTACATAAAATGTAGTTGTTTTATAGATTGCCTGAAGAAGTTAAAAATATAAACACAACGTTGCAATTTTTAGAAATTTAACATCTATTTATTTTCACTGTCCAAGCTCCCATAATAACTCATTAAGTAGGTTATTTATAACATTTAATTAATTTTTGATAGACAAGTTTTTAATTAAAATCACATTTAACATTATAAATTAATAACATGACATTTTTCGTTTACAATTTTGCTTTACTGAAACAATCAAGCTGCAACAATATTCATGAGTTATTTACAAATACACGTTAGGTCACAACATTATAATATATCACGTAATATTATAAGTTATTCATTTTTACGTAATTTAAAAATTTTTTTTGTATAAAATACATTTTGTTCAACACCCGCAAGAAATATGTAATTTCGTGGCTCTACTGAGAGTGGGCGAAATAATGAATTCTCTAACTGTAGACGTAGAGAGTGGGCGAAATGCCATTTCGCCCACGCTCATTACGGGGAACGTTTACGCAAGTGTTGATAGCTTCGTCAATCAATCAGGTCACCCATTATTTCGTCCACGCTCATCAGAGCCACGAAATGACATATTTCTTGCGGTAGTGGAACAAAATATTGTGTGCGACTATTGGTCGAAAGAGGAGATTCCACTCGTGTGTTTTACCGCATTCGCTACGCTCGTGCGGCAAAATCCACACTCGAAGAATCTCCTTTTTCTCCCACTAGTCGCACAATATACTATAGTGTTAATGTACAGAGACCCCTTGTTATTAACCGACTGCGGTACACCAAGGAAGGGTGTCGTGTTTATGTCCGGATTTTATCAGTCTATATATGTGAGTACGTCCGGATGTTACGCTCTAGAGCTGGAATGGATGAACCGATTTAAACAAATGATATCGTTAAACTAGTCTTGACCTTTCGAGTGTCCCAGGACACATGACGTCACAAACATTTCAGTATGGCGGCCAGGAACCGTCGTATTGTCAAATGTTAAAAAAATAGAAAATCCCAGTTAGAGGTTATATCAAATTAAAGGTCTTGACAAGTAGATTTCAAAAATTTATGATGTTTTTTATATAAATATATACAAGCTTCTATAAAAAATTGTTAATAGAAACTGAAAACCATAAAATAAAAATATTACTAAAAGACTGCGTCTAACACAAAAGTACAAAGCAAGCTTCCTATATGAAAAGTAGTCGGGTAGAAAATACAGTAAAGTCCGTTTATTACGACTTCGTTTATAACGGCTAACCGTTTTTAGCGACGTAAATGCAAACTCAAGTTAGGTTTCATATAGACGTACTATGAAAGCGTATCCGTATCGTACGACTCCGGTTTAAGCGACCAACTGCTTTTAGCGACCTAATTTTATAATAATCGTCCGGCTAGAACGAAATAACAATACATATTGTTCCTCTGATCTGTAATACACACATATAAATAAATAAATAAATAAATAAATATACGTTTATTGTTCTTTTTACGAAACAAAAGGAGCGGGATTCAAACGTAATGTTTGTTCTTCCACCCGTTCATTTACAAAAGACATATAAGTACAGACATTTTAAAATATTTAGGTACACAAAAAAAGTTAAAATTTTTTAAAAACAGTCCAAGATTAGTTAATGCTTTGAAGCCTTCTACGATCAATTAACATCTTGATTATAGTCAAGGATAAAGTTTTTAAACTAGATTTATGGATAGTTTGTTTAATAATGTCACTCAATTGTTTAAATGCTTCGGCGCTAAATATGAAAAGGAATTTTTGAAAGAAATAGAGAAAAAACGGGGTATAACAAATGTGATATGTCTGCTGCTATATGGATTATTACTGATTTCTAATTTGACATTAAGATAATTAGGTTCAAGTGTTTTGAGAATTTTAAAAATAAAATTATATAAATGCAACAAGCGTAGCTCAGACATATTCAAAATTTCGAATTTTAATAGATAAGGAGTGATATGTTCCCTGAAGGGGATTTCATAAATAAATCGCATACAAGCATTTTGCAGTTTTTGTATTTTATTACGAGTCACAAAGTCTAGTGAACCTCCATAAACAACATCACCATGTTCAATAATAGGAAGAATCAAAGCATTAACCAATCTTAGTTTCATTGTTGCAGATAAAAAAGCCTTGTAGGAATATAATACCTTAAGTCTACTAAAAGCAAATCTAAATTTATTTGTGATGTGCTGGTAAAATATGTGCAATGTTAAATTTTCATTAAAGTTACATAATACATACATACATATGTGCATATGTATTTGTAAGTGTTAATATATTTTGTTTTATTTTCATAGAAATTAATCTATTGTACACGTATATGTATTATACAGTGTGAGTGAAAAGTCTGGAACTAATTCGATAAATGAAAATAATTGAATTTCATAAAAAATCCTCGGGCACGTCAATTTTATTTTTTTACTGTACATGTTTGTTGATATTTGTTGCATTTCGATAGTCTTTTGTTTTCATACTGTGACGTCATCGTTAATTTTTTTTAATGGCACCCCATATTTTTATATCATATTTGGATAGTGCTTAAAATTACGAATTCATTGATGTACCATAGTATGAACTTAGCATGCATACTTCTCGAGATAATCGAGTTTGAAGTACAAACAAAAACTCAGGAAAAAAGAGTGGACCTTTGATTTGACTAAAATTTTTTTTTGTGGTATATTAATAGAGTAATAAATTCTGAACAAAATGACGCCTAAATCTCTTCATTCTGATTTCAAATAAGCTCAAAAATAATTTTTGAAATATTTATGTTAGCCCCGCCCGCTAAAAAATCGTTTTTGCTCTACTGATATATGACGTCATAATTTTATGAACTTGCGTTTATATTAGCTAATAATATTATCTAAAAACCCAGAAACAGAGTGTTGAAAAATACCATTTTGTACCTATGTAAACATGATGTAAACAATATGACCTACGTTGCTATGGATACATTTACATTTTACTTATACTTGACGTCTCGCGGTGTTTGAAGTCACGTGACACATAGATTAAAAATCATGATTTTATTTATGTATTTAAATATGTTTACAAAACCTAATTAATAAAAATAAAAAATTAATAAATATTTTAGAGCATAAACTTTCATTATAACAAAGTTTCATATTTTATTTTGATCACTGGCAAATACCCTATTGTTTGAGTTTCACAGTTATTAAATGTATCAATATTTCATGGCTCACTTTTTTCTTGAGTTTTTGTTTGTATAGTTCAAATTCGATTATCTCGAGAAGTATGCATGCTAAGTTCATACTATGGTACATCAATGAATTCGTAATTTTAAGCACTATCCAAATATGACATAAAAAATATGGGGTGCCATTAAAAAAAATTGACGATGACGTCACAGTATGAAAACAAAAGACTATCGAAATGCAACAAATATCAACAAACATGTACAGTAAAAAAATAAAATTGACGTGTCCGAGGATTTTTTATGAAATTCAATTATTTTCATTTTATCGAATTAGTTCCAGACTTTTTACTCACACTGTATAAAAACAAGCTTAAATTATGCGGTCGCTTTGTGCGCCGTCCGGTTAATACGACATAATGTCGCCGGTCCCTTGAAAGTCGTTCTACCCGGATTCTACTGTACCTATATACAGGGTGCTGAATCGTTTTGCGGGTAATAGGGATTTAACCCGTAAAATCAAACTTTTGCGATTTCCTGCTCCCCTAATTATTTTAGGAAAAATATCTTCGAATAAAAGTTTTAGAACATAAAATTCTGCATCTAAATCATTAAACAAAATTATTTTTGCAGTCTTTGTGACGGCAGAAATTTGATATGAAAATGTCAAAATTACCTCAAAAACAGATAGCGATAGCCATGGAACTTAAACAAAATGATTAGAAATTATTCTGACAGCTAAAACGTCATCATATTATTTATTTATTTCATGAAACTATTTTGGGTATGCTAATTGGCGGATAATTGATAAAAAGTAGGGTGCAAATGCCGCTTTTCCGAGATTTAAAAAAATACGACCTATTGTTCGGCCCTGTAAGTATTAGTCTGACGAAAAAATGTATATTAGTAATTTTGTAGCAAATTTTATCCTCTCCAACTTTCAATAAAAAGCTTTTCCTTTAAAACGTACAAAAATGGAGTTATATGCTAAAAACTGCCCTTGGCCGCGATGTTTTCAAGATGGTGGTGCGAGCGGCGGTCCCTTGAGGTCCCAAACTTAGCGTCATACTAAGGGCCTCTAAGTCGACAATCCTGCCAAGTTTCAAAACTCCTCAACCTTTTGCAGCAAAACTCCTTTTTTATGTCTCTAGTGAGGTGATACCCAATTTTCATATTTGAAGCTTGTTTTGTATTTTTGTGTTAGACACAGTCGGGTTTTTTGTTCTCTCAATATTTTTTTTGTTTACTGATAAAAATTACATATGAAAAAAATATTCATGAAAAAAAAATTTTTTTATGATGTAATGGGTATTTTTTTATATTTTTTCTCTTAAACTTAACCCATCTCTGACAAGTACATTCAAAACCGACAGCCTCTGGTAAAAAAAATGTACAGGTAACATTTTTAGTCTATCCTTTCTGTATATACTCGTAGTTTAAGCTTCCGAGTTTCGTTCCGAAAGTCTTTAGGGCACGTGAATCAGGCGCGCGCACAAACCTGTCCGTATCAGAAAGCTTAGGCAACGCACGGAGCTTTAGCAATTGCCAACCAGTTTGCTGTGGCGTGTTTTATGAACCAGACGCTGTTTGTGTCAAGAGCTACTCCTCTGTTTCGACTATATGTACCGCGATCTTCTTAAATGACTTTCTTCTAACTCCATAATTAAATATTCAGCACATTGTTCTAATAAGTTTAGCAAGTTGGCGGGAAGTGTTAGTTCGTCTAAACATATATTCTAATTTAAAACTACTTTACTTGAGTGAAGTTTTGTGTTGTTTCAAAATATTAAATAAATTTATTCCAATTAAACATATGTGAAAATACGGATGGTAATTTTAAGAATGGTTTTCTTCACTTTTTAGTGTAGGAAAGTTTGTATGTTTGTTTTTATATGTTGAAATTGGGTTACAGAAATTTTGGTGTAAAAATATTTTTGCGATACGAAATTCAACTGTGTGCGAGAGCCGTAGGTTTGTTAATTTCGATTTTACTGGTTTTTCAGTGTAGGAAAAATTGTGTGTTTCATTTTGTATGTTGCAATTGTAAGGTTTTGGATTGCAGTATTATTATTACACGAAATTCAACTGTGTGCGAGAGTCATAAATAGTTTATTGAGTAGTTTCGAGTTTTACTAGCTTTGTAGTGTAGGAAAATTTGTTTGTGTGGTTTTATAATATGTGTGTTACAGAAGTTTTGGAGTGGAATGTTTTTGCGATATGATATTCAACTGTGTGCGAGAGCCGTACATGTGTATTAGTAATTAATATCGGATTTTACTAACTTTTCAATGCGGGAAAATTTGTATGTGTTGTTTAAATTAGATTGTACTCACAGAAAAACAAATGACTGGATCTACATAGATACAGATCTATTTTAAAACCAAATTTTGATCAAATTTCGATTAGAAAATTGTACAAAAATTTATGTTAAATACATGACGTATATTCAGTTTAAAAAAATATTGGTTAAATTGAATTATTTTTAGGCTAGAATCGATTTAAAATTCTACAATGTTTTTTTATGCAGAAATATGTGCGGTCACAATCTAAGGTAATTTTCATACCGGATTTTTTGATAATGTGTTTTGCAACCCAGCATTTTTTTGTGTTCTACAGCAAACATAAGTCCAATTCATTGAACAGATTTTAAATAAACACAAAAATAAAACAGGGTGTTTTGGACTAATTAACTCAACCCACAACCCCCTCCAACATCGTGCAACAGCACATATTCGTGAGCAAATTCGAATCTATGTATGTTCAGCTTTATAACTTTTTTTAACGTCAAAAAGGCTACATATCTTGTACAAATAATGAAAAATGGAAATATAATTTGTTATACACATTAATATTTTTAACCAAGTTCAAAAAAATAAACTAACAAATGCTCATTAAAATTTTTAAAATATAATTGTACTCTTAAATTAATCTTATATCTTTGTTTTTTACAAAGTTATGACGATTTCATCTGTGTCCAAAAGCACGTTGCATGAGTAAGTCAACATGTGTAGAATCCTCCTAAATTTATCACTTTAACGGGACGATTTGGTTATTATTAATAATAGCCGGTAATTGTTAATAGTTAATCATACTGGCCATAACAATATATACCCGCGGACACATGGTCCTAAGTAGGAGGAGGTTTTCAATTCGACCGTATGTATACATTTATTTGGGTACCCATCATTTCGTAAGGTGTGGATCGAAATGCACAGTTTTTTGTATGAAAGAGATACTCCCCAGGTGGTCCCATGATAAATTTTGTCAGGATATGATTATGGAATCTCTGAAGGTAGATAACGGAACTCTTCACTCTTCTGGGCTAATTTATTGTTGTTTTTACAAGAATAATTTTTTACTAGATTCACCGATTTTGATTAAACTTATTGCGTTTGGTAATGTTCCCTCGGTTGTTCCGTTGTATGAATTACACTTTTCAGTTTATAAACTATAAAATGTGAAATAAAAATAATAAAAAAAAAAAATAAAATAAAAAAAACTTCTAAAAACGATAAAATAATTTTTCCTTTAGTTTTAAGCAAACAACTATGACTAAATATAGAGAAATAATTGCGCCGAAATAATGTTTTATTTTTTATAGGTATTTTCACTCCTCCTTTGATTTTTTTTTAAATTTATTTTAAAAAAATCTTTGACAATATGTGTAATGTGGGGGCACAAACTGCACGTCACTGCTAACTTTAAATTGTAAATTAAAAAAAAAAGTTTTGTGTACTAGGTACAGTGACTGAACTTTAAATATAGTTTATGACAGGTGTAGGTACATTTTTTCCTCATATTATTTTATATATGCCTCGGGAAATCATTAATTATTTATTACGAGTTTTACAAGGTAAAAGTTCGTTAAGAATTCGGTACAAAGATCGTAAAAATGTTTTACAACTAAAGTTAGTAATATTTTATTACTAACATTTCCGGAAATATTATGTGATGTCATCCTCGGAGTTAAAAAATTATCTTAACAGTAATTTCAATGAAATGCATAAAAAGTTGTATGTTTATTTGTTTAACAATTTTTATAATTCCAACTCTACAAGTGTCGAGATTGGTAATTTAGGACAAAATTCACTTTTTACAGTTTTACCTACAGTATTTTTTACCCACTATAAAATAGCTGCATGAAATGGGTCAGTTAACAGTCAGGTGTGTTGAAAGTGTTTTCAAAACACACTAGTGTGGAAAATAAACAGTTTCCATAGTGATTTATGTTTATTCGCTCTGATTACTAACTCAAGGCTTGCTATAAGTGTGAAGTTGGCGACGCAAATGAACTGTCAAAATTTTTTGAAAATATTGTAAATGATGTCAAATGTAGCTACTTAATAATGGGTAAAATTTTAACTACTTCGTCTATTTACATTTTTTACTCACTCTGTCACATTCGGAAATATTTTTGGAAGTACTCCACTCACAGTACACTGCATAGTTATCAAATACGTAATAGCAACTTGATTTAACTCCCTAAATCGAACTTAAGTCTCTATTGCAATAGCCCAGAATATTCAGCTTTAAAATTTTTCAACAGTCTTCCTGCTGAGCTGAAGTCACTTCCTTTCCCTAAATTTAAAAGAGAGTTAAAGACTCTTCTAATTAAATAATGTTTGTATTCAGTTAATGAATTTTATTCAATTAATTATAATTATTAAATGTTTTTGTACGACTAATCCTGCTCACTGCTATATTGGACAATAAATATATTCTATTCTATTCTATTCTGTGGCAAAAATACTATATAAATCTCGTGCGTAATGATATTATGATTTGTGTGACTGTTAAAAATCGTTGGCGTTCGTTTTTACATACTGTCACTACTCGTCAGTATTATACCTTATTACGCATCTAGACGAACAAACTACAATTTGAAGTTCTCGGTGTACAAAACTTGTTTTTGCATTATGTTGGTATTTTAAATAACAAAAAAAAAAAAAAAAATCACTGGTTTCCAAATCATTTTTTGAACTTTTTGTCCAACAGTCAGGTACTTTTTACCTGGAAAGTATTCTAAAGTTAATGATATTTTGGTATGTTGTTTGCGGGTACTCTGTGGAGTAGAATCTAAGTTTTCGACCTCGAGGACCCTGTGCTAACGTGGAGGAGCCGAAAAACCACGAAATTTTACCACCTTTTTTGCTTTTTTCGAAATCTCTCAGAAACGGTCGACTTAAGCAATTCTTTCATTATGCAATGTTTTACAGAAGATTACATTTCCTACAATTTTTATTCCCACAACTTTTCTGTGGTACTAATGGTAAGCGCGCTACAGCTTCTTGAAAATCACATGCTTTTTATAACCTTGGTAACCAATGGTTGAAATGTAATGTCCTTTCCAATAGCTTTATTTATTGCGTTCTTCATCGAACTTTAAATTGAAAATACACGTGTTCATAAAACAAGGAACGCCATGAACCGTCCTTTTTGTCCCATATCGATATCTTTTAAAATTGAAAAGTTAAAGGCAGTCAAAGTTGAAATTATCACAGAGTTTTACGTGTTTTTTTAACACGCGTTTAGAGTATCTTCCATACCGAATAAAAAAAATCCGTCTGGGAATCCATAGGAAATTCAATGCCCTAAACGATGTTTTTTGTTCTATTTCGATAGCTTCAGACATTTTTAAATTATAAGCATTTAAGTTTAAGCGAATTGAATGAAAAATTGTCAAATAGAAAAAAAAAACTGATTTTGAAGTAAACTTAAATGCTTATAACTTGAACATTTTTTAAGTTATCGAGATAGGACAAAAAACATCGCTTAGGGCATTAAATTTCCTATGGATTCCTAGACGGTTTTTTTTTAATTCGGTATGGAAGGTACTCGAAACGCGTGTTAAAAAATCACGTAAAACTCTGTGATGTTTTCAACTTTGACTGCATTTAACTTCTCAATTTTAAAAGATATCGATATGGGACAAAAAGGACGGTTTAGAGTGTTTCTTGCTTTATGAACATGTGTATTTTTAATTTAAAGTTCGATGAAGAACGCAATAAATAAAGATATGAAAAGGACATTACATTTCAACCATTGGTTACCAAGGTTACAAAAAGCGCGTGATTTTCAAGAAGCTGCAGTAGGGCGCTTACCGTTAGTACCACAGAAAAATTGTGGGAATGAAAATTGTAGTAAATGTAATCTTTTTTAAAACATTACATAGTGGAAGAATTGCTTAAGTCGACCTTTTCTGAGATATTTCGAAAAAAGCAGAAACGGTGGTAAAATTTCATGGTTTTTCGGCTCCCCCCACGTTAGCACAGGGTTCTCGAGTACCTCCACAGAGTACCCACAAATAACATACCAAAATATCATTAACTTTGGAATACTTTCCAGGTACCCCCCTTCATTTATTAACTGCCGCTTGGACTTTTTCGAATTACCTGTTTAGGTGCTTTTGAAGATGAAACTAGTAGTGATTTAAACTTGTGTGTTTTTGAATTGGTCTTTTGTTAAATATTTTTTGCAGATTTTTTTATTACATAATTTTTTAACGAGATGCCATTACATGCGCTCAGGTGTTCAAATTGTAAATTTATAAGAAGAAATATACCTACCTTAAATTCGAAAATTAAATGCTAATATCAATACTTGTGCCCACCAGATTGTGATAAAGTGGTTCAAGTTAAACTTTTAATTATTTTTATGTTTTAATTTAGTTTCACTTTTCTCCATGTTTGTAAGTGTGAAATCATGCAACGCAATTTTCACTCCCACTTGTCCATTTTGACTTGAAACTTTGTAGTGGTATGTAGTTCCGATGTCAATACAATATTACGATATTTTGTCTATAATAATTTGAAAAAAATAACAAGTTAAAAAAATTGAAAAAAATATAGCATGTGGTGGAAGTTCTGGTGTTGGTGGTGGGAGAACGTTTCTCCAATCGTTTTAACAAGCTTTTCTTTTTCCATACAATATAATGATTAAAATTTTTTAAATAGTTACCGGGCTGCTAGGTTTCTATAAATAGAGTTACTGGAGTAAAAATGTCAGAAATCGCATTTCAAAAAAAAAAACAAAAAAGAACAACAGAAAAATCGATTTTTTTTAATTCAAAAAGGAACGCTAATTTAAAATAAACAAGCCGTGAGGTGGGTCGTTTATTAGGACTAAAGTGCGACCCTTGAGGTCCACACGACGAACTTCCCAGTTTGATAAATATTTAATAATAATAATTAAATTAGATATTACACAGAAAAGTAATCATTTTAATCATTAAAACATAATTATTATTTATTTTTAACAATAATTAAAAAAAAAACGGCTGAACCGATTTTTATAAAATTTATGTCGGATCAAAATGACGTTAACACGCCTCGATTGACACCCTTACGAAGTCGATATAATTTTTTATTCGCGAGATATTGTGTAAAATCTACTTTTTTGGAGGTTATTTGGTTAAGAAAAAAGAACGGCTGAACCGATTTTGAAAAAATTTCTTTCAGATCATATTTACGTTAATACGCGTCGATTGGCACTCTAACGTAGTCGATATCATTTTTCATTCTCGAGATTTCGTCTTAGAAAGAAATGGACACATACATACGTACACACACACACACATACACACACACAGACATCTTTCTAAAAGTAGTGTAAAAATAGTGTAGTGACCTTGAAACATAAAATTTTTTTTTCCTTTTTGATTTCGATTTTCGGACCCATTACAATAACTTCCAATGGGAAGTTAAAAAGTGGGTGTTTGCTTATGACCACACGACGGAAGTGAAAACTTCTGATTTTCTAATTTTAAAATATATAGGTATATATTTTAGTTTCATCAATTAGCGCACCTATGAATTACAAATAATTTGTTACCAACATACCACAAATACCTTTTCAATTAGGTTTTAGTGTAATCTATTAGCGCACTTGTGAACTACAAATAACTTATTACCAACACACTACAAAAACCTTTTAATGTCATCTATTAGCGCACTTATGAATTACAAAAAACTTATTACCAGCATACAACAAATAGCTTTTCGTGTTTGAGCCGAGTAAACCCGATTCAGCGTCACCGACCCGAAGCGTGACGGGTCACTTACGTTCACTACTCAGGCAAAGTGCACGTAAGAAGCTTTCACTTCAAAAACAAGTGAAACTGTTTACACTGTTCACTTAAAAGTTATAGACTCTTAAATATTCTTATACAACTTTTAAAAATGTTAAATATCTAAAGCTTTTATTAAAAGAAACTTATAGCTTATCGTTTTTTTGTGACTGTTCTGTGATTTTAAAAATTATTTGTTTCGAAACGTACGCTTTTCCAACGTGCATGAAAGTTTAAATTTTGTAAAAGTTATCATAATTATTATTGGATTAGTTGTCGAAAAATGAGAAAAGTACTTCTTTCTTTATCAAATAAAGCCACTTTTCCTCGTGGCCAAAAATATATTGTTCACGATATAGGCACAGTTAAAAATGTCGTAGTTATCCTGTAAAAGTGTGCCGTGGGGAATCGCGAAAATAATTTTACTGAGTCTTAGACGAAATGAGGCCCACGCGTGAAATTCCCCGGTCGGAAAACTCGCTTTCAATGTAAGTAACTATAGTTGAGACAATATTATACGGTCGAAACTTTAAACGAACGCCATATAATCTTATTATTAAATATCGTAATTTTGGTTACACAGACACGAACGCAGATCAGAATTTGAAAAATATAATGACTCAACAGTAACAATAATATCTACTTGTTATCGAAAAATAATAATTATAAAAATAATGCTGTTATCTGTTTTTTAGAAGTAAGGTATTTAAAAGCGCCTACACACGGCACAATCTGTTGGGTCCAATCTGCCGGGACCCTGCAAATGGGCTGGTGTGTAGGTTAATCGGACTAAATTATTATATTATTATTTTTAAGTCGGGTGGTTGACTTGGATGACCACACAATCTCCCGATTCCCCACTCCAACACACTGTCAGGTTGGATCGTGTGGAGAGTAGCACCCGATTTATGTCCGTCGGCCACCCAGCAGATCGGACCCAGCAGATTGTGTTGTGTGTAAGGCTTTTAATAATAACAATAATAATGGACGTTTATTCGACAATATAAAAACGTACAAAACGTTAATTTTCCACCCAGCTCATAAAAATTTACATTTAAAAATTACAAATTAAAAAATATCCTTACTAAAAGAAAAATTACTACCCCAGTTGTTCTGTTAGTAGTTTAATTATAAATAAATTTAGAAAAATTATTTTTATTATAACTTTTAACATGAGCGGGTAGATCATTCCACGTATTTGATGCAACATATTTTGTAAAAGATTTTTGTTACGTCAATGTATTATGTATGCCAATGAGCCATTTTCCTGAGAGTACTTCTTTCAATTATCCACGAGAGGCAGGACTTGTGGTAGGTACAAACATTATTTATTCCCCATTAGTGTCGTGTCATTTTAGTGATATAGCTTAATTATTTAATTAATTTAATAATAATACTAATTTAATAATTAAGTTATACTACTAAAATGTCACGTCACTAATGGGGAATAAATAATGTTTGTACCTACCACAAGTGCTGCCTCTCGTGGATAATTGAAAGAAGTAGGTACTCTCAGGAAAATGGCTCATTAGAAAATTTGATTTGAAACGTGTGGTGTGATCATGATATCCTGTTTTAAGTTTTATTGTTTTTCGGAAAGTATATTAAATTGTTTATTGCATTTTTATTTCCTTAAAATGAATCACTAGATTGCCTAAACCGGCATTTTTAATTTCTATTTTGAAATGCCGCGCGAAAACGCTAGTTGCCATGATTTCTAAGAAGTCCTTGCTTTGTTTACTATAATAGTGACGTCACATGCGAACCATTTTAATAGTACTGATAACCTGCTATTTTTATAAGTATATTTATTAACTGCGCAGTTATAACTGCAGCTATCATAATATAATAATTTAACTTAGTTTGTTTAAAAAGAAGATTTTAACAGTTTATCGGATCGATTCTTTGTTTGTTTTTTTTTCTTTTAAAATTATAAAAATTCTTAAATTGCGGGTATTTTTTATAACGTTTTTAGAAATTAAACAAATATATGTATTAAAACGTGGCAGCTTTCCAACCTTACGTAAAGAATTCTTTAGAGTTTAGATAATAATGAAAACTCGATTTAAAGAGCTTTTGCGTTAGGTATGCAAGTTATTCGAAAAATGCCGAAAAGTATGGTGATAAAAACTTTTTTAACATACAGTGGCGTGCTGTTCGACTGATTTAATTCTTATAACTGGTTTAATAAAAAAAAGTAAATGATTGAGAATAGCCAAGATTGTAGAGATGCCTATGACGTTTGTATGGCTCGTTTATTACAAATCCCCCAATCTCAGGTTTTTATCTGAGAACTGGTGAAGGTATCAGTTGGATTCAGACACGGACTGGCCAGAGGCGCTGGAGCGTCTCAGGGCCCCGGAGCTCATGGGTTCTTCCATTTCCCAGTCCCAACAAATAACAAATTACTCAAGTCTCTCCCTCGGGCCCCTGAAAAAATATAGTCAGTCCGCACCTGGTTGGATTCTCATTTTTAGGCGCGATCTTAGCGAAGCTAGAAGCGCCTATATACACTCGCTTTGTCTGTACGTCTGTGAATCTGTGAATCTGTGAATCTGTGAATCTGTTAATCTGTCAATCTGTAACGGATTTTTTGTATCAGTCGTACAGCCCAAACGGGTTAACCGATTTTAAAAAACTTTTTTTTGTTCGATTCCTCTCGGGGTCTATTTGATCCTAACGTCGCCCGATTTTTGAATTTTGGCCCCAGAGGGGAGCAAATTAGAAAAAACGGTGTTTTTTGCTTATAGTTTGCTCAATTTAAGTCAGATCGATTCGAAACCTGTCTTAAACGAAAGAGCAGAAAATTTTAGATAGATTTCATGTATAATATTGTGTCAAAACTGTTTTTTTATACAGATTTATATGATTATTAAACGAAATAAATGCGACTTTATCTAATAAATCGCGAACTTGTTTCGGTTGTCCTTGTCTGTTGTACAGTGTGATATGGATATTGGAAGATAGCGTATGTTCTGTCTTATATTGCATTATTTAAATATAGTTATTCAATTTTTTGACTGCTGATGTTTGAATTTAAGTTTATAAAAACCCTGGCCTACTGAGTTAAAATGACGTGTAACTAATTATTGACGTCGATCGGATGGCGAGACCTAGGGATCGGACCAAAATTTCTCGACGTTCATACCCCGGCTTTCGTCCGGGTGAAATCGTACTTTTGGATCTTCACCCACTTCCCGTGATCCGATTGAGTTGAAATTTTGCACACATGTGTAGCTCCGGTGACAATACAATATTATGGTAACTAGCTGACCGGCCCGGCTTTCGTCCGGGTGAAATCGTACTTTTGGATTTTCACCCACTTCCCGTGATCCGATTGAGTTGAAATTTTGCACACATGTGTAGCTCCGGTGACAATACAATATTATGGTAACTAGCTGACCGGCCCGGCTTTCGTCCGGGTGTAAATCGTACTTTTGAATTTTCACCCACTTCCCGTGATCCGATTGAGTTGAAATTTTGCACACATGTGTAGCTCCGGTGACAATACAATATTATGGTAACTAGCTGACCGGCCCGGCTTTCGTCCGGGTGTAAATCGTACTTTTGAATTTTCACCCACTTCCCGTAATCCGATTGAGTTGAAATTTTGCACACATGTGTAGCTCCGGTGACAATACAATATTATGGTAACTAGCTGACCGGCCCGGCTTTCGTCCGGGTGTAAATCGTACTTTTAAATTTTCACCCACTTCCCGTGATCCGATTGAGTTGAAATTTTGCACACATGTGTAGCTCCGGTGACAATACATTATTATGGTAACTAGCTGACCCGCCCGGCTTTCGTCCGGGTGCAAATCGTACTTTTAAATTTTCACAGGCAAAAGGTCTTTCTACGGTAACGTTTCGGATAAATGTAATAAAATCAGACTAAGGAAATAAAGCACACTAAACAATTGAAAAGTCACGTCACGAAGTAGTGTAACGTCACTTTTGTAAAAATTATCCGATCCTTTTGAAAATTAATATTTGAGAGTTTTATAGGACACAAAAAAAATAAAATGGCGTCAGATTTCAAAATGGCGTCCATATGTACTTTTTTGTAAACATTATCCGATTCTTTTGAAAATTAATATTTGAGAGTTTTATAGGACACAAAAAAATTAAATGGTGTCAGATTTCAAAATGGCGGCCATATGTACTTTTTTGTAAGAATTATCAGATCCTTTTGAAAATTGATATTTGAGAGTTTCATAGAACACAAAAAAATAAAATGACGTCAGATTTCAAAATGGCGGCCATTATATATACTTTTTTGTAAAAATTATCCGATCCTTTTGAAAATTCATATTTGCGAGTTTTATAGGACACAAAAAAATAAAATGACGTCAGATTTCAAAATGGCGGAAATATGTAGAGCTCCTTTCTAAAAATTATACGATCCTTTTGCAAATTGATATTTGAGAGTTTCATAAGACACAAAAAAATAAAATGACGTCAGATTTCAAAATGGCGGCCGTATGTACATTTTTGTAAAAATTATCCGATCCTTTTGAAAATTGATATTTGAGAGTTTCATAGAACACAAAAAAATAAAATGAC
Source organism: Mongoloraphidia duomilia (assembly GCA_039654895.1). Classification (NCBI taxonomy): domain Eukaryota; kingdom Metazoa; phylum Arthropoda; class Insecta; order Raphidioptera; family Raphidiidae; genus Mongoloraphidia; species Mongoloraphidia duomilia. The sequence continues at coordinate 34,548,758 of CM077516.1, read as the reverse complement.
GTCAGATTTAAAAATGGCGGCCAAATGTACTTTTTTGTAAAAATTACCCGATTCTTTTGAAAATCGGTATTTGAGTTTCATAGGACACAAAAAAATAAAATGACGTCAGATTTCAAAATGGCGGCCATATATACTTTTTTGTAAAAATTATCCGATCCATTTCGGTATTTGAAAGTTTCATAGGACACAAAAAAATAAAATGATGTAAGATTTAAAAATGGCGGCCGTATGTACTTTTCTGTAAAAATTATCCGATCCTTTTGAAAATTGATATTTGAGAGTTTCATATAACACAAAAAAATAAAATGACGTCAGATTTCAAAATGGCGGCCATATGCACTTTTTTTTTTAAATTATCCGATTCTTTTGAATATTGATATTTGAGAGTTTTATAGGACTCAAAAAAATAAAATGGCGTCAGATTTGAAAATGGCGGCCATAATATGTACTTTTTTGTAAAAATTTTTCGATCCCTTTGTAAATTGATATATGCGAGTTTTATAGGACACAAAAAAATAAAATGACGTCATATTTCAAAATGGCGGAAATATGTAGTACCTACTCCTTTGTAAAAATTATCCGATCCTTTTGAAAATTGATATTTGAGAGTTTCATAAGACACAAAAAAATAAAATGACGTCGGATTTCAAAATGGCGGCCGTATGTACATTTTTATAAAAATTATCCGATTCTTTTGAAAATTGATATTTGAGAGTTTCATAGGTCACAAAAAAATAAAATGACCTCAGATTTCAAAATGGCGGCCATATATACTTTTTTGTAAAAATTATCCGATCCTTTTGAAAATCGGTATTTGAAAGTTTCATACGGCACAAAAAAATAAAATGATGTCAGATTTCAAAATGGCGGCCGTATGTACTTTTTTGTAAAAATTATCCGTTCCTTTTGAAAATTGATATTTGAAAGTTTCATAGGAGACAAAAAAATAAAATGATGTAAAATTTAAAAATGGAGGCCGCATGCACTTTTCTGTAAAAATTATCCGATCCTTTTGAAAATTGATATTTGAGATTTTTATAGAACACAAAAAAATAAAATGACGTCAGATTTCAAAATGGCGGCCATATTTACTTTTTTGCAAAAATGATCCGATCTTTTTGAAAATCGGTATTTGGAGTTTCATAGGACACAAAAAAAATAAAATGACGTCATATTTTAAAATGGCGGCCATATGTAGGTACTTTTTTGCTAAAATTATCCGATCCTTTTGAAAATTGATATTTGAGAGTTTTACAGGACACAAAAAATTACTTCAGATTTCAAAGTGGCGCCCGTATGCACTTTTTTGAAAAATTATCCGATCTTTTTGAAAATTAATATTTGCGAGTTTTATAGGACGCAAAAAAATAAAATGATGTCATATTTAAAAATGGCGGTCATTATGTTGTGTCTTTTTGTGTCAACACAACATTGTTTTGTTTTGGCAGTTTCTATTAGCTACGCTTTTGAAACAAACAAGTAATTCAAAATTATAATTTCGTTGTGATCAGACCTATTTTAGACTCGTCTTGATTAAATCAAATTTTGTTGTGTTTTATTTATTTATTATTAATTTTATATAAGTATCTACGATAACATTAAATCAAGTTTATAATAGGTGTATATTTCTTTGTAAAAATTATCCGATCCTTTTGAAAATTGATATTTGAGAATTTAATAAGACACAAAAAAATAAAATGGCGTCAGATTTCAAAATGGCGATCAAATAATAACTTTTTAATTGTATTATTTATATCTTTGATAAATTCGGTTTTATATACAATTCGTAAGAAGCATAGCTTCTGTCGGGTGTCTTACGACACATCATGACTTTTTTATTTAACCGTTGCTATGGAAAATTGTTTAAAAAATTCACTGTACCTACTATTTTTTCTATGTAATCCAATACATATTTATATTAGGTCTTATGGCTCATAGCCTACTACAAAATTATAAATCTTCTCAGTGTTATTTTCCCTATGTTCGATAAAACCGTTTACACACAGTACCTACATGAATATCGCGCCTTGTAATTCTTGAATTACTTGTATCCTCCAAAATTTTTATATTTAAAATAATATGAAATTGAAAATATGAATCGGAATAAAGCCAGATTTAAATAGCCCTGGCAGTTGGGGATTTAAATAAATAAAAAATAATAGGAGTGCGGAATGTCGGTTACAAAAACGATAATAATTTATAGCTTGACTTCGAAGTTATTTTTATTCAAATTAAGGTTGTACGCGCATTAAAGCAAAGTAAAGATAACGAGCTGAATTTTTAATATGTTATTAATCGATATTAAGTACATATAATTTAATTTTTTGAGGACGATCTGACGTGCAGTTTTTGTGTAACTATTTTTTAAAAACTGATTATTTAGCATGTAGGCAATCTCGTTTAAAATTCACATTTTTCATATAAATCAACTACAACTGCTATAAAGATTAAAATCTAGAAAACTGAAATCTATATTAATCAATTCTCGTAGATTATGTAAAAATTATAAAATAAAGTATTCAACTACACTGTCCACTCAAATTTACATAACCATGTAACAAGGAACCTGGCACCATCTAATTATTGAATTTTTAAGACTTAAAAAATCAGCATTTCCTATTAATTATTTTGCACCCAAACTATACCAATAACAAATTCCAGATCGTATTAAATGTACGGAAACAAAAACTTTCAAAAATGCCATCAAAAAGTACTTAATTGAAAATGCTTCTACAGTGTTAAGGAATTTTTAAATTTACCGTAATTTTAGTGCCGTTTTTAAATCTTTTTTATGACATATCTACAGTGTGACCCATTTATTTTGGGGTCAGTCTGTAAAAAGTTTATTAATTATGCGATTTAGCGCGGATTTTTTTTTTAATTGTAGAGCTTGATAAACTGCACATTTTCAGCAAAAATGGCCTTGTTGATACAAAATCCAAGACCTACTATGACAGTTTCTATCAGCAAAATTTTAATAAATCATATTTGCGATTTTTTTCGAAAAAATCTGTGCACGCCATTGGATTGAGCACCCCTCAAAACGGGCCTGTACAAAATTTTGTCGAAAAATTTTAAGAAATAATGATTTTGTAGAAGAATTAAAACTGCACACTAGGTGCTTATTTATTTTCAAAAATTCATAGTGGGCTATGGAAAAACAAATAACATTAAACTAATAACAACTTAGTTATGGTCTTAGGCTTATACAGAACAAATAAAACAAAAAAATATGAAAATTACATTACAAGAAACAACTAATTTCTTGTAACTTCTACCAAGCCACCATTTTTATTATTAGTGTAATGTTATTTCTTTTTCCATAGCTTACTATGAATTTTTGAAAATTAATAAGTACCTAGTGTGCATTTTTAATTCTTCTATAAAATCATTATTACTTAAAATTTTTCGATAAAATTTTGTACAGGCCCGTTTTGAGGAGTGCTCAATCCAGTGGCGTTCACAGATTTTTTCGAAAAAAATCGCTAATATGATTTATTAAAATTTTGCTGATAGAAACTGTCATAGTAGGCCTTGGATTTTGTATCAACCAGGCCATTTTTGCTGAAAATGTGCAGTTTATCAAGCTCTACAATTAAAAAAAATCCGGGCTAAATCGCACAATTAATAAACTTTTTACAGACTGACCCCAAAACAAATGGGTCACACTGTATGTAATAGTAGATTGTATGTCTAGACGCGTAATGGGACATATTACGGCGAGTGATGACAGTATGTAAAAATGAGCGATAGCGAGTTTTTACAGTCACACGAGCCGTAATACCATTAAGTACGAGACATATATGATATTTTTTGCCACACCCATTACAAAATACCTACTTTTCACGTCATTTTCAAAAAATTCTAACAGTTCATTTGCGTCGCCATCTTTCCTTCCATAGTGTGCCGCGAAGTTCGTGCAAGTAAGTAATGACAGGCGCACGCAAGCGTACGCAGGCGTATAGAACGAATAAACAAAAGTTGCTATGGCAACCGCTATTTTTTGCGCTAGTGCGGAAAATAAAACATTTTCCGCACACCTGCCTGTTAAATGACTCATTAAAGGCCGCTATACATACATCGAAAGTAGCTATTTTGCAGTTTGTATGGCAAAAAAATATTATATTATTAGGTATCCACACGAATAGAGCCATATTTAATATACTTAATACTATAAGGCATAAGCAATTGGATTTCTTAGAGGCCCGTTTTCTGAGATTTAGATTCTAGATAATATATTTTTTTTAAAAAAAGGTATATCCAATTGTATATGTCTACATATATAGAGCATATGCACATATACAAGAGAATATTACTTGGGGGGTGGCTCTACCATATAAGGTATATCAAAGCTGGGTCTAAACGACGTCACAAAATATCCATGAGCAGAGGCGGGATTCGAACCCGCGACAGTCGGATCCAGAGGCCACGACGCTAACCACCGGACCACGGCTGTCCCCTTCTAGATAATAGAATAGTACCTACCTACAGATAGACGTTGGCTACAATATTTAAGCAACCTGTTTCTCATTCCAGTTATAAAAGTTCTATGTCTTTGATGCTGGCGTCGCCGTCGCCATTTTACACTTTCTTATAGCATTTAACGTTAATGTGACGACGTCATTTTCATGCCATGCCACTATACAGGCTCTAAGTACATTTTTAGTACTAATTATACACTATGTATTATGCGAAGATCAGAACCTGGAAACAGCGGCGTGCGAAGTTTAAATTGTTAATTACTGTCAGGGTAGCCCACCTGGGTCATACTTACAAATTGTCTATTTTAATGTTGGGTTTCTGGTAGAATTTTTACTTTTATATATCTATTGTATAATTAAAATTTAAATATATATCCTATCTTATTAAACGAGCTAATCTTGTATGTATACAGCGTGTCCCAAAATTGCTGGGACACAGATTTACCACGTGTAGTAGAGGTCAAAATAAGTCGATTGGACCCAATTTATTTATATAGCAAAATGTACCGTTTGCCCGTGAGAAGAGTCCAAAGCTTACATAAAATTTTGTATATAAAATTTTGTATTACAATTTTATTAAACTTGTACTAGGAATATCTGTTAGAATTATTTAAGAAAACATTTTTTTCCTTCGGAATTATGCGGAATACGAAATTTTTACAAAAGTAACAAAATGAAGATAATTAATCAGTCTTCTCGCTAAAAAAATTTGAGAACTGTATTACCATTCCTAAGAAAGTTCTGAAAAAAATATCAGGGGGTAAGGGTTGTTGTACCTTTCTACAATTTCTTTTGGATTTCTTTGATTACCGAAAGGACAGTAATCCTTTAAAATGTTCTTTTGTCAAATTTCATTCAATTTGTTTCACTCATTTCTGAACAGCGTACAAAAATGTGTTTTTTTATGTAAACTTTGAACTCTTCTCACGGGCAAACGGTACATTTTGGTATATAAATAAATTGGGTCTAATCGACTTATTTTGACCTCTACTACACGTGGTGGCTCTGTGTCCCAGAAATTTTGAGACAACCTATACAGTGTGTCCACAGACTCATCCTCAACATGGGGATCTCCGTTGTTATGGGAGATAGAGATTTGGTTAAATGAGACAAAATGTGCAGAATCTCCAGTACTATTACCCTGCGTAGTCAAACTTTCCATATTTTGCTTGGTTCGAGACCGACAGTTGAAAAACCAGATTTACCCATTTTCGTTTTTTGTTTATAACTCGCTTATTAAGTAAGTTAGAAAAAAAATATTTTCACTTTCTTAAGGCCCTTTTTTATGAAAATTTCAAATCTCTTTTCATATTTTTATTTACTTTTATAGTTTTAGAGATACTTGTATTAACTTTGTTTTTTTAAATACACGTCAAAGATGGCCATGACACCGTTCGAAAGAGATTTTTTTTCTCTTTAATTTGATATGAAGGTTGATGGATTTATTTTCAAAAATAACAGAGTTATACGTAAAACACTTGATTTTTAATAGTAGGCTATGCTAAATTAATTGATAAAACAACAGAAGGCTTAGCAAACAGTTGAAATTCGTGTTGATTTAGTAAACGGCTGTTTTGTTTTAGCTGTCAAAGTGTAGTTTGTTGCTAATTTGTCAGTTTACTAAGTGATTTATTAAATTTACTTTTGTTGATAAAAAAATTATAAAAATTGGTATCTGATGCAAATTTTGGAAAATTCCCCAGATTATCGGAAATTTCCCTTTTTCTCTCATATGCCCAAATTTTTCTTAGATCTACGGAAATTTCCCTAGAACTGGCAATACTGCAGGAAGCTATGAATCGATGAGAAATTTTGGTCCGCAAATAAGTACACTAAAAGAAGACAATAATGGTATGATTTGTCTCGGTTCCATAAACCATGATGAACCAAGTGGAGGTGTTTTCTGTCTTCAGAACTGAGGACACCCTCACCATTGCAGTTTCCCGACCGGTGGGTAAAAATATAGACGCCCATGCTAGTAAAACACTTATATGCTAGCTGTTATTCAGCTGATGGCTTAATGGCGGTGATTGGTACACAAGAAATAAGAAAGTAGAAAACTGAGAGCAAACTTTTTTAAAGTTCAAAAGTAAATAAAGTAAATCTGTTTTATTTCTCAACTAAGGTTCTAACCACATAGTATTTATCAGTGTTTCTGAACATTTTTATAGACGCAAAATGTTTTATCGATTCAGCAGTTTTCTTTTTTTCGTAATCATTTATGATCTAATAAATCCGATTCACTTAATTTAGAGTTCCGTAGCCAAATGACAAAAACAGAACCCTTATTTATTTCGTCCTGTCCGTCCAGAGATTATTGGCACTGTATAGATGAAATTTGGAAGGTAGATGTCTTCTATGAACTGCTATACAATGCGGTGTAGTGAAATTACGAACAAAAAATTAAGGGTGGCACTCCATACATGTAACTGAGGGATGAAAAAAAAATTCCAGTGCACATAAGTGTGTGGGTAAGTCAATATAATTGACATTATCAACTAAATCGATATACCGAAACATTGAAATATTCATATTATGTCAATATATCAAATTGACGATATATCAATATAAAAAAAAATTATATCATATATCGACGTATCGATATTTTTATCGATGTATCGGAAAAAGTGAGCGTTGCTACTTCCACAACGAACCAACTTTCGTGATAACAATTTTTCTCTATTCTTCATATTAAATGAGCTGTCGTAGGCTTGTGTTTTGGCGAATCTTGTATACAAATGTATTTGATCTAAAAAGTAAACTTGCAAAAAGTTTTTTGTTTAAATAGTGGCAGCTGGAGTTGTCCGTTGTATGGTACAGCGAACTCGAAACCGCAACGTGTTATAAATTCTAAATAAGGTTTTGAAAAAATATGTAGTACCCACCTACGTAAACCAAATAGCTAGGTCAGTTCAAACTATATTTGGCTGTTCCGTGATTATTTCAAGAACTGGTAAAAGTATCTATTGGATGTTCAATTTGTTATTAATAGTAGATTGTATTTCTAGTGTCGTAATGGGGTTTAATATTGACGAGTTGTGACAGTATGCAAAAACGAGCGGTAATGAGTTTTTACAGTCACACAAGTCATAATACCATTACGCACGAGAAATCGATGGTATTTTTTGCCATACCCACTACAAAATACTTCTTTTCACTTCATTTTCAGTATTTTCAAAAAATTTTAACAGTTCATTTGCGTCGACATCTTTACATTAACAGCAGGACGTGAGTATGTAATAGCAGGCGAATAGAGCGAATAAACATAATATTAATTTACTATATTATGGTAACCGTTTACTTACCGCACTAGTTATGGTTATGAAAACACTTGCGGCACGCCTGCTTGTTAAATGAACCAATACAAGCTGGCATACAAGCATGGAAAGTAACTATTTTGTAGCGGATATGGCAAAAAAATAATAAATTAAAAAAAAATGATAACTCTGGCAATTTCTGGTCTTAACAACAACAACAACAACAAAAACTATTTTTTGATGTATACATGAAGCTGCTCATGCGCGTATTGTAGATAGAGACGGAATTTGTAATTTCAAAGATCTACGGTTTTTTTTTCAAAAATTTCACCTGATATTTTATATTTCTAATTTAAGTAGCCTTTACTGTGCTATGGTGTTTTTTCTATACCTACTATAAAAAAACTCGGGTCGCAGTGCCAAACCCTGCCGACAATATAGTGTATTTGCTAATACAGGCCATGTGGCTTTAATACGTGAACTTAAGTTTGTTTTTGGACAAAATAAAAAATTTAACCCCTTAATACATCCCTTAAAATAATATTTTTTTCTTAATTTCAATATTATTATCAATGCAACCTCTGTACCACATTAAATACACCCTTCCATAAGTAAATCCGTATCAACAAACTAGTGTTTTCATAAAATTTGAAAGTCCGGTCCTGTCGGGCCGATTTTATTAAAATTTTAGCAGCACGTTTTAATCTTTACTAAAGAGTTAAATTTCAATTTTGAAACGATTCTGACAATTTTTTCGGTATTTTTGGGCCCAAAAACTTTTTGGAACCCCTAAATACAACCCTGAAAATGGTCTGATCGGGCCCATTTTAAATAGGCTTCTTGCGGTGATGGGTTCCAATGTGTGTACCAAATTTCGTTTCAATCGATTAAGTCTGTCGAGAGTTATCGTGTACACACATATATATATAAATATATATATATATATATATATAAATATATAAATATATAAATATATAAATATATATATATATATAAATATATACATACATATATATATAAACATTTTCAAAAATGGTGCCAAATTGTTCAGGAGGCTATGAAACGTCGAGAAATTTTGGTCCGACCCCTAGGTCCCGCCATCCGACCGACGCCAATAGTGTATGTGCCATATTATGGCAAATACACTAATAACTACTTTTATCTTCAATTACCTACAGCATTTGCAAAATTTTTTACATTCCTTTTGTGTATAGCAAACTTCACTTCTAATAGTAGCAGAGTAGCATTCACACTCGAACGCATAATAAATTACTATTGAATTACACCGGCCTGTAAAAAGTCACTCTATATGCTAGCATGTAATAAGTAATCTATAGAAAAAATTATGTTGAATTGATTCCGAGCACTCGCAACGCTGTATCTTTTTTAGTTTAAAGTACGTGCAGTACGCAGCTGGGATTCCAGGTGGTAGCAAGTATGGTAGATGGTGGCTGAAATTATAAGCGCTTATAGGTTTGCACAACGAAGCTTTGATACTAGCATTGATACAAGCTTAAATCGCGTTTGAAATGCCAGATAGCGAAGACGAATATTTGTGTTCTTCTGCTACAAAGTGGTATATTTTAAATACAAATTTGGGTAGGAGCTATCATGTCCACCCTATTAATAGAAAACGATCTAAACGTGGCGAATTTCATCATTTATACCAAGAATTAAAATTTTACCCAAACCGGTTTTTTGAATATTTACGTATGGAACCTATACCACTTTTAAATACGTCTTAGAAAAAACTCAAAACAAATTAAATAAAAACTGGCAAAATTTCACTTATTAAACTAGTTACATCCATTGCGAAACTTGTAACGGCCATTTGACAGTTGTCACAAGTTGATTGTAGTAGACAGCGCGCTGAAAGAATGGTGAGATACATTCTTGTATCTAGCAGCTCTTGTAACAGCACTTATACCTGCTACACTCACTGCTTCGTTGTGTACGCTCGCATATATAACAATGCATTAATTTAAAAAAGCCCTGTGCTATGATCTACGCTACCATCTAGAATCCCAGCTCCATACTGCACGTACCTTTAGGCGATATGAGCGTTTATATATAATTTTTTTTTAAAAACTTTAAAAACGCCATAACTTCTGAACTAAAAGAGGTATAATGTTGCGAGTGGTCGAAATCGATTCAGCGTGATTTTTTCTATAAGAATCTTTTCAGGTGCAAGTTATATTTAAGGTAGTTGTCCAGTGACTGTCTGATACAAAAGTATAGCTTAGTGCACTATGAATATAAAATGGCCGAAGCTGTTAGTCCCCTATCACCAGTTGAAAACTTTAGTGAAAGTACACTCTATTGCTCTCACACACGACCAAATAGCATCAATACGTATTTGTACACACACAATACACATCCATAGTAATTGAGAAATGATCGTGGCAACTACGCTGACTGTTACTGCGCATCTTTTTTGCGTTCAGTTGTATTTATAACACATTGCCACATAACCAATATGAAAGCGCTGTTGCCACATCACTACTACTGTTTCGATTCATCTTTCGAGTTAATTGAAAAATCACATTTTAAATAATAATATCTCGGTTATGACGTGGTCAATAATTTTCATTTTTTTATGAGGTCTGTGACTACTATTATTTTAACATATCAAATTTTCATGAAGTTTTACGTTTGGAATTTAAACTAAAAAAATTTCATAAAAAATTTTCTATTCTCTATAAGAGCCCGTGTTAAGATTACAAAATTTTGACTTCGTTTTTATAAAAACGGCGGGGTCAATTTTAAAATAATTAGGCTCATATGATTTGTTATTAATCAAAGAATAATTAAGCAAAGTTTCATTAAAACCCTGCATTAATTACATCAACTTGACAACTACTTTAAACAGTATTCGAGAGATTTTTGAGGTTTCTTAAAAATGCCAAAAGTAATAATTTTTTTTACAGTTACCTAACTTTTTTAAGCAGACCTTATGTTTAAACTCACTGCTGCTTCCGCAATAGAATTATTAAGCAGGGGGTGGCAACGCGCGTCATTCTAAACCAAGGGTAGGTACGTTCATTATATTGGCCACACGTGGTGTAAAGGTTAATAGTTGCGTGAAATGAACGACCCTCACTGCTCGTTAAAATAACCTTTTTAGATGTATTGTCGGAGATAGTGCTCTTTTCTTCTGTTTTTAATTGAGTCCCTGTCTCTATAGTGGATTTCCTGGATGATACAGTTTTTCGAGCGACCCTTTTTTTAAATCCTGTAGCGGGTGAAGGACTCTGTGAATAACGAAAACTCCAACATCAATATTATATTGAGAGCCTGGTTCGAATCTTGGAGCAGTAACACCTAAAGCAATACGTTAGATGTTGTTGCTCTAAGATTAAAAGTTTTTGCGGAGCTTAAATAGAACTTGAATCATTGAGACGATGTTAGCGTTTCCGTGCCTGCTTGTTACAAGCCCCCAGTTCCTAAATTGTAATTTAAGAACTGGTGTAGGTAAATTTTGATTCAGTATCTTCTCTAAATCGCTTTCCGCGTCTGTCTCTCTCTGTCTGTCTGTTTAACCGCTAACTCCTCCTAAACCACGCAACGGATTTTGATGCGGTTTTCACCATCAGTTAGATAATTTTTCACGGAAGGTTTATATATATAGCGAACGAGCGAAGCGAGTGAGTAATGTAATTCCTAAACCACGCAACGGATTTTGATGCGTTTTTCACTATCAGTTAGATAATTTTTCACGGAAGGTTTATATATATAGCGAACGAGCGTAGTGAGTGAGTAATGTAATTCCTAAATCACGCAACGGATTTTGATGCGGTTTTCACCATCAGTTAGATAATTTTTTCACGGAAGGTTTATATATATATATATCGAACGAGCGTAGCGAGAGAGAAAGCGAACAAGCGAAGCGAGTGAGTAATGTAATTATAATATTCAAGCGAACGAGCGAAGCGAGTGAGTAGTGTATTGCACTCGGACTTTCTTAGCACCCGGGCGAAGCCGGACGGGGCCGCTAGTTAAAAATAATTCATTGAAAATATGAATTTATATTAAGGACTGAAGTAAATATAAACTGTTAACATTTTTATCAAGTTTTTAGAAATTAAAAAAAAGAAAGAGAAACTTTCTAAAGTTACGTCATAATTTTTAAACAGTGAAAACCCGATATGGCTTTTGAGATATATTTGAAGTAAGTTTTTGGTAATTTTTTTTTGAGATATGAAAATATTTGTTTGCAACAGTCACTAAACGAACTCAATTGTTCCAAAATTGGTACTAACGATACCCCACCAGAAGTTTTGCACGATGGGAGAAACGGGACATTTATGGTGGAAGCTACGGGATAGCTACGATAGTTAACGAAGGAACTGGTCATGCAAATTAAATCATTATAAAAACGAGGCTATGTATTTTATACTACTCACTACAAACTTCTAGTTGCGTCGACTGTAGACGTACACACAAGCTGCCTAAATTTTATTGCCATCGAAATGTTTCAAGCCGGTTGGATATATTGTGAAAGTTGGTCAAAATTTTTTTACAAGATTTAATTATAACTAATATACATATATACTACTAACTAATAAGTGAAGTCAGGGGGGTCTTGCCTTATGGGAGAAAACGACCGTCTTATGAGCGCCTTTATTGATTGATGTGTGTCATTTTATGGGACTAAAAACATAAACAAAATAAAGTACTAAACCCTTGGTATTTATTGATAATATCCATTCTTGGCACCTAGTGGCAAAAATGGTCAAAAATTTTAAAATAAAATACAGTTGTATATATTACAGATGACCATGTCCATACTGCATTAAGCAGTACAATAATTTGTACTGACACTGGCAACACTGGATCATTATAATATTCTCTGTCTCTACTACTCCATCTGTGCCGTAGTGTAGGTACATATTTTGTAACTAAAGCGACATATACATTTTAATAGAATTGAGATTGTTTTAAGTGTGTAGGATCAGAACCACTCTTAAGTTTTGAATCAACAATAACTCACACATACTTGTTTCAAGCTTTTGAATTCTGCTAACAGATGCGACGGTCAAATCTGGCCTTCAAAAGGTAGGTCGCTCGTTAGTACAGCCACAACATATCTGTATTATATTATTTCATCTGTGGTGAAGTTAATAAAAAGCTTGTTAAAGTGGAATGAAACTTTAAACTAGTGTCAAATTCTTGATCCGTTTAATAGAGGTGTCCGTCAAAGAGAGGCTAATCACCGAAATACAACTCCGCGAAACAATTGTAAAAAAACGCAGTTACGCACTATACTATTCTGAAGTAAGAGAAAAAACGCAATGAAATGAACGGATGAAAAAAATGGTATCATATACTCTTGGGAAAGTACATGTACACTCGTAATATGGCCTTACTGTGGGCGGAAAAGGCATTAGTCATCTTAATTCAATTTATTTTTATCAACTTCTGGAACACTGAATCATGCTTTTTGTGTCAACGTTGATTGTAAGAGAATCCCATTTCCTTTAGGAGATAACTCAAAACACATAAGGTCAAGTTTTCCCTTTTGCTAATTTCCTGACCGTTACATAATACGTATATATTATATGGGCAGGTTCGGACCGGCCTACTTTTTGCTATTGGGTAACTTTTTTAAAATATCGATGTAGACATCGACGCTAAAGACATCAGTTGTTATAGCTAACGATGATTGAAAGATCATCGATGTTTTTCCCGATGCATCGGAACCTTAACATCGATTAAATATGAGTTTAATACGGCTGTAACATTATATAGACATTTTTTATTGGAAAAGCAGTCAATTACATAATCTTATTTTGTATTTTTTTCTCAACATGAGTAGAAAGAATTTTTATCGTATCAGCGGTTTGGGCATCAAACTGTGACATAGGTTGATAAAAAAGATTTTTTCTAATGATGCAAAATACGATTATGTAATTGGCTGCTTTCCAATAAAAAATCCCTCAACATCGATGTTTGTGAACAAAATGTTGATGATTTTTGTGCACCCGTACAGGTAACTAGTAACTATTTTGATCGGATCATGTTTTCAGTCCAGCGTATTTACAACAGTAAAGTCAGCGACTAGCGAGTGCAGAAAACAAACATTAATTTTCCTTACTAGCGCTTTCATCACAAGACCACTCATTTATATAAATCTGTACTTTCAATTTGAAATTAGTTAAAAAAACAAAAAAAAATATAGCGATTAAACATGACTCGAGGTAATTTTTTGCAACTTGCAGTTTCTATTTCAATATCTACGGCATTATTTAAATAGAAAATTCACTACGCCGCTCTCATATATTTAATCTATGTACTTTCAATTCGAAATTAGTTAAATAATAAGAAATATAGCGATTGAGCAAGCCTCGCGAAGATTTTTTCGCTTCTTCTGTTTCAATATCTACGACATTATTTAAATAGACAATTTCAATAATATATAAAAGCTCGTTGCTCCGGCATATTTAATTATTTATTTTCGAAATATTTCAAAATGTAAATATTAAATTTAATAATAAAAACTTTATATATTCGGTATTTACATAATATAATATACATATTTGTTTCCTTTCTCGCAGTGTAAATATTAAGAATGTATCTTACAGTAGACATTTTTTTCGTTTACTTATTGTTAAAATAAAATGAAAAATTGAATGTTGATATATTTATTTTAAGAAAAAAGACATTTACAAATTGGTAAACGGTAAAGACTAAAGTTTATGGATAAGGAATATAAAATAGTAGATTGTATATCTAGTAGCGTAATGAGATATATTACTGCTGAGTAGTGACAGTATGTTAAAACGAGCGATTTACCTAGTTTTTACACTCACACGAGTCATAATATCATTGCGCACGAGATATATATATGATATTTTTTGCCATACCCACAATAAAAGAGCTGCCTTTCACTTAATTTTCAGTATTTTCAATAAATTTTGAAAGTTTATTTGCGTCGCCAATTTCACTTCTATAGTAGGCCGAAATAAACATAAATCACTATGGAAATGGCTTGCTTTTCCACACTAGTGTAGGAAAGATACGTTCCCGTACACCAGCCTGTCAAAAGTCACTTCACATGAAAACATACATGCATGTAAAGCAGCTATTTTACAGTGAGTGTAGCAAAAAAACAGCAATCTATTCCTTCTGATCAATAAATAGAATATAAACCTTTATACCTATGTTAAATAAGCCTTTATATGAAGCAGTATGGTAGAAAACATTTTAAACTTTAATTAATTAAATATATAACTTTTTTCATTTTGGCTGGATCGACTTTCAGTTTTTAACTAAATGCTTTGTGTGTGGTTTTCTTGTAGTAATCAATTTTTATTGAAATAAATCAATTATTGAAAATTAAGCTAATTACTTAGAACTGTGTGGGATGTTTTCAGTATTTCTATGTTTTTAAATTTTAACTTTTTTTATTAAGTTACAAACATTATTTTAAGTTTAATTTTGGAAAAGATTCAGTCAAATATTGTAGCCATTAACAAAAATAAAATTTTTGCAAAATTAGTCAAAAAATGTTATTATTATAGAAATAGATGTAAAATATTAGACGTTTCGCCATTAAGGCATCATCAGTAATAGTAATCTGTAAGGAGAAATTATTATTTTTATAATTTAGTAATAAGTAGTAATTAAAATTAGATATAGGAAAAAAAAGAATTTTTTATTTTTAATACTTACTATGCATTTTAAAAGTTGTATTTTTTTATATTATAGTTTTAAGAAATATTGTATTTTATTGAAATTTTGTAGTAATAATATTAGTAATGTTATATGAAATAAGAAATACATTATTGAAAAATATTTGTAAATTTTGTATAAAACTTAAGTGTTTGCAGTCGAAGCGTCGGTATGAAGTTGGCTATCATTTTTATTGTAGTAGTAAAATTGTATGATTCAAACATTATAAAAAGAAATTTTTTATATTTTTTTTATGGTTTTATGTGTAAAAGTATATAAGTCAATAGTTGAAAACTATCAATCTATTAAGTTGTAGTATATAGTATGGAGGTTAGAAATATCAGTTTGATAATTAATAGTGTGAAGTGTTTTCTTTATATAGATCATTTCTTTTATTAAACGTTTTTTGTAGTTTTGTTCTATTTCTAAAATTTTAATGTTTTTAAAATCAAAATTATGTAGATTATCAACTGCATGGTCACTTAAAGCTGTGTTAGGAAGATTAGGGTTTAATTTTTTCTTTTGTATGGAAATTGTGTGTTGGTAAACGCGGTTTTTCAAATATTGTTTGGTTTGGCCAACATAGGTGGCATCACAATTTAAGCAGTTAATGGAATAAATTAAATTTGATTGAAATAATTTGGGTGTTTGATCTTTTGTTTTAGTATATATTAGATTACCTATTGTATGAGTATTGTGGAAAGTAATTGAAATGTTATATTTATGGAACATTTCAATTACTTTCCACAATACTCATACAATAGGTAATCTAATATATACTAAAACAAAAGATCAAACACCCAAATTATTTCAATCAAATTTAATTTATTCCATTAACTGCTTAAATTGTGATGCCACCTATGTTGGCCAAACCAAACAATATTTGAAAAACCGCGTTTACCAACACACAATTTCCATACAAAAGAAAAAATTAAACCCTAATCTTCCTAACACAGCTTTAAGTGACCATGCAGTTGATAATCTACATAATTTTGATTTTAAAAACATTAAAATTTTAGAAATAGAACAAAACTACAAAAAACGTTTAATAAAAGAAATGATCTATATAAAGAAAACACTTCACACTATTAATTATCAAACTGATATTTCTAACCTCCATACTATATACTACAACTTAATAGATTGATAGTTTTCAACTATTGACTTATATACTTTTACACATAAAACCATAAAAAAAATATAAAAAATTTCTTTTTATAATGTTTGAATCATACAATTTTACTACTACAATAAAAATGATAGCCAACTTCATACCGACGCTTCGACTGCAAACACTTAAGTTTTATACAAAATTTACAAATATTTTTCAATAATGTATTTCTTATTTCATATAACATTACTAATATTATTACTACAAAATTTCAATAAAATACAATATTTCTTAAAACTATAATATAAAAAAATACAACTTTTAAAATGCATAGTAAGTATTAAAAATAAAAAATTCTTTTTTTTTCCTATATCTAATTTTAATTACTACTTATTACTAAATTATAAAAATAATAATTTCTCCTTACAGATTACTATTACTGATGATGCCTTAATGGCGAAACGTCTAATATTTTACATCTATTTCTATAATAATAACATTTTTTGACTAATTTTGCAAAAATTTTATTTTTGTTAATGGCTACAATATTTGACTGAATCTTTTCCAAAATTAAACTATTAATACAGTCGTATTTAAAATCTACATACAATTATTTTAAGTGAAATGTTTTTTCTTTCTAACGTAACAAGTTCGAAATATTTTTTACCAATAGGTACTTATGCTTTTATAATAATGTATATGCAATACATAAATGTCAAACATTTGATCTATTTTTATTTTAAACTAGTGGCCCGTTCCGGCTTCGTTCGGGTGCTATGAATTTATGATTTATTAATACATTACTCACTCGCTTCGCTTGTTCGCTCCCGGATGCTGTATTATTCACTCGATTCCTTCGCTCGCTCCAGTTCATGTAGCCTATGTCCTAAAACAAAGTATCACCTATCGAACAGTGAAAAAAATTATTATCGGTCTTCTGAGATTACGCCTGATTTTCACCCGGGCGAAGCGGGCCGGACAGTTTCAATTATGTATCTAAACCTTTCTCGTGAATCAATCTATCTAATCGTGAAAACCTGAACAAAATACGTTCAGTAGTTACGGAGACAGACAGATAGACGCGGCGGGGGACTTTGTATTTTATATAATAATATCTATGTGTTGATGATTATTATGTCAATAAAAATCGTTTACCAATTCACAGGGTTTATTAGCATAGACGAGATTCGGCCGTTACTTGATTTAAATTATTGTTATACTTTTTAAATTTAATAAAACACAGTGTTTTAAATTATTTACAGTTAAGAATTTTATTTTATAACAATTGTATCGGCAAACAAAGATCTTAAATCTTAATTGGCGTGTTTTAGTTTTATTTTGACAATCGTTTATTTTATTTATTGTAAATTATAGACGCGTCGACAACTTAGGTTATTAGCGTCTTGATTACAGTAAATAACAACCCAGTTAAAACTAAATGACATCACAAAACATCCATGAGCGGAGGCGGGATTCGAACTTACGTGAGTCTGATCCAGAGGCCGCGACGCTAACCACTGGACCACTGTCCTCTTTTGACAATCGTGATTCTTATATAATTTTGTGATTCTTATATAATTTTAAGTTGTTGATAATTTTAACGACTTTGAACCGTAATACAGCCGATTGTTTTTCTTTTTTCTCTTTACAAAACGCTAATTTCATTCTGGCAATTTTTAGTATATATAATTTTGAAGTGTATATAAGTTTAATAAATAGATTTTATAGAATAATCCGCTTATATACTATAGAAACTAATTCCGAACTTATAATAAAGATAGAGCTATGTGATTGTAGAAGTTTTTTATGATCTCCATAACTCTTGTTGAAGAACGACATTTTATGATAGTTTGTAAATGGGAATTACTGTTGGAAAGGTCGCATCCTTTTCCCGGATTAATTCTGTGTTCTCGGATTGATTTCCATTATTGGTTTATTGAACAAGACCTTCATTTTATTAAATATCGGCTTTTTCTGATACTGACTTTAATCTAGATAACACATGTTTTTCGTATATAGGTAGGTAATTGATATTTAAAAAGTTTGCGAAGTTAAAAAACCGGCCAAGTGCGAGTTCGACTCGCACTTCTATACCATATTTTTAACGATAATTACTTATATTTCATTTTATTGTTTCAAAATTTTTCCGAATCACCTAATTAAATTTATTTTTAAAGTAAATAAATTTCAAAATGTTTACATTATAAAAACACACGTGTCGTCAGTTGGATTTGAACCCGGCGTTTCGATGTGACAGCTAAACGCCTTACCCATTGTGCTACAACAGACTTGTTAATGAACAGCAGAAACGGCACTCTCAGTTCGATATACAAGATAAATTATTAGAATGCTTATATTACACGTGAGTATAATATATCCATGCATGGGGAACTTCCTAGAAATTAAATTTGATTTTTATTATTTGCCACGACTCCTGCCACAATAACACACAATCTGTGAAAGTTTCAACTAGAGCTACCTCTTACCGTTTGTGAGATAAAGCCTTGTGACAGACGGACGGACATCGTAGGCTTAGTAACAGGGTTTTGTTCGGAGGTACAGAACCCTAAAAACATCTAAGGTTAACTCGAAGTAAAACCTAAGAAACGATTTTTACATACGCATATAATAGTAGATTATGTATATCTAGTTGCGTAATGACGGTATTATTACTGACGAGTAAGTGACATTATGTTAAAACTTCTATATAGGTAGATACCTACTCCGTAGTAGTGATGGGACTCGAGTGAGATTTTTTCACTCGAGTCACTCGCCTGTACAAAACGAGTCACTGGAATGCCACTCGAGTCAAGATAAGACTCGAGTGACAATTTCTTCACTCGAGTGAAGATATGATTCGAGTCACTCGAGTGACAATGTAACTCGAGTCATTTTTTTACATACAGGCAGGTCATAATAATGAGTAATCACTAACCACATTCAGTGTAGCTCTCACTCATTTTAAACACGAACTATTAGCAAACAGCTTTACAGTTTACACAAACATTTAACAAATAAAACAACTCAAACTATGTAGGTACTGAATTTCAAATGAAAGATTAAGGTATATTTTATGTCATACATCGGCTAATCATGTCTTAACTTGTACTTTTCACTCGAGTCCCTACAGGCCATTCGAGTGTTCCGAGTCAACTTGCCAATCGAGTGGATCAAGCCGATTTGAGTCACTCGACGATTCGAGTCACTCGAAAGCCGAGTAAAAATAAATTTGACTCGAGTGCGAGTAAAATAAAAACCACTCGAGTCACTCGAGTGAAACACAACTCGAGTACCATCACTACTCCGTAGGCTGTGTGCATATAGTACTATATCTCGATCTTTACATGCGTAACTTGACAATGTGTAAACTTACAGCTTTGTTAGACATTTTTTAGGATATGTAATCGAAAATCCGCGGTCCAAAAGGTGTTGTGTAACGCCATTTTCATTTTAAACGAGAGGTTATTTTCAACATACTACGTAGTCCATCATCAAGTTTATACCCAACACTTTTTGCAATAGTGTCACGCCAGACCGGAAGCTTATTTCTTATTTTCCCCTTTTTGGTACGGATGACTAAACTCGTCCATTTTTAAATCGGGTATCTGAGCCAATGCCTGGTTATCATATTTGAACGATTTAGAAACGCGCCATTTTTGTAAATGACGTCAATGAGCCATTTCCTGAGAGTAATTCTTTCACTTATCCACGAGAAGCAGCACTTGTGGTAGGGACAAACATTATTTAATTCCCTTTATAACGTGTCGTGTCATTTTAGTGGTAGGTATATCTTAATTATTAAATTATTAACTTCCCATTGGAAGTTATTGTAATGGATCCGAAAATCGAAATCAAAATTTTTAACAAATTTTTATGTTTCAAGGTCACTACACTATTTTTAAACTATTTTTGAAAAGATGTGTGTGTGTGTGTGTGTATACGTACGTACGTATGTGTTCATTTCTTTCTAAGACGAAATCTCGAGAATGAAAAATTATATCGACTACGTTAGGGTGCCAGTCGACACGTATTAACGTAAATATGATCTGAAAGAAATTTTTTCAAAATCGGTTCAGCCGTTCTTTTTTCTTAACCAAATTGACTCCAAAAAAGTAGATTTTACACAATATCTCGCGAATAAAAAATTATATCGACTTCGTAAGGGTGTCAATCGAGGCGTCTTAACGTCATTTTGATCCGACATAAATTTTATAAAAATCGGTTCAGCCGTTTTTTTTTTTGATTGTTAAAAATAAATAATAATTATGTTTTAATGATTAAAATGATTACTTTTCTGTGTAATATCTAATTTAATTATTATTATTAAATATTTATCAAATTGGGAAGTTCGTTGTGTGGACCTCAAGGGTCGCACTTTAGTCCTAATAAATGACCCACCTCACGGCTTGTTATTATTATCAAATTAATTAAATAAGTAAGATATACCACTAAAATGACACGACACTAATGGGGAATAAAAAATGTTTGTCCTTACCACAAGTGCTGCCTCTCGTGGATAATTGAAATAACTACTCTCAGGAAAATGGCTTAATGTCTGCGATGCTATATATCCATAGCTGCATAATATATAATACACTGTGACTCTTCGGAAAAGACGGGATGCATTCCAAACATTCTTTCCAAAAGTATACTGCATTCTTTGTATTATCGAACTAGCATTTTACCCTTCAAATCGTCAAGAAGTTTCACTTCAAAAATCGATCAGGTACTCCAATGAATAATCGGTGTTTAACTGTACCCGACACGGAACAATTGTTCAATGATGCCCGGGTATTCGATTCTATTCGAGTACCCGTCGTCATCCTTACTTTTAACTACCCGAGATGCAGCACACAATCACCAGAGCTGCTCAAAGAACGGCTGGAAAAAGTGAACCACGGTTTTGTCTCCGGAGATTGTTGTCTGCCGGGATTATAAACCAGTGTCGTTGCAATATGCCGCCGTTTTTATATTATTTATTATTTTTATTACAGTCGGACCTTAGTTTAGGTAGACCTCTACTTATGAACCGTGGCTTCGCTCGCGTTAACGGTTTTTGATGTGTAATATCTTAGCTCTCGGTATGCGGTATTTGGTGGGACTAATTTTGTGAATGCGACGGAAATGACGTGTAACAGTAAGCAGTGAGAAGTGCCTGCTACTCAATTTAATATAATATGATTCAACGGTGCGGGCTACAGTTGGCGCTTGTGCTGCAGCGTGTCGGCGAGCGCACACATTTTCATAGCGTTTGAAAACACACACAGAAAGATAGAGAGAGAGAGAAAGGGAGAAAGAGAAAGAAGACAGCTATGAACCGTTCGATCTGTTATTTTATATTTAATTTAATTTATTGTAGATTATAGACGCGTCGACATCTCAGGTCATTAGCGTCTTTTAATTACATCAAAATAATAAATTTCTTAAACGAGTTGACCACACTGTCCTCTGTTATTTTATAAGTGTTGTTTTAAAATACGAGGTTGGGTGTTACAACATCATTGGCGACTAACTTAATGACTCGTTTTTTTTTGTTACTCTTCAGCCCCCTTAAGGTAGCTATAGGTGCATTTCAATAAATTTTTATTTTTATTATTATTATTGACTTTTTCTGGTTCAGAAACTATTAATCTTCACCGATCTCCCGCTCCCGCTGCCCCACCCGTGAGGAGGGGCGCATTACTGTTAGTAGCGAACTGTCTAGATCAGTCTCCTTTTTCTATATCCTTCATGAAAATAATTATTGGATACGGAACCTAATTCCTGAATGAGCAGTGTGTTGAGGATTTCGTTCGAAATATCGGCCAGTTTGTTGTGTGGTCGGCTTTAGATTAGTCGTGCAACGAATATTCTGGGCTGAAGGCAAAACGAAGCAAAATGTGGAAAAATACACTAAACAAAGTAAGAAATATACGGTCGTTACGTTTATCAGATTCGTTATGTGACTTTTTTTTATCACGCGGTGACATTGACTCGGAGCAATAAATAGAATAGCCTTTCGCAGCATCACGTACTATTCATGTCGAAAGAAAAAGAGAGTTCAAGCGGATTTTGCAAATGCACCGGTGATAGTTTCCGGATCGCAAGTTAAAGTATAGCTTGTGTCGAATTATTGGTAATATTTTTTATATGCCTTCGGATTGAATTTTTTTGCCTCTATTTTGCGTTACGTAAAAACGTTTTATCTATAACATGCGGTGGTTAAGTTGACTCTAAGGTGGCTTAGAGCAAAATATGATCCTTAGAATTAATATGAACATTGAAAGAAAACCTCCGTGGTACAGGATCAATATTATTGCAATACTGATATTTAAAAATTTGCATTTATTTACTGACACGTTGATTTCGCGGGGTACTAGTGACAAACTAACGAGTTTTTTTAAAGAGTGATGCATAAGACGTACCTAACTAAAAATTTTTTGTAAAAAACTTTTTGAAGAAAAGTTTTTATTGAAACGAACGAAAAAGAAAAAAATATTTTTTTTATAATTTAGGCTCATACCTAATTATAAAAGCTTGGGTCGTGACTGATAAACTATCAGAGAGTTTATAACCCACGTTTTTATAATTACCAACCTAAATTATTAAAACATATTTTTTCCTTTTTAGTATATTTCAATAATAGCCTGTCTTCAAAAACATATTTTATTTACAAATATTTTTATTCATCTTCTGCAAATCAGGTAAATATATATTTTTTAACTGACTTATTTGCGGTCCTTCTACATGTTGTTCATTGTATTAGCAGTTCGGTTTTTTCATGTATGTTTTTTGTCGCTTCCTTTTTCTAACCAATTTATAAGCAGCTTAAAAGATTCAGAAAATTTTTGATCTCTGCTGCGAACACGACTAATACATTCATTATGACATGATGTTACGTCAGGTATTTTTTACACATCAATGGTAATGTCAAGTTATATAATTCACGAACCAGATTTTGTTCAGGATCAGCGACAACAGAAGCTGGGGTAGGGGATCAACTTTTTATTGAAAAAAATTGAACTGCCTTCTAAAAAAGCCACTAAAAAGTGTAAAATAAAACTTTTTACAATAAAATTAAACCACCTTCAAAAAACCAATTAAAAAGAAAATAATTTTATTTTTTGAGTTCAGCGCCATTATTAATTACTAAAATTTTTATATACTTTTAATAAATTAGTGCCTACCTCAAAATGTAATTATTTTTCTCTTTTTAGTAGATTTTTTTGAAGGCGGTTCAATTTTTTTTATAAAACATTTTATTTTTTACTTTTAGTGGCTTTTTTTGAAGGTGGTTCGATTTTCTTTTATAAATAAATTATTTTTCGCTTTTTAATTAATTAACATATCTATTTCTGCAAAACTAAAAAAACTACTGAACCAATTTAAGTAATAATTATTTGGGACCATTCCGTCATCTTCCTGAACACAACGGCGCGGGCGTCGAAATTATTCAAATCGGTTAAGCCCTTGAGAAGTTATGGTTGAACAGACATTAAAAAATTATTAACATGCACGTCGAATTGATAACCTCCTTTTTGAAGTCGAAACGGGGATATGTACGCCAGCGCTTTTAGTAACCTATTGTTTTATACGATGATTTACTGTAGGTATATTTTTTAATTTCCATTTTAGAAGAATTGTCTTTGTATGGGTAGGCACTTTAAATTTCCTGTGGGAATTTACGTTCGTACAAAGACAAATTCATACATTGATAATAATTGCTTCCCCTTCTTTTTTTTATTACAATTACTGTTTGGTCCCAAAATCTTTAATGTGTCGGGCATTAGCTCTGTTCTTATGTAAATGCTATTGTAAATTTTAATATATATGTTACAGTCAGAACTTTTAACCGGTCAAAACTATTTTTGACTGACTAAAATAGTCTAAAGTAGTACTATTTTTATTTATTGTAAATTATAGACGCGTCTTAGGTCATTAGCGTCTTGAATACATTATGTAACATAACTCACTTAAAACTAAATGACATCACAAAACATCCATGAGCGGAGGCGGGATTCGAACCCACGACCGTCTGATCCAGAGGCCGTGACGCTAACCACTGGACCATACTGTCCTTTAAAGTCGTTCTAACTGCATGCTACGGTCAATATCACTTTTGACTGAAATTCCAGACAAAATCACTTTTGTCCAATTCTATCGGTCAAAAGTACTTTTGACTGAATGTCATTTAGTCAATACTATTTTAAAGTTTAAAGTTAATGTACGTAAGTATAATAATTTCAAGGTGACGCAAAGATAATTTTTTTTCAAATTTGATTTTATCGGTTACTAGCGGTTGCGCTCCGCTTTACCGGGTGCTAAGCATTTATGAACTTATAGAAAACTTCGCGGGCGTGCGCACAACAACTCACCAAAGTTTCATCGTAATCGGATGAATGGTATAGGAACGCATACGGGACAAACAAAGAAACATTTATTTTTATATAATTTACGAGTAAGTATAGATTAAAATTTGTGGAATCTACTGCAAGATCATATTATGAGTGAGAACGAAAAGAAAGAATGAAAGACTTCTAACAATAGAATAAATGAAAGATAGTCATTACAATGTGATGACAAAAGAAATATTACGTATTTGACAAGTTTGTGACTGAGGTTGAGAAGACAAAATTTGCTAAAAAGAAGACTTCAATACAATTCGGTAGATTAAAACTTTAATGTATCTACCTAATTGAAATCTGTGGCATTAAGAAATTAATTACAAGGAGTGAACCAATGAAATACTTTTTACTTGCTGAAGTGGACAAATAATGTTATAGATGCTGCTCATATTTTAGTGGGGCCGCCAAGCGACGAATCCAACTTCAACCTTGCATTTTGTGATAGAGAGATGCCACTTGGTACGAATGTTGGTCGGACCCATATCTTCATTTTAAGAGGTGAAGGCATTTTGGGCCCCGCGACCGGGCCCCTAGACAGGGTGGTTGCGTAACTTTCAGGGGCAAAACGCCTGTAACTCAGCAACCGCTCCTCGCACAGCCCTGGGGGTAGTCTCATTGGATTCAGCGCACTCAACTTCATACGAGACGGCCCTCAGACTAACTCCTAAATCTCCACCAGCCCGCGTATAGGGGTGAAATACAAGTAGTTCATTAAAATTTTAAATTTTTTTAGGCTACGTTTGCATTTTGGGTAGGACAAGGTTTTCTTTTTCGTTGTGTGGGGGGGAGCGGTGTAAGTTTAAAAATGAGTTTTCGGGGTCGGCGGCCACCCCATTTGACCGCCACCTTGAAAAGGGGGTGAAGTGGGGCCGTTAAGTGTTTAAACCATGCACGACGTGATAGAGAGATGCCACTCGGTACGAATGTTGGTCAGACCCATATCTTCACTTTAAGATGTGGAGCCATTTTGGGCCCCGCGACCGGGTCCCTAGACAGGTGATGGTAGGGGCCGTAAAGCGCCTATCTTATACAACGTGATAGAGTGATGCCACTCGGTACGAATGTTGGTCAGACCCATATCTTCACTTTAAGATGTGGAGCCATTTTGGGCCCCGCGACCGGGCCCCTAGACAGGTGATGGTAGGGGCCGTAAAGCGCCTAATCTTGCACGACGTGATAGAGAGATGCCACTCGCTACGAATGTTGGTCAGACCCATATCTTCACTTTAAGATGTGGAGCCATTTTGGGCCCCGCGACCGGGCCCCTAGACAGGTGACGGTTGGGGCCGTAAAGCGCCTAATCTTGCACGACATGATAGAGAGATGCCACTCGGTACGAATGTTGGTCAGACCCATATCTTCACTTTAAGATGTGGAGCTATTTTGGGCCCCGCGACGGGCCCCTAGACAGGTGATGGTTGGGGCCGTAAAGCGCCTAATCTTGCACGACGTGATAGAGAGATGCCACTCTGTACGAATGTTGGTCGGACCCATATCGTCACTTTAAGATGTGGAAGCATTTTGGGCCCCGCGACCGGGTGGTTGCGTAACTTTCAGGGGCAAAACGCCTGTAACTCAGGAACCGTTTCTCGCACAGCCCTGGGGGTGGTCTCATTGTATTCAGCACACTCTCTTTTACGCTCTATTTTCATAGCCTGCTACCACGCGTAGCAGGCTAAGGCTCGTAATTTATTGAAATAATGGAATATTGGAATTATCAAATACTTTCAAAACATATTTATTAAATATTAGAATACTGTCAGAACAGATTTTTTCAAATATTCGACTAATCGAATATTCAAGTATTCAATATCTGAATACTCATATTTTAAAAACTCTAAATAACGGCCCCACTTCACCCCTTTTCAAGGTGGCGGCCAAATGGGGTGGCCGCCGACCCCGAAAACTCATTTTTAAACTTACACCGCTCCCCCCCACGCAACGAAAAAGAAAACCTTATCCTATCCAAAATGCAAACGTAGCCTAAAAGAATTTAACATTTCAATGGACTACTTGTATTTCACCCCTATACGCGGGCTGGTGGAGATTTAGGAGTTAGTCTGAGGGCCGTCTCGTATGAAGTTGAGTGCGCTGAATCCAATGAGACTACCCTCAGGGCTGTGCGAGGAACGGTTGCTGAGTTACAGGCGTTTTGTCCCTGAAAGTTACGCAACCTCCCTGTCTAGGGGCCCGGTCGCGGGGCTTAAAATGCCTTCACCTCTTAAAATGAAGATATGTGTCCGACCAACATTCGTACCGAGTGGCATCTCTCTATCATGTCGTGCAAGATTAGGCGCTTTACGGCCCCAACCGTCACCTGTCTAGGGGCCCGGTCGCGGGGCCCAAAATGGCTCCACATCTTAAAGTGAAGATATGGGTCTGACCAACATTCGTAGCGAGTGGCATCTCTCTATTACGTCGTGCAAGATTAGGCGCTTTACGGCCCCTACCATCACCTGTCTAGGGGCCCGGTCGCGGGGCCCAAAATGGCTCTACATCTTAAAGTGAAGATATGGGTCTGACCAACATTCGTACCGAGTGGCATCACTTCTATCACGTTGTATAAGATAGGCGCTTTACGGCCCCTACCATCACCTGTCTAGGGACCCGGTCGCGAGGCCCAAAATGGCTCCACATCTTAAAGTGAAGATATGGGTCTGACCAACATTCGTAGCGAGTGGCATCTCTCTATCACGTCGTGCAAGATTAGGCGCTTTACGGCCCCTACCATCACCTGTCTAGGGGCCCGGTCGCGGGGCCCAAAATGGCTCCACATCTTAAAGTGAAGATATGGGTCTGACCAACATTCGTACCGAGTGGCATCACTCTATCACGTTGTATAAGATAGGCGCTTTACGGCCCCTACCATCACCTGTCTAGGGACCCGGTCGCGGGGCCCAAAATGCCTCCACATCTTAAAGTGAAGATATGGGTCTGACCAACATTCGTACCGAGTGGCATCTCTCTATCACGTCGTGCATGGTTTAAACACTTAACGGCCCCACTTCACCCCCTTTTCAAGGTGGCGGTCAAATGGGGTGGCCGCCGACCCCGAAAACTCATTTTTAAACTTACACCGCTCCCCCCCACGCAACGAAAAAGAAAATCTTGTCCTACCCAAAATGCAAACGTAGCCTAAAAAAATTTAAAATTTTAATGAACTACATGTATTTCACCCCTATACGCGGGCTGGTGGAGATTTAGGAGTTAGTCTGAGGGCCGTCTCGTATGAAGTTGAGTGCGCTGAATCCAATGAGACTACCCCCAGGGCTGTGCGAGGAGCGGTTGCTGAGTTACAGGCGTTTTGCCCCTGAAAGTTACGCAACCACCCTGTCTAGGGGCCCGGTCGCGGGGCCCAAAATGCCTTCACCTCTTAAAATGAAGATATGGGTCCGACCAACATTCGTACCAAGTGGCATCTCTCTATCACAAAATGCAAGGTTGAAACGCTTAACGGCCCCACTATTTCTATTGGACGTAAAACCATAATAATATCATCTTTAGCATTCAATTGTAGTACTTTTAATCAAATTATTGTCTGTCAAAATAAAATATTTATAACATCCTTGGTCAATAGTATTTTTGACTAAATACTCCAGGTTCAAAGTGCTTTTGTCTGAGGCTCTTGATCAAAATCATTTTTGACTAAATTTGCCAGCCAAAACTACTATTGACCAATCTCCTTAGTCAAAACTAATTTTAACTGATTTTCCCAGTAAATATAGTATGGTTTTAACCAGGGAAGAGTTTTGACTGTAACATATCATTATACAGGGTGGCACATCTTAAACAATGCATTGAAATATCTCGTAAACGGTACAAACCATAAAAAATTGTTTTATACAAAAGTTATAAAGTGTCAAGGGGGGCAGAAGACTGTGATATCAGATTTAACATAGGTAGTCCTGTGAAGGTCAGGCGAAGGTCAGCTTCGATTTTTTAATTGTAATAGTGTATTTTTATTCCAGAGTACGATAAAGTATTTAATAGTGATCAATAAATTACTAAGATACATATGAGCTAAAGTTAATAAATATCGAGATATTTATTGACAAATTAAATTTGCTCAAATTAAATAGCAAATTTAATTTGTCAATTCGGTTCTTTTATGAATTGAATTTAAGCCAAGAGGGCCGGTGCGTAATATCATGGCTATCTGCTATGCCATAATTTATCTAATTGTCGTTCATTTTGGCCGTTATTTAATTTTATAAACTTTAGCTGATATGTACCTTAATAATTTACTATTCACTATTAAATTCTGTATCGTATTTTGGAATAAAAATGCACTGTTACAAAAAAAATCGAAGGTGACCTTCGCCTGACCTTCACAGCACTACCTATGTAAAATCTGATATCATAGTCTTCTGTCCCCCTCGACACTCTATAACTTTTGTATAAAACATTTTTTTATGGTTTGTACCGTTTACGAGATATTTCACTGCATTGTTTAAGATGTGCCACCCTGTGTACAAAAAATCTTTGCGTGAGTAAGTTGAACTGAGTGGGGTACCCGTGGATATAGACGTCAAAGGGGCGCATTATTCAGTTAAACTTAAATATCTTTTACATTGTTAGGTTTAAATTGCTAAAAGGAATTACTCTGCAAGATTCATTAATAATTTAAAACAAAAATTCTTTCATGAATTACTTTTGTCTGGTTCATTAGACTTTGTAATTGTTAATTTAACATTTTTGTGAAAAGTTATCGTTGAATTTTTTACTTTGTAGTACAATTAGGTTCTACATGTAGGCAAGTTTAAAGTTGTAATCTTTAAATAGAAGTACATTCCGTACAATTAGCATTGTCACATACAGACGGAAGTTGTTAAAGACGTGAAGGTTATTCCGAGGAAATGAATACTGCGGCCTATAGACAACAGTGCTTATGTCGAATTTCTCCTAATTTTTACATTCCTATATTATACGAAGTATATAGTATATATAATATGTACCGTGAGGGCAGTATAGCCTAGTGGTTAGCATGCTTGGTGCCGCAACCTCTAGACTGGACTGCCGTGGGTTCGAATTCCACCTGCGCTCATGGATGTTTTGTGATGTTATTTAGTTTTAAGTTAGTTGTTATTTAGTGTAGTTGAAAGACGCTAATGACCTTAGATGTGGACGCGTCTATAATCTACAATAAATTAAGTATAATATGTACGCGTTCTTTTATTTCAAGTCGACGGACGACGGCCATTTACCACTTCACAGCTTTTTTTTCCAATCTATTAACTGAATTTTATTTACTTTACCATACAGCATATTAGAATATATAACCTCACTTTAGATAAATGGGATTATAGTAGCTCATAGAACTGCTCTAACCAGGTTCAAACAGTTTGAAAAGTTCGAGAATTTGACTAATAAACACGCAGTTGTGTCAGAAGAGTTCTGTATTGCCGATAAGCGCTTCGGCAGTTCAGAACCAGTACAGAACTTACCGACAAACTACTGAGGTAAAATCTATAGAGAACGCATACCATATACAACTGCTAATACAAAATTGAAGCCAAGTTTGACGTCACAGGTCACAACAAATATGGCGGCAAAACACGGGATGGATTGTGAATATTAGTCTCTTCCTCTTTTTCTCACATATAAAATGAGGGCCTAATTACAATGACGACTGGCTTCACTTTAAAGTGCTTATAAGTTATATACTCCCTCTATAGCTTTTAACCTCAGTGCGACACATAGGTATGTAAATCTGCGACCGGAGTTTTTAGAAAAATAAATATTTATGAATATTTATAATGGGAAAGACAAAAATTACATGTCACTGGCAGGAATCGAACCCGACAGTAGAAATTCAATTTTTTCCTTTATGAACTAACAAATATTGTCATTTCGTTAATAAAAAAAAAGATCCTTGCATGTGATGAAATGACAATATTCGTTAGTAGGAAAATATTGACTGTCTACAGTTGTGGCACTATGATGTAATAACGTACCCAGTGCTAAACTGACAGATTCGAATTCGAATTTCGGCAGTTAATTAATTTACAAATATTTAATTAAAAATATTATATAATTTCTGATTTTCTACAAATATTGATATCAGATTTGTTAAGAAATTTAACATGATTTTATGTGAGAAAGATGAAAATTATAAAATGTAATGAGATACTTAAAAACTAGTGCAACACCGGGTAATATTCTATAACGGGGATGGCGAACCTATGGCACGCGACATAATATTGTTGGCAGCGCCATTGATTGAGATACACAATCGAAATAATCAAAAAATATGTTAGATGCTGGCGAAAAAGTTTGACTATCATTCAAATAACATATATTATGAGATCGACACAACAAGTCGGCAAAAGTTTCATGGCACACAATGCATTATCGAAATAATTCTTTTCATGTACGTTTGGATAATTTTTTTGTCTACTAAATTTTTTAGGTGCTGTTGGCACGTCATGGCAACATTAAACATTTTTTGAAAAAAATTGACACGTAGATGTGAAAAGGTTCGCCATCTCTGTTCTATCACATCTTTCTAGGTTATCGAGATGTACACAAAATCGGTTGACTAACATACATCATTCAGCCTTCTACCTATATAGTTTATAGATTCTCACGTTTATATCCTTGGGGGTGGAATTTCAGTTTATCTGATTTTTGCGGATCATTTTAAAGGTCTCTTATCTCCAAATTTCGGCTTTCTATAGAACCGCTCGTCGGGAGTTACGTAAAATCAATCAAGCAGGGTTTTTTAAAACTTTTAAATATTTGATAATCAGTTGCCCGGTTCGGCTTCGACCGGGTGCAAGTTAAGCGATTTTCACTCACTGCTTATATCCCTTCTGTCGTAACGAAATAATATATTTTTTCAAATCGGTTTAGTGGTTCTGCAGATTATAGACGCTCGACAGCTTAGGCTATTCAGTGGTTCTCGAGTTTTGAAGTAGCGTTAGCATAGCTACAAACTTATTCCATTATACAGGGTGAGTTCGACCACCCGTATCAGTCGTTTTTTTCGAAAACGGTTAGTCGTAGAGAGTTGTGTCAAAAATTTGTATTATAAAAGCCCTATTAAAGAATCGAATGGTGATAATTTTTTTTTCCGGGAAGGTCGACTTCCCTATTAGTTTGCTCCAGAATGTCCAGAACTCCGGAATTATAAATGTAACGATAGGTCGAAAGTGGTATTGTTGAAAAGATCTTTAAAAAATAAGCAAGTTTTGTAGGAAATTTTTTTTTATTACTGCCACTCCTGTTAAGTAATATTTGTTTGAAATTACTAAATTAAAATGTCATAAATCATAATAACGAATTTTTTAAAAGTCCGCATTTAAAATCTAGTTACCTATCTATCGATCATTAAATACTGAAGAAGTACACTCACAGCATAACCAGAAGAGCTCAGTAGTATGTATTAAAGAGTAAATGGAAGACAGTTTGAACACTTGTGACAATGTCTAAGGTTGCTAGATTTTTAATGCCGACTTCGATCGTTATTATGAAAATTTGATTTAATAATTTCAAACGATTGTTACTTTACAGGGGTGGCAGTAATTAAATAATTTTTCCTACAAAATTTGCCTATTTTTTAAAGAGCTTTTCAACAGCACCACTTTCAACCTATCGTGCTTTCTAAAATTCCGGAGTTTTGAACATATAATAATTTATATTTATACTTATAGAAATTTACAGGGGTGGCAGTAATAAAAAAAAATTTCCTACAAAACTTGCTTATTTTTTAAAGATCTTTTCAACAATACCACTTTCGACCTATCGTTACATTTATAATTCCGGAGTTCTGGACATTCTGGAGCAAACTAATAGGGAAGCCGACCTTCCCGGAAAAAAAAATTATCAACATTCGATTCTTTAATAGGGCTTTTATAATACAAATTTTTGACACAACTCTCTACGACTAACCGTTTTCGAAAAAAACGACTGATACGGGTGGTCGAACTCACCCTGTATATAAATAAAACGTCCGGAAAATTCGTTAAATACTTTTGGGAGTAACTGCAATTGTGCGTACACTACACAAAATGTTCTATTTCTCTATTTCCGTGAGTTGTGCGTTTGTATACTGTTTACTGGAATCTTCAAAATCCTTATTTACTCCATTTAATATTCTCGGAGGGTAGAGAACGGTTGTCTATTATTTGAAGAGAAGCCATTGAAAAAACGCTTTTTAAATTTCTCTTTCTTAAACGAATTCAGTATACGGCAATCCAACGCCAACCAGTCCTGGACTTGGAAGATTGCGTTGATTGGTTTTGTTTGGTTGAGATTCACTGTAAAAAATCGGAGCAAATTTATTTAAGAAATATTGCAAAGTCAATAATAGGGGTCGACAAGACAAGAATTCTTGTCTTGACAATAACTTCTTGTCTTGTCTTGAAAAAAAATCAAGAAATCTTAAAAAATCTTGTCTTGACGTTTTCTTGACATCTTATGTCTTGTCTTGACTCAAGAAATTTCAAGATCTTGAAATTTCTTGATTAACCGGTGTCACCGTACATGGTGATTCCTCGCCGGCGAACTTTTTATTGCGTTGCGTGCTAACACGGCAATCTGGTGGTTCCCCGATCTTTATTTGTTTTCTGACGAACGCAAATAACTCAGAATCTTGGAAGTATGAAATTGAAAAATACTTAAATGAGCCTAGGACAGAAAATTCTGAGAATATACTTGATTGGTGGAGAAGACACGAAAATGTCTACCCGTCGTTATCGAAAATGGCCAAGGATTTTCTTGGAACGCCAGCAACATCTTACATCTGTAGGTACCTGCGGAAAGGCTATTTTCAAGACCAGCTTTAACAATAACAAAGCCAAGAAATCGGCTAGGCGTTGACTCCATAAGAAGTCTTATGTGCCTTAATTCATGGCTTATATATATATATGTGTGTGTGTGTGTACACGATAACTCTCGACAGACTTAATCGATTTAAACGAAATTTGGTACACACATTGGAACCCATCACCGCACGAAGCCTATTTAAAATGGGCCCGATCGGGCCATTTTAAGGGTAGTTTTTAGAAGTTGAAACAAGTTTTTGGGCCCAAAAATACCGAAAAAAATCTCAGAATTGTTTCAAAATTGGAATTTAACCCTTTGGTAGAGATTAAAATGTGTTGCTAAAATTTTAACAAAATCGGCACAACAGGACCGGACTTACAAATTTTATGAAAACACTAGTTCGCGGATAGTGATTTATTTGCTGACGAGTGTATTTAATTTGGTACAGAGGTTGCATTGATAATAATATTGAAATTAAGAAAAATAATGTTATTTTAAGGGATGTATTAAGGGATTAAATTTTTTGATTTTTTCCAAAAACAAACTTAAGTTCACATAATAAAGCCACAAGACCTTATTACCAAATACACTATATTATTGTCGGCAGGGTTTGGCACTGCGACCCGAGTTTTTTCATTTATTGTTTTTAATTTACATTTTTGTGAATCGGTCTAGCAAAAAATGTGTTCAATAAATTAAAATAATACGTTATGTTATGTTAAAATATGTTATCTTTTTCACAAATAAATATACGTTTTAGCGTTTTCATTGTTAGTCAAGATATTTCAAGATTTCTTGTTTTCTTGACAAGAAATCTTGGTATTGACATAACATTTCTTGTCTTGTCTTGAAATCTAAAATTACTTCTTGTCTTGATCTTGTCTTGAAATCAAGACAAGATCAAGACAAGATCTTGAAATTTTCAAGAATTTGGCGACCCCTAGTCAATAATATTTTTGATATATCATTTCCTGTACAAGATCGTATACATTAAATTACTGTTGGCGGCTTAAAAAAAATTTATCCTCGCGTAACCTGCATATTTATTCGTCCTCGGATAAAAAAAATAAAATAAATAAATAACAAAAATAGTTAGATTATATAATAGGGGAATATTATGCACTAAAAATACTTTTAATATTTACCTAATATTTAACCTTTTTGCTATAATAATAGTGTTTTTGTAAATTTTTATAGACGTTTTATAAAATTTTGCTGTATGTTGATGGCGATCATTTGATCAATATGGTGTAATATACCTGTTGTAATAATACACAACTTTTTGATGTATAAAATTGGCGGCCCCCTCCTAAATTGCTATGACACGGTGAAATGTCACGAACATGTATCGCAGAAATGACGTTTGTGGCAAGTAGTTCAAACAGTTCTACTGGTCGTATCGTATATATCTAGAGTGTATGCTATAATATCGCACCCTCCTTGGTCAGCAGTTACATTTTTTTCTAGGTTATACATTATGTCATCGTATTTGAACCTGAATGTAGACACTTTTTTTGAGAGTTCAGTGGATTCACTGTTTTTTCAATAGGGGTAACTGAATGCATTTTTACAATAAATGTATAAATGGCTGATACTTACAGTTAATAATTTTAAACAGTCAGAAAAAAAAATACAGTTAATTATTTATTAAAGACATACATAGACTGCTAAAAACATTACCCTCCTTTTGCCTTTGCCGTAGTCGGGTAAAAACACAATTTTTAAAATAAAAAACTGAATAAATATTTAATTTCTGAGTTGTTATCCCTTCCAACTGTTCCGCATGAAATATATAGAATAATTTTAAATCTAAATAATAAAAAATCAACGGGATGGGACGAAATACCAATATCAATACTAAAATGTTGTGCTAGTACCATTGCATATCCCCTCAGTGAAATTATAAATAAATGTTTAGAAACAGGTCAATATCCAAACAGTTAAAAAAAATCAGTTATAGTCCCAATATTCAAAAAAAGTTGTCAAAAGACATGTCAAATTATAGACCTACATCATTATTGTCAAATATTTCAAAACATTTTGAGAAAGTTATACAAGACAGATTAACAAACTAATATAAAAATTAAAAAAAATTGAAAAATATGGAATCAGGGGTAAGGCGCTTGATCTCATCTCCTCATATATGACAGACAGAGAACAATGTGTCAAAATAAAAACATGCAACAATCACAAAATACAGGATTACTATTCCACATGGCGAATGAACAGTAGAGGAGTTCCACAAGGGAGCATACTTGGTCCAATATTACTCATCTTATTTATAAATGACATATGTAATTCTATAAAAGAAAAAATGTTTCTCTTTGCTGATGACACTGCTGTCATATTATGTGGGGAGAGAGATCAAGCGTCATTAATTGACAGAATGAAGGTATGTACAGATGACCTCAACAGTTGGTTTAACAAAAATAGTCTGAAAAAGAATCACGCAAAAACAGAAATAATAAAATTTGGAAAATACTTCGATATGCCACAGAACATCAAAATCTCAGATAACAATATAGAAATAAAAAAATATGTAAAATTCTTAGGAATAATTAATATAGACAGGAGTCTTAACTGGAAAATGCATATCGATAATTTAGATCCAAAATTGAATAAAGCGATATATATGATATGATTTCTAACATATACTTATGCCCTAAATATACAAACGCTGTTGAACGTCTACTATGCATACTTTCAGTCTGTCATACAGTTTGGAAATTATTATGTTTTGGGGAAATAGCGTCGACACAAAAATTTGATACTTCAAAAAAGATGCATTCGTATCATGGCGGAAGTGGCACCACGAGAGCACTGCAAGTCCCTCTTTCAAAGATTACAAATATTAACTATCTATGATCTACATTTTGGAGAGTAGCAAATTCGTCAAGAACAAGCCAGAATTTTTTGAAAATAATGTTTACAATCATGAATACGGTACAAGAAATAAGGAAAAATTAAAAATAAACACCAGCTCCAGCTCGTTAACTATTGTAAATCGTGATATCACTAACGCCATGATACGAGTGCGTAATAAACTTCCGAATGATTTGAAAAATATAAATGATTGCAAAAAATTTAACTGCGCTTTAAAAAAATATCTGCTATCAAAAAATTGTTATAGCCTGAACGAATATTAATATTTTTACACTTTTATATGACTATATTTTGGTTTCTCTTACGACTAAATATAGATATTCTATTCTATTCTATTCTATTCTATTCTATTCTATTCTATTCTATTAAATTTTTTACCTAGTCCGATCCTGAATGTATACAATAAAGTGATTTTATTATGTGTAAGATAGTAAACCTCTTGGATTTAACGTTAGTTTTATGTTCACATTTAGGAAACTGTCATAATTTACTGCCAATAGGGCGCGTGCTGGCATTAACCCTTTATCGTAAGTATAGCAAATTGCAGGGGGTGAAAACGGAAGGCAGGTCTATAAACCGCCTATAGTTACCTTGTTATAGTGTGTTCCACATAAACATATAAAATATATCCTATATTTACTTTCTTTATAATAAACTAGAGCTAGGGTATTAAAGGTCTCCTAACCCTTCATTTCTAGTATAGTATAGACTACGTTTGACTATACCATTGTGTTAGTGCCTAAAGGGTCGTTGGATAGGAAAACTCTACCTTCGTTTTATTTATTCTTAATCCAAATCAAACATATTACACCTAACTCTGAGATATAACTTTCAATAGTCTCATCTAGTGCGTTTTGTTGGAGCAAAATGAAAGAATATTGCCGCGGAGAGAGAAGAGAGGAGTCTCATCTAGTGCGTTTTGTTGGAGCAAAATGAAAGAATATTGCCGCGGAGAGAGAAGAGAGGGAGAGAATGGCGAGAGGGAGAGAAGGGGGAGAGGGAGATAATAGGGGAGAGGGAGATAATGGGGGAGAGGGAGATAATGGGGGGGGGGAGAGAGAGAGGGGTAATGAAGAGAAGGGAGGGAGAGAGAGGAGGGAGATGGAGAAAGGGGGAGGGAGAGAGAGAGAGAGAGGAGAAATTTTGAATTAAATCAGGCAGGAGAAATTTTGAATTAAATCAGGCTCCGTTTTTTAACCATCGTTCCGCTCTTTAATAATGATAAATCGAAAGTTTTACTTAATAATTATAGTTCGCTCAGTTTGGAACGTACATACTATATATTTTGGCCGTTAAAGTTGCGAACAATTTCGCTCGTAGAGCGTTTATATTGTTATTAGCTGCAATTCCGGTTACAATAATTGGAATTGAATAATAATTTAAGTTTATTACGTACCGGAAATTATAATATGAATCGTTTTTATGACGTCAAATCAGCCTAGACGATATATATCGCTTATCTGCCAAACCCCTTGGCGCAGTGGCGGCTTAATTATTTTGCCGCTCAGAACGATCCAACAAATTGAAGGGAATATATCTGTGCCCAAACAGCCAAAATCAATTATGTCGAAAATTTTGGTATTTTTTACCCGACTACGGCGAAAAAGGAATATGTGTTTTACGCTGTATTTATACGTTACCTTCTAGATCCTAAAGCGGCCCGTAGACTGTTAATATTATTGCGCAATAATATTGCACAAAAAATTGAAACTTGCCCTAGACAGCAGAATTAAATTGTACAATCGTCAGTTATCTGTTTACTATCTGATCAGAAAACATGCTAAGTGATGTTGAAGCATGTTGTGTTGCGATCCTGTCTTTATGCTTGCGGAAAAATAACAAGAAGAAAAATACGACTTTAGGGTATTTTTCTCAGTATTTGCGAAGTAACTGCTCATACTGCTCATTTTTCTTTACTCAGTTACTATAATCCTTCGATTTCATATTACACACGGCTGACAAATTTTTATACACTTCTATAATTATGCACTCCGAAATAAAACCTCCTTTCTTCTTCTTTGGTAGCCATCTCACAAATTATTTCAAGCAGAATTACCACATTACTCTACGACGATCAAGACAAAAGGGATTAATTATTGTGCAATATTAACCACAGACTGCAACTTTTTAGATTGCGCAATAAATATCTAACCGTTTTTGATATTCTCAATATAAGTATGTATTGCACAATCTTTCAACGACATCCACAGACTGTCAATAATATTGCCCAATTTAAAATATTGCGCAATTTTATTGACAGTCTATGTATAGGAATCGCTTAAATGGCTTAATCAATTTTGATAAATAAGGCGTTGAAAGGTTCATCTATGTTCTTAAATTAAATAATAAATATATACTTAATCGTCAAGACGAGTTATAGAGATTTTTTTTTAAATTTTTGAAAGCTTTTTCAGTAGAGCTGACGTTAAATCAATTAATATTCGAAGGGCGTTTTGATTTTTTTTAATTAGGCTACTGCGCCTTTAAGAAGGGACTATTAGCTTCAATATAAGGCAAAAAATTTATCCTCGGATCAAAAATATGATCGGGAGTGTATAACAAAGATTTAAACGGTATCGTTTCGAGTTTACTTAGATTAATTAAAAAAACCGGTCAAGTGCGAGTAGAACTCGCGCCAGGAGGGTTCCGTACTGTTACAACAATTTTATTAGTGTAAACTGTGTCTATGTTAAAAAGCACAGTGTAAGCTCCAATATAAATAATATATAGTTTTTGATCATTGATGACGCCACTGCAGTGACAGTTATAAAATAACTGTCAAAATAAACTATATGGTTTGATATAAATAACTGTCAAGCGGAACCATCACACATGATTACCATAAACCATATACGGTTTAATTCCAACATAAAAATGTAATATGTTTTATAATCGTCGCGCAAGATGACGCCAATCTACTTTTCTGTATAAAAAGCATTAATTTAATCAAATTAATTGATTATTTATTTCTAATTATTTTTTGCCAGGATTCACAACACACAATCTGTGAAAATTTCAACTATAGCTACCTCTTATCCTTTGTGAGATATAACCCTGTGACAGACGGACAGACAGACATCGTAGGCAGGGTAATAGGGTTCCATGCGGAGTACGGGACCCTAAAAAACGACTGAAAAGATTTAAATAAAAATTATATGGGACCATTCCGTGGACATTCTGCGAACCCAACGGAATCAAAATCATAAAAATCGCGGTTAGCTCCTCGAGAAATTATGGCTCAATAAACTTAAAAAAATATAAATATACTTATCGAATTGATAACCTCCGTTTTTTAAGTCAGCTATTCAAAATTCAAATTCAAAATTAATTTATTTCGTGCAACTCGAATAGGTATGAAATGTGCATATAGATGTATTAATTGGTGGTGACGTTAACGTATGGCAGAAAGCTCGATCGCGTCAGTGATGTCTCTTTTTTTGTCGCGAAAAATGAAAAACTCATTCATTAAATCTTCAACTATCTTATTTCTCCACAAATTGGACATAAGCGATGTTGTATTATAGCCATAGATATTTTTTTTAACCAAAACAATTTTTTTTCTCATTGTAGAAAATCTCTTGCGTCGGAGATGTGCTCCTGAAAAACTCTGCGGATAAAAGAGTCGTGGTAGGTGAGATGGATTTAATTTAGGGTGAGCAGGTGCTTTGAGACGGAAGGTAAATGGTCTGAGGGCTTAAGAGTAGCTGAGCTCGTAGCGACGCCGTTGTTGAAATGGCGGTTCCATGGCTCGTTTAGTTTAAACCCCTATCTCCCAGGCTCTTATAATCTGTGATATCGATTAGTTTTCAATTTATTATTGAAAATAATAAATTGACAATATGAGCTCGTATTAGCAGTTCAAGAGCTGATAACACTTTTTGTATGTGTTTACATAAGACTTAGAACTTTTTTAAAAGATGCCTTTTATATATATTTCTACAAGGGGTAAATAGTCTGTCTGGCCAAACGCGGGGCAAAACAGCCCGTATTTTTTTTATTCAATCTTGCGGAAAACTTGTGTTTATAAGAATAGAAATTTGGACAGCTTTTTCTTTATCATTAGTAAAGTCTAGAAAAAACTGACACTGTTTAGACGGGGCTAGCTCTCTGACAGATGAATATTGGAAAACATAAATAAGTACTTCACTTTGACAGGGGAAGTGACGAAAGCGCGCGCAAAAATCTGACAGTAACCATAATTATACGTGGATTATCTAAAGTTTTATTTTTTCATATAGCTATCTCTCGTACTCGCGCGCCTACCTATTAGGGACCGTTCAAGTATTACGTAACGAAGTTTTTGAAGATTTTTGACCCCCCTCCCCCTACTGTAACGCACCGTAACGTTTCGCTTTATCCCCTCCCCCAAACGTTACGTAACACCCAAATGAC
Organism: Mongoloraphidia duomilia; assembly: GCA_039654895.1. NCBI lineage: Eukaryota > Metazoa > Arthropoda > Insecta > Raphidioptera > Raphidiidae > Mongoloraphidia > Mongoloraphidia duomilia. Next base: position 34,507,813 of record CM077516.1, on the reverse strand, counting down.
CATTTTTACTTAAAAATGTCAATTATGTCGCGCAAAATACCGGAAAATCACTAAAATACCGTTATACGTAACGCGCTCTTTGATCCTCCCTCCCCCCACTGTAACGCACCGTAACGTTTCAAAAGAAAAAACTGCAGCGTTACGTAATACTTGAACGGCCCCTTACCCTCTCTGATGGGCCCCACCAGAACCGTTTGTCCTTCAAGAGAAAATTATTATTTAAATTTTCTTATAAAATTGTTGCTGAAATGGCAGACTTTACAAATAAAATTCGTTGAATTTTTCAAAAACTTAAAAATCATCTGTCAGGTGCAAATAGTTTGAGTTTTAAATAATTTTATTGAAATAAATACGTTATAATAAATAAAAACTCGGGTCTCAGTGCCAAAACCATGCCGACAATATAGTGTATTTGCTAATACTGGCATTGTGGCTTTATTATGTGAACTTAAGTTTGTTTTTGAACAAAATAAAAAGTTTAACCCCTTAATACATCCCTTAAAATAATATTTTTTTCCTTAATTTCAATATTTTTATCAATGCAACCTCGGTACCAAATTAAATACACCCTGCAGTAAGTAAAGCACTATCCGCAAACTAGTGTTTTCATAAAATTTGTAAGTCCGGTCCTGTCGGGCCTATTTTATTAAAATATTAGCAGCACATTTTAATCATTATTAAAGGGTTAAATTTCAATTTTGAAACGATTCTGAGAATTTTTTCGGCATTTTTGGGCCAAAAAACATTTCTCAACCCCTAAAAACCACCCTTAAAATAGTCCGATTAGGTCCATTTTAAATAGGCTTCGTGCGGTGATGGATTTCAACGTGCTTACCAAATTTCGTCAAAATCAATTAACTCTTTCGAAAGTTATTGCACGTACACATATATATATATATATGTATGTATACAAAATATATATATATATATATACAGGGTGTCCAAGACTTGCGTTGTCGGCCGATATATTGATTTTGGGTGAAGATAGGAAAAAAGTTTAAATACAAAAGTTGTATAAATTTTAATGTTGTATAACCTAAAAATATTTTCAATTATACAGCTTGTCCCATTTAAGCGTGGAAGATCAAAGCTATGTTTTTTTTAACCTAGCACCCTGTTTTTATTTGTTTTTTCAATTCTACACCTAAATGTGAATAGAAATCGTAAGGGAAGCCATGCTCGAAAATTCAGTAATTTTTGAGTTATTCAAGTTTTTCAGAAATTTTTGACACATGCAGACCTTTACCTAAAATTCGACATAGCCAAAACAGAAACCTTGATCAAACTGAAATTTTAAGGATCACTAAATAATAGACGGACAAATCAATGTCTGTCGTAAAAAAATGAATTTATTATACAGGGTGTTCAAAATAATGTACTTCTTTTACCTAACTTCAATCACGTGTAACTTTTGATTTTTAAATGCAACGAGGTTATTTTTTTGCTGGAATTGTATTCTTTAGGATATTTCCTAACACTTTTATTAAGGGTTGTCCATACCTAAACCTAATATTTTCGTATTAAAATATTAGGTTTAGGTATGGACAACCCTTAATAAAAGTGTTAGGAAATATCCTAAAGAATACAATTCCAGCAAAAAAAATAACCTCGTTGTATTTAAAAATCAAAAGTTACACGTGATTGAAGTTAGGTAAAAGAAGTACATTATTTTGAACACCCTGTATAATAAATTCATTTTTTTACGACAGACATTGATTTGTCCGTCTATTATTTAGTGATCCTTAAAATTTCAGTTTGATAAAGGTTTCTGTTTTGGCTATGTCGAATTTTAGGTAAAGGTCTGCATGTGTCAAAAATTTCTGAAAAACTTGAATAACTCAAAAATTACTGAATTTTCGAGCATGGCTTTCCTTACAATTTCTATTCACATTTAGGTGTAGAATTGAAAAAACAAATAAAAACAGGGTGCTAGGTTAAAAAAAACATAGCTTTGATCTGCCACGCTTAAATCGGACAGGCTGCATAATTGAAAATATTTTTAGGTTATACAACATTAAAATTTATACAACTTTTGTATTTAAACTTTTTTTCTATCTTCACCCAAAATCAATATATCGGCCGACAACGCAAGTCTTGGACACCCTGTATACATATATACAGGGTGAGTTCGACCACCCGTATCAGTCGTTTTTTTCGAAAACGGTTAGTCGTAGAGAGTTGTGTCAAAAATTTGTATTATAAAAGCCCTATTAAAGAATCGAATGGTGATAATTTTTTTTTTCGGGAAGGTCGGCTTCCCTATTAGTTTGCTCCAGAATGTCCAGAACTCCGGAATTATAAATGTAACGATAGGTCGAAAGTGGTATTGTTGAAAAGATCTTTAAAAAATAAGCAAGTTTTGTAGGAAAATTTTTTTTATTACTGCCACTCCTGTTAAGTAATATTTGTTTGAAATTACTAAATTAAAATGTCATAAATCATAATAACGAATTTTTTAAAAGTCCGCATTCAAAATCTAGTTACCTATCTATCGATCATTAAATACTGAAGAAGTACACTCACAGCATAACCAGAAGAGCTCAGTAGTATGTATTAAAGAGTAAATGGAAGACAGTTTGAACACTTGTGACAATGTCTAAGGTTGCTAGATTTTTAATGCCGACTTCGATCGTTATTATGAAAATTTGATTTAATAATTTCAAACGATTGTTACTTTACAGGGGTGGCAGTAATTAAATAATTTTTCCTACAAAACTTGCCTATTTTTTAAAGAGCTTTTCAACAGCACCACTTTCAACCTATCGTGCTTTCTAAAATTCCGGAGTTTTGAACATATAATAATTTATATTTATACTTATAGAAATTTACAGGGGTGGCAGTAATAAAAAAAAATTTCCTACAAAACTTGCTTATTTTTTAAAGATCTTTTCAACAATACCACTTTCGACCTATCGTTACATTTATAATTCCGGAGTTCTGAACATTCTGGAGCAAACTAATAGGGAAGCCGACCTTCCCGGAAAAAAAAATTATCACCATTCGATTCTTTAATAGGGCTTTTATAATACAAATTTTTGACACAACTCTCTACGACTAACCGTTTTCGAAAAAAACGACTGATACGGGTGGTCGAACTCACCCTGTATATAAACATTTTCAAAAATGGTGCCAAATTGTTCAGGAGGCTATGAAACGTCGAGAAATTTTGGTCCGATCCCTAGGTCCCGCCATCCGACCGACGCCAATAGTGTATGTGCCATATGGCAAATACACTAATAATAGATTTTCCAAAAGCTGCCTATAGAAACACATTGAATTTACGTTCCAATGCCCACGTGAAATTGAATGACGGATGTAGGAAGATCTATGTTCGATTTCTAAATGTTCACACTATAAAAGTTAAAACACACTGTTATAATTTATTTAAATTACACTAATGCTGGGTTTATCGTACAATTTTAACAGGCTGTTTTTTTAGTCACCCTGTTAAATTTTGATTGCTACGTGTTCTTTGGTTGCTGCGTTTTCATATTGGCAAATTGTTGATCGTTGCCATAGCAACCGTCAACAGCGTGATAAAAAATTAAAATTGTACGATAAACCTAGCATAAAAATTTTATTTTATAACAATTGTTTCGCATATAACACAAGCTTTTTTTGCGTTTTATAAGAGTAGAGATGGTTGCGTGATGCGTTTAAAAATTAAGAGAATAAAACCGATTATTGAATCTTGAAATATTTGAATTACTCGCGCACGTTTCACGTTATGCGAAAAATGAAAAGAAGGAGGATATGCGCAGAATAACCGATCTGAGATTAAAGAATATTAGCCAATCTTCCGCTGTCTGTGCTTGTAATAACACACGCGTTCCCATCAGCCTGTTATGAAGCTGAACACGTATTTTTTGCAGCTGACAATTCAAATTAGAATTAACTCAACCGACAGAGTATAATATAAACGAATTCCCAGTCAAGTTTTGTTTCAATGTTTGTCGAAGTTTCCAAACCGGTTCTCTCAGCGATGCATATTTTTAACCCCTGCGCCCGACCCAAAAAGAGCAATCGTAAAGGTTTGGGTCATATATACTCTCCTGGTCAAAATTAACTTACCGTCAGATCTTCTGTTATGGTCTTAAGATTGAAGGAATTATCGGAGAGAATAATTGAAGGAAGGTTTGGTTGAGGGTCAAATAATGAAGCTTTACCAAAATTTCGCTTGTGGTCAACGTTTCGAAATATTTAATTTCATCTCCAGGGCCTTAAGCCAGTCAAAAAACGGTAAATTGAATTAAATATTTCGAAACGTTCGCCATAAGCGAAATTTTGGTAAAGCTTCATTATTTGACCCTCAACCAAACCTTCCTTAAATTTTTAACATTCATTGGGTCAATACTACTATATACTGAAGACATTGGAGAGAATGTACATTTTATTTTCTGATGAAACCAATGTAAAAGCTTTGAAATCACCAGATGTTCGTGAACGAATATGACGAAGACCTGGAGATGATTTACCACCTGCAATATCTCTCCTAGGGAACTATTGTGTCCTGGGGAGGAATTTGTTTCGACGCTCAGACAGGGTTGCAGACAGATTCACCAGGTCTTCATCATACAAGTTCACGACTATCTGATGGTTGAAAACTTACCCAGGTTTTATCAGAAAACAAAACAGTTTTCTTTGTACGACAAGGCATTTTTATACGAGAAGGTTTTGAAGGATTCAAATGAAATAGAGACGTAAGTAAGAAATAAGTCAAATAATTCTAGAACTTCCATAAGGAAATGACAGTATGGTCGAAAAATCGTGTCCAAGAGAAGATCAGATTGTCCTACCCCCAAAACGTAAAGAAAAGTGTCTGTTTGTCTGTGCGCGTGTCCGTGAAGTTTTAAGTCGTTCGCAAAAACTTCTTCCAAAATACACCGATTTTAATTCAAATGTTTATCTCACCAAAGATTCCAGGCCTGTTGATTTTGGTAACATTCGGATCAGTGGATTTGGAAATATAAGTAATTTTCTGCCTATGTATAATTTGGTACCAATAACGATAAAGAATCATTTAAGAATTTTTTCATATTAAAAACAATTTTGAGTAAAATCATTTTAGAAAGTGGAAGTCGTTCCGATTTTTTCGTTTATAGGTAGCGAGCCAAAGAAATACGAAAGTTCCTTATTTGTTTGTGATAAATGAAATAACGTTTGCTAGTTACGTTTACAGATTCTGTATAGAAGAAGTGCAAAGGTCTAGAAAGAAAGTTGACAGAAACCGGAAAAAAAGAGAAAGAAATATTTAACCCCTTTTATCTACGGAAGTAATAAAAACGTGAAAGGGTATATAAAATGTCATCTATTCCATTAATCAGGGCAATATTTTATTTGGTACAGTGTGATGTGTTAAGTATTAAGAATTAATATAGATGATTACAGAAAACTTATTTTCTTTTAAAAATAAAATTCGTTCATTATTTTTAACTTCACATTGGAAGTTATTGTAATGGGTCCGAAAATCGAAATCAAAATGTATAACAAATTTTTATGTTTCAAGGTCACTACCCTATTTTTACACTATTTTTAGAAAGATGTCTGTGTGTGTGTATGTACGTACGTACGTTTGTGTCCATTTCTTTCTAAGACGAAATCTCGAGAAAGAAAAATGATATTGACTACTTTAGGGTGCCAATCGACGCGTATTAACGTAAATATGATCTGAATTTTTTTTATAAAAATCGTTTCAGCCGTTTTTTTTTATTATTGTTAAAAATAAATAATAATTATGTTTTAATGATTAAAATGATTACTTTTCTGTGTAATAGCTAATTTAATTATTATTATTAAATATTTATCAATCTGGGAAGTTCGTCGTGTGGACCTTAAGGGTCGCACTTTAGTCCTAATAAACGACCCACCTAACGGCTTGTTACCTGTTTGATTACTTTACAAATTGTTTATACTTTGAAAAATTCGTCAAATGAGTTTTTTTAAGCAGCAAATAAAGCGGTCAAGTGCGAGTAGAACTCGCGCCATGAGGGTTTCGTACCGTTATGAACAATTTGAGAAAAAATAAGTTTGTCATATGATAATTCCCAGATGTAGTTTACAACCATCGCGTAGGATGGCACTTCGGTCGACCGCAATATTGGTTTGCGCCCATTGCTAAATGTTTTTAACTTGTCCTTCAGATGGTTTCTACATACTTGTGAGTTATAGTCAATATCGAAATACGTGATCTTTTTAAAGGCCTGTATCTTTATATTGCATTGAGTTAGAAGCTTGTAATTTTTACAGGATTAAGAGATTGTAGACCTTAGTATTTAGTATGAATTTAACTTGATACCTCTAGTCGTTCTTGACGGAATCCTAAAAATTAAGTTTGTCACATGATAATTCTTCAAAGAATTTTTTTTTTATTTTAGTAAGACGCGCAGCTACTAGGCTATATGCGTCATTATAAGTCTGTTGTCTTCAAAGATTTGTTTGACCAAGATAACCTTGGGCTCCTTGGCGGCTGGTGGTCTTTATTAAATAGAAAAAAAAATAATATTTACATATTGTAACGTATAATAAAATCAAAATCAGAGGTATAATAAATGAAAATGCATGGACGCAGTGTAAATTACGTTTTGCAGAGTGTTCAAATATGCGAATAAAAAAATGTTTGCCTCATTAACTTTGGGAGGCATAATTACCACCGCTATGCAGTTCTCGGAAATATCAAGTTGAAAGTTCATTTTCATACCTTGCGAGTTGCGACGTACATATTTAAGCAAAAACGTAGAAAAAACTGTCGATGTGTATAATGTAATCAAGTAATATTAAAATTGGAAGAACCCAGAACATGGCTTAGTTTTCACGAAAAAAACAGAAAAGAGTGAAATTCCCTGTCACTCACCGGAATACTTTTGCGCTCTTTCTCGTTCACATACTTTTAAGTAAACGTAATCTAAGGCAATTTATTGGAACATAGAAAACGTCTATTCAATAATTTTTTACTGCCATCTGTTAGCGAGTTAACTAGTAACGCGGTTGTATTCTTTCTCCGTACCTTTCACCATTACTTTCGTCACGCTTTATCCGATCGGAATCTCTTTTGCGTACCACGCCTAAAGAAGATTCACTTAAAAAATAAATATCAAGCGATAATGCGGACGAATAAGTATAACGTAAAATACAATCACGTCAAAATCTCTTTTCTGTTGTTTTAATGATCAGCTGCTGCTTTTTTGTTTAGACGAAGCCACGCCCTGGTTTATTCTAATTTTAATACTATAGTCTATTCATTTCTAAGATAGAGTAATTTGCAAAAATTCATTCCAACAGTGTCAATTACCTATACACCTTATAACAAAATAAATAGGTAAATACGGGCCAGTACATTAGCAACATTTGGATTTCTCCCAACCGACCTATCACAACTCGAGAAACAAACGGACACGAGCTGATCACGCACACAGGTCACTCTATCTTGAAAATGAATAGACTAGTGTGGTTAAATGAATCGTGCCGCATAGTTTTGTGACATCTACTTTACTGACTGGTGTAATCTTACGTAACTTCAAAAGTTGAAATTATTGATTACGTTCTGATTATTCGTTGAATGTTCATTAGTAGCAATTTATGTCATTCTGTGAAAAATAAGAACTCGGTGATTTATTTATTATTATTACTAGTTTTGTGCGTGAGGTAAATATTTTAAATCTGAGTACATTTTGTTGATCTCAAAATAAACTCGGAATATAAGAATTGCTAAAAGAATTAATAATATAATATAGTATAGTCTATAGTATAGTCTGTCTCCAATTTTGTTTTATTGCGTGTTTTTCGAGGTTTTTGGATATTTTGAACACCTTCCTAGAATTTTTGTCTGCTTGTTTGCACCAGTATCTTTCGCGAACGACTGGATTGATTTTGATAAACCTGTGTATGTACTGTTTATTAGAGTTAAAATTTAAAGCAAACGGTATTTTTATCTGGCCACGCGAGTGAAGCTACGAGTAAAAACTATAATATGGAATAAAAATTGGAATTAAAAGTATTTATTTTGCTATGATAATTTTTAAGGATAAACTGCACTTTGTAGAAATTAAAAAGTATATCTAGCATGCTAGCGCTATATTAATATAATGCTTATAAAATAGAGCGTAGGCTTCTATAGAATCTAGACCAATCGGTGGATGCAAGTGAAACATCTGAAAGTGAGGACATTGCCACCATTTTGAAATATTTTTTACACTGTTGTTGACACTTGACTACGGTCAGAATAATGATCCACCCGCTCGAGAAGTTGTCAAGAAGTTTGCCGAAACTTTTAATAATATCTGGAAATTAAGTTAATAAGTGACAAAGTTGGGTTAACTTCAGAATTCGTATATTATCTTGTCGTTAAGTGTATTTCTTGTAGCTACGTGTTTCACAAAAGATAAAACCATTTCAACTCCTAACAATAAATTACACCTCAACTATCGTAACTAAATGCAAGTAATTATATAAATAAAATTGTAACGGCACGTCTTGTCTGTAATCTCGTTTTCTGCCGGGATTTTTGTTTGCGTTTCTAGAGTTTTTGTCAGTCTATCGATTTTCTAGAATCTTTATTAGTCTATTGACTAAAACTGGTTTTCCTTCGGCTGAATTTAGAATAAAGCTTTATGAAGTTTGAAGACTAAGAAAAGTGTTAAAAAATATTTCTTTGGCTACGCTTATAGCGTTGTGAAAATGGATTTTAGTCATTATTATTATTAAGATCTTTTTTATATCAATTAATTGGCGATAATAAATTATTCTAGTAGATAGAAATAAGTTCGGTGCTGTCCGTCAGTGGTTTATGAAGTTACATAAGTCTTTATTTAGCATAATATGATGTCGTGGTGATGTTTGTTGTAACTTGAATAAATTCGACCAACCGGCCAGTGGGTTCTCTGAAACCATGCAAAACAGATCCTAATAATAATATTTCGTGTAAATTAAAATAAAATTAAATATCTAAATCTTAATTTTTTGCAACATTAATACCAGGGTATTTGCAATTAAAATCGACGTTCACTTGACTGAAACCGTATTTATGTAAACTTTTTTCGTTTGATATATACATTAACACATCTATCAATGAGATAGGCCATCCTAATTTAATTTATTTTATATTCATAATATAAAAAATAAAAATAAAATATTAATACTCGAATTTAATGAAACTTGTGTAATACACATAAAATTATTATGCAAAACTGGAAAAAACAAATAACTACTATGTGATTTAATCAAATTGAAATAAATGCAAAGTTTTAATATCCTCATTTTGAAAGTAAAAAGTGATTTATCGTTTAATTTTCTGTGGCGATTTATTTTTAATAAATGTGACAGTGCAATTTAAAACATCAAATTAAAATAAATGTTTTCGTATTTGCGTTTGATGTACGATATGTGCCAGTGGCTGTTAAACTGTTAACTATGCACTGTGACACAATGTTGATGAAATATCTAATGGTAAAGTGCACCATTAGTTTGGTACTGCTGATGGTTATGTGGTCACCTTACGAGGCTTCTGTCGTTCAAGGTAATGTTTTTATTAAAATTTTTTGTAAGACTTTTGCATGTTAGAAAATAGTATGTATATAAAAACTGTATTACAGTTGAGACCTTATACGTGGTTGTCTGCTATTTTCAATTTTTATTTAAAATTAGATAGGAAAACCTATATAAAATGCAATTTTTTGCTGCCTGTCTATAAAGCACACTAGGCTGATTGCCAGCTGCTGCTGATCTGCGGCTGAAAGTAGAACCAGCAAGCAGTGGTCACAACCCGGTCACACTTTCGGCTGCTACTCGCCAGTTTGCTATTCGACATACAAAATACCACGTGAGGTACGGTAGCTAGGTACACGCTGCTGTGGCAATAGTGGTCCGACTGCGCTGCCAACTGGTGCCAGCGGTCATGTGATCTTATTAGTCGCCGCTGCCTGCTACCAAAATTTGAACTCGTCCAACTTCGCCAGCCGCTGACGAATACTCGCCGGCTGGCGACGCCAGCGACGAATTTTGTAGTCACACCAAGCTGATCGACGGCTGACAGTAGCGGCTACTAAATTTGCGGCTGGCAACCAGCCTAGTGTGACCCGTGCTTTACTAGAGCCGGGTTTAGGTGGAATTGAATTTCAAAACGAAACAAAAAGATAAGAACAGAACATTCATAACCTTAAATTATAAATTATAATTTGCTGCTCTGCTGTTACCTATGTTACTTGACGGAAAACCGCTATGGCATTCATCAAGATTGGCCAGGAGGCGGAGTTTCAGCCCTAATAAGACGATGAGGTTCTTTATATTTGAATTTTTCCAAAAATGTTACTGTCTTACAGCCCCAAAATTGTGTACTATAGGCATTCTAATGTATGTGATCATTCCAAGGTTATTAACTCAGACAACGCTTTGTAAAATCTCTACATAGTATAAATTGAAGTCGCTTTTCGCGTCTGTCTGTCTGTCTATTTAACCGCTAACTCCTCCTAAACCACGCAACGGACTTTGATGCGGTTTTCACCATCAGTTAGATAATTTTTCACGGAAGGTTTATATATATAGCATAATTAATAAATAATAATAATTAATTAATTAAATTCGTAACCCGACCGTAAAATTCGTAACATACTTAATATATATCATAAAAACGACAATACTCAACCGTTCCACTCGTAGCGCAGAGGTTACATCGTAGCGCTCTATGCACAGGTACCCGGGTTCGGAAACTGATGGCATCGTAGAATTTTTGGCTTTAAATTCTACATGATATTTATTTATTTTTATATTTGTTATATTCTTTCTTTGACAATAATTATAATTTTTTTAGTTTAGTTTGCGCTCATAGTTTTACAGAATTCCGTCCGATGTCACTATCCCTGTAGTAATCCGTCTATCTATCTTCTTTATTATATATATACAATACATAGTATAAAATGAAGTCGCTTTCCGAGTCTGTCTGTCTGTTTAACCGCTAACTCCTCCTAAACCACGCAACGGATTTTGATGCGGTTTTCACCATCAGTTAGATAATTTTTCACGGAAGGTTTATACAATAGCGAACGAGCGAAGCGAGTGAGTAGTGTATTGCACCCGGGCTTTCTTAACACCCGGACGAAGCCAGACGGGGCGCTAGTCCAGTATAAAGACTAGCTAATTAAAAGAAATTTGGGAATAACGAACTGAAAAATAAATGCAAAATAGTAAGGAGAAATGAATAATTATCTTAAAACATTGTAGCACCAGCGTTAAATTTCCATTATTTCTTTGTGTTCGAAAACATTGTCCCATAGCGGAAATTAATTATAGCAATTGGGAAGCGCGTTATAAAATATGGGAAGTGATGTGCATGCGATACCGGAATTATATTCCAATTAGAGACACATCGGTAGCGAGTGTACAGTGTTAGACTGTTTGTGTATCTGCGTTTGCAGATAGCCAACTTCATAGTATTCTCTACCGGAAGTTATCACCTGAACTCTGCGTCTTAAATCCTTTCCCTTAGCCTAAAAACGGTTACAGATCTCCCGACGCTATTTTTAAAGCTAAAGGATTCGGGTAAACACCAAATGAAGGACCGAGAGTCATACTACAGATTCTACAAGCGAATTTTTTGAAAAAAGGTTTTGGCTATAGGCGTGTGAAAGATTACAGAATTTTTAAAAAGTTGTAAGTTTTTCCAGGAAAATGTTTTCCAATTTTTCGCCTGAAGGATCCTGTAGTGTGATTCTTGGTCGTTAATTTGGCGTTTACCCGAACCCTTTAGATTTAAAAATAACGTCGGGAGAGCTGTAACCGTTTTTAGGCGAGGGGAAAGGATTTGAGATGAAAGTGCAGGAGGTCTCTTCCGGAAGAGAATACTCATTGCTTTCTTACAGAACAATGTATGCGTTATTCTGTTAGCAACTTTACAGTAAAACCTCCTATTCATGTCCGCACTCGTCGGCCATCTCATCTGGTCAAGTATGGTAAAGAAGGAGGTTTTAACGAAAATTATAGTATGTCCTCCTACAGACAACTCACATAGTTCTTATGTCCCCCTACACAACTCAAATAGTTCTTATGTCCCCCTACACAACTCAAATAGTTATTATGTCCCCCTTCACAACTCAAAAAATAGTTCTTATGTCCCCCTACACAACTCAATTGCGGACTTGGCTGCCAACTCGGCATGTCATCCTATGTTATGGTAGCTTTTAGAAACTTACGATCGCGACAGGAAACAACACGCGATATCGTGTCTCGCGTCAGACTCGACTCATGCGTAGACTAGGTTTGCACAAAACTGTTCCGAAGACGGAACGGACATCGAACATTTCCTTTGTTGAGTGGACATGGTTCCATTAAACATGTTCGCGGAACAATCTCGTTTCACTGGCGCCTTTGCACCGAAGGAAAGGAATAATATTATAAGTATCCGCCTGTCCAAGGAACGTCTCGTTCCACTGTTTCACATTGAATACTCCGTACTCCGTGGAGAGTATACCTGATATAGTACATATGCACTCTCATTCGGGAGAGTTCGAATACTTTGACCGTTATGTGTGACACATCTCATGATGAAATCTGATTATAATATGCTGGAGTACGGACATTCTAAGGTGCGCTTTAGGGAAAGCTAGGAGACGTGTCCGATTTATTTTATTTATTGTAAATTATAGATGCGTCGACAACTTAGGTCATTAGCGTCTTGATTACATTAAATATCAACACACTTAAAACTAAATGACATCACAAAACATCACGATACGACAATCTGATCCAGAGCCCGCGACGCTAACTACTGGACCACACTGTCCTCGAGAAGTGTCCGAAAGCCTGGTTCTAGGTCGCTATAATCTCAGCAATTTCATTTAATCATTGCTTTTGAAACCTGTCGCTGTCACATGCCTTTGTCGCGTGTTGACTCCAGCCTAGGCGTAAATTTTGAAAGAAAGGTTGCTTTTAGCGGCAGTCTCAGTTCACCCATAAATACCTACTGGTAAAAAAATTAAAGGGTGTAATAGACATTTCCGGTAATTTTGCCATATTTTGTTTCTGAAATATTTTATTGGTGCACTATTAAGCGATAGCATTGACTTACTATTTATTCAGTTATTCAAATGTACATGACACTTGTACATTTATATATATTTTACAGTGCGTTCTATAAATTAGTTATTTATGATATCGATTTTAAATTAGCTTTAGATTTTCTAATTTATGTGTAATCGTAAAATTATTCGTACATTTAAATAATTCTTTAGCTTCTTTATTCTAGTTTTTTTAAGTCTGTTTCAAGTATGTTATAGGTACGTGAAATTACTTTCGATTTAAATTTTGTGTCAATTTAGTGCCATATTTTACGTTTTATTTGGAACAGGTCAATAACACGTTCATATAATGACCCCATTTGTATTTCGAAGCGTTGAAGTGGTGCATGCATGCGTAGAAACACTAAAGTAATGAGAATATACTCTTCTGAACGTGACGGAATTAGTGTTTTAAATGTATGCATATTAAGATAAATAACAAGGAAGATCAGAGCTGAGTAGTTCCCGATTTCCACAATTTTTTTATGGAATCAAAACGTAGAGGAAAAATACACTGTGCACCATTCAATGAGCCTTTTTCATGAAGTACGAAAAGTTTTCTCACTAGCAACGCTTCTGGTACGGTAGGGACAAACATTATCTAATGTCCATTTAAATACATGTAAAAGCAGGTGTAAAAATTTAATGTTTTTACAGAAGATGACGTGCCAGGACAAACTTAAAAATTGCATATGTCAAGGATAATAATGCAGTAAAGTAACACTAAAACGTTGGCTATCTTGCCGTAATTGAAAAATTTCAGAAAAAAAATGAATTAATTGACAGGTCAGAAAGCAGGTTATACTAACTTTATAGACGTACTTTCGAACCCAAATAACAGACGTTCCAAATAATTATAAGTTTAAAGCCGTTTAAAACTTATTTTAGAACGAAATATGAGTCAAATATGCTAACCTGGTAATTAAGATAATTCAATTAATAATAATTAATGAATTTTATTTTGTAACAAATTGAGGGTACCTATATATTTTTCAACCAATGTACATTTATTAAGTTAGTTATAAATATATAAATTATGTCTTTAAGTAATTAGTTTATCATTTACTGACCGTTCATATGTAGATTTTGTTAATCTGGATATCGATTATCCGAAGTAGGTACAATTAGCAAAACTACAATGTTTTGTTGGCATTGTGGTTATTTAAAAACATTTTTTTTGATTTGTTTAATAATTTTAAATAGGTAATTAATATATAAGTATCACTAAAATAACACGGCACTAAATGGGGATCCCCCAGGGGGAACATTGGAATGTAGTTGTTCTCGCAATTGCATTCCAATGTTCTTTGGGAATTGGCGTTCCCAGGAGCCCGAGCTCGTACCAGTCGGTTTGTGTATGTCGGCTGGCAGATTCTAATACCCAAATGGATTATTAATTGTTGTGTTGAAGACGCTAATGACCTGAGTTATCGACGCGTCTATAATCTACAATAATAATAATAATAAGCTAAATGGGGAATAAATAATGTTTGTCACTACCACAAGTGCTGCTTCTCGTGATTAATTGAAGGACTACTCTCAGGAAAAAGGCTCATTCTGTGAACCTTATCTTCTGAGATATTAAAATTTTAAAATGATACATTCACATTGTAACATTGAAAATGTTTGTATGTACAATGTATCTACGTTACCTTAAGAGAAATACTGAAGCGATTTAAATATTTCTTTCAGGGACAACTAGCCAACACTTTCAGGAATAATATTACGCTACTACAAATGGGGGATTAGCAGTTAGCGGAAATAGAGATTTGCACCCGGTCGAAGCTGGATCGGGCTGCCAGTGTTTAATGGGATTTTGAAAATCCATTTTTAGCGTGCACTTCCGTTCACGTAACAAATTTTAAACTGTTCGGATAAAAGTAAAATTTTTGAACGCGCGGTATGAACAACCGCATATTTAAACTGTGTATACTGTGAGTAAGTTTGTTCATCTAATTAAGAACTAAGAAACTGGGCTTCATTAAACGGGCCAATTAACACCTTTATTATTGTTCACAAATGGGAATGTACGTTCATATTTTATTGGTTAGAGCTTCTGCCTGCACGGAATGTTTCACTTATTTATTTCTTATTTACAATTTAAACGGCAGAGGAGCAAATCTGTAAGAGCGACAATAATTACCTAGGTACCTATACCTATTATATGTTTTTTAACTCGTAGGTCCAATTAGGTAATACCTATTGTTATTTGTTGGCTCATTTTTTTTTAAATAAAGCCAGCTTGTCACACCAGAATTTATGGTGCGATTTTTTAGGAATTTTAACACTTTTAAGTCTACAAAGTCAAAGTTATATAAGGCCATGTTTCCATCGTTGATAAATTTGGGTTAAATGATGAGTTATGTTTCCACACTTCGCACATTTTATCGATGTTTAAGCTATACATCACTAAACCTTGGTTCAGGACTGTTCGGAGGCATACCCTAATAATAACAAATAACGCGCGGTGCTGCGAAAGCACCTCAGATTCCAGCCACCAAGAAATTCATCAGGTCCGTAACGAATGTACTGAGTGCCTTCTCAGTTCTCACGAGTGTTCGGGAACTAGTTAGATGTTGGGGAGGCCTGAATGCAGTGGAAAAATATTTTTTGCCATACCCACTACAAAATAGTTACTTTCGATGTATGTATAGCGACCATTAATGACCCATTTAACAGGCAGGTGTGCGGAAAATGGTTTACTTTCTGCACTAGTGCAGAAAATAACGGTTGCCATGGCAAGTGGCAACTTCTGTTAATTCGCTCTATACGCCTGCGTGCGCCTGTCATTACTTACTTGCACGAACTTCGCGGTACACTAGAAGAAAAGATGGCGACGCAAATGAACTGTCAGAATTTTTTGAAAATGACGTAAAAAGTAGGTATTTTGTAGTGGGTATGGCAAAAAATACCATATATGTCTCGTACGTAATGGTATTACGGCTCGTGTGACTGTAAAAACGAGCGATACTGTCAACACTCGCCGTAATATGTCCCATTACGTATCTAGACATACAATCTACTATTCCCCGTAGGTACCCTAGTTTATCTTAGCCTGGATTAGTGAAATTAACTTTGAGCGTTTTCATTACATTTTCGTTATTATTATACGTCGCATGACTTATGTAAGTTTATACCAAGTTGTTATAGAACAAAATTACAGAATAGACAACTTTAAGTGTATTTGCCTATACATAGAAGGGAGGGGAGATCGAGGCAGGTTGTCACATTTTTCACATAGTACCAATGATTTTATTACTTTAGATATTACAAGTTGTCACATTTTTCACATAAAATGTACCTATGATTTTTTACTTTAGATATTATACAATTTTTTTAAATACCTATATCAAGACAATATGTCCTTTTAAATTGAACCCTTTATAGTCTTATTTTAACTAAAATTTTTGAAAATCATGACACTGATGATACATTTTTAGAGTGTTAGGTCTCCAAGTCACTATATGAATAATATAAGAAGTATTAGAAATACCTTGTATTTTTGGTGTTCGTCTTGTGACTTCATGTGTTGTTAACACGACGTGTTTCAGCAATGAGTTGCCATCTTCAGGTGTGGCTAAATTTTTTATATTATAAAACGCACATTGAGTATTTGTAACACGTTCTAATATTATGATGCTAAGCACTTGTCTATTATGTTTTGTATTGTGAAGTACTGATTTAAATTTATACAGCGTGTCCCAAAAAGAATGGGACATAAAGTAACAGCTGATTCCTTACAAAAAAATATTGCGATAGACTCCAACTTGTGTATTCTGAAAGTTGATATTAAAAAAGATACAGGGTGTCAAAGTTTAATTTTTATTTTTGATTTTCTTAAATAACTTTTAAAATAATTTAGGCATTTTAACGAAATTTGGTATATGCGGATTTTTTGATATGAGAAATTCAAATCTGACCTTTGTATGGCTCTTAATTGTAGGGGGCGCCACTTACACACCTTTGCACTCATTCAAATAGTCATAACTTTTTTGTACGCACTCGGACTATTTTTTTGAATTAAAAAATTGATTTTTCCGTCATTTTTACGTAAAACAGGTATACATTG
Source organism: Mongoloraphidia duomilia (assembly GCA_039654895.1). NCBI lineage: Eukaryota > Metazoa > Arthropoda > Insecta > Raphidioptera > Raphidiidae > Mongoloraphidia > Mongoloraphidia duomilia. The sequence continues at coordinate 34,490,701 of CM077516.1, read as the reverse complement.
TAAAAGTGGCTAGGAGTAACCTTTTTCAAGATATCTGCACTTAAAGTAATCGATTCAATGTGGTTTTAAATGGCAAATTTTGAAAATGAACATAGGTGGCTTTGAAAATGTGTTGAAGTTCATGGTTGTCATTTTGAAAACCTTCCACAATAAAATAAATGTTTTTGATTCGCTATTTAAAATAAAATATTAATTAAAATAAGTAGTATTATTATTTAACTAAAATTTGCATTTAAAACCACATTGCATCGATTACTTTAAGTGCAAATATCTTGGAAAAAGTTACTTTTACAAAGTGTACCTTTTTTACGGAAAAATGACGGAAAAATCAATTTTTTAATTCAAAAAAATAGTACGAGTGCGTACAAAAAAGTTATGACTATTGGAATGAGTGAAAAGGTGCGTAAGTGGCGCCCCCTACAAGTAAGAGCCATACCAAGGTCAGATCTGAATTTCTCATATCAAAAAGTTATTTAAGAAAATCAAAAATAAAAATTAAACTTTGACACCCTGTATCTCTTTTAATATCAACTTTCGGAATAGACAAGTTGGGGTCTATCGCAATATTGTAAGGAATCAGCTGTTACTTTATGTCCCATTCTTTTTGGGACACCCTGTATAGTAGGTAGATTAAACGGAAGTGTGAGTGTGTATGTATGTACTATAACGTTTTATATTTTTTGTAGGCCCCAAAATAATATTTGATTTCGAGCCTATGGTGTAATATTCAATCGAAATCAAAATATATTGTAAACTATAGCGACAGTATTTGACGAAATGTGGCGGGATTTGAACAGGTCGCGATTCTGGCCGACACAGAGAGACGGATACTAGATAATGTGTCGGTGAGACAGGCACTATTTTTTATTGCGAGTGGAACAGAGACGCTAAAGTAAAAAGACTGAGCATTTTGGTTTTGATAGGTAGATTTTGGTCGCGTAAGCAGTCGAGATCGAACCGCCAAGTGAAGAGGATTGCCGATGCGCTGATGAACAATTATTGTCGTCTCAAAAGATTCTGGATTCTCGCTATTTTGATGGTTGATTGTTGGAGATTATCAGTTGTTGTAGGGAATAAGCTTACCGTGTGTCCCCATAAATTACCTGGATTTAGGATTTCTTGTTGGATTAGGGATTAGAAAACCGTGTGTCCAAACAGTATCTCTTATTAGGAATTTTTGTGGAATTTCACGAATAGCGGGTTCCTGGATTTTTCTGGAATAACGTTGACAATTGTGAACAAATATCATTTGATTCGAGTTTGTGGTGGCCGTCGAACTTTTTTAATTGGATTAGTTCACTAGATTATCCCAATGGGATTCTCTGCGAGTACCTTGCTATCCCGGTCTACCTGTGGGATAATAATCGACGTGCTAGGCAAAGGCAAAATACCAGAATAGCGCAGTCAGTTGTCATTGAGCAATTCCGTAATTTTATGACTAGAGTGTGACGTCACTGCGAATTTGGCTGCGGAAAGTAATTGCTACTTGGACTGAGTTTTGGATTCCGTTGTACAGTACTGTATAAATTTTGCAGAAATATTTTGCAAAATAAAATTAGTTACGCCGCAAGAACGGGATTTCGCCACGAAGTGGCGTATTTGTTACTCCAAAAATTGCAGTGCAATTGGCGATCGTCCTCGACTCTTTGTTATTTCTTATTTTAATGTGTTGGTCATTGTGTTTGTCGTTGGATATAGTTCAAAAATTTCGGATTAAGGACGTCCTGGTTCTTTTCATGTACAGTTTTTTTTGGTACTGCATGTGGTGGTGCATGTTTTGTGTTAACCCTCAATAGTTCTGGATTGTGTTTCTGGTTTATTTTTGCTGGAAGATTTTTTCCTCTCTAGACTGGCTAGCGACATTTCATCTGTTGTTATCTCCCCTAATTGACCTGCTCCTCCAGGTTCGGACGACCTGTGAGACTCGTCAGTGTCCGGTTGTCCTGGCGCCCTTAGACCTTCGGTCGGTTATTGTCTGGACACTGTTGTGTTTTTTGACAACAAGCAATACTGTCAGTTCGGAGTGAGAAGTCCGTCTAGAGTTTTGGCTATTGAGTTAGGTTGTTTGTTTCTTGCGGTACGGTTTTATTGTTTGTTTTAGGTGATAATATTTTAGTGGTTGGGTTTTTTTTTGAGCCCTTGTTGGGACTATTTTGTTATTTTGTTATTTAGTTATTTATTTTGTTATTTATTGTGTTATTTATTTTGTTATTTATTTTTTATTTATTTATTTATTTATGGCTTTTTAGGCTACTTGTGTATTGTCTTTTGTGTCAAGTGGTAGGTGGTGGGTTATTAAGCCCTCTTGTGGGCATTTTTCGTGGTTTTTTACTTCTTTACTAGCTGTTGAACCACGACCTAGCGCCGCTGAGCCTAGCTAGCCGGTAGCGTTACCTTTGGCTTGGGCCAAAGAAAACGTCGTTATACTTTTTGGCGCCCAACGTGGGGCCCTTTTTTCCATATTTTAGTGCAAATTGCTATTTTTGCTGATATTTATTTTTGGCAATTGTTATTGTTACGTCTTGTTGTGTTGTGACGCTTAATATTGTTGAAATTTTTTGGGGATCGGAACTGTTGATGCGACTTTGAATTTTTGTTGTGCGAGATGGAGTTTTCATATGATATAGATGTGGATTATTTGCCTAGTTCTGAAATTAATTATGAATTAGCTATTCGAGGTATTGGAAATGGTGGTGATGATGCTAGTAGGCGTAAGTGTTTGCGCAGGTTGTTGACTTCTGATTTAAAACATCCTGGGGTTGTCTATGTGCGTGATGAATTTGATCGTGAAAGTAATGGCGCTGAGATCGACGTTAGCATTACGTCAGTCAGTACTTTGGTGGAGTCGTTTACTGGTGTAGTTGATGCTTCGTATCATGAGATTATGAGTCGGCTGAACCACATCAAAGGTCGACTGACAAGAATTACTAGCACTGACTCTAATCTTATCTCTTTTAAGAATGATAGACTTATAACGACCATGGCATTAGAGGATGATCTCGCCATGAAAGTTTCCGAAGTGTCGCCGGCCGAGGGGGGCCCGTCGACGGTTGAGCGCCCTGGTCCCAGCAATGGTTCTGTGGTGGCTCCTGCCGCGGATACGACCGAGGTTTCGGGTGGCTCTTATCGGGAACCAAACTCAAATATGCCTTGCCAACGTTACGACGTTAAAGTCTACAAATGGGGAGTCTCGTTTAATGGTAAACAACCAGTGTTAGATTTCTTGGAGCGTATTGAGGAGTTAAGATTAGCCCATCGAGTGTCGAAAGAGGACCTTTTTCAATCGGCAGTTATGTTGTTTGTTGAGGATGCACTTCGTTGGTTTAGGACGATGAAATTTTACTTCCATGATTGGGATTCGTTGGTGCTGGCGTTGAAGTCACATTTTTTGCCCCCAGACAATGATCACTACATATTGTTGGAAATTTACAACAGGAAGCAAACACCCCAAGAGAAAGTGATCAATTTCATAACTAGCATGTTGATCTTGATGGCTCGTTTAAGTGTTCCCTTAGCCGAAGAGAAGCAGGTGAAGAACATTGTCAGGAATGTATTGCCTAGTTATCGTCAGCAAATGGTGCTGATTAAACCTAGAACGGTGGAACACTTATCGAGTATTTTGGTCGAACTTGAGTCGACTATGGAAGGTTATGGTGAGCCGACTTTACCTCAGAAAGACTTGGGCTCCTTAGCCTTGCCTGAATCCCACGGGACCGTTTCGAACGTGTTTTGTTGGAATTGTCGTGGAGTTGGTCATATTAGTGTCAGTTGTGACAAGTCTCGGACTAAGTTTTGTTTTGGATGTGGGAAGCCCGGAGCTACGCGGGTTTCGTGTTCGTCTTGTTCGGGAAAGCGTCGAAAAGGGAGGCTCGTAGGTCGGCGTCGTCTTCAACTCAAGCAGACCTACACACCGAAATCGGATCCACTTTTGTGGAAGTTATGGCTGAAGAAGGTATCGGAGTTTTGTGCCAAACCGAAGACTGTAGGGGTCGCTAACCCCTTATTGGTTTCGAGACCCTTCGATAACCGCCCTTACATCTCAGTCCATATTTTTGATCGTGAATATGTTGCTCTCCTAGACTCTGGTGCTAGTGATTCCGTGTTGGGCCAAAGTGGCCTGAAGATTATTGAGGCCTTTTCATTAAAAATTCACGAATCGTCCGTAAAATCAATCCATACTGCTGATGGAGCCCCTCAGCGTATTTCGGGTTTTGTGTTGTTGCCTGTTGTGATTGCGAATGTGTTGCGTTTGGTTAGAGTTTTAGTTGTTCCGTCGCTGAATCAAAACCTTATTTTTGGCAGCGATTTCTGTAAAGCATTTAGCTTGACTATCGATTTTGGAGCTAATGAATTCAAAGTGGGTGATAAGAATATTTGTGTATTGGAAGAACCTCCACAGTTGGATGTTGAAGCTGGAAAAACTACGAGTGGGATAAATGGTAGGGTCGCATTAAACGAGGAGCAGCGTAGACGCTTGGATGGTGTGATGAAGCATTTTGAGGAATTATCATGGGTAAACGGTACTCGACTTGGGCGGACAGATAAAATAGTACACCGGATTGACACTGGTGACGCCCTCCCAATTAAACAACGGCAATATCCGTTGTCCCCCTACTTATTAGAGCATCTATATCGGGAATTGGATGAAATGGTAGAGTTAGGCGTAGTGCAGAGGTCCACCAGCCCTTGGTCGTCGCCGGTGCTGTTAGTGAAGAAATCGTCGGGCGAGTATCGCTTCTGTTTTGATGGGCGCAAATTAAACTCGGTGACAAAGAAAGATGCCTATCCTCTCCCCCGAGTCGACCACATATTGAGTAAACTCACTGGTGCTCGATACTTATCGAGTATCGATTTGAAAAGCGCCTTTTGGCAAATTCCACTTGACGGGTCGTCTCGGGAGAAAACTGCTTTTAGCGTTCCTGGAAAAGGTTTATTTGAGTTTGTTGTTATGCCATTCGGTCTCAACAACGCTCCTCAGACCCAACAGCGCTTAATGGATCAAGTTTTGGGACCTGAATTGGACCCGTATGTGTTCGTGTACTTAGATGACATTATTGTTGCGACCCCTACTTTTGATAAACATGTGGAAGTTCTCTTAGAGGTCCATCGTCGATTGGCCAATGCTAAGCTAACTATTAACTCGGAGAAGTGTAGTTTTTGTTTCCCCTCCCTCAAATATTTGGGTTTTGTCATTGACAACCTTGGTTTGCGAACTAACCCCGAAAAAATATCGGCGATGGTTGAGTACCCCCGGCCTCGTAATACTACTGATGTCAAACGTTTTATTGGAATTTGTTCATGGTACCGACGGTTTATATCAGACTTCTCTACACTAACGGCACCTATTACGGCACTCATTAAGGGCCGAAAGAAAGGACAATGTATTACCTGGACCGCGGAGGCGGAAGACTCGTTTGTGAAAATTAAGCAAGCCCTGGTGTCGGCGCCTGTTCTGGCCAGCCCTAATTTTCAACAACCTTTTACTATTCAGTGTGACGCATCTAGTGTTGGTCTTGGTTGTGTATTGACCCAAGAACATTCAGAGGGGCCAGAAGTTCCTATTGCGTATGCTAGCCGAACCTTGTCGGCAGCCGAAAGGAACTACACTGTGACCGAGAGGGAATGTTTAGCTGTTTTGTTTGCTATCGAGCAGTTCCGTCCATATATTGAGGGTGTTAAGTTTAAGGTAGTTACTGACCACCATTCGTTGTTGTGGTTGCATAGCCTTAAAGACCCTGTTGGTCGGTTAGCTCGCTGGTCTGTCAAACTACAACAGTTTGATTTCGAGATCGTACATCGTAAGGGTGCTTTGAATGTTGTGCCGGACGCTTTGTCGAGATCGCCGTTAGAGACGTGCCTGATTGAGTTGGACGATGATGTTTGTGCTAGAGACCGCTGGTACAATAATATGATTAGGATCATCACTGCCAGGCGAGATAGGTTTCCTGAGTGGGATGTTATCGATGGACGTTTGTTTAAGTTTGTGCCGTCAGATTTCGGTACCAAGAATAATGTTGAATGGAAATTAGTTGTTCCTTCTAGGCATCGTCGGGATGTTTTGCGGTCATGTCATGACGATCCTACCGCTGCTCACCTGGGTCTATTTAAGACCATGAATCGAGTATGTGAGTTATACTATTGGCCTAGAATGCGTCGGGACATCAAGAAGTATGTGCGGAGATGTCGGGTTTGTGCGGCTCAGAAGATGTCGACCACCGCTCGACCTGGGTTTATGGGACGGCCTAAGAAGATTTCTCAACCCTGGCAATTGATAGCTGCTGATATTATGGGTCCGTTCCCTAAGTCGTCATCCGGTGCTTCGTACTTACTTGTCGTGACTGACTGGTTTTCGAAATTCTCCTTGCTCAAGCCTTTACGCCAGGCTAATGGTGATGCTATTGCTAAGTTCTTGGAAAATGATGTGTTTCTGCTCTTTGGAGTTCCACAGATCCTGATGTGTGACAATGGAACCGAGTTCATCAATAAAAAAATGAAAGATCTTGTCGGTCGCTATAATGTGAAGTTGTGGCCCAATGCACGGTATCATGCGCAGGTAAATTTCGTGGAGCGGTACAACCGCACTATTGGCACGGCAATTAGGTCGTATATTAATGACTCGGACCATCGGACCTGGGATAGGGATATCCAAAAGGTGGCGTTTGCCATTCGCACTGCAGTTAGTGAGTCGACTGGATTTTCTCCAGCCTTTTTGAACTTTGGTCGGTTTGTGCCAGTTGATGGAAATTATTTTGGTCGCCGGGACGAACTTGATGAGTTGGATCTGGACGTTGTGCGGGATTTTCATGTTCGAGAGCTGGAAGAATTGCCTGAGATTTATAAAACCGTTCGGCATAACTTGACCGAGGCCTATGCGCGAAATGTTCGCTCTTACAACAAAGGAAAAAGGGACGCCGACACTTATACGGTGGGAGATCGTGTTTGGAAAAGACACCACCTAATGTCCAGCGAGAGTAAACATGTTGCTGCCAAACTAGCCCCTCGTTACACTCAGGCAATAGTTCATCAGGTTATTTCGGATTTGGTGATGGAATTGGTTGACGAAGAAGGCCGTAATCTTGGACGTTGGCATGTCAAAGACCTTAAGCCCTTCCGTGGCAGCGTACCTGGCGATTCGGACTCTGCCTCAGTTGCCTCAGACAGAAGTTAGAAAATGCGACTTTCGCATTTTTTCCAAGGAGAGGGGGAGTATAACGTTTTATATTTTTTGTAGGCCCCAAAATAATATTTGATTTCGAGCCTATGGTGTAATATTCAATCGAAATCAAAATATATTGTAAACTATAGCGACAGTATTTGACGAAATGTGGCGGGATTTGAACAGGTCGCGATTCTGGCCGACACAGAGAGACGGATACTAGATAATGTGTCGGTGAGACAGGCACTATTTTTTATTGCGAGTGGAACAGAGACGCTAAAGTAAAAAGACTGAGCATTTTGGTTTTGATAGGTAGATTTTGGTCGCGTAAGCAGTCGAGATCGAACCGCCAAGTGAAGAGGATTGCCGATGCGCTGATGAACAATTATTGTCGTCTCAAAAGATTCTGGATTCTCGCTATTTTGATGGTTGATTGTTGGAGATTATCAGTTGTTGTAGGGAATAAGCTTACCGTGTGTCCCCATAAATTACCTGGATTTAGGATTTCTTGTTGGATTAGGGATTAGAAAACCGTGTGTCCAAACAGTATCTCTTATTAGGAATTTTTGTGGAATTTCACGAATAGCGGGTTCCTGGATTTTTCTGGAATAACGTTGACAATTGTGAACAAATATCATTTGATTCGAGTTTGTGGTGGCCGTCGAACTTTTTTAATTGGATTAGTTCACTAGATTATCCCAATGGGATTCTCTGCGAGTACCTTGCTATCCCGGTCTACCTGTGGGATAATAATCGACGTGCTAGGCAAAGGCAAAATACCAGAATAGCGCAGTCAGTTGTCATTGAGCAATTCCGTAATTTTATGACTAGAGTGTGACGTCACTGCGAATTTGGCTGCGGAAAGTAATTGCTACTTGGACTGAGTTTTGGATTCCGTTGTACAGTACTGTATAAATTTTGCAGAAATATTTTGCAAAATAAAATTAGTTACGCCGCAAGAACGGGATTTCGCCACGAAGTGGCGTATTTGTTACTCCAAAAATTGCAGTGCAATTGGCGATCGTCCTCGACTCTTTGTTATTTCTTATTTTAATGTGTTGGTCATTGTGTTTGTCGTTGGATATAGTTCAAAAATTTCGGATTAAGGACGTCCTGGTTCTTTTCATGTACAGTTTTTTTTGGTACTGCATGTGGTGGTGCATGTTTTGTGTTAACCCTCAATAGTTCTGGATTGTGTTTCTGGTTTATTTTTGCTGGAAGATTTTTTCCTCTCTAGACTGGCTAGCGACATTTCATCTGTTGTTATCTCCCCTAATTGACCTGCTCCTCCAGGTTCGGACGACCTGTGAGACTCGTCAGTGTCCGGTTGTCCTGGCGCCCTTAGACCTTCGGTCGGTTATTGTCTGGACACTGTTGTGTTTTTTGACAACAAGCAATACTGTCAGTTCGGAGTGAGAAGTCCGTCTAGAGTTTTGGCTATTGAGTTAGGTTGTTTGTTTCTTGCGGTACGGTTTTATTGTTTGTTTTAGGTGATAATATTTTAGTGGTTGGGTTTTTTTTGAGCCCTTGTTGGGACTATTTTGTTATTTAGTTATTTATTTTGTTATTTATTGTGTTATTTATTTTGTTATTTATTTTTTATTTATTTATTTATTTATGGCTTTTTAGGCTACTTGTGTATTGTCTTTTGTGTCAAGTGGTAGGTGGTGGGTTATTAAGCCCTCTTGTGGGCATTTTTCGTGGTTTTTTACTTCTTTACTAGCTGTTGAACCACGACCTAGCGCCGCTGAGCCTAGCTAGCCGGTAGCGTTACCTTTGGCTTGGGCCAAAGAAAACGTCGTTATAGTACCTACTATATAAATCATAAAATCTCGAAATTTAAATCAGTACTTCACATTCACAATCCACAACATAATAGACAAGTGCTTAGCATCATAATATTATAACGTGTTACGAATACTCAATGTGCGTTTCATAATATAAAAAATTTAACCACACCTGAAGATGGCAACTCGTTGCTGAAACGCGTCGTGTTAACAACACATGAAGTCACAAGACGGACACCAAAAATACAAGGTATTTCTAATACTTCTTATTATGACACTGATGCTTGCAGTTGTAGAGCACGTTGACAGAAATTAGATATGTTCTGACAATGACCTTAGACTGTGATCATATAATTTTTCTTGAAAGAAAAATTATTGTACAAAAAACCGGCCAAGTGCGAGGCAGACTCGCCGCTCGCGCACCGAGGGTTCAGTAGAATAATAAAAATAAGAAGTGGTAGTTGGATAAAAAATTAACAGATTTATTTATTTAAGCTAGTTTTTGTTTTATCTAGTGTTTCAAAATTTTTCCGTATCACGGCTGAAGTCAGTGTTGTAGTAAAACATTAATTTATAAAAATTAATTGATTATTTAATTTTAATTATTATTTACCGGGAATCATACCACGCAACAACACACAATCTGTGAACATTTCAACTGGCTACCTCTTACCGTTTGTGAAATAGAGCCTTGTGACAGACGGATGGACGGACAACGTATGGCTCAGTAATAGGGTTCTGTTCGGAGATACTGAACCCTAAAAATCGTTCCAATTGATCATTTATTTTTGAGGAATGTGAAGACATAGTCGAACCAAATTTTCGTACAATGCGTTCTGTAAGTTGCACCTAAGCTTGAATTTATATCGCGTCTAAAAATAGAAGGTAAATGAAACGTGGCTCCCACGATGTTTCGCGGTTTTCCCAGTAACTAAGATGTTGTTAGCGGAAATGAAGTCGGTGACTACATCCGTTCCATGTGCACCGCTAAGAAATTGGTTTCAGTATTTTAAAGTGAACTAAAAATAAAACGGTTAAGTATAATATAAACAGAGTGAAGTAGCTGCTCGTATTTTCTCGGTATCTTATAGTTTATCAGCAAAGGGTTGGAAAAGATGTGCAATAAAGTTTTATTTTGTGATGCAGGGTTGTCAATTTAAAACGTATCCCGTAAGTACGCAAACAATATGGCCGTTTTATATAATAAAGGGTATATGCCTCATCCACATAAGTGCATGGTTGAAGCAGGCGCGGATCTAGGTTTTCGCTCGAGGGAGGAGGGGGGCAATTTTTATGAGAGTTACCTATCTTCCAGGAGATTCGTTCTGAATTTGTGATTTGTGTGTATGTAACCAAAAATTGGGTAAAATAGTCTTCACTCTTCGTCGACAATACGAATTTAAGTAAATAAATTAATCATTAATGTTTATATTTACGTAATCCTATACATTAAGAATTTTTTCAATTTATTATTTTTAATAATAACTAAATATGGGGATTAACAGTGAGTAGTACTAGCGACATCAGACGGGATTTGATATTACTATAAAGTATCATTGGAAGTTTTTAACGTTTTTAACGTTGTAATAAAACGACAGTGTTTTTTTTTTTATAATTTGTAGTAACCAACGACGTCTATAAATAGATTGCTAGTTTGAGCTGCGCGAGTCAATTTCTGTTAGAAAGAAGTTTCCAAATCCGAGGAAAATATGTTGTGTCTTCGTCACGCTCATTAGACCCTACAAAGTGTGCCGTGCAAATTTTGAAAACAGAGGCACTGTCCGGCGTCCGCCTCTGAACTTGAATATAACCATAGCGACCAGATAACAACTAACCATAAAAAGTCAGAGAGAGATAGACGATTTCCTCGTATTCATGCCTTGTCTATCCAGCGGATTTGGATGCGCAGTAGTATCTCGATGGTAGTACCTACTACTGAACCTTAGCCGTACCCCAAAATTTCGGCTTCCAGTGCGCGCGCACCTAGTGGGGTGAGCGACTGTCATTTGAAATAATATCTCGGTTGTTGAGACTTGAGTGAGTCGCCTGCATGCGGTGCTTCATAGAACAGAGGAATAGAAGAATAGAATAGAATTTATTTCTTTCAAATTACAATAGCACTGTACATTTTATAACAAAACAATATATGTTTGAAAGATATAGGCTCCTTCTAAGGTAGCACCTGTGGTGAAGAAGCCATTATCAATTTGTGGACTGTATTATACCTAAAACTAAAGTTAAATAAACAATTTTGGACAGCAATCAAACAAGAAAAAAGAACTATATATCATCTAAAACATGAAAAACCAAAGTATTGTGAATAATCATTGTGCTATATCGAAAAATCTTTCCGCATTTTGTTGCGTCATTAGCCATTGTCTTAACATCGACAAAAAAGTGTGCTTTATTTTGCACTGCTGTATGTTCAGTATGTTCAGGAAGATAAAATATGTAAGGAATCATATTCAATACTGTGAAATGCAGTGAGTAGATGCACGAGCAATGATTAAGTGCGGGAGTACATCTGAATAAAAATACATTTGAATTTAAATTTTATTTTAAAAGAAAATATAAATCTACAAATACCTAATTACAGAAGAACTAGTATAATTTATTTAAACAAATGGGTCTTTGAATTAAAAAAAAAATTATTTTTTTATTTTTTTTAAATAATTTATCATAAATACCTATAATATTGAAAATCGAAAAGGAAATTTTTTTTAAGGTCATAGATAATTTAATAACAAATTAATTGAAATGTATAACAGGATTGTTTGTAAAGTAGTAATCATATACACGTACCTATTGCATGCACGTAATGTTCGAATTTGTGTGTGAATTATTTAATTAAAAATTTATCTTTAAACTAAGTTCCGATGACGCGCCGAAAAAATCCGAACGCGTGTGATTTGTGAAAATATTTAAGTACAAGTTTTATAGCAAAACTGGTTTTATTTTATTTTTTTACGTAATAATCAAAAAGTTATATTTATACCGTTTTGATTATTACGTAAAAAATAAAAAAAAAACAGTTTTGCTATAAAACTTATACACTTATACTTAAATATTTTCGGGTAGTTTTTCTGGGTGAAACTTAGCAACATGTCGTTTATAATGTTTATACTGGGTAAAATTCTTTAAATACACGTGTTTTGTGGACTGACAGCAAAGTGCGCGGACAAGGGTATGAGACGACACTCAACTAGGTGCGCGGGCACTGGGAGCCGAAATTTTGGGATACGGATAAGGCTCGGTGTGCCTACTTATCTATTAAATTCGAACATACGTTTCTAGTGTTATTTGGTTGTTACGTTCTTTACATGGGCTGTCGTTCACGGGAAATTTTATAAATTATAATGGTAGTAGTATGTCAAAAATAACGAAATGCATGTGAGCGGAGCCGCGGGTACAACTAGTAAAATCGATGTCAACAAAATAGGCATACCTACACAAAGTCCAAACGCAGTTTATGTAGTTTTTCATTTATTTATAGTGTAGTGTAAACGAAGTACAAACGTCGTTTAGAGAATTTGGTAATCGAAAACCGTTTGACCAATGCCAAAGGAGTAGTGATTTGTCGACGGACAAAGGAGTATAGCCGCAGGTGAATTGTGTAGACGAAAGTCCATCGGATAGCGGTGTGATGGGAAAAACAATACCCCTAGGAAAATAGACCGTCTATGATTCCCATTGATCTCTATTTTAATACTCTGCACAGGCTCGGTTAGTACCTATATTTTAAAATCTTCAAAGCTTGTTAGGAAATTTTCTTATTTCTTTTTGTCAAATCAAATTAGAGCACGACTATATTACTTGCAACAAATCTAAATTAAAAACTATTTTTTCCTCTTCTTTCCGATGCATATACGGGTGCCCGTAACACTACGATTCGGATACATAATAAATAATTAGGAAGTTTCCCTTTTTTATTTTTTTGGTCTAAATCATAGTTCTAAAAATTACAAAATTAATGGCGGAAGAATTTTTGAAATATTTTTAAAAGCAACAAGGTTATGCTACTTGAAAGTTTGAATTTGACAATTCTCCAAGAAATTCCGTTTTCAGTCCGGGTGACGTCACGCGGCACGATATTTTTAAGTTATTTTCAGTTTGTGTGTGTGGTAATTTAACATGGTACCTTCCGATAAATATCTTTCTTTAAACTCGTAAATTGTTATGGAAACACTAAAAACAAACCAGTTGATGACGGAAAATATTGACATATTTAAATTTTTGACAGTTAATTTTAATTTAATATAAATAGAAAAGTCTGTATTACAACAAAATAGTTACTAAGTAACTTAGGTTCTAATTATTCACAAAGCTAAAAACAGCAAACTTGTACCGCGTGACGTCATATTCAAAAATCAGTTTCGTTTGCGACCCCACATACAAGAAATTAGGAAGTTTCCATTGGACGAAAATACTAATTATGATACTGTCACATCATTGTAATAAAGATAACTTTAAAAATTCTGAAAGAAATATTTTGATATCTTTAATTTCAACGGAGATATTCAATTTCTTGTACGTGGGGTCGCAAACGAAACTAATTTATGAATATGACGTCACGCGGTCCAAGTCTGCTGTTTTTTAGTTTTGTGGGTAATTAGAACCTAAGTTACTTAGTAACTATTTTGTTGTAATACAGACTTTTCTATTTATATTAAATTAAAATTAACTGTCAAAAATTTAGATATGTCAATATTTTCCGTCATCTACTGGTTTGTTTTTAGTGTTTCCATAACAATTTACGAGTTTAAAGAAAGAGATTTATCGAAAGTTACTATGTTTAATTATCACACATACAAACTGAAAATGACTTTTAAAAATATCGTGCCGCGTGACGTCACCCGGACTGAAAACGAAATTTCTTGGAGAATTGTCAAATTCAAACTTTGAAGTAGCATAACTTTGTTGTTTTCAAAAATATTTCAAAAATTCTTCCGCCATTAATTTTGTAATTTTTAGAACTATGATTTAGACTAGAAAAATAAAAAAGGAAAACTTCCTAATTGAATATCTCCGTTGAAATTAAAGATATCAAAATAATTCTTTCAGAATTTTTAAAGTTATCTTCATCACAATGATGTGACAGTACCATAATTAGTATTTTCGTCCAATGGAAACTTCCTAATTAAAACTAAAAATGATTTGAAATTTAAAGAAAGTTTAAAAATTATCTAATAGGCCAAACAGACTATTCTCTGAGAGAATTTCTCTAAAATATGGAGACTGACGCCATTTATGCATGTGCTTGCATTTTTAAATAAAGTTCCTTTATTATTATTATGTTACTATTATACTTACTAGCTGGATAGCTGTTTCTGTAGTCCGCCATTGTCCCAATTTGAACGGGTAATCAGCACCACACAATATCGGGCCAGTAACTAAAATGTACCTTATTACCATGGAGATCAGTGCGCACTTAGATTCATTTTAATTCTCGGCCCGATATTATGTGGCGCTGGCTACCAAATCAACTGGTTCCATGTTTTTAATTTTTTTCCATATGCATCAGCTATCCAGTTAGTATGGTATAGAGATCAGTGATGATTTCACACGTCGCTTTGTTATATTAGTTATAGTTTGGTTCGGAAATAATAAAGAGTGACTCGTGCATAGTTACTAACAAGGTTAATGGAGCGGAAAAGCAATGAAACAATGTAAGAATACGCATCAGCATACGTGTCCCATGCAGCCGCTTATATAAAATATAGTGAAGTATAAGTGGATTCGAGTCACTCTCTAAGACTCTATTATTAGACTATTGTAGGCCTGGATAATCTACACTCTATTCCAGGGATGGCGAACCTATGGCACGCGTGCCATAGGTGGCACGCAACAATATCGTCGCTACAACATTGATTGAGCTGCACAATCGAAATAATAAAAAATATATGTTAGATGCACGCATATATAGTAGAATAAAACGTCATTTTGAAACAGAAAAATATTTATTAGATTGCACAAACATTGAAAAAGTACGAATAGTATCTCAAGTAAGGTTAGCTGGAACAGACATTTTAAGATTTTATACAGGAAAATGTAGATACGAAATAAATTGTAACGAAATATGTCTTAACTGTAATTGTAAAGTTAAAGAAACTGTACAGCATTTTTTACTCGAGTGTCCCTTGTATATACAGAAAAATATATTTTAAAGAGTATTTAGATAATATTCATGATAGAAATTGTATACAGAGGTTATTGTTAATGGGCTGCAACGATAAGATAAAAAAACTATATTTTTTTATTATTAGAAATGCTCTCAGGCTGAGAGCTTTCAATCTGAATGAATGATAGCAGACATTCGTTCGGACTGAGGGCTCTCAGAATGTAAAAACAAGTGTATATTATATTTTATGTTGTGTTCGGAAAAAAATGTTGTTAATTATTTATTATATAGTGGTTGTATTGCTGTTGAATTTGTTAATTTATATTTAATAATTGTTAGAGGTTCAGTAAAACCTCTCCCTTGTCAAAAGATGCTATCTTTATACAATACATTTCTTATTCTTATATGTTAGATGCTGTCTAAAAAATTTGACATCATTAGTTGAAATATATTATGACATCGACCCAAGTCAAGTCAATGCATTATCGAAATAATTTAATCTTTTCATCTATACGTTTGAATAATTTTTTTGCCCACTAAATTTCTTTAGGTGTTTGTTGGCAGGTCATGGCCACATTAAACATTTTTTGGAAAAAATTGGCACGCAGATGTGAAAAGGTTCGCCATCTTTGCTCTAGTCCAACGTTTCCTAATTTTTTCGCCTACGGACCCCAGGGACACCAATTAATATAAAACAGTAATTCATTTAATTTTTTGAAGTGAAACAAAAAAACAAATCACATATTCTGCAGTATAAATGTCAATTTATAACATTTAGATGTAGATTTTGTGTAAGGAAGTGTTACTTCTATATAGTGTCTAGTATAAACAACATATATATCACTGCTTGACGGACGGCCGTCAAAACTCGAGAACCACTGAACTGATTTGAAAAATTCTTTCACTGTTTAAAAACCTACTTGTGCTACGAGAAAAGGGGGATGAGCAGTGATCGAAAATAGCGATTTGTATCCGGGTGCAGCCGAACTGAGCAGCTAGTAAATTATAGAAATGGTTTTGTGATCTAAAAACCTCTGAGCCCCGCGCGTATAGGTTATTATTTTTTCAATTACAATTATTTTATAGAACTAAAAAATAAATTATTTAAAAAAAACAAAAAAACTTAAAAGGTGGAAACAAGATCAAATGATAACATGCAGTCGGAGGCATCAGATATTTCTGTTCAATTTGTTACTATATGTATGCCTTCGACTGCATGTTATCATTAGATCTTATTTCCATCTTTTATGTACGCTTTTTACGCAGTCGGGTTTTAAAAAAAATTTTTTTTTATTTTCTTTCTTTTAGTTAGACCTATTCATCAAGCATTTTCATTTGATACCCCACACAAAAGATTTTACCGATTTTTTGCGTATTGACAAAATGGCGTCTAGCGTCCGCCATATTGAATTTTTCGTGACGTCATATCCAGTAGCACTTGTGAGACTATGATGAATATAGACATCTCATTTTTCAAAATCCGTTAAGCCGTTTAGACTACAGAAGGCGTCAAAGAAAATGCAAAGATACAATATATTATATACACCCGAAAAACATTACCCTCCTTCAGCAGTCGGGTAAAAATAGATAAACACGTATGCCATGTTCCAATCTAAATTGATTTGTTGGGTTGTTTTTTGTAATTCAAAAAGTTTGACAAGCCTAGCTTATTTGAATAGACCACGCGGCAAGGACAAAAAGAAAGTTCAATTATGGAGATAAAGTAGATGATCTTTTCTGAGATAACATTTTGGTAGCTTGCACCCTTTCGCAGAATGGGTCGTATTTGTGTTTAATGCTTATACAATACTGCAGCTAATATTTCTTTATGCCGGAAATTGAATTATTAAACCTTTTAAAGACGCTGAAATATTATGTTAATTGAATCATTCAATAAAATGAAATAAAATACTGGATTTTCTGTAAATCGCGGACCTGAATAACGAATAGTCATTGTTAAAATATTTATAATATGATTATTATTTTTAGTATAGTTTATACGGCTAGTTATTGTATAAGGAATTTTTAATAAGGAATTTGGCCTTATATTATTATTATTATTATTATTATTAAAACTTTTTAACAAAAAAAAAACTCAATTAATAAAACCACTAAAAACATTAACACACGCCTACCACATGTTCCTGAGACCAAAATAAGCCGATTTAAGCAAACTTACCTTCTTACAAAATTGCTTAGTTTGGGCGCTATACGGCCCTGAAGTTACAATTTTGAAATCGTTTTTTTGTTATAAATTTAAAACGGCTTGTGCGATTTTGCTAAAATTTGGCACCTTCACATAGTTTTATGGAACAAAAAACCCATATCAAAATTGTGATTAATCTCTGTTTTTTACGTCCATCACTTATTATATTAATTTAATAAATTATTGGGTAATAAGGACCAGTTAAATGTATAAATTATTTATTCTTTGCCAACGTTTCGTTGCGAATTTGCAACTTCTTCAGGGCTCAAGTATAAGTAACAAGAAATTTTGACAATTAATGTATAAAATTGACCATTTGAGCCCTGAAGAAGTTGCAAATTCGCAACGAAACGTTGGCAAAGAATAAATAATTTATACATTTAACTGGTCCTTATTACCCAATAATTTATTAAATTAATTGTGATTAATATTAATCTATAGGCGTAATTAATTTTATTTATTTATTGTAGATTATAGACGCGTCGACATCTCAGGTCATTAGTCTATAGGCGTAGAACTCGGGTTTTTTAATATTTGAACGTTTCAAATTTCTACGCCAATGGAAGAAAAGGGGTTTTAGTATAAAATTTAGATTCAGTAACTTATTTGCTACAAAAAAGCTTCTCTTAATAAGACTCGATTACTTTCATGGTTTTTGAGAAATGTGTATTTTAATAATAAGGAATCAATAATAATACGTTGATAATAGTAAGTTGATCAATAAACAAATAAGATGGCCATGCTTTTTTCTAAGAATAAAACTGGAGATAATGAAGAAGTTATGCACAGAGTAATTTAATTTTCTTCGTCGTATAAATCTTTGTATGCATCAAAATGATGGACACTTTGACCAATTTTTATGACATATTTATTTATTTATTTATTTTTTTTTTTTTTTATTAACAAAAACAATGTGTGCATCGACCTTAAGGTCATTAGCACTGATACAATTTAGTTACATTAAGGTAAGTATATTATTTCAGCTATGATATTTTTTACATATAGTACTTAATTATTAGTTGCCACTGGTTGGGGGTTGTCGGAGTTGGTAAGTATGGAGATTGGAGGAGTTATTTGTTATATCATTTATTTATTTCTATTCATGTTTAAGTAGCTTTACTTCATTTCGTAAAAATTTCTGCGAATTATTAAAATACAAATTTCTCAAAAACCATGAGAGTAATCGAATCTTATTAAGAGTAGCTTTTTTGTAGCAAATAAGATACTGTATCTAAATTTTATACTTAAACCCCTTTTTTTCCATTGGCGTAGAAATTTGAAACGTTCAAATATTAAAAAACACAAGTTCTACGCCTATAGGGATAAATATTAATCATAATTTTGATATGAGTTTTTTTGTTCCATAAAACTATGTCAACGTGCCAAATTTTAGCAAAATCGCACAAGCCGTTTTAAATTTATAACAAAAAAACGATTTCAAAATTGTAACTTCAGGGCCGTATAGCGCCCAAACTAAGAAATTTTGTAAGAAGGTAAGTTTGCTTAAATCGGCTTATTTTGGTCTCAGGAACATGTGGTAGGCGTGTGTTAAGTGTCTTTGAGGACACCCGTATATTATTATCTACTAATTTATTTTATTAAATTGGCGCCGACCTCAAAATTTTATTATTTTGCTTTTTTTAGTGGCTTTTTTATAGGAGTCTTTTTTTTTAAGTGTATAGGTATTTTATTTTTTCCTTTTTAGTGACTTTACAATACGTAGTTTGCACGTTATTAACCGACTTCTGTTTTGATATTTAATTACTTAACTAAAAAAAGAAAACCACTGAAACGTTTTTAGTAAAATTTATGTGGAACTACCCCGAGGATATGCCCCATTAAATAATCATATATATTTTTTTGTACTTTAAAAATCAATTTAATTAAATTTGATACAGAAAAATTTTGAGACACTAAAAAGAACAAAATAAAATATCTATGTACTTACCTATACTTAAACAATTTAAATAAATAAATCTGTTAATTTTTACCCCTGTCTGACTCCATATTTTTACTATTGTACGGAACCCTCGGTGCCCGAGTCTGACTCGCACTGAGCCGTTTTTTTTTTGTTCCTATAGATAGTATAAACGCACGTCATCATCCATACTTTGCTGATATGTGACGTCACGAGCAGAAACGCATTTCTTAGCGAGTGGTGAGTTTACATGCTTAAAGTTAAAAAAAATATTTTCGTTAAAAAATTATAATTATACAGACTGCAGTTACGATTTCATTTATATTTAGTATTGATATCGAAAGATTTTTAAAATAATAAGTGCTGCGTTTTCGAAACACATTGTATAACACAAGAATATTATATATCAATCTTAATATTATGATTCACGGTTTAAGACATAAATTCCAATTAAAATTTCATTAACTTTACAGAAATTCGCATTCATTACTCCTCTGCGATTCGCACAAATTTTGTTAATTTGATTTTATCACTGATTTCATTTTATGAAATGGAAATATTTTGTTAATTTCTAAAATGTTAATAAACTCGGTCAGTTTTATTTAAATTTCTCAACTTCGTATCGTTTTGTTTTCATCGTTCTTGCCATAAAGTATGTATATTATAGAGTCGTTGTGTAATGTTAGAAAAGCGTAACTAGAACTATCCTAGTGAACGTACCGTCGGTATATCTAGTACTAACAAAGAAAGTGATTAAATTAATATGATGAAACATCTACACCTCAACTAAATTTACTTAGTGAATTAACATAACATATCAGACGACACTATCGCTATGCTATTATATAAGGCTACTATTTCAAAAAGTTGTTAAAAAGCATCTAATGGAAATTTGTCTATACAATTTTAAAGATTTTTTGAATATACCTATAATGTAACATGACATATTTTATATTATCATTGTATTTTGACGTTTTGTCAATCTTTATATAGCTGCGACAAATAAATCTTCAATCTATCTATCTATCTATCATACCCATAAGAAAAAATGGTAATGCCACTGCGAGGACTTGACCCGAAACTCTCAATTAGTTATTAGGTTCTCTAATCCATGAATTTGTAAATATATCAATTGAATCTTCAATTTATTATAAAGAAATAAGTATTTTTTTGAAAATAAAAATAATCAAAAAGTATACAATACCTGCAACAACAATATTGTTTTAAAACATAACACGACTTTTTTTTTAAAAAAGTCCTATAGACTGTGTGCAGGGGGCGGAGTTATAACAAAATCGACGCGAGCGCTTGTTGTGAGATCCATTGTAAACTCGGAACTCTAATTTTCCGTAATTGTCAGTGAGCATTGTTGTTTAAAAAGTCAAGTAATAAAAACCATGATTTTACTTCTAACTTATTTGAAAATTATTACTATAAATCTGAAAAATTTAACACTTTAAACCCGGTCCGCAAGATTACAGGCTCCATGGTTTTAGGTTAAGCTGTCATCTGTCAATATAAACCATAGACATAGATGTAGGTACACGTCCTCCATGCCTGATATGAATTATTTAGTTATTTTTTATTATATGTCAAAACTGAAGAAGAAAAAAACTTTTATGCTATGCTATATATACTATACTAGCGGCCCCGGGTGCTAAGAAAGCGCGGGTGCAATACACTACTCACTCGCTTCGCTCGTTCGCTTCGTTTGAATATTATATTACATTTATCACTCGATTCGCTCGTTCGCTATATATATAAACCTTCCGTGAAAAATTATCTAACTGATGGTGAAAACCGCATCAAAATCCGTTGCGTGGTTTAGGAATTACATTACTCACTCGCTTCGCTTGTTCGCTATATATTATACAAACCTTCCGTGAATAATTATATAACTGATGGTGACAACCGCATCAAAATCCGTTGCGTGGTTTAGGAGGAGTTAGCGATGGTACAGACAGACACGGAAAGCGACTTCAATTTATACTATGTAGAGAAGACATGCACGCAGCGAAATTAAATGGTATTCGTTTATTAAAAAATTTCGCGGTCTAAAACAACAAAAAAAATGAGTTCAATCGTGCACTATTGCCCGTTAGCGGCGCTAATAGGCTTCGTGCACACAATTTATAGGCTATAAAAGTTTTTACAAATTGCCTGATGAAATAAAAATGATAAACAAAACAGAACATTTTAAAAATAAATTGGAAAAACATTTCTGTAATACTGTGCCTTATGACTTTTTTTTAAAATGTATTATATTTTTTTGACGTTTGTATCCACATTAGTGGCATTTCAATAAATTATATTGTATTGTATGAATTGGTACTAGGCCCAAAAAGCCTTAGCTGTTGGTGGCCTTAAAAAATTAACAGGAAACTTTCACACTACCTACACCCTCCGTAGGTATTAAACAAGGGTGGACAGCAAAGGTCAACCTGACCTTTACTATCCTCCTTGATTAGTCCTCATACCATAGGTACTTGACGATATTGTTATCGCTACGAAATATTGCGTACGTTTCCAAAACCACTGATCCGATTGGCATAAAAATCAATACTGAGATAAACATCCAAATCGTTAGAGCCGTTTTATCCCTGCCAGCGTTTCATTAATTTTTAAGTCGGTAATTTTTATGTCGGTATTTTTTGACTCGAGGTCATTCCAATTCACCGCCCTCGCTAAAGAGGTATAACTTCAAAATCGTTCAAATCGGTGCATAGTTTTAGAAGTTATTGCGAACGAAAGAAAATTCTACAGACACGATTATTCGACCCTATCGACTTCATATAGAAGTAAAATCGAAATGTATCCATGTTCTTGTGTATATTCTGAAATTACACATTTAGTGCAATCTGAAAGCGACGACTATTTAAAAATGGTCTTGTGTTTTCAATTGTAAAAAATCGTCTGTAGTCTTTTTTTTGTTGAAAACGAAATACGCATGAAAATGTTAATTCAAAATGATATTTCTGTTTCAAAAGAAGAAGAATAATGACATTTCCGTGTTACGAGGATTGCTGACTGTACTTTAACCGCCATCACTGTTAGCCATTTTTCAATTTTATTGACTATTCTTAAAGACATTTATACTATAATTATTGTGGCTGGTACGTTGTGGCTCTACAAACGTTTCGAGTCTATTGTCTGTACTTGAATTATTGATAACTTGTAGTCGAGGACATATAAGCCTATATTTATTCGGAGGATTTGTGAATATCAGCGCTTTACTGTCCGTTTATTGATACTCTACGATTGGATAATTCGAAGTATAAAGGCCGATAGACAATTATTTTTGTTTGAATTAAGTACCCCACGTTCCCCTTTTACTGGAGATTTTCTAAAGAAACACATTCTATAAGTCTAATCATTTTCAAGATAAAGTGACCTGTGTGCGTGATTAGCTCGTGTCCCTTTGTTTCTTGAGTTGTAATTGGTCGGTCGGGAGAATTTCAAATTTTGCAAATTTACTGGACCGTATTTACCTATTTATTTTGTTGTAAGCTGTAGGTATAAGTGACACTGTTGAAATGTAATTTTTACTTCCCACCTCTACTATGGTAGGGAAGTAATGGATTCAGTCCGAAAACAATATTTCGAGATTTTAACAGATTTTCACGTTTTGAGACCCTAGCAATCGTTTAAGATCATTTTCTGACTGATGTCTGTATGTGTGTGTGTATGTGTGTATGTGTGTGTGTGTGTATGTGGTCAATTTTTCGCCTTCGATATCTTAAGAACGGAACAACATACGGGCATGCCGATTGTTCTATTGTGTTTATCAGCCTTTAACTTAGATCTGATTAGATTTTGAGTCAAATCGGTTCAGTGGATCCTGAGATATTCAAAAAAACGTCCTCAATGTCACGTATTAACATAGGTAAAAAAAAATATAAATGAATTCTAGATGTTATAATATGAAAAAAATGTAAATATTTTTTTTCTCTAAAATGTATAGTTTTCGAGAAAAAAAATATTTTACTAAAAAAAATAAAAATTGTACGTAAATCAAGGTAACCATGATTTTTGCTATATTAAGTTAGCCATCAGTAGATCACCAAACAAAAAAGAGGGCCATGCTTTTTTCAAAGAATAAAAATTAAATTGTGTTTTAAAGACCACCAACAGCTAAGGTTATTTGGGCCTAGTCAAAGAATAAAAAAAAAGAGTGTTTATTTTTTGCAAATATTTACTAGGTGGGAAGTATAGGACTGGTCATCAGTCGAATTTTTTAAATGTGGCCTGGTGTGGCCTGGTGGATAGCGTACTTGGTACCAGTCTCTAGCCCATACTGTCGTGGGTTCTAATCTCACCTGCGCTCATGGATGTTTTGTGATGTTTTGTAATGTAATTTAAGACTCTAAAGACCTGAGTTGTCGACTCGTCTATAATCTACAATAAAAATAAATTGGAAATGAATAGACTTTAGGTACACTTGTTAAACGACAAGTGGCAATGAGTCGACTTGAAAACCTGAATGTCGATATTTTTAAAATTTTCTTCTAGTTTTGATATACCTAAGTTTGAATCAGTCTATAAGCGAAACCACTCAAGTTTCTTTCTTGTTATTTCCGTTCGCAATATTTTCTTCGAATAAAAGTGTTTTTTTCTTGTTTTTTGTTGTCTGTATAGTGTATACATTAGTTAAATTATTTTTGTTAAAATTAGAGTATACCTACTATAGATTCAGTTTTCTTTGTTCGTTGTTTTAGTATCCGTTTCTGGATCCGACCGGATTACGGATTTAAATTTCGCCTTGTTGTAGATTATAGACGCTCGACAGTAAACGTCATCAGCGTCTCCACCCTTGTTGTTTAATACAGAGGGTGTATTGTGAAAGTTTTCTGTTAATTTTCACCGCCACCAACAGCTAAGGTTTATTTGAGTCGAGTACCAATTCATATTTTTAATTTATTTTTTATAATAACCTAGCGGCCCGGTCCGGCTTCGCCAGGGTGCTATGAATTTATGATTTATAGCCGTCCCGCCCGGTTTCGATAATAAAAGATAAAATACCCGCCCCTCCTCCATATATACACGTACTTCTACCATTTACGGTAATCTAGCGGTCCCGCTCGGCTTCGCACTGGTGCTAAGAGTTTATGAACCTACAGAAACCTTCTCGGTAGTGACAGTGCAGAGCACAACAACTCATCAAACTCTCATCGCGATCGGATGAATGGTATAAGAACGCATACGAGACAATTGGGTTTTTAAATGAATTTTTTTTTTACTTAAATGGAAGGACCACATACAAGTTTTATAGCAAAACTTTTTTTTTTATTTTTTTTACTTACTAATTAAAAAGTTATATTTAAATAAAAATTAATTTTTAAACTCAGTTCCGATAACGCGCCGAAAGAATCCGAACGCGTGTGACGTCATTGTGTTATTTGTGGTCTTTGTATCCATGGTTGCCAAGTTAAAAATTTATTATTTTTGATAGTATGTGTAATACATACACACAAATACCAACAAATGCAGACACATTTTAACATATAACGACGTCACAAACATTCCTGGCGCGTTTTGAAGTCACGTGATATTTTTTAAATTTTTATACATTTTAATTAATTTTTAGTAATTTATCTATAGCTTTAAAACTTTTTTCTTTTCGATTTTCAATATTATTTATGTTAAATTATTAGAAAAAATTAAAAAATTAATAATTTTTTTTAAACTTAAATACCTAATTAACAGACAAACATTCATTTTTTATATAATATTATATAGACTGAAAATCCAGTTGACACTTTTACCAGTTCTCAGATACATGCTCGACTATTCTCAAGCCCTGTCAAAATTGTTTAACAGACGTGCCTTGGATGAATTCGTGTCCCCTTATTTAAAGCTAGCCTTTAATGTCACTTTTTAGTGTATTTGCCATATGGCACATACACTATTGGCGTCGGTCGGATGGCGGGACCTAGGGGTCGGACCAAAATTTCTCGACGTTTCATAGCCTCCTGAACAGTTTGGCACCATTTTTGGAAAAGTCTGTTTATATATGTATATATATATTATATATACAGGGTGTATCACAGAAAACCGAGGGCTTGAGAATAGCCGAGAGTGTAGCGGCGCTGTTGTTTACATGGCGTTGCTATGGTTCCTCTATTACAAGTCCCCAGTTCCCGAGTTCTAGCCCGAGAGCTGGTAAAAGTGTCAATTGGATTTTCAATTTATTATTAAAAAAAATAATGAATTGAAAATATGAATTGGTGCTAGGCCCAAATAACCTTAGCTGTTGGTGGTCTTTAAAATACAATTACACAGAAAACCGAACATAGGGAAAACTCCATTGTGCAAATTAGTTAGGATCAACGATTACTTTGGCCACATATGAGAATGGGTACCATGGTAACGCTGACTAACCATTATTTAATAACAATAATAGCTAATAATGAATAATTAGAAAAATCAGTTAAAATAAATTCTTCAATATTAAATGAATTTATTTTTATTAATGAAACAATTTTTTATTAAGAAAATATTTTTTTAACTAATAATTAAACAAAACAAACAGTTAAAATAAAAAATTAAAGCAAATGTTCAAATAAACCTCCATTTTGAATTAAGCAGTGGCTTAATCGGTTACAAAAACTTTGTCTCACTTTATCTAACATTACAGGAGTCATATTGAAACATACTTCGACGATTTTGACTTTAAGTTCATCCAGATTTTGTCAAATGAACAGCAATATGCATTTGTTACTGTATACGTACACCATGGTAACCATGGTAACGACCTCTGAATAGAGGGCAAAGCAATCTCTGATCTTAACTAATTTGTACTGTGTACTTTTCCCTATGTTCGGTTTTCTGTGATACACCCTGTATATATTTATATATTTGGATATATATATGTGTGTGTGTGTGTGTGTGTGCGGGCTATAACTTTTGAAAGAGTTAATTGATTTTGACGAAATTTGGTAGGCACGTTGAATTTCATCACCGCACGAAGCCTATTTAAAATGGGCCTAATCGGACCATTTTAAGGGTGGTTTTTAGGGGTTGAAAACTGTTTTTGGGTCCAAAAATGCCGAAAAAATTCTCAGAATCGTTTCAAAAATGAAATTTAACCCTTTAGTAACGATTAAAATGTACTGCTAAAATTTTAATAAAATCGGCCCGACAGGACCGGGCTTACACATTTTATGAAAACACTAGTTTGCGAATAGTGCTTTACTTACTGAAGGGTGTATTTAATTTGGTACCGAAGTTGCATTGATAAAAATATTGAAATTAAGAAAAAAAAAATATTATTTTAAGGGATGTATTAAGGGGTTAAATTTTTTATTTTGTCCAAAAACAAACTTAAGTTCACATAATAAAGCCACAATGCCAATATTAGCAAATACACTATATTGTCGGCAGGGTTTTGGCACTGCGACCCGAGTTTTTTAGCTACTGCTCAACTGTTTTTGATATGGCTTTTTTCGTAAAGATGTTTGCGCTTCCATAACAAAATTGTCGTGGTTATAAGAAGTGACTAAATTGTTGTTTTTTCTAGGTTCTAACCACAGTGCTCTTATGTTGAGTTGCATAAAGCAATGTTAGAAAATCTACTTTGACAATGACATTAGATTGTGACTACACGTATTGTAGAATTTTAAATCGATCCTGCTTGAAAAATAATTGGTCGATTGAAACGATATTTTTTTTAAACTATGTAGGTGTACATCTATTTAACATAGTTTTTTTTTGTACAATTTCCACTTAACGAAACAACATTTGTCTACGCATTTTGATAAAAATTTAACTTGAAAAGCGATCTTTTTGTAAGTAGATCAGTGATTTGTTTTTCTGTGAGTAAAATCTAATATTCTACATAACAAAGAGTTTGACAACGACATTGCACTGTTTCAGCATTACAATCAAAGATCATTGTTAAATCAGAATCAGATTTTCTGTCAATGCGCGTTCTGCAACCCAGCATTTATATTACTTACATAATAATAGTTGACTCATCATGGTACAATTATTGTCAGCTTGTAGAATAATATACCAAAGAACATTAAATGTTAATTTAAGAGAAACACAAAGTGATAAACAAGAAACCATTAATGACAAATACAGAGAACAAGTGAAAAAATAACAATGTAATTAAAAAAGACGTGCGAAATAAATGAACTAAAATGGACGTCACATTTATCATTGTTAAAACAATTTACTTTCCTAGGTACTTTCGAGTACGGGTCTTGTTAGGAGATATTGTATCCATTGTGAAGTCAAATCAAAGGCTATAGGCGCGTATCTGTATCTTTACATAGTATAAAATGAAGTCGCTTTCCTCGTCTGTCTGTCTTCTCTGTTTAACCGCTAGCTCTTCCTAAACCACGCAACGGATTTTGATGCGGTTTTCACCATCAGTTAGATAATTTTTCACAGAAGGTTTATATATATAGCGAACGAGTGGGCTTTTTTAACACCCGGGCGAAGCCGAACGGGGCCGCTAGTAAATGATAAATCAATCGGTCGATTGAACTATCGGGCAATAATGACAACGCTGTTATATTATGTATGAAAACACGAAGTGGACCTATTTCATGCGCGCGCTTTTTCTTATTACATCGTCGTCATTACTAATTACGATCCGATAGTTCGATCGGCCGATTGATTTATCATTCATACGCGTGCTTAGCTTAATCGGTTGCACTTTTAAGGAATCTTTGATTTTATTACTAACTAGCGGTCTAGTCCGGTTTCACCCGGGTGCTATGAATTTATGATTTATTATCCCCCCTGCGAAGCGAAGTCGAGCTAGTGGTGTTTATAATATTACCTAGGAGGATTCCACCAATACGCTAAAATGCCATAGATATAGAAATCTGCGGATGTAGTAGGAACAAGCGAGTGGCGTGCAGTTGCTGTTGAGGGGGGGGGGGGCGGTGAGGAAGCAATGGTGCCCGTATTCTATTGGTCGCTTCAGTTGCTCAAGCGCTTTACGAGCAATTGAGCATGCGCAAAAATGTGAACGACTGCATCAGGTGCAATCGAGCATGCGCAAAGACGCGGCTAATAGAACGTAGGCACATTCACATGTCCATAAGACAGGAATGCACCCTTCCCTGAATGGCTACCCCCCCTCGTCTAAAGTGGCACTTTATACTACATCCCCGGATTTCTCAGGAATAGTGTAGCTTTCTAAGTATTAGTGAAAGAAGCGGTTCAGTAGTTCCAGAGATTACCCCCTACATACAAACAAACTCATAAACAAACTATTCCTCTTTATGATATTAGTATTATAGATGGAATATACCTACCTACTTATACTGTAAATTGGTAACAGGATTTTTGTCTGTAATTTTGTTTTCTTGCGAGTTGGGTTTTTGAGAATTTTGTAGTGTCGCCGCTGAGACGAGATTAACAATTTCCCATTTAAATATGTTTATTCAACACATACATGCTTTTAGTGTTTTTGTGTCTGTTAATGCGGATCTTAAATGGCCGTTTATTGACTGGTGACGTTATGATCCATTATGAAACGCTTTTCGATGCTGTAATGAAAAACATTTGAAAAACCCGTTCCATAATGAACCATTATGTATACCTCTTTTCGACGCTATAATGAAATGTGGTTACTGGCAACGAAATAAATAAATGTTGTATCAAGGCCAATGTTTTTATTATGAGATGTACGGCTATCAATGAATCTGAGGGTTTGACATTAATTCAATTAAAGTCTAAAACCATGCATGTGTTGGTGTGCTAAATCTTTATGCGTCAGGCGCGATGTTTTCAGCACTCGTATTCAGCTCGCGATGTACACTCGCCAAGGCTCGTCTGCGCTCGCCTACTACTCGTGCTGAAAACCCCGGGCCTAACGCATAAAGATGTATTTAGCACACTAGTTACACAATATACTAATAATGATTTAGTTTTACCAATTATTAGTGTATTTGCCATATGGCACATACACTATTGGCGTCGGTCGGATGGCGGGACCTAGGGGTCGGACCAAAATTTCTCGACGTTTCATAGCCTCCTGAACACTTTGGCACCATTTTTGGAAACGTCTATTTATATATGTACTATATATAATATATATTTGTATATATATATATGTACGGGCAATAACTTTCGAAAGAGTTAATTGATTTTGACGAAATTTGGTAGGCACGTTGAAATCTATCACCGCACGAAGTCTATTTAAAATGGGCCATTTTAAGGGTAGTTTTTAGGGGTTGAAAAATGTTTTTGAGCCCAAAAATGCCGAAAAAATTCTCAGAATCGTTTCAAAATTGAAATTTAACCCTTTAGTAACGATTAAAATGTGCTGCTAAAATTTTAATAAAATCGGCCCGACAGGACCGGATTTACAAATTTTATGAAAACACTAGTTTGCGGATAGTGATTTACTTACTGAAGGGTTATTTCATTTGGTACAGAGGTTGCATTGATAATCTTATTGAAATTAAGAAAAAAAATATTATTTTAAGGGATGTATTAAGGGGTTAAATTTTTTATTTTGTTCAAAAACAAACTTAAGTTCACATAATAAAGCCACAAGGCCTCCATTAGCAAATACACTATATTGTCGGCAGGGTTTTGGCACTGCGACCCGAGTTTTTATAAATTATACAGTTGGTTGTTTGGTGTTTTTATAAAAGTTTTATACGAACAATTATTTCAGAAAAAGGTTTTAATAGACTACCGGTGATCAAAAAATGGCTAAAGAAGTTTTCTTCACTAATATTAAATCGAAAATATGAAATGGTACGAGGCCAAAATAACCCTGATATTGGTGGAATGTAACAAATCCGCGTTAGCCATGCGTGAATCTCCTGATAAGTCTTTGCTTACAGAAAACTTATAAGTACCTAAACTATAACTACGTCTTTCCCGGCGGTACATAGTGGGGTAAAATTATGCGAGACGAAAAATGCGTTACAAAAAAATGTGTCAGTCGAACCACCATAGTTACGCCATAGTTTGTTTTATTTTTTGTATCATGTATGTCATGTTAATATTTTTTTACAGATGTGACGTCATTATAAAACTATGGAAGTAGTTCTACGTCTTCGGCTCCAGAGGCACAATCGTAATTACTGTGCTCCTTGCCATTTTTTCTAAGTAGATTACATTTTTGGTTTTGTTTGTGAGTAATCTGACAGTTTGAACTTTTCTTATGTGAATTATTCCTCCTATAAAAAAGACAAATTATTGTCTCGAAGATTGGTCTTCAGTCTAAGTCAAATGAAACATGCCCTTCATCACATGTTTTTTGTTCTGTAATTTTTTGTTCATGTGAAAATTCTGAAAAAACACGCAGAAACTAAATTTTTAAATTAAATAAATTAATATTTTATGCGAAACTTTTAACATTATATATTCAAAATTTAATCTCGAATACTTGGTACTTGACCATATCTGTTAATCCCAATGTTGCCATGACAGCATGATTCCAATTTTAAAATGGCCAATATTAAAATATACCGACGCTTGAATGCAAAGCTAAAGAGCTTAAAATAAATTCTGTCCGAAATACACAAACCAACATAACTTACCTTCTAAATCAATGCTTAATACTAAACCATAGCTATAATATTGTTATCGATATATTATTTATATTCACACAATTATCTAATAATAATAATTGTATTTTAAAGACCACCAACAGCTAAGGTTATTTGGGCCTAGCACCAATTCATATTTTCAATTCATTATTTTTTATTTTTTTTTAATAATAAATTGAAAATCCAATTGACACTTTTACCAGCTCTCGGGCTAGAACTCGGGAACTGGGGACTTGTAATAGAGGAACCATAGCAACGCCATGTAAACAACAGCGCCGCTACACTCTCGGCTATTCTCAAGCCCTTTCACACAATTATCAATATAAATATTATGCATAATGCATTTTATTTTAACACGAGTAATGTCACCCGCCAGATTCCCCTTACCTCCCCGCCGCCGTGGAATCTGCCAGAAATCCGAATCGCACGTCGGGTTCGAGACATGCCCGTTTTCTGTCTCTAGAGCAATCTAACCAATCAGCGTTCGTCGTGCTATTTATTTTGAACTCCTTGTATATTGAATAACAAATAGATTCTGTTTTGTACGCATTTTCGCATGCGGCTTTCCTGTGTTGGTTTTTCCATTTATCTCTATTTTGTATGCATATTGAAAAATATTACTTTTTGATACGGTGACAAATATTTACTCAAACCGAATGTGGCAACGAATTTGTAATTTTATTTTGTTGGTAGTACCTACCTTCTACTTTATTTCAATTAAGAGTACTCTCGACTATTTCCCAAACTCTTCGTCTTAAATTTACACCACAAAAATAAGAAGACGTTTATATAAAATACGATAAAGTCAAGGCTATAGACTTATTATTGTTTTTAATCCCTGACGAAAAAAGAGGGGCGTTATAACAATTTTTTTTCTTCTTTTGGTCTCCAGAGTCGAAAAACATATTTTTTCTAAAAGTCTGCTCATTTGTTTGTCCGCCTGAACGGATCTAAATCAAATTTTGGTAGGATGTTTGATATGTAAATAGAAAGAGCCCTATTTTTTTGCGTAAAAAATTTATTTGTTATACGATACCTAACTTTGTTTTTTTTTCTCCTTGTTACAATGGTATACTTTTTATAACGGTTTATTATTCTACTCATTTTTATTACAACAAAGTTTTCTTACACCTTGTATTTTCGTAAATATTTTGAAAATAAAAAAGGCAGCTGATGTACCTACCTAATTGTTCTGTCAAAAAGAAAAAAAGATATGAAAAGCAAATGCTATAATATTATAATTTTTTTTGCCATACCCACTACAAAATAGGTACTTTCGATGTGTGTATAGTCATTTAACAGACAAGTGTGCGGAAAGTGTTTTACTTTCCGCTGTAGTGCGGAAAGTAACGGTTGTCATAGCAACTTCTGTTTATTCGCTCTATACGCCTGCGTGCGTCTGTCATTACTTACTTGCACGAACATCACGACATACCATGGAAGGAAAGATGGCGACACAAATGAACTGTCAGAATTTTTTGAAAATGAAGTGAAAAGTAGATATTTTGTAGTGGGTATGGCAAAAAATATATGTCATGTACGTAATGGTATTACGACTCGTGTGACTGTAAAAACTCGCTATCGCTCGTTTTTACATACTGTCATCACTCGCCGTAATATTGTCCATTACGTATCTAGACATACAATCTACTATAATATATTTCAGATCCTTGTAACTGTATAAGGAAAAAAGTTTTCAAAGGACTGTTAAGATCAAATAATCAGTCAAAAACAAATTTTTACTCGCCACGTTTCGTAATCTATTGTTTATACTTCCTCATAAATTTTTATTACACATCACGTGTTGTCACTAAATAATAACTTTATACTATACTACAAAGTCTACCATAACTCGAATCTGTACTATTAAATTGCGAGTAATTTTTAATATTTAAAATTTATAAAATTCTGACATCTATAGCTAACATAATAGATTATGAAACGTAGCGAGTAAAAATTCGTTTTTAACTGATTATTTGATCCTATACAGTTCTCTGAAAACTTTTTTCATTATAAATATTTATTACTAGACGTTACCAGTCGCATCGCACGCATTAACAGAAACTTTTTTAGGGTCACTCTAGTGTCTGTATGTGGACCTGTCTGTCTGTCACAGCTTATTTTCTCCGAGTTGAAATTTGGTACATATATAGAGTTAGGTGATCCAATCACGGACATATAGCGTATTAATAAACGAATTCTGATTTTGGTGGGAAAATTAGAAAATTAATAAAAGTATTTTTTTTTATAATTTTAAAATGCATAGTTTAAAAGATATTAAAGAAAATATACGAAAATCGATCATTTCCCCTCGCTTATCTCCGAAACTACTGTGCCTAGAATTAGACTCATAGTTTACAGGAAAACCTAAACGAAAATCCTAAATCTTTAAATTCCCACGGGAAACGGAATAGTACTGAACCCTCTTCATGCGAGTCCGACTCGCACTTGACCGGTTTTTTTAAATTTATTATATAACTTCAAATGGCAGTATTTTTAGAGTTGGAATGGTCCCGTCGCGCTTGTTTAATTATTTGAAATTTTTAATGTACTTTTACAATACGTATTTTACTGACATAATATAAAATTTTAATGCCTCGCTCTGTAAAATGAAATATTCCAAATAAATCTTCATCAAACGAATGGTCCCGAAAATTAATTTGAAATTGCCAACATTGTTCGCGTGCTTTTGAATAATTGAAATTAATTTTTAGAATCATCGTTTTCATCGTCTGATGAAAATGTTAGGGATTAAATTTTTTTTTCGAATATTTCATTTTGCTGGTCCATTAATACTAATGATCAGATTTAAGGAAAACCCATATGTTACAAAAATAAATCTTTTAATTAAATGAACAGTTTTAAATTGGAATGCTGAACAAAATACAAAAACAAAAATAAGGGAGACCAAACAATCTTGGTTTTGAAACTTTGATCGTATTTTGTGGGACTTTTATTGCAGCTACGCTATGTATTTAATGCTAGGACTGATTGTAGATTATACACGCTCGACAAATAATGTCATTAGTGT
The DNA here is from genome assembly GCA_039654895.1 of Mongoloraphidia duomilia. Classification (NCBI taxonomy): domain Eukaryota; kingdom Metazoa; phylum Arthropoda; class Insecta; order Raphidioptera; family Raphidiidae; genus Mongoloraphidia; species Mongoloraphidia duomilia. Next base: position 34,456,963 of record CM077516.1, on the reverse strand, counting down.
CTTTGGTGTTGGGAGGCGTGCTTATTACAGGTGGGGCCGCTAAGCGACGAATCCAGCTTCAACCTTGCACTTTGTGATAGAGAGATGTCACTCGGTACGAATGTTAGTCGGAACCATATCTTCACTTTAAGAAGTGGGGCCATTTTGGGCCCCATGATTGGGCCCCTAGGCAGGGTGGTTGCGTAACTTTCAGAGGCAAAACGCCTGTAACTCAGCAACCGTTCCTCGCACAGTCTTAGGAGTAGTCTCATTGGATTCAGCATACTCAATTTCATACGAGACGGCCTTGAGACTACCTCCAAAACTCCCCCAGCCCGCGTATAGAGGTGAACTATAAGTAGTTCATTGAAAAGTTAAATTTGTTTAGGCTATGTTTGCATTGTGGGTAGGACAAGTTTTTTTTCGTTGTGTGGGGATGGGGGGGGGGCGGTGTAAGTTTAAAAATGAGTTTTCGGGGTCGGCGGCCACTCTATTTGGCCGCCATCTTGAAAAGGGGGTGTAGTGGGGCCGTTAAGTGTGTAAACCATGCACGACGTGATAGAGAGATGCCACTCGGTACGAATGTTGGTCGGATCCACCTCTTCACTTTAAGAAGTGGAGCCATTTTGGGCCCCGCGACCGGGCCCCTAGACAGGGTGGTTGCTTAACTTTCAGGGGCAAAACGCCTGTAACTCAGCAACCGTTCCTCGCACAGTCCTGGGGGTAGTCTCATTGGATTCAGCACAATCTATTTCATACGGGACGGTCCTCAGACCACTTTCGAAACCTCCCCAGCCCGCGTATAGAGGTGAAATATAAGGGCGTAAGTGCAGATGGTTGTACAATATGAGTAGACGTTTATATCATATGACATGAGAAAGTCAAAATGGCTCCACTTCTTAAAGTGAAGATATGGGTCCGACCAACGTTCGTATCGAGTGGCATCTATCTATCTATCTATCACAAAATGCAAGGTTGAAACGCTTAACGTCCCCACTATTATATTATGTTACTCTGCAAATACCTTGCAATTTCAGATTTCAATGTTTCAGAAGATAAAGCTCGTTAGATTCAATGGTGTAATAGAATTAATTAAAAAAAATTTGAATCGACTACCTACAAAAAAGGCCCCTGAGCTGTCGAACCGCGAACGTCTTTAATCTCTCTCTCTCTCTCTCTCTGTAAAAAAATAATTAGAATGCCTCTAAAAACTATAACAGAATTTTTTCTTTCGTTTCACAATCACCTTCACTACCTACATAGACGTAATTGGTTTATATTATCTTGTGAATATATCGATAGGTTGTAGATTATAAATGCTCGACAGCGGTCATTAGCGTCTACCTGTGATTATTATTATTGTAGATTATAGACGCGTCGACAACTCAGTCATTAGCGTCTTCAATACAACAATTAATAAAATTAAGCAAAATCGCAGGATAGTGGATAAAATAATTTGAATTATTTAGTAATTAATATTAATTTTCATAAATATTGTTATTTTTATGCATGTACTTGAAAAAGTCTAAATCTATAGACGAAACGTCGTACATTTAATTTAATAAATCAAATTATTTTGTCCACTATCCTGCGATTTTGCTTAATTTTATTATAATCACGATGGACACGATTTCTAATACAACAATTAATAATCCATTTGTGTATTAGAATCTGTCAGCCGGCATACACAAACCGACTTGTACGAGCTCGGGCTCATGGGAACGCCAATTCCCAAAGAAAATTGGAATGCAATTGCGTGAACAACTACATTCCAATGTTCCCCCTGGCCCTGGGGGAGTCTATCTGTAAATATATCGCGCATTTTCAAATTTATATATCTCAGAAAATAAGGCTTATATTAGTTAAAATAGTGCAAACGTAGGTATTTTTTTGGAGTTTTAGTTTCACTAGAATAAAAATGGCCAAAACCCAATTCTAGTAATTGTAGTTTTTACAAATCATTGGGTACCAACTACAAAAGACTAAATATATTGACAAGTATAATAAAATATTTATATAATAATAATTGTGTCTCTATGTTACGCTCAGATCGCTCTGACATTACACACCCTGTCTCGACTATGTGTAATTTCGATTTGTTGAATTTTTAGGAATAAAGTTTGTTGGATGAAGAAATACGTTCTTGGAATTCTTCTGTTAGTCATGACATGAATATATTTACATTCGAAAAACTTTTATATATGTACGCCAGAATACATATTATCCTTAGATATATAAAAATGCAAATTATGTTTTCTAAGAAAGTTTCTGTGCAAAATTATATGATTACTGAAACAGATTACTAAAATCAGGTTAATTATGCTTAGTTTTAATGATTCGTTGAATCGTTATAGTACATAAATTAATCTCCAACGTTGCGATTTTAATAGGGTTGTCCCACATTTCTTTTTTCTTTTCTAGAATCTGAATCACAAAGAGGCTTTCATTATTTCTACGAATTAAGGAATTATAGCGCTTGATAATGTATTACACATAAGGGCTGTACTTAGTCGGCCGTGATGTTTGGCACCAATGACGTCAGCCTCTTGAAAGGAAAAATATTTATTTTACCAAAATTTATTATGAGTCGTTTTAAGTGCCAGACAAAACATATCTAAAGGCATTGTTTAACGTAGAGGAAGCTCTTCATAATGATTTAATTAAAAAGAAATCGTCCTTAGCCCCATTGTAATATTACGTTAAAAATAACTGGGCAACAATTTGAAACTCACGCGAGCGAAGTGACGAATCTGAAACTGAAATATATGAGAAGCAAGAAAACATACATGTTATTATATCTAATAATTATATGCTTTTAATTATTATTTTTTTTGTTTCAGGTAACAAAGTAAACATAATAATATATAAAAGAAAAAGCAAACGCCACAAGTAGTAAGTAGAATTTTAGATATCTATATTATAATATAAAGCTGAAAGTTTTTATGCTTGTCCGGAAAAGACAACCAATTTTCAGGTGAGCCTCATGGGGTGTTGAAATTGTGCATAATTATAAACCAAAAAAGTGACAAGGGGCACAGTAATTACGATTGTTCCGCAACCGAAGACGTAGAACGATACATTCATCAATTATAATATTACTTATCTTCGTTTTTCAATTTCACATGACATACGTCATATATGATAAACAACAAGCTAACGAGCACAAATTTGATGGAAAGAACCAGCGAAGGCCATGATTTTTATACATATATGTTGAAAAAATTGAATGAAGGATGTTGAAATATAACCTCTTTTTTACTTCCCACCTCTACTACGGTAGGGAAGTAATGGATTTAGTCCGGAAAAAATATTTCGAGATTTTAACAGATCTTCACGTTTTGAGACCCTAGCAATCGTTTAAGATCATTTTCTGACTGATGTGTGTGTGTGTGTGTGTGTATGTGGTCAATTTTTCGCCTTCGATATCGTAAAAACGGAATATCATACAGCCATGCCGATTGTTCTGTTGTATTTATCAGCCTTTAACTTAGATCTGATTAGATTTTGAGTCAAATCGGTTCAGTGGATTCTGAGATATTAAAAAAAACGTTCTCAATGTCACGTATTAACATAGGTAAAAAAAATACAAATGAATTCTAGATATTATAATATGAAAAAAATGTAAATATTTTTTTCTCTAAAATGTACAGTTTTCGAGAAAAAAAATATTTTACTAAAAAAAATAAAAATTGTGCGTAAATCAAGGTAACCATGTCTTTTGCTATATTTAGACTTGCAACTATTGTACCAAATGTTGTTAAATATATATATATATATATATATATATATATATATATATATATATATATATATATATATATATATATATATATTAAGCTAGCTATCAGTAGATCACCAAACAAAAAAGATGGCCATGCTTTTTTTCAAAGAATAAAAAAAGAGTGTTTATTTTTTGCAAATATTTACTAGGTGGGAAGTATAGGACTGGTCATCAGTCGAATTTTTTATTTTAAGACTGGGCAATGGGCATACGTTATCTTCTAATTTCTATATTACACAGACAAGGACAACCGAAACAAGTTGGCGATTTATTAATTTATTAATCATTTGTAAATCGGTAGAAAAATGTTTTTAAATGTGTATAAAAAAACGGTTTTGACGCATTCTTATACACGAAATCTCCTCTTTCGACAATCGATCTGACTTTAACTGAGCGAATTATAAGTAAAAAACCGTTCGTCACACATTTTCATCACGTTTTTTTCATCAGACATTTGCCCCCCTGTGTACCGCCGGGAAAGACGTAATTGTACGTCAAAATCTGTAACCGTACAAAAGGACACTGTGCCTCAGCCTACAGTCGGGCTGTATAAGAAAGAGGCCCGATCATCGTCCCCTTGTGTGGGGGCCATGCTTAAATTATAGTTCATACATTTAGAGAAAACCAATTCCTAACGGAAACCTGCGCATAAAAACTGGTAGGAGAAGTAGTCAGTGGTGTACGCAAAACAGATTCTGACGCACAGACGTAGATGCTGGAGGCTTAATTAAATCCGATTTTTTCATTACCAAATATAATAATTCGAATTAATAAAATCTTTTATATAACACATGCACGCTTTTAGTGTTTTTTCGTATCTGTTTTACGGACCTTAAATAGCCGTTTATTGACTAGTGACTATGTAACGCTTTTCAGTGCTATACTAGTTCATTATGTAACTAGTTACATAATGATCCATTATGCACCGCTTTTCAGTGCTATTATAAAAAACAGTTGCATAATGAACCATTGTGTAACTTTTTTTAAAATTCAATTAAAGTCTAAAACCATGCATGTGTTATATAAAGTATAGTGTGCAACGCGTGTGCTAAATCTTTATGCGTCAGGCGCGATGTTTTCAGCACTCGTATGCGGCTCGCGATGCACACTCTCCAAGGCTCGTGTGCGCTCGCCTACTACTTGTGCTGAAAATATCGCGCCTGATGTATAAAGATGTATTTAATACACTATAGTTACACAATATACTATTAAAATCATTCAAAGGGTTCTTATTTCATATTTCTAAAGGAAATACAGTGTAACCTTAATATATAATGAGCCTCAATATAACGATTTCCTCGATTTAACAAATTTTTCGAAATCCCCTAGAATTGCTCGTAAGAGCTAATGCAAAATATACCTTTATATTACGAATACATTTGTCAAAAACCTCTTTATAACGAATTTTCTATCATTGCAAAATATAAATGGAAAGTATTATTTACCTTTATAATATAACCTTTACATAACGTATTCTATCAATTATTCACACTCAATTCCACAATAATTCATGTCTCGACAGGTTCAGGCACGTTAAATTTTTCGTAAGACAATCATTGTTGTTTGGTGCTAAGTAATGTAAACACTGCTGTTTGTCACTGTTGTTAGTTTTAAAGTTGCAATGGCTGAGAAACGAAAAAGGTGTTCCTTAACCTTGTTAAAACGAATCGTAGTCCAACCTAACCTCTATATAACAAACCTCATTGTAACAAATTACTTGGTATAACGAATATTTTCTAATTCCCTTCAGTTTTGTAATATCGAGGTTGCACTGTAAAATGTTAATAAACATGCATCACTGATAATGCACTTCAAACACAATTCAATACTCGATTTTTTACAGCATGTAGGTAACAATGTAACCTATACAGTGATGACAAATAAAAAAAAAGTGCACTGACATGTACACATAAATTGACGCACCCCGTCAAAAATAGAATAGACTAGTCCGAACCAAATCTGCAGTTTCTGCGCATGAGGCGGTTTTCTTTAAATGTATGAACTAAATGTATGAACTATATACCTCTCTTTTGATGACACAATATTTTTACTGAAATTAAACCACTTTCATTGTTCCATTCAAACAGATTTTGTGATAAATGCGACGTTGAATGCGAATGGCGGAAAATTCTTTTTGAATCCGATTTAATGAATATAGTGTTTGTTAAGTTATTTCATTCGAATGAACGATATTAATGATGTAGCAATGATTAAAGGACTTCTTAACAGAAAGGTAACGCGTTTTGGCCCTGTGGTTACAACTTGGAATTGTGGTTTAATCCATTTCATAATGAGTATCGAACCCAGTGGAATATTATATTAAATATCTTTTGGTAATTTTGTTTGCTCCAGTTCACAATATCTAAATGCAATGTTGAACGTAGGGATAGTACCTATAGAGAAATTATTATTATAATAGAATCGCTCCTCTGTCAGTACCTAAATCGCGCAGGAGCATCACGTCACGTCCACGTCCAATCGAAGCGATTGACCAGACCTGTATTTATCGAAAAGCTTATGTTTATAACTCTATTGTAATGCGTCTATATTCAGTCGAGCAGCACATCAAATACCCATTGACCACCAACGAAAGAATCTGGATTCTTATACGTCCGTCTCCATACTGATCAGGGTTCAAATTACGTTACCAAAACCACGTAAAAAAATTATGTACTTTCGGCGATTTAGGGTTAAAAGCGTTTATGGTTACGGCAATAAAGTTTTACTTGCACACTTGTTTTTCTAATATTGCATTGTAATGTTACGTTATTCGAGGGGGGTTCCGTAATGCTAACATAAAAAGCATTTATTTTTATTTTAATAGTTTGCGAAACTTGATCGCACGAATTATTTAACATAATATTTATATGAGATAAAACGTATTTACACAATTTTATTCAAAATAGAGTTAAAAAAATATCTGACGATTCTATAAAAATAAAAAATACAAAAAAAATTCGGCATAAGCGGTTTGCCTTTTGGTCAAATATATATTATATACAATGCAGCTGATGTATCCGTCGATAGCTCAACTGTTTCCGACTCAGTCAAAGCGGAAACACTAAAATCATACATTATTTATCTAAAGCTTTCGAACAAGGAGCCATATTCTTCATCCCCATCACACACACTCTCGTTGTATAACACACATACACAGGCCTCCATATACCGTGCTACTTAAACTGAATATAGGTATTCTCAACTATTAGAGAGATATACACTACAAAAAAAGTTTAAAAAACTAAAACTCTACTACTAAAAAAAACCTCCTTCAAAAAATCCACTAAAAAGACAAAAACGATAATTGAGGACGGCGCCAATGTAATGAAAGTAGATAGGTATATGATAGATATTTATGCTACAAGTGGCTTAGGTGACGGATTATATGACAGTTGCGATGTTGCGATACGAGCCTAAGTTTATGTTGCAATTTATACCAGTAGTCGTATGATTACCCACACTCGTTCTAGTATAAATGGAACATAACCTTAGGAGAGTATTGTAAAATCGCAACTGTCAGATCCGTCACTTTAGCCACGCGTTACATACAATATTTTTTGCAACAACTGCTTCAAATTAGCTCAATTTTAAGCAAACACAATTTAGATAAATATTTTATTAGTGACATTATAGCAAAGTAATCTATAAAGTACTATTTTTCGTACATGTGTTTTTAAGTAAAATAAAACAGTATTACTTTATAGCACGGAGTGCGTTAAAATTTACTTCACGCACTACCGTTCGAATACCACAGAAGCTTCCATAAAGAATCACTTAACAAACAGTAAACAGCCATCTAGAACTGCACTCTTGATGCAGGTGTTGCAAAAAAAGTTTTAGTAAGTAATTAAAATGATGCCGATTTCAAAATTATATTTTCGTCTTTTTAGTGACTTCTCATAAAAACTGCATAAAAATTAATATGAAAATCCAAGGTCATTGTCAAGTCAGAATTTCTTTGTTAAATCGTTCTGCAACCCAATATTATATGCGAAATTCTATAACGTGGAGAGAGCGAGGTTTACTGCTCATAGAATTAGTTGTGACATCATCTATGATGTCGTGTAATATGAGAATACCTATTTAATTGAGAGCACCATCAGCTCTATTGTGCAGAGTGGTCCGTGTTTCTTTTTCATCGTCATTGTGCGTTCAGTTTGATAAATCTGCTCTGAGCTTTAAAGCAAGGATGCCCAAAAGCTCTGTAAACGACCATTACAATAAAATATTAATGAGCACTTCAAGTTTGATAACTAACATGCCATTTCCACTCTTCTTCTTTTCGTTATTTTCTTTCTGCATAAATATTACATTTCTAGAATTTTTACAATTTTTTTATAATAAAAAGCGTAGATAGTGGTATTAAAACTAGAAGTGGCCAACGCGTTTCTTCTTCCCCAAAAAAAATGGGTGGGTGCCAGAGCTGAACAGTACTGAGAACTTAGTGGCTGCAATAATTCTTTAAGCACTTACAATTTATTTATTTCACCAATCAACAGAGCTAAGCTCTATTTACAGATGGTTACATAACATAGGCAATGATAAATAAAATAGACAACGACAGAACAAAATACAACTTTGGACATTGTTTCCATGCAACATTTTAGTAGTAGGTGTAAATTATTATTAATTATTTATAGATCCAAACGAACTGTAGCATTTAACTCTGAATGCAGACATGCTCATACTGAACACATCCAATTATGAAGATACTGTGTAATAAAAGACAAGATTTGTTTATATGGTAACTATGGAAATCAATTCTGTTAATATTGATGTCACAGTTTTTTAAAAATTCCCTCTCATAAATTTTAATAACGCGTCTAAAGAAGTATAACTCCAAAAATAGATGAATTCATCAAAATCTGAATTTGCTTATTAATTGCCAAATTTAAAGGACGACAAATTATATCGAACCTAAATCCGCCTCTACGGTTTCGCTTTTTGGAAACATGAAGACACGCCGTGACCTCTTCCAATTTTTATATTATACTATACCTACTAAACATATGTGTACAGTTTTACGACATTTTGTTTACAAAAAACAAGTTTTATTTTAAGAAAAATATTCTTTTTAGAACAGAAAATGTCATTCAATTTGTCAAGTTTATGACTCAACTTATATTCGTGATGTCACATAACAAGAATTACCTACACGTACACATTTTGATTTGTGTATTATGTTTGTGTTCCAGTATCGTGTGCGTGTAATGTAAGTGTTACAATGAAGTGGAATGTTTTATTTACTGTCAAAATTTATTTACGGTAGGGACAAACATTATCTAATGGCCATTTACATATACATGTAAAAGCAGATATCAAAAAAAAGTTTTTGACAGAAAACGACGTGCCAGGAGCAAAATTAAAATTTGCAAATGTCAAGGATAATAATGTTGCAACAATAAAACGTAATTATCGTGCCGTAATTTAAAAATTTCAGGGAAAAAATCAATTTATTGGCAGGTCAGAAAGCAGATTATATTAATTTTATAGTTGTATTTTTGATCTCAAATAACAGACGTTTAAAATAATTACAAGTTTAAAACTTATTCCAGAACGAAATATGAGTCAAATATACTAACTTAGTAATTACGACAGGTCAATTTATAATAAAATCTAATAATTAATGAATTTTATTCTGTAACATCTGTAACAAATTGAGATTATATTTTCCAATCAATGTACAACATTTTTTTAAGTTAGTTATCTACCTATATAAGTTATGACTTTAAGTTATCAGTTTATCATTTACTGACCGTTTCATATGTATATATTGTTATTTTTTTTGTCAAATCTATTCTCCTCGATTTATCATATTATCTAACCTCGTCAGTGTGACGTTTTACGAATTGTATAAAAATCACGTTTTCGTCTGGATATCGATTATCCGAAGTACCAAAACTACAATATTTTGTTGGCATTGTGATTATTTAAAAACATTTTTTTTATTTGTTTAATAATTTTAAATAATTAAGTTATAGGTATATAAACTTATTAAATAGGTAGGGAAGCAGATTTAACCATCTTCAGAGCATTCATTTTAAAAATGAGCGGAACACAAGTTGTGACAATGGATATATATTTCGAAGTTTATTATAATAATAATAATAATAATTCGCTTTATTTCTGTAAATACTACATGTGTAGTGTAGAAAACGTCATTACAAAATACATATGATACATACTATAAGACATAAGAATAATTAAGTTCTCTTGGTAAAGTTACACAAGAAAAACTCGTCAATACTATAAAAATTATGACATAGCAACACATCTTTGAGCTCATTTTTGAACCTGTGTAGGCTTAGATTTTTAATTGAAAGAGGCAGATGGTTAAATATTTTTATAATAATGTTCATGGAGCCTTTGTTGACGGTGAGAAAAGTTGTTATGTAGTGGTTTTTAATTCGAGTACTGTATTCATGATGGCGTAAATTGTTCATAAAAAGCTGCGGATATTTTTTGCAGAAGATAGAGCATTCATAGATGAAAATATCATGAATAGTGAGTATTTTTATGCCCTTGAACAACGGCCTGCATATTTGTACGAGGTAATTTTTGAATAAGTAAAAATGCACGTAGTATAATATTTATTGAAAGAATAGTAATAAGTCTATATCGCACAATTATTATAATGATTAAATGAAATATTTGTTATATCTATGGGTCGAAAAAAATCAACAGCCGGTAGTACTATTAATTCTAAAATAAACGAATAAAATGAAAAAATTATAAATCATGGCTTATTATGTTAACAATGTTGAATTAAATCAAAAATGAGGAACAATAAAAAATGTATATATCGACTTAGTAATAAGAATTTGATTTAATGGCGCCATTTTATTCTGACGTTTGGAAAAATCTGCTAGATTACGTTTGGACTTGTTTAGGTGGCTTGAATTGCTCGCTTGTCACGTGACCAAAAATTTGCTCACTCGGTTCGATCAATCGAGTGCAAAACTGAACTTACCCCGAAATGTACACAACTATCCCGTCACTGCCACCGTAAATGTCCCGTTTCTCACGCCATGCGAAATAAAATATTTTCATGTTTCCGAAAAAAGTTTTTGATAATTTTTTAACCAAGAACTTGTTCATTGCGTTAGTGTATTCCGGGGTTTAAATTGAAATGTATCGCTACAGTACTCACTTGGTCAACGTGGTTATACTGTATGTTAAAGGCAAAATGGCTTAAGTAAGATTTTTGGTAAAATTAAATACTATCCTATATTTCATTGTCGAGCGTTTATAATTCATTTTTGCTCAATGAAAGGAGACGGCAGTCGAATAAACTCGAAACTCTTCGCTTTCTACGAAGAGTCACCGTTTTTACGAGTTACTTAGATTTAAAACCTACATTGGTGATTGGTGAATTAATTTTGTTCGGCTCGTCGTTTGCGACGATCGTGTGGTAGGAAGGTTTCTGGTCTACCGAGTGTGATCGACAGTGCCTCTCATTGCAACGACGATTGAGTGCAGTGGTGTGGCTAGAAATTTAGCTTGGGGGTGGGCTAATTTTGCTATAACAGAAAATTCTTTTAACTTGCGTCACAGGTTAATATTTGACACAGTTTACCAATTAACTTTTTTGTCATTTTAACAATAGAAGTTAATTAATACATTTATGACGTTTTGCAATGCCCTAATGCGATCTGACTGTGTGACCTATTTACCGGAGGGTTAATAATGCGTTTTAAAATGCAATCTATATTTAGAATTTACTAGCGACCCGATCCGGCTTCGCCCGGATGCTATGAATTTATGATCCCCCCGCGAGAAATTCTCCCCCTGCGAGGCGATGTCAAGCTGGTGGTGTTTATAATATTAGTAGAATTCCGCCAATACTCTAATTTTTTCCGACTTAATCGACAAATATCATCATAACATCAGCTAATTTGTACTAGATATACATAAATTATATACCTAAACCTTCCTCGTGAATCAGTCTATCTATAGGTGAAAACAGAATGAAAATCCTCACAGTAGTTTCTGAGATAGCATCGCTACATAGTATGAAATAGAGTTATAGTCCATCCTGAAATAATGTAATGTAATAAATCATTTTGGCTTGACGTATTTGATTCCGTTGGTACCATAGAGTAGGTACCTAGCCTTCTTTTAAATCATTCCCAACTACAGGTAAAGACTTAATAACCAATACACTTTAAGACTTTTCTAATTATATTAATTTAATATAGGTATATTGTTTTAAATTATTGTAATAACAAGTTGAATCAGAACAGCCTTCAAATTTATTGGTTATTTGGAAATGATTTAAAGAAAGGCTAGATACCTATCTACTTTGTAACTCTATGGTACCACTGGAATCTGTCAAAAACTTCAAACCAAAATGTTTTATTTCTCCACACTATTTCAGGCTGAACTATTTTTTTTTGTTGTAAATTCTACATCTATAAACGATATTGCCTTGTGGGCATAGATACTACGTAACGTCCCGGCAATGAGGTTAGAAGTACGAGCAAGCGTGCGGTGGTCCGTTTTAAATGATTTGGCTCGAAGGTATCGTTCGTTTAAATATTTGATCGAGGATTAGATAAGGGTAATAAGTTAACGTTTATATGTTTGGATAACTTGTGGTTATTTGAAAAATAAATTCGATTTCCCTCTACGTGTATGTTTAACGGCAACTTTAACATCTTCAAATTCAGTCAACATTGATACAACTGCGCTTACATGTTTCACATAAACCATCATATATTTTATTTGCTGTACTAGATTCAAAAAAATTTTTTTAGGTTATGTTAGAGCAGTGTTTCTTAGCCAATTTAATAGTTCTAATCCCGAAGGTTTTTAATATTTTTTTTTATTTATTTTTTTAATAATGAAAATATATAGATATCTAAGTATTGAATAACAAGTGACAATATAATAAAATATTACATTTATTTTATTTATTATTTTTTATGAACATTTGATTTTATAACATAAAAAAGCGATCAACTGCCAGTCGGGCCTCGCGCAATGAGTGTTCCCTACAATCGTTAAATATAAAAGGCTTTTATTTAAAAAATATATGAACTGACATTTACTTAAATATTATAAATGTGATTTTTTCGTTTCGATGGTTACACCGTTGAATCTCTAGCTAGCTGCATAGCCCACTCACGCGTATGTAAGATATGCAGATTGTGTCAAAAATCTGTAATTTCTTCAAAATACACTTGATATGATACACCTGCTAAATTTTTTCAGATTTTTATGATTAATATTTTAGAAATAAATGAGGTGGGACAAGCGATTTTCGCGGTTCTTAATTTTTTTCGTAAGCAAATTTAACTAAATAATTTTCTTTTAAATATTACTGTTTTCTGTCGGTCAGTAGCTTTCATTAGACACCCCACTCGCTGGAGTAGAATTTTTTTCATTTTTTAATAACCTGTTTGATCCTCCATTATTACCCGTAATTATCAGAATTATTTATCCATATCTAAAGTACAGCATTGGGCCATAACAAGCTTTCGAGTCTATAGCTTGTATCGTTTGGCTCTGGGCGCTTGTGACGGACGGACAGACATACACCGGACTGAGGCCATAAGCTGTGTTCCGTTTTACCAATTTTGGCATGGATCACTAAAATATTACCCTCCTTCGGCCGTATTCCCTTCCACGATAACGAATACAATTATTTGTGTTTAACGTCATCTGTCTGTACCCGCGATACAGACATACTCGTTTTTTTATTAGATAAAACTTATAAAGTAAAAGCCTAAAGAGGTGAAACTGTATACTAAATTTTTTTCAGAACTTATAATGTCCCAAATCTAATTTTTCGAGTTTGGGATTGGAACAGAACTTCGTTTTAGATTTCCATTCTTTTGTTCGTCGAACAAACTGGTAGACAAGAACTTTTTCACATTTAATTTTTGATAGGATAATATGTTTAGCCTTTAGATGGTGACATCTGCCCAAGGCCCCAAGGTAGTCTGTTGTATGGGAGTCATTAAAACGAGAATCTGTATACAGGTTGTCTGCATCGCGGATACAGACTGTTACCACAAGTTTCTCACTATTATTTTAATGTTATGTGATCCAGTCTCAACTGTCAGCCTCCATTCAAAATTCCTATCAGTCTCAAATATATAAGCATGCTATGCTTAATGCGACAATGCCAATGTACGTTGTTTGGCAACGAAAAAAGAAAAGAGTGCGATTTTTCTATTGACAAAAAAAAATAAAAAATAAGTTTTGATCTTTGATAATAAAAATTAATCAATATTTCTAAGTTTGTGTTTCTTTATAAATGTTTTCTATTACCATTTTTATTTTGTAATCTTGTGTTTTCTTTTCCTTAAATTAAACTTTTTAAACTTTGCCAGTTTTTTTTCTTTACTGAATTATTGGTTGATGTGAATTATCAAATCTGGACATTATCAATTGGGCCCGCTTTTACATCTTGATAATTCGTTACAAGTTTGTAACAAGACAAATTACATAAATACCGTTAAACACAAATAAATGTAAATTTTTTTTTTTGTATTGTAAGCTCATTCCGCCGCGAAAGTGGAAAGGTTCAGGTTAGAATCCTGACTGTGACCACTGGTTGGTAAAATGATTTTTTCCAATATGTTTCGAAACAATTATATAATTGGCTGCTCTCCAACGAAAAAATTTTTCAATTGCATTTCAGCCGTATAAAACTATTAAGGTACTGGCGGCAAATATGGACCACCTTAATTTAAAATGATTTTTACTTTTAACCCTGATTTTTTATGGAACATTTTTTATATCAAAATAATAGGTAACTTGTCATGGGGATATAATTTTATTTTGTGAAAAAAGATTTTTTTCGGAAATAAGTGTAAAAATAATCAGCCTTACACTTGGGCCATATTATCCATCTGTTCGGATTATATGGCCCACAACAAAAAATATCTTAAAACCTATAAAATGAATATAGCTTTTACATTATTTTTTTTTAATTTTAAAAAACTAATTCCACAGTGCACACAACTCACATAAAATAAAATAAAAACGAAAACAAATCCTGCCTTGGGCACTAAAAACAACATAACATTGAACATTTTTAGGGTCTAAAATTAACAGCACTCAAACTCATCAAATTTTTGCATATTTTTTCCATCGCAAACCTAAAACAAACGGGAAGAATTCGCAAATCTATTTTATGAATGTTATTTAGTGGAGTTGGTTACTATGACCCACTGTTGGATTATATGACCAGTGGTCCATATAACCCGCCAACGCATTGGGCCATATTATCCGAAAGGGTAACTGAACAACATTATCATGATAAATAAGGCAAGCGAGTGCAATATCAATTAAATATTTCATGCACAGATTTCTAACAAAATGACACTTATCCCTGACTTTTCACAGCTTCCACTTAAGACGTAACAACGAATAAAAAAATTGACAAAAAACTTAAACAAATAACAACAGCATGTCAATACACCCGCAAAAACAAACGAATGAACTATTGTCGGAAGTTTTGTAGCGGGGGGCTGCGGGAAATAAAACCGTCAGTAGTGAGTAACATAAGCAACTTTATGACGTTGTCAGATCGTCGGCAGATATTTTAGTTTGCGCAGGACAAATGTTGGGCCATATTACCCTCTGGGCCATATTTGCCGCCGGTACCTTATTTATCTTAACAAATAAATGTATTCGTTGTTATGGAAATAGAATCAAATGTTCGTAAAATATAATAAATAAAACAATTTTTGTAATTTTATTTTTTTATATTTTAAATTGTTATCCAATATTTTCATTTAAAAAAGTATATTAAAAGCCTTCGGGATTCGAACATAACCTTGGCGTCTGTATAGCTGTCGGTAGACTCGTACTTTTCCGCATAGTTATATTATACGCTGTGTTTTATTTCACATGTCAACCACTTCCGACTATTTCCGTTTCATCTAATATTTTTAAAATGTCGCCCTAGTATGAGAAATTAGACGTTATTCACGTCAAAATAACTTAGGTACGTCTTACTGTACTAGCTCTTACTGTACATAAAGGCGGTGAAGATCAATTGACTTACTGGATTGATTTGTGGATTACTGGACGGAGTGTGCTGCGGTTATTTGGCTGAGATTAATATTGTTTAGCGACCAGTGCGAGAGTACATATTGCTAGAATCATCCCTTTTCTCATTCAACACAAAGGGCACTTCTTCCTTAACAATACAAGTAAAGGGTAAAATGCGGGATAAAAGGTTCGTGTTTCAGTTTAATAATAAAACTCATATGTAGGGCATTCACGTGCACGGCGCCGCCCCCCCCCCCCGTCCGCCCTACGCGACCTATAGTAAAATATTCCAAAACATTGATCATATAAAACATGCATGGAATTATTACAGCAGATAGTACTAGATTACGGTTTAGTAGAATAACTTGATCGAGTATCGTTGCATATTTTATTAAATTGGCGCAGACCTCAAAATGTTTTTATTTTCCTCTTTTTAGTGACTTTTTAAAGTTTTTTTTTGTTAAAAAGTTTTTTATTTTTTTCTTTTTAGTGGCTTTACAATACGTAGCTTTTACGTTTTTAACCGACTTCTGTCTTGATATTTGACATTTACCTTAACGATGTTACATCCCATTACTCACTTTTTATTAAAATCAGTCGAACTACTGAACCGATTTAAGTAAAAATTTATACGGGACCACCCCGGAGGTATGCCCTATTAAATAAAACAATAATCATCAAAGTCGGCTCACAAAACTACTCCTGCATCGCTGCAGCTAAAAAAGTTTCACTTTAAAAATAATAGAAATATTTTGTAGTCGAAGCTATCGATATTTAACTTAAGATGTGTTTCGGTGCTCAGAAGGAATAAAATTTGAACAGAAATATGGAAGTTTTAATTCAAAAAAATAATGTGTACCTACATAATGCACCATTCAACTTAATGAAGAATGTGAGACAAAAGATAATTAGAAATGCTTCATATTTCCCAACGGATGCTCAGTTTTAATATAAGAAAGAATTGAAAGACTCGCCCTGTCTGACAACGCGTGGATCGTTGACTGATAGGCGGGGGAAACATCGCTGTACGGGTTAGTTTAATGAACGAAAGGCACAAGTGGATTATTACACTTTTTAATTTCGAGCGATCATAGAAAATCGAATTCAACGACGGATTTAGACCATCGTCTCTATGTACTGAAAAAGCCAATTTTAAATGTCCGTCCTTATGTGTAAGGACTTTTAAGGCCTAGTTGACACACCGTTCAACGGATCAAAAGCAAATCTTAAATTTAAGATTGTTAGGAAATTCATCAGGGTTTTTTCATGTGTATCGCAATTATTGTCATCCCAACATTTTGAGACACGTACGTTTATACATATTCACAATGAAACAGTTCTTTTGAAGGGAAAGAATAATATTTTTTAGTGTTCCGTAGCCGTACTCTTATTGGGATCTGTTAGATGGGTGGAGCGTAAAAAACATGGCGGAGATCGAGGAAAATTTCATATACGGGGTATACTTTTGCGTGTAATTTTGTGATTTTCAAAGTGATAAGAAATGATAAATATAATAGTGGAGTTTGTGATTGGGCGGGTACAAATCCTAAACAAATGAATTTCGTTGAAGGAGAGCGGATTCCCAAAACCGGACATATCAAATGTGAGAAATATAGGTAGGTAACGAGAAAAATTTTCAAAATTTTTTTATGAAATACGTACATTTTGAATCATGGCTCATTCTGATCCAATCTTTTTTTCCCAATGCTAAATGTTCTATACCTACTTTACCTGTTTACACACTGTATGTACGAGTATAAACAAATCAACTTCAAAAGAATTAAAAATTTCGTCTTTCATTTTTACTAAATTAGTTTGTCGCGTCCTACAAAATATCATTTTTTCTAAGAAGAAAAATGGTAGGAACATAAACTTCTGCATTCAGGCATTTTATTATCTGCTACACTTGAAGCAGAAGACACCATCTTTCAAAAGCGTGGTTTAACCAAAACAGACATGATTTCAAATATTGGAATTTTTTGAGTTTCATACATCATCTGAAAACTATTGGATTTATAATTTATTATTAAAATAGTAAACAGCCGTCGCGATAGTGGAAAATTCGGGTTTGAGTCCCGACGGTAACATATAGGTTTAAAATGAATTTTTCTAGTGCTAACTTAAGCATTTTTGTATTAGAATTAATAATAAATCGAACTTAAGAAATGGTACTAGATCCAAATTACTCTGACAGTTGGTCTTAAAATGAAATGAATAATTCAAAAAGTATACAATATTCTTAAAAAATATGCTGACTGGCAAACAAATTTTAAATTATTTTTTTTCATTAAATTTTAAATAAGTTATTTTATATAACACATGCACGTTTTTAGTGTTTTTTCGTATCTGTTTTGCGGACCTTAAATAGTCGCTTATTGACTAGTGAGCATTATGTAACGCTTTTCAGTGCTATAATGATCCATTATGCAACGCTTTTCAGTGCTATAATGAAAAACAGTTACATAATGAACCATTATGTAACTGTTTTTTAATTCAATTAAAGTCTAAAATCATGCATGTGTTATATAAAGTATAGTGTGCAACGCGTGTGCTAAATCTTTATGCGTCAGGCGATATGTTTTCAGCACTCGTATGCGGCTCGCGATGCACACTCGCCAAGGCTCGTGTGCGCTCGCCTACTACTCATGAGTCGTGCTAAAAACATCAGCACTCGTATTCGGCTCGCGATGCACACTCGCCAAGGCTCGTGTGTGCTCGCCTACAACTTGTGCTGAAAATATCGCGCCTAACGTATAAAGATGTATTTAGCACACTAGTTCCACAATATACTATTATTCAACACATGCATGCTGTTAGTGTTTTTTCGTATCTGTTTTGCGGACCTTAAATAGCCGTTTATTGACTGGTGACGTCATGATTCATTATGAAACGCTTTTCGATGATATATTGAAAAACATTTAAAAAACCCGTTATCTAATGAACAATTAGGTGCGTTTGGTATCAAGGTGTAGTGTAGTGTAGTGTAGATAATTTTTCACTGAAAAGTGTAAAAAGTTCACCAAAAGTGTAAACTAAATGTACACTTGTAACAAACGGGATAGTGTACATTCTGAGTAGATTGTACATGCGCATTACAAAATAAATAAATGACAGATTGGCTGAGTTCATTATTTCTAGTTTTTACAGTTTTTTTTTTTTGGTCGTAAAAATGTTAAACTCACTGCCATATTTATCTTGTACCATTACATTTTGAAACTCATTCATTTTTAAGAGACACAAAATGTAAAAAATTGAGTACGAAAAAAGTATCAAATCTGTCAAAGCGATTGTCAATTCAGACATATATCACGTGACCTACACTACACTACGTGCACCTGCTCAAAAGTCAGGACTAATAGTTGTTACACTTTTAGTCCCACACTGAAATAACAAACAGATCAGTTATTTTACACTTTTGTATAACAAACGTAATAGTGTCAAAAGTGCTTACACTTTTTACACTACACCTTGATACCAAACGCACCTATTATATACCTCTTTTCGGTGTTATAAATGAAATATAGTTACTATGGTAACAAAGTAAATACATATTGTATCAAACCCAATGTTTTTATTATGAGATGTACTCTGTCAGTGAATCTAAGTTGTTTGACATTAATTCAATTAAAGTCTAAAACCATGCATGTGTTGAATAAAGTATAGTGTGCAACGGGTGTGCTAAATCTTTATGCGCCTGACGCATAAAGATTTATTTAGCACACTTGTTACACAATATACTATTATTACAACTTAACGTCCTTTTTTGTGGGTTGAAGGTTAAAAATAACTGAGTACAAAATGTACAAAAATTAGGAATACCTATATTAATTCTTGAATTTTCTTACCCGATTTGGCTATTTTCATGGCTGAAATTTGATAAACGCCGAAGTTTAAATCTGCAATTTTCTGGTCGCGAAAGAAAGAAACATTAATGTTATCGCGGTCTGTATAAATTTATTTTATTTTATTATTTTTATGAATGTATAGATATATAGGACAAATGAGGAGAAGTGTGTGTAGGCCGTACATTTCCGATGATTTCACCTGAAGCCAGCAGCCGTGTCCAGTGAACTGTGAAATACCTACTGTACAGTGTTTATATTCGACTGATTCAGTGTTTTTCAACATTTTTTGATGCATACCTCTGAGCGCTTAATAATAACTACAGTGCAAAAAAATTTGACTGGACAGCTAGTCCTATACTTCCCAACTAGTAATAGACCGAGAGCTAGTGACATTTTTTATTTATTCAAGGCCTTATTTTTGTGAAGATGTTGAGGGAGGCATATCAAAGTGCCCTGTGTAAGGGATTTTGCTAGACAGCGGTATGGGAGGGATGCAGACCGCCCCCAACATGTAACAAAAAAAATGGTCACAATTATTATTGCTTCAAGGCTGAAATTGTTTGTATAGCTTGTCGGTGACCCAATAATGCCATTGAATGTTATAAGCATATATTTCAATTTGCAGACGAAAATATCGGTATTAATCCCCTTGCAGAACGATATAAACACTTATTTGAGCAAGTTTCGCTCTAAGAGAGGGGGTTAATACCGACATTTTCGTCTGCAAATTGAAATATATGCTTAAAACAGTCGCCGTAACAACATATTAAAATTTGAACCTTGAACTAATAATATAAATTTCGTCGGGTACATGACACGTTTAGGGTGATCTGCCACCCCTTTAATACTGACCAATCGATCTGCAAATATTATAATGGCATTATTGGGTCACCGACAAGCTATACAAACAATTTAAGCCTTGAAGCAATAATAATCGTGACCATTTTTTTTGTTACATGTTGGGGGCGGTCTGCATCCCTCCCATACCGCTGTAATATAAAAAGCATGGCGGCCATCTCATTTGTTTGTTGATCTACTAAAGGCGGACGAAAATCATAAACCTCTTGATTAGACAAATAAAAAATTATTTCCGCGAAACTTTTTATAGAAATTTTTTTTTCTAAATCTGTAAAAAACATTTTATTTATATTTTAACATCTAGAAATGCATTTATAATTTTTTTTTACCTGTGTTAATACGTGACACTGAGAACACTTTTTTTAATATCTCAGGAACCACTGAACCGATTTGGCTCAAAATATAATCAGATCTAAGTTAAATTCTGGCAAATACAACAAAACAAACCAAGTGACCCTGTGCCGTTCCGTTTTCGAAGTATCGAAGGAGAAAAGATTTCAACACACAGAGACGTCAATCGGAAAATAGTCTCAATCGATTCCTATTGGGTATTAAAATTCAAAACGTGAATGATTTATTAAAATCCCGAAAAACATTTTTCGGACTGAATCCTATACTTCCTTACTAAGTAAATATAGCAGAAGTGGGGAGTAAAAATTGCATAACATATGTTTGGATATTCGTTATCACCAATCATCATATCATATCATCATACATATAATAAAATCGTAATAAATTTTTTGTTTTATTGTTTGTGCACGCTAATCTCCGCAATTTGACTGAACCAATTTGGATGCGCTTTGAGATAAGCTTGGGCTAATATTTAGTGTTTGTTTCATTTAAATCGGTTGACAAATAAAAAAGATATTTCAGTTTTAACATGCGACTGTTTATTTATGTGACACCGTTAATGCAAATTATTTCCAAGTGATTTTAAGTCCGACTTCGTATCGTTACGAGTGGCCGCTATAAATCATAAATTCATAGCACTCGGGCGAAGCTGGACCTGTACCGCTATAATTAATAACATAGTACCTAACCGCGATTAACTAGAGAATAGTTAAACCGATTTTATTAAAAACTTAGTACCTACATACAATAATTTCATGTCTCCGAAAAAAGTTTGCTTTCAAAATTTTTGAAGTGGAACTATCTTACGGATGTTGGAGTGAATTGAATTCATATTTCATGCGCGGCTGAATGGGAAGCGGCATTGTTTTTATGCTTGGGACGTGTATGCTTTACATTGTTTCATTGATTTTCCTCTCTTGTGAGTAATTATCTATGACTCACTGCCTAGTATTTTGAAACCGTACTATATACACGACAAAGATCTCCACCACGCTTGTCTCGAAAACCAGTATACTGTTTGTATAGTTCGCAGTGACGCTACGCATGCGTTGAGTTACTTCGAATGAACTGTACAGATTGACACACGCATATGTACTCGTCGTGACTCAGTGTGTCTAGAAGTTTCACTTCTGTAGTGTGTACTGTAAACAATATGGTTTTTTTTTAAATCGAAAATTTATAGACACAATACTATAAGAATGACACCGAGACGTCATCACTTGATGACGGCTATTGTTCCGGTTATAACGCCACTGTTCCAACAATAGAAAATGCACGCCGTCTATGGTAAAAACCATTCGGGAGCAGCAGAGAGGGTAACCGTTGTCAAGCAGAAAGTCCGGTACTAAGTGATGCCGTAAGAGTAATCGGGCTTTACTTACCATTATAATTTCTTATGCAAATTTACCCCCACTTTTCCAGTGTAGGGTGTTTCACGTTATACAATGGTTGGCAAGCGCTGGATTAGGCGGTTCCGTATATTTCGATAGAACAAAAGAGAATTTGAAAAGAATAGCATTGAGGTGTGGAGAATGCGACATCAGAAGATATCCCTTATGTGTGTGTGTGTGTGTGTGTGTGTGTGTGTGAAACTTTCTGAGAAAAGAATATCTGTTAAAAATTCTGAAAAAAAATTACACAAATATGTACTGTAAATAGATTATTAAATTAATTATTACTAATATAAAGATCTTTTTGACTTGGTTTAATAATATAGTAGATCTTTATTTAAAATTAATAATAAATAAATAAAACACAACAAAATTTGATTTAATCAAGACTAGTCTAAAAGGTCTGATCACAACGAAATTATAATTTTGAATTCTTGTTTGTTTCAAAAGCGTAGCTCTTAGAAACTACCAAAACAAAACAATGTTGTGGTCGACTATGTAGAGTATTAATGTTGACTCAAAAAGACACAATACTACTTTGAAGGTCGTCTGCTAGATGTTATCGCTGCGATCAAGCAATATAAGATTTGTGTCAAAACCTACATTAACTAGTAAACGAGTAACGGGTAAAAACTGTATTTATATAAGATAAATAAAAAATACAATAAAATTTGATTACATAAATTAATTTAGTAACCAAAATAAAATAGATAGATTGTGGAATATAGACACTCGACAGTTGAGGTCACCAGTGTCTATTGTGATGAGACTGCAAAGTATAATCGTGGAAAAATATAAAATGAGAAGAACAATCGGGATTATCCTCAAATATTCCTGTATTTAGCCTACCGGTGATTGAGATGGTCCAATTGTAAACGTATATTATGTGCGCATGCGCGCACTTGTGGGAGAAGTGAGAAAACACTTAAACGCTCGATCTGATCCTGGATCAAACGGACGTGATTCTTTAATCGGAAATATATTTTTGTTTGAATTTATTTGCAGGAAATACGAAACGTCGGCGTACGAACCTAGAGCTTGTGTTTACAGTATTTCAGAACGTGGGTTAAACTAACATGTTTAGACATAACAATATACAGCGTATTCCAGAAATTATTTTCCATACTTACTAAAATTCTACAAAGGAAATTGTTATTATATAGGGTCATTTTGCATACCTAGTTATTTTAGATATATACAGGGTGTCCTCAAAGACACTTAACACACGCCTACCACATGTTCCTGAGACCAAAATAAGCCGATTTAAGCAAACTTACATTCTTACAAAATTGCTTAGTTTGGGCGCTATACGGCCCTGAAGTTACAATTTTGAAATCGTTTTTTTGTTATAAATTTAAAACGGCTTGTGCGATTTTGCTAAAATTTGGCACGTTCACATAGTTTTATGACACAAAAAACCCATATCAAAATTATGATTAATATTAATCCATGGGCGTAGAACTCGGGTTTTTTAATATTTAAACGTTTCAAATTTCTACGCCAATGGAAGAAAAGGGGTTTAAGTATAAAATTTAGATTCAGTAACTTATATACAAAAAAGCTACTCTTAATAAGACTCGATTACTCTCATGGTTTTTGAGAAATTTGCATTTTAATAACTCGCAGTAATTTTTACAAAATAAAGTAAAGTTACTAAAACATGAATAGAAATAAATAAATATGTCATAAAAAGTGGTCAAAATGTCCAGCATTTTCACGCATACAAAGATTTATACGACGAAGAAAATTAATTTACTCTTTGCGTAACTTTTTCATTATCTCTAGTTTTATTCTTAGAAAAAAGCATGGCCATCTTATTTGTTAATTATTGATCAACTTATTATCAACGTATAATTATTGATCAACTTATTATTAAAATGCAAATTTCTCAAAAACCATGAGAGTAATCGAGTCTTATTAAGAGTAGCTTTTTTGTAACAAATAAGTTACCGAATCTAAATTTTATACTTAAACTCCTTTTCTTCCATTGGCGTAGAAATTTGAAATGTTCAAATATTAAAAAACCCGAGTTCTACGCCTATGGATTAATATTAATCATAATTTTGATATGGGTTTTTTTGTTCCATAAAACTATGTCAACGTGCACAAATTTTAGCAAAATCGCACAAGCCGTTTTAAATTTATAACAAAAAAATGATTTCAAAATTGTAACTTCAGGGCCGTATAGCGCCCAAACTAGGCAATTTTGTAAGAAGGTAAGTTTGCTTAAATCGGCTTATTTTGGTCTCAGGAACATGTGATAGGCGTGTGTTAAGTGTCTTTGAGGACACCCTGTATATAAATTAGAGGGTAGTAATTGTAGTTTGTACCTATAATCTAGTTGCGTAATGAGGTATAATACTGACGAGTAAGTGACATTATGTTAAAACGAGTTATAATGAGTTATAACAGTCACACAATTCATAAAATATTACGCACGAGATATACAGGGTGTCCAAGACTTGCGTTGTCGGCCGATATATTGATTTGGGTGAAGATAGAAAAGAAGTTTATATACAAAAGTTCTATAAATTTTAATGATGTATAACCTAAAAATATTTTCAATTATACAGCCTGTCCCATTTAAGCGTGGCAGATCAAAGTTATGTTTTTTTTTAACCTAGCACCGCGTTTTTATTTATTTTTTCAATTCTGCACCTAAATGTGAATAAAAATTGTAAGAGAAGCCATGCTCGAAAATTCAGTAATTTTTGAGTTATTCAAGTTTTTTAGAAATTTTTGACACGTGCAGACCTTTACCTAAAATTCGACATAGCCAAAACAGAAACCTTTATCAAATTGAAATTTTGAGGATCACTAGATAATGGACGGACAAATTAATGTCTAAGTGTGCAAGCTTTCACGGCTGGCATTGTTCCAAATCTTCATGGTTTCCGGGCTTGTAGGCCGTGGTCCGGTGGTATTTCTACCTGACGTTTCATCTACAACTGTGGTAGACATTCTCAAAGGCGATGTGGCAGCGGTCGAAGTGTCCTCCTTGGCGGCTCGGGCAGCAAACTTCACACTGGTTGCAAATGCCAAGTTTCTTACCTTGTAATGGAATATACTATTCTTTTTTACTGTTCTCTTACATCACCGACTACATAAATAAAATTGACGTCAAAATGTTGGTCTCAACGAGTACTTTCATCATGGGGTGCCCAGAGTTCAGCTTGCCCTAATTTTTCAATTTTCGGCATAAAAAAATAATAATAAATTTGATTCCCTATTTGTACGCGCCTTAATGCTAACTCACACAGAAACATTTGTGTACCTATTCGATACATTGGAAATCCGACGGTCTAGTATATTATTGGCAGGGTTTGATTCTGTGACCAGAACATGTTTTTTTGCATTGAAAAGCTTCATTTAAGCTGTATTATCATTAGCATACGCAGGATTGGTCTGCAGTAATGAGAGGATTATTAGCATAATGATTTGTCAATATCGTATCCTAATTATATATTATTGAAGCATATTCAATGCGGACATACATGTAAATAATGTTAATTAATTTCCACTGAAAATCCTTCTGCTCTGTAAATAACCTTGTATTCAATAGTCTAGTTTAGTCAAAAGGCGAAATCAAAGCTCTGGATTGGAAACTGAAGCTGGCTACAGATCAACGAATCGAGAGCGGATGAGCATTATGATATAGCAGACTGTATATCTAGATGTATAATGGACTATATTACGACGAGTGATGACAGTATGTAAAAATGAGCGATAGCGAGTTTTTACAGTCACATGAGTCGTAATACCATTACGAACGGGATATATACCTATGGTATTTTTTACCATACCCACTATAAAATACCTATTTTTCACTTCATTTTCAAAAAATTTTGACAGTTCATTGGCGTCGTCATCTTTACTTCTACAGTATGCCGTGAAGTTCGTGAGTAAGTAATGGCAGGCGTATAGAGCGAATAAACAGAAGTTGCTATGGTCCTAGTGCGGTAAGTAAAATACTTTCCGCACACCTGCCTGTCAAATAATAATAATAATAATAATAATAATAATAATTGCCTTTATTAGGGCGGAGTTCAGCCATGCTGCTCTTCACCTCAACCCAAAAGATACAGAAATACATGTACATAATAATAATAAAAAGAAATACATGGACAATGGTTAAGACAATGTTAAAATACAGACAACATCGGACATCAGCCAATTAAAACATAAACAATATAAAACAGTCAAAATACAAACAATATAAAATAGCTATAACAATAACCAAAAACTCAAAATTTAAATTTAATATGCGTGCCGCGAAATACCTTCACATACTCCCTTGTACGCCGATTAAATACAGGTGGGGAAGTTATATTTTTTAAATGTGCAGGCAGTTTATTATACAATTTCGCTTCCGTGTAAGAAAAGGACTCATTAAAGGCCGCTATACATGCATCGAAAGTAGCTATTCTGCAGTGGGTATGGAAAAAATAATATTAATTAATTTCTGCAAATCCTTCTGCTCAGAAAATAACCTTTTATTCAATAGTCTAGTTTAGTCAAAAGGCGAAATCAAAGCTCCGGATTGGAAACTGAAGGCGGCTACAGATCAACGAGTCGAGAACGGATGAGCGTTATGATAAAATATAAGCGATTACCTGGACTGAATAATATTATGTACGAACGAACGAGCAAATGTTCATAGAAAAATAACAATTTAGTCACTAATATTCTTAACCACAAAAATTTTATTAATGGATGTACATTTAAAGAGCTATGCTCCCATCTTCAGCAAAAATTAAAGTAAAGCTTAGCGAGTTGTTTTTTTTTTGCTTTTTTCCCTAAAATTAAACTTAGTTCAAACACTTCATGACACATTTAAATCCAACATTGCAGTGGTTTTGGGAACCTAGAGCTTGTGTTTACAGTATTTCAGAACGTGGGTTAAACTAACCTTTATATACTTAGACATAACAATATACAGTGTATTCCAGAAATTATTTTCCATACTAAAATTTAAAAAAGGAAATTGTTATTATAGTGTCATTTTGTATAGTTATTTTAGATAGATATTATAAATTAGGGGTAGGAAATAGTAAATTGTACATCTAGTTGCCTAAAGAGGTATATTACTGACGAGTAGTGACATTATGTTAAAACGAACACAACAAGTTTTAAGTCCCACTAGTCATAATATATATGGTATTTTTTGCCATACCTACTATAAAATAGCTGCTTTTCACTTCATTTTTAGTATTTTCAAAAAAAAAAAAATACAGTTCATTTGTGTCGCCAAATTCACTTCAATAGTAGGCCGAGAGTAGTCAGTAGGTAATAGCGGACGGATCAGGGCGAATAAACATAAATCACTATGGAAATAATTTGCTATTCTACACTAGTATGGGAATGATACGTTCCCGCACACCGGCCTGTCAAAAGTCACTTTACATTCGCACATACATGCATGTAAATCAGCTATTAAAAGTGGGTATGACAAAAAGGCATTTATCTAGTAACTAGTTATTTACTAAAATTATTACTCAGTATCTATTAGTGATGGGCAAAATCGTATTATTTCGATAATCAGATTCTCATAAGCGGATGTTTCATTCGAATTATATTAAACGATTTTTTTGTATTATGAGTACAAATTCTGCATTCTATGTAAGCGGAGCTGAGATTTACTCACTAGCCAATAAGTAATTCGTTCTTGCATCGACGTGAGACAAGTAGAGTGTTGCCAGATACATTGCTATTTTTCATGTTATAATATATTATAATCCGAATTAGTTCCATAATCGAATGTTACTGATTATTTAAAAAATCGGATGATTGATTATTTTTAATTCGAATTATCCCATCACTATAGTATAGGGATGTGCGATACGGATCGATCTTTTAGTGTATCGATACTTTAGCTTTCGATACTCGATATTTTGTACCGATTTTTTTAATGCGATTCATAATGAGTATCGATACATTTTGGTGCGTAATGTATACATTGTCTAGTCTAGTTCTTAGAATGGTTATTAGCCGGATTACAGGTTGTTTTTTTTGCTCGTTAGTATGTTCTGGGATACTGGATCGATAAATCAATTTTCAATTCAATTTATTTCTCAATAACAAAATACATACAATAGTTTTGCGATCACAATAAATAATGTATCGATATATTGAGTATCGATCTTTTATAATACGATTTTATATCTACTGTATCGATACTTTATAATACAATCCAGATCGATACCTAGTATCGATACTTTTTGATGGATCGGAACATCCCTACCATAGTATCTATATGATGTCAAATAAAATCTACACCCTGTATAGCTTCGTCTTTCTGTATATAAGCTGTTCATTGATAGACACCGAATACAATGTCATGCAAGGGACACAAACTTTACCGTTCACAACGAAAACGAAGGTACATGAAAGGGGTAGGAGGATGTTATTACAAAAAGCGATGCCTTTGTTGTCAACACTATACACCTATTCCTTGGTTTATTTACAGTTCATGCCTGTATTAATAGTCCTCGTTTGATAATTTTACGCTTAAAGGGTACGTGCAGTACGCAGCTGGGATTCTAGATGGTAGCGTGACGTATAATAGATGGTGGCTGAAATTTATAAACGCTTATAGGTTTGCACAACGAAGCTTAGATACTAGCATGGATACAAGCTTAAATCGCGTTTGAAATGTCAGATAGCGAAGACGAATATTTGGGTTCTCTGCTACAAAGTGGTTTATTTTAAATATAAATTTGGGTAGGAGCTATTATGTCCACCCTATTAATAGAAAACGATCTAAACATGGCGAATTTCATCATTTATACCAAGAATTAAAATTTTACCCAAACCGGTTTTTTGAATATTTACGTATGGAAC
Source organism: Mongoloraphidia duomilia (assembly GCA_039654895.1). NCBI lineage: Eukaryota > Metazoa > Arthropoda > Insecta > Raphidioptera > Raphidiidae > Mongoloraphidia > Mongoloraphidia duomilia. The sequence goes on along the minus strand of CM077516.1, from coordinate 34,427,912 downwards.
CTAATACTTTTAAATACGTCTTAGAAAAAAATCAAAACAAATTAAATAAAGACTGGCAAAATTTCATTTATTGAACTAGTCACATCCATTGGGAAACTTGTAACGGTCATTTGACAGTTGTCACACGTTGATTGTAGTAGTCAACGCGCTGAAAGAATGGTGAGATTCATTCTTGTATCTATCAGCTCTTGTAACAGCGCTTATACCTGCTACACTTACTGCTTCGTTGTGTACGCTCGCACATAAAACAATGCATTAATTTAAGCAAGCCCTGCTATGATCTACGCCACCATCTAGAATCCCAGCTCCATACTGCACGTACCTTTAGGCCTGCCATAGACGCACGTCTTAAGATAAACACGCCATTCCGCGCATTCATCGACAATGAGTACCGTATCCGTGGAAACGCGAACACTGTTCAGAAACAAATACACAAGTGACCACGTGGTATTTTTGGATTGAAACTTTTTTAAGCGCGGTAGGTAGGAGTGATTACGATCGAGTAGTGTAACGAAAAGTGGGTCGGAATTAGTGACGAGGGTAATGAGAAAGGAATGCACAACCGCGGTACTAGTACAGAGGGGAGGTTTGCTACTGACGCGCTATTTATATACTATAGACAACGCGTTTAGTTGGCACTGTCATCTATGGTTGAGTAGGCATAGTAGTTTTACTGGTACCGTTTGGGCTTAAGTAGCCACTATCTTTTTAAGGGTTCCATATCTCCGTATGGAACCCTGTTATCCTGTCTACGATGTCTGTCCGTTTGTCCGTCTGTAGGTATATGGCGTCCGTCTGTCACAGGGCTCTATCTCACAAACGGTAAGAGGTAACTAGTTGACATTTTCACAGATTGTGGCATAAATCGTGACAAATAATAATTAGAATTAAATAATTACTTTTAATAAATTAATGTTTTTTATATTTATAAATGGAAGTAACGTCATCGTATGCGATGATTGTAAACTATATTATTTATTGAAGATAGTGTTTGGATTAGCAGCCAATGTGGTTTGATTATCCAATTACAATTTTTTTCTTTAACAAGTTAAAGTTTATGCATTTAAACAAATTACTTACATTTTTTATATTAGAATCAAACCATATAACTGTCAACCGTGAGGTTCGAGTTTACACAGTGCTTTTTAACATAGACACAGTTTACACTAATAAAATTATTGTTGTAACGGTACGGAACCCTCGTGGCGCGAATTCTACTTGTACTTGACCGGGTTTTTAATGGAGGCCTACGAGTTTGTAGAAGATGTAAAAGAATTTAAAAATCGGTTATAATGTGGAATTTGAAAAGTTGACTCTGGGGATTTCAAGAGGCTACTCTTAAAAAGTGACAAATAGTCAAGATATGAAATCTAGATTAGATTAAAAGATAAAAAACTAAACATATGGTGGAAGTATCGTGTAAATATGGTGGGATGTACGGGTATGGTAGACTTTAAAAATATACAATGAATAAATGTGCTCTAAGTAGAGTATAGCGTTTTAAAAGTGAATTTTGACTTAAATTAGTAGGTACTCATTTCCCACTTGTGGAGTTGCAATGGTAAAATATGTTTTTTGGATTCGGGGGATCTCAAAACAAAAAAAATATTTAAAATTTTGAAACCTAAATTTGTACTATTCCCCACTTGTGGTGATAGAATGGTAAAATTTGGTATCTATTCATTTATTTACTAAATATTACTCATTCCGTAGTTTGGAGACTAAACACACATAACATTTATTTTGCAGTTAATTTTTATTTACAAGTGCTTAGCTCTTGGGCGTCTATAATATTACAATCTATCTTTATCACGAACCGAGTGGAATAAAGTAGAAAATAAACGGTGCCGATAATATTAATATGAAATGGATAGAGGTAACAACTAACAACCCCAGATTGTTCGCTTTTTACACAGCTGGCTTTGAGATATAGTAATTGGTTTTGTTTCGTCGTTTAACTCTATCGACTACATCGGGGGTGACCAAGCTTTTAAGCTTGAGAGCTATTTTTCGATGTGAATAACGTCTGATGTCTCATACTGGGGTGGCATTTTAGAATTATTACATGTAACAGAGATAGTCGGAAGTGGTTGACATGTGAAACAAAACGCAGCATGTGTAGCTATGTTAAAGTCTCGCACACAGTAAGCCAGGTGGTCGTGTGAAAAACTACGAGTCTACCGACAGGTACAATCGCCAAGCCCAGGTTCGAATCCCGAAAACTTTTAATTTTTTTTTAATAATGAAAATGTAATACGGATAATAAATTTAATTAATATAAGAAAATAAAAATACATATTATTTGATTAATTATTATATTTTACGAACATTTGATTTTGTAAGATAAATAAAAATCGATGTATTCTTTTCTATGACAACGAATACATTTTTTTGTGTTTAACGGTATTCACGTCATATTATGTCTGTACCCGCGATACAGACATAACCATTTTTAATTTTATCTTTTATAACGATTGACCCCCCTCTCCTCTGAAAATGGTAGCGAATATGCGTTTAGTTTTATTGAAGTTTGCTGAAAAAAGAGCTTTTTTAGATATATTTTAACCATGAGCTAAAAGTTAGGACATCGTTTGGTCGATAGAAATCAACCTTTTGGACATCCCTGCACTACTATGATGTTAAATGTTGAAGTTTTCTTTTTTTTAACGTTTTTGTCAGTTTTTTTTATTTTATATATATTTCATATCTCTGGCCTTAAGGCAGAGTGGTTTACGCAGAATTGAAGAGGAATGAAACATTTGGTGTGAAAACACGTAATATTAAAAATTATTCACAACACACTAAAACATCAATATTTCTTTATTTTGATTTTCATGTTGCTTATTTTACCCGACTACGGCAAAGCCAAAAGGAAGGGTGATGATTTTAGCAGTCTATTATTTCTGTATACATATAATGATGATGATTATGAAAAATTGAAGACATTTTCTACTTAATTATAGAAAACGGTCCTAAAGAAGACCCAATTTGTGTCGAAACATTGATTATCAATGAGCTTAGCATAATATACTTATGTTTAATTGTATTCCGTTTTTCCTAAAGTAATAACTTCAAACGCAATGTTTTGGAGTGTTTTGAGTAATTATATATTTTTTTTTAATTCTGACATACCTAAACTACTTTGCCTTGATTTCACAAATATTTTGGTTGACTGATTTAAATGTTTTTTTTTTTTTTTGAGCGTATACACATCAAAGAAAACCGTATCATTTTAGTTCTTTGTTCTACCGACCTAACATATGGCGGGAAATAGGTAGTGATCATTTATTTAATGTAAGTTTAATTTAAAAGGTAAAAAAAATATTTTTTTAAATATAAATACTTGAGAGTTCTAGATAGATAGATATTGTATTTTTATTTATTGTAGATTTTTTATTTTTTATTTTTCAATTTTCATTTTTTTTCTTTTTGACAACAAATAAAAATATAATTCAGCAGGTTGTGGTGATTATCACCGGATACGCTATAACAAATAATTATTCTTAAGTTCTTGTATAAAACTTTTGTATAAATAAAACAAAGTATTTATCTATCTCCACTGATATCTTTTTACTACAGAAGAAACTGTTCCGAGTCATATATGGGATAAGGCGGTCTGATTCTTCCAGAGGATTATTAAAAAATAATAACATTTTAACCGTCCCGTGTATTTTTTTATATTATTGTCTGCTATATGCGCATCTACACATGCATTCCTTTGCAAGTGCAAATACAATACATAATTATGATACCCGAAATAATCACTTATTAATTAGACCGAAAGGACATTTAAACATATTTTTGAATAACCCTCGCATTTTCGCCATCCGGGCTTTCAATAAATTGCCTACCGAATATAAAAGCTTATCTTCTCTTAGGACATTTAAAGTAAAATAAAACAGTTCTTAATCGAACATGAATTTTATAACCTTAATGAATTTTTAAATATGTAGTTTTAAGTTTCTTGACGTGTCAAAAAAATGTATCGCATTTCTACTGATAAAAATATATACTATACTACTACTATTATCATAGTTTATAGACGCGTCGACAACTTAGGTCATACCGTCATTAGCCTCTTAATTGCATCAAATAACATATTATCACTTAATAAAACTAAATGACATCATAAAACATCCATATATGAGCGAGGTGGGATTTGAACCCACGACAGCTTGCTCCAAAGGCCAGCACGCTACTTGATAGATAGAAAGATATTGTAGATTATAGTATTGTCGAGCGTCTATAATCTAATTAGGACCCTAAAATATTCTTTATATTTGTACCTAAATGTATTTTATTCATTAAAAAAATTTTCACTTCCGGGATTCGAACCCGAATCGTCTACTTTATTACGGTAAAAAAACTGTTCTTCTGTGAATGCGACTTCAACACAAATTACATGAATGGTTATTTTAAACAAAAAACACAGGCAGATCTCGATATCCTCTCGTCCAGAAATTGCCGTGCAAAAAGCCATTAAATAGCATCAATAAAAACGTCAACAGGGACATTTATTTGATAAATGTTGCACTAAGACGCTGATTCAGCATCTGATTTTTATTTATCATTATTGAATATTTTCATTTACCACTACTTTTCGACAGATTGTTATAAATGACTGACAGAAAGTAATTCTATTTAAATACAGAGTGATCAATGTAAACAATGTTTTTCACGTCAAAATTCACTTATGATCAATTTGTGATACGACTTTCCACTCTAAATCTACCAATAATGACATATTAATGTATGAAATAGGATCAAAATCTTAATGAAGCCGTTTTCGAAAAATCACAATTTTCGTTCAAACGTTTTGTACTCCTCTAAATAATAAGAGCATTTAGGGGAGTATGAAGGAAAAAAAATCCTCCTGAAGAATCATCTAAAAACCCTATAAGGTTAAAATTTGGTTTCAATCCGTTGAACGGTTTGTCAACGAGATCTCTGACATACGGACCGACAGACATCCAAAACTCGTTTTGTCGATATATGTAGGGACCACAAAACGTCTAAATCCGCCGAAATCTCGAATTCAATTTTTTTCGCCATTCTTCTTCATTCTATAAAATTTCGTGCTTTTTGTACTTTATAGGTTCCGTATTTATTTCTAAAAGTGACCTGTTTATATTTCGTCCCACTGCGTTACCCCAATGCCTATACGAATCTTAAATGAAATGGTCGGAGTCCTTAAAACAAAATGGTGGGTTCTTTAACAAGAGGATTGTGCTATTGATAAGGCTTTAGAGATCTCTTTTATTCACTCGAAACTAAATATAGTTTTAAAAAAATAACAACAAAAAGGCACGCGAAATACAGTCTCATACTCAATAGTATATTGTGTTACAAGGACAGAAAATTGGCGATTGCGAACGAGGGTGGAGTTTGCTCGCCAGAGCACAGCGAGAGCGGCAATCACCAGAGTTGCAATCGTCAATTCCGCCCGAGTTGCACACAGTACTTTTTGTAATAAGTGCATTGAAAGAACAGCATTAAAAACAAAAAAACACGCGTAAATGAGTACCTATTGTAGGTTATAGTTTACAATTATCGCGTAGGATAGCGTCACTTTTGCTTACTTTCAACCCGAAAAGAATTTCTCAAGGGATGAAAACACTTGACTTTTGATCTGCGCATGCGCGACTTGTATTTGGGATGCAAGGGCCAACTTTCGACCCCGAAAAAAGCGTACTATGTAATGATGCACTTCCAATGCACGTATTACAAAAACTATTTTTTGAAGAACAAAGACGTTTAAAGTTTACTTTGCGTGATGTTGAATATTTTTCTTTTATTTTTTATCCTTCTAAACAGCAAAGTTCTATCATATATTTCAAGGTAAAATTTGATTACAAACTTCACTTTCAACAATGTAGAGTAATCCATCATTCTAAAATGTTTTGTTGTCTTGTAAATGGGCCTTTTTTATTCGGTGCAATTTTCGTCGACATGCACTAAACTTTGGATATTAATCGTTCTCTATGTTAGGTGCTCCGTTTACGCGACTTCCAGCGACTCGGAAGTCGACTTGTGTCCACTAATTTCGATGTCAAATGGAACATTGCGGATAATTTGATAACTTATTTACATTTTTGGGTCGAGAATTATCGCAATGGAGATGGACCCTGTCAAACTTGACCACTAGAGGCGCCAGCTATGTAAGTATAACCACCTCGATCTGTTGGCAGTTCATAGTAGTGTGACAATAAGTTTAATATTGAGGACAGTGTGGTCTAGTGGTTAGCGTCGCGGCCTCTGGATCAGACTGCCGTGGATTCGAATCCCGGCTCCATTCATGGATGTTTTGTGATATCAGTTAGTTTTAAGTAAGTTGTTATTTAATGAAATCAAGACGCTAATGACCTAAGTTGTCGACGCGTCTATAATTTACAATAAATAAAATAAATAAGTTTATTGATGAATCAGTCAAGACATTTCTTTCTATACCTATCTTAATGCCGATGTGCTGTGTGTTTACCAATGTTCAAATCATAGAGGTCTTGTATTTCCAAAGGATCCGGAACTGAAAAGAAGTGGTTGCATGCGATCATGCGTTTTTCTATGAAAACCCATCATAACTTAGGTGACTATAAACATATAAACGTTTCGTGGCGATTATCAACTGTATGTTTTGAAAAATAAATTTTGTTGCAAAAAACAATACATATTTATTTGTCAGAATAAAAAAAAATACTTACTTCAAACGTTTCGTTAACGAGGGTCAGTAATTGTAAAGTACAAATTTAAACGTGCTTTATCAAATGAAACTGTTCTTATAATTAATTAATAATTAAATCGTTTTAATATAACAGAGTTATTATATTTTTTAAATGTAGCTAATGGTGATGGAGGAGTTTGGCTTCAATGAGATATGTGTTAATAATTATGTAATTGTACAGGGTTCATCAACTTGTTTAATATTTTCATAAGGCTATAAAAATGAATGAAAAAAACACTGGTCACTGTGCCAAACTCTGCCGACTAAATAATGTGCGAAATATTTAATTAAGGTTTTATTATCTGAGCATAAATTTGTTTTTGCAACACTTGCATCAAAAGTACAATTTTAGATGGCTGTGTACCGTTTGAAAAGTGATTCTTTATGGAAAGTTCTGAACCGTTAGAACGGTAGTGTTTAAAGTAAATTTTAACGCACTTCGTTCTATAAAGTATAATACCGTTTTGTTTTACTTTATAACACTCGTGCGTACTTTATAGATTACTTTGCTATAATGTCACTAATAAAATAGGTATTTATCCAAATTGTGTTTTTTTTTTGCTTAAAATTGAACTTTTAAAGCAGTTGTTGCAAAAAATATTGTATCAACGCGTGTCTAAAGTGAAAAATCTGACAGCCGCCATTTTACAATACTCTCCTATGAGGTTATGTTGCATTTATACCAGAACTCGTGTGTTTACCGCGTTCACCTTCGACTCGCGCGGTAAACTCACACTCGTTCTGGTATAAATGCAAGTTGCAACATAACTTTTGGCTCGTATCGTAAAATCGCAACTGTTATATAATTCGTCACTTAAGCCACTTATTGCATAAATATCTATTATGGGCAAACCGCCAAATGAAAAACTTAACCCCTTAATACCTGTGCAACCTGTGAAATAATAGCCGCAGAAATTGTAAAAAATCATATTTTGAATAAGAAAACAAAAAAGAAGGGAAGAGTGAACTAGGGAGTCGATTTAGAATAGAAATGGTATTGGAGATTCAGCATTAATTTAAAACGAATTTTTTCAACAAATTCGAAGGATTAAAAAAAATTATTAAGGATATGTCTTAGGATCATTATCTCTCACAACGTATAGATACTGCATACAAATGAAAATATGTCATACCAATAATGACTGAATCCTGTATATTGTATATAATGATTGAATTTAAGCAGAATTTTTTGATACATTCAATAAAAATAACGATGGAAGAATTAATGGTCCGTATGATTACCGTTTTGTATCACCAATCGGTTTTGGGTTGATCGACCACAAAGCAATTAAAAGTATGCTCTTTCGACCTTTCATTCAATTCCAGTGGCTGCCAACATTTGACACATAACTACACCTAAAACGGAAGTCAATACACACTGCAATGTCCTGTTTAAATTTATTTTATGAGTCATGTGTAAAATAGAATAATATATCCAATTTCACTCATAACAGGGATGTGCATGGGCATAATACGCATCAGCCTAATGATCTACAATTATCATTATCGATTTTTGGGCTAACAGTAAAACGTATCATATCATAATATTGTTATATCAATAAACAAGACTTGACCCCATCTAAACTCGACGGGGTGAGGATATTTGGAAAAGTATTTTAGAAATAAAAGAAATAATTGTAATTGTTTATATTATTACAAAGAAGCAATTATACGAACACTCCTTTTTAACATGCGGTTAAATGGAACCCGATTCGTATGTTTGGTTGTCCTCGATTGTGGAAATTGACTCAATAGATTTGATTCTACGTAGTAACAAACTCACATACCTACCTACTATTAAGTTTTTTTTTTTAATTATCTTTTTTAAATATGGTCAAGTATAAAACACAAGAAATATTGAATAATTCTTTGTCGCGCAAAAATTTATTAAAATATGAACATTTCTTAAAAGAAATCATGTGATCACAAACGTGTGACGTCACTGTACAGTGTACATCCTGATCGTGTTCATTTCGAAAGTTACATAGTTTACATAAATACAATACAATATTTTTCAACAGCCTTTTTCTCCGCAGTATAATTATTGTAGAGAGATAATTATTGCACTTCCTCCATAATTTCTTAAATTGTGGCATCACGAGCAAAAACACTTTTTAACATAGGTAAATATTTAAAAAATATTTTTGAGCTTGTTTGAAATCGTAATTAAGTGATTTAGGTGACATTTTGTTCAGAATTTACTGTCCTATTAATATAATACACATAAAATTAATGTCACGCAAGTACCTCATCGGCCCTTTTTTTAACTGACTTCAAAAAAACAGAGGTTATCATTATTCGAGACGTATATATATTTTTTTTATGTATGTTCAGCCGTAACTTCTCGAGAGGTTGACCGATTTAAAAAATGTCGACGCCGTTAGGTTCAGAATGTTTACGGAATAACCCCATATAATTTTCATTTAAATCAATCAAATTAATTTTTAATTATGTTATCTCATATCTCCTACATTTGTGAACCGATTTTGATGATTCTTTTTCTATTGAATAGGGCATACCTTCAGGGTGGTCTCACATAAATTTTACTTAAATCGGTTCGCTAATTTTTGTTTTTTCAGTTTAGTATTCAAATATCAAAAAAGAAGTTGGTAAGTAACGTGCAAACTACGTCTTGCAGAGTCAGTTAGAAAGTAAAAAATAAAAAAAATTTAACCTCCTTCAAAAACAACCACTAAAAAGAGAAAAGTAATAAAATTTTGAGGTCGTCGCCAATTTTAAAAAATAAATGTAGCACTAGATACTTAGGTATATAAAAAGTTTTTGTAATTAAATTGGCGCCGAGCTCAAAATTTTATTATTTTCCTCTTTTCAGTGACTTTTTTTGAAGGACGTTCTATTTTTTTTATAAATTTTTTTTTAGAATCCCTGTTTTAAACGTTGTATGTTGGTAGGTGTTATCCGTGTATTCGCAGATGTGTTTCAGAGGGCTGGGAAATGGTGGCAGCGGTACCCCTGATCGCATGCCTGCACACGATTTTTCTGCTCTGCGGATTTTTAATTAGTAATTAAACACAGGTATACTTTTTATCCTTGAACACCGCCGTTTTAATAAAATAACAGATCATAATTCATGAGATTAAAATTCTGATGCTGTGTGTACTTGTAGCTCTGTCGACGGTCGGTATGGAAATCGTTTTATTTTACATTTTTTATACAGAATGTTAAAAAATTATATGCCGTCTTAAAAGGTACTTGAAACAGGTTGAAGAAATCCTCAGTGGCTGAAGGACCAAAATAAGAACGCAACACTGATGTTATTATATATATAATGTTATTAATATTCTTTACTATCCATCTTAAAAGGTACAATAGGGTTGTCCCGCGTATCAAAATTTGATAATTTTGAATAGTGTATGTTATTCCTCATACAAATACAAATAATATAATGTAAATCAACTTTTTACTTCCCACCTCTACTATGCTAGGGAAGTAATGGATTTAGTCCTAAAAAAATATTTCGAGATTTTAACAGATCTTCACGTTTTGAGACCCTAGCAATCGTTTAAGATCATTTTCTGACTGATATCTGTATGTGTGTGTGGTCACTTTTTCGTCTTCGATATCGTATAAAAACCGAACAACATACGCCCATGCCGATTGTTCTATTGTGTTTATCAGCCTTTAACTTAGATCTGCTTAGATTTTAAGTCAAATCGGTTCAGTGGATCCTGAGATATTAAGAAAAACGTTCTCAATGTCACGTATTAACATAGGTAAAAAAAATATAAATGAATTCTAGATGTTATAATATGAAAAAAATGTAAATATTTTTTTTCTCTAAAATGTATAGTTTTCGAGAAAAAAATTTTTTTACTAAAAAAGAAAATTGTACGTAAATCAAGGTAACCATGATTTTTGCTATATTACTAGCCATCAGTAGATCACCAAACAAAAAAGAGGGCCATGCTTTTTTTCAAAGAATAAAAAAAGTGTTCATTTTTTGCAAATATTTACTAGGTGGGAAGTATAGGACTGGTCATCAGTCGAATTTTTTGTTTTTATATTATCCTTCCTCTTAATTGTGGACAAGAATTTAAAAAATGTGGTAATTTCAAACGGTTGAGCTTAGCCAGCATATGATGACGTCAAAGCCAGAGCAGTGAAGCCAGAAATACGTCCACGCATAGATAAAGAGAGGTATATGTCTATGGAGAGAGGAATACTTCCTCGTCAGTCGTAACTCGTGAAGAACCTTACCTATGTTCTGTCAACGGTACATAAATAAATCATTGTAGGTACTATATTCTCTCCATATTCTCTCTTTATCCATGGATCAGTGGGCGTGATTCAACTACAGCAGTCAACCAAAGAATGCTGGCTGTGAATGACGTATTCCGTGGCGGTATAATTCTATGTTTAAAATTACATACGTTCGAGAATTTTTTTCTTTTAGAAAAAACTTCCGAAAAATTCTCCAAAAAATTGTTTGATTGTCTATTTGTAATGTACATTCCAACCCTAACAAAAAAAAAATGTGGGACGACCCTATTTCATAGGAAAGTATAATCCTATAGCAGTGCTTTAAGTGACTCTACGTATAACATACTAGCTTATAGCATACTAGCTGGTTTTGCTAGGGTAGATTTTGCTTTGATATCAAAATTTGATTGTCAGCAGGAATAGAGTACTACCTATCAATAATCAGCTATATTAATTATGTTAGTTCGAAGTTATAAATCGCGGTAAATGTACAATATGCACTTTGCACAATGTATGTATAGGTACAACTACAATGGTATATTTATATACTCTGCTTTTAATTTTTACCGAATACTGGTACTCATTTTTTAGGGTTCCGTACCTCCGTATCAAACCCTATTACCGAGCCTACGATGTCCGTTCGTCCGTCCGTTTGTCACAGAGCTCTATCTCACAAACGCTAAGAAGAAGCTAGTTGAAATTTTTACAGATTGTGTGTTGTTGTGGCATGAATCCAGGCAAATAATAATAATAATTAAATAATCAATTAATTTTAATAAATTAATGTTTTCATTTTACCGTATTTCTATACTATCGTATTTCTATACAGTACTATTATAGTTATAGAGCTGTCGATTGAACGACGGTGTCAAACATCGTCCGGATAGGTTAGTGGTAGCTAGAGTACTAGACTGAAGATCTAAATCTACCCGGTTCGATCCTAGGTTTCGGATCGCAATATTTTTGTCTTTTTATTCATCAGATATTCTGTTAATATTTTAAAAACTTAAATACGAAATGTTACAATCACCACAAAACACCAAACCATAACAAACACTCTCGACGTACGTTTCGCCAACCAAGTTGGCATCATCAGGAGATGATTAAAACTAAAAACTAAACACAAATTACTGCCTATTTATAGGCTACCTAATTTTAATTACCTGAAAACTAAACTAATTTACTAACCTGAAAACTAAACTAATTTACTAAATCAAAAAGCAGGCTACCTGGAATTGGGCCTTTGTCACTGTTCATAATGTTATTTTTACACTTATGAATCTCTAGTCTCTCTACGGCGTCTAGTTGTCTAATATTAATGACGTTCCTAATTAATTTTAAATTACTATTGTCTATTTTATGGTCATTTTCAAATGCATGTTGGGCAACACTAGATTTATCAAACCTGCCATATTTTAGATGAGCCATATGCTCTTTAAATCTTACTGAAATTGATCTTCTCGTTTGGCCAACATACTTTTTATTACAAATTTTGACAACTAATTTCGTAAATCCCGGACTTTTCTTTTTCTTCTACTTTTTCTTTAGGGTTCCCTAATTTTTCTTTCAAACTATTACTTGAAGAGTATACAATATTTAATCCTACTTCTTTAAAAAACTTTTTTAACCCTCTGGTGAAGCGCGATTTAAATGGAATCGATACATATCTAGAAATTTCTGTTTCATTACGAAAAGTCGAGGAATTTTCCAAAGCATTCTTAAAACTACGTTTTCTAATCATTTTATCTATTAAATCTCCATTATAACCATTACACAAAGCTATGTCCTTAATTAAAGTTTTTTCTTTCTCAAACCTTTCCTTGTTGAGAGGGAAGCTGAGTAACCGGTGTATTAAAAAGTTGAAACTTGCCATTTTATGTTGAGGGCAATGATGTGAGTCTTTAGGGATATATCTTAGTGTATTGGTGTCTTTTCTGTATATATCAAATTCTAAATTATTTGTCTCATTCCTTATGACTAATACATCTAAAAATGGCAGTCTTCCGTTGTTTTCAATTTCATAAGTGAATTAAAATTAGGTAGCCTATAAATAGGCAGTAATTTGTGTTTAGTTTTTAGTTTTAATCATCTCCTGATGATGCCAACTTGGTTGGCGAAACGTACGTCGAGAGTGTTTGTTATGGTTTGGTGTTTTGTGGTGATTGTAACATTTCGTATCTTTACACCAAAGGTTCCACCATTTTTTATTGAAAACTTAAATAAATAAATCTGTTAATTTTTTACCCCTTCCTATAACTCCTTATTTTTAATATTGTACGGAACCCTCGTTGCGCGAGTCTAACTCGCCTAAGACCGGTTTTTGATGTAAGTAAACATTTTTACGGACGCCCCCCAAGAACAATATATCTCAGGCTAAAGATATTATGTGAGATGCCTCAAACCAAGATCAGATCAGTCAAATATATTTGGTGAAGATGTTTACTCATCAAAAACACGCGAGTGCTTCGCACTCACCATTTTTTTTTTTTGAAAAATTAGTTCCTGGTGCAGTTTTATCTGTTTGTATCAGCGTTACTCGAGAACGGCTGTACTGATTTTGATCAGAATTTTTGAATAGGTACGTTTTCTCATCTTACAAAATATCTAAAAACCCGCAAGAAAACGAAATTACAGACAGATGTCCGGTTACAATTTTATCCTATTAGTATTGATAAAAATCGTTAATTTCTAGTTATTTTCGGCTCCCTTTCCCCTTCTTGTCACACTTGTCAAAATCATGTGAAACCTTCTCCCTAATATTACGTCACAATATCACTCCCTCGGTCCCTCCTAAGTATAAATATTACATTATAAACAAAATTCTTATTTTTATTTTATATATTTATTTTTGATTTAAAAAATGCGTTTAAATGAAATGTTACTTGACGTCACATATTACATAACCCCCTTACCATCCCTTGTCATACTTTGTCACGTTAAGCACTTCGTATTTAATGGACAACCCCACACATCCCTAAACAATAAATTGTTAAAATGAATTTTTCGTGATCATTAACTTGGAAGTTTTCCGAACGATATTAATATAACCCCTGCGTAGCCAAAAGTTACTAATTAATTTGATATAGGTTAATCGATTGTCAGCTGTTCTGACTTCAGGTAAGTATTTGCATGGTTGGCTAACCTTTGCCATTTGTGCACCTAAGTTAAATTAATTTGTTGTGCGGTCCGAGTGTTTGCCGGTTATGTAAACGGCGATAAGCAAGGTCTTCTCACAGATCGTACCAAACTTTATTCACTCACAGAGTTCAATAAGGACTAGTTCAGACACGGCGGAATACGCGCGGAATGCGGATGAAAACCACTCGGATGCAAACCGCGCGCAGCTTATTTAAATTAGCGTAAGCATATTCGTTCACACATGCCCGCACGGAAAATAGAACCGTACGGCGTCCGCGCTGTTCTATTATTATGGCGTGCCGTGACGTCGTTCGGTAGCTTTGTGGAGGACGCGCGTTTCGGACGTGTGAAGAAATACAAACACATTGCTTCTTCGACTCATCTTTGAAATGAGGTATATGTAACCTCGCCCCTCTCCTGTATATCCGCATGCTCACCGTGGCTGTCTGAACACAGTATATTTTTCCGAGGTTCAAAACGCTCGGATTCCACAGTATCTGAACGAGCCCTCATACCTACGTAAGTACCTAGGTACCTAATTCCGAGAATATCTTGGAGAGAATATAATTTAATTTCTAAATTTAGTAAAATTTGACGTCAATCCGCGTGGCTGCCGTCACTCGCGACCGCCGGAAAATAGAACCGTACGGTATCCGCGCGGTCCTATTACTATGGCGTTCCGTTACGGCGTTCACTTGCTTTGCGGAGGCTGCGCGTTTCGGACGTATGAAAGAATACAAACACATTGCTTGTTCGACCCATCTTTGAAATGAGGTACGTAACCTCGCCCCTCTTCTGCATATCCGCACGCTCACCTGGCTGTCTAAACACAGTATATTTTTCCGCGCTTCAAAACGCGCGGATTCCGCCTTGTCTGAACGAGCCCTTAAGGTCGATTTATATTATCCGGTCAGACACGACGCGGGAACGTAGCGTTTCCGATAAGACAAACATTTTTATATGCATTTCAAATACGAACATTGACACGTGTCTGAACGGACGGAATCCGCTAAGTACTATAAATATTCGTATTTGAAATGCATGTAAAAATGTTTGTCTTGTTGGAAATGCTACGTTCCCGCGTCGTATCTGACCGGATAATATAAATCGACCTTTATACCTACGTACCGAATTCCGAGAATATTTTGTAGAGAATATTATTTAATTTCTAAATTTAGTAAAATTTGAACACTTCAAGAGGGAAATTTAAGATAAATAGTTTGAGGATTTTTTGCACTGAATACGCCTTTGTCCACAGTTTAGTATCACAGTATAGAGCCAATCTTGCTTTGCCAGCTGTAGCTATAGTAGGTATGGAGAGTTGTGCCGGGAAATCGAGCGTAACGAAATTAGGATAGATTTCAAACGTAATACTGCCACGCATTAAATAGTCGGCGGCACATAGGATAGTATCAAGTATCAGACCACAGATGTACGCAACACGCGTGATACTTATTGTGCGATAATGCCCTTGAGACGGCGCCAACACGTTTAAGCACAATTGAGGCAAAAATTTCAATATTCTGCGACACTGCTGCACTCATAACTCAAAAATCGAATAGCCCTCACGATTGTTTCACCCCTTAGGATGCAAATATCGAAAATCGATTTTGACAAAAAACACTCATGTCAAATTTCGTGTTCTTAATTACAAGAGGTTTTGGAAAGGTTTCAATTTCCACAAGTCCATTTAAAGTTTCTAGTGCGTTTTGGGGCGAGAAATCGTATGCGAGAATAGTTATACGATAATCGCCTTTAACTGTTTACACGCGTGCGATAATCGTATAAGCTCGCCTACGATGATGTTATATGCGACACTCGTAATGAAAGGATCGCCTGGCAGTTTTGTTTACATTGAGAAAAGTTATTATTAATGAAATTATTCTTATGTAACTAATCTAGAATTTTGCTTATCTACTCCTTTTGCCTGTTTTAATAAAATAGTCCTCTGTCTTAGTCATAGGAGCCTCATTATCCTAAAGTCCCCAGGGCCTCCAATACGTTAAAGACAGCCCTGTTGGGGATCCTTGTAAGCGCGGGACCCGTTCGGGTCAAATAGCTTGAATCCATATAAGTCGGCCCTGTCTATGTTCCTATCAAAACCGAGCAACAGTCGGTTATTCTTGATGAATCGTGGAGCGCGATGAAACTCGAGCTGTGATTCTCTTCTCATTTTGGAAGTTTAAATGAATACAATTTCGGATATGCATGCAGCTAATTATTTAACCTCGTGCTGTTTATACAGTTATAAGTGAGCGTTTAAGAAACATTTGTTATATTATGAACCTTTCCACCTCTCTAACAGACCGTTATAATATACAATCGTTCGCGTTGTTAGTTAGTTCTCTGTTTGCACTTGTGAGAGAATACATAATATTAATTTACAATCCTTTATTGCTATAAAGCTTACGTATAGTTACTTTTAGAATATGGTACACTGGGATAACCTTCTCGAACTTTTTGACGTGAAACATCTCATACTGGAGTGGCATTTGAGAAATAATGGATGTTACGGAAATAGAAGGAATTAGTTGTCATGTGAAACAAAAGACATATACCTGTGTTAAGGTCTATGTTGACATAAACCAAGTAGCTGTGTGGTAAAGTACAAGACTACCGACAGGTTCAAACGCCAAGCTCAGGTTCGAATCGCGAAGGCTTTTAATTTTTTTTTATAATGAAAATAATAGGTATTGAATAAAAATTTAAAATATAAAAATAATAAAATACATTAATTTTTTTTATTATATTTTATGAACATTTGATTTTATAAAATAAATAAAAGTGGATGTTTAATACAATATTTGTATTGAACTGTATTCACGTCATCTGTCTGTACCCTCGATACAGACATGCACATTTTGTTTCAATTTTTTTATAGTGAAACTTTTTAGCGCGCAGTAACCCAGAATTTTCTATAACGGAAACTGGTATCACATCCTGAAAAATAAAGTTATAGCTGCACTTTGTATAGCAGTCTTAAAAGTATTCGATAGCGGAAGTTACCCCCAGCATTCTTCATCTCAAATCCTTTCCCCTCACCTAAAAACGGTTCCCGCTCTCCCGACACTATTTTAAAAGCTAAAGGGTTCGGGTAAACGCCAAATAAAGGACCGAGAATCACACTACAGATCCTACAGACAAATTTTTTGAAAAAAAGTTTTGGGTACGTGTGAAAAATTACGTAATTTTTTAAAAAGTTGTAAGCTTTTCAGGATTTTTTTTCAGTTTTTCGCCTGTAGGATCTGTAGTGTGACGCTCCTTCATTTGGCGTTTACCCGAACAGCTTTAAAAATAGCGTCGGGAGAGCGGGAACCGTTTTATAGGCGAGGGGAAAGGATTTGAGACGAAGAGTGCAAGGGGTATCCATTAAGAATAGTCGTTAGCTCAGGTCGTTAGGTGGTGCTTACTGACTGTTGGAAATGTCAAACCCTGGTTCAAATTCCGAATTGTACTTTTTTTTTGTTTTCAATAAAGACAATATTTTGGATAACAATGTTATACTAAAAAAATAAAATTGCAGTTAATAATGCATATTATTTAAAAATAAAAGCTAGTGAACTTATTTAATTTTCTGTTGATATTTTGACAATTCTACACACGTGACAAAAATATCTTTGGGAATATATTTTCACAAAATATTATTTCATAACAGCTTTTTAAAATGCATGAACAGTAAAGCCTGTTACTGAAAAATAACTGTTTCGTTCAACACTACGTTGAAAGGGAAAGTATTCTTTTTGCGTGTAAAAACTGTGATGCGGTCCAAACTTATAATTATTCTTTATAAAGATAAATTAAGGAAGAGAATACAGAGTTAGCTGCCTACAACAATGGCTACATTATTAAATCTCTTAATTAAATCTTTCAGCAAGCTGCATAATGCTAATGTGTATTATATAGAAATAGCTTTTTGATAAATTTAAACGTGAATTTAAATTTTGGTTAGTGGTTTTTGAATTTATTTATCGACTTTATATATTTTCTTCACTTTTAATATAAAGTTTTCACTACGATCTAAAGTAAGTAATTGAAGATTGAGGATATTTTTGTTACCGATTTACTTTATAAGTCAGGGCCGTAGCTAGAACCGAATTTTAGGTCGAGCATCAGAACTTTGAAATAGGGCGCAAATTATAAATTGTCGTCTTCGGTCAATATAGAGATAATGTTAAAAAAATATTTTTTTATTTAGCATGTGCAGGGACATTGTTGGAAAGGACTCACTTTAAAAGTACTAAAGTTACTTGATGAGTTTTTTTAATAGATTATAAGAAGTTATACTGCTTTATGTGACTCCGGGTGAGTTTACGCAAAGCGTTAAACGACGCTCCACTGCAGTTAGTTGTTGAACTAAGAACTTTAGAAAAATTCCGTTAGATGTCACGTCAAGAACACGTTGTCGATGTATCTCGATTGATAGTTGTCGCTGCCGTACCAGTCGCGGGGTATATGTTAAGAAATATAACTTCCGCCGTGGCCTGTGTGTAAAACAGACGCATGTCTTTTTTTCGAAAGTATTAAGGTCTAAAGTTTTGAAAAAAATCAGGCATATTGTAACATAACGTTATAGGACCCCTGGTTTGCGCATCGTAACATTATTATAAAAAGCCGATCTTAGCGGTCGAACTGTCGAAGTAAGTTCGGTTGGACCAGCTGTAGACATCTACGTCACAGCTGGTATTTAAACGTTAAATCGCCGCACTTTTGAGAGAGAATCCTTCAAATTTGAGAACAGTTCAGTAATCAGTGCGCGGGAAGTTTGTGTTTTATATTTTTTTTTAGAAGTAAGCATAAATAACAATCACGAAGGCCAGTCCTCTGAATGTTAAATTTTACTATTTTTTTTAGCTAATCATATGTTGTTCGTTTCAGAGGCTTCCTATTGTATGAAATATATTGTGTATTTTCTAATTATTAACATTGATTAACATATTATATGGGAAGATAGTGATTCCATGTACTGAAAAATATACTATAGCTGCCCGCTTACGTTTCATTCCCCTGGCCCACAAACTCAATGTTGACTTGTGCTTCCACCTATATTATTGTTGAACTAACAGCTCAGATATTGTCAATGCTACCTCTAACTGATCCTAAATAATGATATAAGATATTTACATCACTGCCGCAGCTGACATTATTTTAATGTTTTGAAATTTGTTGAGACTGTATAAAACTTATATAAAGTGAACTTAGTTTAGTTACATAATTTATCTGTAAACGCTATCTGATTTTATATTTCTTTGTCTCTGAATAAAAATTGTTCAAACACTCGTAAAATATATTTTGATGTATTCATAGGCTAAGAGCTGATAACACTTTTTTCATGTGTTTTTATAAGACTTGGAACTTTTTTAAAAGATGAATTTTATATATCTCTACAAGGGGTATATAGTCTGTCATTCCAAACGCGGGGCAAAACCACCCCATATTTTTTTGTTCACTCTTGCGAAAAAAGACTTATGTGTGTTTATCATTAGTAAAGTCTAGAAAAAGTTTTGCCCCGCGTTTGGAATGACAGACTATTTACCCCTTGTAGAG
The DNA here is from genome assembly GCA_039654895.1 of Mongoloraphidia duomilia. Classification (NCBI taxonomy): domain Eukaryota; kingdom Metazoa; phylum Arthropoda; class Insecta; order Raphidioptera; family Raphidiidae; genus Mongoloraphidia; species Mongoloraphidia duomilia. The sequence goes on along the minus strand of CM077516.1, from coordinate 34,408,291 downwards.
ATATTTAAAAGTTATCTTTTAAAAAAAGTTCCAAGTCTTCTAAAAACACATAAAAAAGTGTTATCCGCTCTTAGTCTATCATAGCAACTTATACTAATTAGTTAACAAAAGCAAGCAGTTTAAGAGAATTAGATAATCAAATTCATTAAGATTGTAAAATTTGTTGTTAAATAAAAGAATTTAAAATAAATCTTTCACAATTTTTCCAATCGTTAGGGGCCTACACACGATCAGTTTAACTTCGCAGTTTATCTGTGCAGTTTGACTGCACAGATAAACTGTACGGTGTGTGGGCTATTTCAGTTTTCTCCTCAATTGTTCTCAGTTTGAAGAGCTTACCCAAAGACTACACATGACTGTGACAACTGTTCAATTAACTGAGCTGACTTCGCAGTTTATCGGTGCAAAGTAGAGTCAAATGCGCAGGCCAAAAGCCTGCGTTAAAATTTGTCGGAACTATGCAGTTATCTCAGTTTATCGCTCAGACATGACGCCACAAGGGTTAAACTGCGCAGTTAAACTGATCGTGTGTAGGCCCCTTTAATGAATTTGATTATCTAATTTTCTTATGTATGAATATTTTTAGTTTGACATAATAATGATTAACATTATTAAGTTTAAAATTAAATAAAATATCAGAATGGTCCAAAAGTCTTGCCCTAATGTTAAATCCAATTAAATTCAATATAATGTCTATAGAAAGCCGGAATCAGTTGGCTAAAGTGCTGTAACGCTGTCTGGTCATCAAACTAATTCTGTAGACTACTGCAAAAATTTAGGATTATACATAGACAAATACTTAGTGGAATCGCTCATTTTATCATCTTTTAATTATTGTGATATTGTGTACGGACCATGTATAAACCAGTCAACATCGCAGCTTATCCAAAAATTTTAAAATATATGCTTCAGATATATTGTATACAACATAAATTTACATATCGCATACTTCGTAGACAACTTGATCACAACCGGGCAGCCAGATTATCTAAATTGCAATTTAAAATATTTATCAGATTATCATAATAATAATAAAAATACGATGTCACAGGATACAACATTGTCAATAAACTTGCATGAAACAAATTTTTATAAAAAATCTTTTACTTATGGTTCTGCCTCTATATACTTATAATAATATTCCTCGTGAATATAAACATCTCAAAAAAGAGGCGTTTCGAAAGAACGTTAGGGGTTGTCTATTAATAGTCACCGCGAAATATTATGCAATATGAACCAATGACGCAAGATTGTCTTAAATAAAATTAAGATGCTAGTCACCAGATGGCCTAACGATTGTCAACACAACTCACTTCTGAAAACTCTACAATTATTCTGTACTCAAAGATTAAATAATAAAACTTAGGATGCTAGTCAACAGATGGCCAATAGTGCGACGTCTAGCTGCCTCTATTAAAAGTGGCCTCATTTACGCTCATAAGGATCAAAATCTTCTAGTAATATGTTAAACAATGTTATTAATGTTAAATTTCTGAGTTTATTTTTTTACTTTTGATACAATAAAAAGACAATGGTAGTAAAGAACGTCATTGAATTATTTCTTTTCTTTTCAGCAAAATCAAGTAATAAGTAAAGATCAGTAGACAAGTAAATAAAAAACATATTAAGAAGGAAAATAAATTAAGTTCTGCTGTTGATATATTTATATTTTTTTCTTGTACCTACCCTGGTAAACCCCTAGACTTTTTGAAGCCATTGAAATTCCTTTTTTTGTAGTCATAGGGCCAGCGGTAGCGTTACAATATGAAGAGTTTGGCAAAGATTGCCTAGGTCCTAGGTAAACTAAAGCAAATGATAGACGGAACTCTCGACGCATGAAGGACGTTGCTTCATCGGTGTTATTTTGAATTAAATTGTAGGTATTTAAATTGATCTATCATCAAATTGATTTTCAATCACGTCTGAACGGCGCAACGAATCTGAATGAAATTTTGCATGCGGGTAATTTTTGATAATGATTTGTGAGGCCAGTGTAGCCTAGTGGATTGCGTACTTGGTACCAGCCTCTAGACTAGACTGTCGTGGGTTCGAAGGCCACCTGCTCTCATGGGTGTTTTGTGATGTTATTTAGTTTTAAGTTAGTTGTTATTTAATGTAATTTAAGACGCTAATGACAGTTATCGACGCGTCTATAATCTACAATAAATAAATAAAAAAAGAGAGTTGTGTACTTATGTACGCACGTCAGAGTTATACTTCTTTTGCGTAACAAAACAAAAATAGCTCGAAAAATTTTATCCCGCGTGCCAGTACTAAACGTTTGTAAAAAAGACGATAAAATAATAAAATAAAGATATTAAATAAATTAATTTAATTTAATAAATTATTAATTTATTAAATATATTTATTTAAGTACCTATTATATTTATATCTAATTATTTATTAAAAAAAGTATGCTTGTGTTGAGATTCGAACTCGGGACATATTGCGTATAACGCGGCGGTGCTATCCATTACGCTACGTACATCTTACTTAGCAGTGCTATATAATAGGGTATTACAATCATGAACTTCCGACTAACTTCATGGTGTTACTAACGACTAACTTCATGGTGTTAAATTTTCGTGACGCGATGCGCGAGAATCGTAAAAATTCACTCATCATTTTTCCATAACGCGCCAAAAGAAGTATAACTTCAATAAAAAAAGATAACGATTTGTGCTACTATGTCCACCCGAACGGAGCCGAGATCAAAAGCTAGTCTTACATAAATTTTTTGACTGCTTTTCAATACGACTTATAAACCCTCTAATCACGGTATAATGACTTTTTTCTAATTACCTACATTCATTGAAAATGCAACATTATAATGCTTTCTTGAACGAAAGTTGACTTTTGCATGCCAGTGACGAAAAATAAAAGTCGCGCACGCGTAGATCAAAAGTAAAGTTTTCTCGTCCCTTGGGAAATTCATTTCGGATCGAAAATAAGTGAAAGTAGCGCTATCCTACGCGATGAATTTAAACTATATTTGACACTTCACCTAACCTGCATTAGGTATACACTTTTTTTGTTTTTACTTTTCATTCAATGCACTTATTACAAAAAGTATACTGCATGTAAATAGGGCGTAATTGCAACTCGTGTGATTGCCGCCCTCACTCTACTCTGGCGAACAAACGTCGCACTCATTCGCAATCGCCAACTTTCCGCCCTATAGTTGCACAATGTATTATAGTTGTCTGGCGTCTTTAATTCACAATCTCTCCTTTCTGAGTGTGTGGACCACCCTGAGTCTATTTTTGGCAGCAATGAAAATAGACTGTCGTTTACGTGCCTCCGACAATCGACCTGCAATTAGATTACAAGTTGAGTTCCGGACGTAAGACACTCACATTTCGAACACTGTTAGATTCTTTCAAGTATTTCGGTGTTTAATACAATTAGTGGTTTAATGGGCGTTAAACACTTGTTAACGGTAATATAAACATAAGATGTGTACCGTTTCCATCTCCTTCCTTTTTCTGTCTCATCTCCACTTTTCCGTCCGTTACTAGAAGCCGTACATAACAAAGAGATAAAACAAGCGAATAAAAAACATGGCCATTATTTGTTCCAATCGTCGTGCTGCGTTCAGTCTGCAGTAAAGACCGACCGAATCAACCGTGAGCTTGTTTTTGTATGTCGCAGTGCGCCTCCGCTCTGGTGTAGGGTCAAGAACTTACCTCCGTTCATGTAAGGGTCGGATTTTCAATTGAAAGGCTCTGATAACTATATAATGTTGAGTTTACAAAGAGATGGCGATTTTTCGTTTTTTATTTCAGCAAATAAATTTTTCTTTGTCAACAACCTGTTTTTTTGCAACTATTTTTAAACTCAGAACATTCGACGACTTCTATATTGTTTAAAGTGAAACATTATTAGGCGCGAGTGATTCCGATCAGATATGAAAAAAATGTGACGGCAGTAGTGGTGGGGGTAAGAAGAACGGAATATAACCGCTGTACTAGTATATTATGTATATAGAAATCAGTTAACTCGCTAACAGATGGCAGTAAAAATTAAATGTAAAGGAATTTTCCCTGTTCCTGTAAATTATCTTAGATGGAGCCTACTTAAAAGTTTGCATTGTTTTTAGTATATGTGAATAAGAGAAGCCGCGAAAGTAGGTATACCGATGAATGAGAGAGAGAAAGAGTTTCATTTCTATATTGTGTGGTCTTAACTCTTAAGCACACAATCAATTATCCTACTGTACGGGAGGCTAGCATTTTGGCTACCAGAGAAAAAAATTAAAATGTTTCTCTACGACCCCAATGGTCGGCCATTATAAGAGCAGTGAATCCTACAACTATTTGACTACATACATTCTTCCCGTGGCCAACACAATTAATTATATATGTTACGGGCTACGGCTAAATGTGTAAACTGTAGTTAATTTGATTTTAATTTAAGTTTTACTCGAGTTGGAAAGCAATCATTCGAATGAGCCATTTTCCTAAGAGTAGTTCTTTCAATTATCCACGAGAGGCAGCACTTGTGGTGGGGACAAACATTATTTATTCCCCATTAGTGTCATTTTAGTTATATAATTAGACTCCTTTATTTAGAAGGCTACATATAAGGGGAAAATGTAAATGCCACTACCAGGATTTGAAACCGGAACGGCGAACGCCCAACTGGGTGTTCGATTATTAATTTCCTTTGTTAATATAAAAATGCTGCAGGCAATTCTCTCATAATTTGATTAAAACTAAGATATTTCTCGGTTTGATGATAAATGTAACTAGAGTAGTATCGTCTAGAGAAGATAGTAGCGTCATTTCTGCGCACAAACGAGTTTCGGGTCGGACGAGCCTGTTTTCTAACAATGGGTGGTCCTATGAATATGATCATTTAGTTGTTCGTCGCCAGTCGAGACGCACTATTGGCCACCTTTGTTAGAAAACATAGACCCGTCCGACCCGAAACTCGTTTGTGCGCAGAAATGACGCTATTATCTTCTCTAAACGAATACCACTCTATCTAAAATTCAAGATAAAACTAAGTTCTTATAAGCTTTTATTCAACTTTACACGTTTGTCAGTTTATATCAAATCTTGCAAGTCAATAAGCCATTTTTCTGAGAGTAGTTCCTTCAATTATCCACGAGAGGCAGCACTTGTGGTAGGCACAAACATTATTTATTCCCTATTAGTGTCGTGTCATTTTAGAGGTGTAACTTAATTATTTAATTAATTTAATAATAATAATTTAATAATTAAGTTATGCCACTAAAATGACACGACACTAATAGGGAATAAATAATGTTTGTACCTACCATAAGTGCTGCCTCTCGTGGATAATAATTTGAAAGAACTACTCTCAGGAAAATAGCTCATTTTGATACATGAATCAATCGGTTTAGAATTAAATAATCAGAGTCAGATTTTTTTTAACACTGACAAATTTGTCTGCGAGTCACAATTATTTATTATTTTTATTCTGCCGGATCATGGGATACTGACGTCACTCCGATCATTTTTGGATTGTTTTCTTATATTATCATCGACTACATAAATAAAATTGACGTCAAAATGGTCTCAACAAGTACTTTCCTATCATTATGGGGTGCCAGAGTCCATCCTGCCGTAACCCCTTGGCAGTCCTAGATTTTAAATTTCCGGCAGAATAAAAATAATAATAGTTTTGGCTACCTTTTTGTCTGGGCCAATGTTAACTTACACATTTAAATTCTCTGTTTTCGATATATAGGGTGTCACTGAATAACTATTCCTAATTTTTAGAAATGATAGAGGACACTTAAATAAACATTTTTTATTAATAAACTAGTGTCCGGAAATATTCGTGATCGTTCGCAGTTATTTCGAAGAATTCGGCAGTCGATTACATATCGTTATAACTTGTGTATCGAAAATGGTGGTCGTAACTTCGATTTCCGGACACTAGTTTGTTAATAAAAAATGTTTATTTAAGTGCCCTCTATCATTTCTGAAAATTAGGAATAGTTATTCTGTGACATTCTGTATATAGGAATTTATCCGATGGTCGGCTCTGGGACTGTTATGGATATGTTTCTAAATTCTTGGGTTATTTTTCAACACCCTGTACAGTTTACTATTAAGAGTAGATAGGAGCGGCGTTGTCGAGGATAACGTATTGTGGCATGGGTGGTTTGCAAGCGGCTCAGGTTCAGTTAATCTATTGCTTGAATAGTGCGCTCCGGCCATGCATCTAACTGGCGGAACACGCGCCTGACCTGACCTCTGCCGGATAATGGCTAACGCCTGACGGTCGTGTTATTTACTGTCAAATAAAAACACCTCGATGTTTTCAATCTCCAGAAATACATTGATTAACGAATAGATAATATGGTTTCCAACTTCATGATTTAGTAACTAAATCATGAAGTTGGAAATCGTAGATATTATCTATTTGTTTATCAATGTATACCTAATAGAAGATACGAAATTTTAATATCTTCTATTCCCGAATGTGGAATTATATAGTCATTATTCGCTTTGTGCATGACCTTGAGTAGCTATTGAATAGGACTTACATGGTGGCGAAAAAAGGAACATTTTGATTTATAGGTTATGTATGTAAAACCTAAAACACGAAAGAGACATTTAATTTGCGCAAAGCTGTAAAAAAACAGCTGAAAAATCCTCTTCTATAATTTTTATTAGATATTATGCATTTATATTTTCGTTTTAAATGGTGTAGTTATTTTTTACCCGACTGCGCCAGAAGGAGGGTATTGTTTTTCGAGTGTATATGTATCTATGTATGTATATTTCTTTATCACGCTTTGTAGCCTAAACGGCTTGACGGATTTTGAAAAATGAGGTGTCATTAGATTCGTCTGAATCCCCAAAGTGACATAGGGTATATGGCGTCACGTCAATATGGCGGGCGATATTAGGTGCTATTTTGTCAGAATGCAAAAGTAATTTTCCTTCTAAATACATTGATATAGGTATCAAAATCAAAACAAAAGAAAGGTTTCGTTGAAATTTCAAATAAGGTACATGACGTCACGGAAAATTCAATATGGCGGGCGCTAGACGCCATTTTGTTAGTACGCAAAAAATCGGTAAAACCTTGTGTGTGGGGTATCAAATTAAAAGGCTTGATGAGTAGATTCAACTAAAAGGAAGGAAATAAAAAATTTATTAAAAAAACAAAAAACCCGACTGCGTAAAAATCGAACATAAAAGATGGAAACCCGACTGCATGTTATCATTTGATCTTGTTTCCATCTTTTATGTTCGATTTTTACGCAGTCAGGTTTTTTGTTTTTTTAATAAATTTTTTATTGACAATAGCCATCAATCATTTGTTGTTTTAATAAGTTTTGTTTGACATAGAAATACCTCAAAACAGAGATAGCTATAGAAGTGGCATATCACATCTTGTATGTAGAACTAAAGCCAGTCGAAACGTGCGGTGAACAATTGAAAATATAATTAAATATTTTTATTTACTGATGATAAGATACACCTTGATTTTTCATAAGCGCTTTGGAACCTTTATTGTAATATCCAGGCACACAACACGACATGAGTAATTAACACTATGGAATACAAGCAACGAATGATCATAATGTATCTGACAGGTCGTACTTTAGTCAATTAGTAGTGGTTTCACAAGCTGCGTGATATGATGTTATATAAATAAATTCATTAAAAATGCAATAATTTACCGCGCTGTACAACGCTACTATAGACTCTGTGCGCTTAGCGAATAGACTAATGCTGAGTTTCTGGTACGACTTTCAAAGATAAAAGTACTTTTAAAGTATATTTGCATAGCAAAAAATTACCATAGTTTTCATGGTACTTCAGTGCTAAAAGTACTCGTGACAAAAAGTGCAAGAGTTTTCGAATTAAGGCTCCAATAAAAATAGGTATTTTTTGGTCGGCCTTTAAAAGGTTAAAACTCGAGTTACTTGAAACGCTTCGAGATAAATGTAATACTTCATTCAGATTACACTTGACATCTAGTGATGTTTAAGAATCAATGTGGTAACTTAATGTTTGCAAGAGTTGGCAACATTGAATTGAAGAGTATAAAATCTGAAGTCTGAAATGCAAACGTCGCTCATGGAAATCCTCAGTTTTATCGTAAGTATTATTATAACGTCAGATTTTGTGGCTGTAAGCTGCTTTTCTTTGCTTGTTTTAGAATAAATATGCGTATTTTAAACCGCTTTCATAAGAAATATTACAAAATAAAACTTTTGTTAAGATATATGTCAACAAATTTCCAGTAAAGTGTACTAACCGTAAGTCAGGGTGCGGCAAAAGTCTGTTAAAATTACCTGCACTTTACCCATTTCAAAAGATGGCGCCACCATATGTAATTTAACCCAATGTTTTTCATAACATAGCAGCTTTTATATAGAAAGTATACAGTCAATTTGTGTGATCAGTAAGATTCTATAGATGACACTCTTGGTACTTAATATTTTTGGGTTCATGTATTGAAATTAGTAAAAGTGGGAATTGAGATTGAATTTGAAATATTTTTTTCAAAGAAGAGACATTTTGAGGCATTTAATACCAAATTGGAAGACAACAAATTCCCAACAATACCTCTTGCATTAACTATTACCTTCATTGATATTCACCGATTTCTCCTCACTGGTATAAACTTATACCAATATTACCTAATTAACTACATAATATTAGCTATCTAACACAACATAACCACATCGTTTCAATTCTGATGTAGATTAGCGCATGCCCAAACTTTATTTATTACCGCCAGTTCCCTTCTAATACCTTTTATTTCCTCTTAATTCCCTTTTAATATCTCATAATACCTTTCATTTCTCCGATAATTCTCATAATACTTAATAATTCCTTTATAAATACTGTCAAAATACCTTAATTCCTTCTTAATTCCCCCAACGTGTACACTATTTCCCCCCAGCGGTTTACCCCTCGACAGAAAATTATTATCCTAAGATTTTAGTTTTTTGTAATTATTGAAATTTAAATTTAAAAAAAATGAACGTTCGAGAATGACGGCGACGCAAATAATAATTCTAAAACGAACAGTAAAAACACGATTTATGTAACTTCCTATTATGTGAGTAATTTGAATTATGCTGAAAGCGAAATGGCAAGAAATCTTAAAATATATCACGCAAGTCGAATCGATAATTTGTCAAAATTGGTCCGATAATTTAGAAGTTCCTTTTTCGCAGTCGAGTAAAAAGAGTGTGTGCTGAAAACCTCAACAATAGAAGTGAAACTCTCTCACCACATACTGGTATATTTTTGCGCCCTCTTGTTCACAGACACCAAGCAAACTTGTAAGTATTGCGACATACCATCTAGAACAATTTATCGGAACAGAGGAACGCCTAAATTTCAATTATTTATCTTTTACTGCCATCTATTAACAAGTTAATTAATTGCTTTATACTAGTACTGCGGTTGTATCCCTGCTTCAGTCACGCTTTTTCCTTACACTGTCGAACCATGACTAGTCAGGGATTGCCTGAATACGGTGGAAAATCTAGGCACCATTAATAAGGTCACCCTTATGTTGGTCGCAGCACATATTGGTATTGAGGACGATGAAAAGCAGACTTTCTTGCTAAGGAAGGGGCACCAAAAATTTCATAGGCCTGGAACTTTTTTGTGGCTATCCTAAAAGTCACGTCAGAATGGAGGTTCGAAAGTGGGAAGAAGAAAACAAAATCTCACGCTGGAATTCTACTCCTGCAGATTTCGGAAATCTGAAAGATTTATCTCTCATTCATCAAAAAGGACAAAGATTTCCTTACTCTCAGCAGAATGGAACTAGGAATATCGACAGGTCCCTTCAGTGATCATTGTCCTTTGAGGTATGACCTTAGGAAGATAGCCCGGGTAGAAGAACTACCACTTCTGTAAAGAAGCAATAGAAACTGCTGAACATAATTTGTGTTCATGTGAAGCAGTTTTCTCCAAAAGGCTGCAATACCTGAACAAGCCAATCTTAGTTTGATGAGATTTGGAAGGCGGCTCTCGGAAAGGTATTAAGGTATATCAAAAACCTACTGTCTGAATGGGAATAAGTACGAGGGAATTCACAAAATATCTTTTAGGTCACAGTGAATGTAAGGCATCAATGCTCAATGCCTCTTGTAATTCTAAATCTAAATTCTAATTCTACACTGTCGATCTGAATCACTCCTAGCTACCGCGCCTAAAGAAGTTTCGCTTCCAAAAATTGTTTTAGGACACCTGTATGTAAACAATCCATGCGCATCTCGTTATGCTGTATTACCTATTTACCGCCGTTTCATACGTACGTTCGTCTTTTGATGTGCTGAACGTTGATTGGATGGATTACAACTTTAAAATATTCATATCCTATAAAAATAAAAGTTTATACTACGACGTTGTGATAAATTTCATCGGATTTTTACATCATTTTCACAATCATTGATATTTTAAATTTGTTTTTCATAAAAGATGGCCTCATATTTCCTCCGAGAAAAAATCAAAACAATCGCTTCCTTCTGTGGATGATTAACACTGCTTTAATAGCCATTTTCAAAACAGAGTTGATATGTGGACGACTTATTTTTAAGCTAATTGATTTATTTTTTTGATATTTCATTGCTTGAAAATTTAAGAACATTTTGTTAAGAAGTCATATAAAAGTTTACGTACAAATATGTTTTGATCAGAATTTTTTACCAAAAAAAAAACAGTAAAAAACCAGAACATTCTGTAGATATTGTACTGCAGTACCTATATCTTTTTTTAATTTTTTTAATATTTAAAGCGAAACTTTATTAATCTCGTTATTTTTCGTTCGGTTACGCATGTCGAGCGTCACGTCACGTAACGATCGAAGTATTCATCGAAAAGCAGCAACGTTATGTTATTAACTATATTATAGCGATGTTATGTTCATAACTATATTGTAGGTTTATACATAACTAATACTATATCGTACGAATATTCTGTTGAGCAGGACATCAAATACCCATTAACCACCAACGATAGAATATGAATTCTTACGTTCGTCTCTATACTGATCAGGGTTCAAATTACATTACCAAAACCACGTAAACAAAATTAAATAATTTTAGCGATTTCGGGTTAAAAGCGTTTAGGGTTATAGCAATAAAGTTTCACTTGCACCGTGGTTTCATAATTTTTTTTGCTAATGAAATTGATGCCCCCTATGCCTTCTCTATTATAGCTAGTTTCGACCCTGTAACTAAAAACAACTAAAACCTCATAAATTAATTCTTTTCGCTCTAGTTGATTGTACCGTGTAAAACCGGCTTAAGATTTGTACGGATTTAGGTAAACCTACAAGTTCTAGAAACATTAAAGTTGATTTGAAGGACTGTAAATATAATATAAAGTTTTCAATTCGGATGATCGTAAGTCATGTTTTATGAGAGTATAACATTTTATGACATGTACATTTGTTATGGCGATTTTATTATTTTATTTATATAAACATGTTTATAACTTGTATCAGGCTACGTACATTAAACCTTTAGTTAAATTGCGCCTATGTTTCTTTGATATACAGGGTGTTTGAAGGATTTTATTATTTGTGTTTTTTTAAGCTGCCGATTTCAAGTTATCCAAGTAAATTATTAACTACTTTTAAAGTTCAATTAACCTTTAGTTCAATGTTACTTTTGTACATGGTGTCTCGAAAGTAAACCGTCATACATCAACTATAGATAGAAAATGCTGAGTAAAAAAATGTTTAATGAACTATAGTGTCCTATTTGCTACGGCTTAGAAGATAAATAATAAAATGTAAAACACCATAACATAACGAATAATTAATAATAGGTACCTAAAAAAACTAAAAAAAACAACATCCAATAGGACACTAGTTTTTACTCAGCACCGAATTTTCTGTCTACGTTTGACGTATGGCGGTATACTTTCGGGACACTCTGTATACTCTGAAAATGTTTTCAAAGTCCATATAAAAATTATCTGAAAACTTTCCATTTGAAACAATATCAGAATTATTAACTTCCCATTGGAAGTTATTGTAATGGGTCCGAAAATCGAAATCAAAAAGGAAAAAAAATTTTTATGTTTCAAGGTCACCACACTATTTTTACAATACTTTTAGAAAGATGTCTGTGTGTGTGTGTGTGTGTACGTATGTACGTACGTATGTACGTACGTACGTATGTATGTGTCCATTTCTTTCTAAGACGAAATCTCGAGAACGAAAAATGATATCGACTACGTTGGGGTGCCAATCGACGCGTATTAACGTATATATGATCTGAAAGGAATTTTTTTAAAATCGGTTCAGCCGTTCTTTTTTCTTAACCAAATAACCTCCAAAAAAGTAGATTTTACACAATATCTCGCGAATAAAAAATTATATCGACTTCGTAAGGGTGTCAATCGAGGCGTGTTAACGTCATTTTGATTCGACATAAATTTTATAAAAAATCGGTTCAGCCGTTTTTTTTTTTTTTTTAATTATTGATGTTTTAATGATTAAAATGATTACTTTTCTGTGTAATATCTAATTTAATTATTATTATTAAATATTTATCAAACTGGGAAGTTCGTCGTGTGGACCTCAAGGGTCGCACTTTAGTCCTAATAAACGACCCACCTCACGGCTTGTTTTAGATGATTTTCGTATAATTTTGAGGTATTTTTTAAATGGCTATAATTGAAATGTCCAGGAAATTTTCGAAGATTATTTTGATATTTATCAAAACATTCGACAGTCTTCTGAAAATAACGCGAAAATTTCTGATATTACGTAAAACGTAATAACTGAAACCATTTAAAAATAGAATTCCAGACCCTGTTGACGACGATAACACCTTTAAGCTTCCGTTTCATCCAGATTTCACTGTACTTTGTATATTTTGTATAAGATAAATGGGATTTTGCGTTCATATCTTCGACAAAATCTTCCAAAATATACACGGCGCATATTGTTTACGACCTTTCATCATATGTGCAACTGTATACACACTCTGCCGGCCGTATTTTCCTTTTGTGTTGCAGGTCATAAATTCAAAGCTGAATGAAAAATCGCCTAGTGTTACGTCACTATATTTTATATAGTAGATATATATTATTGTGTCATTGACATTGTTTAGTAAAAAGGTTGCGGCACTCGAAAAGAAAGTAAAGTCAAGTGATACGTCGTGAAAAGAACAAAAAAATACATCTCAGACTTTTGACCTGCACCAATTCTAGAATAACATTTTCTTTCTTGGAGATTGCGAATATATTTTCACCTGGTATGCAACTATCGAAATTAGGTCATATCCAGAATTTTCAATTCCTTTTCTCATGTCGAAAGAATATTAACAAATTTTCAAGTTAATTTCTTGTCGGTAGGTAAATAATATCGCCTAGTAAATTTTTAATTTATTTATTTTATTTATTTATTATATATTTATTCCTTTTACAATTGCTTTTCTCGTGTGGAAATAATATTTGAAAATTTTAAAATGATTTTCTCGTGCGAAAATAATGTTTGTAAATTTTCAATGGATTTTTTTGTGTGAAAATATTTGCAAATTTTCAATTGCTTTTCTCGCGTTGAAAATCGGACAGAGGGTATATCCACCTCATACATCTTTTTTCAGGGGTTGCAAAAATTTCACTTGGAATTAGGTCATCGAAATACATTTATTTGAAAAATTTCAATTATTTTTCGTGTGGAAAATAGAGCTGAGGACAACTCTTAGACATTTTTGTGGGGTTGCGAAAATTTTACGTGGCATTCTGTCATCGAAACACATTTATTTGTAAATTTTCAATTGCTTCTCATAGGTAATTATTTCTAGAAATACAATGATGGCGTCACAAACGAAATCGCTGGTTGTTAATTATTCTAAGCCTTAGTATTGACGCCAATGATCTCAGTTGTCGAACGTCTATAATCTAAAATCTAATTCCCAAAGCCTTAGATATTAATTTATTAGTTTCTGGCGTCACAGAGATTAAGAGCGTCGGTTTGTCAGCGGTTTGTGCCGACTCGACGATGACACACACAGCGATGTCAACTCGGCAGTTAGACGATGTGTCGAGGCGGCTGAGACTTGGCTTTCAGTCGGCATAGGCAATTGTCGCCGCGGTGTGTGTTTTGCATCATTGAAAAGCATTAACAATAAGTGCCGACTCGGCAACCGCCTCAGCTCAAAACACTGTGTGTGTCATCGCTCTAAGTGTCGCAACTATTATTTAACTATTATACGTAACAATTGCGACACAAAACTTGGTGTCGCCAGAAACCGGTGAAAACAATGGACTGTTATTAACAGTGTGAAAAACAACATTATTTTAGTAAATTTATTTTCATTTCCAGTTGGCACATAAATAATATATTTTACATAACAAGAAAGGAAACTTTATTAAGAAAAAATATTCGGACCGTCATGCCAGTGGAAACTTTCTACAATAAAGTAATAAAACTTGTATAGAGATATGGGCTATTTTTTAGCTTCATATTTCATGAGATTTTTTATAAGAACATACATAGAAGCAGATATAGAAGTAGGGATTACGACGGGTAACCGGGTACCCGAACATGATCGGCTACCCGAGAGGGATCGGTTCAGAGTCGTCCCTAGAGGTTGAGGCGCCCGGGTCAAAGATACCTAAGCCCCCCACTGTCAAATTCACCAAGTAGTGCAAATATTTTCATTTGAGTTTTAGGAGAAGCTGCATTCTTGTCAACCATCGCAAACATTTTTGAAGCTTCTTGAAGTTTTTACATTAAATGATTAAACTATACAATCGTTTTTAAGGAGGGCGTTAAGAATAAAATAAATGTAGTTATGGGCACTGTATCACGTAAAAGGTGATTAATTATATGGATATTTTTCGGTTTCAACACATGTTATATCTGTCGGTTTATGACGCGGCGCTCTGGTCAGTTTGACCCCCCTGGGGATAGCGTTTCTTGGTAGGTGAATTTCTTCGAAGTAGCATAGGATCAGAAATAAAGCAATTTTATTGTGTTACTAGCTGCCCCGTCCGGCTTCGCCCAGACTGCAATACACTACTCATTCGCTTCGCTCGTTCGCTTGAATTTTATAATTACATTACTCACTCGCTTCGCTCGTTCGTTTGAATTTTGTTAATACACTACTCACTCGCTTCGCTCGTTCTCTTGAATATTATAAATACACTACTCACTCGCTTCGCTCGTTCACTTGAATATTATAAATACACTACCCACTCGCTTCGCTCGTTCGCTTGAATATTATAATTACATTACTCACTCGCTTCGCCCGTTCGTTTGAATTTTATTAATACACTACTCACTCGCTTCGCTCGTTCGCTTGAATATTATAAATACACTACTCACTCGCTTCGCCCGTTCGCTTGAATATTATAAATACACTACTCACTCGCTTCGCTCGTTCGCTTGTATATTATAATTACATTACTCACTAGCTTCGCTCGTTTGTTTGAATTTTATTAATACACTACTCACCCGCTTCGCTCGTTCGCTTGAATATTATAAATACACTACTCACTCGCTTCGCTCGTTCGCCATATATGTATTTTTTAAAGCTTAATATAAAAATCGCGATTAAAAATCAGGGGTTGATCGTATAAGGGTGAAAATTTAGAATTGTATGTATTTTTCAATGCTGAATCATGAAAAAATAAAAACAAAAAATGTTGTCCAAAAAATAAAAAAAAATTTTTTGGGGTGGACCACCCTTAACATTTAGAGGTATGAAAAATAGATGTTGGCCGATTCTCAGACCTACCCGATAAGCACACAAAATTTCATCAAAATCGGTCCAGCCGTTTCGGAGGAGTTTGGCAACAAACACCGCGACACGTGAATTTTATATATTTTCGCTAGTTCGTTTGAATTTTATTAATACACTACTCACTCGCTTCGCTCGTTCGCTTGAATATTATAAATACACTACTCACTCGCTTTGCTCGTTCGCCATATATGTATTTTTTAAAGCTTAATATAAAAATCGCGATTAAAAATCAGGGGTTGATCGTATAAGGGTGAAAATTTAGAATTGTATGTATTTTTCAATGCTGAATCATGAAAAAATAAAAACAAAAAATTTTGTCCAAAAAAAAAAAAATTTTTGGGGTGGACCACCATTAACATTTAGGGGTATGAAAAATAGATGTTGGCCGATTCTCAGACCTACCCGATAAGCACACAAAATTTCATCAAAATCGGTCCAGCCGTTTCGGAGGAGTTTGGCAACAAACACCGCGACACGAGAATTTTATATATTAGATAGATATTCGCATTTATTCTACTGACGTTTCGGCCGGATTTACCGCCATCTTCGGAGTATCTAAATAGACAATTTAGGCTTGATGGTAAATCCCGTTGAAACGTCAGTAGAATAAATATATACGAATATAATATAACACAATAAAATTGCTTTATTTCTGATCCTATGCTATACTTCGAAAAAATTCACCTACCAATTCTGAAATTCTAATTTCAAGGATCACAAATCGCTCCTCTCAGAGTAATTAAAAAGCTACATAATAAAATTTATCTTAGCCAAGTGAGAATGGCTTGCTTATATTAGAATCTTGATTTTTAATTCAGCGGGTTTGTGCATTGACGGGTAAAAATCGAGTATTCCTGCCGGGTAGCCGATTCCAAAAATGAGAACGTTTCGTCGTCTGCTGTACTTACATAGAACAAAACTAGAACAAACATTCTATACATAGAATATATCAAGTTTCACTAAGGAAAACTTTGTTAAGTAAACTTCATTCGCAATTCACAGCTCTTCACGAAAAATATTTATACAAAATATTGTATGTACATAGATAACTTTCCGCTCGGAAAATCAGCGATTATAAATATCGACAGTTGTGATAATATTGATTTAAGGGGAATAAGTACTACGACAGCCTTTGTGATGTAAGTATTCGAGCTGGTAAAAAATAAGAAGTTGGGCCCAATTATTGTGAAATTGTTGTGGTTAAGAAGCTGGCATGTCGTTGGGTTAAAAGGTGACTAAATTGCTGTTTTTTTAGGGTTCCGTACCTCCGAACGGAACTCTATTACTGAGCTTACGATATCTGTCCGTCTGTCACAAAACTCTATCTCACAAACGGTAAGAGGTAGCTATTTGAAATTTTCACAGATTGTGTGTTGTTGTGGCATTAATCCTGGCAAATGATAATTAGAATTAAATAATCAATTAATTTCAATAAATTACTGTTTTTTATTTTACTACAACACTGACTCCAGTCGTACTTCTATACTGTACTATAGGGTGTGTAACGTCTTCGTTCAACTGGCTCAGTTGGTAGAGCGTTCGACTGATGATCTAAAGGTTCCTGGTTCGATCCCGGGTTTCAGATCTTAATTTTTTTTTATTTATCAAATATTCTGTTAATATATTTTTTTACTTTAAAAATTAATTAAATTGATACGGAAACATTAAAAGTAAAAAACTTTTAAAAAACAATCTTAAATATAATAAATCTGTTAATTTTTTACCCCTATCTAATTCCTTATTTTTATCATTGAACGGACCCTCGGTACGCGAGTCTGACTCGCACTTGGCCGGTTTTTTATAGTTTCCAACCACAGTGCTCTTAAATATTCCATGGCCATCTGCTCTATTTAAACAAGCACGAGTCGCTACTGAAATAGGGAATATATCCATACAGTGTTACAATAAATTTTAATATTCAAACTGGTGTATTATTAGTTAATAATTTTATGTAAATTGCAATATGGCGTTAATTTTAATTGGGAAAATGTATCTAATTACTGAAATTAATTGTTCCACTGGCATTAGCCCGTTAACTAAAACTATTTATGATGTTGGATCATACCACTGGGCGAAATAAATTGATTAATAGAGGTTCCTTTTCTGAAAGTACAAACAGGCCCGGTTTGAGGTAGGGACTGCGATGCGGGTGCGATCTGCACGGGCAACCTATTTTAAGAGGGGCCACAGTGGCTTTATTTAATCATAAAAAAATATCCAGTGCTTTTGATTTATTTCATTTTTTCACCTATAATATTATTAAAGTCTTATTTACTTATTTTGTACTAACTGTACACGCGGATTCGCTCGACCTCGATTCTTATATAACGGAATGATGCTGTGACATAATGATTTGTACCATACATTTTTTTAAAATTTATCGAAATTAATGCCACAGTTCTCGAGTTACGTATAAGCAAAGATATACAGACAGACGG
This sequence comes from Mongoloraphidia duomilia, assembly GCA_039654895.1. NCBI lineage: Eukaryota > Metazoa > Arthropoda > Insecta > Raphidioptera > Raphidiidae > Mongoloraphidia > Mongoloraphidia duomilia. The sequence goes on along the minus strand of CM077516.1, from coordinate 34,390,135 downwards.
ACCATTTTTTTCAAAAATGCGATAATAGACAGTTATAGTCTATAGATATCAAATGTTAAAAAACATTTTTTTATTTTGTACACTAGTACCTATAAGTACGTATACATTTCGAAACGTTTATTTCAAATATTTAATTAAGTAGTTAAATTAGTATTCTAATAAATTGTAGTATTGGTTTTTGAGCCGTTTTCAAAATACACGCCGTTTTATTAAACGAAAGTTCGCTTGGTGTGGACTTTTCGAGGCGGGTAATTATATATACGAACGGATCGAGTGTACCTATTAGAAATTTGTGTCTTGTGTTGGCATAGCGAGCATTTATCGCTTTAGTTTAGGCAGATCTGCTCAGTCATGGTGACGTCACGTGATCGTTTCAAACATCAATTGTATTTTTAAGCCTCACTTCCGAAAGCAAATTCCGTGACAAAAAATTCTACGTTACCGCGAGCTAAGAAGTTTCACTTCGATTAATAGTATAGACACAATACTATGTAAGAATGACACCGAGACGTCATCACTCGACAACGCCTATTGTTCTGATCTCCGCCGACTTGAACCCATACACGCCGTCTATGGTAGAAACCATTAGAGAGCAGCAGAGAGGGTAACGGTTGTCAAGCAGACAGTTCGTTGCTTATAGAGGTTGCTAGTAAGTGCGGTGCTTTGCCGCCAATAGGCTGATGTCTGTATCATTCTAAGAGTAATCGTATATGCCTATTCATTGTACATTAAAAGGGTAGATTTAATATTTCGAAATCAAATTTCCAGATGGAATTATGTTGCATTTCAAAATCAAAGTACATTGTCGATCTTCCATTGTTTAAAGATTGCTTTGTTATGCAAGAGTGTAGGTACTAGGTAAATTGAATGGTTTTGTCGGCCCTCGCACATTATTATGTATTAGACTGAATTTAATTAAGAGCCAACGTATTTCGTATTCCGTGCACACTTCAACCACAAACAGGAAATTCATATATTGATCTATTACGTTTAAATTTAGCTCTCTCTCGATCATACTCCTTGTGCCATAAATGAATTGGGATGTCATGTCGACTGAATCATAGTATAAATATACTATGAATATTATTGGTTTTACAAAAACGTTAATTACATTAGCTATGTTTGGTTTTGTCATCAAAAAATGTTCGAGATTTTTATTAAACGTCGCGTTTTGATATCTTATATAAATAGCTATCGCTTGAGTGTAAAATTTTTTCATTCTACATCTTAAAAAAATTGAGCGGAAATCATTCTTTATCTCCCTAATGAAGATGTCTGCGATTTTAATTAGTCGTTAGAAGATAAATAAACAAATGAAATGATCATCAGCCATGCTTTATCTTGAGAATATAAAAAGAGAAAATGTTTAGTTTTATGACAGTTACGAGCGATTTTTTTATTAGGTGGGAAGCATACGACTGGCTCGCCTCAGTCGAATTTTTAGAGTTCCGCATACCTCAGAATGAAAAAATATAACCCGTCTGTCTGTTCGTCAAGAGTGTCAAGACCCTTTTTCTCAGGAGAGGCCAGAGATATCAAGTTGAAATTAATATCAATTACTAAGGTCTGCTGACGGCCCCACAGTCCAGTAAAAAAATCAAGCTTACTCACTCGACCGTGATCAAAACTTACAGGGTACTTTTCGTTGACGTAGAATTTTGAAATTTGACTCGAAGGAAGACTTCATAGCACAAGTAAAGAAAAAAATCCGAAAATCATTAATTTCTAATTTTATGTGGAGTTTTCACGTGACAAACTTAATTTTTAGGAATCCGTCAAGACCCTTTTTCTCAGGAACGGCTAGATGTACCAAGTTGAAATTCATATCAAATACTAAGGTCCATAACCCCACAGTACTGTAAAATATTCAAGCTTCTAACTCATTGCAATAAAAAGGTACGGCTTTTCAAAAATCACATATTTTGATACTAACTCACTCATCAAAACCTGCAGTGCCGAAAGTAAGCGAAAGTGGCGTCATCCTACGCGATTATTGTAAACTATATTAAATTTTTATAACGCTACGAAACCCTCAAGGTACGAGTTTTACTCACACTTGTCCGTCTTTTTTTGCAATGTAGGAAAGTACCTACTCTGTATCACTGCAGAATCTGGCAGATTATTTTGTACCAATTTGTAAACTGTTCTAACTGTATCGTATATTTATAAATTATGGATGTGGAAAGCTGGGGGCGGTGTTTAGACTGTTAAAAATGATTTATTTCTTTATTCTCCTGCCACTTTTTAAAACAATGTCGGTCAATTTTCATATTCACGTCTTTATCAGCTGACTTTTAAAGTATGCAAGCCTTCAGTAAATCATAATAAACTAAGTCTGCAGCCACAGTTAATTTCATAGTTAACTATGAATTGTTTCAATAAGTTACTTTTAAAGTTGTATTTACTTTTTAAACGCTCTTCGCAGACCCGGACTGGCTACTATTTTGTTACCGGACAACTTCTTTGACTGACTCCAGCCCCCAGTTCAATATTGATGTGTAATAGTAGACTGTGTATCCAGGGCGTATTGAAGTATATTTTCGACGAGGCGTGACATTATGTTAAACGAGCGCTAGCGAAGCTTAACAGTTACACGTGTTGAAATTACGCCCTGATATACAATGTATTTTTTGTCCTACACTCTATAAAATAGCGGCTTTTGTTTTTATGTCCAGTATATTTTTAACATTTTTGACATTTCCCTTGTGTAGCAAACTTAACTTCAATAATGTATAATAGGTACTGTACACACGGACATTAAATGATTATGTATAAGTAGCCTCTCTAGGCTGTCACACACGCATACTTGTCAGTAGCTCTGTAGGTAGATCGCAGGTTCCCCTCCAGCCAGAGTATAAAATATTAAAATTACTGAATTTATTTTATTATTGAAAATTATAAATTGAAAAAAAAAAAATTATTATTGCATTTTTCTTTTAGCGCTCGGCTTGGCGCAAAGGTACTTTACCGCCCGGCTCGCTTCACCGGCCTAAAATCAGTAATTTTACGACTCGCGGTTTACATGTATGAAAAGCAGCCAATTTAGAGGAGGTAGGACGAAAACATCTTTACAGGCATCTCCCCAAAAATGTCTGCTATAATGACTCAATGTTGCCGAAATGTATCGCTGAAGTGACGTCTGTGGTGGACAGTTGGAACAGTTTTAGACCCTATCGTGTCTATAGTATAGTGTATGTTATATGATATTCTACTTTCCTTGGTCAATTCTTAAAATTGTTTGAGGTTATGTCTAGCATCGTTTTCAAATCTGAATATTTACACATCTCTTAAGAGTACCGGGGACTCACCGTTTTTACTTTCTAGCGACCCTAGGAGTGAGGAAAGTCTTGTTTTTATAACAACAATAAGTCGCCGCGATTGTGGAAAATTCGGGTTTGAGTCCCGACGGTGACATAACTTTAAATGAATTTTCGGGTAATGCATTGCAATTTTTACCGTTACGTCTTTCTATGGCACGCTGTTTTACTTTTTAAAGAAATAAATTACTGTCATAATAATTCATAATAAAAATTAGATATTTTTTGCAACACTTGCATCAAAAGTACAATTTTAGATGGCTGTGTACCGTTTGAAAAGTGATTCTTTATGGAAGATTCTACTGCATTCGAATGCTAGTGTTTAAAGTAAATTTTAACGCACTCCGTTCTCTGAAGTAACACTATTTTGTTTTACTTTATAACACACGTGCGTAAAATAGTACTTTATAGATTACTTTGCTATAATGTTACTAATAAAATATTTATCCAAATTGTGTTTTATTTGCCTAAAATGAACTTTTGAAGCCGTTGTTGCAAAAAATATTGTATGTAACATGTGTCTAAAGCTCGGTCTAAAGTGACGAATCTGACAGTCACGATTTTACAATACTCTCTTAAGGTTATGTTGCATTTATACCAGAACTTGTGTTCTTCGGCTCGCGCGGTAAACACATACTCGTTCTGGTATAAATGCAACATAACCTTAGGCTCGTATCGCAAAATCGTCACTAGTTGCATAAATTACTATTAATTCCGATGGCACGCCGTGTTACTTTATATGCGCGCCATTTTACTTTTTATTCTTAATTCTATGATAGTAATTTATTTGTAAAAAAAGTATAATGGCGTGCCATATCATTCGATGGGTGTCCTTAACAGGAATGCTGACTTAAACATTAATTTGTATTTAATAATAAGTAGGTACCAAAATTTTCAAACTAACAAACATTTTCTCTAGACTTGAAACAAAAAATATTAAAATTAACCACAAAACACCAAACTAGTTAGCTTCTTATCGCGACGTACGTTTCCCTAACCGTGTTAGCCTCATCAGGAGATGATTAAATCTAGATTTATTAAATTAGTAATCTACTGACGATACTAATATTTATGACTTTTTTAGTATCTTTAGGGTAATCCGGTCCTTGGTTGACGCCGAGTGAGAAACGCTGATATAGATTGCTTAAAATCTCATATTTCACAAATGCTCTTCATACTTGAACACAACTGCACTGCATGAAAGCAAAATATCTTCAGTATTTGCCATAAAAGTGTTCCTCAAAACGATACAAGCGGCGCTGTCTATCATTATTGAACAGATAAAAAACAGTTGATGCGTTTTAAATCACGTCTTACTTTATCTATGATCACGCTTCGATTTTGTTTATTCTGTTAAATAATAACAATTGAACATCTGCTATATTCACCGAATTTGGGAAGTGAGATTTCGAATTTATTTTTCTCCCTTATGCTAATCAATTATTTATACTTATTATTTTTTTAAGGCCACCAACAGCTAAGGTTAATTCACATTTTAAATTTAAAAAGAAAATTTAAATGCTACTTTTACCAGTTCTCGGATCAGATCTTGGGGACTGGGGGCCAGTGGCGTAGCTAAGTCAGAGAACCCTTCCCTTTTGTTGATGATAAAAAATTGGTCAACGTCTGTGATTGTGATAAATTATATCCCAGCGAGTTAGTGGACATTTTTGTGTAAATAATTTTTTGTGCAATATAATATTACTTGGATGCTGTTCTATATTAGCATTTTCTTCTCAGTTTGCCCGTGTAAAGGCAGGACCCAGGGCCCCTCGCACTCGAGGGCCCTTTCGCATTGCTGACCCTTGCTACGGACTTGTAATAGAGAAGCTATGGAAACGTTATATTATAATAATATATGTTATCGGGGGTTAAATTATGATAAAGTCATCCATTGTCCGTTGGTAACGGACGATGAAGTGTTCTCAACCTCGACAGTCAAGTAAATTTTTTGTTACGCATAAGCATTTCGTTATGTATTATTCTGAACGCACCTTTAGTTCAGTAGAATTCACATTGTGTTCCTAATTGTTAGATATTTCTGTATAACTAGCTTTTAATTAATTTTGTTAACAAATAAATAATGTAGGAAGTAAATATTGAAACAAATAACGGTAAAATTATGCAATTAATTCTATTGTTATTGGTATATAATGGCTTTGAATATTTAATGTGCCATTAGTATTTACAGGGCGTCAGAACGCCAAATGTGACCACAAGGCAAATTGGCTCATGTCGCTAAAAGTCGAATTTTTAAAATTTTATGTAATAGGTATTTTTGGAAACTCTAACTAAACTTCAAATTTAATGATTAATAAATTATCGGAGAAATAGGACTCAAGTAGTTCTTACTTTTTTGGTTTCGGTACCACCGAGCCTACGATATCTGTCTGTCCGTGGACCGTGTGTCCGTCCGTCTGTCATAAGACTCTCTCTCACAAACGGTAAGAGGTAGCTAGTTATAATTTTTATAGATTGTGTGTTGTGGCATGCATCCTGGCAAATTTATTAAAATTAATTGATTATTTAATTCCAATGAATTAAATAATCAATTATTTTTAATAAATTTATGTTTTTATTTTACCGTATTTCTAATAATACTGTAAAATATATACCGTAGTATATATGTACCGTAGATATAAAACTGTACCAAGTGAGTCTATTGAACGACGGACTTAGATTGTTCGGTTAGCTAAGTGGTTAGAGTGTTAGACTGAAGATCTGAAAGTACCCGGTTCGTTCCCGGGTTTCGGATCGCAATATTTCTCGTATTTTTATTCATCAAATATTCTATTCATATATTTTTTTACTTTAAAAATCAATTTGATTAAATTTGATACGGAAAAAGTTTGAAACACTAAAAAGAACAAAATAAAGACGTGTACCTAAGTAAAAAAAAACTTTTTAAAAACAAGCTTAAATAAAAAAATCTGTTAATTTTTTACTCCTACCTAACTCCTTATTTTTATTATTGTACGGAACTTTCGGTACGCGAGTCTGACTCGCACTTGGCCGGTTATTGGTTTTATCAGTTAATATCAGTTTTGAGGGCAACCCTGTCTTAACCTGAGCATAGGCGGGAAAAAAGTAATAATATGTACTGTACTTTGTGCTTTAAGTTTGATAATACTAATTATTGATTGATAGTGTACTATATGATTCATCAAAATCAGGCAAGCCGTTTTCGAGTTGATGTCGATACAAAAAGACGACAATTCAGGAAGCGCATGTTCTCGTCTAGAATCGAGAGCATGCGCTTCCAGAATAGTCGTCTAGATATCATACAAACTACTTGATAACTTCGTAACAAAACGAAATTACACACAAAGGTCTCGTTCCATGTTTATTTATATGCATTGATCACAATATATCTTATTTTACGAGAAATCTGACATAAGACGCTTTGCTTTGTGATCGTAGATATACAGGGTGTAAATTAAAAAATGGGTATGTCTGTATCTAGGGTACAGACAGATGATATGTTAAATACAAATAATTGTATTCGTTGTCATGGAAATTGTGTTTTAAAGACCACCAACAGCTAAGGTTATTTGGGCCTAGCACCAATTCATAATTTCAATTCTCTATTTTTTTTTTCAATAATAAATTAAAAAAAATTATTTTTTATTATTTAGGTATAGGAAAAAAAGAATTTTGTTTACTTACAATTGTGATATAAAAAGTTCTGTTGAAGTTGGTTGGACCCATTTTATGTGGTTGAAATTTAGAAAAGTTATTTTGAAGTTTGAATTGTTTTAAAGAAAATCATTTTAATTATATTCGTAATTATTAGTAGTGTTAATTTTTGATGGAAGTTCAGAGCTTCTGTGTGAACTTAGTTATTTAATATCAAGATAAAATTTTACACTTTACACTTTATCTTGATATTAAATAACTAAGTTCACACAGAAGCTCTGAACTTCCATCAAAATTTAACACTACTAATAATTACGAATATAATTAAAATGATTTTCTTTGAAACAATTCAAACTTCAAAATAACTTTTCTAAATTTCAACCACATAAAATGGGTCCAACCAACTTCAACAGAACTTTTTATATCACAATTGTAAGTAAACAAAATTCTTTTTTTCCTATACCTAAATAATAAAAAATAATTTATAATGTTTAATATACTACACACCTATTACAAAAAAATTTTAAAAATACTCTTAACTAAAATTACAGATTACTGATGATGCTACAAAGTGGCGAAACGTGTAATTCTTCTCCAATTTTTATCAATTAAACCGTTCTGACAAATTTTACTAAAATTTTCTTTTGGTATCATGGCTGATTAAATGACTGAACATTTCCAAATTTTTTCACAATTTTGTAATTTTGTTGTAAGCTATCGGCCATAAGAGCTAATGTAAACATGTAGTAGATGTTTTGATTTTTTATTAAGGAGGTTCCGAGCTACTCTTAATAGTCAATCGTTGCTATGGAAAATTGTTTAAAATATTCACTGTATTTTCTATGTAATCGACTACACATTTACATAAGGTCTTATGGCCCATAGCTTACTACAAAATGACAAAATTGTAAATGTTCTCAATGTTATTTTACCTATGTTACCTTTTCTAAGCCAAACCTGTATATTATTTTCTTAAAAAAAATAAAAAAAAATATTTCAAATACCTTTTCAGTATCTATTTACATTTTTATTTAACTTACTCAAAAAAAGTAAGAAAATATTTGTATTTTATTTGAAATACTGCATTTTGTAAAATATATTTATTTGTATTTAAATACAAACAAAATAAAATATAGTTACTTCTTACCACAACAGTTTTATTGATGGATGTACATTTCGAAAGCTAAGCATTCATCTTCAGCGAACACTACATTTTTTTGTATTTAAATATTTTTAGAAGTATTTTTTCTGCAGGGGAGTCAATATTTACACAAGTTAAATTTTACATAGAAATTTCCAAAAACAGTGTAGTACTTATATAAGTATAAAAATAAAGATCTTGATATTTTTATTACTAAATAAACAAACCATATAAATTGTAAAAGTTTTTATACGTAGGTCGTAGGTATTTATAAACTTTCATTTTTCGTTTTGCGCATTGAGAAATTTAATTTATTGAAAACATTTGATTTCAAATCAATTATTCGAATAAAAACGTGTCTCTCCGTTAAAGTTCACCGCCCTTAAAAACAACAATATTTCTAAGAAATGTTCAGGTGTTTTTCTTCTTAAGTTTACAAACTTCTTTTGTCTTACTTATAACTTTTACTTTTATTTCAAGTTCCGACGACTCTTTTGTTTCTTGTCTGCCGTTCTTTTGTTTCCTTTTTTTAATCCTTGTTTTTAATATATTTTAGATCATTCTTCGCAACGCTTTTGAAGTCTCTAATTCAGAGATTGATTTAAATTTAAAATCTTGTGTTTTATCGAAAATAGTATTTTGAAAACTGTCCTTAATCCTCATAATGTGCTAAAATTTAATGTTTTAGTTCACGATTAGTCGTTACCCGCGGCTTCATTTGGAATAATGCCGGTTCGACAAGAATCGGTTTATTATTAAAAAAAATTAAAAAAAAAGAGTTCGTGCGTAACCTTTACGCGCGGATGAAGTAAAAGTCCTTTGGTGTTGTGACAGATAGAGATCACTTTTTTCACTCGGGCGAAGCCGAACCGGCCAATTATTATAATTCAAAAACTTTTCTGCGGGCGTGCGCACAACAATTCACCAAAGTTTCATCGCAATTGAAGAAAATTATTAATAAATAATAATTTTTATAAATAATAATTATTATAAATAATTATTAATTTTAATGAAAAAAAGAAAAATTTCACCAAGCCAACTGGGTATAAATAAATATGAAAAAAAACCAAATATTACACGGAGCCAACTGGGTTCGAACCCAGGATCTTATGCATAGGAGGCAGTCGTTGTAACCACTATATCAGCCCTTGCAGTAAACTGCTATATTATTTTATGCTATAACGGTTGGAAATAAAATCTCCTGCTGTCTGTATCCGCTTAAAATAAAGTCAAATGACATTTATTTTTTATTGTTAATAAATAAATATCTAAATTTAAGTTATTAATATTTGCAGGTACATGCATACATTAATAAATGCGGAAGCTTCGTAAACGGACTATAGATTATTCTGAACGTTACTTCCGTCCGAAAGATCTCAGTTACCCTCAAAGCGCGCATAAAGGAGTTTGACTGCAAAAATTCTACTTAAAAACTATCTATTTTATTTTCAAATTATTAGTCATTAGTGTAAAGCAAGCTGTAATTTCTGATCCAGACAGTTGTCCCACCACCAGCAACGGGATTTCCACCATATGTTATTTTTACCTTGTTAATTTAATATTATTATTTTAACAAAAATACCAAAATATTATATTGTCATCAAAATTAGATACGACTGCAAAGTTTCAAGCTAAATGGACAAGTGGAATTTGGTAAAAATGTGTTACCAAATTTCACTTTTTATATACAGAAATGTGAAGCTAAATAAAAGCGTATATAATTATTTGTATTTTCATCATACTAACTTACAATGTCCAACGATTAATGAATTTGTTATTATTATTATTATTATTTTGTAATTATGCCGTGTACTTTTTAATGTAAAAGTTGCTTTATATGCAAAAGGTCGAAAAGCATACAATTGTCGTTTTTTGTTTGAAATTAATTTTCAGCAAACATTGCACAAGAACGAAATTGAAATAAATGCTATTTAATGATAAAGATTACACAGTTCCAACTGCGAGTTCAACAAATGTGTTTCTCGTACGTTTTATTGTCTTGTTCATTTAACTACTGTCTAAAATATATAAAGGCATCCCAGTCAATGTGGTAAGTGAAAAAAAAGGGTACGTTCCTCTTCCACATAAACACACGGTCGAAGTTATACTTCATACATTGGCTTTTTTTTGAGGACAGTGTGGTCCAGTGGTTAGCGTCGCGGCCTCTGGATCAGATTGTCGTGGGTTCGAATCCCGGCTCCGCTCATGAATGTTTTGTGAGATGTCATTTAGTTTTAAGTGAGTTATGTTATTTAATGTAATCAAGACGCTAATGACCTAAGTTGTTGACGCGTCTATAATTTACAATAAAAAATAAATGGGTGTGTGCTTATGATCACACGACATAAGTGAAAACTTGAAACTTCAGGTTTTCTAATTTTTGGAATCATCTATTACAGCGTATTTATGAACTAAAAATAATTTATTACTAAAATTGTATTTTTAATTAATTCCACCTGCGCTATGAGTGGCAGTGTGTACACGGCCGTTTTTATGATATAAGTATCAGACATCAGTATGTTGCGAATTCTTACGGTCGGGTTGCGAATTTTTACGGAAGTAGTTGCGAACGCTGGACATTTTTTCAGTACCCAGGCAAAAAGTGCCTAACGCGCCTAAGGAAGTTTGCCCTGTCAGTATTTTTAAAATTAATAATTAATCAATATTAGATAATAAAATCCATTGATATCATAACATCTATGTACGTAAGTATCCAAAGCCTGCTTACAATATTACACTATTTTGAAACGTCAAAAAATTGAATTTTAAGGTAAATTCCGATGACGCGCCGAAAGAATCCGAATGCGTGTGACGTCGTAATGTTTTATGTATGGTCTTTGTATCCATGGTTACTAAGTTAAAAATTTATTATTTTTGATAGTATTGCACATACACAAATGACCACACAAATTTGAATATTACGATGTCACAAACATTCCTGGCGCGTTTTGTAGTCACGTGATATTTTCTAATTTTTATAATACATTTTATCTAATTAATTTGTTATTAATTATCTATGGCCAAAAAAATCGTTTGGTTTTTCAATATTGTTTATAATAAATTAAAAAAAAAATTTTTTTTAATTGAAAGACAAACTTTTTTTGTAGTCTGAACTAACTCAAACAGGACTATAACTATGTACAGTGCAACTAGACGATGAGACAACGTTTCGTTCTCTTTATTATACAAGGTTTTGTCCCGCCTTTCTGCCCGTTATGTTTTAAATAGGATTGTTATGTGTGCTCAATGGGTTCGTTCCAATGCACCAAGCAAATCGCATGTTTAATCCCGATACAGATTTAAAATTACACATCTTTATTAATACAGGAAATAATTCACAGGTACTTATATGAACAAAATTATTGATTTTATGCAAGCTTAAATCTTGTCCAACAGATGACGTTGTGTCGGGGGTGTCAGGTATAAATAAAACAATTATTATAAACCATTAAAACTAGGAAAAAGTATTTATTAATAAAATATAGTTGAGTTGCTATAAACTCCACGTCGGTACAATATCAATGCTACCTTACAACTGCCTCTTTGTTCATCTGTTAGGTATACATATTATAATATAATCTAAATCTATAATGACCGTTTCCCAGAACTCCGTACTTACAAATAGTCCAAGAGCCCGTGACACTCAAACCCTATAGAACACCGTAAAGGCCAGTTCACGGGTATTTGGGAAATTTAAACCCTGCAAAAGAAGAACACAATGGTTGGCAGGCTGGCGTGGGCCGGGTCGTGAAAAAGGAATAACTTCGGGTCCCTGGAAAAACCAGTGGACATATGTATCTTCGAATAGAATGATACTAACTTTATTTTAAAGTTTATGTTTTTAACGTGCTAAGAACAGCAAGAAAATTTCTTTGCTGCACATTCACTAATTTATTTCATTTCACTTTTCAAACGTGTATTTCTTGCGATAGAAGTAGCCTCCGACAGCGAAAAACGAAGCCCGCTCTTGATGCAATAATTGCTTTTTTTTGATGAAAATCCCGCCAACCGTACACGAAATGATTTTAAAAGTGAAAACCTTTCACTTGAATGTTATTTTAAGTCGGATCAACGGAACCCGCCAACCATCCGAGTTTTATCACGTTAAAAACATAAACTTTAAAATAAAGTTAACATCATACTATTCGAACTTTCGAAGATACATATATGACCACTGGTTTTTCCAGGGACCGGAAGTTATCCCTTTTTCACGGCCCGACCCACGTCAGCCTGCCAATCATTGTGTTCTTCTTTTAAGCAGGGCTTAAATTTCCCAAATCCCCGTGAACTGGCCTTTACAACGATCCATAGGGTTTGACTGTCACGGGCTCTCCTATTAAAAGGTCTGGTCATATCAGTGTTTTTGTAATATACTTACTTTTTAAAGGACATAATATTTATTGCACACAAAAAGGATCATATTACACACGAATATTTAGTTATTTTCAAGAGCCGTTGAAAATATTACGACAAATGTTGCGTCAAACGATTCCCGACTTTCGCAAGTACTCAATTCGTATACTCCAATATAAACAAAATCTAATTTATGTAGTTATCCAATCAGAATATATTATAAATTAAATGAAATTGTACAACTAGTAAAATCAATCAATTCAATGTACATTTAATTTATCTATATATTTATATTATCTATACTTACTGTTATAACCGGCTTCGCCCGAGTGGGGTTTATAACGGGAGCATTTTGCTCAATCTAAATAGTGACCGTAATTTGAAAAACATATCCCCTCCCCGTTCAGATTTTTTTTTCGAAACATCGAACATATAGATATTTAATTTTTTAAGAAGAGTATTTTTGCCGAGTTTAATGTTTGTAGCTTAAACGGTTTTAGGGATACGCGTACTCATCAAAGAGTTTCCACCCCCGTTTTCACCCCTGAGAACGTGAATATCGAAAATAATATGTCGAATTCTCTTCGATTTTGAAAAACAACAATCATGTCAAATTTCGTGTTTCGTAAAAAGGACTATTTTATTAAATCTTCTTTTTCATCCCTTTAGGAGTTAAATTTATCAAAATTAGTTCTAAGGGGGCGCCTACGTCATAGTAGTGTAGTAAAATCAGGGGCGGGCTTAGCACCCGCTTAACACAGCTGTGTGTGTTCAAGCTTAGTATTCGCTGACAGACATCAAAGTGCCAACAATTGAGTGAGTCTGCTGTTGTTTCTATATGCTATGTTTAAGGTCCACATATATGATTGTATCTTTCTTTTTTGATGGTTTGGAATGAAAACCAGCTTTAAGCTGATTTCCATACCATTTGATAATTTTTTTTTTATTTTATCAATAAAGGCGTTATTATTATTATTATTATATGTTAGAAATCGCTTTGAATGGAACATCTTTTTTTGGAACAAAGTGGAAATCCGGAAGAAATGGCACAATAAGACAGGGCTATTGTGCATAAATAACACACACTACACGGTTCAACCATTCACATCGTATTGTTGTTAAATAATGTAAGATGTTGTCGAAGAAGCCACTTCACTTGTACAAAGGTACAAGAAGACATGGGATAAACAACTAAACTTACGTACCTATAGTGCTCGTCAAAAGTACCCCCTTCTCTTCTATTACCTTTAAAATAACATTACGTAAAACATCCAAAAGGTATGCTTTTATATATAGCCATAGGAACTGAAATACATCTAACCCTCGATTTGAACGGTACTCCAATAAGAAACATGGATGCAGAAATGTGAAACTTCTATACACGCGATAGATAGGACTGTAGGAGCGATTCCGATCGGATATAGAAAAAGAGTGACGGAAGTAGTGGTAGGGTTGACGAGAAAAGAATACAACTGACGTAGTAGCATACCTATTGGGATCCGTCAAATGAGTATATGACAACTGGTGGCAGAAAATTGTACTAAAACGAGGGAAAATTTTACATGCTAACAGTGCAAATTTATCGTGAAATTGTTTATTACAAATATAAAAAAAAACTCGGGTCGCAGTGCCAAACCCTGCCGACAATATAGTGTATTTGCTAATACATCAGGCACTGTGGCATTATTATGTGAACTTAAGTTTGTTTTTTGACAAAATAAAAAATTTAACCCCTTAATACGTCCCTTAAAATAATTAAATTTTTCTAAATTTCAATATTAGACATGGATTTTATCAGTACACGCAATTAAATACACCCTTCCATAAGTAAATCCGTATCAACAAACTAGTGTTTTCATAAAATTTGAAAGTCCGGTCCTGTCGGGCCGATTTTATTAAAATTTTAGCAGCACATTTTAATCTTTACTAAAGAGTTAAACTTCAATTTTGAAACGATTCTGACAAATTTTTCGGTATTTTTGGGCCCAAAAACTTTTTGGAACCCCTAAATACAACCCTGAAAATGGTCCGATCGGGCCCATTTTAAATAGGCTTCTTGCGGTGATGGGTTCCAATGTGTGTACCAAATTTCGTTTCAATCGATTAAGTCTGTCGAGAGATATCGTGTACACACATATATATATATATATATATATATATATATATATATAAATATATATATACATACATATATATATAAACATTTTTAAAAATGGTGCCAAAGTGTTCAGAAGGCTATGAAACGTCGAGAAATTTTGGTCCGACCCCTAGGTCCCGCCATCCGACCGACGCCAATAGTGTATGTGCCATATTATGGCAAATACACTAACAAGTAAAATAAACAAAAAGTTTATCGAAAATGGAATTCGCGACGTTTTTTAATATCATGGCATTAAACACTGTCAGTTATTGCCTTGTAAAACTTACTTTACAGAGAATTATTTTCTAATGAAATGTGGAAAAATTGTATTTATGAATTAAAAAAATATTTTATATTAATAAAAATTTTGGAGCATACAAGTAATTCAAGAATTACAAGGCGCGATATTCATGTAGGTACTGTGTGTAAACGGTTTTATTGAACATAGGGAAAATAACAATGAGAAGATTTATAATTTTGTAGTAGGCTATGAGCCATAAGACCTAATATAAATATGTATTGGATTACATAGAAAAAATAGTACAGTGAATTTTTTAAACAATTTTTCATAGCAACGGTTGACTATTAAGCGTTACTCGGAACCGGCTAAATAAAAAAGTCATGATGTGTCGTAAGACACCCGATAGAAGCTATGCTTTTTACGCATTGTATATAAAACCGAATTTATCAAAGATATAAATAATACAATTAAAAAGTTATTATTTGATCGCCATTTTGAAATCTGACGCCATTTTATTTTTTTGTGTCTTATAAAATTCTCAAATACCAATTTTCAAAAGGATCGGATAATTTTTACAAAGAAATATATTCCTATGACCGCCATTTTGAAATATGACATCATTTTATTTTTTTGTGTCCTATAAAACTCGCAAATATTAATTTTCAAAAAGATCGGATCATTTTTGCAAAAAAGTACATATGGCCGCCATTTTGAAATCTGACGTCATTTTATTTTTTTGTGTTCTATGAAACTCTCAAATATCAATTTTCAAAAGGATCGGATAATTTTTACAAAAAAGTACATACGGCCGCCATTTTTAAATCTGACATCATTTTATTTTTTTGTGTCCTATGAAACTTTCAAATACCGATTTTCAAAAGGATCGAATAATTTTTACAAAAAAGTATATATGGCCGCCATTTTGAAATCTGACGTCATTTTATTTTTTTGTGACCTATGAAACTTTCAAATATCAATTTTCAAAAGGATCGGATAATTTTTACAAAAAAGTATATATGGCCGCCATTTTGAAATCTGACATCATTTTATTTTTTTGTGACCTATGAAAGTCTCAAATATCAATTTTCAAAAGGATCGGATAATTTTTACAAAAATGTCCATACGGCCGCCATTTTTAAATCTGACGTCATTTTATTTTTTTGTGTCTTATGAAACTCTCAAATATCAATTTTCAAAAGGATCGGATAATTTTTACATAGGACTACTACATATTTCCGCCATTTTGAAATCTGACATCATTTTATTTTTTTGTGTCCTATAAAACTCGCATATATCAATTTTCAAAGGGATCGGATAATTTTTACAAAAAAGTACATATTATGGCCGCCATTTTGAAATCTGACGCCATTTTATTTTTTTGTGTCCTATGAAACTCTCAAATATCAATTTTCAAAATGATCGGATAATTTTTACAAAAAAGTATATATGGCCGCCATTTGGAAATCTGACGTCATTTTATTTTTTTGTGACCTATGAAACTCTCAAATATCAATTTTCAAAATGATCGGATAATTTTTACAAAAAAGTACATACGGCCGCCTTTTTGAAATCTGACGTCATTTTATTTTTTTGTGTCCTATGAAGCTCTCAAATATCAATTTTCAAAAGGATCGTATAATTTTTAGAAAGGAGTTCTACATATTTCCGCCATTTTGAAATCTGACATAATTTTATTTTTTTGTGTCCTATAAAACTCGCAAATATCAATTTTCAAAAGGATCGGATAATTTTTACAAAAAAGTATATATGGCCGCCATTTTGAAATCTGACGTCATTTTATTTTTTTGTGCACTATGAAACTCTCAAATATCAATTTTCAAAAGGATCTGATAATTCTTACAAAAAAGTACATATGGCCGCCATTTTGAAATCTGACACCATTTAATTTTTTTGTGTGCTATAAAACTCTCAAATATTAATTTTCAAAAGAATCGGATAATGTTTACAAAAAAGTACATATGGCCGCCATTTTGAAATCTGACGCCATTTTATTTTTTTGTGTCCTATAAAACTCTCAAAAATTAATTTTCAAAAGGATCTAATAATTTTTAGTGTGCTTTATTTCCTTAGTCTGATTTTATTACATTTATCCGAAACGTTACCGGAGAAAGACCTTTTGCCTGTGAAAATTCAAAAGTACGATTTGCACCCGGACGAAACTCGGGCCGGTCAGCTGGTTACCATAATATTGTATTGTCACCGGAGCTACACATGTTTGCAAAATTTCAACTCAATCGGATCATGGGAAGTGCGTAAAAATTCAAAAGTACGATTTACACCCGGACGAAAGCCGGGCCGGTCAGCTAGTTACCATAATATTGTATTGTCACCGGAGCTACACATGTGTGCAAAATTTCAACTCAATCGGATCACGGGAAGTGGGTGAAAATTCAGAAGTACGATTTACACCCGGACGAAAGCCGGTCAGCTAGTTACCATAATATTGTATTGTCACCGGAGCTACACATGTGTGCAAAATTTCAACTCAATCGATCGCAAGATTTGTAACAAATATACGGGATCAAGCTAAATAAAACCACCGTTTAAAAAACAAAGCATCTACTACCTACTTATTTTTGCGTGATGCCAGAACATACGTTTTTATTTGAGAATCAGTTCGGTTGCTTTTGCGTGATGCCAGAATATTTTAAAACTCGCAGTCGCATAAGAAGTTATTTACTTGAAAAAAAATCATGTAAATCGGATCAGTGGTTCTCGAGTTATAAGCGTACAAAAGGGACATAGAGACAGAGAAAGTCAAATTGTTCGGGAAGGTATGATGAACGTCGAGAAATTTTGGTCCGATCGACGTCAATAATTAGTTACACGTCATTTTAACTCAGTAGGCCAGGGTTTTTAAACTTAAATTCAAACATCAGCAGTCAAAAAATTGAATAACTATATTGAAATAATGCAATATAAGACAGAGCATACGCTATCTTCCAATATCCATATCACACTGTGCAACAGACAAGGACAACCGAAACAAGTTCGCGATTTATTAGATAAAGTCGCATTTATTTAGTTTAATAATCATATAAATCTGTATAAAAAAACTGTTTTAACACAATATTATACATGAAATCTATCTAAAATTTTCTGCTCTTTCGTTTAAGACAGGTTTCGAATCGATCTGACTTAAATTGAGCAAACTATAAGCAAAAAACACCGTTTTTTCTAATTTGCTCCCCTCTGGGGCCAAAATTCAAAAATCGGGCGACGTTAGGATCAAATAGACCCCGAGAGGAATCGAACAAAAAAAAAGTTTTTTAAAATCGGTTAACCCGTTTGGGCTGTACGACTGATACAAAAAATCCGTTACAGATTGACAGATTCACAGATTCACAGACGTACAGACAAAGCGAGTGTATATAGGCGCTTTTAGCTTCGCTAAGATCGCGCCTAAAAACTCGGGTCGCAGTGCCAAAACCCTGCCGACAATATAGTGTATTTGCTAATACTGGCATTGTGGCTTTATTATGTAAACTTAAGTTTGTTTTTGAACAAAATAAAAAATTTAACCCCTTAATACATCCCTTAAAATAATATTTTTTTTCTTAATTTCAATATTTTTATCAATGCAACCTGGGTACCAAATTAAATACACCCTTCAGTAAGTAAAGCACTATCCGCAAACTAGTGTTTTCATAAAATTTGTAAGTCCGGTCCTGTCGGGCCGATTTTATTAAAATTTTGGCAGCACATTTTAATCGTTACTAAAAGGTTAAATTTCAATTTTGAAACGATTTTGAGAATTTTTTCGGCATTTTTGGGCCCAAAAACATTTTTCAACCCCTAAAAACTACCCTTAAAATGGTCCGATTGAGCCCATTTTAAATAGGCTTCGTGCGGTGATGGATTTCAACGTGCCTACCAAATTTCGTCAAAATCAATTAACTCTTTCGAAAGTTATTGCCCGCACACATATATATATATAAATATATATATATATATATATATATATATATATATATATATATATATATATATATATATAAATATATATATATATACATATATAAATAGACATTTCCAAAAATGGTGCCAAAATGTTCAGGAGGCTATGAAACGTCGAGAAATTTTGGTCCGACCCCTAGGTCCCACCATCCGACCGACGCCAATAGTGGATGTGCCATAAATACACTAATAAGATGTACTTATTATCATACTGCACATTGCACAACAATAGTTGAATCTCTGATGATTGGCAAATTTATAGGATTAATTTTATATACAAATATTTTGAGGTTAATAACTTACCCACTTATTACAATATAACTTATGATGTTGCAGTTATGTGTTTACATTATTCACCTAACCCAACCTTAAAGGCGCATTGAACGTGGATGATTAATTTCGTGGAGATTTTCTTTTAATTTTGATGTTTTTAAGCAATATGTCGTAAAGATTACTGCTTTTGACAGTTCATTTTGCATGCATTTTTCTCGTTATATTTCCGACATTTGATAATATGCCCGGCTTTGAGAATCCGTTCTCCTTCAACAAAATTCCTTTGTTTAGGATTCGTACCGGCCCAATCACAAATTGCACTTATATTTATCATTTCTTATCACTTTGAAAATCATAAAATTACACGCAAAAGTATACGCCGTATATGAAATTTCCCTCCCTCTGCGCCATGTTTTTTAATCTCCACCTATCTGACGGATCCCAATAGAAGGACTTGGACTATAAAGACAAGACATCACTTGACACTTAAACTCAGACGCAAATGACTTCAGTTGTCGAGCGTTTGTAATCTACAATCTCTCTTTTCTCCTCCCCTATCCCCTCTCCTTCTCTTCCTCCCCTTTCTCTACCCGTCTCTCGGTGTGTGTCGCTTCTTTCATAGTGTGTATATCTTATAGTGCCTCTCCTTCCTCTATCTCCCTCTCCTATCTCTCCCCCTCTCTCAGTGTATGCGTCTCTCTCTCTCATTTATACAGGCGTTACAGCTTTTAGAAAGATTTTATTTACTAAAAATTAATGTGTCATACCTATGACACGTTGCGTTTATGTTGTCTCAAATTACATGTCTGCAAATTATTACATTTTGATGTTTTATTTTCTTTTCATTAAATGGTTGGTTGTGCTCATAATACTTTGAAATTACACTTCCGGATGCGTGCAATTGGACAGCTTTTACAGGTTTGTATTTTTGGGGTTTCGTAACTTCGAACGTAACCCTATTACTGAGCCTACGGATGTCTCTCCGTCCGTCCGTCTGTCTGTTACAAAACTGTATCTCACAAACGGTAAGAGATAGCTAGTTGAAATTTTCACAGATTGTGTGTTGTTGTGGCATGAATGCTAGCAAATAATTAGAATTAAACGATCGATTAATTTTAATAAATTAATGTTTTTTTTTATTTTATTTATTCAGTTCAGAGTCTGTTCTTTCCATACGATGATGCTGAGCTCTGTTGTCGAACATCTACTAATGTATGTTCTACAAAAACATGTATGGTTTGTGGTCGCCTTTAGTATAATTATCTGATATATTTGATGTGCTTACTAAATAGTATTGGTAGTAAATAACGATTTCTAAGAAGCGATTTCTATGATGGAGGCCACTCCTAGGAAATACGTGGTACTTCAGCTGTTAGTGAGGAATTAAGAAGATTATATTAATAATATTATCGTATTATAATTCGCTTAATAATATTAAACGTACAGTTTTAAGTACCTACATATTATTCAATTTACATAATCCAAGATTTAATAATAATAATTAGTTAAAATGACAAATAGTCCAGCACGTACAGGCGCATGAGTATTAAAAGCTATTCGGCCAAAACTTTTTTGTGCGATTCTCTTTAGTAAAAAAAACGCAAGTTGCCACGAGACAACTTGTGCCATATTGAACGCAATTTATTATTTTAACAATTGCAAGATAATGAAATTTTTGAACGGGACACATTTTTTGTATTCTTTGACTAAATACGAACATAAAATGCCTCATGACTTTTTGCAATAAATTCAATATTTTCAGAGATATGATTTTTTTAAAGTTCGAAAAATCACAATTTTGGTAACTTGTGAACCATTAAAAATGAGTCAAAAAATTCAATGCGATACAAAAAATATTTTTTTTTATTCTTTATACTATTGTTAATAAGATCCATTAGCGAGAATTAGAAAATTTTCATTATTCCACTGTTTTTTTATGATTTATAATGCTCGCAGAACGATCAATGCGGCTGTGAGTCAGAGAGAGAGACAGCTAAAGTATAGCGCTGTCTCTCACTGACTCACAAGTCACAACTGCATCGACCGTTCAGCGTGCACTATAAATTTAAAAAAAAACAATGGTTAAAAAAGAAAATTTTCTTAATCTCGCTAACGGATCTTTTTTATAGGAGGAGGACATATAATTGTGTCGAAACGTCGCCTATAAAATAAAATAAAGAAAATTTAATCGGGAAGAGGCTTTTTTATTAATTATATGTACTTATTTAATAGTAGTTTGTATATCTAGATGTGTAATGGACTACTTATTATTATAACGACTGGTGACAGTTCCTATGTAAAAACGAGTCGTAATGCTATTGCGCATACGAGATATATATGGTATTTTTTGCCGTATGCACTACAAAATACTTAAGTACTTTTCACTTCCTTTTCAAACATTTTTGACAATTTATTTGCGTCGCCATCTTTACTTCTACAGTAAGCCGTGAAGTTCGTGAGTAAGTAATGGCAGACGCACGCAGGCGGATAGAGCGATTAAACAGAAGTTGCTATGGCTATGCATACATCGAAAGTGGCTATTTTGTAGTGGGTCTGGCAAAAAATAATAATATACAGGGTACATCGATATTCAAATAATTAATTTTTAAAATTACGGTGTAAGTAAGTATTATTAAAGCTGGATGAACAGCGAACGTTGTGTCACTTTATACGTAACCTTGCACATTTAATTATTATGGTTTATGTAAATTTGTTTTTGTTTGATTAGTAAACATTTTGGTGATATTCTTCGTCGTATATAATGTAACTAAATTGTTATAAAATAAAAAACAATTGTATTTAAACAGTTTCTGTATTGTTGTCTGTTTGCGGCAGAAGTTGCCTACTTGTGAAAATGCTGGAACAAATCCAACAATGGAATAGGAAATGAGAAATTCCCCATTGTTACGCATCATTACACGCTAATAGTTGAGTTTGCAAGAGACTGACTTGTTTATAAGTTTTGTTGACTTTATCCTCCTTTACAATTTGCCATACTCCTTGACAATTTACAATCCTCCTTTACAATTTACCAAAATTGTTGTTTTAAATTATCTATATCCACATAATATAAATTGATTGTGCAATCGTGCATTGTTATGTAATGTTTACTAAAGTTTAATAGGGTAGAGGCACCCATTTCCGACCACTCGCCTGTGATCGATCACTTCTATATCTATACATACTATACATTGTATATAAAAGGAAGTTTCGGTATGTGTCTGTCTGGCTGGATGTCTATCTGTATCGGCTAATCTCGACAGCTACTGAATGGATTTGAATGCGGCTTTTACCATTCGATAGCTTATTTCTTGGGGAAGGTGTAGGTCTATATTCTGTCCGGCCCGGTTTCGCCCGGGTGAATCCGCTATATCCGACCGATTTGAATTCGGTTTTTATCATTCAATAGCTTACTTCGTGTCTGAAATATAATATTAAATTCGAGTGAACGAGCAAAGCGAGTGAGTAATGTATTAATTAATTATAAATTCGAACGAACGTGCGAAGCGAGTTCGTAGTGTATTAATTAACAAATTTCAAATTCGAGCGAATGAGCGAAGCGAGTGCACCCGGGCGATACCGGACCGGGTATCTACGAGCAGTATAATTATGATAGTTGACAAAAGTAATATAGAAAACCATCTGTGGAATTGAGAGAACGGGGGGGAGGAGAGCGATTGCCCCCCCTCTCAATATTAAAAGCAACTTGAATATTATGTTTATTTTAGTTTTATTAAGATTTTTTTCTTTTAGCATTTTAGTCTTTGTATTCCATGGTCCCTATATAGTCCAAGAACTATGCACTGAGAAAAAAATATAATTTTATTATAACAAAATTCATTTGCAACGAAGACATTTTTCTTTGAATATTTGCAAAGACATATTTTTTTAAGTTCAACCAATAATTATTATTTGAAAGAAAAGATCTCAATTTTTTCCCTAGAAGTTACGCCGATTCACTCCGTCGCGTCGGGCCGCTCTCAACTCGGCCTACGCTTATGGGGGCCATGTTGTATTATTTTCGACCACCACCCTCTCCCTGTAAACAGTTTAGGGGCTCTAGAGTACTTTTATTACTTGATCGCTACTCAATTTTTCGAATTCTCGTGTAGTGTATATAATAATTATAATGTACTAATATAAAGATTATATTAAATAGGTTAATGACCGGTTTATCGTACATTTTAATCGCGATGTTATTTTCACCACGATGTTAAATCTTGATAGCTACGTGTTCATTGGTTGCTGCGTTTCGTTATCATAGCAACCCGTCACTTAATTAGGTGAATAAATTAACATCGTGATTAAAATATACGATAAACTGACCATAAGTAATTTACACCCTTAGAAGACAGTTAACTTTACTTTTTTAGTAAGCATGGTTTATACGAACGTGTGCACACCACGAGAAAAATCCAGGAATAAACAACACGAGCCAGTCCAGCGCTGGCTTATCTGTAGGACTGGCGCCAGCGCACTGGCTTCGTACAAACCATGCTAAAATGTTCGAATGTAGCCGAGATATTTAACTTAAAATAAATTGAATGCGACTGCACTTTTTCGTTTCCGTTCTTGAAAGAGCAACCCCTTTTTAACTTGTAAAATTTGAACTGCAACTGAACAGTTTTCATTCATAGCACTAAATCAAGTTCTGTCTTTCGAGTGTTTATCCATCAAGCTTTAGTAACACGTCTCTAGAGTCTAGAAGTGTAGTAGACGGGTGCAACTCTAGAGAGTTTGTTGAAAAGTGTGTATTTTTATTTATTTTTTATTTCCGTCTGTATATGCAGAATCGATGGGAGTTCTTGAAGTAAGTTTAAAGTTTCATTTTGCACTTCAGAATGCATTTCTTGCTTTCGTGTTTTTTGACGTCCGTCGGACTGATTTAGACAGGACCGAACTTCACTATTTAGTATTTCCGAATCTTTTTATCCGACTGCGCGACAGCATAAGATAGGTTTCATTTTTCGTGCTATCTATAGTTATGTATGTAAGTAGGTATAGTCCACAGACTCATCCTCAACATGGGGATCTCCGTTGTTATGGGAGATAGAGATTTGGTTAAATGAGACAAAATGTGCAGAATCTCCAGTATTACTACCCTGCGTAGTCAAACTTTCCATATTTTGCTTGGTTTGCGACCGACAGTTGAAAAACGAGATTTACCCATTTTCGTTTTTTGTTTATAACTCGCTTATTAAGTAAGTTAGAAAAAAAATATTTTCACTTTCTTAAGGCCCTTTTTTATGAAGATTTCAAATCTCTTGTCATATTTTTATTTACTTTTATAGTTCCAGAGATACTTGTATTAACTTTGTTTTTTTAAATGCACGTCAAAGACGGCCATGACACCATTCGAAAGAGATTTTTTTTCTCTTTAATTTGATATGAGGGTTGATGGATTTATTTTCAAAAATAACAGAGTTATACGTAAAACACTGATTTTTAATAGTAGACTATGCTAAATTAATTGATAAAACAACAGAAGGCTTAGCAAACATTTGAAATTCGCGTTGGCTTTGTAAACGGCTGTTTTGTTTTAGCTGTCAAAGTGTAGTTTGTTGCTAATTTGTCAGTTTACTAAGGGATTTATTAAATTTACTTTTGTTATCATGGAACCATTTTGTAACAATGAAAAATTTTATATGTTATCTTGTTACACTCTACAAAAAATCTCTTTCGAATTGTGTCATGGCCATCTTTGACGTGCATTTAAAAAAACAAAGTTAATACAAGTATCTCTGAAACTATAAAAGTAAATAAAAATATGAAAAGAGATTTGAAATCTTCATAAAAAAGGGCCTTAAGAAAGTGAAAATATTTTTTTTCTAACTTACTTAATAAGCGAGTTATAAACAAAAAACGAAAATGGGTAAATCTCGTTTTTCAACTGTCGGTCGCAAACCAAGCAAAATATGGAAAGTTTGACTACGCAGGGTAGTAATACTGGAGATTCTGCACATTTTGTCTCACTTAACCAAATCTCTATCTCCCATAACAACGGAGATCCCCATGTTGAGGATGAGTCTGTGGACACACTGTAAAAGTAAGTAGTACTTATGTGAGATTCTTTATTCCCACGTAGCCTCCAAACGGCTGGATGGATTTTAATAAATGAAGTGTCATTAGATTCGACTTAATTCCGAGAGTGACATATGATGTCATGAAAAATTGAATATGGCGGACGCTAGACGCCATTTTGTCTGAATGTAAAAGTAATTACATTGATATGGGTATCAAAAGAAAGGTGTCGTTGAGACGATTTCAACAAACTAAAAAGACGTAAATAAAAAATTAAATTCGAGATTAAATTTAAAAAATCAAAATACTCAACTGCGTCAAAAACGAACTAAAGATGGAAACAAGATCAAATGATAATATGCAGTCGGAGGCATCAGCTATTTCTGTTCAACATATGTTACTACATTATACCTCACTGCAGCATGTTATCATTTGATCTTGTCTCCATCTTTTTAGTTCGCTTTTGACGCAGTCGGGTTTTTGGATTTTTTTTTACCTTTCACAAGTGGGGAATGATAGGTAGTACCTACTACCTAGTAATTTAGGTCAAAACCGAATTTTCACAATTTTATAATAGTTTCCTTAGTTGAGGTTCCTGAAATGTCGCTTGTATAAGTCGCTTGTTATTTAAAACTAAAAAAAATATTTTTGTCCTCAAAATTGTATCAAAAAACGTGATACATATTTGTCAATATGTCTTTACAGCACGACATGCGATTTCAAATTACGAGAAATCAAATTGACATTTTAAAGTTTTTTCATTAGGTACAAATGTTTGTTAAAAATTCTGAGAAATTTTGCTTGTTTAACAATTTTTTGAAATTTATTTTTTTCTGCGCACATACATTTGTATTAAACTTATGCTATTTTTTCATTTTTACATGATTTTAAATCATTTATTTAGATTAAATAATATATAATAAACAAATTGAAATATACGAAGTCAAGCTAAATAAAACCGTTTAAAAATCTGGCTCAAAATCATTATATGGAAAAAGTTTTACATACGTACTTCTAGTTTATTTTGAAAGCATTACTACCAAAGATTAAATAAGGTTTTTCATAGAAATTAGAGATTTCCAAAACTGTTTTTCACGTGAGTTGTATGCACACACACATTCAAATGCTCGTAACAATAAGATAGAGCAATGCAGATGAATAAGGGGGCATAATATATTAAACAGCTGGTAAACAGTCACCTTAAATAGAAAAACTCGGGTCGCAGTGCCAAAACCCTGCCGACAATATAGTGTATTTGCTAATTGGCATTGTGGCTTTATTATGTGAACTTAAGTTTGTTTTTGGACAAAATAAAAAATTTAACCCCTTAATACATCCCTTAAAATAATATTTTTTTTCTTAATTTCAAAATTTTTATCAATGCAACCTCGGTACCAAATTAAATACACCCTTCAGTAAGTAAAGCACTATCCGTAAACTAGTGTTTTCATAAAATTTGTAACTCCGGTCCTGTCAGGCCGATTTTATTAAAATTTTAGCAGAACATTTTAATCGTTACTAAAGGGTTAAATTTCAATTTTGAAACGATTCTGAGAATTTTTTCGGCATTTTTGGGCCCTAAAACATTTTTCAACCCCTAAAAACCACCCTTAAAATAGTCCGATTTGGCCCATTTTAAATAGGCTTCGTGCGGTGATGGATTTTAACGTGCCTACCAAATTTCGTCAAAATCAATTAACTCTTTCGAAAGTTATAGCCCGCACACATATATATATATATATAAATATATAAATATATATATACATATATAAACAGACATTTCCAAAAATGGTGCCAAAGTGTTCAGGAGGCTATGAAACGTCGAGAAATTTTGGTCCGACCCCTAGGTCCCGCCATCCGACCGACGCCAATAGTGTATGTGCCATATGGCAAATACACTAATAAATACTACTTCACTGGAAATTATTTTCACGAATCCTCGTGAGGATTTGACTCATGATTCAGTCGTCACGAGAGAGAGAAGAACTATCCCCATTACTACTTCAAAAATACGATCAAAAATTAATTGTAGGCTAGCGCTAGGAGAACAGATTTATGACGAAGTGTGCCGAGGATATTCGAGAGCATAATATCTATATCTATAGTTTTGATTATTGACATAGTAAATAGACTGCGTAAAAGGTAAAAAAAAAATGGGTAGGCTATGTCGTCTACACCAGCGTTTCTCAACCTTTTTGACGCACATATTTTTTTAAGTCATACTGCGACTCAATTGTTTAATTTGTACTATAAAATAAAAAATTTTGGAGGATACAAGTAATTCAAGAATTACAAGGCGCGATATTTATGTAGGTACTGTGTGTAAACGGTTTTATCGAACATAGGAAAAATAATACTGAGAAGATTTATAATTTTGTAGTAGGCCATGAACCATAAGACCTAATATAAATATGTATTGGATTACATAGAAAAAATAGTAGGTACAGTGAATTTTTTAAACAATTTTCCATAGCAACGGTTGACTATTAAGCGTTACTCGGAACAGGCTAAATAAAAAAGTCATGATGTGTCGTAAGACACCCGACAGAAGCTATGCTTCTTACGAATTGTATATAAAACCGAATTTATCAAAGATATAAATAATACAATTAAAAAGTTATTATTTGATTGCCATTTTGAAATCTGACGCCATTTTATTTTTTTGTGTCTTATTAAATTCTCAAATATCAATTTTCAAAAGGATCGGATAATTTTTACAAAGAAATATATACCTATTATAAAGATCTTTTTGACTTGATTTAATGTTATCGTAGATACTTATATAAAATTAATAATAAATAAATAAAACACAACAAAATTTGATTTAATCAAGACGAGTCTAAAATAGGTCTGATCACAACGAAATTATAATTTTGAATTACTTGTTTGTTTCAAAAGCGTAGCTAATAGAAACTGCCAAAACAAAACAATGTTGTGTCGACAATGTAGAGTATTATGTTGACACAAAAAGACACAACATAATGACCGCCATTTTTAAATATGACATCATTTTATTTTTTTGCGTCCTATAAAACACGCAAATATTAATTTTCAAAAAGATCGGATAATTTTTCAAAAAAGTGCATACGGGCGCCACTTTGAAATCTGAAGTAATTTTTTGTGTCCTGTAAAACTCTCAAATATCAATTTTCAAAAGGATCGGATAATTTTAGCAAAAAAGTACCTACATATGGCCGCCATTTTAAAATATGACATCATTTTATTTTTTTTGTGTCCTACGAAACTCCAAATACCGATTTTCAAAAAGATCGGATCATTTTTGCAAAAAAGTAAATATGGCCGCCATTTTGAAATCTAACGTCATTTTATTTTTTTGTGTTCTATAAAATTCTCAAATATCAATTTTCAAAAGGATCGGATAATTTTTACAGAAAAGTGCATACGGCCGCCATTTTTAAATCTTACATCATTTTATTTCTTTGTCTCCTATGAAACTTTCAAATATCAATTTTCAAAAGGAACGGATAATTTTTACAAAAAAGTACATACGGCCGCCATTTTGAAATCTGACATCATTTTATTTTTTTGTGTCCTATGAAACTTTCAAATACCGATTTTCAAAAGGATCGGATAATTTTTACAAAAAAGTATATATGGCCGCCATTTTGAAATCTGACGTCATTTTATTTTTTTGTGACCTATGAAACTCTCAAATATCAATTTTCAAAAGAATCGGATAATTTTTATAAAAATGTACATACGACCGCCATTTTGAAATCCGACGTCATTTTATTTTTTTGTGTCTTATGAAACTCTCAAATATCAATTTTCAAAAGGATCGGATAATTTTTACAAAAGAGTAGGTACTACATATTTCCGCCATTTTGAAATATGATGTCATTTTATTTTTTTGTGTCCTATGAAACTCAAATACCGATTTTCAAAAGAATCGGGTAATTTTTACAAAAAAGTACATTTGGCCGCCATTTTTAAATCTGACGTCATTTTATTTTTTTGTGTTCTATGAAACTCTCAAATATCAATTTTCAAAAGGATCGGATAATTTTTACAAAAATGTACATACGGCCGCCATTTTGAAATCTGACGTCATTTTATTTTTTTGTGTCTTATGAAACTCTCAAATATCAATTTTCAAAAGGATCGTATAATTTTTAGAAAGGAGTTCTACATATTTCCGCCATTTTGAAATCTGACGTCATTTTATTTTTTTGTGTCCTATAAAACTCGCAAATATGAATTTTCAAAAGGATCGGATAATTTTTACAAAAGTGACGTTACACTACTTCGTGACGTGACTTTTCAATTGTTTAGTGTGCTTTATTTCCTTAGTCTGATTTTATTACATTTATCCGAAACGTTATCGGAGAAAGACCTTTTGCCTGTGAAAATTCAAAAGTACGATTTGCACCCGGACGAAAGCCGGGCCGGTCAGCTAGTTACCATAATAATGTATTGTCACCGGAGCTACACATGTGTGCAAAATGTCAACTCAATCGGATCACGGGAAGTGGGTGAAAATTTAAAAGTACGATTTACACCCGGACGAAAGCCGGGCCGGTCAGCTAGTTACCATAATATTG
This sequence comes from Mongoloraphidia duomilia, assembly GCA_039654895.1. Lineage (NCBI taxonomy): Eukaryota > Metazoa > Arthropoda > Insecta > Raphidioptera > Raphidiidae > Mongoloraphidia > Mongoloraphidia duomilia. Next base: position 34,360,473 of record CM077516.1, on the reverse strand, counting down.
TATTGTCACCGGAGCTACACATGTGTGCAAAATTTCAACTCAATCGGATCACGGGAAGTGGGTGAAAATTCAAAAGTACGATTTACACCCGGACGAAAGCCGGGCCGGTCAGCTAGTTACCATAATATTGTATTGTCACCGGAGCTACACATGTGTGCAAAATTTCAACTCAATCGGATCACGGGAAGTGGGTGAAAATTCAAAAGTACGATTTACACCCGGACGAAAGCCGGGGTATGAACGTCGAGAAATTTTGGTCCGATCCCTAGGTCTCGCCATCCGATCGACGTCAATAATTAGTTACACGTCATTTTAACTCAGTAGGCCAGGGTTTTTATAAACTTAAATTCAAACATCAGCAGTCAAAAAATTGAATAACTATATTAAAATAATGCAATATAAGACAGAACATACGCTATCTTCCAATATCCATATCACACTGTGCAACAGACAAGGACAACCGAAACAAGTTCGCGATTTATTAGATAAAGTCGCATTTATTTCGTTTAATAATCATATAAATCTGTATAAAAAAACAGTTTTGACACAATATTATACATGAAATCTATCTAAAATTTTCTGCTCTTTCGTTTAAGACAGGTTTCGAATCGATCTGACTTAAATTGAGCAAACTATAAGCAAAAAACACCGTTTTTTCTAATTTGCTCCCCTCTGGGGCCAAAATTCAAAAATCGGGCGACGTTAGGATTAAATACACCCCGAGAGGAATCGAACAAAAAAAAGTTTTTTAAAATCGGTTACCCCGTTTGGGCTGTACGACTGATACAAAAAATCCGTTACAGATTCACAGATTCACAGATTCACAGACGTACAGACAAAGCGAGTGTATATAGGCGCTTCTAGCTTCGCTAAGATCGCGCCTAAAAAGGTAATATAATATCAACATGATGGATACTGTATGTACTCGGATCAACTTTAAATATCATTTATAATTATTTAAATGTTAATTTCCGAAGTGTGCGCAGCGTGTGTGTGAATGTAAATCTCTAATAACTTTTGAACGACTTGACCGATCGAATCGCGATTTGCGACATTCGAAAGGATTCTACTGAACTTAGATGTCCTGAAAATTTGAACCGTTTCGGCCCAATAGATTTTGAGAAATTCCAAAAAAAAAAACGAAAAAAAAAGTTGTTAAAACGAGGTTTTTTCAAAATAGCTTCTAGAATATTGTACCGATTGATTTCATAATCTAATCAGCAGAAAACTGCGTCGAATGCCGCTAAGCGGATCAAAATCTGTTAATCCGTTCGAGAGATTACGGAGTCAACAGATTTCGAAAAAAGTGTTTTTTCAAAATAACTTCGAGGTTTCTTAACTAATCGATTTTGTACATCTTACAATATTTTTAGAGCTTAAAAAACTGCATCGAATGCCGTTTTAAAGATCAAAATCGAACAACGCATTTAAAAGTTATAGCTTTTCAAAAATTAAAATAGTGTTATTAGCAATTTTCAGATTTTTAAGCTCGAAGAGCTCGAAAATCTACTTTTAGGTATATTATCAAGTGCTTCGAACTCAAAGCGCTTGAAAATAGTGGGAAGTTCCAGGGATGGCCTGCAGGGTCAACCGATTTACAGATTTTTTCCCCCGGTATTTTACCAATTCCTTCGCGACCCATTAAAAATTTAACACGACCCAATATTGTGCCGCGATCCGAATGACAGGTTGTGAAACGCTTGTCTACACGGCCGCGGGTGTTTTGTGCGTGACAACGTCTGTCTGAGATGAAAGAAAAGATGATGCCAACTTGGTTGGCGAAACGTACGTCGAGAGTGTTTGTTATGGTTTGGTGTTTTGTGGTAATTATAACATTTCGTATTTTGAACACATGTAATGCTCAATCCATTCTCTATACTTCAATGGTTTTGATAATATTGCTATACCTTGACTGTATTCGACGTATCCTCTCGACTGTGTATTGTTACGTGGAATTATTACTATGGCCGCCATGGGTAACATTTTCAGATTTATGCTCTCCTACTATTGTATCGAGAAGATATTATATAAAAGAATTCAATATTTCGAACCCTCTCACGTTTGATGTTTATTTAGAAACCGAGACAGTAGTGCATCGGTCGCGATGAAAAGATTATAGCGTTTTCAGCTGGTATCCATTTTTAACACTATAGTGGCGCGTAGTTTTGCTCGAGCGTATAGCACTAACACCGTGACAGTGCAGGTGAGTAGTGTACACTGTACACGCTCTTCGTGTAGGCCATTACAACTGTCATGTTACACTTTCTTTACACGACCTCACTGTGACGGTGGTAAAAATGTAACACCGAAGGTCACACTAGCATCCCACCGACGCCCAGCCGAACACGATACACTGTAGCACTGTAACTGTTTAGCGGGTTGAAACTGAGAGGAATGAAAATTTTCAGTTGTCGGTTTTCTCTGTTTTAACGTTGTTAAGAGGGAGATAGAGCGAACGAGTCGCGCCAACTTCAATTCGCATAGGTATAATAGTATTCGAAAAAGTCAAAATGACAGACATAGCCCTACATAAATTTCAGGTGGATCTGACAGATCTAATATTTTTGTGGCTTTTTTGCGCGCCTAAATTGCAGGTACCTCAAATCGAATTGTCAATAGAGTTGTTGTGAAAAATAATATGCAATTATTCGGAACGAAACATAGCTTTTGCAACGCGTGTGATTGCTGCCCAAAGTACGAGCATTTATTTAACTTGCTGTGTTAGTATGTATGTAGGTATGTTTTTATTATTAGTTCAAATCTTGCGAGTCAATTTTGAATGACTTCCACGTATCCGATTTATTTGAAATTTTGTACATATTAGTATTCCCGATGACAATATATGAATCAATCGTTTTTAGATAAACATTTTGAAAGAATAAAAAGAACAAAGTAAAATATTAGTAAAAAAAACTTTTTAAAGGCAAGCTTTTATTGAAAGGTATATGTACTAAAAAGGAAAAAATAATATCTACTATATATTGTTTAATAATTTAGGTTCATAATTATTATAAAAGCGTGGGTTGTAAACTCTATGATACTTTATTCACAATTACTTTTTCCTTTTTAGTACATTTCAATAAAAACTTGTCCTTTTTTAGTAATATTTTATTTAATGTTAATATCTTTTTAACTTTAACGTATTTAATTTTGTCGCTATATTTATGGAAAACATTTTTTTAAATTAAATAGAAAGAAGCTGCAATTTTCGCTTGTTTAAATTTTTTAATTACGCGCGTGTAAATAAATTTTTAATTAACACATTAATATTATATAAAAATATGAGAAATGTGCTTTAAAAAATCTTTTCATTTTATTGCAGACTTTGTTTCATTTTTTAATTAAATATATATATATTAAATACAGCACCATTGCAAGCATTTTTTTGAAATATCAATTCGTAATGAGTCTTAAAAGTGTGTCGTTTATTTGTATAGCCAGCCGAACCAAGCTTGCCCGTGACATTTAAAAGGCGGAGTTACACCAAACGTTTTCTTTCAGTAGCGACATTTTTAGGTTAAATATTATATTATACAGTGTGTAAATTACCATGTTTACGCGAATAGCCCAATCATTTTAGATTTTTTCAAAAGATTAACTGTCGATTAAAACTTTGACGCAGTTAGGTGTCGTGTCCCCCGCAAAGTAGATGAAGAAATCATATTTTGGCCCATTAATTAATTATGGGAACTGTCCGCCATCTTGGATTTTGTGTTTTGTCAATTTGCACGCGTATTTTGCATTTCTCGATAAAAAAGGCAAGTAACAAATTTGTAGACAATTTAATTCTCTACAATCCTCATATAGTCAATATTTAAAAAAAAAATTATTTATTGCTAATAATAAGCAAACAGTGTGAAAAATTAGGAGAGTGGCGAAGTTTTTTCAACTTTTGGGTACTTTTTATTGAAAATAAGTGGCACATTTAAATGACAAAGTTGTAGAGGACTCATTTCCCAACTACTTTCGTACAAACAAGGTTTTCGTACGACGTGTGAATCACGGCCGGGAACGCGCTCAACACAACGATTTGGGGGAACTCGCGCTGCTGGACACATTATATGCAATGATGCAATCCATTTATTTTGACGTAGCTATGGTTATTTGAAAAATCAAAACGTCAAATGCGTAAGAAGCTTCGCTTTTGTCAGGTATCCCACGACATTTTCATGTTTTTTTCCCCCTAAATCGTTGTGTTGAGCGCGTTGCCGGCCGTGATCCACACGTCGTACGAAAAACTTGTTTGTACAAAAACTGTTGGGAAATGAGTCCTCTACAACTTTGTCATTTAAATGTGCCACTTATTTTCAATAAAAATGGTCCAAGAGTTGAAAAAACTACGCTACTCTCCTAATTTTTTACACTGTTTGCCTATTATTAGCAATAAATATTTTTTTTTTAAATGTTGACTATATGAGGATTGTAGAGAATTAAATTGTCTACAAACTTGTTACTTACCATTTTTATCGAGAAATGCAAAATCCGCGTGCAAATCCACAAAAACACAAAATCCAAGATGGCGGACAGTTCCCATAATTAATTAATGGGCCAAAATATGATTTCTTCATCTACTTTGCGGGGGACACCTAACTGCGTCAAAAGTTTTAATCCGACAGTTTTCTTGTTTCTTATATCGAATTTGATCTAAAATGATTGGGCTACGAAGTATGTTCACAGCTGTGAATTCGGTCAGGAGAGTGGGTGCCTATCGGAACCTCTCGATAGTAAACAGTACATAAAGCTTGCTTAAAAATAAAAAAATCATCTATCTGTATGTCGAAAAAGTATGCCCAAAATCGATTGCCCACGTCATGACTCTCACAAGGGGGAATTGTCAGGACTCTAACCTGGGACCCGGGATTAGAAGGAGCCTGGCGTGAAGGGTCGGCAAATTAAAAGATGTACAGAGACAAATATTGAAGTGGTTGGTAGAGGGGCCTGCCAAAGATCCTGACCTGTACCTCATATATCTCCTGCATTTGTGAACCGATTTTCATGATTATTATTTTATTTAATAAGGAATACCTTCAGGGTGGTCCCATATAAATTTTACTTAAAGCGATTCAGTAGCTCGACTGATTTTTTTATTACATATTTTTTATGTAAAAATCTCCGTAGTAGTATTGTTAGTAAATATTGTGGGAAATCAGACAACTTTACATTGTACTAATATTGTTACAAAGATTTTTCGTATTTTATATTTTTGTGAGATGAACTTTGTAAACAGAAATATTGTTTACGTTTTTATTTCTGTTTGTATCTGTGACTTATAGATATCAGATTAGATTTTTCTTTTTGAATTTGGTTTCCTTTTATCTTCCATTAAAGGTAATTTTTTTCTCTAAGAATTGTTATTTTCTTTTTTTAAACATTATAAATGCTTTTTTGTGTTTCTGAAGCTTCTGTCGAGGTGAAAACATATTTTTCTATATTTCTTTTATACAGTTTTAAAAGAACTCTTGTGCGTAAGCTTAGGTACTGAATTGCTCATTATTTCTAATAGTCGTATTTAAAGATTTAAAACTCTACCAAACCTTAAAAAATACATAATTCTTATATAAAATTCACTACAGTAGATTTTCCTTAAGTCCGTGCCTACGAGGCGAAGAAAACGATTAATGAGGACTACCACCCCCCCTCTCTCTCTCTCTCGTCATGCCATATTTAGAGGTGGATTAGTAAGCCACTCATGTTTATGAAGTCAGAAGTGTCTTAAATCTCTTCATTTTTGTTTCAGATCAGGAGTATTGGTACGAGCAGGCGCGCGTCGCATTGCGCAGGCGCCTTCAGTACCTTAACGACAGCGAACGCCGTGCTAGGGCCCGCAACGTGCTGCTGTTCGTCGGCGACGGCATGGGACTGTCGACTGCGACTGCCGCCCGCATCCTGCGGGGCCAACGTCTCGGCCGCACCGGCGAGGACCACGAACTCGCTTGGGACACGTTCCCGTCGGTTGCACTTGCCAAGGTAAATAATAACATAACGTAAACACATTATCAGTATTTCTCAATAGGTGAGTATAAGTGACAAACGGAAGTAGCGCAATGCATTTTATATATTTTAATAGTAACAATAATAAAATTTAATAGTAATAATAATAAAACAGTTATTTTTGACAGTACAGCCATTGTTGTAGAAGGTATTCTCTATATTAAAATTCTTTTTAAAATATTAAATTTATTTAAAATTATTGCGCAGTAGGTACTATTACCAAAAGATAAAAATCCCTGCTCCAGCGCAATATAATATAGGTATCTACTGTCATGTAAAATTGAATTTTTACTGACATGTACTAGAATACCACAGAAAATATTTAGCAAGAATAAAATGTGAATGAAATAATAAAATAAAATTCCCCCGACGCAAAATTAATTAATGGAATGAGATTTAGACAATTGTTTTCAGTGAATAGGAGGATAAAATAATTGAATTGTTTATTCAAAGTAAACAAATTGAGGTTTCTCAAAAGGATTTGAAAAACATGTTTGTCATTTGCTATTTTATGTATTATTGAATGTTCTTCAACCGGGAGGGTTAGGAATCTTTCAGACCGTTGAATGTTTGCTATTTAACTGTTGTCACGCAATCTTTCAGTAAAATTTATTAGTGTGTTTTTAAATATCTTCGATCGGAAAATTTATCTGGAAAACATCTCGATTATTTTTTTCATGAACCTTGCCTAACTCGTTGAGTTTTTAAGTATGGGTGCTAAAATTTTTTAATATCTAAGGGCCACTCAAGAGTATATTCTTTACCGGAAGTTACCCCCAGCTCTCTTCATCTCAATTCCTTTCCCCTCGCCTAAAAACGGTAACCGCTCTCGACTCTCCCGACGCTATTTTTAAAGCTAAAGAGTTCGGGCAAACGCCAAATGAAGGACCAAGAATCACTCTACAGATCTTACAGGCGAATTTTTGAAAATCTGTAGTGTGAATCTTGGTCCTTCATTTGGCGTTTACCCGAATAGCGTCGGGAGATCGGTAACCGTTTTTAGGCGAGAGGAAACGATTCCGATAGAGAATACTCTTAAGTATCACACTCGAAAATTGTGTCACTAATTTAGTTCCTTGAATAGTCCAGTGCCTTTATAGAAAGCATGCACCTTCATACAATTTTATAATACATGTTCCGTTTTTGCGTTTTTTGCCTTTAAAAGTCTAAAACTGATGTTCATTTGGTTACTTTTATATTTTTTCAACCTTATTTGAAATGTTTACCGCCAAATAATTGAAGAATTCTATAAAATTGCATCTGCATTTCAATTTTTCTTAAAAATAGAAAATTATTCTCAATTTTTCCAACTTTCATCTCTGATATTTCTGAAACTATTCAATTTAACCTGGTACTTTATTATATGCAAAATGCTAAAAGTGAGGTTATACTTCTGAACCCACCAAAAAAATAGAGGGTGCCACCAAGGTCGACGGAAGCCCTATTGGAGGTATATAGCAATCTCCACACCTGGAAAATTTCCATGTGTGGAATTCTACACCTGAAAATTGAGAACGTTTTTTTGCTGATTTCTCGACTATAAGACGTCTGAAAACGTATTTGCGATCGACAACTAGTGGTCCAAAAATGCTTCAATCATATTTACCGCACCCTTTAACTTCACATATGGGTTCAACCTCTTCCGCCGGCCCTAGGTGCCACTTAAAACAACAAAGCTGTCCGCAACGAGGGACGGCGCAAACATTCAACACCTACGTCAATGTGTGGCCCCGCTATTAATTACCCAACCCCTAAAAATTTACAATTTATAATTCAAAAGGTAAAATAATGATATCCAAGGAAAGTTTTTGCGTGGACATTAATAATTGTATTAAATGACGGATCGAACAAAATTTATTCACCATCAATTTTAAATGTAAAAATAGTTGCAGTTTTATGAAACCACGGTGCTAGTGAAAGTTTATTTAATAGATGAGTAATAAAAATCGTCGAAAGCACCTATTTTTGTTTTTGAAACACTTGCATCAAAAGTAGGGGAGATAGGGGCCACATTTAACAAAAATTGGAGTTTCAGTTGTAACTTCGAAATGATTCAAAATCTGAACCTGATTTTTGTGTCAGATGATGTTTTAATTATTTAAGTATCATGTTATTAGCATAAATCAAACATAAAAGAAATGATGTCTTAAATGGAACATGTTTTCTCAAAAAAGTCAGTTGTTAATTTTTACCTCATGTTTGGGGCTAGAATTAACAGCTCTGAGGTAAGTATTAACAGAAGGGGCAACAACGTTCCAAATCCGGGATGGTTGAAAGTTGTATCTTTCTAGCACGGATCTATATTTCTCAAAAAAGATTTGCACATTGGTTCTGTTGAAGGAAGTAGCTCTGTTTAAACTGGTTGCTTCAGGACTTCTTATCGCTAACCTCGGATTCCTCTTCATAAAACTCGTGAACCAGTCATTACCCGCCATCTCATTATTTTTCCAAGATTCTGGTACATTTTCAATCTTGTAAAATATAGCACATTGATATGCTAATTTCTTTACATCATTGGGCAGTAATCCAAAATAAATATTAGCTTTAACAAATACCCTGTTATGATTGCTTCTTGTTCGGCATTGAAGACTAGCCGGGTTTTTTTGTAACCCATTTCTACTGGTGCACCCGCTTTCTTTTTTTTTCACAAAATTGAAAAGTGAAACGTAGCAGATCTCAAATTCTTTTGCGACATCTCTGTAATTTCTGTTTTTCTCCATCACTTCTAGCGCAGCCAACTCGTAGACCTCTAAGGAGATGGTGCCTCGCGTAGTTTTTCGTTGATATGTTCTCATGCTGTCAAAAACAAAACACGCTAAAATAATTATACGCAAACAGTCAAGTACTCTATTAATACTGGCCCCCACATCCGGGATAGGTATTAACACGTTAATACTAGCCCCGCCGATTTGTTAATTATAGCCCCAAAAGTACATTTTTAATATTAAGTAACATAACAAAAAAATGGTTAATAGTTGCGTCAATTAAGCTATATAGCATTATTAAGTATAAAATTTGCTTCTAGGGAAACAAAAAACATAATCATAATACCGTATTATTTAAGCATAAATCAAAAAATTGCAAAGTTAAAAATGTTCGTTACCTGCATAAAAATGCCGTCCGGCACACAACTCACTCAAACGTTGCGTGGAGCACAACTGACTTATCCCGAGCCACGTGGCGTGATCTAGTCGGCGTGTTAAAGCACACACTGTAGATGTCGTGTGTATACTTTTAGAGAAACTCACTTGTTAATACTTACCTCTGTTAATTGTAGCCCCGGCCTCCCCTACAATTATTTTAGATGGCTGTTTATCGTTTGAAAAGTGATTCTTTATGGAAGCTTCTGATGCGTTCGAACGGTAGTGTTTAAAGTAAATTTTAACGCACTCCGTTCTATAAAGTAATACTGTTTCGTTTTACTTTATAACACACGTGCGTAAAAAACTACTTTACGCAGATGATTTCGCTATAATGTCACTATTAAAATATATATCTAAATTGTATTTTATTTGCTTAAAATTGAACTTTTGAAGCAATTGTTGTATATGTAACGCGTGGCTAAAGTGACGAATCTGACCTCTTAAGGTTATTGTGTGTTTATACCAGAACTCGTGTGATTACCGCAGTCGCCTTCGACTCGCGCGGTAAACACACACTTGTTCTGGTATAAATGCAACATAACCTTGGCTCGTATCGCAAAATCGCGAGTGTCATATAATCCGTCACTTAAGCCACTTGTTGCATAAATATCTATATTACGTGGTTTTGGTAATGCAATTTTAACCCTGATCAATATAAACACGAACGTAAGAATTCAGATATTATCGATCGTGGTCAATGGGTATTTACTGTTCGATTAATATACGATCGCGATATTAGTTATGTATGCGTACAGTATAGTTATTGATTGATTTAATAATGTAACCAACAGGTAAAAGAAATTAAGTTAGTAGAAATTGTTCAATTTGGTTTAAATCCATGTATAAACATAAAGTCGCTACTTTTCGATGAGTAATAGTCTGGTCGACTACAACGCACTTGTATTCAGTCGTACAATATAAATGGACGTGACTTGATGCGCGACATGCGCAACCGACCGGAAAAAACGCGGCTAAAAAGTTTCACTGAATAAATGTAAAAAATGTGAGGTCCCACGCCATTTCGAGCTTATTTAGAAACCCAGTACCAACGTTTTAAATTGCAAATATTGGTATTCAATTGATTTGAATAAACGGTAGGTTAGGTACGTCCTGTTGTCAAGTGCCAACCCAACGGAATGAAGGAGGGACTTGATAGCTGTCAATACCAACTAATAGAACTAAATTAACTTTCTAAATTGTAACTTAGAGTTGTGTAATGTGTATATCGCTGTAATTCATGTCAACAATTCTCTACAGTCTACATTGTCATTACAGCACTTTGTTTTGGATTCTGAAGCTACGCTCTGCGTAAACAATTTTAATTCAATATTCAGTTTGTGCTGTCAGCAGACTAGGGCTGGACGCTTTTTTTGATATTTCGATTTGCGATATGCTTTTAAAAAATGAGACCATGTATTTTACGCACTACACACTACGGAAGTGAAACTTCTGGTCGCATCGATTGTATAGATATACTCACATCTATACGTATAAGCTGCAGCGATGCCTTCCCAGCGTCCTACTCTACCTCGTCGGCGCAAAGGAGTGTGGGTGCAGCGTTTTCGTTGCACGTTCAGCGGCATGAATCCAATTCACTCTACCGTGCGTTGTTTATATAATGGCGTTTCCATGGGCCCCCTATTACAAACCCCCAGTTCCCAGGCAGTAGCGGCGCTAGGGTGGGGCCAGTGTTGGCGTGGTGATCTGAAGGTGGGTCAATAACATTAATTCCCAAAACTTCAAGGCTCGATAAAATTTGAACCCAAGTTACTTGCTATAGAATTTACAAGAAAAATTGTTGAAATTTTGAGGGTTAAAAACGTATTTAAAAGATAACCTAGAGATTGGGGATTATGCCAGGGTAGACCAAGACAGTTTAAGGTGGGCCATGACCCACCATGCCCACCCTATAGCGCCGCCAGTGTTCCCAGGTTCTAATCAGAAAATTTATAAAAGTATCAAAGTTGATGGAGGACATTTATACAAGACGTAATTTTAAAAAGTTGAACAAAAGTTGTACTCTTTAATAAATAGTGTAAAAAAATATGTTTTAGGGCCAGGCCGCGAAGCGGACACATGCACGATCGTGTGATTCAGTCGTTTTTAGATCATCAGATACAACTACCAACAACGTAAGCCCGTACACTACTCGCTGAATACATAACTGATGTATTGCGAACGCGCGATTGTTGAAAGCACATAGCACACTAAGTCGTAGGTCCCCTCGACACCATGCCATGGTTCCTATAAAGCTGCATTCTTTTCGCGCAGGTGCTCCTGTGCGAAACAAACGCTTCACCAAGCGAAAGTGCGATCGAGTCTCCGTATGGTTGCCAAATAGCGTGATCGCACGATAATTTTCGAGTAGCTGAGTAATCGTGAAGTCGCACTGCAGTTGCTAAACCGCACGTTTTCGATACAAAAAGTGGCATGTGTGCGCTGACCCTTACCAGTGAAGGATAAATTCTCAGTCAACGCCCTTACTCAACTTATATACGGATTTTATTCGAATATTAAAATGGGGAACCCTGTATGCATATTTTATTGAATGTTAAATCTGTGTATTATTTTAAATCGATTTGTGACGATACTGATAATAAATGGTATGGCGTAATTTCATTTTTGTATAATTTAAGCTGTTATGTAATCAGTCACCGGCAACCTTTCAACTTGAAAAATTAAAATATTCAGTTGTCTGTTGTAACCTGATTCTAAAATATCAAGAGAGTGAATAATTCCAATTTTCCGTCGCGTCTCGTCGTCTGGATTAAAATAGTGTTACCCAAATTATTAACAATAGGTATGAACATATCCTAACAAGTTCTAATCCTAACTAATATTATAAATGCGAAAAGTGAGTTTGTTTGTTTGTTCCGCTTTCACGCCTCAACTACTCAACCAATCTTTGTGAAATTTTGCACACAGATAGCTGCCGTAATGGAGATGTACATAGGCTATAATAACTAGCCGGCCTGGAATTGCCCGGGTGAAAATCAGGAGTAACCTCAGAAATTACTGATTTTAATTTTTTTCCGGGTTCGATAGGTCATACTTTGCTTTAAGACATAGGCTATAACTGGAGCGAACGAGTGAAGCGAGTGAGTGTTGTATTAATAAATCGTAAATTCATAGCCCCCGGGCGAAGCCGGACCGGGCCGCTAGTACATACATAAAATCGTAACTTTGTGAAGCGTAAGTAATATTTCGATTTGTTACGCAAGTGTTAGAAAATATACAATATTCTCCACTGTGTGTAATTTGAAAGCTTTGTATTTATGTACGCTGAGGGATTAACCCCTCCTACATCGATTTCTTTACAATAACTTTGTTTAAACTTTAAAGTTTGCAAAAAGTATAAGAAAATGTGTGTTATAATATTGGTAATATACTCTACTGTTCGCGGTGCAAGTGCAATAAATTTGGTGTACACTGGTGCAAATGTAATAATTAATGTAGTGTACACTATTTTACAACTTTTTTGAACCAGTGTAATTTTTTTTAACCAGCTGTAAAACACTAGTTCCAGCGTAGCTGTACAACGCAAAGGTATTTTTGAATTTTTTCCGAGTTTTTTTAACGTCAATATATCTATATAATATTTTTCAATAATAATGCGACAACGCTTTTAAAATATATAAAAAAGAGTAAAATAACTTTTTCACAACGCGGCTATTGAAAATTCGATTTTCAGTACCTGTTAGTGGGTTGAAACTAAGTGTTTTTGATGAAAATTTTCCGACCGGTTCTCTCTGTTTTTAACGTTGTTAAGAGGGAGACAGAGCGATTGGATCCGCATATAATATTCATAAACGTCAAAATGACAGACATAACCCCACATAAATCTGACAGATCTAATATTTTTGCGACTTTTTTGCATACCCAAATTGTAGGTACCTACCTCAAATCGAATTGTCAATAGAGTTGTTGTGAAAAATAATATGCAATTACTCGGTATGAAACTTGGCGTTTGTAACACGTGGTGTGCCGTCAGTTGATCCCAGCAATTTGATCCCAAGACATTTGATCCCACGACAATTGATCCCAACGACATTTGATTCCAACGACAATTGATCCCACGACATTTGATCCCAAAAAATTGTCTATAAACTAACAGAGCCTGATAAGTAATAAAGTTATTAAATTTTATTAATTTAATGAAATAATTTAATCGAGGGAAATTTGTTTGAATTAAATTTGTAGACATTATGATATATTATTTGTAATTACATTGATATTCGAATTCTAACGAATGTAATAGTAAATATAATGTGTTTATGAGTTAATAATCCTTTAAAGATTATGTAAAGATCAAGTTGAATAATCCACTTTTATTTATCATTTCCCGGGATACGTCGTAATTTTGTCAAATATTGTATTTTATAAATTTTGTTGAAAAATTACCTATTGTACATAAAAACTTCGAAACATGAGCTGTGCAGTCAATTTGGTCTTACTTGCTTTTCACATTATAACGAATTGTTAAATATGCCATTAAAGTTTATGAAAAGTCAACGTGATAATTTGTTATTAATTCATAAAATACAATATTTGACAAAATTACGACATATCCCGGGCAATGATAAATAAAAGTGAATTATTCAACTTGATCATTACATAATCTCTAAAGGATTATTAAATAATAAACACATTATACTATTACATCCGTTAGAATTCTAATAACAATGTAATTACAAATAAATCATAACGTCTACAAATTTAATTCAAACAAATTTCCCGACAAAGGGAATAATCGATTAAATTATTTCATTAAATTAATAAAATTTAATAACTTTATTACTTATCAAACGCTATTAGTGTATAGACAATTTTTTGGGATCAAATGTCGTTGGATCAATTGTCGTTGGGATCAAATGTCGTTGGGATCAATTGTCGTGGGATCAAATGTCGTGGGATCAAATTGCTGGGATCAAATTGCTGGGATCAAATGTCATGGAACCGTAACACGTGTGGTTGCATGCCCTCGTACCTCGGTCAGCAAACTTCACACTGGTTGCAAACGCCAAGTTTCTTACCTTGTAATGCAATATACTATTTTTTGAACTTACAAGAATTTTTGAAATTTATATAGACTACTAAAAATTTTTAGCGTGCGTATATGTTGATGCATTTCTTAAAATTTGCAACTTTTCTCGCCCCACGCTTTTTTAGTAGTTATAATATACTTATTAAGGTTTTACTGTACCGCAGTATTGATTTTAAGTAATTATCTAATAGGGTATATGCCAATAAGAGTAAAGTCAGCATAAATGAAAATACACTGTTGTCGTATTTAGATACAATTGTCAAGCACCTGCCAAGCGTCAAGAAGCGTGTTTTGTATTTTTGTTACTGCATACTTGTTCATAAGTGTTATTTTTACACATTATTTTCAGACATTTTTGCTGAGAAATTAATACGTGTGAAATTTTACGGAATTTGACATCACGCAACGACAACGCTGTCTCAGCCATATTTCGCTACTTGAATGGCGCGCGTCTTCTGATTGGTCCTTTAACTAGCGGCAATTTTAAATTACTGTAAAATTGAATTATTTAAAAAAATGATAAACGCTTGAAAATTCTCACCAAAAATGGATATTGATTATACACCTAAAGTACAATGATATCCATAAAAAAACAATCACTTTCAATACAGTGGGTTGACCTGGCATTTCTTTAAATAGATTGGTGTTCGAGGTTGTTCAGACATGTCCGTTATTTTCGATTCTATTTGTATATAACAATATAAGATATATGTGTCTCTGGAGAAAGAAAATGTGTCAAAGTATTTAGCAGAGGCATTATTGTGGATGTAGGTCTCGCAGTGTCAAGGGAGTGATGTAGAAGAAAGTTTATTGAATGCGAATGCATGCAAATTTCTCCTTGTAACATCGGGAAAAACATGTCGAAGTTGTCAGTTAGGCTTTAGAATAGCCGAGCATTTAGCGATGCTGTTATTTATATGACGTTTTCGTGGCTTCTCTATTACAAGCCCCCAGTTCCCAGGTTCTAATCTGAGAACTGTTAAAAGTATCATTTGGATTTTCAGTTTACATATTATATTATTAAAAAAAAACTCGGGTCGCAGTGCCAAAACCCTGCCGACAATATAGTGTATTTGCTAATACAGGCATTGTGGCATTATTATGTGAACTTAATTTTGTTTTTTGACAAAATATAAAATTTAACCCCTTAATACATCCCTTACAATAATTACATTTTTCTAAATTTCAATATTAGACATGGATTTTATCAGTACAACATCTGCACCAAATTAAATACACCCTTCCATAAGTAAATCCGTATCAACAAATTAGTGTTTTCATAAAATTTGAAAGTCCGGTCCTGTTGGGCCGATTTTATTAAAATTTTAGCAGTACATTTTAAGCTCTACTAAAGAGTTAAATTTCAATTTTGAAACAATTCTGACAATTTTTTCGGTATTTTTGGGCCCAAAAACTTTTTGAAACCCCTAAATACAACCCTTAAAATGGTCCGATCGGGCCCATTTTAAATAGGCTTCGTGCGGTGATGGATTCCAACGTGCCTACCAAATTTCGTTAAAATAAATTAACTCTTTCGAAAGTTATTGCCCGCACACACACACACACACACACACACACACACACATATATATATATATATATATATATATATATGTAAGAAAAACAATTAATCTGCCTTATATTTTTCTCTGATTCAATATAATATAATTCAAACTTCAAACACTACAAATGATTTTGATGAACACTACAATTAATGATATTTTAAACACTACAAATGATATTTCTTTCTTCGTTTTCACGTTACCGTCGTCGTCGTACAGTCCGTCGTCGCACACTACTCTCAACTGTCTCTCGTGATTGTTGTCTGTTCGTCTGTCAGTGGTCGTCAACAAGTCGCTCACAGTTCGGCCTCGCTACCATCGGCGTCGACCTCGACGTCGTCTTCAAGGGTTGGCAAGCTGCACCACGGTTTCATCCGATCGGACGCTAATACGGATCGAAAGCTTCGTTGAGTACGTTCGGCTCCTGGTACATCGGTCAAGATGTATCGGTCGTTGTTTAGAACTTCCGAAACCATATACGGTCCCTTGTAGTGCGGCATAAGCTTTTTCGAGTCTCCGGTTGCGGCAGCTTCTCGTTGAATGAGCACCATATCTCCTGGTGCGTACCTTCGTGGTTTCGAATGTCGTTCGTCGTATCTTATCTTCTGGATTCGTTGTTGGGCTTCGATGTTCCGTAGCGCTTTGGTTCTTACTTCTTCAATATCTATCTCTTCGATGTCGTTTTCAGCTTCAAGTGCCAAAACCAATTTGTTTTGTAACGCGTTTCGTGGCGAATAATTGAATAATAATTCATGCGGGGTCTTCTTCGTTGTTTTATTTGTGAGGCTATTTATGGACCATTGGATAGCCTGTATGTTTTCGTCCCAGTCTCGTCCATCCTCGCGCTTGTACGTTGTGGTAACTGCTGTCTTCACCGTTTTGTTCACTCGCTCAACTTGACCGTTGGCTCTTGGTGTCGCTGTTGCATTCATAATATGAGTTATGCTATTTTCGTGGCAGCATTCCTGAAATTCTTTGGCGGAAAATGCTGTTCCTCGATCAGTTATGATGCGTGTAGGTGCACCAAATATATTAATAATTTCTAATAAACATTTCTTGGTACCTTTCGCGGTCGTGTTCTTGACAGGCTTCAAAATGACATACTTTGTGAACGCATCTACGGTAACTAACAAGTGGATATTGCCTTTTGTGCTTTTCGGATATGGTCCTTGGTGATCCATGTGAACGGTATGGAACGGAATCGGTTCTCGCTCGATGTTGTGCAATTCACCTTCCGGTTTCCCTGTCGGAACCTTGTGGTAACTACATTCAACACACGCTCTGATATACTGCTGAATGTATTTTCGCATTCGTCGGAACCAAAAATATTTTCTTAGATAATCGTGAGTTTTATCTACACCGTAGTGTCCCATGTCATCGTGTCCCGTCTTAACGACTCTCCACCGTACGTTCTTTGGAACAACCCAAAGGAATTTTTTTTCTATTCTTCGATATACTCTTCCGTTATGAATTGCGTAGTCCACGTGTACTTGTCGTTCTTCGTTACTAGTCGGTTTTTTCTTAAGGATTTCAAAGATACGTGCGAGATCGGGGTCTTGCAGCTGCATCGTCAACAACCAATCCTCCATGTCAATACGAACCGTCATAATACTTGCTATTTCGGGTTCGACTGGTTCTTCGACTGGATTTCTGCTCAACGCGTCGACATGACGCATACGTTGTCCTGGTTCGTATACGATCTCCGGCTCGAATTCTTGTAATCGTAAACACCATCGTGCGATTCGAGGCACCAAATGCTTTTTGCTCATAACAGTCTTCAGCGAGTTGCAATCCGTGATCACCTTGAACTTTCGGCCCAGGAGATACATTCTGAACCTCTCAACAGCACATACAACAGCTAAAGCCTCCAGCTCGTAGCTATGGTAGTTCGCTTCGGTATCGGTTGTCTGTCTACTGAAGTAACACAGTGGTTTCATTTCTTGGCCCTTACGTTGCATTAAAATACCAGCAAGCCCTATTTTGCTCGCATCCGTGTGGACTTCCCATTCGGCACCCGGGTCGTACATTGCTAAAATCGGTCTTTTGGTGAGCTTCTCTTTCAAGAGCTCGAAGGCTGTCTGTTGCGTCTCGCCCCATTCAAATGGAACGTTTTGTTTCGTTAATACGGTAAGTGGTTTTGTTATCAATGAGTAATTTTCCACAAATCGGCGGAAAAATCCCGTTAAACCCAGGAACTGTCTCACTTCATGAGCGTTTATCGGCGTTTTGAATCGTTGAACGGCGTCGGTTTTCCCTTGTCCCGGTTTAATTCCGTGTGCGTCTATTTCGAATCCCAGAAACTCAACGGTTTCGTAGAAAAATTTACATTTTTCAGGTTTCAACGTAAGTCCCACCTCGCGTAGCACATTTAGAAATTCTTCCAGGGCATCTAGTCCTTCTTTCGTGGTCTTACTTGCGATAATTATGTCGTCCATGTACGTCAAAATTCTGTGAGTCTTCATTCGCTTGCAAATAGACGACATTAAGCGTATGAATACCGCCGGTGCGTTAACGAGCCCGAACGGCATCCGTGTAAATTCGTACAACCCCTCTGTGGTTATGAAAGCCGTCAGATGCTGGCTTTCAGCAGCTATCTTCACCTGATAGTACCCATTTGACAAGTCAAGCGTCGTAAAGAATCGGTTTCCTCCTAGTTGGTCCATTATTTCTTCGATGATGGGGGTCGGTGTCGTTTCTTTTTCAGTAACGGTGTTGAGCCGTCGATAGTCTATGCACATTCGTTCGTCTCCTGTTTTCTTGCGAACCAATACTACCGGACTCGAGTATTCTGAACTGGACTCCCGTATAATTCCTGTCTGTAGTAATTCGGTCACTTTTCGTCTGATGATATCGCGTTGTGGATATGGCAGTCTATAAGGTCGGCTGACAATTGGAATGTCTGATTTTACCTTGATTTTCATCTGAACGAGGTCAGTACAACCTAATTCGTCCATGGACGTTGCAAATCTATCTCGATAATCGTTGATTAGTGTTAGCAATTTATCTTGATCTACACTCGGTATATTCGGGTTGCTTTCCACTTGCGTCGATGTAATTGGCTCATACTGAATACGCCTGATCGTTTCTGTAATAGCCGGGGCCGTCTTCACGCGCTCGTCAATTATTTTCAGGACTCCTACCTCACGAACAACCTTTATGCCGGGTACATTGAATGCATTTCTTCCTATGATCACGTCTTCTACTTGAGCTTCATTTGGTACGATCAGCAGCACGGCTTCCAGGTCCACTTCATCGATCGTAATTATTGACGTACGTCGTCCCAGGGCAACACTGCTCCCCTGTCCGAAACCGAGTAGTTTTATAGTGGTTGGCGTATACTTCAATTTTAACGTTTTACTAATTGATTCTTTCATGGTGACGCAGTCGCTTCCCAGATCTATGAATACTGTTATCGTGTGGCCGTCGATATCGGCTAATTTGTATAGTTCATCTGCTGGTTCGTTAATCGTAGTGATTATTCTAACCGTTGCGTTATTATTTTGTCCCGTCGACTGATTGTTTCTGTTCTCCTGTTGACAATCTCTCGATAGATGGCCCACTCGGTTGCAATTATAGCATCGTTTGCGTCTTTGTGGTTGTGTGCAGTTGACTGATATGTGCCCCATCTCGTTGCAATTATAGCACTTGACTACTCGTGTCGTCGGATTCGTTGTCGTCTGATTCGTTGTCGTGGAGTTCGTTTTCGGACCACCCCTCGGTTCTGTGTTTCTCGATTTTTCATGCTGGCGTTGCGCTGAACCCATTACCGCTTCGTAGCTTTTAACCTTCACTAGTAGTTCGTGAACATCCGTCACCTTACATAACGCAAGGGACCTTTTCAGATCTTCATCGCCTATCCCCTTCAGTATATATTTGATGACTGTTCGTTCTCCCACGTCTGCTTTGGCAGCAATCGTTTTCATCGTGTAGAAATAATTTTCATACGTCTCATCTTTCTGTTTCTGCCGCAAATTAAATGACAAATTTCTATTTGTCTTTAAAAAAAAATATTTTTTATTTATTTAAAATTATAAAATAGTTACAAAGTTTATATAAGTAATATTATTTAATTAATTATTTAATATTTAATGTTGCTTCTATTTTACATACAGAATTTAATGGACTTTGCCCCACAACTGTTATAGTTAATATTAAGAATAAATCTTTGTATAATTATTATTATTTGAGATTGCTTCTATTTTGCACATAGAATTTAATGAGCTTGGCCCAACAACCTTTCTTGATGAAAGTGAGATTGAATCTGAATAATTATTAATATTTAGTAAAAATCACAGTTTGCCCGAAATGGACTTTGTACTGTAAAATGTGCTATGTTCAGCAAAGTAAACTATGGGAAACAATTGTGTGAGAAAGTGTCTTATGTCACTTGTGCATATTGTCATATGAAACATGTCATATAATTCCTCCCTCCTTTAAAAGATTCGTCCCGAATCTATCTAAACTGTATTTCTTCAATACTTGTTTCATTTAATTCGGTATTATTATTTTTGGTTTTTCTTTTCCAAAAATTTTGTATGCAAATTTTTTTGTTTATAGATTACAATAATAATTAAAACTAAAAATATAATACAAAATAAAGTTATATTACTAAATAATATATAATGATATTTATCTGTATCGTTATTATCTTCTAGTATGAATTTGTTATCATCTATTAATTCATGTAATTTCGATAGCTGTACTTTTTCTAAATTTATAGGTTTAATATTTAATATTTTGGGATTTTTATTAGGATTAGGTAATACTAATTCTGTTTTTATTTTTGCTAATTCTGAATTTTCATAGAATTGATTATCAATTTTAAAGTAACATCCTCTAGGGATTTCTATAAGTGTTATTCTTTTTAAAACAGGAATTGTTTTACAATTACTGTGTATTTTAACAGCTTTTTGCGTTAATACAATATAATGTCTTTTATCAATAACTTCAATAGTGGTTGTATTGGGAGTAATTATAGGTTGAAATGTACAGTCTTTTATCATTTCTTTACTTATTAATAATTGCATACAATCAGTACTTTTAATATGTGTTTTAGGTAACTTAAAATTATATAGCATTGATTTATCATATTTTGGACAGTTATTGTCGCTATACCAATAATAATCGTTATTCATTGTTATGTATGGCTTTTTTATTTTTATAACATAATTTTGTTTTGTCGGTATAGGTATTAATTGATATTGTTTATAACTTTCAGCGTATGTGATTGGAATACTTAAAATAAAATTTAAAGTCATATCTTTACAATACACTGATGTTTCTGTAACTTGATAGTAATATCCTATATTATGAAGATCTACATTAAAAGGCATTTCTTGTGGAGAATACATTTCCAAAATTTTATTAAGTTGATTCAGAAAGGCTTTAGGTTTAATGACACTTGTGTGTAAATGACCATTACGTGCAAAAGTAAGTGATATCTCTAAATCTGTTAGAATTTGTAAAATAATTTCTAAACTCGTTAGTATAAGATTCGTAATTATAGTTCGATTGAAATTTCCAATTAATCTATTTAAATGTTTTTCTATTTCAAGTTGATTTCTGTTAAAAATGACAAGAGTATCATTAAATTTTTTCAAAATTTCTAAATTTAGTGTTAACTGTTTGTTGGTTGCTGAAACAATTTTATGTTGATTTCTTTTTAATTTTTCTATTTCTAAATCATATCGTTCGGCATCTTTAGAATCCAAATTACCTGTTACTAATTTTACTATATGTCCTAATCCATCGATAAGGCCACGTTTATCTCTGGTATGAGTTTCTGGCAATAAATTACTTAATTTATCATAACAAGTTTTTAACTGGTGAACTATTAGGGGTTGAAAAGTTATAAAGGTTAAAGCTTCACTTGAGTTTAAGGGATCTAAAGAATTGTCGATGAAATGTAATCTTTCAAAAATTTGTTTAATATCAAAATAATGAACTAACATGTGTTTAGTCTTGAAAATTTTGGCTTCGCCTAAAAACAGGGGTAGAACACCGGGGTTGTCAGATATGTCCGTCAGCTGAAGTTCCTGGTTTAGGACTCTTGTCAGTATTGTCAGGCATAGTCTGTAATTTTAATGGTCTTTTTATTTGTTGTTTATGATACTCACCGGTATCTGTTAGTATTTTGTTACTATTATCAGTTAAACATTGTTTCGCTTTAAATTTGGGGAGTGCTTTATTTCTACTTTTTGATTTTAAGTAAATTTTTGATTTTGGGTCAAATTTTGGTGGATCTTCTAATTTTTCGATAGCTTTTTCTATTCTAGTTTCTTTAATTTGTGTGCATTTATCGTGTATATTTTTATAAAGATCGGTAGTTGTTTTTTTATGATTTAAAATATAATCGGAATAAAATTTCTTGTTTAAATCTATACTAAGTATGTCTGAATTTTCTAAATGTCCTGTTATTATTTCTAACGGTGTGAGTTTAGTAAGAGAATGTATAGTATTATTGTAGGCTAGTATTGCGTATTTCATTTGATTTTCTATAGTTCTATTTGGATTTGTAGAGTCTAGAATTCGTAGGTGTTCGATAAGTGTAGAATGTAGTCTTTCAACAGTTGCGTTAGATTGTGAATGTAATTTTGTTGTAAGATGTATAGATATTTTATGAAGGGTGCAAAATTCTCGAAAAATTGCATTAGTAAATTCGGGTCCATTGTCTATTTTTATCACTAAAGGTGTTCCATGGTGACTGAAAAATTCAATGAGACGATCTGTGATAGGAATAACATTACATCCGGGAATTGAATAGGCTGAACTAAATTTTGAAAATTCGTCAATAATTGTTAAAAATTTTTGATTTTTGTATTGAAAAACATCTAATGACAGAATTTCAAAAGGTTTGTTAGGAACTGGAATCATTTGTAATTTTGGTTTTATCGGTTGTCTATCGTACTTGTGTACTTGACAAGTTTCACAATTATTTATATATCTAGTTATATCTTCTTTCATAGAAGGCCAGTAATACCTTCTTTGTATATGCAACAGAGTTTCATTTATACCTCTATGATTGGTTTTAGATAGGTGATAATTATTTATTATGTCTTGTTGTTCTAATTGATTTTCTACATCTTCTAAAATTTTGATTGTTTGAAATAATTGATAAGCTTGATTTTTAAATGTTTTCTGCAAAGTTTGAACAAATTGGGGGTAATGTGTTTTATTCTCAAAATATAGACCGTATCGTTTTTTTGGATTTATATATTCTTTAAATAAATTTATTACATATGTTTCCAGGTTTTGGATAGGGATATTTGCAATAATTTTGGTTTTTTTTGGAATCGTGTACATTTACTAATTTAGGTTTTTGTATCTTAGACAAATTTGTAAATTTTATTATAATTTGGTTAGCGAATAAATTTATTGGTTTTTCGGATATGGGGATCTCTAGAATGGGGTTTTCTTGTTGGGAATGTACTGTATTGTCAGAGTCAGAGTCGTTTTCTTGAATGATATTCGGTGTGTCAAAATTTAAGGATGTACTAGGCACTGGGTTAAGATCTTCGAGAAGTATTTCTTCTAAATCTTGTAGGTCAGGTGGGTGTTCTATATTTGGAAATAAGGACATATTGTCAGGGGGTTCTTCAGTTTCTTTATTGTGAATTTCAATTCGGGAATGGGCATCAGCATTTGTATTTTTTATACCTTTTTTATAAATAATGTTGTTATTTCGAATATGTAAATTAATTTTGGTGGTGGGTGATATAAGTGCTAAATTATTAAAGTCTAAACTTATTTTCAGTTTTCTAAAGTTATCGATGCCAATTAATCCGTCAAAATAATTATGAAATTTAAATAAATGGAAAGTTAAATTTTGATCAGAATTAAATTCAGTAAAACTGGGTATATTTATAATACCATTGCAATCATGTTTGTTAAAAATGGTTGTTACAGTAAATTTTGATTCTACAATTTTATTTCCAAAATATTTTATCGCTAAGTCCGGGTTTATGAAGGATGTTGAGGAACCTGTGTCTATTAGTAATTTTAAAGGTGGGTCGCAAATTTTTATGAATGGAAGGTTATCACCATTAGTGTAACTTACTATTCTATGGGTTGATTCGAGGCGTCTTCTATAAAATTTGACTCGTCTTTGAAATTTTCGAATTGGTCTTGTAACATGCAAAGGTCGTTAAAGTCAGTTTCTTCGTATCCGCTATTTTCAGGATTTTCTAACTCGGTATTGTCTGTTTCTATATTATAATTTTTTAGCTGGGGTGTGGTGTATGTTGTAGAAATCGACATAGGTGTAGGTTTGTATGTATTTGTTATCTGCTGTGTGGGTTTGTATGTATTCGTATTTCGATTCATATTATAATAATTATTAGGAATATTTGGGCGGTTTGATTTTAATAAGGGTGAATTATTGATTTGTTGTGTGGGTCTATTATAGGGTTGCGGTTGTTTTTGTACAGGTTTATAAAATGGATTTTGGTTTTGTGTTGGAATGAAATTGGGTTTTTGTATGAATTGTGTATATGGTGTGTGTTGTGTCCTATTCTTTGATTTTAGATAATTTAGCTGTGAGTCAACAGAGTTGGCTTGAACTAATTTTTCCTCGTCTTTTATAATTTCTAAAGCTTTAAGAATAGTTTCAGGTCTATTCGATCGTACAAATTTTCCCATAGGTTCTTTCAAACCTCGTAAAAATGTCGTTAAAGTGAATCTAGTGTATAACGAATGTTTAATGCGTTTTTCTTCGTTTCCGTCGTTTATTTCTATATAATTTATTATGGTGTCCAATAAATTATTACATTCGTCGAAGAATGCAATGTAAGTCTGATTGGGTTTTTGTTTCAAAAGTAGGAGATCACGTACTAGTAAATCTTCAGACCGTTGGTCTGCGAAATTATCTGTTAATGTTTGTTTTATTTCAGACCACGATTTTGCTCGTCTATTATTTATAGCTATTTTGGCACGGCCCGTAATTTTCGATAATACGCCATTTAAAATTCTAAAATTTTGAAAATTATCGCGATCGGGGTGACTATAGTAATTTATTAATTGATCCGAAATTCTAAGAAATTCGTGGAGGTGTTGAACATCTCCGTCAAATTCTGGTATGATTTGTAAATCTCTAGTGTCGAACAGGGGTACATGTTGGTTTGTATTTTGCGTCATGTTGTTAATGGGGTTTAAATTTACGTTATCGTCAGATTCTAAATCTAATTGAGATAAGGAATTTATTAACTCGTCAACTGAAGTCATAAGATGCGGAACGATTTACAATTTCTTAAATCTATTATACAAAATTATTGACTTACAGTATTACTGTTTTCATAGTAGTTGACTGTTGATTGTTGATTTGAAGTTGGTTGAGATGAGCGGTGAAGACAGCTGTTGTTGATCGATCGGACAGCAACAATTGATCTTGACTTGTTGTTGCGGCTTACCGGCGCAACTCTTGATGCTTTACAGATGTATTTGTATTTAACAATTATTAGTTGATCGAACTTTGTTTAGTTTGATTAATTTGTTTAATTTTGTTTAGTTTTAACTTTGTTTAGTTTGTTTTAGTTTGCTTAATTATTTATTTGTTTCTTGTATATTTAAAATTATTTGTATATATGTTTCTTGAACTTATTATTTTTATTTAAGTATTGGTTTTATTTATTTTTAAATATTTGTTTATTTAGTTTCGTTTTATAGTTCGAATATTGCGTAAGGAATTAAAATTCTCCGTAAATTTCAATAATTAGCCCTGTTGAGGTACGTCGCAATATCCTACCGACTGCGCCAATTAAATGACAAATTTCTATTTGTCTTTAAAAAAAAATATTTTTTATTTATTTAAAATTATAAAATAGTTACAAAGTTTATATAAGTAATATTATTTAATTAATTATTTAATATTTAATGTTGCTTCTATTTTACATACAGAATTTAATGGACTTTGCCCCACAACTGTTATAGTTAATATTAAGAATAAATCTTTGTATAATTATTATTATTTGAGATTGCTTCTATTTTGCACATAGAATTTAATGAGCTTGGCCCAACAACCTTTCTTGATGAAAGTGAGATTGAATCTGAATAATTATTAATATTTAGTAAAAATCACAGTTTGCCCGAAATGGACTTTGTACTGTAAAATGTGCTATGTTCAGCAAAGTAAACTATGGGAAACAATTGTGTGAGAAAGTGTCTTATGTCACTTGTGCATATTGTCATATGAAACATGTCATATAATTCGCAGGCTCAGCTCGCGATGTATTTCTGCCTCGTCAAACACTGATGGGAACGCTCTTATTATTTGTTCTTGGAATCGCGCCCATGTAATTCCTCCATCTTGAATACTCGAAAACCACAATCGAGCGGCCCCCTTGAGTTTTGGCATTGCGTGCAGTAGCAGTGTGTGATCGTTCCACCTGTACGCTAACGCAATATTTTTCAGTTTGCGTATCCACTGAGGTGCCGTCGAAGAGTTGGCTTGGTCCGGGTTAAAATCCGGAACCGCATTGTCGCCCGTATCGCGCATATACACTTGAGATTCGTTGCGAGTTTCGCGTGATCGGTACGTACTCTGTAGAAGTTCACGTTCGCGTTGTAAAAGTTCTCTTTCTAATTGTAACAGATGTCGTTCACGCTCTAGCAACGTTGCATTAATCGAATTATTGAGATGACCATTAACATTACCGTTTTCAATAATGACATTGTCATTGTTGTCATTAACACCGCCGTTATCATTGTTATTTGTTCGCGTCGACGATGCTATTGGGTTAGTCGATACAAAATCAAATCGAACCGCGGGTCGATCAACTCGTAACTCATTTAAACTTCGCGATAAATTATTGTTCATTTTGTATTTCGTACGTCACGTTTTCAAATTACACTTTCGCGTCACCTTCAAATCGGTTGCTAGTCACTAGAATAGTTCTATAATTTGCAGTCTGCACTGCTCGCTAACTTCACCACACAACTAACGTTCTGTCTCTCGTTTCAATGTTCGTTCTTTGTCACTCCCGTTAAGCACTGTTTTTTGACACAAAATCCAATATGGATTCCGATTATGATGATCCCACCGCTGCTTTGTAAGAAAAACAATTAATCTGCCTTATATTTTTCTCTGATTCAATATAATATAATTCAAACTTCAAACACTACAAATGATTTTGATGAACACTACAATTAATGATATTTTAAACACTACAAATGATATTTCTTTCTTCGTTTTCACGTTACCGTCGTCGTCGTACAGTCCGTCGTCGCACACTACTCTCAACTGTCTCTCGTGATTGTTGTCTGTTCGTCTGTCAGTGGTCGTCAACAAGTCGCTCACATATATATATATATATATATATATATATATATATATAATATATATATATATATATATATATATATGTAAATATGTATATATATACATACATATATATATAAACATTTTCAAAAATGGTGGCAAAATGTTCAGGAGGGTATGAAACGTCGAGAAATTTTGGTCCGACCCCTAGGTCCCGCCATCCGACCGACGCCAATAGTGTATGTGCCATATGGCAAATACACTAATAATGAATTGAAAATATTATTTTGTAATAGGTCTAAATAACCCTAGCTGTTGGTGATCATAAAAATAAATAAAAAATAAATAGAAGTTATCACACGAGACCGAACATGTATAATCTCAGAGCATTCTTAGTGCAATATGGTGGGCATAAACTCTGGTATATTTTCTAACACTTGCAAATGAATCCATATATTTCGAGGATTTCGAAAAGGCATTTGATAGCATTGACAGAAATTTCATTTGGGCAACCTTACGTAAGAATAGAATACCGAACAAGATTATCAGCCGAATACAGAAGATCTATGAGAACTCAAGCTGTAAGGTTATACATAAAGGCAAACTATCAAATGGGTTTGTAGTCAACCAAGGAGTCAAGCAAGGTTGCATCCTGTCGCCGACTCTATTCGTATTAGCCATTGATGAAATAATGAAGGAAGTGAACAGTGTCCTAGAGGTATCAGATGGGGATTGCAAAAAATACTGGAAGATCTCGATTACGCTGATGGTATAATATGCTTGTTATCCCACACGCACACAGATATGCAAGATAAGCTGAACAGGTTACAGCTTGAAGCCAAAAAAGTCGGAATCAGAATAAATCTAAAGAAAACAGTAGGTACTAATGAAAATAGGAACGGGAAATAAAAGTAATCTCCTCCTAGAAGGTGAAATGATCAACGAAGTAGAACGTTTTTCGTACTTGGGCAGTATAGTGTCCAATAAAGCTGGGACCGACGAAGACGTAGAGGCCCGTGTAAATAAAGCATGGCAGGCTTTTGGAATGTTAAAAAAATATATGGAATAGCCCAAAATTGTCTGTGAAAAATAAAATCCGTCTTTTTGATACAAATGTCAAGTCGGTATTAATATACGCATGCGAAATATGGAAATCCTCTGAAAAAACACGAACGCTTGTCAAGTCTTTGTAAATAATTGTCTGAGACGGATACTGGGGTTGAAATGGTACTATCGAGTTTCAAATGCTGAGTTATTAGCTAGATCAGCACAAATTCCAGTAGGAAGAACAATAAAATCAAGAAAATGGAAGTGGATAGAACATTCCTTTAGAAAAGAAGAAAGTGATATTACTCGTAGCGCACTAGAATGGAACCCGCAAGGAAGCAGAAAACAAGGACGTCCAAAAAATACTTGGAGACGCACTATGGAGGCCGAAATGAGAAAATATGGCGTCACCTGGCAAGAAGTTAAGAGACTCGCTTTCGATAGACCTCGTTTCAGAACATTTGTAGAAGCTCTATGTTCCTAAAGGGACAAAAGGAATTTAATATATAATATATATAGCCTAGGACAGGGATGGCGAACCTTTCTAGGTGCCAATTTTTTTCAAAAAATGTTTAATGTAATTTTGTGACGTGTCAACAAGCACTTCAAGACATTTAGTGGACAAAAAATTTATTCAAACGTAGATGTAAAGAATTATTTTGATAATGCATTGTATGTCATGAAACTTTCGTCTATACTTGTGTCGATTTCATAATATACAGAGTGGTGACCGTGACTGCTATACATAGGAATTTAACCCGTAAAATCGAACTTTCTTGCTTCCCTAATTATTGTCGGAAAAATATCTTCAAATAATAGTTTTAGAACATAAAATTCTGCATCTAAATCATTAAACAAAATTAATTTTGCATGCTTTGTAGCGGCAGAAATTTGATATGAAAATGTCAAAATTACCTCAAAAACAGATAGCGATAGCCATGGAACTTAAACAAAATGATTAGAAATTATTCTGACAGCTAAAACGTCATCATTTTGTTCAAGTTCATTTTCATATAAAATTTCTGCCGTTACAAAGCATGTAAAATTAATTTTGTTTAATGATTTAGATGCAGAATTTTATGTTCTAAAACTTTTATTTGAAGATATTTTTCCTAAAATAATTAGGGAAGCAGGAAATCGCGAAAGTTCGATTTTACGGGTTAAATTCCTATGTGCAGCAGTCACGGTCACCACCCTGTATGTTACATTTTTTCAGTCACATTTTTTCGACAGCATCTAACATATTTTTAATTTTAATTTTACACCAATTAATGCCGTGCCGACAATATTCTGCCGCGTGCCACCTATGGTACGCGTGTCATAAGTTCGCCATCCCCGGCCTAGGCGAATTAGACGCAAAAGTGACATTTAGAGAAAATTTTTGGTATGCTAGCTAGGGCTCCACTCTCGACAACATACCAAAAATCCCACCGTCTACTCCTTCTGATAACTTTTTTATAAGGGTAAAACAACTATAAATCGCTTATGGCCGGTTTATCGTACATTTTAATCACGATGTTTTTTAATCACACTGTTAAATTTTGATTGCTACATGTTCATTGATTGCTGCGTTTCGTTACCATAGTAACCCGTCATTTAACAGCGTGGTTAAAAAACATCGTGATTAAAATGTGCGATAAACCGGCCATTACACTATTAAATTCTTATAACTTAAAAATTTCTCAATCTATCGAGGTCGGACAAAAAGCATCGTTTAGACTTTAGAGCATTTTATGTCCTATGGACTCCTAAATGAATTTTCTTATTGTTAGTTTTTAGGGTTTCGTACCTCCAAACGGAACCCTATTACTGAGCCTACGATGTCTGTCACAAGGGTCTATCTAGCGAACGGTAAGAGGTAGGCTATAGGTAATTTAGAGGTAAGATTGTGTATTGTGGCATGAATCCTGGCAAATAATAAAAATCAAAGTTTTATCCCTAGGAGGCTCCCCATACATAGATATATTATACTCGTAGGCTGTAAAGTGTAGAGCATTCAGTACAATATTATAAAAGATAATCTATATATATAAAACAGTTCCGTTACTGACTGACTGACTGACTGATTGACTGACAGACAACGCCCAGGTCAAACCACTGAAGATATAAACTTGAAATTTGGACAGTAGGTTCCTTTTGTGACGTAGGCACCCACTAAGAAAGGATTTTTTGAAATTCAACCCCTAAGGGGGTTAAATAGGGGATGAAAGTTTGTATGGAAATTCGTCATTTTTGAAGTTAGAAGCATGAAATTTTGCACAAAAGTTTCTTATATAACGTAGGTGAGCACTAAGAAATTTTTTTTTGAAAATTCATCCCCTAAGGGGGCTAAAAAGGGGATGAAAGTTTGCATGGAAGTTCGTCATTTTTGAAGTTAGAAGCATGACATTTCGCATAGGAGTTCCTTATATTACGTAGGTAAGCAATAAGAAAGGATTTTTGAAAATTCATCCCCTAGGGGGGCTAAATAGGGGATGAAAGTTTGTATGGAAATTCGTCATTTTTGAAGTTAGAAGCATGAAATTTTGCACAGAAGTTTCTTATATAACGTAGGTGTGCACTAAGAAATTTTTTTTTGAAAATTCATCCCCTAAGGGGGCTAAAAAGGGGATGAAAGTTTGCATGGAAGTTCGTCATTTTTGAAGTTAGAAGCATGACATTTTGCACAGCAGTTCCTTATATTACGTAGGTGAGCAATAAGAAAGGATTTTTCGAAATTCAACCCCCAAGGGGGTTAAATAGGGGATGAACGTTTGTATGGAAATTCGTAATTTTTGAAGTTAGAAGCATGAAATTTTGCACAAAAGTTTCTTATATAACGTAGGTGAGCACTAAGAAATTTTTTTTTGAAAATTCATCCCCTAAGGGGGCTAAAAAGGGGATGAAAGTTTACATGGAAGTTCGTCATTTTTGAAGTTAGAAGCATGACATTTTGCATAGGAGTTCCTTATATTACGTAGGTGAGCAATAAGAAAGGATTTTTAAAAATTCATCCCCTAAGGGGGCTAAATAGGGGATGAAAGTTTGCATGGAAATTCGTCATTTTTGAACGGATCTGAATGAAATTTGGCACAGAGATAGATTTAGTCTGGAATAGCACATAGGCTACTTTTTATCCCGGAAAAATGTACGGTTCCCGTGGGATAGTTTTGTATTTGTTTTTCACAGAGCAAGGGATCGACATGATTTTTTGCATAGTGGTAGTTTAGGGGTCAGAGAATGTTATAGGCTACTTTTTATCCCGGAAAAATGTACGGGTCCCGTGGGATAGATTTGTTTTTGTTTTATCTTTAGAACTACTAAACCGATTTTAAAAATTCTTTCACTAATAGAAAGCCACGCAGGGGGGGCAGATTCTCGCGGGGGGATAACAAATTAGGGGGAAGATTCACGCGGGGGATAACAAATTAGAGGGGAAGATTTTAGCGGGGGGATAACAAATTAGGGGGAAAATTCACGCGGGGGGTAACAAATTTAGGGGGGAGATTCTCGCGGGGGGATAACAAATGTAATGTATTATTAATATTCGAGCGAACGAGCGAAGCGAGTGAGTAATGTATTAACAAAATTCGAGCGAATGAGCGAAGCGAGTAAGTATTGTATTATCAATATTCAAACGAACGAGCGAAGCGAGTGAGTCATGTATTAATAAAATTCGAGCGAACGTGCGAAGCGAGTAAGTTATGTATTAATAATAATCAAGCGAACGAGCGAAGAAGGAATTAATAATATTCAAACGAACGAGCGAAGCGAGTGTCTAATGTATATTTATAAAATCCGAGCGAACGAGCGAAACGAATGAGTTATGTATTATAAAATTCGAGCGAATAAACACGACCAGCCCGGCTTCGCTTCGCAGGAGGAGAATTTTTCGCGGGGGGGGGATAATAAATTGTAATCGTAAAATACGTGGGCGAAGCCACGGGTAACGGCTAGTTATCTTATATATGTATTGAATGCTTATATTACTCAGAGGCGTAGCTAGGTAACCAAAGGCCCTGGTGCAAAAAAAAACTGGGGCCCTAACTAAAACTGTTTAGGTTTAGGTTTAGAAATATTTGGGAATGAGCCAAAACTACTTGTAGAAGGCTGACTAAAAAATTTGTTGATTTTGGATAATTTTTGTTTACTGTCTTCTCTTTCCTGGCGTTGTTTGCGCTTAGATGCACCACTAGGTTTATTTTTTTTATCCATAATTTTAGATCTCTAATTTATGCAAAATTAATCGATAGATGGCGGTAGCAAACCTATACTATAATGTACCTACTAAAGAATAGCGTTTCTCAAGTAAAAATATCTTTCTTGTGTATACTGGAACTCGAATACATATAATTATTTTTTCAAGTAACAGTTTACAGAAAAAAATTTTGAATTGAAAATAATATAAAGTTTTCTATAAAAGGTTTTTGTTGCAATAAAGTTTTAATTTATTTAACGGATTATTTTTATAGACCGTTTCCTTATAATTGCCAACCCGCTAAATGTGACGGTGAATCTTTCAAGTTGGCAACACTGCACAAACAACAGAAAGAATACAGGGGAATTCCCTGCAAGTTTCGAACAGAAGTTGAGAATTCCCCTGTATTCTTTCAAATGAGTTGCCATGATTAAAAACGTGTTGTAACCTATTATATTTACATTCTGAAGATGGGAGAATTTTTCGCTAGTTCAAGATGAGGTTTGATGGTCAGTGTTCGAGGGCCCCCTGAGCTTAGGGGCCCCGGTGCACGGCACCGTCTAGCCCTATGGTATCTATGCCACTTGACTGTAATATGTCTGTTGTAACACAATGGGTAAGGTATTCCCATGTCACACAAAGAAGTCGGGTTCAAGTTCGACTGACGACACGTTTTTTTGTTTTTTAGGCGCGATCTTAGCGAAGCTAGAAGCGCCTATATACACTCGCTTTGTCTGTACGTCTGTGAATCTGTGAATCTGTCACGCTATTTTGTGTCACGCGTACAGCCCAAACGGATGAATCAATTTTCAAAAACTTTTTTTTGTTCGATTCCTCTCGGGGTCTATTTGATCCTAACGTCGCCCGATTTTTGAATTTTGGCTCCAGAGGGGAGCAAATTAGAAAAAACGGTGTTTTTTGCTTATAGTTTGCTCAATTTAAGTCAGATCGATTCGAAACCTGTCTTAAACGAAAGAGCAGAAAATTTTAGATAGATTTCATGTATAATATTGTGTCAAAACAGTTTTTTTATACAGATTTATATGATTATTAAACGAAATAAATGCGACTTTATCTAATAAATCGCGAACTTGTTTCGGTTGTCCTTGTCTGTTGCATAGTGTGATATGGATATTGGAAGATAGCGTATGCTCTGTCTTATATTGCATTATTTCAATATAGTTATTCAATTTTTTGACTGCTGATGTTTGAATTTAAGTTTAAAAACCCTGGCCTACTGAGTTAAAATGACGTGTAACTAATTATTGACGTCGATCGGATGGCGAGACCTAGGGATCGGACCAAAATTTCTCGACGTTCTTACCTTCCCGAACAATTTGACTTTCTCTGTCTGTATGTCCCTTTGTACGCTTATAACTCGAGAACCACTGATCCGATTTACATGATTTTTTTTCAAGTAAATAACTTCTTATGCGACTGCGAGTTTTAAAATATTCTGGCATCACGCAAAAGCAACCGAAATGATTCTCAAATAAAAACGTATGTTCTGGCATCACGCAAAAGTAAGTAGGTAGTAGATGCTTTGTTTTTTAAACGGTAGTTTTATTTAGCTTGATCCCGTATATTTGTTACAAATCTTGCGACCGACTGAGTTGAAATTTTGCACAAATGTGTAGCTCCGGTGACAAAACAATATTATGGTAACTAACTGACCGGCCCGGTTCGTCCGGGCGTAAATCGTACTTTTGAACTTTCACCCACTTCCTATGATCCGATTGAGTTGAAATTTTGCACACATGTGTAGCTCCGGTGACAATACAATATTATGGTAACTAGCTGACCGGCCCGGCTTTTGTCCGGGTGTAAATCGTACTTTTGAATTTTCACCCACTTCCCGTGATCCGATTGAGTTGAAATTTTGCACACATGTGTAGCTCCGGTGACAATACAATATTATGATAACTAGCTGACCGGCCCTGTTTCGTCCGGGTGCAAATCGTACTTTTGAATTTTCACCCACTTCCTATGATCCGATTGAGTTGAAATTTTGCACACATGTGTAGCTCCGGTGACAATACAATTTATGGTAACTAGCTGACCTCGTACTTTTGAATTTTCACCCACTTCCCGTGATCCGATTGAGTTGAAATTTTGCACACATGTGTAGCTCCGGTGACAATACAATATTATGATAACTAGCTGACCAGCCCGGCTTTCGTCCGGGTGCAAATCGTACTTTTGAATTTTCACATGCAAAAGGTCTTTCTCCGGTAACGTTTCAGTGGATTGAATAAATAATATCAGACTAAGGAAATAAAGCACACTAAAAAAAAAAAAATAAAAATAAATAAAATAAATAAGTAATTAAAAATAAAAATAGATAAAAAACTTTTAAGTTAAACGGTTTTATAAATGTACTAAAAAGAAAAAATAAAATTTAATTTAGGTTCTTAAGTATAAAAGCGTGGGTCGTGACTGTAATAAATTATCATAGAGTTTACGACCCACGCTTTTATACTTATGAACCTAAATTATATATTATTTTTTTTTAAAACATTTATAAAACCGTTTAACTTAAAAGTTTTTTTACCTATTTTTATTTGAAGCTATGCTTCTTAACGCACGTTTCAGATGGGGACCTAAATAATAAAAAGTGAAACGTCACGTCACGAAGTAGTGTAACGTCACTTTTGTAAAAATTATCCGATCCTTTTGAAAATTAATATTTGAGAGTTTTATAGGACACAAAAAAATAAAATGGCGTCAGATTTCAAAATGGCGGCCATATGTACTTTTTTGTAAAAATTATCCGATTCTTTTGAAAATTGATATTTGAGAGTTTCATAGGACACCAAAAAATAAAATGACGTCAGATTTTTCAAAATGGCGGCCACATGTACTCTGTTGTAAAAATCATCCGATCCTTTTGAAAATTGATATTTGAGAGTTTCATAGGACACCAAAAAATGAAATGACGTCAGATTTTTCAAAATGGCGGCCACATGTACTCTGTTGTAAAAATCATCCGATCCTTTTGAAAATTTATATTTGAGAGTTTCATAGGACACAAAAAAATAAAATGATGTCAGATTTTTCAAAATGGCGGCCATATGTACTTTTTTGTAAAAATTATCCGATCCTTTTGAAAATTGATATTTGAGAGTTTCATAAGACACAAAAAAATTAAATGGTGCCAGATTTCAAAATGGCGGCCATATGTACTTTTTTGTAAGAATTATCAGATCCTTTTGAAAATTGATATTTGAGAGTTTCATAGGACACAAAAAAATAAAATGACGTCAGATTTCAAAATGGCGGCCATTATATATACTTTTTTGTAAAAATTATCCGATCCTTTTGAAAATTGATATTTGCGAGTCTTATAGGACACAAAAAAATAAAATAACGTCAGATTTCAAAATGGCGGAAATATGTAGTACTCCTTTCTAAAAATTATACGATCCTTTTGAAAATTGATATTTGAGAGTTTCATAAGACACAAAAAAATAAAATGACGTCAGATTTCAAAATGGCGACCGTATGTACATTTTTGTAAAAATTATCCGATCCTTTTGAAAATTGATATTTGAGGGTTTCATAGAACACAAAAAAATGAAATGACGTCAGATTTAAAAATGGCTGCCAAATGTACTTTTTTGTAAAAATTATCCGATTCTTTTGAAAATCGGTATTTGAGAGTTTCATAGGACACAAAAAAATAAAATGACATCAGATTTAAAAATGGCGGCCGTATGTACTTTTTTGTAAAAATTATCCGATTCTTTTGAAAATCGGTATTTGAGAGTTTCATAGGACACAAAAAAATAAAATGACGTCAGATTTCAAAATGGCGGCAATATATACTTTTTGTGTAAAAATTATCCGATCTTTTTGAAAATAGATATTGACGAGTTTTATAGAACGCAAAAAAATAAAATGACGTGTTATTTTAAAATGGCGGCCATAGGTATATACTTCTTTGTAAAAATTATCCGAGCCTTTTGAAAATTGATATTTGAGAGTTTAATAAGACACAAAAAAATAAAATGGCGTCAGATTTCAAAATGGCAGTCAAATAATAACTTTTTAATTGTATTGTTTATATCTTTGATAAATTCGGTTTTATATACAATGCGTAAGAAACATAGCTTTTGTCGGGTATCTTACGACACCTCATGACTTTTTTTATTTAGCAGGTTCCGAGTGTCGCTTAATAGTCAACCGTTGCTATGGAAAATTGTTTAAAAAATTCACTGCACAATTTTTTCTATGTAATCCAATACATATTTACATTAGGTCTTATGGCCATAGCCTACTACAAAATTGATCTTCTTAGTGTTATTTTCCCTATGTTCGGTAATACCGTTTACACACAATATACCTACATGAATATCGCGCCTTGTAATTCTTGAATTACTTGTATGCTCCAAAATTTTTTATAATGTAAACATTTTGAATTTTTTTACTTTAAAAATTAATTTAAATAAATAATTTGAAACGGAAAATTTTGAAACAAAGTAAGTAAAATATATTAAGTAGATAGGTAATTATCGTAAAAAATATGGTACGGAACCCTCTGCGCGCGAGTCGAACACGCACTTGGCCAGTTTTTTATCGCCTCCTTGATAAATCTCCTAGACTCACTTCTATTAAGTTGAAATGAAGATGTTTTGACGAGAAATAAGATTATATGCTTAATGTTAAAAATTACGTTTTACTGGCGCACAGATACATACAAATCAAACGAAGTACGTGCAAAACGTAAGCACGTTCTATAAGAGACGTCGCTTTGAGCAGTCTATTTGATGTTTACCTTTGAGTTTCAATGAGTCTGAAACTCAGAACAGAGATAGCTATAGAAACAGCTTATAACGTCGCTTGTGAATCCACAACTATTATTACACTAAATTACTAAAGTACGACCTGTCAGGTACATTATATGATCATTCGTTTCTTGTATTCCGTAGTGTTAATAATTACTCTTTATGTCGTGTTGTGTGTCTGGATGTTACATTAAAGGTTCCAAAGCGCTTATGAAAAATCAAAATGTATCTTATTCTTATCATCGGTAAGTAAATAGTATATTGCATTGCAAGGGTCGAAACATAGCGTTTTCAACCAGTGTGAAGTTTGCAAACGCTATGTTTCGTTCCGAGTAATTGCATATAATTGTTCACAACAACTCTATTGACAATTGGATTTGATGTACCTGCAATTTGGGCGCGCAAAAAAGCCGCCAAAACTATTAGATTTGTCAGATCCATGTGAAATTTATGTGGGGTTATGTCTGTCATTTTGACGTTTTGGTGTATATAAATGCGAATTTAAGTTGACGCGACACAATCGTTCTATTTCCCTCTTAGCAACGTTGAAAAACATAGAAAACCGACAACTTAAAATTTACATCCCTAGGGTCGAACTCTTAGTTTCAACCGCCGCCGCCGCTATTGAAAATTCGATTTTCGGTACATGGGTACCGAAAATCGAATTTTCAATAGCGGCGTTGTGAAAAATATTTTATTATATTTTCAATTGTCATACGTCTCAACTGGCTTCAGTTGTACATAAGTATACCTACAAGCTGTGCTATGCCACTTCTATAGCTATCTCTGTACTGAGGTCTGAAACGTTTATGCCCGTCTTCTGAAAATTCAGGTACGTAGCTTTGCGACGGTGTCGGTGCTGTTAGCATAGTTTTATGAATGGTAACTATGGTAACACCACCGGAACCTCAAGCTTAGAAACTAATTTAGTGCAAATTATTATGACTCACTGTTTACGCATTGTAATGAGTAGTGACTTTTAGTCCATTCAGGATTTGTAAGCTGACAGCTTTGGTTATATTTTGATAGTTATAGGCATAATTTTTTTTGAAAACTTCTATGTATCTATACATATTATAATAAAATCGTAAGGATACTTTTGTCTAATAAGAAGTATTAGAAATACCTTGTATTTTTGGTGTCCGTCTTATGATTTGTGTTAATACGGCGCGTTTCAGCAACGAGTTGCCATCTTCAGGTGTGGTTAATTTTTTATATTATAAAACACACATTGAGTATTCGTAACACGTTATAATATGATGATGCTAAACACTTGTCTAGGTTATGTTGTGGATTTATTTATTTAATGCAGCCAACAGGAAAATCCCAATAACAGGCCACAAAAAAAATATACAAAAAAAGACATAAAATACAATTGAAAATACATAGCTTATCATACAATAAAAAATTATTTGCCATAAAGCAAATTTGACAAATTATACATAAATAGAAATATGTTATCAAAAATTATACATAATAGTTTGTGAATGTCGAGATTTTGTGATTTATATAGTAGGTAGATGAAATGAAAGTGTGAGTGTGTACTGTGTATGTATGTGGACGATTAATGAGTATTGGGTGTTTGTGTGTTAATTATCGTGTCGTATATTATGTTCGATTTTAACGTTGGTTTCTCATTAAGAATGTTGGTATTGTTGAATTTTGTAGCTTTATATATTTCATATTCCTCGAGGGTGTCCGTGTGTTTACCTTTACTGCAAATAAGTATGTAGTGGAACAAAATTTGTCTCAAAATCGTGATATTCATGATTGTGTGAAATTATATGTTGGGCGTAATTTGATTTAGTGTTTAGTAAGTTTCTTTTAGGGAGATGTTCTTTGAAGCGTTCTTCAAAAGGTCTTCCAGTTTGTCCTATGTAGAATTTATCACATGTGCTGCATAATATTTTATAGACGCCGGTTTGTTTGTTTTTAGGTGTTTTGTTTTTTGGGTTGAGGATGTTTTTGGTTGTGTTGTTTGTACGGAAGCTTACTGTGTAATTGTATTTTTTTAATAATTTGGTTTTGTATGGTGTAAGGGAGTATATTAGTAAAGTTTGCAGAAATGTAGTGGTTGGCTGGTTTTGTTGTTTTGTTTTTTGCGGTTTTTAGTTTGGTCTTGTATTTGTGAATTAAATTGTCGATCATGGAACTGTTATACCCGTTTTTTATGGCTATGTGTTTGATGGTGTTGATTTCTTCGATGTAGTCGTTATTGTTTAAAGGCTATTGTATTTCTAATACTTCTTATTATTCATATAGTGATTTGGAGACCTAACACTCTAAAAATGTACCAAACTTTTGTCTGTTTATTTTATGCGACCACGCTAATATAATATATAAATTCGAGCGAATGAGCGAAGCAACTGAGTAACAAATTAATGAACGAGCGAAGCAAGACGTGAGTAATGTATTAATTAATTATAAATTCGAGCGAATGAACGAAGCGAGTGAACCCGGGTGAAGCTGGACGGCAGACGAGGGATCTAGTTTTGATATAAATCCTTAATACGTTCCTTATATAATATACGCTCCATCTTGTTCATGAATAAAGACGCTATTTCACAAATGAAATTTGTCAAAGATAATTTAGTGTAAAACTGTAAAATGAAGAAAAAAAACCTTTACACAGACAGGAAAAGGACGGCAGTAATTTATGTTTAGTTCAATGACAGGTATTAAATGGTTTTGATGCGTCCCTCTCTTTTTATTCCATATATCGTACTTTGTCTCTCTTACTTTTTTCCGCTCCAGTTATTAACTTAAGCGTTCTATATACGTTACATGCAATAAATTAACTTGGATTTGTTTTGATTGTTTTATTAGGTTATGTCAGGGGTGCCCCAATCCGTCGATCGGTCGATCGCCGCAACATCTTAAGTCAATCTTCATATGTTTTTGAAAAAATTTTTAAAAGTTTATTACGGGCCAATTTTTAGGGTCTAAAAATGCATTATGAGCCAATTTTTTTACGTAGAACTGCGTCTATTTTCACTGGCATATGCCAATTACTTCGACTCACTCATTAATTACTCAAGAATTAACGATTTTAGAGGTGTTATTTGAAAATTTTTTAATATGCATTTACTACTTTATTTAGTAGGTATATCTTAAAATATGGTGCAAATTGCGTAGCAATTATTGTTTTTTTGTATTGCCTGAACAAACAGAGAGACATAATTATAATTGCAATTTTATTTTTTTCAGACGTATAACTCCGATGCACAAATTGGAGAGTCTTCGGCGTGCGCCACAGCTTTGATGTGTGGCGTAAAAACGAACTTTGAGACTGTTGGACTTGATTCGAGAGGACGTTTCGAGAACTGTTTTTCGAGTTTCTCGTCTCGAGTATCGTCACTCATTGACTGGGCACAACAGTCAGGTAAAGTAAATTTGTCTCAAATAAAAACTGTTCAGTATATATTTGCTTATTCGCAATTAAAATGAACAATAGATGGCGTCAGTATGAACGCTCTATATAGGATGACCTAGTGTGTGAATGGCATTCGATTCTTAACGAAGTTTATTCATGGAAATATTGTTTTTTTCATATTTTTCATAGCAACCAGGCACTGCACAATAACAATATTTTGTTAAATATCCACTATTTCTACTGCTGTCATCTTTTTGGTCGTCCTGCTTAGAAATAATTTCAAATTCGAACCCCTGCAGATGTCACTGTCAGCCACTTTGATTTTAATTGCGAATATCATTTAGGTGTCTAATGATAAAATCTTGACGTTTCACATCATTTTTCTATCATTTTTAAAAATATGTTTTCGAAATACCTGGTGCTAAAAACTCGATATATGTTTTTTTTTAATTGCTTCAAAATTGAAATTAGTGATAAAATTAATATTATTATTGTTCATTCAAAAACTCTTCAGTAAAAATTAAAGTGTGCCACTTACATTGTACAATATTATATTAAATTAGATGCATATTTACAAGTACATTAGAATTGCTCCTTTTAGAAATTTACTTAACAAAATATTCCTTTTTTTTAAATCTGAGAAGGATTAAAAGATTCCTTGATGTACAAATCTACATGGAACTCAATTAATCTATATATTAATACATGAACACCGAAAATGGTGGTACCTTTTTTACTATTTATTATAAAAGGAGGGGAATGAAATTTATATCATTCGAAAGGTACTGTGCCATAGATGTGCACAAAAAACGATATGTGTGTATATGTAGCCGTTAAGGCAGGTAAAATAAAGTGAACATGTACACATGATTTGCCCATACAAAACTCTTTATAACCAAAAATACGTTGTTTCTCTCGCTGTTTAAAGACACACCACGAAGATTCTATGAACTTTTAATTAGTAGGTGAATTTCTTCGAAATAACATATGATCAGAAATAAAGCAATTTTATTGTGTTATATTCGCATTTATTCTACTGACGTTTCGGCCGGATTTACCGTCCTTCGGAGTAAATCCCGTCGAAACGTCAGTAGAATAAATGCGAATATAACACAATAAAATTGCCTTATTTCTGATCATATGCTATTTCGAAGAAATTCACCTACCAATTGAAATACTTTTAAGGATCACAAATCACTCCTTTCAGAGTGATTAAAAAAAACTACATTCTGTGAACAATATTGTCGGATTTCTTCGTTATCGGTAGAGTTATATTGAAGTGAAAAAAAATGTGGATTTACTTTACAGACACAATTGGTCGAATTTCGACCACAGGCGATATAGTCCAGTCACGAGAGGAAGTCCACCTTGCGTTTTGTGCAGCAAATGATTTTATTTTTTTGTGTCCTCAAGCATGTTTAGGAGATGTCAAATCCAAGTTTGCGACCTCTAAAACAGGGCGGGGGAGTTTTGGTGGGCTAAAAACCACGATTTTTTTGCACTTTTTTTGATTTCTTGCTTATAATATGGAAACGGCTGGCCCTATCGAAAAAATGGTCCTATTCAAAATTAAAGGGTACAAAATTTACTTCAAAATGCACTAGTCAAATATGTTAATGTTCCCATTTTTACCGGCTCTACAGAACTTAGAAAAACGCCAAAATTTACCAAAATGAAAAAAAAGCATTTTTTCAAGCTTTTAACTATTGTAAAACTCGAATAGCCTATAACCTTCCTTAATAAACGGGCTATCTAACAAAAAAAAATTTTTCAAATCGAACCGGTAGTTCCTGAGATTAGCGCGTTCAAACAAAAAAAAAAAATTCTTTTTTTGTTTGAACGCGCTAATCTCAGGAACTACAAGTCCGATAAAAAAAATTTTTTTTTGTTAGATAGCCCGTTTATTAAGGAGGGTTTTAGGTAATTCGAGTTTTTTTAAATTCAATCCCAAAGGGGGTAAAACGGGGGTGTAAGATTTTTTGTTATTACAAAAAATCTTACTCCCATGTTTTACCCCCTTCGGGGTTAAATTTAAAATAAACTCGTATATCCTATAACCTTCCTCAATAAACGGGCTATCTAACAAAAAAATTTTTTTTTTAAATCGGACTTGTAGTTCCTGAGATTAGCGCGTTCAAACAAAAAAAGAGTTTATTTTTTTTGTTTGAACGCGCTAATCTCAGGAACTACCAGTCCGATTTGAAAAAAAATTTTTTTTGTTAGATAGCCCATTTATTAAGGAAGGTTATAGGCTATTCGATTATTTTTTTTAATTCAATCCCACAGGGATTAAAACGTGGATGTAGGATTTTTTGTTATTACAATAAATCCTACACTCCCGTTTTCACTCTTTAGGATTGAATTTTTAAAAAACTCGTATAGGGTCTCATTGATTAGTACTTTGCTTCTTTTACAGACTGGTAGTTCCTGAGATTAGCGCCTTCAAACAAAAAAAGAGTTTATTTTTTTTTGTTTTTCTAAGTTCTCTAGAATCGGTAAAATCGGTCAAAAACATATTTAACTAGTGCATTTTGAAGTAAATTTTGTACTCTTTAATTTTTGAATAGGACCTTTTTTTGATAGGACAAGCCGTTTTTATGTTATAAGCAAAAAACGTAAAAAAGCGCAAAAAAATCATGGTTTTTAGCCCACCAAAACTACACCGCTCTGTTTTAGAGGTCGCAAACTTGGATTTGACATCTCCTAAATATGCTTGAGGACACAAAAAGATAAAATCATTTGCTGCGCAAAACGCAAGGTGGACCTACCTTTTTAAGCTCTCGTGACTGGACTTAATACCAGTGTAATTAATTTTTCTTGTACAAACTGCATTATTTGTTTTTCTAAACAATAATTTTCTGCTGGAATAAATCCGGCCCTATATTTAAAATCATTGTTTCACTGGTAAAGTACAAATAAATGTATTGCAAACTTTCATGATAATACAATAAATTGGAAAGCTTAAGTGTCTACATTTATATAAAAGCAATAAAAATGAAAGTTTTTTTTTGACTTAAAATATCACGGTTAAAGTAGGCTTAAGTTGGTATAGTACAAAACAACCTATAAATTGGGATTAACTTTGACTAAAGGTTTTTATTATGTATCTACATTTACGTATATATATATAGCTTTCACCCGTAGCTTCGCTCATCTTAAAATCGGTTCATAATTTTTTTTTTTTACAGTGCAATCAGTCTTAGGAGTTAGGTGGCCTAGTTGTAATGATTATAAGGTATTGTGACGTTAGCAGCTATTAAAGTTTAAAAATTTATATCTTCGTAAATACTTAACGTATTATTTCTAATAGGAAACAGTGATATATTATTTTTTTTTACTATATAATCACAGAAACATTTTAAGCTGACCATACGATTGGTTTTAAAAATATAGACATCCGTGCTGAACAGCCGTCTATGATTGTAGGTATATGTAATGGGTGGCTGATTAATTTTTAAGCTTATTGCGAGCGAACTTACACCACAACATAATTTTGTATAGGTATTGATATAGATTTTTTTGGATGGATCAAATGCAGCATGCCATTAGTGCTGTAAAAATCTAATAATCATAATAAGAAGTATTAGAAATACCTAGTGTCCGTTTTGTGACTTCATGTGTTGTTAACACGACGCGTTTCAGCAACGAGTTGCCATCTTCAGGTGTGGTTAACTTTTTTTATATTATAAAACACACATTGAGTATTCGTAACACGTTGTAATATTATGATGCTAAGCACTTGTCTATTATGTTGTGGATTGTGAAGTACTGATTTAATTTCGAGATTTTATGATTTATATAGTAGGTAGATGAAATGGAAGGTATTTCTAATACTTCTTATTATTCATATAGTGACTTGGAGACCTAACACTTTAAAAATGTACTTAAAAATCATACTTGCTGAATGAAGGATGACCACTTTGATTGTCTGTATTTCTAAACCCAGTCATATGTTCAAGGTAATATTTTTTTGGGATTATTGATGGATTATTGTCCTATCATAACTAATCATTTGACACATAATTCGGTTCTAAATTTGAGGGTCCGAAAACAGGCGAAAAACACACTAATTTTTCGGTCGTTCTTTCGCTTAATTTTTAAGATTTGAAAAAAATCTTCAAATTTTCAGGTTATAGTATTGTGCAGCTTGAAGAAGAAAAGCGTAAAATTCTTGATGCTCGTATGTTTACACTGCCATAATGTAAACGAGTATTCAAAACACGAATAGGCTTTTTATTTCAGCCACCGAGGAAATAAATTCCATGTGATTAAGAAGCGGCACATGTCCTATACATATTATAACAGAAACATTGGCTT
The DNA here is from genome assembly GCA_039654895.1 of Mongoloraphidia duomilia. Lineage (NCBI taxonomy): Eukaryota > Metazoa > Arthropoda > Insecta > Raphidioptera > Raphidiidae > Mongoloraphidia > Mongoloraphidia duomilia. The sequence goes on along the minus strand of CM077516.1, from coordinate 34,315,784 downwards.
GATCTTAAACTCTACTATTTACAAACCGAATGGGACCGTCCCGCATTTTTTTATAGCATCATCAGAGAGTTCATACCTAACCTAGAATACTGTAATAGTACCTATATAGATTGTAGATTATAGACGCTCAACATCTGAGGTCATCAGCGTTTATTGTAATAGTAGAATAGTACATTATTAGGTAAATATTGCGTACGATATACAGAGTGTCTCGAAAAATCACCGTTCTACAGTGACTTCCCAGGGCCAAATTAGGACTTTTTACTCTCTTGAAATTATATTCCAAAATGCACCCCTAAAAAAGTTTTTTTAAGGGTTGTATGTTGACGCCACTGCTGAACGGGCAGTTCTAGTGGTGCGATTTTCTTGAAATTTCTGTCACATTTTGATTTTTATAAGATAGGTTAGCTGTTACATAAAAACCAATAAAAAAATTTCAGCATTTTCGGAGATAAGGTGATTTTTTTACTTTTTAAATTCAACTTTGAGAGCGTATAACTTTTCAGGGGTGCATTTTGAGATATAATTTCAAGAGAGTAAAAAGTCCTAATTTGGCCCTGGAAAGTCACTGTAGAACGTTGTCGGTGATTTTTCGAGACATCCAGTATATATGGTATTTTTTGTTGGGGGTCAAAACTTGCAAGTCAATTTTGAACGACTTCCACGTATCCGATCGATTTGAAATTTTGTGCGCATATGTATTCCCAATGAAAATACCTGAATAAATTGTTTTTAGAATTAAATGCAACCCTTAAGTGGTTCAAATGGGGGTGTAGGGTTTTTTTGACTAATCAACGCCCACGCCAAATCGCTAAAACTAGAAACTTGAAATTTCGACAGTAGGTTCTTTTTCTGACAAAAGCATACACCAAGCAGGGATTTTTCGAAATTCAACCCCTACGGGGGTTTAATAGCTTTGATAGATTCGATTATATACAATGCGTAAGAAGATTGGCTTCTGTCGGGTGTCCCACGACACCTCATGACTTTTTACACTAGTGCGTATACATTTAATAATGTTTATTTTTACATATTTAAGTAGTTAAATTAATGCCCTAAAAAACTGTAGAATCGGTTTTTTAATATAATGAACCGTTTTCAAAATACACGCGGTTTTAATAAACAAATGTCCGTTTTGACAGGATTTTTCGAAACGCGTAAGTATATAGGTATATACGAATGAAGCGACAGTACCAATTAGAAGTTTGTGTCTTGTAATAGCACTGCCTGCTGAACATTTAGTTACTTTAATTTAGGCAATTCTGCTCAGTCAGTGACGTCACGTAATTGTTTTACACATCAATAGTTTTTTAAGTATACGTGTTACGTCACTTCCGTCATCAATTTCTGTGATAGAAAATTCTGCGTTACCGCGGGCTACGAAGTTTCACTTCAAAAATATAAATTTGAAAATCTGCCACGAATCTAGGTTTTGGGCAGTTCTGAGTCTTTGCCAAAAATTCACAATGAAAGCAACACAACACACACATAGAAAAATATGCTTCGTGTAATTTACTGGAAATTTTTTAAGACCACGCGTTTTTATTTATGTTATTCGTTACACTCAACTGTTTTTAATACGCAAAGTGAAATGTCTGCAACACTTGAATTTATTTCATTTTTCAGCGAGCTTTATACTGTCACACAGTAAAGATAGCGCAATAAAACTAGGATTGCATATAAAAGCTTAGATAATAAAGAAGTTGCAAAACCAACGACTGCTGTTCTTGAAGACTTTATATTGATTTATCAATATGAAATTATAAAATGTATTTTGTATACTTTTATAGGTACCTATAGAACTTTTATTATGGATGTGAGCAGATGCATGGAGGGGATTTCAGAGTGACCGTTAGATCGCAACAACGGATAAATAGAGAAACATTCCATACTGTAAAAAAAGTTTTTTTACATATATTTCATTTTGTTCTTTTAAGTGTTTCAAAATTTTTCCGTATCAAATTTAATTAAATAATTTTTAAAGTAAAAAATTCCAAAATGTTTACAGTAGAAAAAAAACAATCACGAATCGTCAGTTGGATTTGAACCCAACTCTTCGTGTTGGCATATCGCTACTCCACGTGCACTACGGCACAAGCAATGGTATATTTGATACCTAATGCCTAATTTTCTGTTTCGCGTGGGAATTTAAAGACTTAGGACTTTCGTTTAGGTTTTCCTGTAAAATATGAGTTAGGCCCTATATTCTCTATATTTTTCTAAATTTTAGGCTCAGAAGTTTCGATGATAAAGGGGGGGGGAATCGGACGGATAGACACACAGACAGACACGAGAGTGATCCTATAAGAGTTCCGTTTTTTCATTCTGAGGTACGGAACCCTAAAACTAATAAAATTTCGAACAAAATGACGTTTTTCTAAAAAAAAGGGATAGGTACTATGTACTACTATTCTGACAAATTCCAATGAAATTTTTCATATTAAAAATAATTTTGGAAGTCATAATATGTCAGTTCTCCATAAGGTAGGTATAAAAACACGTTATTCTTTAATTTACAGGATATTTTGTTATCAAAAGGATTTTTATATGGTATTTAAAAAATGCAATTAAAACTGTGCACTAATTAAAGAACGACGCCATTTGCGGAATATAAAAATAATTATCAAACATAATTTATGTAGCTTCCACTTGTTAAATTCACTTATAAGGTTATTTAATTATGTGTTTTAATTGACGTGACATTCATTTTAAAAACTTTTAATTAACTTTACTTGTCTGTATGTCTGCTACAAATCTTGCATTCAAAATTTCGACTAGTTCTAATTGAGCTAGAACTTTGAAATTTTACACACGTGTATAATTCCCGTGACAATGCAATATAGTATATCTAATATCGTTCTAAATCCAACGTGGGTGGCATGGAGTGGATAAATACAAATGTATAAATATACAAATGTACAACCTTGGATGCAGCGACCTGTGACGCGTTGTTTCGTTGGCAACGAAAATAGTAATAAATGACAATTTTCAAAATAAGCATTCTAAAGACTAAAAGTAAAGGTAAAATTTAAAAAAAAATTTTAAGAAAAAACTTTCATTTAAAAATTGTAGTTTTTCACAACGCCACTATTGAAAATTCGATTTTCGGAACCTGTTTAGCGGGTTGAAACAGCGTTTTCATCCCTAGGGATGAATATTTTCAGGTGGGTTCTCTCTGTTTTTTAACGTTGCTAAGAGGGAGACAGAGCGATGGGATCCGCATATAATTTTCGAAAACGTCAAATTAAGAAGGAGATAGAGCGATATTGAATCCGCATATAATATTCATAAACGTCAAAATGGCAGATATAACCTCACATAATTAATCTGACAGATCTAATATTTTTGCAACTTTTTTGCACGCCCAAATTGTAGGTACCTCAAATCGAATTGTTGTGCAAAATAATATGCAATTACTCGGTATGAAACTTGGCGTTTGCAACACGTGTGGTTGCATGCCCTCGTACCACGAGCAGCAAACTTTTGCTTTTTTCTTTCCATGACAACGCTTACAATTGTTTGTGTTTAACGGTATTATCTCATCTGTCTGTACCCGCGATACAGGCATACCTTTTTTTTGTACAAAATATATGTAGGTAAATTAATAAATTACAGAATTTTTTGTTCCAAGTAAGTATTTTTGTCCCGATATTTTCTTGTAAAAATGAAAATAACTTTTTTCTTTTTTGCAAAATCAATCCGGGGACATAGATTAGGTATCGATTACCCAACCCTCCAAAGTTTCCAATTTCTAACTCAAAAGGCAAAACAATGAAATTCGTGGAAAGTTTTCACGTAGACATTCTGTATATATCTTTTTTGTGTTATCATAGTTTGTACGGATACGATCATCGCTTTTGAGTTGCTCTTTTAGCTTCTGCGTTGCGGTTAGACTCCTGTATAACAGCACGTAAATTTAAAGTTGGCTACCAACCAGTATATTGAAAACCATAAATACAGATTCCGCTTCCAGAAAGTTATGTTTATTGATTTTTTTCTGACAATTTTTCATGTACTTTATCTAATGTAAAACAGCTCTCCATTTTTTGTTTTCTGTTGATACACTGCAAAAAATACAGAGGTTCACGGTTTCATATAATAGTCCAGAATTTAATGTCATTATTGCAACACCCCCAATTGCTTCCGGAGATTCTCCCCTCGTAGATCGCTCCAGTGCCCCCAGGGGGGCCTAAACGATTGGATCGATTTTTATCATTGAGGTGTCAACACTGGATATATGAAAATTTTGAAAAAGCAAAATGGCGGATGCGAGATGTATATCTCTTACGGTTTTCGACATATTGAAAACTTTTTAACAAGTATAGATGATACCTAATATAAGTATTAATGAAAATAATAGCTGATAATATTTTTACATTTTTTTGCAGTGTAGCTGTCCTTTTTTGTTTCCAGTAGATATTCAGGATTTGGCAGAACTTTGCTTTTCCTCTACTTTTTTATTTTCTTAAAAATTAAAAATTTTTAAGATGTGAGTATTTTTTAAGAAGAAGCATTTTTTAAAAATTTCCCAAATTCAAGTTGGAAACGTTGCTATACTGTCTATAATTTAACTGGTCATTTTTCTGGGAAATTAAATTTTAATTTTTGCAATATAGGACTATAAATATATCTGGATTACAAATTACAAATTTCAGTCTGACGATGTAAACATAATTTCGACTTATTGTGTGACGTTGTTTTGTTTCAGGCAAAGCGACCGGCATTGTGACAAACACGCGCATCACGCACGCCACGCCGGCTGCACTGTACGCGCACTCGCCATCACGCTATTGGGAGGACGACAGCAAAGTGCCACCGGCTGCCAGAAAGTCCTGCAAAGACATCACTAAACAGCTCATAGAGAACGATCCCGGACGAAATATTAATGTGAGTCTGAATATATTATTTGAGGGTATTTGTTATGAAAATGTGTGTCTCATAAGTCGTATGTTAAATCGATGACAAGAAATGTAGAAACGAATCTTTATGAAATTGAACGAGATGTCTTTTATAAAAAATATGTTGAACCGATAATAACACGTAGAATAAGTCTATATTACAATAAGTCTATATTAAATCATTAAAATTTCTATAATAAATGTAGAAAAGAATCTTTATAAAATTGAACGATATGCATTTTATAAAAATCGGTCATAAGAAATGTAGAATTTTTATGAAATTGAACGAAATTTATCTTTTAAAAATTTGTTGAACCGATAAAAAGAAATGTAGAATTGTTGTTGAAATTGAACGAGGTTTATATGTTTAATCGCGATAATAAGAAATCCAGTCCCGTTGTGAAATATCTACCTAAGAGTGAACGAGAAGTTTAGAGAAATGTATGCAGAAACGAATTATAATGAAAATGAACGAGATGCGTGTTATACGTTTAAGTTAACCAATAACCAGAAATTGAACGAGGTGCGTATATTAAGTTTATACTAAACAGTTAACGAGAATTGTAGCTGTTAGTGTAAAAACAAATCATCTTGAAAATGAACGAGATGCATATTATAAGTTTATAGTTAAACAGCAGCGACCAGTATAATTTGCAACGCAAAAACAAGTTTTTTTCCTAAATTGATGGTTTCCTTGAAAATGAACGCCTTGTTAAAAAAAAACATCCTGCTTATTTACGTATTTTGTATTGTACCTACATTAAACCGATAACGAAAAATATAGTTCTTATCATGTTTTCTCTCGTGATTTCTTATAGCTTATGTAAATTAACGAGGTGCGTTTATTAGTTTTTAATGAACGGGTTGAGTTTGCAGGTTTATATTCGTTCGATAACAAGAAATATAGTTTCCAGCTTAAAAATAAATTATCATAAAAATGAAAAAAAAACTCGGACCGCTGTGCAAAACCTTGTCGACAAAATTGTGCATTAATTATTAATACTTACATGCATTGTGGCATTTAAATGTATCTATCTATTATTATGTGTATTAAATTTATTTTTGGTTAAAATTGTTGAGTCTTTTTGAGACATTATCAATACTTTACATTGTCGACCACAATATTGTTTTGTTTTGGGAGTTTCTATGAGCTACGCTTATGAAACAAACAAGTTAATCAAAATTTTTAATCTCGTTGTAATCAGTCGTAGTTAGATCTCATCTTGATTAAATCAAACTTTATTGTGTTTTATGTATTTATTTTTAAATTATATAAAAATCAACGATATTATTTAAAATTATTAAATTTCTCTCAGTTTCAATATTCGGTATGGATTTTATCAATTCAACATCTGCACAAAATTATATATACCTACTCAATTTAATGGCCGGGCGACTAGCGTTTTTAAAATTTTAAAAAGATTAAATATCTCGAAAACCGTGAGATTTTTACTGGGATGATTGTTTGTTATTTTGATAGCACTTGACCAGACCTATTACCGGTTACGGAAGGTTTCCTGGACACCTTGTATACTATGTGTAGACAAAAAAATGTGTTATCAGAGAAAAAGAGTTTAATAATTTTTATTTGCATAATAAAATCGTAAGATCGCAGTTGAAGAAACTCAATTCATTGACAACAACGTGATAATATAAATTGACCTAAATTCGTTCTGTGAATTTATCGCAGTGCAGTCAAATTATGTATAGCGTTTCACGAAATAAAAGAGCGTATCCACGAGACTTAAAAATATATGAAAATATATTCTGAAATGAAATTATATCCCACTTGCTTTGGTATTATATCTATATCTTGGAGGAAAAGTGGCTTACGCCGAATATTTGAGGATTTATTTATTAGGTACATCTCTTCTCTAATCTCTAAATATTATAGAACAAAAAGTCGTCCACCCGGGTCTGCATCTATGTATTCGGCTAACGTTTCTAAACTACTTGATGGATTTTAATGCGGTTTTCACCATCATTTAGAGCATTTCTTGAGGAAGGTTTTAGTATATATAATACATCAACATTTAACGTACGAATATTCGAGAAATGTCGACGTTTTCCAATCAAGTCGGAAAAAAGTCGCTTTTCGGGTCCTTAAATGGCTTACGCTGACTAAACCATAAGAGATACACCAAATTGATGCACTAGTGAATTTTAGATCTCAAAAAGGTCTAGAGGACAATGTAGTCCAGTTGTTAGCGTGGCGGCCTCTGTCGTGGCTTCGAATCCCACCTCCGCTCATGGATGTTTTGTGATGTCATTTAGTTTTAAATGAGTTGCTATTTAATGTAATCAAGACGCCAATGATCTGAATTGTCGACGCGTCTATAATTTACAATAAACAAAATCAAAAAGGTTTACAGAAAACTCAGCGACAGCATAAGTTTATCTTTTACGGATGACCCACACTCACAGTAAACATTTCTGTCTTTTAAAATTTGATTTATGCTAAATTTAAATTTAAAAAAAAACCGAAAATTTAATTAGGTACCTACCTACTTAAAACCTAAACAACGCTATATTCGTAAATCGCACCCGGGTGACTGCTATTATATTTATATATTAAATTTGCACCCGGGTGAATCCGGGCCGGGCCGCTAGTAATATATAATTCTCTTATGTAAGTCTGTCCGACTGTCGGACTTTCCACAATCTCCATAAGGCCCCCGTTGACGTACCGAGCTGAAACTTTGCACACTTATAATATATAGGTTACGGGACAGAACCTAACGGAGCCGAATTTCGATTTTTTTCTCGCGGACAAAAATAGGAGAGTTTTTTTCCGGAAAACATGTTGTAATCATATAGCTATCTGACGAAGTCCTGTTTATATAGGTACTAGTTGTGTTGTAATAATTAATTTTCTGATAAAACCTTGTCTTTCACCGAAGCTAATGTTGAGGACAGTGTGGTGTAACGGTTAGCGTAGTTGACCTTCGGATCACACTGTCGTGGGTTTGAATCTCAACTCCGCTCATGGATGTTTTGTGATGTCATTTAGTTTTAAGGAAGTTGTTATTTAATGTAATTAAGACGCTAATGACCTAAGTTGTCGACGCGTCTATAATCTACAATAAAAAAAAAGAAGCTAGTGTTACTTGATGCCAATATTTTAGGCTAGAGTTGCACATATTTATAAATTCTATTATATAGTTTTTGATTGTATTTATGAAAAGTTCATTGAGTGTATGAAGAAATCATAATATTAAGAATTATTAATTATCATTGTATGTACGAAATAAGTAATTGACTGAGAAACCATGAACATTTTCATAAAACCACGTACTGTTTTGGTTCAGTGAATTGTTTAGCACAGATGAAATTGAATCTATATATAACTTAATCCGGCACTGCCAAAAGTGCTAACGTAAGCCATTCCTCGCTGTGACCTCAAATACATATAAGTCTCACTTTTCCGTACTTATGAATTATATAATATCAGCAAAAATTGTTCACTAAAAATGAATAATTCATTTTGTAATATTGTGTATGAAATGCTAATATTACGTACAATTGCTTGAGTCAGGGAAACAATATTTGCGTGTACTTTATAATCTCTCTATTCTTGTTGGGTTGGCAGTGCTTGGTCAGCTCATAATGGTAGAGGATTAAATTAAATTGCTGAGACCAGATTCGCTATACTTTGTCCAAGGAAGCAATTTTCTTAACTATATAAATACTATAAATAAACAAAGGTTTGAATTCTTGTGGACAGTAATATTAGGTAAATGATAAAATCAAACGATTTTTTAACCCCTTATATCCACAACAATATTATTCACATAACAATTAGAGGTGAAAATAATATATATCAGACAGCCAAGCTGCCATGATTTGTATAAGCTATATCTAAGAAAAAATCAAATGACCACTGTCGGGACTTGAACTGAAATTGCTATAAATAAGAGGGGATCAGTTACCACTCTCGGGCACTGTGGAGAAATTGGTAACTCACCCAGCCGGAAACTGGGAGTTTCGGGTTCAAGTCCCGACAGTGGTCATTTGATTTTTTCTTAGATATAGCTTATACAAAGTATGGCAGCTTGGCTGTCTGATATGTATTATTTTTACCTCTAATTGTTATGTGAATAATATTGTTGTGGATATAAGGGGTTAAAAAATCGTTTGATTTTATCATTTACCTAATATTACTGTCCACAAGAACTCAAACCTTTGTTTATTTATAGGTATGGCTTCCCGGCCTAACGAGTTATTTAAGTTAAAACCTTAAAAAAATGTTAGCTCTCGCATGTAGTGAGTTTTCATATCTGAAATTGCTACATATAAGAAGGGATCAGTTACCACTCTCGGGCACTGTGGAGAAATTGGTAACTCACCTAGCCGGAAACTGGGAGTTTCGGGTTCAAGTCCCGACAGTGGTCATTTGATTTTTTCTTATACAAATCATGGCAGTTTGGCTGTCTGATATATATTATTTTCACCTCTAATTGTTATGTGAATAATATTGTTGCGGATATAAGGGGTTAAAAAATAGTTTGATTTTATCATTTACCTAATATATAAATACTAACTGCCCGGTCTGGCTTAGCCCGAGTGCTATGAATTTAATGCTTACTTTGACAGTTAAAAATGCAATAATCTTTTCCAAAATACATGACGCGTAACTATGGAAACGTAGAACGCATAGTTAATTCATGACCTCCTGTCTTTCCAACACCATATAAGTATGCACAGTAGTGTGGATAGTGTTGATGCATAGCTTGAATCTCCCTCGGGAACAGTTTTCCGGGATAAAAAGTAGCCTATGTCCTTTGTCGACCTTCAAAGAATATCTTTGCCAATTTTTGTCAAAATCGGTTCAGTGGTTAAGCCGTGAAGAGGTAACAAACATACAGACAAACATTTATAATATTAGTTTGGATAATAAAAATGTACTTCTGTCTGTCAATTCGGAGTCGACGCAAAAACGACTGATTTGGTTTTAATGAAACTTAAATACTTAATAATTATTAAAATAGACTGTAGCCATTCCCACAAGCATATACTTTTCGTAACGTAATCAATCGGCAACCTGCCATCGTAATGTTAAATGTCAAACAAATTTTAAGATATACAAGAAAAAAAAAATCAGAAGCCGCTCTCGGGGGCACTGTGTGAGTTAGATTAGATTAGATTAAGATTTTATTTATTTACAATTATTTACAGGTTTTAAAATTATTTTAGATTTTGCTCAGAGTATAATTTTGTAATTTTTCCACTGACATGTATATTTTATATAATTTTTAATTACATGCTAGTTTATTGTTTATTTTATAATAATATCACTGAAAAAAAAGCAAAATAAAAAAAAAACAGTACTTGTCAATATTTGTTTAGTTGTCTTATCTATTATGTATTTAATTCTTTTATGCTTCTGTTTTATTTTTCCGTCGTAATTTGCTATGTTTTTAATTAATACGTTTTGATTTTTACTTATTGTGTTGAAAAATTTTTTTGAAATATTTCGGATATGTTCTGAGATATGTTCTATTTGTAGTGTTTTGTGTATATCCGATATTTTCATATACCTGGGATAATTGCCGACAATACGCAGAGCCTTGTTTTGTACGATTTGGAGTTTTTTGAGATTTGTTTTACAAGTATAGCTCCATGCTGGAGAAGCATAGGTAAGTGTGGGTCGTATGACACATTTATATAAAATCATTTTGTTTTTAATGCTAAGTGACGACTGTTTGTTAAACACGGGGAAAAGTTGATACATGGTTGCATAAGTTCTGTTAATGATGTTATTAATATGTTTAGTGAAAGTAAGTTTTTTGTCGAGCAGTAATCCCAGGTATTTGACTGAATCGGATAAGTGAATTGTTTGATTGTTAAATTTTATTTTCGCCTGTTGGGTGTCCGGTCTTCGTTTAGTGAGAATTATAAATTTTGTTTTGTTGCTGTTTGCTTTTATTCTCCATCTGTGGAAAAACTTGGAAATAGTTGTTAGGTGTTTATTTAACCTGTTGGTGATGGTGTCTATTCTATATGATTCCGTGAATATAGCTGTCTCATCAGCGTATATTGATAGTGAGGTATATTTATTTTTTGGTATATCGTTTATATACAGGGTGAGTTCGACCACCCGTATCAGTCGTTTTTTTCGAAAACGGTTAGTCGTAGAGAGTTGTGTCAAAAATTTGTATTATAAAAGCCCTAATAAAGAATCGAATGGTGATAATTTTTTTTCCCGGGAAGGTCGGTTTCCTTATTAGTTTGCTCCAGAATGTCCAGAACTCCGGAATTATAAATGTAACGATAGGTCGAAAGTGGTATTGTTGAAAAGATCTTTAAAAAATAAGCAAGTTTTGTAGGAACATTTTTTTTATTACTGCCACCCCTGTAAATTTCTATAAGTAAATATAAATTATTATGTGTTCAAAACTCCGGAATTTTAGAAAGCACGATAGATTGAAAGTGGTGCTGTTGAAAAGCTCTTTAAAAAATAGGCAAGTTTTGTAGGAAAAATTATTTAATTACTGCCACCCCTGTTAAGTAACAATCGTTTGAAATTATTTAACCAAAATTTCATAATAACGATCGAAGTCGGCATTAAAAATCTAGCAACCTTAGACATTGTCACAAGTGTTCAAACTGTCTTCCATTTACTCTTTAATACATACTACTGAGCTCTTCTGGTTATACTGTGAGTGTACTTCTTCAGTGTTTAAGGATCGATAGATAGGTAACTAGATTTTAAATGCGGACTTTTAAGAAGTTCGTTATTATGACATTTTAATTTAGTAATTTCAAGCAAATATTACTTAACAGGGGTGGCAGTAATAAAAAAAATGTTCCTACAAAACTTGCTTATTTTTTAAAGATCTTTTCAACAATACCACTTTCGACCTATCGTTACATTTATAATTCCGGAGTTCTGGACATTCTGGAGCAAACTAATAGGGAAGCCGACCTTCCCGGGAAAAAAAATTATCACCATTCAATTCTTTATTAGGGCTTTTATAATACAAATTTTTGACACAACTCTCTACGACTAACCGTTTTCGAAAAAAACGACTGATACGGGTGGTCGAACTCACCCTGTATAGGTTAAAAAGCATAGGGCCTAAGATGGAGCCCTGCGGTACTCCAGCATCACTGTGTGAGTAATTGGTAACCAACTAGCCGGAAACTTTGCACACTTATCAAGGACCGATGACAATACAATAATTCAATAAGTTCTTTAGTCCTGGAGATCCTGGATCTCCAGGACAAAAAAAAAGCAAAAAACTTCAGATTGAACTGAAACTTTGCACACTTATCGAGGACCGATGACAATACAATAATTCAATAAGTTTGTCCCATTATCCTGACCAGGATCTTCAGGACTAAAAAGCAAAAATATATTATAATTTAAAAAAACTAAAAAACACGCTTTAATGGTAAACTGAACTAAAAAAAGTAAAGGTAGTAAGTATAAGATATTTTCACTGTGTTGACGAAACAGTTGTCAAAAAAATAAAGATATAGTGTAAATTTAAAAAACTTAGTGTTTTATTATTATTCAAAATGTTTAATATTAATTTACATCAAGTAAGCACCCACTCTATAATATATTTAAAAAGTAAAAAATAATTTTTATTGTAAATAAATTATAATTTAAAAAAACTAAAAAACACGCTTTAATGAACTAAAAAGTAAAAAATAATTAATTTTATTGTAAAAAAGCGTGGGGTGGTATGAAAATATGATACAAAGCACCCCACGCTTTTTTACAATAAAATTAATTATTTTTTACTTTTTAGTTCATTAAAGCGTGTTTTTTAGTTTTTTTAAATTATAATTTATTTTTGCTTTTTAGTCCTGGAGATCCTGGTCAGGATAATGGGACAAACTTATGGAATTATTGTATTGTAATCGGTCCTTGATAAGTGTGCAAAGTTTCAGTTCAATCTGAAGTTTTTTGCTTTTTTTTTAGTCCTGGAGATCCTGGCCAGGATAATGGGACAAACTTATGGAATTATTGTATTGTCGTCGGTCCTTGATAAGTGTGCAAAGTTTAAACTAAATCTGACCGTTCAAAGTTGGTCAAAATCAAGTTCAAAGAAGTCGGTTACAAACTGACAAACAAGCAAGCACACAAGCAAGCAAGCACCCAAGCAAGCAAGCACCCAAGCAAGCCCGCAAACATACAGGTGAAGCTAATATAAGCGTGTTAAAAAGCGTGGGGTGCTTTGTACCATATTTTCATACTTTATAACAACTGATATCGAGCACCCCACGCTTTTTTACAATAAAAATTATTTTTTACTTTTTAGTTCAGTTTACCATTAAAGCGTGTTTTTTAGTTTTTTTAAATTATAATTTTTTCTTGTATATTTTAAAATTTGTTTGACGTTTAACATCACAATGGCGGGTGCCGACTGATTACGTTAAGAAAAATATATGCTTGTGGGATGGCTACAGTTTATTTTAATAATTATTATATTATATCCACAAGTTAATTCATTGTTGTATTTAATTTTAAAACTTGAATAGTTTTGTAGTAAAAAATCCCAGAAGTAATCTGTAATTTATTTCATATCGATCTGTTAACCTTTCCGCTTCTAACGGGACAATTTTTGATTTTATGTTATAACTTGAAACAAGATGTTTTGAGAAAATTAATAAATAGTAGATTGTATATCTAGTAGCGTAATGAGGTATATTACTGACGAGTATAGTGACAGTATGTAAAAACGGGCGATGGCGAGTTTTAACAGTCATAATATCATTACGCATGAGATACGTATGGTATTTTTTGCCATAACCACTATAAAATAGCTACTTTTCCATTCATTTTCAGTATTTTCAAAAATTTTTGAGAAGTAACGTTCACTTCTTAGTAGGCCTTGAGTTGTCGCAATGCGCACGCACAGTTGCAATAAACATAAATCACTATGGAAACTTTATATTTTTCACACTAGTGTGTTTTGAAAACACTTTCAACACACCTGCCTGTTAACTGACCCATTGCATGCATACGTACATGCATGTAAAGAAGCTATTTTATAGTGGGTATATGGCAAAAACATATTTTTTTATTTATGAAGAAAATTTCAAATAAACGGAAAAGGTCTACTATAATAATCTTCAACCCTGTTCGTTGCAGGGGCGGATCCAGCCGCTCTGTTCGGGGGTGGAGTTGTGGGGTATAATTATAATAATCATAATAACAAAATAATAATGATGATGATAATAATAATAATTTTATTATGCTAAAGAATAGACTTTCTGAATAATGTGAAAAATTTTAAATTCCAAGTAAAACTTTTTCTATTCCCACGTGTCTAATTAAAAAAAATATATCCAAGATTTTGGGGGTAGCATTCGCCACTGGCGGTACCTTCCTGGATCCGCCCCTGGTTCGTTACACATTTAAATGACACGGATAATGTGTTTTGTACAGTTATCCAGAATAGTTCCAGAGCCGTCCGTCGGAATTCCTATATATCGACAAATTTGTCTGTGTGAGTTAGTAATGGGGCAGACGAATAGGGAGCCACAATTATTGTTATTCTATCGGAAAATAAAAAATAGGGCTGCCTAGGGGTTGCGGCAGGATGAACTCTGGCGACCCATGATGATATGAATATGGAAAATACTTGGTGAGATCGACATTTTGACGTCAATTTTATTTATGTAGTCGATGACATAAGAAGACAATCCAAAAAAATGACTGGAAGAATAAAAACAATAATAATTGCGGCTCCGCATTTGTCTGCCCCTGCAATGCTAACTCACACAGAGACATTTTTCTGTGTATTCGATACATAAGAAATCTAACGGTATGGTTCTCCGTCTAGAAGGCTTTGGTTTTGAGCACTGAGTCAGTGCAATTCAGCTGTATACAGGTGTCCCAGAAATAACTCCCCAGGATGTATCTCGATTATTTCTCCATCAAAGCCTATTTATTCGTAAATGGGCTGAAATTCTCTACAAGATGGCGTTAAACCATAGACGATATCTCTGTATAGGCCAAAGAAGCAACGGTCAACTTTTTTTATTCAATTGGGATCCGTCAGATAGGTGGAGCTTAAAAAACATGGCGCAGAGGGGGGGAAATTTCATATATAGGGTATACTTTTGCGTGTAATTTTATGATTTTCAAAGTGATAAGAAATGATAAATATAAGTGCAATTTGTGATTGGGCCGGTACGAATCCTAAACAAAGGAATTTCGTTGAAGAAGAACGGATTCTCAAAGCCGGGCATATTATCAAATGTCGGAAATATAACGAGAAAAATGCATGAAAAATGAACTGTCAAAAGTAGTAATCTTTACGACATATTGCTTAAAAACAGCAAAATTAAAAGAAAATCTCCACGAAATTAATCATCCGCGTTCAATGCGCCTTTAAGGCTGGGTTAGGTGAATTATGTAAATACATAACTGCAACATAATAAATTATATTGTAATAAGTAGGTAAGTTACTAACCTCATAATATTTGTATACAAAGTTAATCCTATAAATTTGTCAATCATTCAACCTATTGTAGTAAAGTATGATAATAAGTACATCTTATTATTAATATAAAATATTTTTTTAATTCATAAATACAGTTTTTCCACATTTCATTAGAAAATAATTCGCTGTAAAGTAAGTTTTACAAGGCAATAACTGACAGTGTTTAATGCCATGATATTAGAAAACGTCGCGAATTCCATTTTCGATAAACTTTGTGTTTATTTTACATGTTTTATTTTTGTAATAAACAATTTCATGATTAATTTGCACTGTTAGCATGTAAAATTTTCCCTCGTTTTGAGTAAAATTTTCTGCCACCAGATGTCATATGCTCATTTGACGGATCCCAATAGGATCTTAGAATTTTTTGAGCTATTCTGATGGACCAATTTTTATTTTGTTTTCTACCATTCAATAAAATATTAGTGTTGCATTACCTATAACATTTTCGAGATAAACGTAATTAAACTTTGCGTGACTACTTGATTTTAATATCAAGTAGATACCTCGCGTGTATTATTGTATTGTATGCAAAGTTAAATTGTGTTTATCTCGAAATTTTTATAATGTAGCACTGATATTTTATACACGCTTGAAAAGAGAATAAAAATCTCTACCAAAATATCTAAAAAATTACCTATGGCCTCTCTGGCGTATACAGAGATATCGTAGGTGATTTAATTTCATCCAGTTTACGAATATATACGTTTTGATGATGGGGTTATTTTCTAAAATAATCGAGATACAGCCCTGGGGAATTATGTCTGGGACACACTGTATATGAGAAATATGTTGGTAATAAAGCTATGCTTTAATTGCTAGCACAGAAGTTCACCAAAGCGCATTAAGTGCTGCCATTTCGGTTAGATAATATGTTTGTAAGTTTTACTATCATAGTTGAACCAGCAAACTAACTAACTCTGACATGTAATTATCGGCCCTGTACAGACATTTAAAATCACGTTGATATTTATGTTAAATCATAAAAAAAAGATTTTGTGCCAAAAACTTAAATTCACTTTTCGGTTTTTTTTAACCGTCAGATTTCCTATGCATCGAATACACAGACAAACTTGTGTGCGTGTAGGGGGCGGACAAAATATAGGAAGTCACAATTATTATTAATTTTATTCTGACGGATCACGGGATATTGAAGTCCATTTTCCCGCAGATTAGACTACTTTTTCACTATAACAGAAATTTGGGGGCGGGGGGGAAGCGGGTTGATAAAATTTCTTTCGGGTCTTGTTGATGTTAAATGCTTCTATTTGCACCTTAACAAAGTCGATATCATTTTTTATTCGCAAGATTTCGTGTAAAATCTACTTTTGGCAATCTTTTTCTTTAAACAAAAAAATTTCTTTCGGATCAAAATGACGTTAACACGCCACGATTGACACCCTTATGAAGATATTGTGTAAAATCTACTTTTTGGAATCTATTTGGTTAAGAAAAAAGAACGGCTGGACCGATTTTGAAAAAATTTCTTTCAGATCATATTTACCTTAATACGCTTCGATTGGCGTCCTAAAGTAGTTGATATCATTATTCATTCTCGAGATTTCGTCTTAGAAAGAAATGACCACATACGCACGTACGTACACACACACACACACACACACACACACACAGACACACAGAGAGAGAGAGAGAGAGAAAGAGAGAGAGAGAGAGAAAGAGAGAGAGAAAGAGAGAGAGAGAGAGAAAGAGAGAGAGAAAGAGAGAGAGAGAGAGAGAGAGAGAGAGAGAGAAGAGAAAGAGAGAGAGACATCTTTTCAAAAATACTGTAGCGACCTTAAAACATAAAAAAATGTTATACATTTTGATTTCGATTTTCGGACCCATTACAATAACTTCCAATGGATAAACCCACAAGATTTTAAAACTTTTTTTGATTGATACTCAAAAACAAGTAGGTAATCGAAAAATTAATAAAAAAATGGTCTGTCAAAACGAGTGAAAAAGGTGTAATTTACCAGCCGTTGTATGGCGTTCCATAGCAAAACACTATTATATTTAAAAATTTTAGTTAGCTTGACCGCCATTGCAACACCGTGTCGCTATAGGTCTTGGCAACAAAAGTGAAGTTAGCCTTGTTAGTCCACATGTTATTTTGTCTGAGGTTCTACTGTATTTAAAAATTAAAAAGCTGTCGAAATAGATCCCGTAACGCGTTGGTCATAATATAAAACTGTAACAAGACTGTTACTTGAAAACGTTGTCAAACATTTGACCTTTACGTACAGTTATATAAGTAGGTTTACCCAACATGGAAATGACAATAATGTTAATAACACTTGAAACCGGAAAACAAAATTTACTCTGCAAAAAATATTCGTACCGCGGCATTTTCATTTCATATAATATGAATAAAGCTCGTTTTACATAAGCATTTTCTACAGAAAATTCTGTATTCGTGTGAAATAGGAATTTGTATTTTTGACGTAGAACTAGGTCTTTCCCGATGGTATATAGGGGGATAAAATGATGCAAGACGAAAAATGTGTTACAAAAAATGTGTGACGCGAACTATCATAGTTACGCCATAGTTTTTTTGTGTTTTGTATCATGTATGTCATAAATAGTTCTACGTCTTTGCGGTTGCGACACAATCGTAATTACTGTTCCCCTTGTAATTTTTTTTATTTGTATTTTGATAGCATCTTTTTGTTGTTGCATGATGATTTAGATAGAACACCAACTTTAGTAGATATAAGAAATTTGTTTGGGTAAGATATATCCTCAAAATAGAAGTGTTTCAGATACATACTTTTGAAATCATGGACGTTATTTTTTTTTTATTTTTTGAAAATTTTAAACGTATACAACTTCTAAACCAGAAGAGATACAAACGTTTGCTTGTGCGCTATGAAATCAGCATGTCATTTTCTACAAGTGTGGTGAGTTTGAAAAAATTCTGAGAGATTTCGGATTTTCGTTAAAAATCTGCGTTTTTAAGGTTAGGTATGCTTTAAAAAATCGCAAAAATCAAAATCTTTAATATATTTTTAAAATTGAGAATGTTTACCTAAGTATAGAACAAATTGCGCTGAATCCAATGGGCACACGCGAACGTCTGTATCTCTTTTAGTTTAGAAGCTACGACCAATGAGGGTAAATATAGCTCACAATTGAGTAAAAAACTATTAAATTTTAGGTCTGACGCTGACAGGTTATTTTTAGTCGGCCGACTGTTTATTTGACATGCAGTCGATTAAATAGTTTGTGAAACATTTCGTTGGGTTTGTATGCACTGATCGTTGATCGGTCGATCGAATAATTGCGCATTTAAAAATCGCCTGTCAACACCAATTACAATTGTAACGAGAGCCTTAAACGACAAATAATATTTTGTGGTTTAATGGGTGTATATTGCATTTGCATAATTATAATTTAATCATAGTTCGCTTCAGTTATTTAACATTGATAAACCACTATGTATCAGGAATTTGTGATTTTAGAAGTTGGTATGTAATAATAAATTGAATTAAAACGTTTGCAAACAAAAACAATTAATACAACAATGAGTTAGGTTTTTGTGGCTATATTATAATAATTATTAGACAGTAGCCATTCCACAAGCAAATACTTTTCTTAACGTAATCAGTCGGAAATTTGCCATCGTGATGTTAAACGTCAAAGAATTAAGATATACAAGGAAAAAATCAGAAGCCACTGTCAGGACTTGAACCCAAAGTTCCCAGTTTCCGGCTGGTTGAATTACCACTTACTCACACAGTGCCCCGAGAGTGGGATCTGTTCCTTTCCTATATATACCTATTTCAGCACTAAATCACACTTCATACGAGAGCGGATTTTATTTAAGTTGTAAACCTAACTAAATATTAAAAACTCGTAAGTCCAGAGCAGACGTTTAACTTCACGATGGCAGGTTGCCGACTGATTACGTTAAGAAAAGTATTTGCTTGTGGAATGGCTACTGTCTATTTAATAATTAAAAACAATCAACATTATTGACCAGTAATAACTAATAATAGTCTAAGAGCTAGTGGCCTCGACAACATACCCATTTCAACACAGCTGGTGTTTGTGTTCTGTTAATTATTGTGTCGTATATTATGTTCGATTTTAGTGTTAGTAACATAATATACGACACAATAATTAACAGCACACAAACACCCAATACTCAGTTATCGTCTACACACATACACAAACACACTCACATTTCCATTTCATTTACCTACTATATAATTATCATAAAATCTCGAAATTTAAATCAGTACTTCACAAACCACGACATAATACACAGTGCTTAGTATCATAATATTATATAGTGTTATGAATACTCAATGTGTGTTTTTAAAAAAATAATTAACCACACCTGAAGATGGCAACTCGTAGTGTAAATTCACAAGAAGTCACAAGACGGACATAATACAAGGTATTTCTAATACTTCATAATATTAATACTATAACCTAATGTTGAAACAAAAATGCCGTACCGAGGTCAGTCGTGGTCCAGTGGTTAGCGTCGCGGTCTCTGGATCAGACTGTCGTGGGTTCGAATCCCACCTACGCTTATGGATGTTTTGTGATGTCATTTAGTTTTAAGTATGTTGTTATTTAATGTATAATCAAGACGCTAATGACCTAAGTTGTCGACGCGTCTATAATTTACAATAAATAAAAAAATGCCGTACCGTTTGGTTGGTGGAAATACCTGCCATACCAGGTCGCATTAAGGTTGCGTTTATAGGGGTGAAATTTACTTATTTCATAACAAGGCTAAAATTTTAACAGCAACTTCGAAAAATAAGTAAAAGATGATAATATGCAAACAATCATACCGATTGGGTGGTGGAAAGGGGGTGCCATACCACTGAATTGATTTCAATGAGTGCGATAAGGAAGGCTTTATGCAGTTCCGCGCGTGCGATAGAGAGCGTCAATGGAAGCGGAGCGCGTTACCTAATTTTTAATCTTCTCATTAATTTCGGAATTTCCATATTAATTGCTTCAGTCCGGAATTGATACGTTTAAAAATTTTGTCCGGAATTCCGGAATTGCTATATCACGAACTTCTGGTATGGAAACCCTATTTAATTGTGACGACACAAAACATGTAAATTTATTGTTTCATTGACAATTAACCTGCGGATTTTTAAACAACATGTTTGTTTCAATTTACCTATACAAATTTTTAAACATGTATTGTTTCGTGATTAACCGATTCGGCATTAGTAATTAATCGAATATGTTTTATTCACGAATCGTCTATACTCTATATGAAAGTTGAAATGAAACTAACACGTGTAGATCATAAATTACAGAAATCCCTTTGGGTCATAAACAGATACTACCTATGTCAATGTTTCCCATGTATTCACTTAAAAAATATACGGAATAAAGTGAATGCGCGGAAATATTTACATAATGTGTTTGTGGCGACGTCATACAAATTCCTCGCTCAACGCTCAACGTTCGTCCATACTCTCTATCGGCGGCCACGAGGAAAAGTGGTCTATACCGCGCGGTCAAAGATACAAGTCGGGAAATCAGTCGGGTTTTTGGGTGGTGAGAGTGACTTCAATTTTGAAGACATCGTTCGGAGTAATTTTTATCTTCGCTAGGTTTACGTTTCCCTTGGAACTTTCTGATACTTTAAAAATCCATCCCGGAGTTTGATTTTCATATTTCAACAGTAATAAATAATGACAATACTTGAAATCGTGGGAAGGTTAGACAAATGAAGACAATTAAAACAAATTAATTGATTCGCAACGCTTTGACCATATATTTGGACCTATTCAAGCCTCAATTAGTTGTATGTTAAATTGAGAGCTTGATAAAGTCCAAATATATGGACCAAACGTTGCGAATCAATTAATATGTCTTAATTGTTGTCATTTGTCCAACCTTCCTACGATTTCAAGTGTTATCATAAACACTTTTGGACACGAAAATATCACATAAGTAGAAATAATTAATTAACCATAAGCTGATCTATAATTGATTTTTTGCAACACTTGCATCAAAAGTAGAATTTTAGATGGCTGTATACCGTTTGAAAAGAGATTCTTTATGGAAGCTTGTGATGCGTTCGAACGGTACTGTTTAAAGTATAAATTTTAACGCACTCCGTTTTATAAAGTAATACTGTTTTGTTTTACTTTATAACACACGTGCCTAATAGATTACTTTCCTATAATATCACAAATAAAATATTTATCCAAATTGTGTTTTATTTGCTTAAAATTGAACTGTTGAAGCATTTGTTGCAAAAAATATTGTATGTAACGCGTGTCTAAAGTGACGAATCTGACAGTCGCGATTTTACAATACTCTCTTAAGGTTATGTTGCATTTATACCAGAACTCGTGTGATTACCGCCCTCGCCTTTGGCTCGCGCGGTAAACACACACTCGTTCTGGTGTAGATGCAACCTAACGTTAGGCTCGTATCGCAAAGTCGCGAGTGTCATATAATCCGTCACTTAAGCCACTAGTTGCATAAATTACTAGAATAGTTTTACTTACTTATTATAATATCGAAATATATGAAGCGATAGACCTGTTCTGGTGCAATAGAAAAAGTTGTTATTAATGACAAGATTCTTCGATTCCGAGTCATACTTACTCTAGACAAAATTTGAACTAAAATCAAATAATGTCCTTTATAGGAACCGGAAGATTGTTCTGTAGTTAATTTTTCGTTGATAGACGTCGACCTTGAGTTTCTCATTTCGATGAGTCGAATGAATGAATGAATGAATGAATTGTAAATTATAGACGCTCAGCAACTGAGGTCATTAGCGTCTGAGAGTCGAATGAATGTGATTCATCAGTGTCCATATTAAATCTTAATAAACTCGAAATTACGCCTCTGATATTTGTTCTGAGAGTTTTTTTCTTAGATTTTACATCTTCTTCTTCTTTTTCTTCTGTCATTTGATCGACTGTGCTGTCTCTTTTCAATGCAGCGGAAAATAGATCACTGAGATGTCCACGCTTTTTGATATTATACATTTAAAATTTATATTTTTTTACGATGATAAAATCTTGTGCATATTACATGTCTATCTCCAGGTATTACCAAAAATTGGACATGAGTCATTTTGCCTCGTGGACATTGATATATAGACAGCCAGTGAAAAGGGGTGACACATTCTCTCTCACACCATTCATCTAGGCGTCATTTATTACTGAGCTAAGCATATTAGGTGGAATTGTCGATATAGAATACGTCCGAAATTAAAACTGATACAATATTTGAAGTTATACTTCTTTAGCGAGGGTAGCGAATTAGAATAACCTCGATTCAAAAAATACCGACATAAAAATTACCGACTCAAAAATTCTAACGATTTGGATGAAATTTACTGAAAAGGGGTTTTGGAAGGCAAAAAATCAATCTATCTGGGCCTCATCCCAGGGAAAATTCGTTTTCTTATAGATTTTATAAGTTAAAAAATAAATTTTTTGACGTTTCATAATAGTGTAATATTGTAAACAGGCTTTGGACAGACACTTATGTTTTCATGGCTTAAAGAAAATTTTTGTAAATTATCATGGTATGTCAAATAAAAATAAGTATCTAAATAGTAAAAATTGAAAATGCCAAAAACTTCAACGGAACATGTTCTAATGAAAATTGTATGAAGTATAACTTTGACCGTGTGGTTATGTGGGTGAGGCACACAGTCAATTTTTTGTTTTAAAAGAATTTTATAAATGTTTTTTGTGACTGACAATGTGTCTGATTTTTTTAAACAAAATGCAGTTAAGTTAGGTTTCAAAGCTCATGCGAAATATTATATTATAATATTATATTTGGAAAGGGGAGGAGAGTTCGGCGAGCTTATAAATACAATATTCTAAGTTGAGTATAAGCTCCCTGATGATGCTATAAATTAAATATTACGTAAAGGAATTTTTTTGAAAACAAGCTTTTGTTAAAATGTACTAAGAATGAAAAAAATAATGTATTGTAAAATTAAAACTGTAAGACATCCATTAGCAAGAATTTGTTTTTTATATAAAATTAAAAACGTGCTACATGTTTCGACAAATTACATTTTTTAAAGTGCAAGAGAACAGTGCATTTATCTAACAAAATAAAAAAATTATATTTAATTTCAGTTCATAAAAGCATTGGTTGTTACAATCACGGCCCACGCTTTTATAATTATGAACATAAATTATTTTTTTCTTTTTAGTATATTTTAAAAGAAAATTATTTTAAAAAACCAAATCTGTTTTATTTTTAATTTATAGTCATTAGTATTTATGGAAACAAAAACGATAGGAGACACGTTCTCCCACCACCAACCCCGGGACTTCCGCCACATGTTATTTTTCTATGCTATAAATTGACATTCACAGAAAAATATAATACATTTTATATGATTTGTTTTTCGTTGTTATGGTTACACCGTTAGCGTTAAATATTTAATGTTATTGTAAAAGGCCCGAGCTCGCAGAATTTACACACTTCAATAAAAGTTTGACTGCTTTAATTTCAATTAGGGCTACCATTTTTTATTCGTCAGATAGGGTAGTAAGAACGGTATATGTCAAACTTTTGCATTTTTATTCGTCAGATGGCGTTAATGGCAAGTAAAGTATGTGTCAAACGTTGACAAAATAAATATCTATCTATCTATCTATCTATCATTTTGTATTCGTCAGATGGCGCTTAGATATTAACGGTGTGTTTAATTATTCTTTATTTATCTATTATTGAACAAATAACTAAATAAATACAAACCTGCGATTTAGCTGTGATTGAATGACAGATGCTTACTTGTTAGTGGCGCCATTATGTGGCGGAAAATATAAACGGTACTGAATTTTGAATGACATATACCTCACTTATTAGCAGGGACGTAGCCAGCATTTTTTTCCATGGACCAAGGTTGGGCCACACTGATATTCAACCCCCAAGACGTCTTGAGTTCCGTAAAAATAACAATGTAAAACCGAAAACATTTAACCCCAATAACCAATTGTCTGCTTGAGGGGAGGAGGTGATGTACGGCGACCAATTAAAAAATGCTAATTTATATTAACACAAGGGCGCTAGAACAACACAGTTCTGCAGGAAGCTACTCAATTTTAAGCCGATGCTTTTTGTTTATTCAATAATTTATTAAATTACTTAACAAACTTACGTCTTGGGTTATCGCATGGGCCAAAACATTTATTGTATGGATCATGAGCCATGACCCACCCAGAATCATCAGTAGTTACGTCCATGCTTGTTAGTGGCACTATCAAGTGACAGATAAAAGTCTGCCCTCGTTAATCCAAATTGACGACATTTCACTGTATTGATTTTTAACTACTTCTCAACAATTTTAACTCCTTGCTAAAACCACCAACTATTCTGCGTTGCGTCACAAAAAGTACATAACGCATATAACACACAGCTTCACTACCTTATTTTTTCTTGCCTACCATTTGCAGAGAAAATAGATGGATGGAAAGATGGATATTATGTTTGTTTTTTGTCAGTCAAAGTGCGACGTTACAATTTTATTTCACAGGGTCTCATAGACACCGAGGTACAGTTACTTCGCACAATTTACATATACACAAAATATTACATCTTATTTACAAAATAACATACATGTCATACAAACAGCTGTCCCAAAAGTCACACACTATTAAAAAAACTGGTCAAGTGCAATGTCGGACTCGCGTGGAGAGGGTTTCGTACTATTCCGTTTCCCGTGGAGATTTCAAGACTTAGGATTTTCGTTTAGGTTTTCCTGTAAACTATGGGTGAGGCCCTAGATATTCCTTATTTTTTCAAAATTTTACGCTCAGTAGTTTCGGAGATTAGGCGTGGAATGCTCGATTTTCGTATATTTTCTTTAATATCTTTTAAACTATGCATTTTAAAATTATAAAAAAAAATATATTTGTATTTCTCATAACGAACCCTATCATTTGATACGTCACATGATGCACTTAAAAAAAATTTTTTTAATTTTCTAATTTGCCCCCAAATTAACCCCTAAAATCAGAATTTTTTTTATTTACGCTATACGTCCGTGATTGGGTCACCTAACTTTATATATGTACCAAATTTCAACTTTTTTTCATCCAGTAGATTCGGAGAAAATAGACTGTGATAGACGGACAGACAGACACGAGAGTGATCCTATACGGGTTCCGTTTTTTGATCGGATGTACGGAACCCTCGACAGAGAGATTTGTGTGATTATGTTTGTGCCAGCATCGTTCGAGAGCGACTGGATCGACGAAAATGAAAGTTTACTGATACTCAAAGACATAAAATATCTATACTAAGGCTATTTTTTACCCGGCTACGATTTGGTTAAGATTTCTAGGCTCTAATCTGAGAACTGGCGAGAGTATCGGTTGGATTTTCAATTTATTATTTTTTGCCCAAATAAACCCGACTATTGGTGGCCTTAAAAAAAACTAGGGTGCGGTTTTATGAAAGCACTGTGGAAGTGAAACTTGCCATTGCCATAACCCTAAACGCTTTTAACCCGAAATCGCCGAAATTATATTGTAATTTTGTTTACGTGGTTTTGGTAATGTAAAAGATTAGGAAAGGAAGGCGTGGCGGAGTCGCAACTATCTCCTTCTAACTAGAATCTGCGTTGTCAATTGAATTCCTCTTCACCCATTGACACGACACAACTGTCAAATTTCATTCATTCTACTGACATAACCTCGTTTTTTTAAAGACGTCGTCCTTAAAAATTAAAGCAATTTGTTATGGGATGGTGCCTTGTACCTGACTGCAGTTATAATGAAAATTATGACTGCAAGAAGTTAAATTTCCGACTGAGGAAAAAGCTAAAATAATACCTAGATATCCAATACCTAATTGATGAAAACATTTTTTTTATTCTTTTAGCTTACCCTCCTTTGATCTAGCGTAGCTCAGACGACTTCAGAACACTTTTTCAAATCCAAATAGAAAGAACAGACTCAATTTCTAATTGTAATTGCTTAAATTATACCTCGACAAACGTCAACGACGTTAAGTTGGGTTCGAATAAACGTCACTGACTGAATCAAGTTAGGACATTCATTTTTCATAAATTTTTAATTTCAAATAAAAAATTATTTTACACGAAATAATAAACTTTTGTAGCCAATAATGACGGGATTTATTAATTATTTTTATGAAACAGTCATTGTTTTGGTAAGAAATGTGTTTTAAGAGAATAGTAACGAATATTCCGTTAAACCCCATACATTTTTGAACACCATTCGACTCCACTTTAAATTTCGCGCTCAAATTAGGACCACCTACTTCTGTAGTCTATTATGGATACGAACGTAAGAATCCATGAGATTCTATCGTTGGTGTTCATGGGTATTTAATGTGCTCTTGAGTGAATATTCGTACGATATTGGTTATGTACTATGTAGACGTACAATATAGCTATGAATATAACGGTCGCTGCTTTGCGATGAATACTGGTGTAGTCGACAACCGTATCACACTTGCATGCAGTTGTACAATATACTTATGAACATAACGTCACTGTTTTTCGACGACTACTGGTCTGGTCGGTTGCTTAGATTGGACGTGACGTGACGCTCCACATGCGTAACCGAACGCAAAAAAACGAGGCTAATAATAAAATTTTTGTGCTTAGAATACAGGGATTCGAACCTAGGACTACTCGACGAAATGTTTGTGATTGGGTTGAAATTTCCTTACGCCTTAAATGTCACCTACATCATGCATATAGAGTGTGGGGGATAATATATGTATGTGGTTTGGTCCCATCTGCCAGAGGCCACTTGTGGTCTGCACCAAGTGAGATATGGAACATAGTTGAGTGTCAACTTGAACTGTTACTGGCTTGACATAAAGGCAATTTAAAATAGACCGACCACACTGTATACAGTTTTAGCCTTCTATGATAATATTATGTATTTTTTATGTCTAATGGGTTTCTATGATTTGTTCTACGAAACGCTCCGTTATCGTAAACCCTGATAAAATGTTACTTACTAGAAGAACAAAAAACATGACTGCTGTAGCACACGAGCCTATAAAAAACTTTCAAACAAAAAAAAACCTTCAAAAAAGCCACAAAAAAGAGGAAAATAATAAAATTTTGAGATCGGCGCCAATTTAATTATTAAAACTTTTTTTATAATATTATTATCTACTTTTATTTTATTAAATTGGCGCCGCCCTTAAAATTTTATTATTTTCCTCTTTTTAGTGACTTTTTGAAGGTTTTTTTTTGTTAAAAAGTTTTTTTTTTACTTTTTAGTGGCTTTACAATATGTAGTTTGCACGTTATTAACCGACTTCTGTCTTGATATTTGATGATTACTAAATAACCAAAAAAGAAAAACACTTATTTATTTTAACTGTGTCACTAGCTATCTGCTATTATAACTATAATATCAATTGGAATTTTTTTCAATGCCAATTTACATGTCAAACGTAAAAATCATTTTTTTACCGTATATTTAAACGTAATTTGCTGTAAATAACTTCGAAAAAAGATTTCATTATTGAACCATATTTAACGGTGCCAAAATGCTTCAAAGTTGATTTTCTTAGTGTAAATCGATTGGAAAATGCAAAATAAAGCCGATTTATTAAAAATAACTTTTTTGCAAGTCAAATAAAAATTTGAATTTTAAAAATTATAAAATTATTAAAATTTTTAACATGATTTTTTTAACGTTTTAGGATGTTTTAAGACTTTTAAAATTTTAAAATTTTTAAAATTTTTTTTTTTAAATTTTTCTAAGTTTTAAAAATTCATAAAAAATATTAAAATTTTTAGAATGATTTTTTCAACGTTTTAGGATGTTTTAAGACTTTCTAAATTTTTTAATTTTTAAATTTTTTTTTTTTAAATTTTTCTGAGTTTTAAAAATTCATAAAAATTATTAAAATTTTTAACATGTTTTTTTTAACGTTTTAGGATGTTTTAAGACTTTTAAAATTTTAAAATTTTTTTTTAAAAGTTTTTAAAATTTTTTTTAAAAAATTTTTCTGTTTTAAAAATTCATAAAAATTATTAAATTTTTAGAATGATTTTTTCAACGTTTTAGAATGTTTTAAGACTTTCGAAATTTCTTAATTTTTAAAATTTTTTTTAAAATTTTTCTGAGTTTTAAAAATTCATAAAAATTATTAAAATTTTTAAGATTTTTAACATGATTTTTTCAACGTTTTAGGATGTTTATAGACTTTTAAAATTTTTAAAATTTTTCTTTAAAACTTTTTTTAAGCTTTAAAAATTCATAAAAATTATTAAAATTTTTAAAGTTTTTAACATGATTTTTTTAACGTTTTAGGATGTTTTAAGACTTAAAATTTTAAAATTTTTAAAATTTTTTTTTTAAATTTTTCTAAGTTATAAAATTTCATTAAAATTTTTAAAATTTTTAACATGATTTTTTCAACGTTTTAGGATGTTTTAAGACTTTAAAAATTTTTAAATCTTTAAAATTTTTTTTTTTAAATTTTTCTTAGTTTTAAAAATTCATAAAAAATATTAAAATTTTTAGAATGATTTTTTCAACGTTTTAGGATGTTTTAAGACTCAAAATTTTTTAATTTTAAAAATTTTTTTTTTTAAATTTTTCTGTTTTAAAAATTCATAAAAATTATTAAAATTTTTAACATGTTTTTTTTAACGTTTTAGGATGTTTTTTAAGACTTTTAAAATTTTTAAAATTTTTTTTTAAAAATTTTTCATAGTTTTAAAAATTCATAAAAATCATTAAAATTTTTAAAATTTTTAACATGATTTTTTCAACGTTTTAGGATGTTTTAAGACTTTTAAAATTTTTCTTTAAAATTTTTTCTAAGTTTTAAAAATTCATAAAAATTATTAAAATTTTTAACATGATTTTTTCAACGTTTTAGGATGTTTTAAGACTTACATAATTTTTTAAATCTTTAAAATTTTTTGTTAAAATTTATTCTAAGTTTTAAAAATTTATATATCTATTCGAATTTTTTTCATTGCCAATTTACATGTCAAAAGTAAGAACCATTTTTTTACCGTATTTAAACGTAATTTGCTGTAAATAACTTCGAACAAAGATCTTATTATTGAACCATATTTAACAGTGCCAAAATGCTTCAAAGTTGATTTTCTTAGTGTAAATCGACTGAAAAACTCAAAATAAAGCCGATTTATTAAAAAAAAATTTTTTGCAAGTCAAATAAAATTTTGAATTTTAAAAATGATTTTTTAAAATTTTTAACGTGATTTTTTCAACGTTTTAGAATGTTTCAAGACTTTAAAAATTTTTAAATCTTTAAAATTTTTTTTTAAAAATGTTTCTAGTTTTTAAAAATTTATATATCAATTCGAATTTTTTTCATTGCCAATTTACATGTCAAACGTAAAAACCATTTTTTTACCGTATTTAAACGTGATTTGCTGGAAATAACTTCGAAAAAAGATTTTTTTATTGAACCATATTTAACGGTGCCAAAATGCTTCAAAGTTGATTTTCTTAGTGTAAATCGATTGGAAAACGCGAAATTAGCCGATTTATAAAAAAAAATTTTTTGCAAGTCAAATAAAAATTTGAATTTTAAAAATGATTTTTTAAAATTATTAAAATTTTTAACTTGATTTTTTTAACGTTTTAGGATGTTTTAAGACTTTTAAAATTTTAAAATTTTTAAAATTTTTTTTTAAAAATTTTTCAGTTTTAAAAATTCATAAAAATTATTAAAATTTTTAATATTTTTAACATGATTTTTTTATTGTTTTAGGATGTTTTAAGACTTTTAAAATTTTTAAAATTTTTTTTTAAAAATTTTTCATAGTTTTAAAAATTTATACAAATTATTAAAATTTTTAACATGATTTTTTCAACGTTTTAGGATGTTTTAAGACTTTTAAAATTTTAAAAATTTTTCTTTAAAATTTTTTCTAAGTTTTAAAAATTCATAAAAATTATTAAAATTTTTAACATGATTTTTTCAACGTTTTAGGATGTTTTAAGACTTAAAAAATTTTTTAAATCTTTTAAATTTTTTGTTAAAATTTTTTCTAAGTTTTAAAAATTTATATATCTATTCGAATTTTTTTCATTGCCAATTTACATGTCAAAAGTAAGAACCATTTTTTTACCGTATTTAAACGTAGTTTGCTGTAAATAACTTCGAAAAAAGATCTTTTTATTGAACCATATTTAACAGTGGCAAAATGCTTTAAAGTTGATTTTCTTAGTGTAAATCGATTGAAAAACTCAAAATAAAGCCGTTTTATTAAAAAAATATTTTTTGCAAGTCAAATAAAAATTTGAATTTTAAAAATGATTTTTTAAAATTTTTAACGTGATTTTTTCAACGTTTTAGGATGTTTTCAAGACTTTAAAATTTTTTAAATCTTTAAAATTTTTTCTAAGTTTTAAAAATTCATATATCAATTCGAATTTTTTTCATTGCCAATTTACATGTCAAACGTAAAAACCATTTTTTTACCGTATTTAAACGTGATTTGCTGGAAATAACTTCGAAAAAAGATTTTATTATTGAACCATATTTAACGGTGCCAAAATGCTTCAAAGTTGATTTTCTTAGTGTAAATCGATTGGAAAACGCGAAATTAGCCGATTTATAAAAAAAAAATTTTTTTGCAAGTCAAATAAAAATTTGAATTTTAAAAATGACTTTTTAAAATTATTAAAATTTTTAACTTGATTTTTTTAACGTTTTAGGATGTTTTAAGACTTTTAAAATTTTTAAATTTTTAAAATTTTTTTTTAAAAATTTTTCAATTTTTAAAATTTTTTTTTAAAAATTTTTCAGTTTTAAAAATTCATAAAATTTATTAAAATTTTTAATATTTTTAACATGATTTTTTTATCGTTTTAGGATGTTTTAAGACTTTTAAAATTTTTAAATTTTTAAAATTTTTCATAGTTTTAAAAATTCATAAAAATTATTAAAATTTTTAACATGATTTTTTCAACGTTTTAGGATGTTTTAAGACCTTTAAAATTTTTAAATTTTTAAAATATTTCTTTAAAAATTTTTCTAAGTTTTAAAAATTCATAAAAATTATTAAAATTTTTAACTTTCAACGTTTTAGGATGTTTTATGACTTCAAAAAATTTTTAATCTTTAAAATTTTTTTTTTAAATTTTTTTTAAGTTTTAAAAATTCATATATCTATTCGAATTTTTTTCTTTGCCAATTTACATGTCAAACGTAAAAACCATTTTTTTACCGTATTTAAACGTAATTTACTGTAAATAACTTCGAAAAAGATTTTATTATTGAACCATATTTAACGGTGCCAAAATGCTTCAAAGTTGATTTTCTTAGTGTAAATCGATTGAAAAACGCAAAATAAAGCCGATTTATTAAAAAAAATTTTTTGCAAGTTAAATAAAAATTTGAATTTTAAAAATGGTTTTTTAAAATTATTAAAATTTTTAAAATTTTTAACTTGATTTTTTAACGTTTTAGGATGTTTGAAGACTTTAAAATTTTTAAAATTTTTAAAATTATTTTTTAAAATTTTTTCTAAGTTTTAAAAATTCATATAATATATTATACGTCACTGTAAGTAGCTCACTTTTACAAACTTTTTACTCTGTGTCAAAACTGACATTTACCTTAACGGTAATACAGTCCGTTAGTAGCTTTTATTAAAATTAGTCGAACTACTGAACCGATTTAAGTAAAATTCATATGGGACCATAAATAAAACAATAATCATCAAAATCGGTTCACAAATACAGGAGAAATAGGTGAACATACATACATAAAAAACATAGCTGCCAAATATAGAACCTCTTACTTTTCTGAAGTCGGTTAAAATCAAGCTTTCAACATAAAAAGTAGTCGGGGAAAAAGACATTAGTTTTATTATTTAATAATTATCTTACTAATAGCACACTAAAACATTAGGTAATAATATTATAATCGGTACCAGAATAATTTTTATCTTAAAAGCTTGTTTGTACTTTTGATACTCCTGTAATTTTAGACATTAGAACGACCCATCTGCAGAATAATTCCCAGTTGGCTGTTTTTTTTAATATACCTTCGTTATGGTGTTTTAAAAAACGTGTAAAAATTCCCCATCGATATCGTGCCGGCGTTGCCAGATATTCGAGGTTCAAGTTCACGATAGACGGTTTTTTGCAAATTTCTCGGTTCCGTTCCATTTTTTGTAAAAAATGATTATTATGAACCTTGTAGAGGACGAAATTATCTACAACTTTTGTATAAACATTGTTTGTCTACGCTTTATAGTTTTTCTTATTTAAGTACCCGCGGCTTCCTCCCCCTCGATTTTACATAACGGGATTATGTTGCTTCCCGAGGGCCTAACAAAATGATTTGTAGTTTTATTTTAAGTTGAACTTTAAGCTAACGATTAACTATTATTTTTGTCGAAATTAATTCAGTAGTTCTTTAGTTATAAGCAACCAAACATACAAATCGACAGCACTCAATCAGACAGACAGACAGACAATTTTTTTTCGAAAATACCATATTTATACTTGGCATCAATTATAAAGACCATTCGTAAAGTAATTTTGTAAAAAAATTTACAAGGGTTGAGAGAGTGCGGATTAAGTACGAGTATGCATTTGCATACCGTATAACGCACTCTAGTTATAGTAGCCACATTTTTAATTTTTTGTACAAAATTCCTTTACGAATAGTCTTTATAACAAATGCCAAATTTCAAGTCGATAGCATATATTATGCATTATAATATAGTACCTGAGAAAATAGACTGTGACATACATACATACAGACAGACAATGATGTTTCACCATAAAGGTTTCGTTTTTTTATCATTTTGATACGAAACCCTAAAAACAATATCTCGTTGACAAACAGAACAATGTCAATAATTGGAAAACATAAAATTAATAGTCGTATCTCTTTTTTTGTTATAATTTTATGATCTAATAAACGTTAAGACAATAATATCTTCTGTGCGTATTTTTTTGTTCGAACCGTTTAATGAGAAATGTCTAGGGATCAAACCATGAGGAGCCCCAAACAAGCACGAAGTAGGTACTTCATAACAGTAGATACAGGTTAATTACTTGTTATACCGTAAAAACAACTATGTAAGAAACAGCTGATTTCATGTCTGCTTCGTACCCGGAAGGTCGCTGGTTCGATGCCGGTCGGAATCAATTGTTTTTTGTTTTTTTACAACTATTCCATATTCCATTTGATATTAGTTTAAGTATATATTTTTTCTATTCTTTTTTACATTGTCTATATTTTTTATTTTTTGTATCAATACAGTCAAACTTAGCGGGGTGTGCACTTTTGGTTTTGATTGAGACGAACCCTCGCGCGGGGCAGAGTTTCTCACAGTGGGAGAGTTTCTCGCGAGGGGTGTTTTTTGATGAGTGAAAGGGGGCTGGTGCAGAGGGGGAGTTAAAACGTACGTGGGGTGAAGATTCAGTGAATTATTCCAAGACACCATCGTGCGAGAAATCGTGCATCTTCGGGCTCCTCGTGGTTTGATCCCTAGACTCTTGTGTCGAAATGAGATATAGACCTATCCACGTCAATAATCCATCAAGTCGTCGTCTTTTGAACACAGTATAAGGCACTGACATTTTATTAAAGTAAAGACAGACTTATAAATGTCAAGAAGACAGACAGCTAACAATATATTATTATATTGTATATCTGCAAAAACTTTTATGTATAAATGTCAACGACAATCTGGCAATTTAATACGTCTGCAGAATTACTACTGCATGTCGTCTGATAGTTTACGTTCGTAGTTGCAAATTTAGTTGTCAACACTTGAACTAAAGTGCATCTACAATCAAAACTGTATTTGAATTTTATGCAGTTTTGTATGCATAAAACGTGTTTTATTTACTACTAGCTTCGCGGCCTGGCTTCGCCCGGGAACAAGTTGGATTGAATCCAGATTGGATTAAAATCGAATGTATGTCGATTTTGGAATTGTTATTTACCTACTAGATAATAATCTTCATTTATTCAAAAAACATAATATTGACTACTAGCTGCCCGGCCTGGCTAAATTTTACACCGTTTTTAATTGAAATCGATATAAACTTAATTTCAATCTAACTTGGATTCAATTCGATTTTTACACGAATGAAACCGGGTCGGACAGCTAGTGTAAACTAAAAACTTGGCTAGACAACGTACTTATAAGTTAAAAAAATACAAACAAATAGAGATAAATAAACAAAGGTTTGAATTCTGTGGACAGTAATATTAGGTAAATGATAAAAACAAACGATTTTTTAACCCCTTATATCCACAACAATATTATTCACGTAACATTATTAGAGGTGAAAATAATATATATCAGATAGCCAAGCTGCCATGATTTGTATAAGCTATATATATATAAACAATGTGTATCGATTAATAATTACCTTTCTAATGAAGTTTATTGTGAAAATGGTGTACCTCAGGGTAGCGTCCTTGGTCCGCTGTTGTTTATTCTATTTATTAATGACTTGCCCGATTATTTAGAAACTAGTAACATAGTCATGTACGCTGATGACATATCAATAATTGTCACTGCTGATACTAATCAACATCTTGAAGTACGTGCAAATTCTATTCTTGATAAAATGGCAGATTGGTTCAACGCTAATAAACTCTACCTAAATCTTAGCAAGTCATATTATCTTTATTTCAAAACTAATAGAAATAAAACAAACTTTAACTTAAATATTTCTATAAATAATAATATTGTCAGTAATATTTCTATTATTAAGTTTCTTGGTGTATACCTAGAAGATACTTTAACCTGGAGCATTCAGAGTTCAGAAATTATAAAAAAACTGAAAAGTTTATGTTTTCTTTTTCGTAATTTAAAAAATATTGTTGGAACTGACGCACTTTTAATGCTTTACTATAGTTATGTATATTCAAGATTGAGATACGGAATTATTTTTTGGGGTAACTCGTCTCAATCTAAAAATGTTTTCATATGGCAAAAGAAGTTACTACGAATAATATATGGTATTAGACCTAGAGACTCATGCTTACCTACATTTAAAAAATACAAAATATTAACACTTCCATGTATATACATTTTAGAAACACTGCTATATATAAAATTAAACATAGAGAGTGTGCAATACAACAATTACGTACATGATTATAATACCAGACTTGGTCCCGCAATTAGACTACCAAAATGTAATCTAGAATTATATAAACAAGGACCACATTACATGGGTCAAAAATTATTTAATAATTTGCATGTATGTCTTAAAAATCTAAAACATACAAAATTTAAAAAAAATATTTTGAATATATTAAAAGAAAACTGTTTTTATGACGTAACGTCCTTTTTTGATAGCTCTGTACATTGTGTTTGTACACCGATCGTATAATGTCTCTTTTATGTACTTCTACTATTGTAAGATTACAACAACCATTTGTTTTTAATTTTTGTTAAAATATTATAATACTGTATTTTTGTTATTATGACGCTATTATACAGACTAGTCTGTCGCAATAAAGGAATCTATCTAAGAAAAAATCAAATAACCACTGTCGGGACTTGAACCCGAAACTCTCAGTTTTCGGCTGGGTGAGTTACCAATTTATCCACAATGCCCGAGAGTGGTAACTGATCCCCTCTTATATATAGCAATTTCAGATATGAAAACTCACTACATGCGAGAGCTGATTATTTAAATAAGCTACAATGCACAATACAACCATTTAAAACAGTCAAGTCAATTAACATGCGAGAGCTAACATTTTTTAAGTTTTTAACTTAAATAACTCGTTAGGCCGGGAAGCCATACCTATAAATAAACAAATTGTTATATATAAGAGGGGATCAGTTACCACTCTCGGGCATTGTGGAGAAATTGATAACTCACCTAGCCGGAAACTGGGAGTTTCGGGTTCAAGTCCCGACAGTGGTCATTTGATTTTTTCTTAGATATAGTTTATACAAATCATGGCAGCTTGGCTGTCTGATATATATTATTTTCACCTCTAATTGTTATGTGAATAATATCGTTGTGGATATAAGGGGTTAAAAAATCGTTTGATTTTATCATTTACCTAATTCAAATAGAGACAGAATATTATGAAGTATTAGAAATACCTTGTATTTTTTGATGTCCGTTTTGTGACTTTCTGTGTTTTAACACGTCGCGTTTCAGCAACGTGTTAAAACACAGGAAGTCACAAGACGGGCATCAAAAAATACAAGGTATTTCTAATACTTCATAATATTCATATAGTGACTTGGAGACCCAACACTCTAAAAATGTATCATAGGGGCAGAGATAGTAGATTAAAGATGTTCGACAACTAAGGTCATTAGCGTCTAAATCATGTAAATCGAATCAGTGGCTCTCGAGTTATACTAGTGTATACTAATGAACAGACAAAGAGACGTTGCGTTTTAGAATATTTATAGATATTAATTATAATTTGTATAAATAGACGTGTATAAATAATATTCGTCCCATGATACATTTTTATAAACATCAGTGTAATAGTGAATGAAAAGTGCACATAGCGTAACCAAGATTTTGAGCAGGGGGGATGTGACGGCGGATGTCTGGAACCCGGGGGCGCACCGCGCAGGTCCTGTGGTTAGCGCTGAAGAAGTTTTTTTTTTAATTGAATGGGAAATGAAATGATCATGCATTTATATATTTTAAAAAAATCTAATATTAATGTTATGTACATGTACATTTAAAAAGTAAAAAACAATTTTCGTTTATCCTCCGAAAATCGTGAAAGAACTTTCTCTTTATCTTGGCTTTTTGCTTACCTATGCCAGGGGAGGACACGTGCCCCCCCCTGGCTACGCCCTTGCAGAGCGATGTGAATGTATTGTGAATGAAAAGTGCATTTTCAGCAGAATAATGAATGAATCTATAGACTATAAAAGAATGTATTACCTAGGTATATAATGAACTGTGAGTGAAAAGTGCACCAGTTGCAAGTGGAAGAGTGAGTAAATAATGCGAAATTGATTGGATATTTGTGATAAAAATGCATAATACTATGTTTGACATACGTCATATAGATGTACTTTTGAATCCTCTTAGTGATAATCGAAAATGTCAAAAGCTTTATGTACAGTAGTAGATTTAAAAAAGCTGACAATGTTCAAAAACGTAATTGCAAACGGATTTGAATCTGAATGCTATGTGTTTAAAGAGAGCTTTAAAACTTTTAATCTGTCTGTCTTTCAATGCTGACACATTAGTGAAAGTCATAGGCGTCGATTTTAGTCAATTTCATATGCGAGCAAAGTTGACTTATTTAAAAAAATCATGTGTGTGTAATTATCACGCGCCTAAAGTAAAATTTTATGGGTGAACATTTGTAAAATAATATGTAAACACCAATTAAACACTAATATATTTTGGTTCTGATCTGAACTATACACATTATGTACCTATCATTGGTTAACATATTACTAGAAGATTGTGAACCTTAGCAGCGTAAATGAGGCCACTTTTAATAGAGGCAGCTACACGTCGCACTATTGGCCATCTGTTGACTAGCATCTTAAGTTTTATTATTTAATCTTTGAGTACAGAATAATTGTAGAGTTTTCAGAAGTGAGTTGTGTTGACAATCGGCCATCTGGTGACTAGCATCGTAATTTTATTTAAGACAATCTTGCGTCATTGGTTCATATTGCATAATATTTCGCGGTTACTATTAATAGACATCCGCTAACGTTCTTTCGAAACGCCTCTTTTTTGAGATGTATATATTCACGAGGAATATTATTATAAGTATATAGAGGCAGAACCATAAGTAAAAGATTTTTTATAAAAATTTGTTCCATGCAAGTTTATTGGCAATGTTGTATTTTGTGACCTCGTATTTTTAACTTCCCATTGGAAGTTATTGTAATGGGTCCGAAAATCGAAATCAAAAAGGAAAAAAAAATTTTATGTTTCAAGGTCACTACACTATTTTTAGACTACTTTTAGAAAGATGTCTGTGTGTGTGTATGTGTGTGTGTGTGTACGTACGTACGTACGTACGTATGTGCCAATTTCTTTCTAAGACCAAATCTCGAGAATGAAAAATGAAAAATATTATTATAAGTATATAGAGGCAGAACCATAAGTAAAAGATTTTTTATAAAAATTTGTTTCATGCAAGTTTATTGGCAATGTTGTATTTTGTGACCTCGTATTTTTAACTTCCCATTGGAAGTTATTGTAATGGGTCCGAAAATCGAAATCAAAAAGGAAAAAAAAATTTTATGTTTCAAGGTCACTACACTATTTTTAGACTACTTTTAGAAAGATGTCTGTGTGTGTGTATGTGTGTGTGTATGTGTGTGTGTATGTGTGTGTAGTGTGTGTGTGTGTGTGTACGTACGTACGTACGTACGTATGTGTCCATTTCTTTCTAAGACCAAATCTCGAGAATGAAAAATGATATCGACTACGTTAGGGTGCCAATCGACGCGTATTAACGTAAATATGATCTGAAAGAAATTTTTTCAAAATCGGTTCAGCCGTTCTTTTTTCTTAACCAAATAACCTCCAAAAAAGTAGATTTTACACAATATCTCGCGAATAAAAAATTATATTGACTTCGTAAGGGTGTCAATCGAGGCGTGTTAACGTCATTTTGATCCGACATAAATTTTATAAAAATCGGTTCAGCCGTTTTTTTTTTTTTTTAATTATTGTTAAAAATAAATAATAATTATGTTTTAATGATTAAAATGATTACTTTTCTGTGTAATATCTAATTTAATTATTATTATTTAATATTTATCAAACTGAGAAGTTCGTCGTGTGGACCTCAAGGGTCGCACTTTAGTCCTAACAAACGACCCACCTCACGGCTTGTTATTATTATAATCTGATAAATATTTTAAATTGCAATTTAGATAATCTGGCTGGCCGGTTGTGATCAAGTTGTCTACGAAGTATGCGATATGTAAATTTATGTTGTATACAATATATCTGAAGCATGTATTTTAAAATTTTTGGATAAGCTGCGATGTTGACTGGTTTATACATGGTCCGTACACAATATCACAAAAATTAAAAGATGATAAAATTAGCGATTCCACTAAGTATTTGTCTATGTATAATCCTAAATTTTTACAATAGTCTACAGAATCAATTTGATGACCAGACAGCGTTACAGTTAGAGGAGCCACTTTAGCCAACTGATTCCGGCTTTCTATAGACATTATATTGAATTTAATTGGATTTAACTAGGGCATGACTTTTGGACCATTCTGATATTTTATTTAATTCTTAACTTAATAATGTTAATCATTATTATGTCAAACTAAAAATATTCATACATAAGAAAATTAGATAATCAAATTCATTAAAGGGGCCTACACACGATCAGTTTAACTACGCAGTTTAACCCTTGTGGCGTCATGTCTGAGCGATAAACTGAGATAACTGCATAGTTCCGACAAATTTTAACGCAGATTTTTGGCCTGCGCATTTGACTCTACTTTGCACCGATAAACTGCGCAGTCAGCTCAGTTTATTGAATAGTTGGCACAGTCTTGTGTAGTCTTTGGGTAAGTTCGGTTTTGCGCTCAGATCGATCTGAGCGCAAAATCGAACTTACCCTTTCTAGTCGTGTCTAGCCACGCACGTCAGCTCTTCAAACTGAGAGAACTGAGAACAACTGAGGAGAAAACTGAAGTAGCCCACACACCGTACAGTTCACACAACTGTGCAGTTTGACTGCACAGATAAACTGCGAAGTTAAACTGATCGTGTGTAGGCCCCTAACGATTGTAAAAATTGTGAAAGATTTTTTTTAAATTCTTTTATTTAACAACAAATTTTACAATCTTAATGAATTTGATTATCTAATTCTCTTAAACTGCTTGCTTTTGTTAACATAATTAGTATAAGTTGCTATGATAGACTAAGAGCTGATAACACTTTTTTATGTGTTTTTAGAAGACTTGGAACTCTTTTTAAAATATGACTTTTAAATATCTCTACAAGGGGTAAATACTAAATAGTCTGTTATTCCAAACGCGGGGCAAAACTTTTTCCAGACTTTACTAATGATAAACACACATAAGTCTATTTTTTTCGCAAGAGTGAACAAAAAAAATATGGGGTGGTTTTGCCCCGCGTTTGGAATGACAGACTATATACCCCTTGTAGAGATATATAAAATTCATCTTTTAAAAAAGTTCCAAATCTTATAAAAACACATGAAAAAAGTGTTATCAGCTCTTAGTCTATGAATACATCAAAATATATTTTACGAGTGTTTGAACAATTTTTATTCAGAGACAAAGAAATATAAAATCAGGTAGCGTTTACAGATAAATTATGTAACTAAACTAAGTTCACTTTATATAAGTTTTATACAGTCTCAACAAATTTCAAAACATTAAAATAATGTCAGCTGGCAGTGATGTAAATATCTTATATCATTATTTAGGACAGTATAGAGGTAGCATTGACAATATCTGAGCTGTTAGTTCAACAATAATATAGGTGGAAGCACAAGTCAACATTGAGTTTGTGGGCCAGGGGAATGAAACGTAAGCGGGCAGCTATAGTATATTTTTCAGTACATGGATCCCCATATAATATGTTAATCAATGGTACCTATATAATTAACTTCATCCAGTTAATACAAATGGCTATAATACTATACTCTCGGCGTCTCGCTATTCAGCCCTGCCTGAGTATTATTTCCATTATGCGAACAGAAAGGGGCGTATCGATCGAGTTTCCCCCTCAACGCATTACCTGGCAGCGAATCCCGATCGGTTTCCCGCTAGCCGCTCATTTCGTTTCCTCCACTCCTGACAGTAGTTATTTTTATTTTTGTTACGAAATTATTCTCATCGCGATTAAAAATGTTCCACTTCAAAATTAAACCTGACTGATTGAGTGAGATATTAACGCCTAGCCTCAACCACTCGACCTAGAAGTATGAAATTTGGAGGATACATTCCTTTTATAACGTAGGCTCCCACTAAAAATATATTATTTTAACTAAAGGAACACGTTCAGGTATAGAAGAAGTAAACAATTCCATTCTAAAAAAGAACATACAATATAAATATTTATTTTGAAAAAATTAAATTTTCTATTTATTTTATATACAGGGTGCTGAATTGCTTTGCGGGTAATAGGGATTTAACTCGTAAAATCAAACTTTTGCGATTTCCTGCTTCCTTAATTATTTTAGGAAAAATATCTTCGAATAAAAGTTTTAGAACATAAAATTCTGCATCTAAATCATTAAACAAAATTAATTTTGCATGCATTGTAACAGCAGAAATTTGATATGAAATTACCTCAAAAACAGATAGCGATAGCCATGGAACTTGACGAAATGACATTTTAACTGTCAGAATAATTTCTAATCATTTTGTTCAAATTCCATGGCTATCGCTATCTGATTTTGAGGTAATTTTGACATTTTCATATCAAATTTCTGCCGTCACAAAGCATGCAAAAAATTAATTTTGTTTAATGATTTACATGCA
The DNA here is from genome assembly GCA_039654895.1 of Mongoloraphidia duomilia. Taxonomy (NCBI): domain Eukaryota; kingdom Metazoa; phylum Arthropoda; class Insecta; order Raphidioptera; family Raphidiidae; genus Mongoloraphidia; species Mongoloraphidia duomilia. The sequence goes on along the minus strand of CM077516.1, from coordinate 34,273,998 downwards.
GAATTGGGTTTTTAAGTAAATTTTTTTTTTTACTTAAATGGAAGGACCACATACAAGTTTTATAGCAAAACTGTTTTTTTTAATTTTTTTGCTTACTAATTAAAAAGTTATATTTAAATAAAAATTAATTTTTAAACTCAGTTCCGATAACGCGCCGAAAGAATCCGAACGCGTGTGACGTCATTATGTTATCTATGGTCTTTGTATCCATGGTTACCAAGTTAAAAATTTATTATTTTTGATAGTATGTGTAATACATATACACAAATACCAACAAATGCAGACACATTTTAACATAACGACGTCACAAACATTCCTGGCGCGTTTTGAAGTCACGTGATATTTTTTAAATTTTTATACATTTTAATTAATTTTTAGTAATTTATCTATAGCTTTAAAAAATTTTTTCTTTTCGATTTTCAATATTATTTATGTTAAATTATTAGAAAAAATTTTGGAGCATACAAGTAATTCAAGAATTACAAGGCGCGATATTCATGTAGGTATTGTGTGAAAACGGTTTTACCGAACATAGGGAAAATAACACTAAGAAGATCAATTTTGTAGTAGGTAGGCTATGGCCATAAGACCTAATGTAAATATGTATTGGATTACATAGAAAAAATAGTGCAGTGAATTTTTTAAACAATTTTCCATAGCAACGGTTGACTATTAAGCGAAACTCGGAACCTGCTAAATAAAAAAAGTCATGAGGTGTCGTAAGATACCCGACAGAAGCTATGTTTCTTACGCATTGTATATAAAACCGAATTTATCAAAGATATAAACAATACAATTAAAAAGTTATTATTTGACTGCCATTTTGAAATCTGACGCCATTTTATTTTTTTGTGTCTTATTAAACTCTCAAATATCAATTTTCAAAAGGATCGGATAATTTTTACAAAGAAGTATATACCAATGGCCGCCATTTTAAAATATGACGTCATTTTATTTTTTTGCGTTCTATAAAACTCGTCAATATCTATTTTCAAAAAGATCTGATAATTTTTACACAAAAAGTACATATTGCCGCCATTTTGAAATCTGACGTCATTTTATTTTTTTGTGTCCTATAAAACTCGTAAATATCAATTTACAAAAGGATCGGATAATTTTTACAAAAAAGTATATATAATGGCCGCCATTTTGAAATCTGACGTCATTTTATTTTTTTGTGTCCTATGAAACTCTCAAATATCAATTTTCAAAAGGATCTGATAATTCTTACAAAAAAGTACATATGGCCGCCATTTTGAAATCTGGCACCATTTAATTTTTTTGTGTCCTATGAAACTCTCAAATATCAATTTTGAAAAGGATCGGATAATTTTTACAAAAAAGTACATATGGCCGCCATTTTGAAAAATCTGACATCATTTTATTTTTTTGTGTCCTATGAAACTCTCAAATATCAATTTTCAAAAGGATCGGATGATTTTTACAACAGAGTACATGTGGCCGCCATTTTGAAAAATCTGACGTCATTTTATTTTTTGGTGTCCTATGAAACTCTCAAATATCAATTTTCGAAAGGATCGGATAATTTTTACAAAACAGTTCATATGGCCGCCATTTTGAAAAATCTAACGTCATTTTATTTTTTGTGTCCTATAAAACTCTCAAATATCAATTTTCAAAAGAATCGGATAATTTTTACAAAAAAGTACATATGGCCGCCATTTTGAAATCTGACGCCATTTTATTTTTTTGTGTCCTATAAAACTCTCAAATATTAATTTTCAAAAGGATCGGATAATTTTTACAAAAGTGACGTTACATTACTTCGTGACGTGACGTTTCACTTTTTATTATTTAGGTCCCCATCTGAAACGTGCGTTAAGAAGCATAGCTTCATAAAAAATAGGTAAAAAGCTTTTAAGTTAAACGGTTTTATAATAATAATGTTTTAAAAAGAAAAAAATAATATTTAATTTAGGTTCATAAGTATAAAAGCGTGGGTCGTAAACTCTGTGATAATTTATTACAGTCACGACCCACGCTTTTATACTTATGAACCTAAATTAAATTTTATTTTTTTCTTTTCAGTACATTTATAAAACCGTTTAACTTAAAAGTTTTTTAACTGTTTTTATTTTTAATTTTTTAGTGTGCTTTATTTCCTTAGTCTGATTTTATAACATTTATCCGATCCACTGAAACGTTACCGGAGAAAGACCTTTTGCCTGTGAAAATTCATAATATTGTATTGCCACCGGAGCTACACATGTGTGCAAAATTTCAACTCAATTGGATCACGGGAAGTGGGTGAAAATTCAAAAGTACGATTAACACCCGGACGAAAGCCGGGCCGGTCAGCTAGTTACCATAAATTGTATTGTCACCGGAGCTACATATGTGTGCAAAATTTCAACTCAATCGGATCATAGGAAGTGGGTGAAAATTCAAAAGTACGATTTGCACCCGGACGAAAGCCGGGCCGGTCAGCTAGTTATCATAATATTGTATTGTCACCGGAGCTACATATGTGTGCAAAATTTCAACTCAATCGGATCACGGGAAGTGGGTGAAAATTCAAAAGTACGATTTACATCCGGACAAAAGCCGGGCCGGTCAGCTAATTACCATAATATTGTATTGTCACCGGAGCTACACATGTGTGCAAAATTTCAACTCAATCGGATCATAGGAAGTGGGTGAAAGTTCAAAAGTACGATTTGCGCCCGGACGAACCGGGCCGGTCAGTTAGTTACCATAATATTGTTTTGTCACCGGAGCTACACATGTGTGCAAAATTTCAACTCAGTCGGTCGCAAGATTTGTAACAAATATACGGGATTAAGCTAAATAAAACCATACCGTTTAAAAAACAAAGCATCTACTACCTACTTACTTTTGCGTGATGCCAGAACATACTTTTTTATTTGAGAATCAGTTCGGTTGCTTTTGCGTGATGCCAGAATATTTTAAAACTCGCAGTCGCATAAGAAGTTATTTACTTGAAAAAAAATCATGTAAATCGGATCAGTGGTTCTCGAGTTATAAGCGTACAAAGGGACATACAGACAGAGAAAGTCAAATTGTTCGGGAAGGTATGAACGTCGAAAAATTTTGTCCGATCCCTAGGTCTCGCCATCCGATCGACGTCAATAATTAGTTACACGTCATTTTAACTCAGTAGGCCAGGGTTTTTAAACTTAAATTCAAACATCAGCAGTCAAAAAATTGAATAACTATATTAAAATAATGCAATATAAGACAGAGCATACGCTATCTTCCAATATCCATATTACACTGTGCAACAGACAAGGACAACCGAAACAAGTTCGCGATTTATTAGATAAAGTCGCATTTATTTCGTTTAATAATCATATAAATCTGTATAAAAAAACTGTTTTGACATAATATTATACATGAAATCTATCTAAAATTTTCTGCTCTTTCGTTTAAGACAGGTTTCGAATCGATCTGACTTAAATTGAGCAAACTATAAGCAAAAAACACCGTTTTTTCTAATTTGCTCCCCTCTGGGGCCAAAATTCAAAAATCGGGCGACGTTAGGATCAAATAGACCCCGAGAGGAATCTAACAAAAAAAAGTTTTTGAAAATCGGTTCATCCGTTTGGGCTGTACGCGTGACACAAAATAGCGTGACAGATTCACAGATTCACAGATTCACAGATTCACAGATTCACAGATTCACAGACAAAGCGAGTGTATATAGGCGCTTCTAGCTTCGCTAAGATCGCGCCTAAAAATTAAAAAATTAATAATTTTTTTTAAACTTAAATACCTAATTTTGTGTTCTAAAACTTTCATTCAAAGATATTTTTCCTAAAATAATTAGGGCAGCAGAAAATCGCAAAAGTTTGATTTTACGGCTTAAATCCCTATTACCCGCAAAGCAATTCAGCACCCTGTATAACCATCATACCGGGAAAGTTCCGACAATCTTGATTTTTGGATCAATTTCGACCACGTCAGCTTTTGAAATTTTTAACTAGGACAGTTCCGACCACACGTCACGTACAATCGGTATTGGTATCAGGCCCAGTTAACCCGGACAGTTACTGGGTTTAAAATCAACGGAATATTCTGTGATTATTCTTATGAATAACCCTGCAGCGTCCTTATCGACTGATACGAAGTTTGAAATTGGAAGTTTAAAAGCGAATTCTCTGCCTCCACTATTTGGCGTCTATGAGCGTTGTTAAAACGTATATGAGGATTCATAGACTTTTTTTAGGGTTTCGTAACTCCGTATGGAACCCTATTACCCTGCCTACGATGTCTGTCCGTTTGTCACAGGGCTCTATATCACAAACGGTAAGAGGTAGCTAGTTGAAATTTTCACAGATTGTGTGTTTTTATGGCATGAATCCTGGCAAATAATAATTAGAATTAAATAAATAATCAATTATAATTTTAATAAATTAATGTTTTACACGTTCACATTTACATTCATAGTAGAGAGTTCTTTATACTATGAATGTACTCTGAACAATGGGTGGAGTAGTAGATACTGCAGCTATACTGCACTATTAGTCCAAGCGGCAGGTAATAAATGAAGGGGGTTACCTGGAAAATATTCCGAAGTTAATGATATTTTGGTGTGTTGTTTGCGGGTACTCTGTGGAGTAGAATCTGAGTTTTCGACCTCGAGGACCCTGTGCTAACGTGGGGGGAGCCGAAAAACCGCGGAATTTAACCACCTTTTTTGCTTTTTTCGAAATCTCTCAGAAACGGTCGACTTAAGCAATTCTTTTGTTATGTAATGTTTTAAATAGGATTACATTTCCTACAATTTTCATTCCCACAACTTTTCTGTGGTACTAATGGTAAGCGCGCTGCAGCTTCTTGAAAATCACCCGCTCCGCTTTTTGTAACCTTGGTAACCAATGTGTAACATGTGTATTTTCAATTTAAAGTTCGATGAAGAAGAAACAAATAAAACTATTGAAAAGAACAATAAAATTAAGCAAAATCGCAGGATAGTGGACAATATAATTTATTAAATTAAATGTACGACGTTTCGTCTATAGATTTAGACTTTTTCAAGTACATACATAAAAATAACAATATTTATGAAAATTAATATTAATTACTAACCATAGCAATTAACATAAGATAGGGTACATAAGACAAAAACATGGTAACAAATTATGTTGACTATAAATTTTAACAATCAATAATAATAATAATACAAAAGTTAGAATAATTTCATAATATAATTGTACTGACTACTTAAATTTTGAGTGTCTGTTCTATAATTGATTGAATTGTTTTTTCTAATAAAACACATTTCACTGATATTGCGTTTCTTCCAATTTGACTCTTTATCTAATATTTGAACTTCATTGAAAAGAAATTTATGCCCAGTGTCGAAATGATGAGATGACAACGCCGTCTTATTATCACTTAATAAGTTTATGTTTCTACAGTCCATTTTGTGCTGATAAATTCTATTTTTTAATAACTGTTTTGTTTGCCCCACATAGCATTTATTACATTCACAAGGTATTTTATAAATAATATTAGATTGATGTGAGATAGGCGTCTTATCTTATCTTATCATGTTTTTGTCTTATGTACCCTATCTTATGTTAATTGCTATGGTTAGTAATTAATATTAATTTTCATAAATATTGTTATTTTTATGTATGTACTTGAAAAAGTCTAAATCTATAGACGAAACGTCGTACATTTAATTTAATAAATTATATTGTCCACTATCCTGCGATTTTGCTTAATTTTATTATAATCACGATGGACACGATTTCTAATATAAATTGAAAAGAACATTACATTTTAACCATAGGTTACCAAGGTTACAAAAAGCGGAGCGGGTGATTTTCAAGAAGCTGCAGCGTGCTTACCATTAGTACCACAGAAAAGTTGTGGGAATAAAAATTGTAGGAAATGTAATCCTCTTTAATACATTACATAATGAAAAAATTGTATAAGTCGATCGTTTCTGACAGATTTCGAAAAAAGCAAAAAAGGTGGTAAAATTTCGTGGTTTTTCGGCTCCCCCCACGTTAGCACAGAGTCCTGAAGGTCGAAAACTCAGATTCTACTCCTCAGAGTACCCACAAACAACATACCAAAATATCATTATCTTCGGAATACTTTCCAGGTAAAAAGTACCTGACTGCTGGACTATTATAATAAAAATGTTTCAAATCCATTTCTCTTTTATTTTTATTTTTCCTCGGTCATATGATGAAATGCTTGCTATTAAATAACAAAACGGCGTACCATAGGATACCTTAAATATCGATGACCTGCAGGTATATTATTGATATCACATAATTAAAAATCAGTTGATCCACGCGTTAACGAATGTAATATTTAAATTTTCACAGGAAAATTTTCAGTATATTAAAGAAATAAAAAACGAACAAAATAGACCGGGAGATTTACGAAAGCCAGCGTCGTTTTCTAGAAGCAGCAATAGCGAGTATGGATGGCTTTCGACAAATCCGGAATTTGAACTTGAACCATATTCTACCAAAAATCGTAGAATAGTGGATTTATTACCGCCTGATTATTTTGACAAAGTTGTCGAAGATTCCCCTTATTAATAATAATTTAAAAATTAAAGTGAATATGACAGATATTTTTGATTTTGTGTGATGTGTACATGTACGCTATGTAGCACCATTCACATGGCTTAGTGGTAAAGCGTTTGACTAAAGATCGAAAGGTCCTTGGTTCGATCATGGGTTTCGGATCGCAATATGATTTAACTAAATTTGATATGGAAACATTTTGAAATACTAAAAGAACAAAAGAAGACAAGAAAAAACTCTTTAAAAACAAATCTGTTAATTTTTTACTCCTTATTTTTATTATTGTGCGGAACCCGCGATGCGCGAGTCTGACTCGCACTTAGCCGTTTTTTATATTTGTACATTTTAAATATTTATCTACACGTATTTAGACAAAGGAAAGTGCATTACAGAGTGTCTGTTTCATTTATCCAGATGTGTCATTGATTAGTGGACATAGCAAATCCGGGAAAAATCCCTTCTCCTGGATAGTTCTTCTGACCGAGACGACACTAAGGTGGTATATGGGTCTCAAGCTCGCTATAGTTTTGTAATTTCGATGATTTCGTCTCGGTAGTAGGTCTCGGTCTCAAGACTAGTCTCGATAGAAAGGTCTCTGTCTCTATAGAATGGTCTCTGTCTCGATAGAAAGGTCTTGGTCTCGATAGGAAAGTTTCGGTCTCGATTTAAAAGATCTCGATTTCGATATTATAATATATTATATTCATTTATTTATGTAATGTTTATGATTAAAAAATTTTATTGATTGCTTGATAGGAGGTTCGCGGCCTCGATAGGAAGGTCCCGGTTATGGTATCGGCTTGGTCTTATTAGGAAGATCTCGCCTCGGTCTCGGTTTCGTTTCGCTTGCAATGCTTGCACTCTATGCTTTCACTCTCGAGTTTCCCTTGCTACGATTGCATTATTTTGATATAGAAATCTGTAAAACTTACACATTATATGTATTTTTTTTGACATGAACATATAAAATTGTATGCAGTTATTTGTAAAGTTTACCCATAATATAAATAAAAATTCTCTGACAGTTAAAACATTTTTCCAATATTAGCAATTTATCATCATTTTATCACGTACAGTTTTATATAATTTAATTTGATTTTATTTATATAAATATTATGTTAAATCGCTAGGCTATCAATTTATAATTAACTAATACGTTCATCACTCGCTTCGCTTGAATATTTAATTAATTGCCCGCGACGTATTATTATTATTATTGAATGAGTATAATATTATGTTTAACACCGCTTTTGACATTAACTTGATTTCAATCCAACTTGGAATCAATCCCATTTGCGCCCGGGCGAAGCCGGACCGGGCAGCTAGTATAAACCTAAACCCTCCTTAAAAAATAAGCATTAATATGGTAAAATCCGCATTAAAATCTGTTCAGTATAGCAGAACAAGTCCAATTTGCACCCGGGCGAAACCGGACCGGGCAGTTATGATGGTCCTAAACATTCCCCAAGAATAAATAAGCTAACGAATATATGTACACCGATTTCTCCTGCATTTGTGAACCGATTTTGATAATTATTGTTTGTTTAACAGGGCATACCTTCGGGCTGTCCGATATAAATTTGTTTTAAATCGGTTCAGTAGTTCGACTGATTTTTTGTTATTATGTGTTTTTTATGTATGTTATGTATATCTCATATTTCCTACATTTGTGAACCGATTTTGATGATTCTTGTTTTATTTAATAAGGAATGCCTTAAGGGTGGTTCCACATAAATATTATCTATTTAAATCGGTTCAGTAATTTTCTCTTTTTATTAGTTTAGTAATGAAATACTTATCAAGACAGAAGTCGCTTAATAACGTGCAGACTAGGTATGTATTGTAAAAAAAACCTCCTTCAAAAAGCCACCAAAAAGAGAAAAATTATGAAATTTTAAGGTCTGTGCCAATTTAATAAAATATGAACTCGGTTAAAAAGTATAGTATAGTGATTACTGATTAATATCGTTCTTTTTAACAGACTTCATATTTTATTAAATTGACACAGATCTTAAAATTTCATTATTTTTCTCTTTTTGGTGGCTTTTTAAAGGAGTTTTTTTTTTTGATAAAAAGTTTTTTATTTTTTACTTTTACTGACTTTACAATACGTAGTTTAGTCGCTTGCCAATAGATTCACTTACTTAACTGACTTCTTCGCTGTGTGATGTGTCAAAAACTGATATTTACCTTAAAGGAATCACACGCTGTTACTCACTTTTTAACCGATTTCATTATTAAACCAGCTTTCTTATCATCTTATGTTGTGTGATGTCTTAAAAAGTGGCGTTTACCTTGAGGAATCACACGCCATTACTCACATTTATTAGAAATCAGCCGAACTACTGAACCGATTTAAGTAAAATTTATATGGGACCAACTTCAAGGTACTCGTATACCCCCTATCCAGTAAAAAAAGAATTTTCCAAATCGGGTCATAAATGACGGAGTTCTGAGGTATCAAACATATAAAGAAAAAATACAACCGAATTGAGAACCACATCCTTTTTTTGAAGTCGGTTAAAAAATAAAAACTTTTTAACAAAAAATCTCTTTCAGAAAAGTCACTAAAAAAAGAGATTAATAATAAAATTTTGAGGTCGGCGTCAATTTAATTACTAAAACTTTTTATATACTTTATTAAAATGGCGCCGACCATTTTAGGTATTATTTTCCTTTTGTTTTAGTGGATTTTTTAAAGGAAGTTTTTTTTCTATCATCGTGTATCGAGTTTCAATAAATTTTGCGAACTGTGTTTTGAACCACGCATTTTATTTTCAAAAATACTAGTTTCACGGAAATGCCTGCAATTTATTGAACTAATGGCGATGCAGAATATAAAACAATGGTCGTTTAAACACGTTTTCGTCAGGTTTTTCATGTATGTGGAAAATTTAGCACACACCTACATTTTTTGTTGACTATTCCCTTTTGTTGTTGAAGCAGTTTTTGCACACAGGTATGAAAAGCATACAAATTTATGGTTACATAATTGAAAAGAGTCAATTCATAATTTTCACTATATTCTGGAAATGTTCAAAAAATAAAATCGTTGAAAATGGTTGTCTGTGGTTTCAATAGCCACAAGGTAAAAATCGGTTATGTCGAAATTTTTGTACTTTTTGGGGTTTTGTAACAAAATGGTAAAAATATAAGAAAAAAAACTTTTTAGAGACAAGCTTTTATTTAAATGCACTAAAAAGGAAAAAATAATTTTTAATAATTTAACTTGGATTCAATTTGATTTGTGTGTAAACGGTTTTACCGAACATAGGGAAAATAACACTAAGAAGATCAATTTTGTAGTAGGCTATGGCCATAAGACTTAATCTAAATATGTATTGGATTACATAGAAAAAATAGTGCAGTGAATTTTTTAAACAATTTTCCATAGCAACGGTTGACTATTAAGCGAAACTCGGAACCTGCTAAATAAAAAAAGTCATGAGGTGTCGTAAGATACCCGACAGAAGCTATGTTTCTTACGCATTGTATATAAAACCGAATTTATCAAAGATATAAACAATACAATTAAAAAGTTATTATTTGACTGCCATTTTGAAATCTGACGCCATTTTATTTTTTTGTGTCATATTAAACTCTCAAATATCAATTTTCAAAAGGATCGGATAATTTTTACAAAGAAGTATATATCTATGGCCGCCATTTTAAAATATGACGTCATTTTATTTTTTTGCGTTCTATAAAACTCGTCAATATCTATTTTCAAAAAGATCGGATAATTTTTACACAAAAAGAACATATTGCCGCCATTTTGAAATCTGACGTCATTTTATTTTTTTGTGTCCCATGAAACTCTCAAATACCGATTTTCAAAAGAATCGGATAATTTTTACAAAAAAGTACATACGGCCGCCATTTTTAAATCTGATGTCATTTTATTTTTTTGTGTCCTATGAAACTCTCAAATACCGATTTTCAAAAGAATCGGATAATTTTTACAAAAAGTACATTTGGCCGCCATTTTTAAATCTGACATCATTTCATTTTTTTGTGTTCTATGAAACCCTCAAATATCAATTTTCAAGAGGATCGGATAATTTTTACAAAAATGTACATACGGCCGCCATTTTGAAATCTGACGTCATTTTATTTTTTTGTGTCTTATGAAACTCTCAAATATCAATTTTCAAAAGGATCGTATAATTTTTAGAAAGGAGTACTACATATTTCCGCTATTTTGAAATCTGACGTTATTTTATTTTTTTGTGTCCTATAAAACTCGCAAATATCAATTTTCAAAAGGATCGGATAATTTTTACAAAAAAGTATATATAATGGCCGCCATTTTGAAATCTGACGTCATTTAATTTTTTTGTGTCCTATGAAACTCTCAAATATCAATTTTCAAATAGATCGGATAATTCTTACAAAAAAGTACATATGGCCGCCATTTTGAAAAATCTGACATTTTATTTTTTTGTGTCCTATGAAACTCTCAAATATCAATTTTCAAAAGGAACGGATGATTTTTACAACAGAGTACATGTGGCCGCCATTTTGAAAAATCTGACGTCATTTTATTTTTTGGTGTCCTCTGAAACTCTCAAATATCAATTTTCAAAAGGATCGGATAATTTTTACAAAACAGTTCATATGGCCGCCATTTTGAAAAATCTGACGTCATTTTATTTTTTGTGCCCTATAAAACTCTAAAATATTAATTTTCAAAAGAATCGGATAATTTTTACAAAAAGTACATATGGCCGCCATTTTGAAATCTGACGCCATTTTATTTTTTTGTGTCCTATAAAACTCTCAAATATTAATTTTCAAAAGGATCGGATAATTTTTACAAAAGTGACGTTACACTACTTCGTGACGGGACGTTTCACTTTTTATTATTTAGGTCCCCATCTGAAACGTGCGTTAAGAAGCATAGCTTCAAATAAAAGTAGGTAAAAAAACTTTTAAGTTAAACGGTTTTATAAATGTTTTAAAAAGAAAAAAATAATATTTAATTTAGGTTCATAAGTATAAAAGCGTGGGTCGTAAACTCTATGATAATTTATTACAGTCACGACCCACGCTTTTATACTTATGAACCTAAATTAAATTTTATTTTTTTCTTTTTAGTACATTTATAAAACCGTTTAAATTTTTAATTTTTTAGTGTGCTTTATTTCCTTAGTCTGATTTTATAACATTTATCCGATCCATTGAAACGTTACCGGAGAAAGACCTTTTGCATGTGAAAATTCAAAAATACGATTTGCACCCGGACGAAAGCCGGGCTGGTCAGCTAGTTATCATAATATTGTATTGTCACCGGAGCTACACATGTGTGCAAAATTTCAACTCAATCGGATCACGGGAAGTGGGTGAAAATTCAAAAGTACGATTTACACCCGGACGAAAGCCGGGCCGGTCAGCTAGTTACCATAAATTGTATTGTCACCGGAGCTACACATGTGTGCAAAATTTCAACTCAATCGGATCATAGGAAGTGGGTGAAAATTCAAAAGTACGATTTGCACCCGGACGAAACCGGGCCGGTCAGATAGTTATCATAATATTGTATTGTCACCGGAGCTACACATGTGTGCAAAATTTCAACTCAATCGGATCACGGGAAGTGGGTGAAAGTTCAAAAGTACGATTTACGCCCGGACTAATCGGGCCGGTCAGTTAGTTACCATAATATTGTTTTGTCACCGGAGCTACACATGTGTGCAAAATATCAACTCAGTCGGTCGCAAGATTTGTAACAAATATACGGGATCAAGCTGAATAAAACCACCGTTTAAAAAACAAAGCATCTACTACCTAGTTACTTTTGCGTGATGCCAGAACATACGTTTTTATTTGAGAATCAGTTCGGTTGCTTTTGCGTGATGCCAGAATATTTTAAAACTCGCAGTCGCATAAAAAGTTATTTACTTGAAAAAAAAATCATGTAAATCGGATCAGTGGTTCTCGAGTTATAAGCGTACAAAGGGACATACAGACAGAGAAAGTCAAATTGTTCGGGAAGGTATGAACGTCGAGAAATTTTGGTCCGATCCCTAGATCTCGCCATCCGATCGACGTCAATAATTAGTTACACGTCATTTTAACTCAGTAGGCCAGGGTTTTTAAACTTAAATTCAAACATCAGCAGTCAAAAAATTGAATAACTATATTAAAATAATGCAATATAAGACAGACCATACACTATCTTCCAATATCCATATCACACTGTGCAACAGACAAGGACAACCGAAACAAGTTCGCGATTTATTAGATAAAGTCGCATTTATTTAGTATAAGTTTAAAAAAAATACATACAAATAGAGATAAATAAACAAAGGTTTGAGTTCTGTGGACAGTAATTTTAGGTAAATGATAAAATCAAACGATTTTTTTAACCCCCTTTTATTTATTTTATAAAATCAAATATTCGTAAAATATAATAAATAAAATAATTATAATTTTACCGTTTAACTAAAAAAGTCTTTGTACCAATTTTTTTATTTTATTTTTGTGATGCATTTTTAGGTGACTATTTTATAAAAATATACCAAAGAAGATATGTTCCGAAAGTATTACGTCTAAAAATTTGGACAAAATCGGGCAAATAATAATAGATTCCTAGAAAACTATAGCGAAGATCAGATTTTCATTAGATTTAGTACAAAATAAGTCACTATAGGGCAGTGGGAGTGATGTGTATACTGATTCGTTCAACATGAACGATTCTCTCTAGTGTACCGCTAATGAATTAATCATTTTATTTTAAAATGTATTTTCCCGTGGATACATTTTCTTTATTTATATTTATGTATTTATTGTTTTCTTTTGGAAACTGATTTCTTTCTATCTTCAGGCAGATTTTTTAAAATATATGAGAAATTTATCGCTCTTGATTATTTCGTTGCCAAATTAAAATCTACCTGGGCGAAGCCGAATCGGAAAACAAGATATATTGAAGACATTTCCTACAAACAAAAACTTAATTTGCTTCTCGTGTAAAATTTGAAAATTGTGACTTAACACACTTTTATTCTCGGGTACAGATCTTAATATGGTTATGGTGGGAGAAACGGGTATCGATCTGCACCTCCACCATTATAACTTCTACTATTGTGCTAAAGGAAGGTGTGTATTTCTATTGAAAACGCCTTAGTTGGAGTTGGTACTTGGCCGATTTTTTAATGGTTAAGTCCATTATTATCAGATTGGTGGATATGTCGAATGAACCAGAGTCGGATAATCGGGAATTTATTTTGCGGGAATAGAGAACTTCTCTCTATTTTTTTTATTGTCGAAAATAAAAATTAAAGTGAAATTAAGGAAAACTGTGAAAGAATTAAACATTTAAAACGCTGTTATGCACTTTATGACGACAGTTTTTGAGTGGCGTGACATCATTTCTCGCGTGCGCGCAACTTAGCAAGAAAATTGTCAAACTTGATAATGTACTCGAGCGTGCGGAGAAATGACGTCTCAGCAGTAAACGTTACGGTTAAAATAATATAACAATTTGAACGCCTACTTCATCGTTTTTTACCAACGAATTTAAAAAAAATGTCAACGAGTAATTTTGTTTTGGTCTATATTTTGCTATGACTGAAGAACAATTATTTGCATTTTGAAGGTGCTGGAAACTTCTTCATTATTCAGAATTTTATGTAGAATTTTTTTCATGTTGAACGAATCAGTAATGAACAATAAATCGCTCCCACTGTTCTAGTGACTTATTTTGCACTAAATCTGACAAAATAATGAAAATCTGATCTTTGCTATAATTTTCTGGGAATCTATACCAGCCTCTTTATTTATTTGTATTTTCTTGACACTTTCATCTTTTACATGAATTTATGTTTTCCTAAAAATTGTGTAAAAAAATCATACAATGCTAATAACAAAAGTTGGATTACACCGTTAATTATAGAAATCACTGAAATAAAAAGACACTATTTTGAATTAACAAAAACTTTCCCTGGTGACTCGTTTTTAAAGACACAATATAAACGTATTTGCGCAATTGTAAAGGAGCAAGTGATTGCCGCTAAAAAACAAGCAAATGATACCTTTATTATGAGTTCTAAAAATAGTGTTAAAGCGGCATGGAATATAGTAAATAATTCCATAGGTAAAACTTGTAAAAACGCTGTAGCTTGTAAACAGAATTAGATAGTGAACTTTTTACAGATCCTAAAACTATCGCCAATAAATTTAATGAATTCTACGTAAATATTTCTAACACCCTAAACTTAAGTGCACCTAATCTTGAATATTTTAAAGTTTCAAATTGTCAGAATAGTTTTGCTTTGTTCCCTGTAACTGAAGTTGAAGTTAAGAACGAAATTTTAAATCTCAAAAATAACAACTCCGTTGGTTGGGATGAGATTCCCGTTATAGTAGTAAAGAGTAATGCTTTTCTAATTTCAAAAGTTTTAACCCACATTATAAATCTGAGCTTTGAAAGTTTTGTTCACAATTTTTAAAATAGGCAATCATCAAA
Source organism: Mongoloraphidia duomilia (assembly GCA_039654895.1). Classification (NCBI taxonomy): domain Eukaryota; kingdom Metazoa; phylum Arthropoda; class Insecta; order Raphidioptera; family Raphidiidae; genus Mongoloraphidia; species Mongoloraphidia duomilia. The sequence continues at coordinate 34,258,998 of CM077516.1, read as the reverse complement.
CCATTATTTAAAAGTGGTGATATTGAATCTTTAAATAATTATCGTCCAATCGCGTTGCTACCTAACATTTCTAAAATCATCGAGCGTATTGTGCATAAACAATTGTTCACTTTCCTTAATCACAATAACATAATCTCCAAGCAGCAATTTGGTTTTCTACGTGGGAAAGATACTATTCTTGCAGCCTACGAAGCTATGTCAAAAATATTAGACAATGTTAATCAGCAGATTTATACCATGTCAGCTTCATTGGACTTAAGTAAAGCCTTTAAGATTCGGTAAATCACTCACTTCTGCTCCAGAAGCTTGAATCATATGGTGTACGAGGGCACACAAATTCCTGGTTTTCTTCATATTTATGTGACAGAAGTCAGCAAGTAGTACTAAATCGTTCTTTATCCGACTGGAAGTCTGTCTCCTGTGGAGTTCCTCAGGGATCAATTCTAGGTCCGCTTTTGTTTCTACTGTACATAAATGAATTGCCATTTTCAACTCCAGCAGATGTTGTGCTTTATGCTGACGACACGACGGTCATCATCCAAGATCCTGTGTTTGACAGTCTAGAAGTTCATCTCAATAGCGTCGCTGCACATCTTAGTGAATGGTTCAATTTCAATACGTTACAACTCAATGTCAGAAAAACTCAAATAATGTGCTACAGTGAGGCTAAATCGTTCAGATCAAATAATGTGGAATTTCTCGGTAAAACAGTATCTTTAGATTCGAATATAAAGTTTCTTGGGATTTTCATTGATTTTAATTTTTCATGGAAAACTCATATAGATTATCTTAAGGGTAAGCTTGCTCGTTATGTCTATATGATACGAAATCTCTCTAGTGTAACTAACTGTCACGTCTTAATGTAAGTTTTACTATGGATATATTTTTTCTGCCATCAAATACGATATCATCTTATGGGGAGCCTCAAGTGATTGCAGTGGTCTATTTATTCTACAAAAAAAGACTATCAGAGCGTTGTTTAAACTCAATCCTCGAACTTCATGCAAACGTTATTTTAAAAACTACAAAATTTTAACGTTTTACTCTATATATGTTTATGAAGTGTCTGTGTTTGTAAAATCGCATCTAAGTTATTTTAAAACTAATATTTCGATTCATAATCGGAATACTAGACAAGCTGGCAACCTGCATAAACCATTGCCTAAATATTCAATGTATCGAAAAAATGTAAATTTCAATCTAGTGGACATTTATAATAAATTACCTAGTTATCTTAAACATCTGAATCTGCCACTTTTCAAGAGACATTTGAAAGACTATTTTATAAACAAATGCTTATATTCTTTGGATGAGTTGTAATTTTATTTGTATTAGTTAACTATTTTGTATTGACTTATTTCACGGCTATTTAGCCATTCATGAAATAAAATATCTATTATTATTATTATTATTATTATTATTATTATTATTATTATTTACCCGATCTTTTTCAGTTTTTTAAACGTGATAGGTACTATACGTAATACCATTGTTTAACATATTACTAGAAGATTTTGATCCTTATGAGCGTAAATGAGGCCACTTTTAATAGAGACAGCTAGACGTCGCACTATTGGCCATCTGTTGACTAGCATCCTAAGTTTTATTATTTAATCTTTGAGTACAGAATAATTGTAGAGTTTTCAGAAGTGAGTTGTGTTGACAATCGTTAGGCCATCTGGTGACTAGCATCTTAATTTTATTTAAGACAATCTTGCGTCATTGGTTCATATTGCATAATATTTCGCGGTGACTATTAATAGACAACCCCTAACGTTCTTTCGAAACGCCTCTTTTTTGAGATGTTTATATTCACGAGGAATATTATTATAAGTATATAGAGGCAGAACCATAAGTAAAAGATTTTTTATAAAAAATTGTTTCATGCAAGTTTATTGACAATGTTGTATCCTGTGACATCGTATTTTTATTATTATTATGATAATCTGATAAATATTTTAAATTGCAATTTAGATAATCTGGCTGCCCGGTTGTGATCAAGTTGTCTACGAAGTATGCGATATGTAAATTTATGTTGTATACAATATATCTGAAGCATATATTTTAAAATTTTTGGATAAGCTGCGATGTTGACTGGTTTATACATGGTCCGTACACAATATCACAATAATTAAAAGATGATAAAATGAGCGATTCCACTAAGTATTTGTCTATGTATAATCCTAAATTTTTGCAGTAGTCTACAGAATTAGTTTGATGACCAGACAGCGTTACAGCACTTTAGCCAACTGATTCCGGCTTTCTATAGACATTATATTGAATTTAATTGGATTTAACATTAGGGCAAGACTTTTGGACCATTCTGATATTTTATTTAATTTTAAACTTAATAATGTTAATCATTATTATGTCAAACTAAAAATATTCATACATAAGAAAATTAGATAATCAAATTCATTAAAGGGGCCTACACACGATCAGTTTAACTGCGCAGTTTAACCCTTGTGGCGTCATGTCTGAGCGATAAACTGAGATAACTGCATAGTTCCGACAAATTTTAACGCAGGCTTTTGGCCTGCGCATTTGACTCTACTTTGCACCGATAAACTGCGAAGTCAGCTCAGTTAATTGAACAGTTGTCACAGTCATGTGTAGTCTTTGGGTAAGCTCTTCAAACTGAGAACAATTGAGGAGAAAACTGAAATAGCCCACACACCGTACAGTTTATCTGTGCAGTCAAACTGCACAGATAAACTGCGAAGTTAAACTGATCGTGTGTAGGCCCCTAACGATTGGAAAAATTGTGAAAGATTTATTTTAAATTCTTTTATTTAACAACAAATTTTACAATCTTAATGAATTTGATTATCTAATTCTCTTAAACTGCTTGCTTTTGTTAACTAATTAGTATAAGTTGCTATGATAGACTAAGAGCGGATAACACTTTTTTATGTGTTTTTAGAAGACTTGGAACTTTTTTTAAAAGATAACTTTTAAATATCTCTACAAGGGGTAAATAGTCTGTCATTCCAAACGCGGGGCAAAACTTTTTCTAGACTTTACTAATGATAAACACACATAAGTCTTTTTTCGCAAGAGTGAACAAAAAAATATGGGGTGGTTTTGCCCCGCGTTTGGAATGACAGACTATATACCCCTTGTAGAGATATATAAAATTCATCTTTTAAAAAAGTTCCAAGTCTTATAAAAACACATGAAAAAAGTGTTATCAGCTCTTAGCCTATGAATACATCAAAATATATTTTACGAGTGTTTGAACAATTTTTATTCAGAGACAAAGAAATATAAAATCAGATAGCGTTTACAGATAAATTATGTAACTAAACTAAGTTCACTTTATATAAGTTTTATACAGTCTCAACAAATTTCAAAACATTAAAATAATGTCAGCTGCGGCAGTGATGTAAATATCTTATATCATTATTTAGGATCAGTTAGAGGTAGCATTGACAATATCTGAGCTGTTAGTTCAACAATAATATAGGTGGAATCACAAGTCAACATTGAGTTTGTGGGCCAGGGGAATGAAACGTAAGCGGGCAGCTATAGTATATTTTTCAGTACATGGAATCACTATCTTCCCATATAATATGTTAATCAATGGTAATACCTCGTTTGGTATCTATTTATAAAATAGCCTATAACAACATTCATCACAAAATTAAAAAAAAAAAATAGTATTTTCACCGATATGCATCATAACATGTTAAATACCTAGATAAAACATTTTTTTTTATTTAGAGTATTCGATACCGGAAGTTACCCCCTGCATTCTTCATCTCAAATCCTTTACCCTCGCCTAAAAACGATTCGGCTCTTCCGATGCTATTTTTAAAGCTAAAGCGTTCGGGTATAAACGCCAAATAAAAGATCAAGAATAATACTACAGATCCCTCAGGCGAAACATTTTCCTGAAAAAACTAATTACAACATAAAAAAATTACCTAATCTTTCAAACGTAGATAAAACTTTTTTTCAAAAAATTCGCTCGAAGGATCGGTGTTCTGGTTCTTTGTCTTCCATTTGCCGTTTGCCCGATCCTCCTATCTTCAAAAATACGATTGGAACGTTCAAAACGCCGAACCTCTATTTCCAAAAAATCGAAATTTTCTAACGCACTGTGTTTGCTGCCTCTGTCTTTGAAGTCTTTGTCTGTTTCGCTGACTATATGTCTATATATTGACTGTCTCTGTCTTTGTCTGTTTAACGCTCCTTTCTGTCAAATCTTATCGATATTTTTAACTCTGGTAGCATATACTCTTAATACGTCTCTGTTTTATTGCAACATTCAATATTTATGATTTGTACAGTTCGTTGCAGAAAATAAACGAAACGGAAAGACGGATATCGTACTTGAATGTTAGAAAGAGGAAAGGACACTTGCAGTAGTTGTGAAGCCCGGTGAATTATTTAACAAAAGCGCAACAACACACCGCCATGGTAGCATTTCAACTGACTGTTGCCACATGTTGTGCGGTTAGCTGCTGTATGTTTCTTTTTCTATTCCTTTTGTAGAAGGTTGCATTAATAGTGCAATTCAGAATGATTTCACTCAATTTGTTTACTTCGCCGTTGGTAATTAACATGCGTTACATAGCCGATTCTCGCGCATAAATATATCGTTGGCTGGGATGCACTATAAGAAACGCGCGATTGTCAGTTTTCTTGACTATAACGTTTTCTTTTATTACTGTTCTACACGCAATAACGTCTATCAGTGAATTTATGATCTCTCTCGGGCAAAAGCTATGTATTAATAAATAATAAATTGGAGCGAACAATCCAAAACGAGTGACTAATTTATTAAGGTAATACTTAACGTTAAAAATTCATGATATTTTTAGGAGTGGTTCCCAAAGACACTATGCAATCACCTGCAAAATTTGGAAGTTTTTCATTGAGAGGAAAAAAGATATTAATTGTTAAAGTCACCTCCTTTTACATTGAAAGGCCTGTATCAAGGGTGAATCCGAGTACTAATTCGGATATAGCAAATAAACGCGACGTTCAATTGCAATAAAAAACTACGAGATTACAGACAAATATGAATTCTTTATTGTAACTCTTGGTGGAAACAAGACTCACTGACTAGATTTTTTTTTAATCGCGTTGAAAGAGCAAAAACTTCGGCCAATTATTTTGACACGGCAACGTTGCGGAACTGTTGAACATCGTAGAGCTGCGCTCGCAGCTGACGGACATATATTATGAGCGAAGGGAAATGTGAGCGGTGAAATTCAAACTGATTTGATAGACTAAAACGTTAAGATGCAAAATATAATGGAATATTATAGCTACATAGATGAAATAATACTAGACTGTGGAAGTATTACCCTAATAAATCATAAATTCATAGCACCCGGACGAAGCCGGACCGGATCTCTAGTTTTATTTGTATAGACGAAGGGTAGTACAGATTAAGCTATGACTAGAGTAACCGTTATTTCAACAAGCAAAAATCACTGACTATAAATACGCAACTTTGTTGTCGATGCATTCTTGGTGAACCGGTTGTATAGTCAGAGAAAAGTCTTTACGGATTAAAGTATGCAGGAAGAACTTTGTGATATATCAACTTAGTTTATGTCAACTTACAAATTACAAAGTCGTTGAACGTGGTAGTACTGAAATAGACGAATAATATTCTAGGACGTAAATCTGCTTTTAATATTGCTGTTGAAATTTGTGTCTCAAATACACACAGGACGTATTTTAAGCCGTAACTTAAACCTGGAACATTCAGAGTTAATATATGTAATTATCTGGGAGCGGCGAAGCCCTCCACTGACTCAGCGGCATGGTTTAGGTCCCAATTTTTTCCGAAAATGGTTTTTTTAGGGTTTCGTACCAAAATGTTAAAAAAGCTAACCCTTATGAGACTCCGTTTTTCGCCCGTTCGTCTGTCTCCCTGGACTCACAAACCTGTAACTTCTTAACGAACCAGTCCTAGCAAGTCGAAATTCGGTCTACAGATAGAATGACATGTTCTGAAAATATACTAGGGATCGTTTTACAACAAAAATTACGTCCTCTTTGGTCAATAGACAAGAAAAAATTTAAACAAATCTTTTTTATTTTGCATTTGGTATTTACGTCATTGTAGATATAACTTTGAAGATACAAAAATATTTTTAATTTTTTTTCTGTTAGTTTTTCTAAAATAATTTTATAAAAATGTACCAAAAAAAGTTTGGCCCCATCCGTTATATTTTCTGAAACTATTAGGTCTAAAATTTAAGAAAAAAATCAGGTTTATTACGTGAAAAGAAGGTAAGATTTTCATTAGTTTTCAAAGATTTAGCGCAAAATAGTAATTAATTTTATTATTGTGCTTATCATCTATCATTTATGTCATGCCAAATTGAAAAACGAAGATAAGTATTATTTTAATTTATGAACTAGTTCTACGTCTTCGGTTGCGCCACAATCGTAATTACTGTGCCACTAGTCATTTTTTAAATTAAATATCTACATATAGTTGAATTTTGTTTACAATGTCTATAAAATAATGCTAAAAAATTTCTCGCAGGATTGTTTGCGGGTAACGACAAGGAGGCTCTTTTTAGGCTTAAGTGTCCAGCGGGCTTTTTCATGTTTCCTACTATTGTCCAACAATCCATCTATATTTACGTTTTCCAATTTTCAACTCTTCGGTTTGTTTTATCAGACATAAAGAGGTGTTGTAACAATCGATAAGACATGCTGCTTTAGCAACTGATTCATCAATCTCTGTATGCAGCACACGCCCCAGGTGTGCTCCACATGTTCAGAATATCTGTGGCCACTTGGCACAACGGCTCATGTCGAATTTTTGGTAATTTTTAAATATATATTAAGATAGATTGTTTAAGCTCTGATTTATGCAGTACTATGTAAGAAAAAATCGACCTATAGAAAATGCATGTAATGATATTTTTGTGTCTGCCACGTTACGTGCTGGGCACGCTACGTGCTGGTAGATATGAATCGAGCCTTAGAGGGTTCCATATGGAAGTACGTAAAAAGTACCTTAAAAAGAACTTCATCATTGTTAGTAGTTAATTTCACTTGACGCCACACGTGAAATAACCTATTTTGCCATGCGACCGTAGATATATTCCACATGTGCTGAAACAACGCCTCTACAGACTGTCAGTTCCTTTAACGGAAATGTGTTTGGAAGCTTCCGACATATGTATACAGCTTTTGTACCGTCTGAAAACTTACAAGTCGAATTTACTTACTTAGTTTCGTTAACGTTGATCGAAAAGTAAACCTACAATAAAGTTTAAAGTTTGCCTACCATTACGAATGGAACTCTGCTGTATCGGCACTAGTCATGGAACCTGATATCTAATGAAAAAACCCGACGCAAAAAAGCAAACCTTTTAAAAGTAAACCCGACGCATCGACTATTGTCTTCGTTTGAATGGAATATTTAAATCATAAATAACCGCTGAGATATATTGGTATTTTTAACCGACTTCAAAAAAGGAGGTTGCGTATGTATTTAACTATGTCCGTGATTTTATTGAGAACCGTCAATGATATTTCGATGCGGTTTTCACTAATCGATTAAGCTATTCCTAAGGAATTGGTTCTACGTAGAAATAAAATATTTCAATATTTAAATCGGGCCAGAAGTTTTTAAGTTTAGTAATCAAATATCAAGAAAGAAGTCGGTTAATAAAGTGCAAACTACGTATTGCAACCACTAAAAAGTAAAAAATAAAATAATAATAATAAATGTTTATTGCACATAAAAAAATGACAAAAAGTAATTAAAAAAAAGCAAAACCATTAAAAAAGCCACCAAAAATTAAAAAGAGGAATATATTAAAATTTTGAGGTCGGTGCCAATTTAATTAGGAACTAAAACTTTTTAATAGGTTTTTAGTGTATTTGCCATAGAATATGGCACATACACTATTGGCGTCGGTCGGATGGCGGGACCTAGGGGTCGGACCAAAATTTCTCGACGTTTCATACCCTCCTGAACAGTTTGGCACCATTTTTAAAAATGTTTATATATATATATATATGTATGTATATATTTATATATATATATATATTATATATATATATATATATGTGTGTACACGATAACTCTCGACAGACTTAATCGATTGAAACGAAATTTGGTACACACATTGGAACCCATCACCGCAAGAAGCCTATTTAAAATGGGCCCGATCGGACCATTTTCAGGGTTGTATTTAGGGGTTCCAAAAAGTTTTTGGGCCCAAAAATACCGAAAAATTTCTCAGAATCGTTTCAAAATTGAAATTTAACTCTTTAGTAAAGATTAAAATGTGCTGCTAAAATTTTAATAAAATCGGCCCGACAGGACCGGACTTTCAAATTTTATGAAAACACTAGTTTGTTGATACGGATTTACTTATGGAAGGGTGTATTTAATTGCGTGTACTGATAAAATCCATGTCTAATATTGAAATTTAGAAAAATTTAATTATTTTAAGGGATGTATTAAGGGGTTACCTAAATTTTTTATTTTGTCAAAAAACAAACTTAAGTTCACATAATAATGCCACAATGCCTGTATTAGCAAATACACTATATTGTCGGCAGGGTTTGGCACTGCGACCCGAGTTTTTTATTTAATTGGTGCCGACCTCAAAGTTTTATTATTTTCCTCTTTTTAGATTTAGTGGCTTTTTTTGAAGGAAGTTTAATTTTTTTTAATTTCTTTTTTTTATCTTACAGTGGTCCCTGATGCATTTATGAATTGAATATTTCATCCAAACAAAGAAATAGTCGGTGCTTCGGGCCAGCTCAAAAATCACGTATTTTGATACTGATTAGCTCATCCAAATGTGGTCCGTCTAATAGCGTTTTCAGCTGATATGTACTTTTTGACGAGTATAGCACTAGTACCGTATCAGTGCTGAGTAGTGTACACGCTCTTCGTGTAGGCCATACTCTGTCATTACCGCACTGCACTTTCTTTACACGACCTCCCTGCGACGGTGGTAAAAGTGTAACACTGGAGGTCACATGCATCCCACTTCCGCATAGTCGAACACGATACACTGTAGCATTGCGCTCTACACTGACCAGTGAGAAAATTTACACTAGTGCGGCTTAGTGTAACAAAGTGTAAACAACTGAAAACGCTATAAGTTTTAAAATAAGTAAGAAACCATTCTGTATAATAAAGTATTAAAGTAGTTAACCCCATCGATGTGTGTATAGTAAATTATTAATTAAAGTTATATCAAAGAATTGTGTGTAAATTTTAGGAGTTGTTTGTATTTAGTGTTGAGAGATGTGTTCATTCATATTTAATGCGTAAAGTTTGTGAATAACCAACAAAACAGAAACCGCCAGAAGTATAACAGCTAACAAACCGACCGAGCGACGGCATACTTCCGGAAACTAAAAACAATTCTATGTTACTATCAACCGTCTCTCTGTTATATAGAGAACATTCCTGATGCTGCAAATCACGATTCGCGATAATACTATATATATACAACTAATTACTCCAGCTAATTACTAATTAACATGCGTACGCCGAATTTGAGGCCAGGGTTGGGTTTGATTTAGGGATGATTAAACTCATTGATGTTCAGTTAGAGCAGTACCTCACCGTGATACCACATCAACGTCGCTACTTGCCAGCAACGTATAGTGTTGCCGTCTAGATCTAGGCTTTCTAGACTCTTGTCTTGTCTTGTCTTGTCTAGATTTTCAAGACAAGACTTGCAAAAGTTTTGTCTAGAAATGTTCAAGACAAGACAAGACTTGCTTTGTGTAGATCAAGACTCTTACCAAAACTCTAGACAATTTTCAAGAGTCTAGATAAACTAAGTAGTAGTATGTAAAGGTTTACTTTACCTACTACTACTAATCTAGACTCTTGAAAATAATCTTGAGTCTTGATATTAGACAAGACTTAGTGATATTAGACTTAGACAAGTCTTGATATTTCAAGACAAGACTTTGAAAGTTTTGTCTTGTCTTGTCTAGACGGCAACACTAGCAACGTAGCCAAACAATTCATATTATGGGAACTAATTCACGTGGCAACGGTTTGGCAACGTCGCCAGTCTGGAAGCGTTACCTCCGCACCAGCCACCAATGTCCCGCTATACCGAGTTTGGCGACCCTGGCGCGCTGGCGACGTTTCCTATAAAATATATACGTGAGACCGCGTCTCACTCACTCAGACGCCAGTCGCCATTATGGTCGCCCGCTCGTCATTCATCTTACCTACATTATTTTTGTAGTTTACTCCTTAAGAATCGATTTTCATATAAGGCGCCCGGTATGGAAATTTTATGAGGAGTAAAATTTACACAAGCGTCAACGAAAAAGCGTAATGTTTTTATGCGCAACCTACCTTGCGCACCTTTCAATGTATGTTTTATTGACATGTTCTATGCTGCAAGGCTTCTCGAATAAATAAAGGATCTATCTATCTATCTATCTATCTATCTATCTATCTATCTATCTATCTATCTATCTATCTATCTATACTTATAATAGCCGTATACGCATGTAAGTATGTACGTTTGCCTACTTTAAGGAGTAAACTCCAGTCGAGCGTCGGAGCTGACACACACTTTTTTTACAGTGAACCCATTTATCGACTCTTAAGACGTATCCCATTCAGAGTCCAGGTTTTTTGGAATGAAAATCTTTACTTTACCTACCTATTTCTTAGGGCTAGTTAAGGCACGGCGGAATCTGCACGGATGTAATCCGCGCGGATCAAACGCGCGGAGTTTATTTACATTAGCTTAAGGATATTTGTTGTAATACATGCCCCGCGGATCGTCAATTCGCTCGACTGCCGGAAAATAAAACCGTGCGGCGTCCACGCGGGGCTATTATTACGGCGTGCCGTGACGGTGTTCAGTTGCTTCGAGGAGATCGTGCGTTTAGGATGTGTGAACAAATACAAACACAATTGCTTTTTTGACTTCCATCTTTGAAATGAGGTGTAAGTAACCTCGCCCCTCTCCTGCATAATCGCACGCTCATCGCGGCTGACTGAACACAGTAGATACCTTTATTTTTGCGCGTATAAAAACGCGCGGATTCCGCCGTGTCTGAACGAACCTTTATAGTTATAGCCAGCGTACACTAATTTAGTGCAGAAATCACATGAAGGATCTCCGATTTGCTTTACATTGTCGATCACTGCGCTCATCTTCCTTTTGTAATAATATAAAGGGCCATAGGCTATGTTACTCAGGTAAAAGTAGGCTTTTAAACAGTGAAGGAATTTTTCAAATCGATTTAGTAATTCCTGAGATTGTCCTCTACAAACAAACAAACTTTTCCTCTTTATAATATCACAGTATAAATGCGTCGCAAACTGGAGAGGTTATATAACAGTCCTAATTGTGAATAATATTTCTATGGATGTCATCGTTTCAGTCAGGTCGTAAAAAGGCCACAAGCACTGCGATAGCCACTCTATTTTATGGTGACTTATAAGTTACAGATATTTAATGTGCCTACGAGTGGCACATAAAAAGCAATAACTTTTTTAAACAACTTTTTACAACCGTCCATAGACATCAAAATTATAAAGACGTTTATGAGTTTCGATCAAATTGTTATTTATTGATAATTTTGTACACAGGCGATTCTTTATTTTAATGCTACTATATATACTATATAGTAACATAATTGTTATATATTTGAATGATTCCATTTGAGATTTAGTTTTAGAATGAATATTTTTATTAACGAAATAAATGAACAGAAAAGATAAATTACATAATATAACAAATGAAAGACTAATAACTAAAAATTTACATAATTTTAAATAATAATACATAACACCTCTCTTCTAAATAGAAAAATAATAAATTCAATTTAATTTTATAGTTATTTTTTTTGCTTGATTAATTATTAATTTGCTTGATACATTATTAATTTGCTTGATACCTTTGAACAGGTATACGTTTCCTTATAGGATAACGTGGTTCAAAGGTATCTTTATGCTCGTCAGAGACATTAAAATCCGTAGTAACGGTAGCAGGTTGATTGTCAGAAGAATTTGAATTACTACTGACTGGATTATCCTCGGTAGAGTTAACATTAGTCAACGGTCGTAATTGATCCGAATGTCTGTGAACAACTTTGTTGTTTCCAGACGTTTTGACATCAAAAGTGGAACTACTTCTTTTGTTAACTATTTCACCTGAATTCCAGCTAGAAGTATTTCCACTATACTCTTTTACTATTACTTTATCTCCCACATTTAACCTGCTTTCAGTTCCACCATAGTTTTCAATCTGTTTTTGTTGATTTTGGATTACAATTTCCGAAGTTTCAGGTCTTATACTATCTAAACGTGTGCGTAATTGTCTCCCAAACATAAGTTGCGCAGGTGAAGTACGTGTTGTACTATGCTCTGCGTTCCTGTACATTAATAAATAACTATTTACTGCCATATTTAAATTTTGTTTTTCAAAGATTGACTTTTTAAGCATATTTTTGACAGATTTCACCACTATCTCAGCAGCGCCATTCGATGCTGCGTGATAAGGTGGACTAAACAATTGTTTTATATTGTTGACTTTCAAAAAATTTTTAAATTCCTCCGAGGAGAATGGTGGTCCGTTATCGCTAACGAACTCAAACGGTAAACCAAAGCGAGCAAAGGTGCTTCTGTAAATTTCAATAATGCGCGAAGCATTAGTTTTGGTTACTTGGAAAATTTCCAGCCACTTGGAATATGCGTCAACAATTATTAAAAAGGTTAAGCCTTGCAAAGGACCCAAGAAATCAGAATGTATTCTTTGCCAAGGCCGGGAAGGCCAGGGCCAAGGAGTCAAATTTGCTTTAGCAGGAGTTTGGTAGACATTTATGCACGCGGTACAATTTTTTGTCAATTGCTCAATTTCATTATTAAGACCAGGCCACCACATGTAAGATCTTGCTATACTTTTCATTTTTGTTATACCTAAGTGTCCCACATGCAGTTCTTCAAGCAACTGTTTCTGGAATTTATTAGGTATAACAATTTTGTAACCCCACATTAGGCAACCATGATCAGTATACAATTCATTTCTCTTATTATAAAACTGTAATAATTCAGAATCATTCATTGTTTTTGGCCACCCGTATAAAATATAACGCATAACTTTACTTAAAATTACATCATTACGTGTTTCTAGACTAATCATTTTATAATTTATTGGTAACGTCTCATTTATAAAATTTAAATAACTATCATCGTCAGAATCGTCATCAGCGTCGCAATCTAATAAAGGAAATCTGGATAAAAAATCTGCACTACAATTTTCTTTAGAATTTATATACTGAATATCGAAATCAAAAGCATTTAAAATAATTGCGTACCGTTGCAAACGTCTCGTAGCCATTAAAGGAATTCCCTTTTTCGGTCCAAAAATCGCTACCAGAGGTCTGTGATCGGTCAAAAGTGTGAAATGTTTACCATATAAATATTGGTAGAATTTCTGTACCCCGAAAACAATTAAAAGTGCTTCTTTTTGTATTTGACTATATTTTTTTTGACTTTCCGATAGAGTTTTCGATGCACAAGCAATAATTTTGTTGTCCCCATTTTCAGATTTATGATAAATCACCGCTCCGACACCGTACGATGATGCATCGCATGCCAAAAACAATGGTAGATTTGAATTATAGTGTGTTAGAACTTTTGATGATTGCATAATATCTTTAATCTGATTAAAAGATAAATTGCATTCTTTTGTCCAACACCATTTTGTATCTTTTTTTAATAAATTATATAGAGGATGAAGAATATTACTTAAATTTGGTACGAATTTGCCATAATAATTTATTAAACCTAAAAAACTTTTTAATTGGGTTACATCTTTAGGTATCGCACAATTTTTAATAGCTTTAATTTTATCAGGTGCTGTGTGAAGCCCATCTTTATTTATAATGTATCCGAGATATGATACCGAATTTTGTAAAAACACGCATTTATTTTTTTTAATTTTTAATCCGACATTTTGGAGTTTACTTAAAACCGATTTTAAATTCGCGATGTGTTCCGTTCGTGTGTGACCAGTAACCAATATATCATCTAGAAATATTACAACGTTATCCATTCCTTGAAAAATATTTTCCATTATTTTCTGAAATTTTTCAGGAATAGGTGATAAGCCATAAGGAATACGATTATACATATACAATCCCTTGTGAGTGGATATAGTTGTATATTTTTTTGAATCTTCATCAAGCATAATTTGCTGATAAGCTTGAGACAAATCTAATGTAGAAAATTGAATTCCCCCTGATAATTTGGAAAATAATTCATCAATTTTAGGAATTGGATACTTTTCAATTATTAAATGTTTATTTACGGTCACCTTGTAATCACCGCACAAACGAATGGAACCATCTTTTTTTAATATTGGTACAATTGGAGTAGCATAATCGCTCTGATCTACTCTGGAAATTATGCCTAAATTTAACAATCTCTGTAATTCATTTTCTACGCGTTCTTTTAACGCGAATGGCAATGGTCTTGCTTTCAGAAAAATTGGTACAGAGTTTGGTTTTACATTTAAAATTAATTTATAGTTAGACAATGTGCCTAGAGAGTTATCAAACACATCTTTGAATTGATTACATAATTCATTTACAAGAATATCTGATTCTTTTTCCATTAATAACATGCTATCTAATTTAATTTTCAAAGATTGCAGCCATTGTCGGCCCAAAATAGGAGGTCCGCCATTTAGAATAATGTATAATTTCAATTGTTGCGACAGCTTGTTAAATTTGGTATTTACGAAAATAAAACCTTTAACTTTAATACAGTTCCCTACATATGTAGTTAACTGAATATCAGAATCATGTATTTTAATTTTTGAAAAGTTATTCCAGTAAAATTGTTCAGAAATTGCAGATATTGCAGACCCTGTGTCGATCTGCATTGAGACTAATTTTTGCTCAATTAGAATCGTGACCTTTAAAGGACCTTCATTTATGTCCTTGGAATTTATATTGTACAAAACATCTTCGGTATCTGTCTTTTCTTGAACAAAATTATTGGAAACTTTTGCTTTCTTTTTACAAATAGTTTTGATATGCCCCTTTTTATTGCAAAAATGACATTGTGCATTTTTAAAATAACATTTAGATGCCTCATGATTTTTCTTACCACAATGATGACACTTCTTCAGCTGATGATTATTACGAGAATCTTCTTTGTTTATTTTATTCATCTGGCCACTGGAAGTAGAAGGACCGGATTCCATTGCGTGTCGTACTGCTGCTTCCATGGACAGTGCCGTATCTACCGCTTTCTTGTATGTTAGGGTCACTTCAGTAAAAAGCCTGGATCGAATTTCCTCGCTACGTAAACCAGCAACTAACTGATCCCTGATGTTTGTTTCCAACTCTCCGCCGAAGTCGCAACTCTTTGCTAAATGTTTTAAAGCGTGAAGATACTCAGATATGGATTCGGATTCCGCTTGTTTCCGTTGTCTAAATTTGAATCTCTCCGCAATTTCTGATGGTGTAGGCTCTAGATGATCGCCAACAACTTTGATCAAACTTGCCCAAGATTTATTTTCAGGATATGTGGGATCGCAGAGATCACACATCAGATCGTATGTATTCTCGCCAACAAGTGATATTAGTGTAGCAACCTTTAGCGATTCTTCAATTTTATTGGTTTTAATGTACTGTTCGACTCTGCGAACATACAGAGACCATTTCCCTGTTTGTGGGTTGAAAGAGCCCATGTGTCCGATCGACATTTTAATTTATTTAAATTTAATTTAATTTATATTTAAATTTATATATTTGAATTTATTTTATTTAGAAATTCACTAATTTAATAATTTATAGCTTCATTACCGACTGCGCCATTTGTTATATATTTGAATGATTCCATTTGAGATTTAGTTTTAGAATGAATATTTTTATTAACGAAATAAATGAACAGAAAAGATAAATTACATAATATAACAAATGAAAGACTAATAACTAAAAATTTACATAATTTTAAATAATAATACATAACAATAATTATACATTTTTGTTTGGATTTGCAGTTCAGAGCTTTTAGTCCCTCTCTCTCTCTCTCTTCTCACATTTTCTGTGAAGCAGGTATTTTTGTAACGCTATTAAAAAAACTGCTTGATTTTTAACGTTTTTAAAGTGAAACTTTAATAGCCTCGTTTTTTTCGTTCGGTTACGCATGTCGAGCATCACGTTACATCGCGTCCAATCGAAGCGATCGACCAGACCAGTACTCATCGAAAAGCAGCGATGTTCAGCGACGTTATGTTTTTAACTATATTATACGTCTACATATAAGTAATATCGTACGAATATTCAGTCAAACAGCACATCAAATACCCATTGACCACCAACGATAGATTCTGGATTCTTACGTTCGTCTCCATACTGATCTGCAGGGTTCAAATTACATTACTAATAAACCACGTAAACAAAATTATAGGTATACTTTCGGCAATTTCGGGTTAAAATCGTTTATGGTTATGGCAATAAAGTTTTTTGAAGTGAAAACTTCTTTAGGCGCGTTGAGTGATTTTTGGTACTGGAAAATCTTATGTGTTCGCGTCACCGACATGCTATGGGCTAGAATGTCTCTGTCACAACTGTGCCCGCGCGCATATATAATAAAAACGGCACGTCATTCAGTTGTACCGATGGCGACGATAGCAGCGTCTGTGCGTCGTATGCATAAGGTCCCCGGTTCGAAACTCACTGGCACCGTGAAATTTTTGTGTTTTTTTTTGTTTTAAATTCTACATGATATTTATATATATATATTTTTTTATATTCTTTCTTTGATATTAATAAAATTATAATTTTTGAAGTGAAAACTTTGAATAAACCATATAAAAATGTATATAATTGTTGCTCGGAGTGCCGATAGATATGAAAACCAGATTAATGTTAATAATTTTTCATTTCTGTCGATATAGTCCCCATGACTGCCTAATTTTTTTTTAACTGTTGTACTACTCGGGGAACAGCCAATACAAAATCACTTCCTTCCCAGCTTAAAATTGTTTTCTTTAAATTTTTCTATACTCTTAAATTTCCCTTGATATATTGTATTTTACAAAAAAAATTAACATTATAATTTTTTTGGAGTAGCTTCACTTCACAGAGTCAGCGTTTCATATACATAAAGAGGAATAATTTTCTCCTGTAATTATTTTTTCAAAAAATAAATGTTTGGGAATGCTTTTGCATAGTTTGTACGAAGCTGGTATCAAAAAACGACACTGGTGGAAAAAGTTTTGCAGAAATTATTTTAAAATTAAATAAATATTCATTACCCTATTTGCATGTACATGAAAAAACCATACTCATTTTTATTATGTAGAAAGAATATGACGCTGTGGTGAATAAAAAGCCACAAGCGACAACAATTCTGAATTTGACTAAATACCAGGGGCGGGCCGCCTGTCAAACGATTTTTTTACAATGTTAAAATCAATGAATCTCTTGAACTTTGCAGAGAAGTGCAACCTTTGCGTTGGTGTGAAGACACTGAATATTAAAAAATAACCACAAAACACCAAAACCACAACACCTTTTTTCTCGACGCACATTTCTGTAACCGTGTATAACATAATAAATAATTAAAATTTAGGGTGCGGTTTTATGAAACCACGTTGCAAGTGAAACTTTTTGCCATAACCCTAAACGCTTTTAACCCGAAATCGCCGAAAGTAAAATATAATTTTGTTTTCGTGGCTTAAACTCTACACAAAGCTAAAGGTTCACATCCCGCTAAGTTTGACACTGTAGGATAGTAAAATATTAAAATAAAAAATAAATACCTAGAGAAAATACACTTAATCAAAATAGAAAAAAATATACTTAAATATCAAGTAGAATATGGAATAGTCAAAAAAGAAACTAAAAACCTAATGGTACCATCGGGTTCGAAGCAGTGACCTACTGTGTATAAAGCAGCTACGATACCCCTTCGCCACGCATCTCGTTGTGTAAACTGCTATAATTTTATTGTACCTATACCAAGTTGTCTGTTTGAGATAACGCAGTGTTCTGCAATAGTGGCAATAGTGTTGGGATATACAGGGTGCTGAATTGCTTTGCGGATAATAGGGATTTAACCCGTAAAATCAAACTTTCGCGATTTCCTGCTTCCCTAATTATATTAGGAAAAATATCTTCGAATAAAAGTTTTAGAACATAAAATTCTGCATCTAGATCATTAAACAAAATTAATTTTGAATGCTTTGTAACGGCAGAAATTTGATATGAAAATGTCAAAATTACCTCAAAAAGAGATAGCGATAGCCATGGAACTTGAACAAAATGATGACGTTAGTCACGACGTCCGTGTTAAAAATTGTATATAATAAATTTAATATTTCATATTACTTACTCCAAGCTGACGCGAACCTGCAATCTTATACACACTACACTTTATTTTGTGATCGTGAGCAACTTGTCTGCGTTGCTAGTTCTAAATCTAAGCCCGAATATATAAAAATTGGTGTTCCCCAAGGGTCGGTTTTAGGCCCATTACTATTTATTTTAAATGTCAATGATCTGCCCTCTTCTGTGACCTGTGATCGTGTAGTGATGTATACCGATGATACTTGTTTCATATCTGCTGCTAATAACCCATTTGAACTTCAAAATAAAGTGCAATCATCTATTGATGAATTTTCATCTTGGTGTCATGATAACTCCTTATGCTTAAATGCTAATAAAACTCAGTACTTGCTTTTCCATACATCTCAAGGGAACCATAAGGATACCAATCTCATTTTAATGTCTAACAATAGTCAGTTAGAAATTACTCATTCCTCTAACTTTTTAGGTATTATTATTTCCGACACTCTAAACTGGACGCAGCATGTTTGTAATTTGAGCACTAAGCTAGCCCATTCTTTATTTGCACTTCGGAAAATACATCAAAGCTTCAATGATATTAATTTAGACTTGACTGTTTACTATGCTTATTTCTTTCAGCACGCCATATATGGTATTATGTTTTGGGGTTGTAGCACTGCTGGACTCCATAGAATCTTTCTGCTTCAAAAAAAAAGCTATTAGAAGAATATTTAATCTTGGTTTTCGTGACAGCTGTAAAGAGTACTTTGGTAAACACAATATCTTAACTATTCCTTCAATGTACATTTACTTCTCATTATGTTATATACATAAACATAAACATAAACATAGATATGCTCTCCTTGATTCTCAACATAACTATCAAACTCGTCACAACAATAAAATTATTCTACCTAAATGTAATCTGTCCTTTTTTTATAATAGCCCTAAATTTTCAGCACTGCGACTTTACAATACATTACCAGCACAGGTAACTATACTGCCTTATTTTAAATTTAAATCTTTATTAAAGAAACGTTTGATTGCTCTTTGTTTATATTCAGTAATTGATTTTAATTTTAAATTTTATATTTTATAGTCAATTTGTACTTGTATTAATTGTATTTGACATGTTAGATGAAATGTTTTTTTCTTATTGACAAATATATCTATCTATCTATCTATCTATCTATCTATCTTTTTTTTTTTTTTTTTTTTTTTTGCGAGGAGGGGAAATCTTGCATAAGACACCTGACCTAGTCAGGTAGTGTCAGATTCTTACTGACTAAAACCTCCTCCTCGTGAGGAAACTTTACCCTTGGACCCGCATACGCATAACATCAAGGGAAAGCTCAGCTTGCCAATTTAACCTCTTTGTCTTTCGAGCTCGTCCCTTTCCTTCACCTTCATGATTGTGATGATATATTTCATGACTGCATCCCAGTTCTTTTCATTTTTAAGCATTACCTCAATCATGTTGTCAGGGTTTACGTTAGTATGGACTTGTCTCTCCATTTCGTTTCGCTGTTCCTGCCATTTGTTACATACAAATGCGGTATGTTCAGCATCATCCACTGTCTCACAATACCAGCATACGTTACTATCTGCTAGTTTGAAACGCTTCAAGTATGCTCTGAAATTTCCATGGCCTGTCAGAACTTGTGTGGCATAATAATTCGTGTCCCCAAACTTCCTATTTACCCACGCTCCTAGATTAGGGATCAATCTCTTCGTCCATTGTGCATTTTCAGTATTGTTATTCCATCTCCTTTGCCATTCGTCTAAGATGTCTTCTCTGTCTCTTCCTGCTCCCTCTTTGTCATGATACCTCTTTATCCTTTCTTCCACAAGCAGATCTATGGGTGGTGTTCCAGCAAGCACTAACAAAGAATTGGTTGATGCTGTTCTATAGGCGCTACATATTCTAATGACTGCCCTTCTTTGGAGCTTTTGTATCATTGCTCTATACTTCTCTGTTTTAATTGCCACCTGCCATATAGGCGCCCCATACAAAATTACAGAGTACATAGCCAACATCTGAGTTCTTCTTTTAATTGCCTTAGTCCCGCCTACATTGGGCATTATCCGTTCTAATGCCTTTAACATATTTTCAGCTTTAATAACCACTTTTTTAATATGTTCTTTCATAGACATATTCCTGTCGAAGTATATACCTAGGTATTTCAGCATTCTACTCGAGGTGACACTCTTATCTTCAATACGGAAGGTTAGGTCATTGGTTGATCTTTTCGCAACTAGCAAAACTGCTTCTGTTTTAAGAGGAGCTAATTGTAACTTCTTCTCCCGTAGCCAAGTGTTAATACGATGTATAGCACGGTTGACTATAATTTCTAACATTGTGCCTGTTTCAGCAGTTGCTGTTATTGCCAAGTCGTCAGCATAGCCTATGAGGGTGATTCCTTCTGGCATTTCAAGTTTCAGAACTCCGTCGTAGTAAATATTCCACAATACTGGTCCCAGCACTGATCCCTGAGGGACTCCACAAGTCATAGATATCTCAGTGTTGTTACCTATCGTAATTTGTCTATCGCTTAAGTAGCTCATGATCATTCTTAAAAGATATGTCGCTACCTTACGTCTCTTAAGTTCCTCAATAATTCCTTCCCAGGGGGCACTATTGAATGCATTTTTGATGTCTAATGTAATTAATGCACAACATTTTGTGTTCTTCGCCTCCTTAGCTATCGACATTACCTTCTCCATAGCACTGACTGTAGATCGTCCCTTTCTGAACCCAAATTGTAACTCAGCTAGACCGCCATTTTTTCCTATTTCATCATCCAGTCTGTTACATAATAGTCGTTCTAAAAGCTTACCAATTGTATTTAATAGACACAGAGGTCTATATGCCATCGGCGAGTTCTTGTCTTTCTTTGGTTTTTCAATTAATACCAGCCTAGCTTGTTTCCACTCTTTGGGAAAACATCCTTCCATAAGTAGGTTGTTCATCATATTTTTACAGTCCAATATGTGAGCTAGCACTATCCGCTTCGTTATTTCAGAAGGTACGTTATCCGGTCCTGGAGCTTCTCCAGTTTTCATTCTAGCACACGCACTTTCGAGCCCTTCATTTGTGAACAGGTCTGTTTCCGTTACAGTTGTTTGTGGAATATTCCATCTCTTAATCTTGTCTTGTGGGAACAATCCTTCTGCAATTTTGAGTTTTGCATAATCCGACAATGAGACTTGTGGTGGTGATTTCATTTTGCCACAAGCAATTTTATATGCATCCCCCCAAATATTCCTTTCTAGGTCACTGCATATGTCTTTCCATGCTTTATTTTTTGACCTTTGTATTTCTCTTTTCAGCAACTTTCTTGATTCCTGATATTCCGTCTTGTGTGCCTCTTTTTCTTCTCTTGTAACTGTACTCTTCCTATTTTCCCGCACCATAGTTCTTCTTTTGCTAAGGCATGTTTTTCTTACTTCCGCTATTGTGTCAGTCCACCAATACATAGGTTTCCTACGTCCTCTCCGGTCTCCTACTTTGGGAAAAGTCATATCGCACGAGATCTGAGTGATTTTATCCCATATTTCAGCAGTGATTGTTTCGTCTTTTACAGTGCATTCTTTTAATGTTGTAGCAAAGTTTTTATCAAAGTTTTCCATCATGGCAGGAGTAATCTTCCATCCGCGTGGAGTTCTCCGTTTACTATTATTTATACAAGGCTTGCCTCGTCCATGAACCGTATATACTATGTCCCTGTGATCACTTAAGTTCTCATTATCGAGAACATGCCAGTCAGCTATATTTTGTATTAGACTAGGAGTACACATTGTCACGTCTATGAATGAACTGCTTTCTCCCCTTACGAATGTAGGCTCGTTCCCTGTATTTACTACTTCCATGTCAACCTCATTCAGCCATTCAGTCATGATCTCTCCTCTGCGATCTTCCCAGGGAGATCCCCATTTGTAGCTTTTGGCGTTGAAATCACCTCCTATTATAATATTTGTATGGCGATGTTTTCTTAAAACTAGCTTCAAAGTTTCCAGGTATGTAATAAACTCTTGTAGGTCAATGTTAGGCGAAATATAACAGCCTATAATGGTCAGATTATCAATATTGATCCATACTTGTCCGTTTCCATGTCCGATGCTATTCACCTTAACCTTAGGGTTGTATATTCTCATTGCTACATTGTTTTTTTTATCATTAATCCATGGAGGCTTACTGACAACATTGATGTTGGGCTCCGATATTATGACGATATCAACATGCTCTTCTTCGACTGTCTTGTTCATTAGGTCACATGCCATTCTGCTTCTATTTAAATTTGTTTGTAGGATTTTAACAGCCATATTCTTCAACTTATTCACTCTGCTCACTATTCTCCGCTTGCACAGTTCTTCTATCTAGCAAATGTCTGATGCGCGGCCTCCTTCCTGTTCTTATTTCTTCTACTAATCTTTTGTAAATGGGACATATCATCGTAGCGGCTTGATGTCCGTCCTTTTTACATTCATAACAATAAGGCTCATTTCTACAATCTTTCACAGTATGCCTCTTCTGATTACATTTTAGGCACATGTCTTTCATAATATATTTCTCCTTATCGCAACTGTTAGCATAATGTCCATGGCAATTACAATTGTAGCATCGTATAGGTCGCACCACCTCAAAAACTCTGCATGTTAACCACCCAACTCTTATCTTCTTGTCATTTTCTAACTGACTAGCAGCTTTTGCTGGTAAAGTTACAAGCGCAGTCTGTGTTCCTTCTATTCTAGCAGGTCTTATACTATTAATTTGTATATCCTCCTTCATATATTGTTCTGGTAGGGCTCTCTCAATTGCAGTTTTAATTTCATTATCGTTTGCTACTTCATCTATATCCCTAATGAGTATCTGTTGTTTGTTTACTAACTCATTTGCACTAGCTAGCTTTTCGAGTTTCTTGTTAACAGTTTCTCTGAAGGCTTTGCTAGCACCACTTTTTTCTTCTTTCATGTCAATACGGATGTTACCATTTTTGGTTTTTCTTATCTTATCAATTTTGATCCCAATGTCATCTACATCAATTCCATTTTTCATCGTTTTTAAGACATCGGCATATGAATTTATGTCCGTCGGTGTAACTATGACTGTCTTCTTATTTTCAATCTTTCTTCTATTATTTCTCTGCTTCCTCCACCCACCAGGTTCTTTTCCCTTATTGTCCAACTCTTCCTCGCTTTTTTCCTCCACGTCCTTTCGCTTTACGTGTAATGTTACTTTCTTTCCACTTTTTCTGAACACATATTCAAAAAGTTTCCTTACTATGGAATTGCTATATTCAGTGATGTTTGCAATTTCATATATATTTCCCGTGAGTGTTCTTTCCAGCTCTATTATATATTGGTATAGTCGACGTAGCCAGCTCCTTTCCTCCTCTTCGCTTCCGTTTTCGCTTCCTCCTAGGTTAATCAGGTGTGTAAATTTCTCGTTGATTTGTTCACCTTCTTCCCCTCCAGACAGGCTTATCGAGCTGCGATCTATCATAGTTGCTGTCTGTCCTGGCTCTATCTTCTGTTTCTCAAGGATATCCTTTAACTGCGGTCTTTGTTTTAATAGTAGCTTCATCAGCGAGTTGTCTTTCCAATCCTTTCCGTCCATATAAATTATAATTCCTTGTCTTCCGGCTTCCTTCAAGGGATTGCCCGTCTTTACATTGGTACAGGAAAACACAGACTCAGGCCATTCTTCAGAGTGCACCTCGCAAAATTTGTCAAAATCTGTATCATCCTCCAGTATTCTGAGAAGTGGAATTTCTTCTTTATATGTTTGTGTTCCCATGTCGATCGGGTGTTTTGTACCGTTTCCATTAACGCCTCTTTCCTCAGTAGCTTGGTTTTCACTTTGCTTTGCTGCCAGACTAGTTAAATTTTCCACCCATTCCTCTATCTATCTATCTATCTATCTATCTATCTATCTATCTATCTATCTATCTATCTATCTATCTATCTATCTATCTAATGCGTTTCTCCACGTATAACCACCTGAGTCGTTCAGCGTGAGCGCGTAACAGAGTTACCTACCTATTATAAATGCTGTGTACTATCATGTTTGAATTTTTGTGTCGGTATTTTTCGTGTTGATATTGTTTGCATCGAGGTCATTTAGATTCACTAGTGTGGCTAAAGAAGTTTCACTTCATAAATTTACTTTCCCTACAAAACCTTTCAAACCATCATTTCTTTCGAAGAGCTGACATCTACATTTGCTTTGTGGTATACGACCGGTTTAACTCCACATAGACGTCCGAAGTGCTGACATGTACATTTGCTTTAAATTGCGAATATCTCATTACGCTATCAGGTTCAAGAGGCTATCATACCCGGGCAACGCTGGGTAAACACGACTATGTATCTATAGACGGAGAGCTGGCGAAGTTTTTCTCAAGTGTCTACGTAAGGCAAAATAAGACACTTGAGAAAAACTTCGCCAGCTCTCCGTCTATAGGTACATAGTCGTGTTTTTTTTCTCAAGTGTCTACGTAAGGCAAAAAAAAATAATTGTAGGAAAAAAAAAAGTTCTCTTAATGTGGGTGCCAGGTCATGAAGGAATCCAGGGCAATGAAAAAGCGGATACCCTTGCTAGACAAGGAGCCTCTGCGAAATTCATTGGACCAGAACCAGTCTGTGGGATTTCTTACAAATGTGTTCAACAAACTGTTAGGAAATTGGACCTGCGAGCAACATCTTTCTGAATGGAACCTGGTTTCAGGTAACAAACATGGGAAGAAAATGATCGCAGGCCCCTCCCCCAGGCTCACTGAGGACCTAATCAAACTCAGCAGGCCAACACTTAGAAAGGTTATTGGGCTTTTGACCGGTCACGCTTCTCTAAGGAAACACCTACATGTGATGGGGACACGACAGGAATCAACACTATGTAGATTCTGCGATATGGAGGATGAAACAGCCACCCATATCGTGTTCGAATGTGAAGCACTAGCCTACAGAAGTACAACCATCTTTGGATATATAGATGAGGATGGAATTATTCCACAGGATAATCTAGTGCCAAATCTTCTGGAGCTCATAAGAAGATCCAGGCTATTTGTGGACTAGATCCAGCTAAAGGAGAAACACAAAAATCCTTCTAGAATGTGGTGCAGTTTATGGACCAATCCAGGACCACCCCTAATTGTTTTTAATCTTTTAATCTTTAAGGCAAAATAATATTAAAAATACCTGTATAGGTACGTGTTCCCCATTTGAGAAGCTGTAAGTCTGGCAGCCTTTCTCCCTTGCGTTTTAGATGGCATGTAGAAATTAGACAGGTAAATTATAAATTTTTCATGTAGGTAAGTATCTAATAATGCAACACTCTTTTTTAATTCTATATTAATGAGTAATAATTTAAAATACATAAAATAACATTACCTGCTCGATTGGTCATTCTTATCATGTCGCATTAGACTTATTTATAATAAAAAAAATTTTCATGTATTTACATAAAATCTGGTATATTTTTTTTTTCATAAATTTGGAATGACACATAATATGTTGTAACTCTAAAATGCCACACCAAAATGTTGATATGAACACTTCGAAAAAATTATTGAAAATCCACCAATTCTAATAATAAAAAAAAAATATAACAAACAAAATTTAGATGGGTACTGTGGTGACGAGATTATTAAAAATTACAACATTGACTCAATAATAGGCACAATCTATACTAATATTATAAAGCTGAAGAGTTTGTTTGTTTGTTTGGTTGAACGCGCTAATCTCAGGAACTACCAGTCCGATTTGAAAAAAATTTGTTTTTGTTAGATAGTCCATTTATTGAGGAAAACTATAGGCTATATAATATCACGCTACGACCAATAGAAGCGGAGCATCAATGAAAAATGTTTGCAAAAACGGGAAAAATTATTCCTTTTGAGAACTTTCGTTGCGTGCGCTGCGTAAACGGTTAAAGTTACGCAAAAATCATGTATGACGGAATTGTTCCCCTTTAAAAGTTCTAAAAAAAGTCCGTGTGAGCATATGTCTATCTTTTAAGGTTGACTCACTATAACTTTTTTTATGGTAATCAAATTTGTTCGTAATTATAATATTCAAGCGAACGAGCGAAGCGAGTGAATAGTGTACTTATAATATTCAAGCGAACGAGCGAAGCGAGTGAGTAATGTAATTATAATATTCAAGCGAACGAGCGAAGCGAGTGAGTATATTGCATCCGGGCTTTCTTAGTACCCGGGCGAAGCCGGACGGGTACCGCTAGTTTAATAATAATTTAAAAAATAGTCTTACATTATTACATGGACAATGTGTCTAATTGCTACCTGCCACCTAAAACGCAAGGGAGAAAGGCTGTCAGACTTACAGATTCTGAAATGGGAAACACTACTTATATAGGAATTGTTGTGATTATTTTGCCTTACGTAGACACTTAAAAAAATCCGTCGCTGCCTCTTAGGCTACTATATTATAATCGAAAGTCGCCTCTATACTCTGGAAGTTTCGTTTCAAAATATTATGAACACATTCATCTTTTGTACGTATTTGTATTTTGACTGAAACCAAATATTATGTATATTGATATGTCAAATAATTTATATGATCAAAGAAAATGGTTTGTCGTATGAAAGTTTATATTTTATAGACGAGGAATATTTTTCAAGAATTTGTATGATGATATACGGAATGAAAATTTTATTTGTAAGTGAACGAAACGCTCAAATTTTCATAATATATTTTCCTTTAACATTTTCTACGATTTCCTCAAATATTTACATAATCTGCAATACAATATTGATGTATTTGCTATATTCAAATTTATCTTTATACATTGTGTTCAAAAAGATTTGTTTCAATGCTTAACTCGATTCAAAGTAGTTTTGTGAACGATATACATCGCTTCTCTCCGTGTTTTTAAGTCAAGGAATGTCAGAAGGATTTCGTAGACTTATATTTTCCACGAGGGGCGTTTTTATCGTAAAACTATTTTTTTTATGAACGTCGCGTCGTTCGACCTAATTTTAAAGAACGTTTAATTTCTAAACTATATTTTTTATAAATTGAATTTGCCTCTAACTCTACCTCCAACCATTTTTGAGACCCTTGTATATAAAATATGCAATTACGTTTTCCCTATTTTTTTTATTTATTTATTATTTTTTTTTGACGAGGGAATATAAATATAATAAAATTAATTTCATTTCGTTTTCTTTGTAGTTTGCATGTTGACAGAAAGTTCACAAAAAAATTAGGTATACCTAGAAGTTTCAATAATGTACATTATATTATGAAATCAAAATATTATTTTTTTATTTCCTTCAATTCAATGACCTCCAATTGCCAGATACCTACTATAAGTAATATTTGAATAATAATAAATATAAGACACAATAATATTTACTTCAGATAGTAAAAACATCTTAGAGCTAGGTAAAAAATTCTTATTTTGTTTCCAGTTATTAATATAATTTTTTTGAAAACATCATTTCGGTAGGTATAGAAAAACAATTATTAATTTTATGACGCAAATTTGGTGATTCAAGCTATACAGGCTTTAGGTTAAAAAAACATTTTTTTTTGTTAATTTTCAGTTTCATAACATTTTAGATTAATTATCCTTTCAGATTTTTAAAAAAACTATATTAGTGGTTGGAAACAACAGTACGGAACTTGAACATTTCGTTTTTTAATAAAACTCAAAATAAAATTTTTTAACCGAATTTCATGATTTTTTACGTAAGAAAATTATATAGAGTCTATAAGGGACTTTCTATTATTCTTCAAACCTTTTTTTGTATTCTATACCTACAAAAAAAAAGATATCAAAATATCAATTTAATACATTTTGAATAGATCTCTTTTTATAAATGAAGCATAGATCAAGTAGTATTCGCTGTGAGCAGATGCATGGAGGGGATTTGAGTAACTGTTAGCGCGCAACAAAGATAAATAGAGAAACATTCGGTGGGTACCTATCTCACTTCTGCTAAGCATAAGTACGTCATAGTAAATAATAAAATATAAAATGGGCCATGAAAATGACACTTCTTATCAAAATAAAGTTTGAATTTTTATGCAGAAAAAATATAATACGCAAATTCATTTCCTTTTATATTTGTTATAACGTAACTTATTATTATTTTTTTAAATTATTTAATAATTATAAAATAATTTTTTGGATGTAATTTAACTACATAATATTTCAAAATATTTGACATTAATTCTCTAATTTGACAGCTGAGATTTCGGTTTTACGCGTAGATTGGATAAAGTGTACTTACCGAAATTGATTTGCGAATCATGAAAAAGTAGATGTCTGTCTGTCTATCTGTCTATGTTAGTGACCGTTGAACTGATTTAAATTTGGTATTCACGCTTATGTAGTTCATAATCCTGAGAGTATTTTAGGTTATAATAATAATCATAAATTAACATCATCACGCTAAGTCATGGGTGGCAGTTACTAAGATTCTGAACCGCGGCTACACGACTGAATCACTGATATGAGAGTTAGAACAGGCAGCTGTGCCTACTAAGAAAATGGCGGTCACTTGCGCAGTATGTGTGTGCGAATTAAGCTTTACTTTTATACATTAGGGAAATTTTTATTTTCATGTTATTCCTCGACCATGACTAATATTTTGTATTTTCTACGTTTTCAAAATTTGTGGCCACCCTGTAAATGTGATTTTTTTAGATACGTTTTTTCGAATAATTGCAAGTCGTTTCCACAAAAATAACAATGATCACTGTGACCTTGAAATGACATTTATGTTTTATCAAATGATTTCAGTTCATTTGCATAAAAATGAAAACGACGACCTTTTACATGGAAACAGAAGACAGTCGTCGGGCAATTACCATTGGACAATAATGTTATTATCTTGTGCGACTTGTTTTTGTTTCATCTGACCGCCGCGAGCTAAATTGTTTTCATTCTAAATTCCCACTGCGTATTTATGTAGGGATTATTCTATGTTGTAGTTATTCTACACTCGGAATTGCACCGAGGGAATTCTATTTTATATCTGTTCATTCCTTATTAGTATTTGCATATTAGCTTACCGAGAAAACTAAATGTACTAGATAAAAGAATCCCAAACTGGAATAAGTAGTTGTTTTTTATGGGTTATACTTACATGGAAAACTAAGATTGGTTGAATATATTTACTTGATTGAATTTATTTCATTCAACCGAATTTTCATTCAAATTAATTTTATTTAATTCAAACGAATTTTGTTCGGTTTACATTGACAAAATTCATTTGTAATAAAAAAAGGCGTTTCTTGCATCATATCAAAATAAATTTTGTTGAACGAGATGGACATAAAATGTTCATATTTTTCCAACCAACAATCTTTTTACAAACTTTTATTCAACTTAAGCTGTGTAGTATGTATGTATGTATGCTTATTTTTGTTAGTTCAAATCTTGCAAGTCAATTTTGAACGACTTCCACATATTCGATCAATTTGAAATTTTGTACACATATGTATTCCCGACGACAATACATAAATAAATCGTTTTTAGAATTAAAAAATTAATTATTTTAAATAAATTGATGTTTTAATTGTAAACATTTATAAGGACTAAAAAGAACAAAATTAAATATTTGTAAAAAACTTTTCAAAGAAAAACTTTTATTGAAATGTACTAAAAAGGAAAAAATAACATTTAAAAATTTACGTTCATAATTATAAAATCGGGGGTAGTGACTAATAAACTATCATAGAGTTTACAACCCCCGCTTTTATAATTATGAACCTAAATTATTAAATATTATTCTTCCTTTTTAGTATACCTATTTCAATAAAAGTTTTTCTTCAAAAAGTTTTTTGCTAATATTTTATTATACTTTAATAAAATTGAATTTTTGTACACTGAAAACGCAATAGATACAGTATAGGCTATACCTAACTCGAAAATGCTATGTTGTGGCGTTTTCGACTTATCGAGGGTTTCATGATACAGAGTTTTTAACAGTTACAATTTCGACTTACAGAGGCATAATTTTATTACTTCGAGGTAAATATACTTGGGAACTAAGTTTGTTCTTATGAGGATTTAATCTTAAAATGTAATACGTATATCGTATGTATACCTCGCCGTGAGACGCACTGTAGATACAACTGTTACTACATACATAATATGTATGTATATAGATACATACTCTAGCAAAACCCCAGATGATACGCCGCTGGCGACAATAGAAGCATCGAGAACAAATAACAATGTGTAGCAAAACCCCAGAGATACGCCACTGGCGACAATCGAAGCATCCAGAACAAGTAACAATGGCGAGGCGTGGCATTATATCGAAGACACAAGAATGTTCTAGAAAGCGCGCGAGCGTGGTGGTTCAAGCTGCTAGCTCTATATAAGTAGAGCAGTCACCGGAACAAAAACAACAACGAGTGTCGTGTGACAGTGTCGTGATAGTATACAAACAGCAAATAAATACAGCATATAAATAGTAGTGTTATTAAAACGATTCAGTTCGTTTAAGAATTACTGTTTCGTGTTATTATTGTATAGACAGTGTTGACTATTAGAATTGAGATATAATTGTTACAGTTTATTGTTATCCATTTTTTTTACATTTTTAATTGTTGTAAATAAATAATTTACTCCACCTACGTAAGAAAACAGTTGTTACAATACATAGATTGTTAAAATCATAACCCTTCTTTTTTTAGTCGGTAAAAAGGGGGCATGGTTCTTACAACCAGGGTGCCCAAAATTTCAAATCCACCCCTGAAAGCGATGCATTATGAAAGGTTAAAAAAACACTGTCGAAATACTCATTACGTTGAAGTATTTAATGCATCCAATTTAATATTAGGTAGTAATTAATTTCGATGAATGACAGTTCTGGGGCTTTTGGACACATTTTCATTAATCACATCATGAATTATAGTTTGAGAACCACTGTTATATGCCCCAGTGGGTTACAATCTAGTACTATGCTGTAATTTATGTATGAATGGTGTGTTGGTATTATTTCGTAGCACAATGCAATGCAGTGCACTGCCAACACAAATATTGTCCGATGGGCATTAGTGCATTACACATTGTGCAAATTGCCTATTTATAGGAAACTCTATGTTCTAGGAAATAACATATTCGTGAACTAGAATAGGGTCGTCCCAGTATATCCGTTACACAAAGCTATGTCCTTAATTACTACCGTTTTTTCTTTTTCAAAACTTTTTTTACTGAGAGGGAAACTAAGTAAACGGTTGTATCAAAAAATTGAAAGTTGCCATTTTATGTTGTCGGCAATGATGTGAGTCTTTAGGAATATATCTTAGGGTATTGGTGTCTTTTTTATATGTAACAAATTCTAAGGAGAAAATAGACGTCAAAGAAAAGTCGGGGAATTATGAAATTAGTTGTCAAGATTGTAATCAAAAGTATGTTGGCCAAACGAGACAATCACTTATTTTAACAAGATTTTTTCATCTGGATATTGTAAAAAGTTAAGAGAAATACAAATTTTCTGTGAAAACAGATGAGGTAGGTCGAAAAATAGCGATTCGCCTTACAAAAATCGAGTATTTAAAAAAAATTATTTAAATGTAAAAATTTTGGAAATTTAATTTCACTTAAACAAAACAGTAAAATTGCTTGGATTGTCTAGAAAATATTTAAAAATGTGGTTATAATTATTTTTCAAACAATAAAAAATCACTCCTTTTGGCGAAAATAAATTTTTAAATATTACTGATTTTTTGACGAACACTTTTTTCAATATGAGATGAGCCATATCATCTAAAATATGGCAGGTCAGAAAAATCCAGTGTTGCCCAACATGCGTTTGAAAATGACTATAAAATAGACATTAGTAATTTAAAATTAATTAGGAATGTCATGAATAATAGACAACTAGACGCCTTAGAGAGTCTAGAAATTCACAAATGAATAATATTATGAACAAAGACAAAGATCCAATTTATGACTTATTAAAATAGTTTTCAATGGACCGTTAAGTTTTTCTGGTAATTGGAGGTATTTTATTTTATTTCAAGTACTAGGTAGTCTATAAATAGGTAGGAAATAGTTTTTAGATTTTAGATTTAATCATCTCCTGATGATGCCAACTTGGTTAGCGAAACGTACATCGAGAATTTTTAAATGGTTTGGTGTTTTGTGGTTTAACATTTTATATCTTCACACCAATCATAAGGTTCCATCACTCTTCATGAATTAGAATAATGCGAATTGACTTCAAAACGATAAAATAGCTTCTTCAACTCGCTGGCGATTTAATCTTTTATTAACAATTAGCGCCCCTTCCGGCTTCGCCCGGGTGTTAAGAAAGCCCGGGTGCAATACACTACTCACTCGCTTCGCTCGTTCGCTATATATATAAACCTACCGTGAAAAATTATCTAACTGATGGTGAAAACCGCATCAAAATCCGTTGCGTGGTTTAGGAGGAGTTAGCGGTTAAACAGACAGACAGACAGACGCGGAAAACGACTTCATTTTATGCTATGTATAATAAAGAAGGTAGATAGACGGATTACTACAGGGATAGTGACATCGGACGGAATTCTGTAAAACTATGAGTGCATACTAAACTAAAAAATAATTATTGTCAAAGAAAGAATATAACAAAAATAAAAATATATAAATAAATGTCATGTAGAATTTAGAAAAAAAGCCAAAAATTCTACGATGTCATCAGTTTCCGAACCCGGGTCCCTGTGCATAGAGCGCTGCGATGTAACCTCTGCGCTACGAGTGGAACAGTTGAGTACGGTCGTTTTTATGATATATAAGTATGTTGCGAATTCTTACGGTCGGGTTACGAATTTAATAAATTAATTATTATTATTTATTAATTATGATATATATATATATAAACCTTCCGTGAAAAATTATCTAACTGATGGTGAAAACCGCATCAAAATCCGTTGCGTGGTTTAGGAGGATTTAGCGGTTAAACAGACAGACAGACGCGAAAAGCGACTTCAAGTTATATTATTCAGAGATTATTCGTTAGCAAGAGAAGCGTCCTTATCTGACAGTCGATATATATTTTCTCAGGCTATTTCTTATCTGAAGGTGGATATCTCGGACCTTAGTCCAGTGCTCTGAGAATTGTGTATCTTTGAATTAACAATGGCATTGACCGAATCAATATTGTATTACACTGACCGATCCAAACAATGCCCGAGTTTATTCTACTAATATTATAAAATCGTAATTCCCGAACTTTGTACAATACAGCACTCTTTACGGAAGCACTGATCGATGTGTTTCTATATATAGCAACGCTTTACAAAAGTCCACACCATGCGAGAGTTGTTTTTTAATAAATTATACAGTAGTTTAGTCCAATAATATTAATAAAAATAAATAAAATCGTAACTTAGTCTGTAATTGTACAGTTTTAAGGGTTCCTAGAGCGAATTTTTCGTTTTCATAATTTTTAGCCTGTTTATCAATTATCTATTCTACTAATATTATAAAATGTTTGAACTTTTCACGCTTAAACGGCTGAACGGATTTCAATTAAATTTGGCATAGAAGCCGATTATGTCGTGGAATATGACATAGGATACTTTTTATAACGTTATGAAGTTCCGACGAGGGTTTAATGTTTAGGCAAAATTATTATATGTGTAATTCAAAATTGTATATTTTATTTTTAAGAACAACCTAAGCAAAGCTAAAGCCCCTATATAACTCGCTTTGTCTGTGAATCTGTGAGTTTGTATTGGTTTTTTGTATCAGTCGTACAGCTCGAACGGCTTAACCGATTTTAAAAAAAATTTTTCGTTCGATTCCTCTTGGGGTCTATTTAATCCTAACGTCGCCCTATTATTAAATTTTTGAATGGCGGCCGTAAAATACAAAATTGCGGTAGAGACGGAAAAAAATTGCATACCATATTGAGTGGCATATTAGTGAATAGGTCTTTCAAAATCAAATTTGATAAAACAATACTAAAGAGACGTTTTTTTTTAATAATTTTTTATTTTAGTTATTTAGAAATCAAATATCAAGGCAAACTACGTATTGTAAAGCCACTAAAAAGTAAAAAATTAAAAAATAAAAAACTTAAAAAAAAGAAACTCCTTCATAAAATCCACTAAAAAGAGGAAAATAATAACATTTTTAGGTCGGCGCCAATTTAATAAAATAAAAGTAGATAATAATGTAATTAAATTGGCGCCGACCTTAAAATTTTATTATTTTCCTCTTTTTAGTGGCTTTTTTAAAGGAGTTTTTTTTTGATTAAAAAGATTTTTAAATTGTAAAGAAAACAAATCTGTCAACAAGGTATCATTTAACATACATTCGGTGTAATGATTAGCTGACAATGGAGACAAATGATTCTTCCTATTGTACAATAAACGTCAAAAACTTTTTAAATAAAACAAATTTGAAAAAGAAGTTGTACGTGCAGAAAAGTTTTTGCCTGCGAATTTCATGTATGGGTGTTTAAATCATTCTTTAAACTTACTCTA
Organism: Mongoloraphidia duomilia; assembly: GCA_039654895.1. Taxonomy (NCBI): domain Eukaryota; kingdom Metazoa; phylum Arthropoda; class Insecta; order Raphidioptera; family Raphidiidae; genus Mongoloraphidia; species Mongoloraphidia duomilia. The sequence continues at coordinate 34,224,252 of CM077516.1, read as the reverse complement.
GTTACACGAAATAGAAAACAAAAGAGTAGTTTCTTTCAGATTGCACTAAATCAGGACCAGATATGTAAATTCGAGGCTCTGTAATATATAAATGCAATAGACGCCAATGTCCTAAGCTGTCGAGCGTTTATAATCTACAATCTCTCTCAACATAAATGTAGCATGTTAAGTAAATAAGAACCTCTATGACTATACCTAACAATTTTCAAGAAAAAATTCACTAAATTAAAATTTTGTTTAAAATACTTATCTATTTAGAAAGTGTAGGTACTTTGTTTTTAGGATTCCGTACTGGAACCCTATTACTAAGCCTACGCCGTCTGTCTGCCTGTCTGTCTGTTCTACCTTTAAAAGGCTGTATATTTTGAACCGTAACAGGTAGCCGGTTGAAATTTTCACAGAATATGTGTTATTATGGCGGATATCCTAACAAATAATAAAAAAAAACAAAAAGTAAAAATTAAGGAGAGTCCTCATACTAAAAACATGTTTTTTTCAACATTTTCTTGATTATTATTCGATAACAAAAAATACTGAAAGCAGAAAATTGATACAACGTAGTACCTATCTCAGTTGGATACTAACATACATAATTCAACAAATGATTAAGAATAAATTAAAAAAAATCAAAAAAACCGGACTGTATAAGATAAAGCGAACTAAAAAGATGGAAACGTGATCAAATGATAACATGCAGTCGGATCAGAGGCGTAGCTAGGTAACCAAAGGCCCTGGTGCAAAAAAAACTGGGGTCCTAACTAAACTGTTTAAGTTTTATCAAGTCAAAATATGTGTGCCCAATTGAAAAGCAACCAATATCTTTCTTGTGTATACTGGAACTCGAATACATATAATTATTTTTTCAAGTAACAGTTTATAGAAAAAAATTTTGAATTGAAAATAATATAAAGTTTTCTATAAAAGGTTTTTTTTGCAATAACGTTCTAATTTATTTAACGAATTATTCTTATAGACCGTTTGCTTATTGCCAACCAGCTAAACGTGACGGTGAATCTTTCAAGTTGGCAACACTGCATAAACAACAGAAAGAATACAGGGGAATTCCCCACAAGTTTCGAACAGAAGTGGGAACTTGTTGAGAATTCCCCTGTATTCTTTCAAATGAGTTGTCATGATTAAAGTCGTGTTGCAACCTATTTTATTTACATTCTGAAGATGGGAGAATTTTTCGCTAGTTCAATATGAGGTTTGATGGTCAGTGTCCGAGGGCCCCCTGAGCTTGGGGACCCCGGTGCACGGCACCGTCTAGCCCTATGGTATCTACGCCACTGAGACGGATGCATCAGATATTTCTGTTCAACTTGTTACTACATGTATGCCTCTGTGACTGCATGTTATCATTTGATCTTGTTTCCATCTTTTTAGTTCGCTTTTTATTGCGAAGTCGGGTTTTTGATTTTAAAATTTTTTTTGTATTTGTTGAATTAAGTAGTATCTTATACAAGACTGGGCGCCAAGAAATTTTCAGTTTCAAAAACCGGTAGTATTCATTCGGGTTGATGATTTATATTCAAAAAGGTGTAAAGAATAAAATTCCGAAAGTTGTTAAACAAAAATTTCCCAACTTCTTTTATCATGCATTATATAGAGCGCTGGTGATCTCAGCCTCGTTAAACCATTATAGAATAGTAACTAATATTTTGACATGACATTTTTTAGGCATGTCTTTTGAATGGTCTTTCATAAGATTATTGCACGCGGCTAATTTTACAAAAAAAATTTTTGTAAAAAAAATTATTTTTATAAAATTAGCTAGGGCCTAGGCTATCTTGTAAAAGACCGTTCAAAAGACATGTCTAAAAGATTTCATATCAAAATATTAATTACTAACTATTTTATAATGGTTTTACGACGCTGGGATCGCGCGCTCCTTATGCGGGTATCCTATTTTGATGTATAGATACATATGATTTACGTGTAAATATTTAATATTGTTTTTCCATAAGAAGAAAGTTTGATCACAAGTAGGCTTTGGCAAATAAGAATATCATGGCTTATTTTGATCCATTCATTTTGTCCTAATGCTAAATTCCCTATGTGCACGTCAATCTGGGACACGGTGTATAACGCATGTAATTTTGATGAAAAAAAAGTTCGGAAAATTTTGCTTGGCAAACTTTGGAATTTCATTCTTTACAGTTTACACTCTGAATGTAAATCATCAACCCTATAATGAATCCTAACGGTTTTTGAAACGAAGTGTTCCTTGGCGCCTGCGCTAACTGAAATACTACTTTATCAATTTTCCTCATTCAGTATCTCTTATTATCAAATACTCATTTCGAAATGTATTTGAAAATCCAATAAACTTGTTGCGGTCCGTTTGTGAACCATATTCCTTGAAACATTTGTTTGTTACCCCGTCACCTCAATACTCATTTATCACAACGTCACCTGAGTAATTACGTACAAGTGATGAGTGATGACGTACGCTCAAGATCAAAGAAGTAAATAATCATATAAGCGATTTGTGCTATAGTTTGTTGTTTGTACGCAAGACGTCAGACGTAATCCTTACGTTCAGTGCTTCTTGATTGGCGCCGTGAACAGTTGGCAGCCGTGTAAAGCCTCTCTCACACACAGGGCCGGATCGATGAACGTTGGCTTGGCTGACATAATATGGCATGTCTTATGAGTTAATACTCGACCGGTCACGTGGTGTATTATTTACTGTTTTGTTTCTGCTTTTCTTGACGGGGTTCCTAACATTGAATATTCTTACATAAACTTTCATGTAATAGGGTAAAAGAGTTAAGTGATAAAAAACGTATTTATATTAATTTATCACTTAGAATTTGTTTGTATTTTTAAAATTAACGAAACGGATATGCGCGATATATTCAAATAAAAATAATTATAAAAAAATGGGTATGTCTGTATCGCGGGTACAGACAGATGATGTGAATACCATTAAACACAAATATAATTGTATTCGTTGTCATGGAAAGAAATACATCCACTTTTATTTATCTTATAAAATCAAATGTTCGTAAAATATAATAAATAAAATAATTGTATTTTTTTCTTCTTGTATAAGTCCTACATATTTTCATTATTAAAAATAAAATATTGAAAGTCTTCGGGATTCGAACGTGGGCTTGGCGTTTGTACCATATTGTGTGGTACCTTAACAATAACATAGCTATGCATGGTTCACATCTCAAACCACATCCTCTGTTTCCGTTACAGCTAATATTTCTAAAATGCCACCTCACTATGAGACATTTGACGTTATTCTGTGGCCGAGTGGTTTAAGGCGATACGCTATGAACTACAAGATTCGAGGTTCGAGCCAAGCTTTGGAGTTATACGAAATATTTGGTGTTTTCTTTAGATATTTATTATTAAAAATAATAAATTGGAAAACATTAAATTACTATTGAATTTACATCAAATTACTAATTGAATTTTACTTTGCCACACTAGTATGGGAAAGATACGATTTAAAAACCGCTAAAATGTCTAATTCTGTATCTCGTAAATAACCCAAGTTCGAAAATTTTTTTATAAGTATACCGAAATTACAAACAGACTCCATTAATTGTATGAATGTTTAGATTTTAAAAGATCATAATATGCTAAATGTCACCGCTTCTGTCAGGCTAATCCGCGGGTAAAGGCTAGTAAAAATATAAATTATTTGTTTGTTTCTCAAGGGCCAAGGCCCAAGGCTCGTTAATATGTATGGGAAAATAAAAAATATAATAAGAAAAAAAAACTGGAAATGTTTCGAATCGTGACTTAACTTACGAATGCACCTATACAATAGAATAAAAGTAAAGTACTTACACAGCGTAGATATTAGCTGCTCTTGAAGCTTCCTTAAGTGTTCTCAGCTTGTATATTGTATTCTGTTTATCCAACGGAAGATATACGTAACAATCAGAAGATAAAACCATCGAACCGGAAAATTTTAATTTCGTTAGAACGTTGAGTTTTTTTTCCCTAACTACACTCTTGGCTTTAATTATTGTTGCGACGAATTGTACACAGTACAGTCTCTGTAAACATTAATTGTTGAACTGTTCATTGAACAACGTAGATGATAATAATAATAAATATTTTATTGTTCGACAAATCAAAAGGGTATACAGGGTGGCGATTTTTTCAATGCTCACCATTGATATATTGTTTGTTACCAATCTGAAAAGGTAATTTTTCGGTCTACCTAATGGTGTGAAAATCCAATATGACGGTCATAAGAAATAACAAGCCGTGAGGTGGGTCGTTTATTAGGACTAAAGTGCGACCCTTGAGGTCCACACGACGAACTTCCCAGTTTGATAAATATTTAATAATAATAATTAAATTAGATATTACACAGAAAAGTAATCATTTCAATCATTAAAACATCAATAATTTAAAAAAAAAAAAAAAACGGCTGAACCGATTTTTATAAAATTTATGTCGGATCAAAATGACGTTAACACGCCTCGATTGACACCCTTACGAAGTCGATATAATTTTTTATTCGCGAGATATTGTGTAAAATTTACTTTTTTGGAGGTTATTTGGTTAAGAAAAAAGAACGGCTGAACCGATTTTGAAAAAATTTCTTTCAGATCATATTTACGTTAATACGCGTCGATTGGCACCCTAACATAGTCGATATCATTTTTCGTTCTCGAGATTTCGTCTTTGAAAGAAATGTACACATACGTACGTACGTAAGTACGTACGTACGTACACACACACACACACACACAGACATCTTTCTAAAAGTAGTGTAAAAATAGTGTAGTGACCTTGAAACATAAAAATTTTTTTTCCTTTTTGATTTCGATTTTCGGACCCATTACAATAACTTCCAGTGGGAAGTTAAAAAAGTTGACTATCGCAGTTTTAAATCTAGAAAGCCTAGAAAATGTCTGTTGACATCATTCAACTCGGAGTGGTCAAAAACATACCAAGTTTGATTGAAATAGCGTCAATGGTAGGGAAGGTAATAATTTTTTTCTGAAACCACAATTTTTAGTTTTTTCGTGATAAATCAGATACCGATCAAAATATCCTGGGTTTCCTTTCAGATTCTTAATCGTGATGAAAAATTGCAACTTTTTTATCTAATTTAACCGACCTTGTATCTTTAACCGTTCCCAAGATACCAATGGTGAACATCGAAAAAATCACACACGATATAAAAATATGTACGAGCCGGAAGTACATTTCGCTATTATGTAATCGGTAATTGACTTATTTATAAAAATGGTGACATTTTCCAATTTAATTGTGATTTATTCATACATCAATTTATCTTGAGGCGTTTTTTGATTTTGTTAATTATTAAAATACCAGACTTTCAATTTGTTGTTTATAATATGACGCGTAATTAAAAAATAAAAATAATCTTAATTAAAAGTGGAATCTACAATGTTTTTTTCATGTATATCCATATCTATATAGAGTATAAATCAAGAGTGTCGAGTCTTTTTATATGTTCACGTGGAAATAATTAAAAAAATTTCTCGAGTTGCTGACGTTTATAGGTGTATTAGTGTGAGACTGCAGGGCCGACCATAGGGGGGCTCAAACGATACAGTACCCAAATTTATCTTATTCTTAGCGCCTTCCAAAGAAATGTGTAGTTTAATGTAAAAACTTCAAGAAGTTTCAAGAATGTTTGCAATAGTTGAATGAAATGCAGCTTGTCCTAAAAACCAAATGAAAATATTTACACTACTTGGTGAATTTGGCGGGAGGGGTACAGGTGTCTGATCTGGGCGCCTCAACCCCTAGGGACGGCCCTGTGTGAGAGACACATGGATTGCTGTCCTGTCTCTCTTACACTATTTCTGTGAATTGTCCACATTCCAGCAAAATTTTTTTGCGTGCCACCTCTGACATGAATGCCATAGGTTTGCCACCCCTGGTATAGGATATAAAGATGTGTTCACATTAAAGTGCCACTCAGTGTCCAGTGATAAGGAAGCGTACTCGAAGTGTGAAACTTATTTTGCGCATAGATCCTGCGCAATCGAACGCCATATTCTTAATAGGCACAGACTGTCGTATCAGTCATGTCGTAAAATTATAAGGAGCGGAGTTAGGTCAGGTGCATACATTCAATTTTTAATCGTTCAACTCTTTAGTTGTTTGTCAAAAGGTTATGGGATCAGAAGGGACTGCGCATACTATCGACACAATAGTTGTACAACAAAAAAAGCATAAAACCGCATCGATCGTCTTTTGACTTTTCTGTTGAACAACTATCGTCGGCAGCTGTCCACAGCTGTGTATTGACGCTAGCATACGCTCGACTAAATAGTTGTTCGGCGACCCATTAGTTTAATAGTGAAATTATGGAACAACTGATTGATTTTATGCGCACCTCTAACAACTAAACAGTTTAGTCGAGTTGAAATCGCGACATGTATACACAACTCGACTAAACTGTTTAATCGTGGAAACAATTGTGTGTATGCGCCCGGCCTTACACGCATGCATCTGCGGATGTATTCACTTCCATGACAACGAATACAATTATTTGTTATAACGGTATTGACGTCATTTGTCTGTACCCGCGATACAGGCATAGATACCCATTTTTTTAATGTAACTAGATTTTCTATGCGTACATAGTTTTTGCAACTATCTTCTATAGCTCTGGTTGTACTGATAATTCCAATTTTACGCTAAAATTGTCACCCAAAGATTCTCTCTCCCACAATACCTCTTCCCTACATCCTGCCGCTTTAAGAGAATTCAGTCGTGTGTAGGGTTTAACCGTCTATCCGCTATCCATTAATTATAGAGATCACTTGTACTTGGTAATTAATATTGTAGTTGAGAAACTATTAGTATTAAATATTAAATTCGATTATCGACCCAACAAATTATTCCACGCAGCGCAACTCACCCGTTCAAGTCTTTATATAGCCATCTCTGTTAGACTGCACCAAGTGTGTAATCTTAGAGCGCACTACCTCTCAGATTTCTTTTTCCAATATAAGTACAATTAGTAGATATATAAAACAGTAATCTGTAATTTCTCAGACGCTTATGATCTGTGTTGTCGAGCGTCTTTAATTTACAATGTCTAATCTGTAATTTCGTTGTCATACGGATTTTTCGGATATTTTTTATGATAGCTAGAATTAAGAAAAACGTGTTTCCAGCATTTTTTCTGTCTGTGCCGGCATCATTCGAGAACGGCTGGACTGATTTTGATGAAATTTGATAAACATTATTTTTTTAAATGTAGTTTATAGACGCTCGACAATTAACGTCTAATTGCATTAAATTACATCAAATTAAATTAAACGACATCACAAAACATTCATGAGCGGAGGTGGGATTCGAACCCACGATAGTTTAATCCGAAGGCCAGCACGCTAACCATTACACCAAGTTGTCCTCTTGATACTCAGCCGTATAGTACTTTTCATATGTTCATATAGTGATGGGCGTATACGAGATGTTTTTACAATCGAAACAATTATAATGGTTCATAATAACAGTTGAGTCCACAATCGACTTGGAGTTTGATTTTACAATTGAAATGTTCGATTGTTCAAGTCGATTATTTGCCACATAGGTTATAGCAATAGCAGCGAATAAGAATACATATAACCGTGATTCAAGGTTATACGCGACTCGTTGATTGTTCACTGTTCAGTCGGTACTCACTACTCTGTGATCTCTTCACTATTGAATTCGTATTGTGCGATTACTGCACAATCGACCATCGACTCGACCACAGTTGTTGAGTGATGAACGATTGTATATTATATGGCTCTCGGCAGTGTACGTTTTAGTACTATGCGACTCGGTCTCGGTGAACTATGAAACAACAACAATCGAGTCCAAGTGACAACCATCGAGAGTCATCGAGATGTTTGAACAATAATCGACTAAAACATCTCATATCGCGCATAACTATGATCATACCTATAGTCGGGTAAAGATAACGTTTCTCTCGCAAAGCCGACACCTGCAGTAGGTACGGGAAAAATGTAATATTCATTTATAAAATTTATATGAATAATAAACTTTTCCCGTACTGATATCGGCTTTGCGAGAGAAAAGTTATCTTTTCAAGATCCTTCAGGGTTAATTATAAACAACCCTCTTATTATCAAAAATAATTAGTGTATTAAATCTTTTCACGTTTAAATAATTTTCAAGTCTAAATTATCGAATCAGAAATTTCCATACATTATTGAAATTTATTTAAACGTGAAAATATTTAATACACAAATTATTTTTTATAAAGAGGGTTGTTTATAAGGATCTTGAATACAAAACCGTATATGCAGAGTGATTCAGAAATAGACGCGGAACCAAATTGTCTTAAATAATCACTAGATTAGAGAAATTGGCTGGTTCATTTTCGACAAAAAAATGAAAATTTTTATAAAAAAAATTGTACCCGTCACTGATGAATTTAGATTTTATAGTATGCATTCGTTAAGTAATACAAACCTTTCTTACTGATTATATAACTGCTATAAAATATGGATAAAATGCATAATTTTATAGTCAGTTGCTCTGCCGTGAATCGTGATATTCTTAATAAAACTGTGCAACATTTGTAAATTTGTGAATTTGTGGATTCCATTGTTTAATAAAGTTTCCAAAATTTTGTGTAAGTACATGTCATTGTGTATTACTTTTTACAAGCTTTTATTTAACTTGCTGCAATGTTTGTATATGTTTGTTTGTTTAGGCAAATCTTGCAAGTCAATTTTGAACGACTTCTACGTATCCGATCGATTTAAAATTTGGTACAGATATGCATTCCCGATGACAATATATGAATCAATCGTTTTTAGAATTAATTTCAATCCCTAAGGGGGTCAAACGAGGAGTAGGGTTTTATGATTATTCAACGCCTAGGCCAAATCGCTAAACTTGGAATTTGGACAGTAGGTTTCTTTTGAGACGATTTGAAAATTTTTTTTTGTTAGATAGCCCATTTATTGAGGAAGGCTATAGACTATATAATATCACGCTACGACCAATAGGAGCGGAGCATCAATGAAAAATGTTGCAAAAACGGGAAAAATTATTCCTTTTGAGAGCTTCCGCTGCGTAAACGGTTAAAGTTACGCAAAAATCATGTATGACGGAATTATTCTTTAAAAGTTCTAAAAAAAAGTCTGCGACAGCATATGTCTATCTTTTAAGGTTGACTCACTATAACTTTTTTATGGTAATCAAATTTGTTCGTAATTATAATATTCAGCGAAGCGAGTGAGTAGTGTATATATAATATTGAAGCGTACGAGCGAAGCGAGTGAATAATGTAATTATATAATATTCAAGCGAACGAGCGAGTGAGATAGTGTATTTATAATATTCAAGCGAACGAGCGAAGCGTGTGAGTAGTGTATTGCACCCGGACTTTCTTAGCACCCGAGCGAAGCCGGACGGGGCCGCTAGTAAAATTGGAAATGTTTTTACTAATTATTACACAGCCACATCGATTATTCTGTACCTTGAAATTATGAAACAGAAATAACACAATTACATAATATTTAATTTAGTAAACTACGCCGTAATTTCTGTTGCCGATACAGTTTTCATTAGCGTCGGGACAGGGGTGGTTCCAGGTTTTTTTTAAATTTATAATAATATAAAATTATATTTTTAAACCATGCTAACGTGTTCTCTTAGACTTCATATTATACCAATGTTTTTTCCGCATATATTTCTGAATCATCTATACGTATACTACATACCTATGTTGGTAAGGGTTTGAACATAACTTCTAATGATCCCCATTAAAGTAAGCGGAATATTTTATACTTATAATAAATGCATTGCAGATAAGCATTTGTTATAATGTGTCAATGCAAGATCTGACGTCATTGGGCACCGTATGTTGCAATATTCCGACCTATTTTTTGTATTAAAGGATGATCATAAAACGTTTCTCTATTTTTTTTATCAAGTAATATACTATGCAGACCAGTGATAGTACAAGCTCTGACCGTACAAAAGGTCTACTGGACAACATCACTAAAATTTGATTATTGGATTTAACAGATAATATGATGGAAAACATCAAATCGGTGGCAGATTAATTCAATCTATTGGGGTAATGTTCTATGTGAGATAACCTTATCCATTTAACACGTTGTTTCGTCATTCGTCAAAGGTAAGAGCAGAATGGAGTTCCTGCTCTAACCGTTGACAATACAACTGTGGACTAGCAACGTCAATTTTATATTGCTACTATACGGGAAAAGGAGGAGAACTAACTGTCCACTTCTATGTCTATGGTCTAAGACTTCGACTAAGAAGTATGGATGTTAAAGAGAGGAATCTATGTACCTACATTGGACACGGGCCAAAAATCGAGAATATTTTTTATAGCTTTAGCCGCTAGAGGCGCAGCGACACGTAAGGACCGAACGTCATCGTAAAATATAAATTCAAATTTTACTTATATACTTACGAATATTTTGTAAAAAACTTGGTGAATTTTTGTAAACAGTCACGTTATGTGCACGTAAACAAATAAACAATGACCTAATATGATTCGTAATTCGTATTTCGTAATGGTTCTTATCTTAGAGTTTTCAAACTCCTAGGTCTAATGCTTCTTATACTAAATAGGTTCTTATTGAGAACAGCGCTACTTGTTGAGCTTCTTCAAACTACGAAAATCACCGATTTTTATGACGCACGCTTTGCTTTACATGTCACGGAGATTCATCTCCTTAACGTCTATACTCCATGGCTCTGACATTCAACAGCGGCCATATTTGTTTTCAGTGTCAACCCACTTAGGATTAATTTCAGTTATACCAACTATAAAGGACTTACGTCTGCAGATAGCTCTAAATGTTGCACAGCGTTGTCTGGGATTTAAACGTAGCTTGTTAGATAGCTCTAAATGTTGCACAGCGTTGTCTGGGATTTAAACGTAGCTTGTTCTTAACACATACATACATAAATAAACACATTCCTGTCAGTCAAGAAGTTTGTTTTTTTTTCATATTTATTTATATATTTCCGTAAAATTTTCTTTTTTATTTATATAGATATATTTTTTAAATTTTAAAATGCATATTTTTGACCTTTTGATTATTATTAGTTTGTCAGAGAAAAATTTCTTGATAAAAGTTTGTTTATGCTATAAAACCTAAAAGGAAATAATTAGAATCGATCTCTTAATAATAATAATAATTGCCTTTATTAGGGAGTGTACAGGGAAGATCCAAGCGCGGATCCACCGTTGTGGGCACGGTGGACATGCCCACAACCTTAATTGAGGTCGATAGGCTGATGTTATGTCCAGTGCCTTAATAAAATGTAAAAAAAAAACGAACAGTACTTTGCCCGCATGGACCTAAACACTGTACAAGGTCTTGGCAGGGGCGTCACACATTTTGTAAACGTCTCCTTTGTAGGAATGCAATGTACGATCGTGAGCGAGTAGTGATGGGCGGTTATGAGATATTTTTACAATCGAAACAATTGTAATCGTTCATAATAACAATCGGGTCCACAATCGCCTCGGAGTTTGATTTTACAATCGAAATGTTCGATTGTTCAAGTCGATTATTTGCCACATAGGTTATAGCAATAGCAGCGAATGAGAATACATATAATCGCGATTCAAGGCTATATGCTAGTCGACTGACGTTCACGCGACTCGTTGATTGTTCACTGTTCAGTCGGTACTCACTACTCTGTAATCTTTTCACTATTGAATTCGTATTACGCGATTACTACACAATCGACCATCGACTCGACCACAGTAATTGTTGAGTGATGAACGATTGTATATAATGTGGCTCTCGACAGTGTACGATTCAGTACTATACGACTCGGTCTCGGTGAACTATGAAACAGCAACAATCGAGTCCAAGTGGCAACCATCAAGAGTCGAAGACAGTGTGGTGTAACGGTTAGCGTAGCCAACCTTTGGACCACACTGTCGTGGGTTCGAATCCCACCTCCGCTCATTGATGTTTTGTGATGTCATTTAGTTTTAAGGATGTTGTTATTTAATGTAATTAAGACGCTAATGACCTAAGTTGTCGACGCGTCTATAATCTATAATAAAAATAAAATAAAACCATCGAGAGTCATCGAGATGTTTGAACAATCGATTAAAACATCTCGCATCACTATGAGCGAGTCTGTAGTCCAACTCGCAATTGGCCGATTTTCGGGTGGCCGTGACCACAACCTTTTCTGAGGGCTGGATCCGCGCCTGGGAGGATCTGAAAGTTTGATTTGATCCAAGAATAGAGCTTCCTACATCGGCCCGATAAAAAATCTGATCCGACTACTGGAAGGCGCGCCGTGCATTGTTTTTGCACAGTATACCGCAAACATACGATTGTTTTTGTCATTTTCATACAGTGTGTGAACGAAAGTCAAATGAAATCGGAAATATTTTGTCAGCAGTGTGCGGTAGTTGTCAGATTTAAATCGTACTGATCGAAACAAAATTTTAGACTTAAGGTTTTTAGGGGATTCCTCAAGTATATTTTTCTTATTTCCTCCCTACTCCCCTAAATAGGGGTATTGATGTACAAAAATAGAAAATTGCGATATTCTCCCATTCTGAATGTTTACGAAACAAATTAATGGAGGCATATTGTAGTTATTAATGACATAAAAATTTATAAAATGTAATGCGAATCGTTTGAGCTGTTTTCGAGAAATTGCAATTTTCTATTTTTGCTCGTCAATAAACTACCTTTATTAAGGGGAGTAGGAAGGAAATAAGAAAAATATACTAGAGGAACCCCCTAAAAACCTTAAGTTTAAAATTTGGTTTCGATCCGTTTAAAGGTGTGTCAACTAGGTCTTTCTATTCTTGGACCAAATCAAACTTTCAGATCCTCCCTGTACATAAGAGTTACACCGATTCTAATTATCTACATTTAGGTTTTAGAGCATAAACAAACTTTTAACGCCGTGACCCCCAGTCGTGACTACAGATTTCAAAACATTACTTAGGGTCTCAACTAACGGTACACTATTACTAAGTGGCATCTTTTCATCATAAAATGCGTTATTTTCAACGAAGATTCGTAAAAGGCTATATTTAAGCTAAACGAAGAAATTTGTTAAACTAAACAGTGAAAATTTAGCAGAAATACGAATGTGACAAAAATATGTATAGAACCTTTTTTGTAGAGAATTTTGTTAATTTTAATTTTGTGAGGAACTATTTTTTTCATAGAGTTAAGGTGAAGTTATGAATCCGGTAAAACCTGATTTTCGGCCCTTCCCCAGCCCCCGCAGGGGAGTAATGCACTTCGTTGGAGGGGGGAAACTTCAGGGTTTATTGAGGACACCTTAAGGGACCATCGTGTAAAAAAAATTTCTTGTAGGAATTTTTTCCAGTGTTCGTACATTTTCGACTTTGCGATTGGTCTATATCTTAAGTCGTATGGAATAAAATATTTTTCATGCTAGTTCAAATATATTATATTACAGCTGTGCGATAAATATTATTTTACATAGCCGACTAGTCTAACGATATTACAGTCTTTTTCATTCCCTTATGAAATACGGAGTTTTGGTCTGGGGAGGGGCACCAGCTGCTCAAAGAATTTTTATACTGCAAAAAGCTACTGTCTGTATTCTGGCAGGTGTCTGTAGATACGAGCATTGTCGACCCCTTTTTCAACAATTAAAAATAATGACCTTCTATGGCGCCTACATTTTTCACTGTTTACTGTATGCTAAAGAGCATTACAGCAATATGAACACACATTCTAATGTACACTCATATAATACAAGAAATAAGGATTGCTTAGTTTTGCCGCTACACCGGTTAAATACGACACAAAAAAGTTTTAAATATTCAGCACTGAAATTTTTTAATAAGCTTCCTACATTTCATAAATAAAAATAAACATTATTTGAATTTTGCAAACTTATAATTAAAAAAGTTATCAATAATAAATAAATAAATTCTTTGTAATAATATTGTTTACAGTTATACTACATGTACAAACTAGTGATGTGCCGGATATCCGAGGGAAAAAAAAGATCCGTATCCGTATCCGTTAGTTTTTTGGCGGATCTTTTACCTTATCAATTTTCAATTCATAGATAAAATTTTATATATATAGGTAATTAGGTAATAATGAAAAACAGTTAAATTCCATTCAGATTATTTTTTATTTTTTAATATCGTGGTCAATAACTTTTTCCCATAACAGATCTTAGTCTCTTTCCAAAGGTCGATGTGCAATATTTAGTATTTATCGCCGCGTACTCTAAGAAACTTAAGATCCGTATCCGTATTCGCGGATATACATTTTTAACAATCCGGCACATCACTAGTACAAACCTATGGAAAAAAGCGTACGATTATCTGAATTATCACATTTATAATCACGACTGATCAGCAGTTATCACAGAAAATTATTTTGTGCGGTTTATTATTACCAGAAATCTCACTGCCCATTAGATGACAAATTTTAGTCACTAAGTAGATAGCAAATATCACCAGATATCTGGTGTGAAAATCATGTGTCTAGTGTGAAAAAATACCACATACAGGGTGATGACCGTGACTGCTGCACATGGGGATTTAACACGTTCAGTGCCGATGACACCTCTGTGGTGACATTTGCTATTCCCGGTAGAGGCCGATGGCACCACTGTGGTGTCAATACATAATCATATATTTTATTAAAAAAAAAACACCCAAAATTGGACATAAAAAATATTAGACATACATGTCACCACAAAAAAATGAGATGTCCGGTGCCGATGTCACACCTGTGGTGACATGCCGTCAAAACTATCAAAAACTTACCAAAATAAACAATACATCGCATAATTTATTATAAAAGAACAAAAAAAGTGTAGAAAAATAATAATTTTAAGTTGGCTCCTGAGCGACATCTCAGTATTATTGCGGCAGAGAAACGTGTTAACCCGTAAAATCAACTTTCGTGATTTCCTGCTTCCCTAATTATTTTAGGAAAAATATCTTCAAATAATATTTTAGAACATAAAATTCTGCATCTAAATCACTAAACAAAATTAATTTTGCATGCTTTGTAACGGCAGAAATTTGATATGAAAATGTCAAAATTACCTCAAAAACAGATAGCGATAGCCATGGAACTTCAAAATGATTAGAAATTATTGACAGCTAAAACGTCATCATTTTGTTCAAGTTTCATGGCTATCGCTATCTGTTTTTGAGGTAATTTTGACATTTTCATATCAAATTTCTGCCGTTACAAAGCACGCAAATATGTTCTAAAACTTTTATTTGAAGATATTTTTCCTAAAATAATTAGGGAAGCAGGAAATCGCGAGTTTGATTTTACATTCATACCGTCACTCACACCGCCCTAAAAATTAGCTCGGCAGCCAATACGTTTCGCTCCTCAGAAGAAGGGGCTTTTATTTTAAAATTGTTTTTTTTACATTTTTTTTTAGTAGAGAAAAGCCTCCTCTGTGACTCTATTTTTTTGTTGTGAGAAATCTTGTTTTGTTCTTTTAGAACAGTGTGAGTGATAGCTGCAGCCTGTAAAGTTGGCTTTATTTGTGCAACAATTTTCTTTAAGAGAGTGAGCTGCGATTTCGACTGAACTGAATCAACAGCAGTGCAAAGCCACCTTTTCAGTTCGTCTTTTTCTTCTTTTAAATTTTTGTCATCAGGTGTTTCACTCGAGCAAGCGCTTAATATATTATATAGATCTTCAGTCTCTGCTTTTCTGGGGTCGATATGAATATGTAGATCATCTTGCTCCCCTAGTTTAAAAAACAAACATTAATGAGTACATATTGTATATCAACAAACTGAAACAACTACTTATATCGACTTCGTCAACTAATATGGAAATTCTCGTTAACATATACATTATAGTAAAAGTACGACGTCTATTTTAAAAATCATTTTAAACCGTCTTGCATTGTTATTTTCTGATGGATTTTACACCACACTACAGTGTTGATTTGACCAGAAGATTTCAAACGAAAATAGTCTTTGATACTGATACAAAAAGTTCCAAGGGAGAATAGGGGGTTGCATGACGGTGCTCATGTTGTTAGTTTTTTGTTCTTATATCTCCTCTGCCCGTCTGTTACAGTATGCATAAGCTTAATACAATCCATTAGAAAATAACAATGCAAGACGGTGTAAAATGATTTTTGAAAATACGCGTTGTGTCTCGGACTATTAAATTAGAATCACTGATCATATTCACTTATTTCGAAAATATTTAAGAACAGCAATGTATTAAAATAAAATATTAGTAAAAAAATAACTTTTTAGAGACATTTATTGAAATATATTAAGAATGATAAAATAATATTGAATAATTTAGGTTCATATTATTAAGTATTATAAAAGCTTGGATTGTAAATTCTATGATAGTTTATTAGTCACGACCCATGCTTTTATAATTATGAACCTAAATTATTAAAAATTATTTTTTCCTTTTTAGTCCATTTCAATAAAAGCTTGCCTTTAAAAAGTTTTTTTTTACTAATATTTTATTTTGTTCATTTTAGTCTTTCAAAAATGTACCCCTTTTTGACCCCCATAGGGGTTGAATTTCGAAAAAACTGTTCTTGGTGGATGCTTACGTCAGAAAATTAACCTACTGTCCAAATGTCAAATAAACCCTACACCTTCGTTTGAACCCCTTAGGGATTGAATTCAATTCTAAAAGCAATTTATTTATGTATTGTCATCGGGAATACATAGTCATAGTCGAACTTCGATAACTCGAACCATGATTTGCCACAAAAAAAATTCGAGTTATCAAGACTTCGATTTATCAAGTAAAACTTATTTTCATTCTTGACGCTATTGCCAACTAATTTTGTTGGAGTTATCGAAGTTTGACTGTATTTGTTCAAAATTTCAAATTGATCGGATACGAGGAAGTCGTTCAAAATTAACTTGTAAGATTTGACCTATACGTACTAACACAGCAAGTTAAATAAAAGCTTGTAATTACCTTCTTCAGTCTGATCTTCCAGATTTTCTACTGAGTTATTAGCTTCTTGGTCCAGCAACTTACGTCCTAAGAGGTGGATATGTTTACACATATTCCACCTTATAGATGAGTCCAAGCAACTGCATGAATACTTATGAATACATATCTGGCATTCCGAGCAAACTAACTGACAAACACAATGTTCCAAATTTTTATGCATTTCGTAAATGTCTGGTGCGTTATTCGAAAACGAGAATACCTTCCACCCATCGTTAAATTCAACCAAGTTGACATCTAATTCCAAACTTTTATAATGTCTTTTTCGCAGATCCTTTATTTTACTACAGATCTTTCCTTTATTTAAAGTAATTACTCGGTCAAAGAGTTTATCTTTAACGAACCTCATAATACAATTTATGGACTTATCCAACCGTTTAACACATTTACCTTCCAAATAAATGTATTTTATTGTTCTGTGCATACGTTCTAAATGCATATTGGTGTTAAGGCCACTATGTAACCTGTAACAGTAGGCCCAAGATTTCACATTTTTTCCATAATTATAGTTGAAATAAGTGGAAAATTTTGATGTGTCTTGATCTTCTAATGTTTTCTTCAAGAATTCTTCCATTATCATCAAAAATGCTGTTTCATCTGTCTCTTGTAATAATGTTCGAAGGTTTTTATAAACTTCCACCTAAAACAGATTTATCCTTTAGAACCACTGGATTCATAATCAAAATGTTATGTTTACGATTCTAAGTTTTGACCAGAATCTATACATATAATAAAATCGTAAACCTTTTTTGGCTGTCTGTTTGTGCACGCTAATCTCCGCAATGGCTAAACCAATTTGAATGTGGTTTTCAGTGATGTATTGAGATAAGCTTGGACTAACATTTTGTATTTGTTTCATTTAAATCGGTTGACAAATAAAAAAAATGTCAAATTTAAAGTGCGCGTTGTGACACCGTTAATGCTAATATCAAAACGTACGTTTAAACTCGAGCTGCAGCAAACCGCATGTATTCGTTACCGAGTAACGAGTACATCGCCTGACTCGAAGTACCGAATCGTTACTCACAAATTTATTTCATTACTCTCATTTGTCGTATGTCACTGTTTGATTCACAGAGCTGAGGTTTGATTCGTTACACGAGCGAATGCGAATCATACATGTAACACTAAAACGTGAACTGGAATGCATCGTGCGTCGTACGTATGCCTATTTTTGATGTATTTTGAATTCGTTTGTTACATTACAAAGGAAAATAATATTTATTGTTGCGCGTACCGCCGTACATTGTAATATTATTTGTTTATGATAATTTGATAAACCCATTCTTAAAATCATTTTAACAATTACGCGTGTGCGACTCGATGCGATGCTTCATGGTAGACACTGCTACTAGACTAGACTACTAGTACTCGATTGTATCAAAAGTAACGAGTAACGTAACGATACGAAAGTAACGGGTGCTGATTGTTTTAGTAACGAATACATGCGGGTACACAATTTCTCGTTACTTTTACAGCTCTAGTTTAAACGTATGGGTTGACTGTTTATTTATCTGATACCGTTAATGCCAACTATTTCCAAGTGAATTTAAACCCGACTTTGCATCACAGTGGGAGAGATTCTCGCGGGGAGGGGGGAGGAATAAATAATATTTCGCTTTGCATGGGGAACATTTCTCGCGGGGAGGGGGGATAATAAATTAACAATATAGTAAACTGAACACACATTGAATATATTATTAAGAAAACGAAATACTTAAGTATACATACTATACTAAATATCTAAATTCATGGATTTTGACACTCTATAAGACTAATATATAATGTTTTTTTCCACAGTATTATAAACTATGGAATAATTGCGTGGGGAGAAGATTACAAAAATTGTTTGGAACTGCTTCAAAAAATGCAAAACAGAATACTAAAGATTATGTATAAGGAAAAAATCTGGCTAGAAAACCTAGAAAACCCCTTCAACCTTAAATAGTTATTTGCTCTTGAATGCTAAGTTATCACTACACCTACCTCAAACATAAATATTTAGAATAATACGTCGTGACTTAAATACATAATTGAATGAATGCAATAGGTGCTTCATATTTACCGATTGCAGTCATTATGCATTCATTCAATTATAAATATTTAGTCAAACAGTACAACCAGATACAAGTCAAATGCTTTACCCAACATATCAAAAACTGTTGGCGATAAAAATAGTTAACAGGCTACCGAATAACTAATAATGGACCTTAATAAAAACTTCAATAAAAATAAATTAAAAAAATGGATAAGAATTAACTGTCAAATTTAAGAACTCAATGAGCATTGAAATTAGATGATACATTTTTGTAAATTTGTAATAATTGTATTTTTTTACATTATACAATCTTAGCTTCTAAGTTTAGTTTTTTAAGTTTTAGTAATACGTAGGTTTCTCCGGACCTACAAACAGGTAATTTATTTACCTCTGCAGGATTACATACATATTATGTAATATACTTGTCTGTATTCTGGTTAATAAATTTCTAAATATACGTGAGCGGAGCCACGGGAAACAGCTAGTTTTTTTATAATTTACTGCAGAAGTACTCACCGGTTTGTCTTTTGTCGTTGGATTTTAAGGTGCCTCTTCTTTTGGCCTTTTGGTTTATAAACTCCAGATCTGCTACATGTATAATATATAGTTTTATGTGATTTACACATAACGTTTCCACGTTCTTTGAAAAATTGCGACATAGAAATTTGTTCTGTTGAGTTTTTCCAAACTTCAAAGTCTTCCTTTGTAGAAAACTTTTGGCTATTTCGCGCACTTTTCTTAACTGCATATGTCATGTCATGATGTCAGACATATTGTATTTAAGAACTTAAGCCACGTTTAAAACCCCAGACAGCGCGCGTGTGCAACTGTGCAACACGAGAGAGAACACTAAAGAGAGAGCGCACTAGACAGCTAGCTGCAGATGCTTTACTATAAAGGTAAGCCACTTTGAATTTAATCGCAAACATAGCCACCTACGGGCAACAGACAAAGACCTTTTGGAACACTCAATACATAGACACACATGTTGTATATTGAATTGAATTTTAGAACTGTTTACTTCTTCTATCTTCTACAAAAATCATGTACTTCTTAGATGCAAGTGGATAGTTGGTTAGCTCTTTGCAGTATTACGTTCGAATAAAATCTGATAAAGAAAAAGTTTTCCTTTTTGTTGATATTATACCAGTTACATAATGTTATCATAAATGCTATACTCTACAAAAGCTGTTTACGTAACATCATAGCCGGAAGAGGAAGTTCGTAACAGTTCTCGATAATGTTCGCAATTTGATACACAACATTTACTTGTCTTCGCAACAATCAGTTAGTTTCACCAGACTCCTTAAAACGTTCTACCGTATACCCTAAAATCTACGTGATATTTTCGTAAGCGATACTTGAGTACTTTTGTTTAATGTTGTAAAGCAGCAGATCCTAAATTTAAATAGTCTGAGAATCTTCTCTTTATCGAAGAATTTTTGAAGTTATACTTCTTAAGCGAGGGTAGTGAATTAGAATGACCTCGAGACTCGAGTCAAAAGACAAAAATTACCGACTCAAAAATTAATGTGACGCTGACATGTATAAAACGGCTCTAACGATTTGGATGAAATTTACTGAAAAGAGGTTTTCTTGGGGAGAGGCAAAAAATCGAAAATCGATCTAGTTAGGTTTCATCCCCGGAAAAATCCGTTTTCTTATAGAATATATAGGTAATTTTAAAATTAACTTTTCGACGTTTCAAAATAGTGTAATATTGTAAGCAGGCTTTGGTTACTTATGTATAAATGATCATGGATTTTATTAATAATGATAATTAATTATTCATTTTTAAAATAAGAGGCGAAAAGCAAAAATGCAAATGCATGAAGTATAACTTCGATCCTTCGATCCTTCGCTTAAGTGGGTGAGGCACATATTCTTCTTTTTTATTTTTTTAGTCATCCCACTGCTGCTGAGCCTTTGCAAGGTAAATAAACATGTGAAAATTCTTGATAAATCTATACTAATCAAAAGTTTGTTTGTTTCTCCACGAAGATCTGAATAGGGGTCGCCAAATTCTTGAAAATTTCAAGATCTTGTCTTGATCTTGTCTTGATTTCAAGACAAGATCAAGACAAGAAGTAATTTTAGATTTCAAGACAAGACAAGAAATGTTATGTCAATACCAAGATTTCTTGTCAAAAAAACAAGAAATCTTGAAATATCTTGACTAACAATGAAAACGCTAAAACGTATATTTATTTGTGAAAAAGATAACATATTTTAACATAACATAACGTATTATTTTAATTTATTGAACACATTTTTTGCTAGACCGATTCACAAAAATGTAAATTAAAAACAATAAGTGAAAAAACTCGGGTCGCAGTGCCAAACCCTGCCGACAATAATATAGTGTATTTGCCAATAAGGTCTTGTGGCTTTATTATGTGAACTTAAGTTTGTTTTTGGACAAAATCAAAAAATTTAATCCCTTAATACATCCCTTAAAATAATATTATTTTTCTTAATTTCATTATTAATATCAATGCAACCTCTGTACCAAATTAAATACACCCGTCAGCAAATAAATCACTATCCGCGAACTAGTGTTTTCATAAAATTTGTAAGTCCGGTCCTGTTGTGCCGATTTTGTTAAAATTTTAGCAACACATTTTAATCTCTACCAAAGGGTTAAATTCCAATTTTGAAACAATTCTGAGATTTTTTTCGGTATTTTTGGGCTCAAAAACTTTTTTCAACTCCTAAAAACTACCCTTAAAATGGCCCGATCGGGCCCATTTTAAATAGGCTTCGTGCGGTGATGGGTTCCAATATGTGTACCAAATTTCGTTTAAATCGATTAAGTCTGTCGAGAGTTATCGTGTACACACACACACACACACATATATATATAAGCCATGAATTAAGGCACATAAGATTTCTTATGGAGTCAACGCCTAGCCAATTTCTTGGCTTTGTTATTGTTAAAGCTGGTCTTGAAAATAGCCTTTCCGCAGGTACCTACAGATGTAAGATGTTGCTGGCGTTCCGAGAAAATCCTTGGCCATTTTCGATAACGGCGGGTAGACATTTTCGTGTCTTCTCCCCCAATCAAGTATATTCTCAGAATTTTCTGTCCTAGGCTCATTTAAGTATTTTTCAATTTCATACTTCCAAGATTCTGAGTTATTTGCGTTCGTCAGAAAACAAATAAAGATCGGGGAACCACCAGATTGCCGTGTTAGCACGCAACGCAATAAAAAGTTCGCCGGCGAGGAATCACCATGTACGGTGTCACCGGTTAATCAAGAAATTTCAAGATCTTGAAATTTCTTGAGTCAAGACAAGACATAAGATGTCAAGAAAACGTCAAGACAAGATTTTTTAAGATTTCTTGATTTTTTTTCAAGACAAGACAAGAAGTTATTGTCAAGACAAGAATTCTTGTCTTGTCGACCCCTAGATCTGAACAACTACTGAACCGATTTGAAATTTTTTTTAACTCTTAAGCTTACTTCTTCCCAATTGACAGTGGCTATTTATTATTACGCTACAACAAAGGGGAGGGGGAGAACATAGCGAAAATATATCATAAGTACCTAATAATAAAAAGAAAAATAGTGGTGACATACCTATGAACAAAATGATCAATAAAAAAGCGGCTAAGTGTGTGTCGGACCACGCACAGTGAAGGGTTCCGTAGTCGGGATGAACGTTCACGGTTAAAATTCGAAGTTAATAATAAATCTAATAATAATTTATTGTTTTTTTAAATAGCGTGTAAGTATTATATTTATGAGAGGTCTACAACCTCCGTATTGACGGCCGGAGTATGTCGAATCCTCATAAATTTACTACTCGTATAACCGAAAATATCCCATATCTCAAAAACTACACAACATATCTTATTGAAACCAATTTTCGTTGAAAGTATTTTAGAAGTTCTACTAAAATATCTGAGATATGGTAGCCGTTAATAAAATACAATCTTTTCCTCGATCGATAAGCACTTGTTATATTGAGAAAGGTTCAACGAATTGTTCGAACTATGTGGAACGTGTAATCAAACGTTTAGCGATGTCAATTTCGAACGCTGTTTAAAACTCGAAGAACGCACCCGCTGAAAACTTGAAAATGCTCTTGCATTTCAGCTGGAAGAATTTAATTAGTAAATAGAGATACAGTTTATATTTGTCTTTGTTTATAAATGTTTGTTACGGAATTACATAGAATTTCTTTTACAGAGCTTAGTGTTTTGTAAAAGATTGCCCAACTATCACAAACCGGTTCAAATTATGTTGATTTTAGGTTACTTCTGTTGAATAAATTTTAATAATGAAAATTATAGAACTATTTAAATTTTTTTTGCCATACCCACTATAAAATAGCTACTTTACATGCGTGTATGTATGCATGGAATGGGTCAGTTAACAGGCAGGTTTATTGGTAAATAAACATTTTCCACAGCAATTTATATGTTTATTCGCTCTATCCGCCTGCTGTTACCTACTCATGCCCTGCTATAAATGTGAAGTTGGCGACGCAAATGAACTATAAAATTTTTTTTGAAAAATTAGTAAAAAAAAACTTTTTAGAGACAAGTTTTTATTTCAATGCACTAAAAAGGAAAAAATAATTTTTAATAATTTAGGGTCATAATTATAAAAGCGTTGGCATAGGTGGGCACAGTTAATCCAAAAGTTAACTTCGTTAATCGTTAATTCGTTAGATAAAAAGTTAACTTCGATAATAGGTAGAGCGTTAAATTTTCGAAAATTTAACGCAAGTTAAAGTTAACCGTTAAAAGTTAACCATTTAAAACTTATACTGCTTTTGGGCTGAGAGAAATAGGTAAATAAAACACTTAAGTGAGGCCAAGGATTTGATTTAATTTCAGTACTAGTGTCCATGATGTAAGTGTAATGAGTTTATGAATGTGAGCGACAATTTGATCAGTTTCACACCTGACACCACTAACCATCCAATCAACACAAATGAAAAAAAAACTAAAAAATACACAATTAGTAGTTTAGTTAAGTAGCTTACAAAAAAGTTAGGTTACAATTTGTCGTATTCACACAATATATGCATCACACTCGCACGCGCACTTCGCATATATGATATCGTTCATCATTCGACTTGCCGACAGTCGCCGAACATACGAGCGTGGCATGGCGCGTAATTCAAACAAAGAAAATGACGACAGCATGTCAACAAACGACTAATGTAACGGACTAAAGTTAACGGAAGTTCAATTTAACGGAAGTTAACAAGAGCGTTAACATTTTTTGAAGTTAACTTAAAAGTTAATCCGTTCAGCAGATTGTTAACTTCGTTAATTAACGATTAACGGATTAACGAGTTAATGCCCACCTTTGAGCGTTGGTCGTGACTAATAAACTATCATATATAGTTCACGACACACGCTTTTATAATTATGACGCTAAATTATTAAAAATTATTTTTTCCTTTTTAGTGCATTTAAATAAAAGCTTGTCTCTAAAAAGTTTTTTACTAATATTTATTTTGTTCATTTTAGTCTTTCAAAATTTTACCCCTCTTCGACACCCCTTAAATTGACCCCAAAATACACTTATTGTGTTTCGCTTATCAAGCCCTTTCATTTGATAACCATATCATAGGGGTTGCTGTGGAAATGATAAATCGCCATTTTACCCCCAAAATGCACTTATTGTGTTTCGCTTATCAAGCCCTTTCATTTGATACCCATATCATAGGGGTTGCTGTGGAAATGATAAATCGCCATTTTGTAACGTTTATCCCTGTTTGACACCCGTAGGGGTTGAATTTCGAAAAATCCTTTCTTAGTGGATGCTTACGTCAGAAAAGGAACCACCTGTCCAAATTTCAAGTTTCCAGCTTCAGCGATTTGGCCTGGGTGTTGATTAGTCCTACATCCCCGTTTGAACCCCTTAGGGGTTGAATTTA
This sequence comes from Mongoloraphidia duomilia, assembly GCA_039654895.1. NCBI lineage: Eukaryota > Metazoa > Arthropoda > Insecta > Raphidioptera > Raphidiidae > Mongoloraphidia > Mongoloraphidia duomilia. The sequence goes on along the minus strand of CM077516.1, from coordinate 34,199,358 downwards.
TTTCTAAAAACGATTTAATCATGTATTGTCATCAGAAATACATATGTGTACAAAATTTCAGCCCGATAGCTTCAGTGGAAGTGGATGAAATATTGATTACAAAATTCCAGGACATACACACATACATAGATAGATAGATAGATACATATAAGTGAAGTTAAATAATAGGTTTTAAAATACTGAAAATGAAGTGAAAAGTAACTATTTTATAGTGAGTATGGTAAAAAACATTTTCTTACAGAAGTATAATAAAAAGATATGAAGATATGAATAGGTCCGGTCATCTGACGAACGCCAATATCAAATAAATTTGTTTCTGGACAAACTATAAAAAGTAACTTCCTTTAAAATGATTAAATTTTTCTCAATTTCAATATTCTTTTTTTATTTTAATTATTTTCATGCTGGTTTTTTTATGACGAACAAAATATGTGTGGTTAGATGTGAGGTTAGATTTCGAAATTCATGCGCAATATTGTATCATATTTTGAAAAAGTAAAGTTATCAACAATTCAACTGTTTGTCGCCGTCAGGCGAAAGTATACAAACATAGGGCTTTTATACCACATAATTTAAAATGAAATATTGACATTCCTAAAGTAAAACAACTGCACTATAAAACAAAATGGCGTGTTTAGGTTTTGAAAGCTAAAGCTCGTGATATTTTGTTTCTTTTTTAAATTTTGTGGTATAAGGTTATATTAAGTCTATTTTAAATAAATGTGACAAAGAAATATTTTGATAATCTATATTCTATACATTAAGTAATAAAACTGTAACAGGGCCGTGTGTGTACCTGAAATATTTTTTTAAAATTTTTCGCGTTGGACATTATTATTCTGTCACCGAAGTGAACAAAATAATAATTCAAAAATCGATTCGACTATTTTTTTAAATAGGGGGCGTACGCAAATTACGAAATGCAAAATTCTCCAATTTTCGACCCCTTCTCCTTCACGTACCAGAACCGTAACGCCTAGCCAGATCCCCCCCCCCCGTCACCATTCCGTTACGTAACGGGTGCTTTGTGAAAACTTTTGAGTTTATATTCAGGTAAGAAAGATTTTTTAGTTCCCAATAATAATTCACTTTTTAATAAACAATTTCAAAAAATGTTCAAAACTTGAACATGCAGAACTTTTGCTATTTCTGACAGTTCTAAAATCGTTACATAACGCAAACCTTGACCCCCCGCCCTCCCACGTACCAGGATCGTAACGCCTGGCCGGACCCGCCCCCCTCAACCCCAAATTGCGTCACGTAATTTTGCGTGCGGTCCCATACGCAACTACCCGAGATCTTCAGTTAGTGTATATTTTTTTTCAAGTATAAAGCTGTTATTCCGACGAAAGCAATAAAAGTGAGGATTTTTATATAATTTGGTGGAAAATGAAATTCGTGAATGTAATTTGAATAGGTAATAGATAATAATAAAGCCTGAAATGCCTATAATATTACGTTCAGTCATGTATGGGCGTGTGCAGGGTTGTAGCAAAACAAATGTGGACATTCAATTAATAATATTACCGTTTATCTTGCCAACTTATTACAATAAACATTGTACGTTCAAAAATTGTTCCTATATGCGACTTCATCCACGAATGTTAAGATGGCGCAGCATGTACTGTTACAGCAAGCACATCAAATAACGAACCGATAAACTAATTTCGCTTTGAAGAGTACCATTATTTAAAAAGTAGGTACATGAAGATTACCAGACTGTCGTTTCTAGTTTTTTAACTTTTAATTTAATTTAACATTTTTAGTCGCGATTAAATTCAAAGTGACTGATCTCTATAGTCGGTAATTGAAATTAGGTAATCCTAAGCGGGATGAATTCGAAACAAGTATGGCCACTGTTGCCTCAGACCATACATATAGAAATGGACAACTAGACTCAAGTACTCCAGAACCTTCTTCAATACACCTCACTCAACGTTTTTCAGGCATGTCACTTTCACTTAGTCCAATGTATTTATCATTTTGTTGATTCTGTCAAAACACGCATCCAGAGTGAAGCTAGTTGTATCATCAAAGATCAGAGCAGGTGGAGAACTTCATTGAAATGTTAAAATCCCGCTTAAAACATTGCCCAAGCTACCATCTGTAATTCGATTTAATTGCCAAGTAGTCAAATAAATATGTTTATCAATTCGTGAATAAAATAAAGTTCCCTACAGATGGCAGTAACGTATCAACCAAGATGGCCGTCTAAAAGATTTGTGTTCAAACTTCAAATGTGAATAGTTTGTTCGCTTATAAATTGCGTTGTGATATATTTTCGTGCCGTAAAAATGTCTTGTCAATTTTCGCTCAATATTTTATTTGTTTAGCTTTTTACATTTTAATTGACAACTAAATAAATCAAGGGAATAATCTGCCAATCTGTTGCGTTAGTTAAGTCCGACACGGGGCACTTTAATCGCGAATAATATCAGAAATAGTCTGGTAATTTTTTTTTCAGAATTTTTTTACGGCTGCTATTTTTTTAAAATATGTCACTCGTGCCATTGAGACGAATCGATTGATATAAAAATTATTTCAATCGGTTCAGCAGTTTAGGTGCTGCGAGAGAACAGCCATACATACATAGACTGCTAAAATCATAACCCCTCCATTTAGTCCTCGTCGTAGTCGGGTAAAAAATTACACACTCCCGTACTTATATCGACTATACTTATATTCAAGAGCATTAGATACCTACAAATACCCCCTGCACTCTTCATCGCAAATCCTTCCCCTCGCCTAAAAACGATTATAGCTCCCGATGCTATTTTTAAAACTAACAGGTTCGGGTAAACGCCAAATGAAGAACCAAGAATCAGACTACAAATCCTACAGGCGACGTTTTTGACAAAAGGTTTGGCTACGTGTAAAAGATTGCGTAATTTTTAAGTTGGAAGTTTTTCCAAGAAATGTTGTTTCCATTTTTCATCTGAATGATCTGTAGTGTCCTCCATTTAGCGTTTACCCAAACCCTTGAGCTTTAAAATAGAGTTGAAAGGGCCATATCCCATAACCATTTTTGTGCGAGGGGAAAGGATTTGAGATGAAGAGTACAGGGGGTATTTGTAGGTGTCCAATGTTCTTAAAACCATATAGTGGCGGTAATAGTATAAAAGTGCGTTTTACTACATCCCATGCACAATGTGTGGAATATGTGTTTTTGGAAATTCACTCTGCAGGATTTATTTAACCTCGCCGGAAGCCATCTACAAATTGAATTTCGTTAGTCCCAAGGGGCGCACGCGCATATCGTTTATGCGATCCTCTCTGACTCCTGCATTGCTCAACTGCTGCAAATTATTTTTTATTTTCGAAAACTTCACACGTACATTTACTTACTTTTTTGAAAGAAATATTCTAGTTCCATAAAAAAATAGGTATGTCTATATCGCGGGTACAGACACATGATGTGAAAAGTGTTAAACACAAATAATTGTAATCGTTGTCAAGTAATTGTCATGGAAAGAAAAATACATTCACTTTTATCTTATAAAATCAAATGTTCGTAAAATATAACAATAATAAAGTAATTGCAATATTATTTTTTTATATTTTAAACTGTTATCTAATGCTACATATTTTCATCATTAAAAAAAACAAGATATGAAAAGCCTTCGGGATTCGAACCTGGGATTGGTGTTTGTACCTGTCGGCAGGACTCGTAATTTACCATATAGCCACACTGGCCTACTACATCTGACACCTTGACATAGTTATACATGTTTCACATGTCAACCACTTTCGAGTACAGTTTGGTCTAGTGGTTAGCGTCGCGGCCTCTGGATCAGATTGTCGTGGGTCGAATCTTGCCTCCCCTCATGGATGTTTTGTGATGTCATTTAGTTTTAAGTGAATTCTTATTTAATGTAATCAAGACGCTAATGACCTAAATTGTCGACGCGTCTATAATTTACAATAAATAAATAAAATGTCAACCACTTCCTCTGTTTCCGTTACAGCTAATATTTCTAAAATGCCACCTCAATATGAGACATTAGACGTGATTCATGTCAATAGCTAGGAAGTAGAGCTATACTCTGGGACGAAATAGCAGTTATTTAGTAACCAAAATATATTTCCTTCCAAAAAGAAATGTTGATAAAATATTGCCCTTAAAAATAACTATACAAATGAATGCTTGTTAGTATTCCTGTTAGAAACATCCATCGAATGACGTAACGTTACAATACAATACTAGAAAAAAACATTTTTCAAACAAATGCCACCGTCGGGATTCAAACCCAAAACTTGTGGAAACTACTGGGAGTTTCGGATTTGATAATATTGCATTGTAACGTTGCGTCATTTGATGGGTGTTCCTAACAGGAATGCTATCTTAAACATTTATTAATTGTATTTATTATTTATGTGCGACTACTTGATCCGTAGAACTCTTAAGGTAGTACTTCCATGATCTCAAAAAAATTCATGACATTTTTAGGAGTGGTTCCCAAAGACACTATGCAAACACCTGAAAAATTTGAGTGGAAAAAAGATATTAATTGTTAAAGTTAAACCTCATTTTACATTAAAAGGCCTATATCAAGGGTGAATCCGAGTACTAATTCGGATATAGCAAATAAACGCGACGTTCAATTGCAATAAAAAACTGCGAGATTACAGACAAATATGAATTCTTTATTGTAACTCTTGGTGGAAACAAGACTCACTGACTAGATTTTTTTTAAATCGCGATGAAAGAGTAAAAATTTCGCGCAATTATTTTGACACGGCAACGTTGCGGAACTGTTGAACATCGTAGAGCTGCGCGCGCAGCTGACGGACATACATTATGAGAGAGGGGAAATGTGCGCGGTGAAATTCAAACTGATTTGATAGACTAAAACGTCGATTTGCAAAATATGTAAAGGGATATTATAGCTACATAGATGAAATAATGCTAGGCTGTGGAAGTACTACCTTAATAAATCATAAATTCATAGCTCCTGGACGAAGCCGGACCGGATCGCTAGTTTTATTTTTATAGAAGAAGGGTAGTATAGAAGTGGAAGTACTACCTTAAGTCTTAACTTCATTAAAAATAACAGTTATTTTATGTAAGGTTTGAAACATCTTGAAATTTCAATCAAGAAAATCTTAATCTAAATTTGATTTGTTAGCTAGACCGTTCTACATATTTTTATATTTATAACCTCGCACGCCACTGTGTTAGAACAGATTAAGGAAGAGCTTAAGATGACCGAAAGAAATGTAAATATTGTTAGAGACCTAGGTACTTTCTTTTCTCTTGATATACGTATAAACAGTTATTTCTAAGGAATCGGCATTCAATTATTGTTTTGGTAAACATTTTTTCTTCCTTAATATCATAATATTATTATTGTGTTTGTTGAAGGTATTTTTGATCAACACACGTATGTACCAAATAGACGGAGAGCCCACCATCGAATAGACAGACAAAATTTGTATGAAAAAGTATTGGGGCAGACAAATAGGGAACCACAATTATTATTATTATTGAAGTTATACTTCTTTAGCGAGGGTAGTGAATTGGAATGATCTCGACTCAAAAAATTACTGACTCGGTGAAACGCTGTATTGTCAAGCTGACAAGGATAAAACGACTCTAACGATTTGGATGGAATTTACTGAAAAGGTTTTGGGGGGCGAACAATCGATCTAGCTAGGTATCATCTCAGGAAAAATTCGTTTTGTTATAGATTTTATAATTTTAAAAATCAATTTTTAGACGTTTCAAAAAGTGTAATATTGTAAGCAGGCTTTGGATACTTATGTATAGATAAAATTCTGAGAGGGGGAAGAAAAAATGTAAATGTATGAAGTATTACTTTGATCGTGCTCTTATAGGTGGCTGAGACACATATCTTTTTTTATTCTGCGGGATCATGGGATGTTGATGTCACTTCCGGTCATTTTTTATTATCTTCTTGTCTCATTGACTACATAAATACAATTGAAGTCGAAATTTCTGTCTCATAAAGTACTTTCATATCATCATACGGTGCCAAAGTTCATCTTGCCGCAACCCCTTGGCAGCCCCAAGTTTTCAGTTTTTTACGGTTTTTTATGTCATCCGCTACATAAATATAATTGACCTCGAAATGTCGGTCTCATCGAGTACTTTCATGGGGTGCCAGATTTCATTCTGCTGTATCCTATTTGGAAGCCTTAATTTTTCAATTTCCGGAATAGAATAATAGTAATTTATGCTACATGTGGGATAAGTAGCAAATAATCTGACAGTCGTGTTTTGCGACATGAGCGTAAGGTTTATGGGGCATTCGTATGAAGACGAGAACGGCTCGTTGCGACAATCACACGAGTCTTCATACGAATGCCCCATAAACCTTACAGCGAATGTCGTAATCACGACTGTCATATTTGCTACTTATCCCACCTGTAGCATACAATACTTTTTACAACTACTGCTCTGGAAGTTGACTTTGAGAGAAATAAGGTAGAAGTACCGTTTTTGGCCACCTTTGCACCGTTTTTGGACAGTTTAAATTTGAGTTAATTCATAAAAAATTGCAATATTAAAATGATTTTTTACTGAATTTTCATTTTTTTACACCTATAATTTAATTACTATACATGAACGATAAAAAGTAAATTATTATCGCGACATTAGATGGCGTTTCAGTAGTATCTAGTAAAGTGAAAAAGATAGAGTGAGTTAAGTACAGATTGTGTTCGTGAGGTTATATTTCTATAGTAGTATAGTTTAGGCGGAATCCGTGCAGTTATGTGATATTTAACCGAACATGTGCGTTTATGAAACACATATAGTCAAGTATGCGATTATTGTGTATTTCGGAGATGACATACAGCGCTCGAAAAGTCAACTTCCAGAGCAGGCGTTGTAAAAAAAAAATAATATTTGTGACTTCCTATTTGTCTGCCCCTAATTTTAACTCACACAGACAAAGTCTGTGTATTTGATACAATATAGGAGATCCGACGATCGGCTCTGGGACCAAAAGTAGATAGTATTAAAGTTGAAAGAGAAAAGTGGCTTCGTTTGCACACACAAACACTGTAAGGACGAATATTTTTTTTGTTATCTTTACTTGACGTATCAATTAATAGATATATCTCGACAGATAAAATAAATATCTATCTATTGACTGACATCCATCAATGTCGAGATCACAGTTTCTACACGTACCTAACGTTTTCCGTTCCAAAAAATCTTTAATAATTTCAATCTAACCAATTTCTTTCACTCAAGTTTATTTTTGGTATGGTTATATGCCTCCATCAATATTTCAGTATTTGAAAGATATATCGAGTGTAGATTATAGACGCTCGACAACTAAAGTATTCACTAATCGAAAGAATAACCACCACTGACTTGGAGAGAGACTCCGGACTCGGGGGGATTTTTTCGATCGAGTCGGATTGTTTTACAAAAATAAAAAATACTCTAAATTTCTAAAACAATGGGTGGAATATCTGGTCCCTCAAAAAAGTTCGGGTCCTGGGGAAATCACCTTGTTCCTTTCGTCCTTTCGGTGGATTTGCTATCAGTAGTATAGAAGCTAGGAATAGTAACGAATCCCGGAAACAATATCACTGGAAAAATCTCACAGGAAAAAATCCAATCAGGAAAACTGAAAAATTCCTACCGACAAAAAAATGCCAACAAGATCAAATCCCACAGAAATAATTACGATATATACAAACATGGTGGTAGCCCTATACATAAAATTAACTTTATGTATATGCGCAGGTCCAGACAGATGGTGAATGCTGTTAAACACAAATAATTATTGTAGTCGTTGTCATGGAAAGGAATACATCCACTTTTATTTATCTTAGAAAATCAAATGTTCGTATAAAATATAATAAATAAAATAATTGTATTTTTATTTTTTTATATTTTAAATTGTTATCCAATACCTCTATCTACTATTTTCATTATTAAAAAAATAAAAATAAATAAAATATTAAAAGCCTTTAAGATTCGAACTTGGGTTGTAACTGTCGATAGACTCGTACTTTACCGCAAGGCCACCATGGTTTAGTGCCTGTGAGACTTTAATATAGTATACATGCTGTTTTGTTTCACATGTCAATCTTTTCCGACTATTTCCGTTACATCTAATATTTCTAAAATGCCACCTTAGTATAAGACATTAGACGCGTCAAAATATTAAAATTGGTAAAGTATTATTTCTTTAATCTACACGACGCGAACGCTTCAACTAACAGACGAGACATTTGTTTTGTTTTTTTTTTTTAAATCGTATAAAAAGCATTAAAAAATAAAACAAAAAAATACTGCATTTTCCTTTTTAAAGTCAGAAAGCCTTTATTAGTCGTAAAAAAATCATTTGCCATTTCTTAAGGTGTAATGTGTTTATGTAACGAGGCAAAGATAAAAAATCTAATAAACACTAAAATAGGCACATATAAGTGTATGCAAGAGAGACCCGCAGGAGAGGATGACGCAATATGTACAGGCTGTCCGGTAACCACTGACGAGTTATAACGAATAAATTTTATAAAAGAATTTTCCGATTTCGATTTTATCTTCTTGCCAGTCGACTGGTGACCAGTCGACCGGCAAGAAGATCAAATCGAATTACCAGCCGCCGCTGAAGAAGCCCAACGGAGCTTTTGGCGAAACGTCCGGATTAAAATCCATTTGACCACAGCTACCTAGCCCGAAAACACTTTTCACCAATATTTATTTACTTCATTACCATAGTTACCTCCCACATTTCATTATAGCATCGAAAAGAGTTACATAGTTCATTACGAGTTTTTAAATTTTTTTTTCATTATAACATTGAAAAGCGTTTCACAATGGAACATGACATCACCAGTCGATAAACGGCCATTTAAGGTTCACTTTGCAGACACGAAAAATCACTAAAAGCGTGCATGTGTTGAATAAACACTTTTAATCTTCGAATGACCATCGGAAGTCAATTTTGACCCTTGTGAATGCTTTCCTTGGATAAATGCATCCGTCTAGGAAAATTTATTGGAATAGTTGGAAACGCCTTTTCATTTATTTTTTACTGCCATCTGTTAGCGAGTCAGCTAATTTCTCTATACTAGTACCGCGGTTGTATTTCTTTCTTCTTACCCCATCTGTGCTTTTGTCACGCTTTTCCCATATTTTTAGTGTTCCGTACCCGAATTGGCAAAACGGAACAATTTATTAAATCACCTCGGTGCCTGTCTGTCTGTCTGTCACAGGCATTTTTGTCAGAGACCGTTTAATATATAGAAAGTTGAAATTTGGCATAATTGTAGGAAGTGGTGGGCCAGTTACGGACGTGAAGTAAGAAAAGTTGAATTTTGATTTTGGGAGTCAGTTGGGGTGGGGAGGGGTGAAAGGAGATGCAAAGCATTTTTTCAAGGTCATCGTGTGGGGTATTAAACGAAAGCTTGTCAAAGTGTGAGGTCAAGAATATATAATTTGTTTTTAATGTAATTTTTTTTTACATTTTACCAAAAAATCGGTTAAAAATCGCTGTCCCCCCACCCTATCTCGAAAAATATGGCTCATAAAAATTTAAATAAAAATCAAGAATATTGGTAATGAGGTCTACATTGAATGAAAATTATCAGCTTTGAATTACATAAAATAATTTTTGTTATCTATATAAAAAAAATTGAAAAATATCCTAATAGTAGATACGGAACACTACGTCATGCAAGTTATGCTCGCACTTGGCCGTTTATACTTTATTCCATATTTAATCGGAAACATTTCTACCTACCGCGCCTAAAAATATTTCACTTCAAAAATATGATTTGTTTAGCTGTGCATTTTTTTCGAAATCTTTCGATATTTTGTACAATCCGTTTAAAAAAATTTTAGTTGCGCCTATGGCAACTTTTTATATGAAAATAGAAATGTCGATAGCGGCATATATTTTTATTATAGTAGTGCCTTTTGTTTGAAAATGGCAATTTTGTCACTACTGTGAGTTACACAAATACAACGTATTACAAAAATTGCACATAGTTTTTGTATTCGTTTTTATTGCTTTTGTTATCTTTGCTTTTTTTCTTATTGATTTAGTGATTTGTTTACCAGAAAATATGGGAAGTTTAAGGTGAAACAAGAACAAATTTCGTTGACAAGTGACCAAGGATAATTAAACTTAAATTGGAAATTGAACGAATTTTATTTTTTCAAATTTTTACTTCCTACCTCTACTATTATAGTAGAAAAGTACTTATCTATTGAAATCTGAAACTTTTTGCTCGGAATTTTAATAGATCTTTACGTTTTGATACACTAATGTCGGGTTTATCGTACATTTTAATCACGCTGTTAAATGACGGGTTGCTATGGTAACGATCAACAATTTGCCAAAATGAAAACGCAGCAACCAATGAACATATAGTAATTAAAATTTAACAGCATGATTAAAAAACAGCGTGATTAAAATGCACGATAAACGGGCAAACCCGACATAAGAATCCTTTGAGACAATTTTCTGACTGATGTCTCTCTCTCTCTGTGTGTGTGTGTATGTAGTAATTTTTTTTCCTTTGATATCGTTGAAATGGAAAACACGGTAAAGCGTTTTTTTTTTAACTTTGATCTGATTAGATTTTGAGAAAAATTGGTCCGGCGTATTCTGAGATATTTGAAGAAATGTTATCAATAGGTCACTTATTAATTTACAGGGTGGCCAGTTTCTGGCAAACTTGGAAAAGTCAGGGAATTTGGGTGCAAATTGTTACATTAGCTTAAGAATTAGCGACATAGAGGATTTAAAAGAACGGTTAATTAAAGTCTTAGATAAGTTGAAAGAACATAGGGTTAAAGTAAATTTAGATAACTGTTTATTTTTTGTGGAAAAAATTGAATATTTAGGGCACATAGTGTCGGAATAAGGCATAGAACCGTGTAAAGAAAAACTAAGGAAGATTAGGAATAATTCGTTTATTTCATCTCAAAACAGAGAGTTTATTAGACACGAAAATATAAATAGTAGAGAAACAAAACAGGAAAGTGTAGATATAAAATTAGAAACAGATAGTACAAATGAAGGGAATGAAAATAAAGAAATTAATAGAAGAAATGAGAGTTGGGAAAATTTGGGTGATAGGAATACAAATGTTAGACGTAGAAGTAAAAGCTTTGGAAATGAAGATACAAGTAATCATGAAAAACATGCAAATAGATTTAAGAAAAAAACGACTAGATTTAGATACGATGAAAAATTTAATCCTGTAACAGATAGTGGTTGAAGTTTATAAATATGTTAATTTGTAATCTGTATTATGTTCATCTGTAATGATGTTTATACTATGAGTATGTAATTTTGTTTTTGTGAAAGTAATTGTTAATTTCTTTTAAGGGGAGAAATGTTACATTAACTTTAGAAGTAAATGTTTCATTTTGGTTATATGATTTAGTTGATTTAATTATGAAACGTTTGTCCTTTTACAATGTCAAGTTGTAACTTTTTGTAATTAAGAATATTATTTTTTGATTTTAAAATGGACTATTAAATATTATTTTGAAAAGTCAACATTTTTTATTTTTACGCGTGTCGACCAATTACCTTAAATAAAAAAGTAAAAAAGTCACGGATTTTTGTGTAAAAATACTGTCAAGTGTGAGTCGGAGTCGTGCACCGAGGATTCCGTACCTAAATTGAACAAATGTTGTCGGCCAATTTAACTTTGGTCCTAACTGGCGCCATGCAAAATCTTTGCATAGTTAAAGTTTGTCGATAAATTTTCAGAAACATAAACAAAAATTGTTTATTTCTGTATATTTGTTACGTATGCAAAAATCAGGAAAAAAACTAAAAAATCACCTAGAAAACCGGGAAAAATCAAGGAAATTTGTTCTTGAGAAAAAATGGTCATCCTAAATAGGTATTGGTGAAAATCAAATGTTTAAACTTAACTTATTTTATAAAATATATTTTATGCAACAATGCAGTGACGGATTTAGGGGGGACGCCCCCCCTAGGGCTTTTTTTACTTTTAAAGGACCCATAGACTCTGCAACTTAATTAGCTTCTAGCAAAGTCTAACTTAATGACGCCCTATCATATTTAAATTATTATTTTGATTAGGTATTGACTATTGATATTGTGAGGAAAATAATCTTTGTTTTGTCATACCCACTATAAAACAGTTACTTTACTTGCATGTATACCAGTCTGTAATGGGTCACTTAACAGATAGGTGTGCGGGAAAGTAACTTTCTCGCACACCTGCATGTCCTGTCAACATTTTTGAAAATACTGAAAATGTCGAGTGAAAAGCAATCTATTTTATAGGGGGTATGACAAAAAATACCATAATGTAGGTCACTACCTATATCTCGTGCGTAATGATATTATTACTCACGTGACTGTTAAAACTCACCACACGCTCGTTTTAACATGGTGTCACTACTCTTGCGTAATATACTTCATTTAGACACTATAGATACATACAATCTACTATTATGGAAGTCCTAAGATGACCTTAAGATATAGTTTTGATTACTCTTTCCGAGACAGAAAAACTTTATTTAGAACGATGTAGGTTTCTTGCGAACTGACATGACAAGAATTATGGAAATAGTTATATACATTTAAAGAATAATGAAGGGATTTATGGATGATATGGACTAAACATACTATTAGGGTACACGGGATGCTCAAAATATTGCTACAAATCACAGCGGCGACTCGTCAAGTAGGGATGTAAAGGCGTATCTATAGGAATTCTTTCGACAGATTTTTAACCGACTTCAAAAAAAGAGGAGGTTCTATATTCGGCACCTACTATGTATTTTTTATAAATGTATGTTCACTGATTTCTACTGTATTTGTGAACCAATTTTGATGATTATTGTTTTATTTACCTCCGGGGTGGTCTCATATAAATTTTACTTAAATCTGTTCAGTAATTTGACTTATTTTAATAAAAAGTGAGTCGCGGAGTGTAACACCGTTAAGGTAAATATCATTTTTGACACAGCGAAGTTGGATAATAACGTGCAAACTATGTAAAGACACTAAAAAATTAAAAATTAAAATTAAAAAAATTAAAAAAAAGAACGTCCTTCAAAAAAGCTACTAAGAAAAGAGGAAAATAATAAAAATTTTTGCAGGAGGTACCTATTTTTTTAAAATTTTTTATTTATTTTTTTAAATTATAAAGGTCTAGGCTACAAATCGAGCGACCGCTACTGTATAACATAGACGCAACGTATAAGTACTTATGTGAAAAATACTGTTGGGAAATCTGCAAAAATCTTGAAATATGTATTATTTATGGTCGGACAAACAACACTAAAAACAAATTTTCCTGATGCAAACGCTTGAAATGAAGTAACCGCGCACTGATCTTTACCGGCTGACTGTCGTATCACAGCTTAAAGAAATATCAGCTAAAGCACTCAAAGTGTAAAACCTAATTCGCACATAGATGCGATCACCATATTATTCAAACGGTCGTATCAGTCGTTCAGTATAATTAGGGGCGGAGTTAACGCGCGGTTTAAAGTCTCAACCGACAGTTAAGTGAAACTGCTGGTGTTTCTATATGCTGTGGCAGTAATATACAAAATCCTTAATATTATGTTTCTTATATTATGCGCACAATCCCATCAAAAAGCAACTTACTTAAAAAAATAACGAGCCACCACTGACATATCGTATGTTGTACTAGTGAACAATGTCGCCATTTCTAAGAACATAGGTTTTATGACGAATGAATGCTGTTTCCTGGAACTAACTGTGATCATTTAGAGTGAAAAATAGATACGTTTTTTTTATAATTTTGTTTCTAATTAATTAATAAACAGTTTATTCACTCCAGTTTCTACTGAGTTCAACGTGTTTGTCTTTATGGAATTTAATTATTTTGTTACTAGCTTTATTTAGTGTATTTGCCATAATATGTGAACCGATTTTAATGATTCTTGTTTTATTTAATAGGGCATACCTTCAGGGTGTTTCCACATAAATTTTACTAAAATCGGTTCAGTGGTTTTATGTTTTATTTAGTTTAGCAATCAAATATCAAGAGAATAGTCGGTTAATAACGTGCAAACTACATATTGTAAATCTACTTAAAGTAAAAAATAAAAAACTTTTTAACAAAAAAAACCTTCAAAAAAGCCACTAAAAAGAGGAAAGTAATAAAATTTTGAGTTCGGCAACAATTTAATAGAGTATGAAGTCGGTTAAAAAGTATAGTAGAAATTAATATCTACTTTTTATTATTGTTATTCTTGTTATCAGATTTTGACACATTTTCGATACAATAGTTTTTTATGTAAGGATCCAATTTGCATAACCAGTTCTTTCGTCATCAAAATTTCCGTAACGTACAGCCCGTAATTTCCACCATAAATGTCCCGTTCCTCACGCCATGTAAAATGAAATATTTTCATGTCTCTCAAAAAAGCTAATTGTTTAAAAAAAAATTAACCAGAAACTTACACATACTCGTATATTCTATTACTAGCTAATCTAAATTTTGGTTCACCACCTGCCAAGGTTTTTAGGACAAACTAAATGCCAGTTAAATTCTGAACCTAGAAACTAATTTTATTTTCATAAATAATTCAATTATTCACAGAGTATAAAACTACTCGTATTTAGATCTTTATTTTGGGAACTTTTTGAAGCGAAGTTTTTTTACCGACATTGCGCGCTTGGCCGCAGGGGAGTAAACCGAGAAAAAACGTGATCGTTACCGTCGCCGTCACCCGTCACCGTACCGTTACTTCGCTGTGTCTAACAACTTTTCTTCTCTCTCTCTCTCTCTCTCTTTGTAAAATATTTACGTAGAAAAAGCTTCGTTTCTGGCGGGCGTCCTTCGACTCCAACCGTTTTTTTCTGTCGCGTAGATATCATCTAATATTATTCGCGTAACTACCACTGATGGTGGGGGCAGTGTAGCCTAGTGGATAGCGTATTTGGTACCTCAGCTTCTAGACTAGACTGTCGTGGGTTCGAATCCCATCTGTGCTCATGGGTGTTTTGTGATGTTATTTAGTTTTAAGAAAGTTGTTATTTAGTGTAGTTGAAAGACGCTAATGACCTGAGATGTCGACGCGTCTATAATCTACAATAAAATAAATAAATAAACTACTAATGGTACGCGTACCTTAACCGTCTTAAAAGATAATGTCTGTTAGATCGAACTATATTAAACATCTTTTCTTTCGTTTTTTTCATCAGAAAAATTATCAAAATCGCAAATGTAAGATTTTTATTGTGTAAACATCTTTACTGGTGGCCCCTTCCTAAATTTCTACTCGAATGACTCGGTGAAACGTAACGGAAGTGGGGTGTCGCGGAATTGATGCGAAGCTACACTGTCGGCTATATTATACGACCTCCTTGACTCACTGTCAAAATTTTTTTTGAGGTTATATTCACCTAGCTGTCATCGTATTCTGAATACACAATATCTCTTGTGAACTGTTTTTCTATGAAGTAGCACTCGGCTAACCTGTAGTGTATGTAAATAGGGCTTTATCACGATGTCATCTTTTGAAATCTGAATTCTGTCAGTAATTTTGGTAAGGTCTGGCAACATACAAAAGTATCTTTTGTGTGGGGATATATACACACACACACACACACAGAGAGACTGGAATAACAGAGGTCACACGGATGCCAGTAATATTTCTCGTTTCACAAAAATAGCTTAATAAATAACCCTGTTTGTTGAGACACCGTAAACCTCTAACAACTCATTCGCGTTTAACATTTCACGTTTGAATCTCAACGTAAAACTTAGATTTAGGAGGAACGCAGGGGAGATTTAACCAGTGGGCAGTGTGGGCACGTGTTCAGGGCACCAAAATTTAAATTATTATTTGAAAAAAAAAAATACAAAACTATTGTAACCAAACTGTATGGTCATTTCCGTACAAATCTCTATTTTATTTAAATGCAGGACAACGGTACATTAGCAACTCTCAACCATTTGGTATTGTTTATCACTTTGTCCATTTGTATTCACTGTTATTTGTCACTGTTACAAATAGCTGTTATTGATCACTGTTATTTTGTCACTTTTATTTATCACTGTTCGTCCGAATCACTTCTGTCTACGTTACAAAGACAAGTCACTATATGTTCACTATTTATTTATCACTGTTATTTATTTATCACTGTTCGCTGATCAATTCTCTCCAACGGTTTAGAGACAACTGATTCCAATAATCGTATCACCTATACTTATAGATTTCTAAACGCACCCCTAAGATCAAGGGTGACGTAGAAACGGAATCCTGAATCTTTCTTCTTTGTTGAAACATTAGAATCTTTTATTGATCCACGAGTGCGCTAAGATCCTTTCCGGATTTCTTGGTATTTTCAAACGGCGCACTTCGATCCGTTATACTATTATTTCGGAAAGAGAATACTAGGAACACTGTGGTTGAAAACTATAAAAAAAATAATTAAATCATTAAAATTAATTGATTATTTTATTCTAATTATTTGCCAAGATTCATGCCACAAGAACACACAATCTATGAAAATTTAAACTAGCTACCTCTTGCCGTTTGTCAGATAGTTAGAACCTTGTGACAGACGGACGGACGGACATCGCATGCTCAGTAGTAGGGTTCAGTTCAGAGTTACGGAATTAGCCATAATAATTTGATTATTGGATGTATACAGTGTACATTTCGAGAGATATCCTCCCAAAAAAACTTGGTAGCCCTCATTCTCCCACCATCAGCAAAAACTAAACTGTTTAGTTATTGCTGATGGTGGGAGAATGAGGGTTACCAAGTTTTTTTCTACCACCTGATAGCGCCTCTAGTAAGTGATGTCATTCTTGCATGTTTTTGTTAAGTGGACGTTGCATTTTGAGTGAAATGATTTTCTCTAATGCATTAATGTTTTCCATAAAAACCAGGTAAACAAAACTCGTCTATGCATGTTGCGTCTTAAGTGAAATTCACTGTATAGTGTATACAGTACCTATGTAAGCAGGTAAGATATAACTATACAGTGTGATTACAAAAGAATAAGCCGGTTTCAAAAATCTGTATTTTCTAAACGGTCCAAGCTACAGAGCTGCGCGACCTCTTAAAATGACCGCTATAACCTCAAGTTAGGTTAGGTTACCGCTAGGAAGCGCTAGTTGCCAAGGTAAGAGCTGCCATCACTCAGTTGTTGATTTGCGAACTTCACGATGGTGACAGCTCAACAAAAATCGTTTTGCGTGTTGCAATATGCGAAAAGTGAGTCTGTTGGTTATGCAACGGGCTTTTCGTCGTGAATATGGCATTGATCCACCAAACAAGTCGAATAGCTTACGCTTGTACCGACAGTTTTCCGAAACCGGTTGCTTGTGTAAACCGACTTATTCTTTTGTAATCACACTGTACATAGGACATTTAGCATTGGGAAAAAATGATTGGATCGGAATGAACCATGACTCATGATGCACGTATTTATATAGGGTTGCTATCGTTATTTTAGTATTTTATTTTTTGCCATACCCACTACAAAATAGCTATTTTCCATGCATGTATACCGGCCTGTAATGGGTTATTTAACAGGCAGGCGTGCCGAAAGTGTTTTACTTACCGCACTGGTACGATAAGTAAACGATTGTCATAGTAACTTATGTTTATTCGCTCTTTTCGCCTCCTATTACATACTCATGACCTGCTGTAAATGTGAAGATGGCGACGCAAATGAATTGTCAAATTTTTTTTGAAAATATTGACAATGATGTGAAAACTAAGTATTTTGTAATGGGTATGGCAAAAATACCATATATTTCTCATACGTATAATAGTATTATTACTCGTGTGACTGTAAAAACTCGCTAGCGCTTGTTTTTGCATACTATCACAACTCGTCAGTAATAAACCTCATTACGACACTAAAAATACAATCTACTATCACTATTGAAAATAAAATAGAAACACTAAAATGACCATAACAACCCTATATATAAATACGTGCATTATGAGTTATGGCTCATTCTGATCCAATCATTTTTTCCCAATGCTTATGTGTACTTTACCTATTTATATACTGTACACTACTCATATTATGGGAAAGTTTGTACGTATAATATGTAGGTAATCAGTCGGTACAGGTTAGCCTTAAATCGAAATGTATACAAGGTGTTGAAAAGAAAGGGTAAAATATTTTAGGGTCATATAATATGACCCAAAATAAGTCGAAAAATTTTAATAAACATAGGTCCGCAAACGAACCATTAGTGAAATATTTCCATTTATGTATGCAATAGCATATGTTAGGTAGGTACTTATCGTCCATTTAATAAATGAAATATGCTTTTTAAATTTAATTTGGTTTATTTTATTTTTATTTTATCTATGTAGAAGATGTTCAAAATGCCCACCTTCCATGTCCACGCAGGCTGTGCATCTTTGTAAGAAGGAATTGCGTACCTTCTCAAAAATACCGAGCTGTGCCCTAATTGTGTGGCACGCTTGTTCTATGCGCTGCTGTAATTTTTCAGAGCAATAATTGAAGGTGACAAATAGCCTACTATTTTGTTAACTCTAAGTTGCGAGATCAGAGCAATCGAAAAATAATAAGTTATTACATACTTAAGTGGAAATATTTCACTAACAGTTCGTTTCAGGATCTATGTTTATTAAAATGTTTCGACTTATTTCGGGTCATACTATATGCCCCTAAAATATTTTACCCTTTTTTTTCAACACCCTGTATAAGCTGAAACAAAACCGAACTATTCTAAAAATCAAACCAATTTGATTTATCTGATATACTTACTTAAAGTTAATGAAAGTGGTGTTTTCTCTTTTTCTTAACAGAATTCAATTAGCTGAAGAACCACAACTATAAAATTAAAGTGCCGTCTGTGGCTCTATATATCTACGACATACGATTTTATAGCGCTATCGTTAAAACGTAATGCAATCGCCCTAAGTTAATTGGTTTCAGTGCCCAAAAGGAACAAGAAATCTCCTTGGATGTCAACTTTATTCGAAAGACTATATTAATATGAGTTTAACTATCATAAACGAGATGAAAAGCTTTCGAAGTTTAATTACACTATCAGGTAAAACGTGAAATTGTAAACAAGAAACCTTATTAAAAACTCTTATAAGATAATGTCGCTATATGCATTGTTGATATTGAAAAACAAAAGATCTTATTAGTGTGTTTGCATAGAATATCGTCACTCAAAGTACACAAGGTCGTATGTCAAAAAGCTGTTTTTCGGAGTGCCAAAAAACTAATTTTTTCTTCATTATTTGAGCAGAGATTATTGTAGCAACTCTAAAATTCGACTGCATTAAGAACCAGTCAATTTTTTATTTATTGTAAATTATAGACGCGTCGACAACTTAGGTCATTAGCGTCTTGTTTACATCAAAAAACAACTCACCTAAAACTAAATGACATCACAAAACATCCATGAGTGGAGACGGGATTCAAACCCACGACAGTGTGATCCAAAGGCCGCTACGCTAACCGTTACACCACTCTGTCCTCTAAGAACCAGTCAAACATACGACTATTTGTCGGCTACAAAAATATAGAACCTTTTGATATTTGATTGTGCGGTGTACCTCTTATTAGATCAGCTGATGACATATAAGAGATTTTGCCACCAGGTGGAAATCACAAAATGCCACGGATAGCAATAATAAAAGAAAAATTGACTTTTCGACATACGACCTTTTGCACTTTGAGTGACGATATGGTACCTACATACAATATCGGCACTGTAATTTTGAAATAGGCGCTTCAGAAATAATCGGTCCTGTGATTTTTGAGATAGACGCTTCAGAATTATAATAGCTACAAGTACGAAAACCCTGTGTGTACAAAATAAGTTCATATTTGACCGATTTTTTACTTATTTTTTTGAATCCATTTTTTTGATTTGAAATCTCACATAAAAATGACTCGAGGGAATTAATAACTCAGAACGGCCGAACTATGTTCTGAGATAAGTATGTCGCACTTTTCAACACGTTTTTGAAGTCATTTTCATAAAATATAATTAGAGTGAGGACACGAGGGCATTGATAACTAAGAGAAGGTTCTGCAACGAGTATATCAAACAGACTCACTATTTTTTTTTATTTGAAATGTCATTAAAAAGAACGGCAAGTGGGACGTTGGTTTTTCAGGATAACCGTACTGCTTGATTATTCCAGTGTAGCTTCAGACTATGTTTGCATGTGTAAAGTCAGTGCAGTGTAGTTTTGTTGGTTATGTTTGTCGCCTTTTAGTTTAAACTGAACTGAGCATGTAATAAAACCGTCACGTCATACATAATATAACACCTCTCTCCGAGTAGTCATAATACGTATACCTATGTACACTACTTGATGCATAATCGGGTAACGTGTTTTACACAGAACCGGGATGCTATTTTTAATAGTATATTGTGCAACTAGGACGGGAAGTTGGTGATTGCGAACGAGCGTGGCGTTTGTCTGTCAGAACGCAGCGAGCGGGCGGCAATCACACGAGTCGCGATCGCCAAATCCGCCCGAACTACACACAGTCGAGTAAATGCATATTATTATACGGAAAATCGTTTAGTTAAAAATATTATTACTTGGTTCAGATTTGTAGATGATGTTTTTATTATTTGGACAGGATCTATAGACACTTTAAAAGGAATCTGCCTGGCACCGATTTCAAAAGATGGCGCTACCATATGTCATTTTTCCCAATTTTTTTATCTCGAAATCAGCTTTTATATAAACAATACAGTCAATTTGTGAGATCTGTAAGATTCTATAGATGATATTCTTGGTATTAAACATATTTGGGGTCATGTATTGAAATTAATAAAACTAGGAATTCAGATTGAACTTGAAATATTTTTTTCGATGAAAAGGGATTTTTAGACATTTAAAAAATATTTTATAGGACAGCAAATGGATATGCAAAAGTTCAAGACGAAACTGTTAATAATAACAGCAAATTGTTTAATAAAAAGTCACTAATGACAGATAATGCAACTGCGGTGTTATCAATAACTAAAAAAGTGTAGCTATTGTCTAAGAAATGACGCTACGTACGTTTTGTTTACATCTTGATTTATGGTATAATTGTCAGTTTTCGATTGCTTGTTCAGTTCGTGTTTTTCAAAGATTTTGTGATTGATTTTGTTTTCTAAATAGATTTTTTTTCAAGGCAACGGGTTGCTATGAATATGAATAATCAATTTTCAATTAACATGAAAACATAAAAAGTAGCGAATTCAAAGATGTTTGTAACTAAATATGACAACTTTAATTATCAAATTTTCCTCTTGAGAAATTTATTTGATTGTGTAAAGTTGGTACCACGTACACAATTTTCAAATTGAGATTAGATTTTTTATATTTTCCAGGTTTTATTGAAAAAAATAGTAGAGTAACCATGGAAATGGGAAGAAATAATCGAAATTCAAAACGACGTAAATTTTTGAAAATATTAGTATCATTTTATAGACTGTTATGCATGAATTTTCTTCGATTTGTTATTTATTTTAATCATTTTGAAATGAAATAATTAACTAATGAAACTTTTCATATCGCTTATTACAGAAATGACACCACAGAAATTTTATTTAAAATGAAAAAGCACAAAGTAAATTTATATAGGTAATAAAAAGTGACATTACATTCACATTATTATAAAAAATTATAAATTCACTTGGCACTTTTAAATCTTTATTACGCTTCAATAATTATTCTTCTTTTGGGCATTTCAGACGTATTATAATTGCCTAATTCCAAGATCTGTCATAGAGTTATTTTTTTCTAATAGGAGAAATTTCATAAATGCTTTCTTCTTGACTCAGATTTTATTTCTTTTTGATTGATTCAAGCGTTTTAATAGATTTTATTTATACATTTTATCGCACATGTTCCATAAGATTTCATAAATGTCCTTTTTTTATTAATTTTCTGCTCTGAAATTATAATTTTTCAACTTTCAACTCAACATTATTAACTATTTATGACCCGACTTGTGTCCACTTGTGTCAACATTTCTCAAATATTTAAATTTTTTATTCACATTGTTTCCATGGCAATTTCAGAAATATTATATCATTACTAACTTTGCTGTCATCATAGATCAATTATAAAAATTATTGTTCTATTAGTGTCCTCTATACGCTATAAGTAGACGAAATACTCACAATATTTTGAAAAATATTCCAATTACAGCGACGACAGCGCCTCTAACGGTTTATTACCGGCAACTTGTTGTGCAGTGCCCTTTTAATAGATTACAACAACTTTTAAACTCGTTACATAGCAACATTAATTTCACTATGGAAGTAGGCGGAAAATCTTTAAATTACATAGACATTAATATTACTTTATCTAATACAGGCTACCTTAATTTTGATATCTACAGAAAGCCAACACAATTCAGAGTTTTCTCATTTTGACACGTATCGAGGGAAAACGTATATTTAGATTTTGTTAATATAAAATCCTGTATATATTGTTAATTTATTACCCCCCTCGAGAAATTCTCCCCCTGCGAAGGGAAGTATGATTTATTACCCCCCTCACCTGCGAGAATCTCTCCCCATGCGAAGCGAAGTCGGGCTTAAAATCACTTGGAAATAGTTTGCATTACAGCGGTGTCACAAAAATAAACAGTCAACCCAGCCTATTTATATTTTTAAGCCTACGTTGTGTCGCAACGCGCGCGAGACGCACTTTAAATTTGACATATCTTTTTTATTTGTCGATCGACTTAAATGAAACAAACACTAAATGTTAACCCAAGCTTATCTCAATACATCACTGAAAACCACATCCAAATTGGTTCAGCCATTGCGGAGATTAGCGTGCACAAACAGACCGACAAAAGAGCGTTTATGATTTTATTATATGTATAGATAATCCAACTGTCAATATATTTGACTTTATTTATTACATATCATAATGAATAAGTATAATCCAATCGTCAATATTTGACAGTTGTAATCGTGAAATGTCGCACAAGTTTTGAAGTAGGTTCCCGTAACCTACAACGTAATATAATATTATGTTTACCTACAGTTTGTATGAAATGCCATGCCAATTCCGTGTCTAGTTATGTCACAGACTCCGGTACCGGTCCGAATATGCCGAGAATCTACGATTGTGATTGTCTTTCTCTATCGAAAATCAGGTTTCTACTTTGATACGAGAACAGTAAACGTTGCCAACTTCATTACCTACGTCAATAGTGACGTCACACCAATGAAAAGTGATGTTTTATGTCACGTGATTTATGATCGAAATTTCCTAGTACATATTTCTAAATTAATTTTACCTTCAATAATTTTTTGTGTGTAAACATCTTTGCACTTCCCTCCTATAGTGACTTGATTTACATTTTTACTCATTGTTCATCCTCACTTTGTCGTAGCGTAATAATAGATATATACCTAGCTATTATTACGCTTCGACAAAGTGGGGATGACGAGGGGGATGATTAGTGAGGGAAAATAGTGAACATAGTTTACGTAGACTATGCAACTCGGGGAGTAGAAATAATTTTTACTCCCCACCTCTACTATGGTAGGGAAGTAGTAATGGATTTAGTCCGAAAAAAATATTTTGAGATTTTAACAGATTTTCACGTTTTGAGACCCTAGCAATCGTTTAAGATCATTTTCTGACTGATGTCTCTCTCTGTGTGTGTGTGTGTGTGTGTGTGTGTGGTCAATTTTTCGCCTTCGATATCTTAAGAACGGAACAACATACGGGCATGCCGATTGTTCTATTGTGTTTATCAGCCTTTAACTTAGATCTGATTAGATTTTGAGTCAAATCGGTTCAGTGGATCCTGAGATATTCAAAAAAACGTCCTCAATGTCGCGTATTAACATAGGTAAAAAAAAATATAAATGAATTCTAGATGTTATGATATGAAAAAAATGTAAATATTTTTTTTCTTTAAAATGTATAGTTTTCGAGAAAAAAAATATTTTACTAAAAAAAATAAAAATTGTACGTAAATCAAGGTAACCATGATTTTTGCTATATTACTTATTTTTTAAATCGATTAAAAATATAATAAGTATATTATTTCAAAAAAAATACTTATAATAAGTAGTGGACTGGATATATTTCTATATGGGCTGACCGGGCTCTAATAGCTCAGGGAAACAGAATTTTAGGGGCAGCAAAATTCAAGTATAACTTTCACCAACCCGAATTTACTACTCTACGAATATAATAACGTTTTCAGCTGGTTATATACTTTGTTACACAAGGTCGCACTAGTGTAAACTTTCACCAAGAAGCGTGTTCGACTGGTCAGTGTAGAGCGCAATGCTACAGTGTATCGTGTTTTGTTGGGCGGCGGTGCAGGGATGCTGGTGTTACCTTCAGTGTTACATTTTTACCACCGTCGCAGAGAGGTCGTGTAAAGAAAATGCAACATGACAGCGGTAATAACAGAATAATGGCCTACACGAAGAGCGTGTACACTACTCAGCACTGATACGGTGCTAGTGTTACACTCGTGCAAAACTACGCGCCACTAGTGTCAAAAAATGGATACCAGCTGAAAACGCTATAAACAAGTCGTGAGGTGGGTCGTTTATTAGGACTAAAGTTACTTTTAATTGGGACCCACAAGTGCGACCCTTGAGGTCCACACGACGAACTTCCCAGTTTGATGAATATTGAATATTAATAATTAAATTAGAAATTACATAGAAAAGTAATCATTTTAATTATTAAAACATAATTATTATTTATTTTTAACAATAAATAAAAAAAAAACGGCTGGACCGATTTTTATAAAATTTATGTCGGATCATAGTGACGTTAACATGCTTTGATAGACACCTCAACGAAGTTGATAAAATTTTTTTGGGCGAGATTTCGTATAAAATCTACTCTTTTGCAATCGTTTTATTTAAACAAAAAAAAAACGGCTTGATCGATTTTGATAAATTTCTTTCGGATCTTGTTGATGTTAATATGCTTCTATTTGCACCCTTACAAAGTCGATTAAATTTTTTATTCGCGAGATATTGTGTAAAATCTACTTTTTTGGAGTCTATTTGGTTAAGAAAAAAGAACGGCTGGACCGATCTTAAAAAAATTTCTTTCAGATCATATTTACGTTAATACGCGTCCATTGGTACCGTAACGTAGTCGATATCATTTTTCATTCTCGAGATTTTGTCTTAGAAAGAAATGACTACATATTTACGTACGTACACACTACACACACATACATCTTTTCAAAAATAGTGTAGTGACCTTGAAACATAAAAATTTGTTATACACTTTGATTTCGAATTTCAGACTCATTACAATAACTTTCCAATGTACTGGGAAGTTAATAAACGTAATTTCACAAATATTATGTATTTTCTATATGGTCAATATTAAATTCTGGCAGTGAAGGGCGGATAATTTCCAGTAGCCTGGGGGTGGCACTAAACTTAAATATGCCACTGCCACGAACACGCGGTTTGGTTGATGTAACGCTGAGTTAAGTTAAACCAGTTGTACCTACATGAAGTTGCTGCAAGAGGATTTAGGGCCCTGCCTCACCAGATTGCTATAGCAGCACAAATTGGTTGCGCTACCGTGGTTTCTCTACGCTACCAAAAGAGATACCTACCAGACAACAGAACACAGTTTCATATACCTAATCAATTTTTTGACAAACATTGGTATTATTTATAAATTATGTTGAAATTCGCTAAAATTAATATATTTACGTTAAAAACAATTTATTTTATAGTGTTGTAAATAAAAGTTGATTTTTTATTTAAAAAAAAACATTATTTTTTTTCGGTCAAATTGCTTGTATTACGTTAAAATCGGTTAATTTGCGGATATTGTGATTAGTAATGAGCAAAGCAAGACCAAGACCTAGGTCTTGATTTTGGTCTTGCTTTTTTGCAAGAGTCTTGGTTTTGGTCTTGCGTATTTAAAACTTTATACTTAGGTACCTACATATTTAATAATTTTTTTAAGCCTGTATACTTATGCTAATTTTTTATATATTTAAGTTATAAATTATGAGTAAATAAACTCTAAGTTAGTTAAAATTTGTTATTTGTTAGTGATGAGCAAAACAAGACTAAGACCGTGATAATCTTGGTCTTGGTCTTGCGTATTTAATCCTGGTCTTGGGCTTTGTCTTGGTCTTTATCTTGGTCTTGCTTTTTTGCAATACTAAGACCAACACCAATTTTGCTCATCACTAATAGTGATCTGGCAGCTGAGTGAGGGAGGCGCGCATGAACGCTGTGTATTTAACTGGCAGCTCAACCAACGCAGTTCAATTGCAAGTAAGATATATCTGGCGTGTCGATGCTGGCAGCCCAACCGACTGGACGCCGGGTGAGGTACACTTCAATGAGCTACATGTATTTTATTGGTAGCTCAATCGGTTGTGCTGCCATGGCAGCCCGATGAGGCAGGGCCCTTAGTTCTAAAATTGTGTAACGTTAATATTTAAGCCTGTAGCTCGCCAGTGACTCCGCCCCAGTTATGGTGATGTATTTCGGAGCTGCTGGTTCTCGCGGGTTTCAGTCTCCTGTTTTTATATACGGCCACTTGAGACAGATTCAAAGCACAAGTCTCTACTTGTGCTTTAACTCACTCACTTGAATTAGCTAACTACAAGAGAAGAAAACATCCTTTCCTCTTTTATGATTACCTCTTACTTTTCGTTAGGGAGATCCTTTAATTCCAGAATCATCTCGCGGGATTAAGATCCCAGAGTTATTTTGTTTTATCTGTAAACTGGGATCCCATCTTTAAGAACTGTATACTGTATATGTCTGGTTGTACCCGCGGTTCCGCTCACGTGCATTTCGAACTGCTGCTCTTTTTTTATAAAATTTCCCGTGAACGACAACCCCTGTAAAGTGGAGTACCAACCAAATAACATTAAAAACTGGCCAAGTGTGAATTACACTCGCGCATCGAGGGTCCCGTACAATAATAAAAATGAATTAGGCAGGGGTAAAAAATTAACAGTTTTGTTTTTAAAAGGTTTTTTTTCTTATCAACAAGATGACCAAATAAACGAAAAAAATATTATTTAATTTTTAACTTCCCATTGGAAGTTATTGTAATGGGTCCGAAAATCGAAATCAAAATGTATAACAAATTTTTATGTTTTAAGGTCACTACACTATTTTTACACTATTTTTAGAAAGATGTCTGTGTGTGTGTGTACGTACGTATGTGTCCTTTTCTTTCTAAGACGAAATCTCGAGAATGAAAAATGATATCGACTACATTAGGGTGCCAATCGACGCGTATTAACGTAAATATGATCTGAAAGAAATTTTTTCAAAATCGTTTCTGCCGTTCTTTTTTCTTAACCAAATAGACTCCAAAAAAGTGGATTTTACACAATATCTCGCGAATAAAAAATTATATCGACTTCGTAAGGGTGTCAATCAAGGTGTGTTAACATCATTTTGATTCGACATAAATTTTATAAAAATCGGGTGATAGTCCAGTCACGAGAGGAAGTCCACCTTGCGTTTGGTGCAGCAAATGATTTTATTTTTTTGTGTCCTCAAGCATGTTTAGGAGATGTCAAATCCAAGTTTGCGACCTCTAAAACAGGGCGGGGGAGTTTTGGTTGGCTAAAAACCACGATTTTTTTGCACTTTTTTTGATTTCTTGCTTATAATCTGGAAACGGCTGGTCCTATAGAAAAAATGGTCCTATTCAAAATTAAAGGGCACAAAATTTACTTCAAAATGCATTAGTCAAATATGTTAATGTTCCCATTTTTACCGGCTCTACAGAACTTTTAACTATTGTAAAACTCGAATAGCCTATAACCTTCCTTAATAAACGGGCTATCTAACAAAAAAAAAATTTTCAAATCGGACCGGTAGTTCCTGAGATTAGCGCGTTCAAACAAAAAAAAAATAAATTCTTTTTTTGTTTAAACGCGCTAATTTTAGGAACTACAAGTCCGATTAAAAAAAAATTTTTTTTGTTAGATAGCCCGTTTATTAAGCAAGGTTTTAGGCAATTCGAGTTTTTTAAATTCAATTCCAAAGGGGGTAAAACGGGAGTGTAAGATTTTTTGTTATTACAAAAAATCTTACTCCCATGTTTTACCCCCTTTGGGGTTAAATTTAAAATAAACTCGTATATCCTATAACCTTCCTCAATAAACGGGCTATCTAACAAATTTTTTTTTTTAAATCGGACTTGTAGTTCTTGAGATTAGCGCGTTCAAACAAAAAAAGAGTTTATTTTTTTTGTTTGAACGCGCTAATCTCAGGAACTACCAGTCCGATTTGAAAAAATTTTTTTTTTGTTAGATAGCCCGTTTATTAAGGAAGGTTATAGGCTATTCGATTATTTTTTTTAATTCAATCCCACAGGGATTAAAACGTGGATGTAGGATTTTTTGTTATTACAATAAATCCTACACTCCCGTTTTCACTCTTTGGGATTGAATTTTTAAAAAACTCGTATAGGGTCTCATTGACTAGTACTTTGCTTTTTTTTCAGACTGGTAGTTTCTGAGATTAGCGCCTTCAAACAAAAAAAGAGTTTATTTTTTTTTTTGTTTTTCTAAGTTCTGTAGATACGGTAAAATCGGAACAAAAACATATTTGACTAGTGCATTTGGAAGTAAATTTTGTGCTCTTTAATTTTAAATAGGACCATTTTTTCGATAGGACAAGCCGTTTTTATGTTATAAGCAAAAAACGTAAAAAAGTGCAAAAAAATCATGGTTTTTAGCCCACCAAAACTACAACGCTCTGTTTTAGAGGTCGCAAACTTGGATTTGACATCTCCTAAACATGCTTGAGGACACAAAAAAATAAAATCATTTGCTGCGCAAAACGCAAGGTGGACCTACCTTTTTAAGCTCTCGTGACTGGACTATGAGCCTTTTTTTTTATTATTGTTAAAAACAAATAATAATTATGTTTTAATGATTAAAATGATTACTTTTCTGTGTAATATCTAATTTAATTATTATTATTAATACTTTTCAAACTGAGAAGTTCGTCGTGTGGACCTCAAGGATCGCACTTTAGTCCTAATAAACAACCCATCTCACGGCTTGTTTTTTTGATAGCGCTATTGTTTTTGAAATTAAATTTGACAATTTTATTTACATATTTATTTATAATTTATGTATTTAGCAGATTTTTTATGTTTGATGAAAGCCCAAACGTAAGGTCGAAATGAACAAATTTTTTTAAAAGTCTGAAAACAGTTAGTCGTTCATTTCTACTTAATTGTAGGTAGTAGTTAAGGATCATCCGTGTTTGTAGATAATTATAAAGGTAACACAACATAGTACTGCAAAGTGTAATATATATTATGTACAAGACAGCGCTGAAATGCAAAGAATAGCTGTTGTACATGTCGTTCTATCATAAACATTTAGCTCTGGGTCAGAACTGTGGAGGTGAAAGTTAAGACCATAGATATAGAAATCTGGGAACGTAGTATAAAGTGCCACTTTAGACGAGGGGGGAAGCCATTCAGGGGAGAGTACATGCCTGTCTTATGGACATGTCTATGCTATGCATATGCCCACGTTCTATTGGCCGCGTCTTTGTGCATGATCAATTGCGCCAGGATGCAATCATCCGCGTCTTTACGCATGCTGAATTGCGCCAGATGCAGTCGTCCGCATCTTTGCGCATGCTCAATTGCTCGTACAGCGCTTGCGCAACTGAAACGACCAATAGATTGTGGGCACACTTGCTTCCTCACCCCCCCCCCCTCTTAACAGCAAATACCCCACTCGTTTGTACAAATTTTGTTTATTTAAACACTAGACGATCGTTTCGGATTATTAATCCATCTGGATGGTTATTAGTCCGAAACGATCGTCGAGTGTTTAAATAAACAAAATTTGTAGATTTTTTTACGCTGGCTGAGTTATCAATTACTTCCACACATCTAAATGTACCTTTTGTTTCTTATATACCTAAACATGTCAAATTTGATCATATTGTGCATAAAAATACGTGTGCAACGAGTTGGGAAAAATTAGAGAAATATAGGCCATCTCCGTATAATTTGTATCTCCATAGTCAGAGCAGCGTGTACGGCGTGGTCCCACTTTCCTTGTTAACTATAACGGGTCGACCAGATGTGACGTCCTACTTGATCTGCGTTATCATTCCGGCTTACTTTAAAATATAAATGATGCGTTGTTTTTCGGGTGATTTTATTCGTGAATTGTAAAATCTACACCAAATTTCATTAAGAATGTAAATTTTAGAATATTTTTGAAGCGAAGCTTTTTTACGGACGTTGTGCGCTTTGCCGCAGAGGAGTAAACAGAGAAAAACGTGATCCTCACCGTCACCGCTTCCATTATAATACCCTATTGGTGAGTATTAAACCTTCCCTCGCTATACCATATAAATACTAGCGGACCCGTCCCGGCTTCGCTCGGGTGGTATGAAATTATGATTTAATAGCGGTCACCCATTACTCCGCTCACGTATATTTAGTATAGCTGATCCGGCAAACGTTGTTAATAATTTCTAGGAATAATTACATTACTCACTCGCTTCGCTCGTTCGTTTGAATTTTATTAATACAGTACTCACTCGCTTCGCTCGTTCGCTTGAATATTATAAATACACTACTCACTCGCTTCGCTCGTTCGCTTGAATATTATAATTACATTACTCACTCGCTTCGCTCGTTCGTTTGAATTTTATTAATACACTACTCACTCGCTTCGCTCGTTCGCTTGAATATTTTCGCCTACTCACTCGCTTCGCACGTTCGCTTGAATATTATAAATACACTACTCACTCGCTTCGCTCGTTCGCCATATATGTATTTTTTAAAGCTTAATATAAAAATCGCGATTAAAAATCAGGGGTTGATCGTATAAGGGTGAAAATTTAGAGTTGTATGTATTTTTCAATGCTGAATCATGAAAAAATTAAAACAAAAAATTTTGTCCAAAAAATAAAAAAAAAAATTTGGGGTGGACCACCCTTAACATTTAGGGGGATAAAAAATAGATGTTGTCCGATTCTCCACCCTACCCGATAAGCACACAAAATTTCATCAAAATCGGTCTAGCCGTTTCGGAGGAGTTCAATAACGCACACCGCGACACGAGAATTTTATATGTAAGATAGCAGCTTACTTTAAAGTTTGCGTGGCGTCGTGATTAGAACACTCGCTTCATACGCAATACGTCCCGGGTTCGAATTTCCGTGCAGCAACAATAATTATAGTTTTTTTATTTTTATGAATAGTAGTATTGTCTTATTATTTTTTATTTATATTATTTTTTATTTTTAGATTAATATATTTATTAATATAATACAAAAATATATAAAATGCTTAGAAGCTTCGCTTCTGTCGGACGTCCCACGACGCCGCTCTGCTTTTTTTTTTACTAAACCGATACACGTTAATTGAAAAGATAACCAAACTATTGAGGTTTATGTAAACTATTTCGTAGAGCTTAAGTAGTTTTGCTTCACCATTTAATTAGTAGAGTCTCGATTATCCGTCACTACTCACTGATGGGACCGACTGATGGTAGACAAACGAAAATATCTATATGGCGTTCTATGGCTCCTCTATTACAAGCCCCCAGTTCTCAGATTCTGATCTGAGAATTAGTAAAAGCAAATAATACAAAAAATAGGTATATACGTGCAACTCTTGACAGTTTGCATATACATTCCTACGGCAGTCAATAAAACAGTACCATCTATGGGCTCGGGGTGTCGACTATATAGCAACAATTGGCTACATTATTTCTCACCTTCTCTAATGTAATATTTATTTTCCTTTGCTACGTGGCAAAATTGAAATAATCAATCATAATATATTGTTACACAAATAAAATGTAGTGGCGCATCAGTCAGGGTGACGACTATTGTACTACCGATTTAAGTTCACTGGCGTAGAACTATTGACATTGCAACAAGATGTATGTACTACTCTAGCGGCGTTAGCTATGCTCTGGCGGCGATAGCTGGAACATACATGGCACGGCAAACGCTGAATGGTGAAATTGCTATAAAGGCGAAAAACGGGCATGTCTTGAACCCGGTTTTCTGGCAGGTTCCACAGCGGAGGGGAGGTAAGGGAGAACGGCGGGCGCAATGACGCGGCGTGTGACGTTTGTTTGGCGTGAATTGAATGTGTAGAAGTTAGCATATATTGGTAATTGTGTGAATAGAAATAATATCGATAACAATATCGTTTCAAGGTACATATAGTATTTTACAATATGTCAAAACATTTTTTGCAATTCAAATCGCGCGTGGCGCCAATGTATTTATTGCCACTTTTAGGCCAGAGTCGCACTTATTATAAATTCTATAGTATATTTGGTAAAAATATCATTTGGATTTTCAATTTATTACAAAAAAATAAATTTAATATGCTAATTAATTGTATTCGACCTAAATAATCGTAGCTGTTAGTGAAAAACCCTCCGAAAATACTGAAATGACGAATGCAGGATGAAACCAACGCAGTTTGAATAAAAATTCAACATAACCTTAAAATCTTGTTTATTAATATTTTCTAGTTAAACCTTTCGAAATGCGACTGCGATAGGTACAGGAATACTCCAATTTTTGAGTTTAAAATGCATACGAGAAAAATATCGCAATAGTTGAGGTTTCCCTGTAATTTTTAGTGAAATAGATTCATAACTATATTTAAAGAGCTAGACTTATTTCGTTAACTAAAAAACGCATTTTAAAATTACAATTACAGAAAATGCTCGAGTATGCAATATAGTCATCAAAGAAGTGCGCCGGATAACAGAAAGTTGGATAAGTGAAATTATACTGTACTTGCAATGAACTTTCTGGACTTTTTTTACTTTTATTGCTTACATTTAATTTGCTGCTAAAACCTGTTATAACTTTATAATGAGGAAACATTTGTATGCTTTGTAATACAACACTTCATTGTGGATTTAAATAAATAAATTATCACGCAAAAACCGAGATGTTTTTTTAACTTTTATAGTATTATTTGTGGACATTTTTTTCTACTCTAAGGGGTGTATATATTCATCTTGAAATGGTAAAATTATTTGTATTTTTACTTATCATTTATTTAACTTGCCTTGTGAATTTTTCATTCATTCGATGCATATTTCCTCAATATTTCGAATAATCGTAGAATAACAGACCTGATTTTTTTCGCTACGTAGATTTTGAGTTGAAAATGGCTGAAAATTAATAGAAGCCACGCTAAGCAAATGAGTGCTTTGAGCTATTCATGTGTAAATTGACAATATTTTAGCAGTTTCCCAGAGTATAATTTGCAATCTATCTATCTCTATAGAGGATGATTCAGAAATAGCGGCGGAAAAAATTCCATAAATCAAAGGGGCTTAAATAATCACTATCCTAAAATATGAAGAAGAAAAAAAATGAAAAAATTTTTATTAGAAAAATTGTACCCGCCACTGACGAATTAACTGTCATAGTATGCACTCGTTACAGATTAACTAAATACATACAAACCTTTCTCACTGATTATGTAACTGCTGTAACATTTGAATAAAATGCATAATTTTATAATCAGTTGTTACCGATTGCTCTGCCGTGATATTCAAAAAACAGTATGGCATATTTTACGAATTTTGAAAAAACAGACATGGTTTTATTATACAGTGAAGCTGGCGAAGTAGAAGCACGCAGACGGTTTGCTGACCGTTGTCCCGGACGTCGTGTCCCTGAAGCACGCACTTAAAAATAGTTTGTGAGTTTGTGAATTAGGTACATTGTTTAATAAAATTTCCAAAATTTTATGTAAGTACATGCAGTCATTGTGTATTATTTTTTCTGCTCAGAATTTTTTGACATTAATAACTTCTAATGTCACATACTGAGGTGGCATTTTAGCAATATTAGTTGAAACGGAAAAACTCGGAAGTGGCATGTAGTATAACTATGTTAAGGTCTCGGACGCCGTAAGTCAGGTGGTCGTGCGGAAAAGTTACCAACAGCTATAAACGCCTGCCAGCCCAGGTTCGAATCCCGAAGGATTTTAATATTTATTTTTTTAATTAAGGAAATATTGTATAGGTAGGTATTGGATAATAATTTAAAATATAAAAAAATAAAATTACAATTATTTTATTTTATTTATTATATTTTACAAACATTTGATTTTATAAGATAAATAAATGTGTGTGTTTCTTTCCATGACAACGAATAAAATTATTTTTGTTTAACGATATTCACGTCATCTGTCTATACCCGCGATGTAGACATATCCGGTTTTTTTATCTATTTCGTTGTAGTTACTGTGCATAGGAGATCATTCTAAGACACCCTATATAGTTTAACATTAGTTGATTGTAATAATTTAAATATCTATGAGGATCAAAAATAAAAAAAAAATTGTCATGACTGCCGTTGGTGAAATATAATTTGGTTGAAGATACGCTTTGAGCGATTTTCCAATAAACGGTGACAAAGACGGCAATAACTATAGGGACCTACCGCAGAAATGAAACTAGATAATATTATTTTGTACCAATAATGTCCTTTAAAGAATAAGAAAAATATGTCAATATGTCTGAACAAAATTGAGACCATTCTTTTTATGAAACATAATCAAATCGAATGAATTTTGTGGTGGCAAGGCATAGTGACTTACGTCAGAATTTCTGATAAAATATGACTAATGACAATTTGATCCTCTTTTGCTATTACAGAAAAGTACTACAAAACAAGCTTCCAATATGAAAAGTAGTCGGGTAAAAATTGTTCATTTTTAACCGACTTCAAAAAAAGGAAGGTTCTGTTTTTCCCTAGTATGTATGTATGTACGCGATTTTTTCAGAAACTACACGACCGATTTTCACGTTTCTTTTTTTATTTAATAGGGCATACCTTGGGGGTGGTTCTTATATAAATTTTACCTAAATCGGTTCAGTAGTTCGACTGATTTTTTAAAATTATTGCAATTATTACTATTACAGTTTTTTGTGATTTTTTTAAAACGTGGCGTAAATAACAAATGAATAAAGTTATAAATGAGCATTAATATTTAGTATATATATAGGTATATATTCTTAATCGACATCAAAAAAGGAGGAGGTTCTTATTCGGCACCTAAGTTTTTTTATGTATATGAATTTCACTAATATCTCCTGTATTTGTGAACCGATTTTAATGATTATTGTTTTATTTAATAGGGCATACCTTCGGGGTGGTCCCATATAAATTTTTTTCAAAATTTTCATATAGCCAGTGTTATTCACGCGATTGAGACATTTATCAAATTTAATTCAGTTTTTAAGGCTACAGGGGTGCACAAACTGCAAGCAAATAATTTGTAAACATACATAACACCTATATTACCTCTTGTCCTTCGACAGTCAGGTAAAAAATTACGAGATTCGGCATATATTACTTTGCTTTTAGACTACAGAATTTTATCTTCAAGTTTTCACTCAACTAGTTTGCTAAATGTTCCGTAAATAAGCCGAGAATTATCTGGCGGCAGGTATTTTATTATAAGTATGAAAAAAATGAAAGGCAAAGAAACAATAGGTAGATATAATAACTAAATTGTCAATTTTGAAATGTTTCATTGTAAAACTAGAGAAAGTATGTCTTATTTAAACAGAGTAAGGAGATGTAAAAACGTTTCATATCTATATACGGGATGTTTCACGAGGAATGGAAAATACTTGGGGATTTTTTTTAGATACGTTGCATCAAATACATAACAGATATGTGGAATGACCTGACTACACCAGAGTTGTTAGAGATTTTGGATCTGGATATGGATATATTAGGGCTCTTTTATGGGTTTCGTTTATGGATATGGATATGAAATTATTTCGGATATCTTATAGTTTTGGTTATGGTTACGAAGCTCCATAACATCCCCGGTCTGCACACAGACAGATACACAGACTTTTTTTAAAAATGTGTCTTCGCACTCCAGGGACCATAAGTAGGGAAAATATTGTAAAATTATGAAAAGTGAATTTTGACCTAAATTAGTAGATTATAAGTACTACTACCCATATACTTGTGGAGTTGGAATTATAAAAACTCAATCATTGATGAGCTAAAACAATGGTCATTAATCTTATTTTACGTTTGAAATGGCTGTTTTGTTCTTTTTATTTAAATACAGTGGCATAACGCAAACTCTTAAGCCCCCCCTTCTCCTCAAAATTAAATTCGAATCCCTTATCGCAATACATTTTGCAGTTTATAGTACGTACCACGTTTGTAAAAGTAGTTAAATATATCGACCAGGTGGGGCCCCTATGATGGTTAGACCTCCCCGCTACTCGGGGTCTGCGGGGGTGTACGTTACGCCACTGTTTAAATATGTAACTTGTAACACGGGCAGCCAGAGAAAAGGTGGATTATATTTCAACGGTTTTTACATTTTCAATAATCCCTTTTCAACAATGAGTTTCCCAACCGCGAATTCAAAATAATGTAGCAAAAATTAAATAAAATGGTTATACATGAACGTATTTCATGCGCCGAGAGTTTCGTATATCATTTCCAAAATAATAATTGATGAATAGAATAAACAAAAACACTTAATTAGCGCGAAAACACATTTTAAATTACAATATGTCGTTCGTTCACCGAAATTGGTTTTCCCTAAAAACTGAAAAAATCGCTATACTCAAATGATTCTCCTGTTCATCCTGAAAGCATTTTTAATGCGTTCTTTGTGTTTATTTAAAAAATAAAAAATTAAAAAAAAAATAGAATCTCCTTCAAAAAAAGAAGAAAATAATAACATTTTGAGGTCGGCGCCAATTTAATTGCTAAAACTTTTTATATACCTACCATTCTACTTTCATTGGCGCCGAGCTCAAAATATTATTATTTTCCTCTTTTTTTATAGTGGCTTTTAAATTTTATATTTATTTTTTTTTTACTTTTTAGTGCCTTAACAACATGTAGTTTGCACGTTATTAACCGACTTCGCTGTGTCAAAATTGACATTTACCTTAACTGTGTTACACCCCGTTACTCACTTTTTAATAAAATCAGTCGAACTACTGAGCCGATTTAAGTAAAATTTATATATTGTGGTTTCTGAAAAAATCGCGAACATACACACATACATACATACTATAGGGAAAAACAGAACCTTCCTTTTTTTGAAGTCGGTTAAATAGTTTATTTGTAACAATATACCATATTATGCAAACCTTAATAATAATAATGCATTTATTTAATCCGAAGGAAAGGAAACATTTCATTCAACTTTCCCATATTGACATGATATAATCCCGTCAGACATAGTCCTCTAGCTGCAGAATGACAATATACACTTTATGAAATGAATTTTTTTTTCACCAAATCGTTTTGTGTTCTGTTTCTAGGTGCTGTTGGGAGGTGGAAGGCGTCACTGGCTGCCAAAAGTGGCTCGAGACCCGGAGTTGACAAGCGAGGAGGGGCGCCGGCTCGACGGCCGAAACATGATAGACGACTGGGTACGCGACAAAAAGCGACGCGGTCTCCGGGCTGAATACGTCTGGAACAAAGGACAAATGGACGAGGTCAATCCTAGACAAGTTGACTACTTACTCGGTTAGTTCAAAATTTAGACTATAGAAAGGATAAACATAAAATAACTAAATTTCTTGAATCAGAGGATGTGGATTTATTTTATTGTAGATTATAGTCGCGTTGAAAACTTAGGTCATTAGCGTCTTAATTACATCAAACAACATATTACTTAAAACTAAATGACATAACAAAACATCTATGAGCGAGGTGGGATTAGAACTCACGACAGCTTGCTCCAAAAGGCCAGCACGCTGACCATTACACCAAGCTGTCCTAGAGGAAGTGGAACAATAAACAGTGTAATAATAATCAATTGCAACGTTTCGCTGACTATATTTCAGTTTCTTCAGGCTCTTGATATCTTCTTATAAAAACACTTTCTCAATTATACGCATTGCTTATTGAATTTAACATATAATTTCTTATGAAAATTTTTCGTTGGAAAGCAGCCAATTGATAATTGATTCGAAACATATTGAAAAAAATCATTTTACGAACCATAGTCACAGTCAGGACTCTAACCTGAACCTTTCCACTTTCGCGGCGGAATGAGCTTACATTTACTCAACCGTGACAAGATTACTAATCTAACATTCTCAAAACAAACAAAAAAATTTCAATTGCAATTCAGTTGTATAAATCTATTAATTTGTCTTAAAAAAATCAAACTCGTTGGTTGATTTCTATACTGTGTTTTATATATGTATCTAACATGTAGATTATCTTACGATATCTACAAGATATACTTATTTCTAGAATATTATGTAGTATTACCAATCTATGGTTATTTACAACATTGATATATCTAGGTACTTTTGTATTTAATATATCCCATTTAAGGGTATTTGAAATAATTTTCACTTTCATGTTGAGCTCTCGCTAGAACGAAGATTCACACCTACTACCTAGCTATAATAAATTAACTCTCGCATGTAGTGAAAATCAATTGATTCCGAAATATATAAGGAGAATGTTAGATTAGTAATCTTGTCACGGTTGAGTAAATGTAAGTTCATTCCGCCGCGAAAGTGGAAAGGTTCAGGCTAGAATCCTGACTGTGACTATTGCTGGTAAAATGATTTTTTCCTAGTATGTTTCGAATCAATTATATAATTGGCTGCTTTTTAACGAAAAATTTTCAATTGCAATTCAGCCGTATAAATCGATTAATTTATAATTTATTATATTATATAATTATTTTCTTCTGCTAACGATTGAATTAAGTTCATAAATTAATCCAATAAATATTTTCTATGATTTCAATAGAATAGGGTATTTGATTAAAATTTTTTTGTGTTATATTAATAGAACAGTAAATTCTGAACAAGATGACTACTAAATTTCATTCTGTTTTCAAATAAGCTCAAAATTAATTTTTGAAATATTTATGCTAGCCCCGCCCGCTAAAAATCGTTTTTGTTCTACTGAAGTATGACGTCATAATTTTATGAACGTGCGTTTATATTATTATCTAAGAACCCAGAAACAGAGTGTTGAAAAATACCGTTTTGTATCTATGTAAACATGGGTCCGTTGCTATGGATACATTTATAGTTTACTTAAAATTGACGTCACGCGGTGTCACGTGACACATAGATTAAAAATTATGATTTTATTTATCTAATTAAATATGTTTACGAAACTTAATTAATAAAAATAAAAACTCTAATTAATATTTTAGAGCATAAACTTTCATTATAACAAAGTTTCATATCTTATTCTGATCATTGGTAAATACCCTATTATCGCTAGACACTTGGTAGAACATGATTGAATAAAATAAAATATAAATACACTTGAAAAATTCTACACATTTATTAATCTCTACGATCGTTTCGGTTTATAGTACACATTGTATAGATCTAAATCATAACTTTAATTCAAGTAACCTTAAACCCTTATCTACATATCTGCAATAAAGTTAAAAAATTTGGCAATTGTAGAAAATTTGGAAATACAAAAAGCTATTAAAAATAACCAAAATTTGGTATCAATGATCAATTAAATTTTATACTGTCACCCTCCTTCAAGTAATAACTAATTATGTTTAAGCTATCTGCATTATTTTGTTATTC
Organism: Mongoloraphidia duomilia; assembly: GCA_039654895.1. Lineage (NCBI taxonomy): Eukaryota > Metazoa > Arthropoda > Insecta > Raphidioptera > Raphidiidae > Mongoloraphidia > Mongoloraphidia duomilia. The sequence goes on along the minus strand of CM077516.1, from coordinate 34,159,837 downwards.
AGGTAATTTTACACCCCAGATTTTATCTGGGTTAACTATAAATATTTGTTTGCTAGACTTTATAGACTTTGGTTTTAGTTTGAACTCTCCTGATGATGGGCTAGAAACCCGAAACGAACGTTAAGATTAATAAATGTGTAGCATTTTTCAAATGTTTGTGTAAATATTTTCTATAAAACAATTCCTCTGATCCAACAAATTTAATTAATTCATAATGGAACTGAATAATAGTATTATAAACAGAAAATGTTCTCGTATACAAACAATCATCTAGGCTTGAGAAAAGCCGAGCCGAGCAGGTAGCAAAGCTGTTGATGATATTGCGTTTCTATGGCTTCTCGATTACAAGCCCCCAGCTCCGAGATTCTAATCCGAAAACTGATAAATCTATCTGTTAAATTTTTATAAATTGAAAATATCGGGAGCTTGTGGCGAGAAAAGGTGTTGATTCCTTTATCTCTTGATTGTTTGATCCTTATCATTTTGTATCTGGCACATGCGATTAATTCCTTGAAGCCAAAGGGGGGTTTAATAAAAAAATTAAAAATATGGATTGCCGCTGAACCTAAATAACCCTAACTAACAGTGGCCTAAAAATGCAAAAACAATCCATTCTTTCTTCGGGAGTTTTTGCATTACTGGCTCCCTGGGTTTGCACGCTGTTTTTTCACCGACTTTAAAATAAGATACCTATGTGTATTATTTCAGAAACTACTGAACCGATTTGGATAAAACTTCTTCCATACTGTTTAGAATTGTATGAAAAAGATTCGTACACCGGTCATAATTTCCGATTTTATTCGGGTGACCTCGTGTTGTCTACAAATAATAAGCGTGGTTGTGGTGAAAGAAACCGGTATCGATCTGCTTCTCCACCATTATAACCAATTTCCTGATACCGTGCTCTATCTTTATTTAATATGAGTTGTTTTACCTCGGAGGTCTAAGTATATAAGTAGGTGCTTTTAGGCTACCGAATTACTTATTCAAAATAAATTGTACTGTTTAAGCTTTTTTAATTATCAAAGCAACGAATAAAAAACCGCTTAGCTTTATATAAATAGCACTCTTCGTTTAAAATGTTCGCTACATAAAAAAAAGAAATAAAATACGTTAATTGAACTAATTCCGAATTCCTCATAAAAGAATAAAATATAGTTTTTCCCTCCGTTTTACGATCAAATTGAATATACGATAAATAGGGTAGGTTCTACCCTATCTATATTCAATTTGAAGTCGGCGTAATTAAACAATTATAGATAGAGAAATAATTACGCCGCTTATCTAATGAGCCATTTTCCTTAGAGTAGTTCTTTCAATTATCCACGAGAGGCAGCACTTGTAGTAGGGACATAACATTAATTATTCCCCATTAGTGTCGTGACATTTTAGTGGAATAACTTAATTATAAAATTATTATTGTTATTAAATTAATTAAATAATTAAAATAATTATTTTAGGAATGAAGGAAATAAACACGAAGTTTATGTAATTAGTTCAATGCCAACGCCATTAAGTTATACCACTAGAATGATACGACACTAACTGGGAATAAATAATGTTTGTCTCTACCACAAGTGTTGCCTCTCGTGGATAACTGAAAGAACTATACTCTCAGGAAAATGTCTCATTGACAGTAGATAGGAGAAATGGTTGTAAAACACATTGAAAAATGACGATTTTATCCTTTTTGGAGGCATTTTAATTGTTTTAAAACTATTTTTTAAAGTATCAGTTCTGAATACAATCGAAATTGCAACAAAGAAAAGCTGAACATTCGTAAATACGGAATTTCTTTGTTTTCAGAAAATTCATGTCCTCATACTATTTTTAACTTAGTACAGACATGTAGGTACTGTTATACTGCGTTGCAGAAAGTTTTATTGGAAAAAAATGGTTAGATTGTGATAATATATTTAATGTTTATAGACGTGGGAACAGTCTAACGTCGTTGTCAAACTTTTTTATTGTGTATTACATTAGATTGTATTCACAGAAAAACAAATGATCAATTTATAGAAAATAAACGATCCTACACAACTCGAACTAACTTTCCTATGTAGGAGTAGGTATTACAAATCGTTAAGGAGGACAGCTTAGTGTAATGGTCAATGTGCTGGCCTTTGGAATGAACTGTCGTGGGTTTGAATCCCACCTAGCTCATGGATGGCTTGTGATAAAAAAATCAGCTGTTCTTTTGTTCTGAGGTAATTGATTTGTCAAAAAGAAATGAGTTATGTGACAAGCATGCTTAGGTTGAATTTTATGTGTGAAACCATAATACGAAACTGTGGAAACGAAAAGCAAATTTAATATAAATATTTAATACTAACCGTTACCCGCGTCGTCGCACACGTTAACAGAAATTTTATTTTATTATTATTATTATAATATTATGTCAAATGTCAGTATTATTGAGATTGGAATGGTCACGCGCCGTCCGATCGACTGGAATTTTTTTAATGATATGACTTTATTGTTGTTTGTTTTAGTTTTCTATATGAAAACTTTTAACTGCACCTACTTTTTCTTATTATTCAGCAGAAAAGTTTTAAAATGTTGAGTAAGTTAAATTACAAACACAATGAACAGTTATATTCAGCGCAGCGCTGTTCTTTTGTTTTACTTTAAATATAAAATACAGTTTTGCGACTTTGAAAGCTTTGTATTCAGGTTCGGAAAAACAGTTCCTGTCTGAAACTATGATATAAAAAATTAATTTTTCACTTACTTACGTCCTCTGGTGAGAAAAGTTATTCGAGTGGGAAATTCTTTTTTTTTAATAAAACAAACGCGTAGAGGAATTTTAGATGCATTTGAATCGTTTCCAGGAAAACTTACAAAGAGAATAGGGTTTTTTAATAAAAAAATGTTTTGACATAGATCGAAAGACCACATATGTATAAGTAATTAATGTTATAGCAAAACTATTTTTATTTTTCTCTTTATATACCTAATAGATAATTAAAAAATTATATTTAAATATTAATTTTTATACTAAGTTCGAATTACGGGCCGAAAGAGTCTGAATGCGCGTAACGTCATAAAGTTTTACCGATGTATTGTCTTTATATTCATGGTTTTTAAGTTAAAAGTTTATAATTTTGATAGTTTGTATTATATTGTGAGGTAGCTTAAAAAGCTGTATATCAAGATTACCGTTACCTGGCGTATAAAAGTACCAAATTTGGTATGAAGGTACCTTAGGGTATAACAATAAGTGTTAGCCTAGGAGCCCTCTCGAATTTCTTAAAACAACTTTTTTTGCTTTTTTCGAAATATCTTAGAAATTGTCGACTTAAGCGATGCTTCCTGGCCTATGTAATGTTTTACAACTTTTCTAATGGCAAACGCGCTGTACAGCTTCTTGAAAATCACGCGCATTTTGCAAACTTTGTAAGCAATGGTTAAAATGTAATATCCTGTTTTACAACGCTGCTGTTGAAAATTCAATTTAGTTGGTTGAAATTGAGAGTTTCAAGTTTCAACCCTAGGGATGAAAATTTTCAATTGTCGGTTTTCTCTGTTTTTTAATGTTGTTAAGAGGGAGATAAAGCAATTCTTCAATTAGCACATAATATTCGAAAACGTCAAAATGACAGCCGTAACCCCACAAAAATTGCACATGGATCTGACAGATCCAATATTTTTTTGCGCGCCCAAATTGCAGGTACCTCAAATCGAATTGTCCATAGAGTTGTTGTGAAAAATAATATGCATTTACTCGGAACGAAACAGCGTTTGCAACGCGTGTGAATTGCTGCCCTCGTTCCTTGGGCAGCAAATTTCACACTAGTTGCAAACGCTGTGTTTCGTCCCTTTTAGTGCAATGTACTTTAATAGCCTTATTTAGTGTACTTCATCGAATTTGAAATTGAAAATACATATGCATATAAAGCAGCTATTTTATAGTGGGTATGTGGCAAAAAATAAAATACATACACAAATACACATACATTCGTGTCAAAACCGGAAATAATACGAGCGAAGTCGTGGGTAACGGCTAGTTAATTTTGTAAAATCATTTACACAAGAAATATTTGTTGAGTCAAATAACTCCTTTGCTGTTTTTATTCATAAATCTCTATATACTTGGTCTTTGAAAATTGCCAACCGGAATTGACAAAGTATTTTATGTTAAAAAAATTAATTAAATTTTAATCCATCTATTTATGAGTATGGCATACCTACCGTCGTCCTAAATCCACCCCTTTAACCAATAAACTGTTTCCAACCGGGAACTGCTCTTTGTTTTAAAAACTAAGCTCAACAATTTTTAATAAATTTTTTTCAGGAAGACATTCTTTAAATCACCAATTTTTGACGTGAATAACGTCTAATGCCTCATACTTGGTCAGCATTTTAGAAATATTAGTTGTTACGGAAATAGAGGGAAGTAATTGTCATGTGAAACAAAATACAACATGTATTACTTATGTTAAAGTAAGCCAGCTGTGGCTGTGTGGTAAAGCAAAAGTCTACCGACAGTTGCAAACGCCATGCCCAGTTTTGAATCCCGAAGGCTTTTAATATTTTTTTTATAATGAAAATATTATATATACAAGGTGATTCTGTAATGAGTACCATAAATGATACAGGATGTACCTACTGTCAAAATAATACGAAAACCAAGAATAACTTTTTTTCCAAAAGTGCTTCCCTAACAAGATACAGGGTGTTAAAGGGTCGATTTGGAGAACACTTATTTGCTCGTATCTTTTAACTGGGTTGAACAATTTAATTCATTTTTGGTAGACATCTAATACATAATAAGGACCGTAAACGGACAAAATTTTGTTGCATTTGAACAACCCAGTGGCGTAGAATTGGGGGTCATGTTCCAAGGGAGGACACTTTGAAAACTTACTTTAATTTTATTTTTACTAATTTTTATTTTTTTGTTAATTAAACTTTATTACCTAGATGTATTCGACTTTAAGTATTTTATTTGTTTGTTAATAAAACTTTTTCTGTGATAACTTTGCAGCCTGGTATTTCACATAGTGACACGCAAGTCAGAATATCTCGGAAACGGACACTTCTGGGCAAATGAAACAAGTGTACCTTTTTTGTTGTATTTGAACCAATAATACTAAAAAACCAAAGAAAAATGGAAAAACCCAACAGCAACTTTTTTTGGGGGGCAAAAGTGTCACATGATCCCCAATTCTACGCCACTGGGTTGTTGAAATGCAACAAAATTTTGTCCGTTTACGGTCCTTATTATGTAGTAGATGTCTACCAAAAATGAATTAAATTGTTCAACCCAGTTAAAAGATACGAGCAAATAAGTGTTCTCCAAATCGACCCTTTAACACCCTGTATCTTGTTAGGGAAGCACTTTTGGAAAAAAAGTTATTCTTGGTTTTTGTATTATTTTGACAGTAGGTACATCCTGTATCATTTATAGTACTCATTACAGAATCACCTAGTATATATATTTATAAAATAAAATATAAAATTACAATTATTTTATTTACTATATTTTGCGAATATTTGATTTTATAAAATAAATAAAAGTGGATGTATTTATAAAATTATTTGTGTTTGACGGTATTTACGTCATTTGTCTGTACGTGCGAATGCGATACAGACATACCCATTTTTTTGTAATGTTATGCAATAAATCTCAATTTTTTTCATAAATATATATACTCGTATATATAATAGGGTTGGTTAGGATAATGTCTTGTTAGCATAGTTGAAAGAGAAAGAGAGAGATTAAATTATAGACGGTCAACAACTGAGATCATTAGCAGTGCAATCATATGCCATTGAAACTAGTGAGGTCTACTTGACCGGTTGACATTCAGTTCTGTTTGGTTCGTCTATTTGTTTCGCGATTATGACCAAATACGAGAAATTTGACGGGGACAATTTCTTTGAACTCAGATGTCACGTTGGGTGCCAAAAAGTTACCTACTGTTTGAAATAGGGCACTTGCACGAAACATTTTTTTAGCTATACATTAATAGAGCAGAAAATGCTTTACAAAATGGCACCTAAATCATTTTATTACTTCCCACCTCTACTATGGTAGGGAAGTAATGGATTCAGTCCGAAAACAATATTTCGAGATTTTAACAGATTTTCACGTTTTGAGACCCTAGCAATCGTTTAAGATCATTTTCTGACTGATGTCTGTATGTGTGTGTGTATGTGTGTATGTGTGTATGTGTGTATGTGTGTGTGTGTGTATGTGGTCAATTTTTCGCCTTCGATATCTTAAGAACGGAACAACATACGGGCATGCCGATTGTTCTATTGTGTTTATCAGCCTTTAACTTAGATCTGATTAGATTTTGAGTCAAATCGGTTCAGTGGATCCTGAGATATTCAAAAAAACGTCCTCAATGTCACGTATTAACATAGGTAAAAAAAAATATAAATGAATTCTAGATGTTATAATATGAAAAAAATGTAAATATTTTTTTTCTCTAAAATGTATAGTTTTCGAGAAAAAAAATATTTTACTAAAAAAAATAAAAATTGTACGTAAATCAAGGTAACCATGATTTTTGCTATATTAAGCTAGCCATCAATAGATCACCAAACAAAAAAGAGGGCCATGCTTTTTTCAAAGAATAAAAATTAAATTGTGTTTTAAAGACCACCAACAGCTAAGGTTATTTGGGCCTAGTCAAAGAATAAAAAAAAGAGTGTTTATTTTTTGCGAATATTTACTAGGTGGGAAGTATAGGACTGGTCATCAGTCGAATTTTTTTTTTTAAATATTCATATAAGTCTCGTCTGTTAAAAAGCGTTTTTGATCGTGACATCACAGGCCTACTATGTAACTATACTGTCTAAAAACCTAGGAAAATACTGTTGAAAAATACTATATTGTACCTACCCATAGAGCCCGATTACTCTTAGAATGACACAGTGACGTCATCAGTCTATTCGTGACAAAGCACCGCCCTCACTTAGCAACAGACTGTCTACTTGACAACGGTTACCCTCTCTGTTGCTCTCTAATGAATGATTTGTAAATTATAGACGCTCGACAACTGTGGTCATTAGCGTCTGATCTGCTGCTCTCTAATGGTTTTTACCATGGACGGCGTGTATGAGTTCAAATAGGCGGAAACCGGAACAATAGCCTTTGTCGAGTGATGACGTCTCGGTGTCATTCTTATAGTATAATTGAAGGGGCAAGTGGAAGAAGGGGTCATGTTACAAAAACACTTTATAGAGATAATTAAGTTTTAGTGAAATTAGTTGGCATTTTTTAACAAATGCTTATAGTAAAACTTGGCTTGTTCAATTAGTAGGAATAGTTTATGAATTGTTTTTAGGAGTGAGGGGATTTTAGATTTCATTTATTTTTTTGACATTTTTTTTGATTTAATTGTACTTAACCCCTTTTTCCATTTACTGACATGCTGATAATAGGTAAAATAAAAACGAAATAAGGGTCAAATACTTTATATTTCATTTAAATCCTTTTGAAAAACCACAGCACCCTTTAGAACTCTCTGAGTTCTAACGCGATCTATATCGAGAACTGTCCAGAACTCACTAGAACTCCGTTATTTTTTGGGAAAATGGAAAAAATCACGGCGTTTTTTTCGATTTCTTTGAGTTTGCCATTTAAATCCTTTTGAAAAACTACAGCACCCTTTTGAACTCTTTTAGTTATAACGCGATCTTTACCAAGAACTGCCCGGAACTCACTAGAACTCCGTTATTTTTGGGGAAAATGGAAAAAAATCACGGTGTAGGCGCGTTTTTTTCGATTTCTTTGAGTTTACCTTTTAAATGCTTTTGAACAACTACGGCACTCTTTAGAACTCTCTTAGTTCTAGCGCGATCTCTTTCGAGAACTGCCCAGAACTCACTAGAACTCCGTTATTTTTGGGGAAAATGGAAAAAAATCACGGTGTAGGCACGTTTTTTTCGATTTCTTTGAGTTTGCCATTTAAATCCTTTTGAAAAACCACAGCACCCTTTAAAATTCTCTTAGTTCTAACGTGATCTCAATCTAAAATTGCCCAGAACTCACTTGTTCTCCGGTATTTTGGGGAAAGTGTGAGATATCACCATATATATAAGTTATTTTTTACTCGGAAGTTTACCCGGAACTATTCAAATTTTTGTCAGAGAACTCTAGAACTATCGTTTCTCTATCGAAATAACTGCTCAAAACTCTTTTTTGGTGAAAAAAGAGTGCTGCGTGAAGTTAGCACCCCCAAAACGTTTTTTTTTTTTTTAATTTTTGCGCTTAAATCGATAGAACTATTTTTAATTTTATTTAGGAACTCCTAAAACTTTACAGAACTCCATAAATTTAACTGTTTTTCCGAAAAAAGAGTGCCCTGTTATGCCAATATGATATTAAAAAGCCATGTTTTGGAGCGGATGAAGGGGTTATATGGGCACATAGCTCCTTCTACCATAGCAGTCTTGTTAATGAGGGTGACATGACTCCTTCTACTACTCTGTATCTCAGTAAATATAATAAACAGAGCCAAATTGGTGATGAGGCAAGTTACATATGCACAAAACTCTTTCATTCATAGCAAAATTGGACTTTTTAAAAAAATGTAACATAACCCCTTCTTCCACTTGCCCCTTCAATTGTATCTCTACGATATCTATTCAAGATGTATAGTGACGTCACACACTGTGTTTTTGATCACATGATTTCTTTTAAAGTTGCTTAATATTTTATTAGTGTATTTGCCATATGGCACATACACTATTGACGTCGGTCGGATGGCGGGACCTAGGGGTCGGACCAACATTTCTCGACGTTTTATAGCCTCCTGAACAATATGGCACCATTTTTGGAAATGTTTATATATATATGTGTGTGTTTGCGGCATAATTCTCGAAAGACTTAATTGATTTGAACGAAATTTTGTACACACGTTGGAATCCATCACCGCACGGAACCTATTTAAAATGGGCCAAATCGGACTATTTTAAGGGTGGTTTTTAGGGGTTGAAAAAAGTTTTTGGGGCCGAAAAAATTTTCAGAATTGTTTCAAAATTGAAATTTAACCTTTTAGTAAAAATCAAAGTGTGCTGCTAAAATTTTAATAAAACCGGCCCGACAGGACCGGACTTACAAATTTTATGAAAACACTAGTTTGCGGATAGTGATTTACTTGCTGAAGGGTGTATTTAATTTGGTACAGAGGTTGCATTGATAATAATATTGAAGTTAAGAAAAAAAATTTTATTTTAAGGGATGTATTAAGGGGTTAAATTTTTATTTTGTCCAAAAACAAACCTAAGTTCACGTATTAAAGCCACAAGGCCTGTATTAGCAAATACACTATATTGTCGGCAGGGTTTGCCACTGCGACCCGAGTTTTTAAATTATTTCGTTTCAGCGAATCGTTCAATGTTTCTCAGATTTTAGAGTTTGGTTCTGCATAATAAAAATGCGATACAAAAATGCATGCAAGTAGGTACCTTATTGGAAAGTTATCTGATTATATACACATTATACCCCCTTAATAAATCATCCAATCAGTATCAATCAACTACAAATCTTAATCAGATTAGAGGAAACACGACACGGAAAGTTCCAGCCTTAAGTGGGCAGTAAAACTTGTCCCCTAAAACGGACCTTCAGCTCCCACACACTTAAAATGAAGATACATATAAAACTGTAATGAGGACAGTCAGGGGTGTAATCTAAAGCTGAAACGAAGGCAAAATGTAAAAAAAATACTACCTTACGTTTTTATTGCTTGTTTTCTTCATTGACGTAGTCGGATCTTAGTTTTTAGGCGCGATCTTAGCGAAGCTAGAAGCGCCTATATACACTCGCTTTGTCTGTACGTCTGTGAATCTGTAACGGATTTTTTGTATCAGTCGTACAGCCCAAACGGGTTAACCGATTTTAAAAAACTTTTTTTTGTTCGATTCCTCTCGGGGTCTATTTGATCCTAACGTCGCCCGATTTTAGAATTTTGGCCCCAGAGGGGTGCAAATTAGAAAAAACGGTGTTTTTTGCTTATAGTTTGCTCAATTTAAGTCAGATCGATTCGAAACCTGTCTTAAACGAAAGAGCAGAAAATTTTAGATAGATTTCATGTATAATATTGTGTCAAAACAGTTTTTTTATACAGATTTATATGATTATTATACGAAATAAATGCGACTTTATCTAATAAATCGCGAACTTGTTTCGGTTGTCCTTGTCTGTTGCACAGTGTGATATGGATATTGGAAGATAGCGTATGCTCTGTCTTATATTGCATTATTTCAATATAGTTATTCAATTTTTTGACTGCTGATGTTTGAATTTAAGTTTAAAAACCCTGGCCTACTGAGTTAAAATGACGTGTAACTAATATATTGACGTCGATCGGATCGGACCAAAATTTCTCGACGTTCATCATACCTTCCCGAACAATTTGACTTTCTCTGTCTCTATGTCTCTTTGTACGCTTATAACTCGAGAAACACTGATCCGATTTAAATAATTTTTTTTTTCAAGTAAATAACTTCTTATGCGACTGCGAGTTTTAAAATATTCTGGCATATGTTCTGGCGTATGTTCTGGCATCACGCAAAAATAAGTAGGTAGTAGATGCTTTGTTTTTTAAACGGTGGTTTTATTTAGCTTGATCCCGTATATTTGTTACAAATCTTGCGATTGATTGAGTTGAAATTTTGCACACCTGTGTAGCTCCGGTGACAATACAATATTATGGTAACTAGCTGACCGGCCCGGCTTCGTCCGGGTGTAAATCGTACTTTTGAATTTTCACCCACTTCCTATGATCCGATTGAGTTGAAATTTTGCACACATGTGTAGCTCCGGTGACAATACAATATTATGGTAACTAGCTGACCGGCCCGGTTTCGTCCGGGTGTAAATCGTACTTTTGAATTTTTACCCACTTCCCATGATCCGATTGAGTTGAAATTTTGCACACATGTGTAGCTCCGGTGACAATACAATATTATGGTAACTAGCTGACCGGCCCGGCTTTCGTCCGGGTGTAAATCGTACTTTTGAATTTTTACCCACTTCCCATGATCCGATTGAGTTGAAATTTTGCACACATGTGTAGCTCCGGTGACAATACAATATTATGGTAACCAGCTGACCGGCCCGAGTTTCGTCCAGATGCAAATCGTACTTTTGAATTTTCACAGGCAAAAGGTCTTTTTCCGGTAACGTTTCGGATAAATGTAATAAAATCAGACTAAGGAAATAAAGCACACTAAAAATTATTAGATCCTTTTGAAAATTAATATTTGAGAGTTTTATAGGACACAAAAAAATAAAATGGCGTCAGATTTCAAAATGGCGCCCATATGTACTTTTTTGTAAACATTATCCGATTCTTTTGAAAATTAATATTTGAGAGTTTTATAGCACACAAAAAAATTAAATGGTGTCAGATTTCAAAATGGCGGCCATATGTACTTTTTTGTAAGAATTATCAGATCCTTTTGAAAATTGATATTTGAGAGTTTCATAGAACACAAAAAAATAAAATGACGTCAGATTTCAAAATGGCGGCCATATATACTTTTTTGTAAAAATTATCCGATCCTTTTGAAAAAGGATATTTGCGAGTTTTATAGGACACAAAAAAATAAAATTATGTCAGATTTCAAAATGGCGGAAATATGTAGAACTCCTTTCCAAAAATTACACGATCCTTTTGAAAATTGATATTTGAGAGCTTCATAGGACACAAAAAAATAAAATGACGTCAGATTTCAAAATGGCGGCCATATATACTTTTTTGTAAAAATTATCCGATCCTTTTGAAAATCGGCATTTGAAAGTTTCATAGGACACAAAAAAATTAAATGATGTCAGATTTAAAAATGGCGGCCGTATGTACTTTTTTGTAAAAATTATCCGATCCTTATGAAAATTGATATTTGAGAGTTTCGTAGAACACAAAAAAATAAAATGACGTCAGATTTCAAAATGGCGGCCATATGTACTTTTTTGCAAAAATGATCTGATCTTTTTGAAAATTAATATTTGCGAGTTTTATAGGACACACAAAAATAAAATGATGTCATATTTCAGAATGGCGGTCATAGGTATATATTTTATTGTAAAAATTATCCGATCCTTTTGAAAATTGATATTTGAGAATTTAATAAGACACAAAAAAATAAAATGGCGTCAGATTTCAAAATGGCGATCAAATAATAACTTTTTAATTGTGTTATTTATATCTTTGATAAATTCGGTTTTATATACAATGCGTAAAAAAAATAGCTTCTGTCCGGTGTCTTACGACACATCATGACTTTTTTATTTAGCCGGTTCCGAGTAACGCTTAATAGTCAACCGTTGCTATGGAAAATTGTTTAAAAAATTCACTGTACTATTTTTGCTATGTAATCCAATACATATTTATATTAGGTCTTATGGCTCATAGCCTACTACAAAATTATAATTCTTCTCAGTGTTATTTTCCCTATGTTCAATAAAACCGTTTACACACAGTACCTACATGAATATCGCGCCTTGTAATTCTTGAATGACTTGTATGCTCCAAAATTTTTTTAATTCTAATTATTTTAGTCTTATTTAGTTTTTATATAAGTATAACCTATTTATTATAATTTTTTAATACTGTCGCTAGTCGAATTACAGCTATGTGTAGCCAGTGGCGCCTGTATAGGTTTGTTTCTTTGACCTTGGTTTCTGTCCGTAGTTTGTTCTGTACTTGTCATCTAGATGGTTATTACATGACCGAATCGACCCACGTTTTCTAGCGTTCTCCATATTGAATTTCCTGCGACGCCATAATATAACCTAGAACACACTCTGGATCAAGACGAATCTAACGACACCTCATTTGTTGAAATAGGTTCAGTAGTTCAGGCTATACGAGAGGTAACAAACCTATTTACTGCTCCCACACATATACTATATACACGCATGCACTGCACACACATAGCCTGTGAGATTCATAACGCTCCTTTTGGCTCTGCCGTAGTCGAGTAAAAATAAACAAAAGTACAATCGCCTTTCTCACATTGCACCAGATGTGCAATTTTGGAGTACATAAACAATGAATTTCTTATGAGATTTTTTGTTATCTTGATTATATTTTCTCTATTTATTTTTTATTTTAGTATTTTACTATCATACAGTGTCAAACTTATAAGCGGGGTGTGCACGTTTATAGCTTTGCAGAGTTTAAAGCACGTAAACAAGATTATATACTTACTTTTGGCGATTTAGGGTTAAAAGCGTTTACGGTTAATGGTTATGGCAAAAAGTGTCACTTGTACCGTGGTTTCATAAAACCGCACCCGATTTGAATCACTCGACGATAGAGTCACTCGAGTTGACTCGAGTCACTCGAAAGCTGAGTAAAAATACATTTGACTCGAGTGCGAGTAAAATAAAAACCACTCGAGTCACTCAAGTGAAACACAACTCGAGTCCCATCACTAATACTTACTATTGTTAACACAGCCCTAGAAACAACGCATTCGGTGTCATTTGTCTCTCAATTTTCTTATTTTTTTGTTCAGCCCGTGTTCTTCGATGGTTTTTCGATTACAATTTCCTCCGGAAAACGATATTTCAAGCTGAGTGCTTTATTGTTTGTTTTTTCAATACAGATACCTACACTGCGTTTGTTATTATATAATTTTAATTTTCAGACGGGCGTATTTCGCATTTTTTTCCGTTATTTATGTAAGTCTTATTTTTATTTACATGACAATGTATACAATGAGACTAAAGTCACTTTTGGGCGGAAACAATTTTAAAAGCAAATGTATGGTCAATTCTAACTTATACCTACAAAACAGAAATGTTGGTTAAAAAAATTTTTTAACAAAAAAAAAACCTCCTTCAAAAAGGCACTAAAAAGAGAAAAATAATGAAATTTTGAGGTCTGTGCCAATTAAAATATGAAGTTGGTTAAAAAAAAAGATATTAATCACTATAGGTACTATACTTTTTAACCGACTTCATATTCTAATTGGCACACACCTCAAAATTTCATTATATTTCTCTTTTTAGTGCCTTTTTGAAGGAGGTTTTTTTTTGTTAAGTTTTTATTTTTTACTTTTTAGTGTCAATAAAAGTAACATTTACCTTAAATAATCACGCGCCGTTACTTACTTTTATTTAAATCAGCCGAACTACTGAACCGATTTTGATGAAATTTCTATGGGACCAATCTGAAAGTATATCTTTTCAAATAAAAAATTATTTTTCAAAATCGGTTCATAAACGACGAAGTTATCCGCGAACACACATAAAACATAACCACATAAAAAATATATACGGTCGAATTGAGAAACCCCCCTTTTTTTTGAAGTCTGTTAAAAATAGACTTATGTCGGGTTTATCGTACAATTTTAACAGGCTGTTTTTTTAAGCACGCTGTTAAATTTTGATTGCTACATGTTCATTGGTTGCTGCATTTTCATTTTGGCAAATTGTTGATCGTTACCATAGCAACCGTCATTTAACAGCTTGGTTAAAAAATAAAATTGTACGATAAACCCACCATTAATATATAGAACTTTAAAAGGGTCTGACTGAAGGCCCAGTTTTTTAGCCGAAAACGAACTTCGGTTTTTTCTCACATTCGACCGAAGCCGAAGGTATAATGCTAAAAAAATGAGGAAAAATACTTTTTTCACAACGCCGCTATTAAAAATTCGATTTTCGGTACCTGTTTAGCGGGTTGAAATTGAGAGTATTCAACCCTAGGGATGAAAATTTTCAGTTGTCAGTTTTCTTTGTTTTTTAACCTTGTTAAGAGAGAGATAGAGGGATTGAGTCGCGCCAACTGTAGTTCGCATATAATACTCTAAAACGTCAAAATGACAGACATAACCCCACATACTTAAATTTCACATGGATCTAACTGATCTAATATTTTTGCAGCTTTTTTGCGCGCCCAAAATGCAGGTACCTCAAATCGAATTGTCAATAGAGTTGCACCCGGAACGAAATACAGTGAATGCAACGCATGTTACTTGCTGCCCTCGTTCCTCACACTAGTTGCAAACGCTGTGTTTCGTCTCTTTTAATGCAATATACCTACTATTTTAATACTCATTGTTGAAAGTTATTTATTTATGTTATTTATTGTAAATTATAGACGCGTCAACATCTGCGCTCATTAGCGTCTTTCAACTACATTAAATAACAACTTTCTTAAAACTAAATAACATCACAAAATATCCATGAGCGCAGGTGGGATTCGAACCCACGACAGTCCAGTCCAGAGGCTGCGGAACCAAATACGCTATCCACTAGGCTATACTGCCCTCTTGAAAGTTATTGCGTTGAATTATTGACAAGTATTTTTTTCTTTTCTTGTTTTTTTAATTATAATATGTATTTTACGTTTGTAGAGTTGTGTGTGTGTGTGATTTATTTAACTTGATTATTCGGATTCGACAAAACCTTGAGCTTGATTTTGACCGAAGTCGATTATTTTTAATTTTTTGTTAAAACAATATCCTATTTATAATAGTATCTTATGTAACTAGTGTCCTAAATACTTCTTTATGCGTCAGGGACGATGTTTTCAGCACGAGTAGTAGGCGATGCGCACACGAGCCTTGGCAAGTGTGCATCGTGACCCGAATACGAGTGCTAAAAACATCGCGCATAACGCATAAAGATATAGCACACGCGTTGCACACTATACTTTATTCAACACATGCATGGTTTTAGACTTTAATTGAATTAATGTCAATGTTAGATTCACTGACAGCAGTAGCTACGTCTCATAATAAAAACATTGGCCTTGATACAATATTCATTTACTTCGTTGCTATAGTAACCATATTTCATTATAGCATCGAAAAAAGGTACATAATAGTTAATTATGTAACGGGTTTTTTGTAAGTGGTTCTCATTATAGCATCGAAAAGCGTTTCATAATAGATCATGACGTCACCAGTCAATAAATGACCACTTAAGATCGGCTTTACATACACGAAAAACAATAAAAGCGTGCATGTGTTGAATAAACAAATATATAGTTAAGGGATATTTTATTTTAAACAAATTTGTAGTTGTCATGAATCTGCAGGTATGTCAATACATTTCCAGATTACATAATAATATAAGCTAGCATTGTTCACATTTGTGCCCTAAATGCATTACTTTGCAAATTACGAATTGAAATATTTTGTTTACTGCCAAAATTGAAAATACATCCACATTTTATATCAACTGGACTTTTTTGTATTAGGTACCGTACAATACGGTACAATTTATTCCAACAAAAGAAATTAATACAGACAAGAACATTTTTTTTTCACATATTTCAATTTTTGAATATGTGCATATTTTATAAGGAATTTTCCAACCCAGTTTGGTTTCTGCCAGCTAGTCATGTTTTTATTTACAACATAAATTATTGATGTTATAAAGTGGCGTGTCCACCTGAGGCATCTTCGGGGTGATCCTCTCCACCAAGAGGCGATCTCGGGGCTAATGCTGCTATGTTGATAAAATCTGGCGAGGAAATGAGGAAGTCCGAGTCAGTTTTACCGCGAGGCACGATTGCCATTTTGTATTGAATATTGAGCTAATGACCTAAGTTGTCGACGCGTCTATAATTTACAATAAAATAAATATTGAATATTGAAGGCAACTCGAAACACAAACAACCATCCTCGCTGCGCGTCTTACTCAGGCTGAGATGCATTTGAGCGCGACGAAAAAGCGACAATAAATGAATATGCGCAGATCTCGGTGCGTCTCGGAGCGAGGCGCATCGAGAAAATGTGACTTGCTTCAACGTGAGGCAGCTTGTCTCGATGAGGCTACCTTACGTGGATACACAGCACAATAAATGTGCCCCACGTGCAGTGTTGCCAGTGCTAGAAAAATTTCTTTAGGCATATCTAGGGAAAATTTGGGTATGCTAGGAAAAAAGGGAATTTTTCGGTAATCTGAGGAATTTTCCAAAATTTGCATCAGATGCCATTTAAGTATTTAAATTTAAAAAAAATTATTAATTTTTTAATTTTTTCTAATAATCTAACATAAACAATATTGAAAAACGAAAAGAACATTTTTTTAAAGCCATAGATAAATTACAAAAAATTAATTAAAATGTATAAAAATTTAAAAAATATCACGTGACTTCAAAACGCGCCAGGAATGACGTCGTTATGTTAAAATTTGCGTTCAGATTCTTTCGTTGCGTCATCGGAACTGAGTTTAAATATTAATTTTTATATAAATATAACTTTGTAATTATTAAGTAAAAAAATTAAATAAAAGGTACAGGTTTGCTATAAAACTTGTATGTGATCTTTTCATTTAAGTAAAAAAAATTCATCCAAAAACCGTATGGTTATTATTTTTTTTATCAATTTGACACAAATAATATTAAAAAGTTAGGTTGTGTAACTAGCAAGAGATAAAATATAAATTTATTTTGGTTATTCTTAGATTTCTTACGTGGCTGAATTAAAAAGGACAATAACCATAAGAAATTGAAATAATACTCGATCAAACAGTAGAACTAAAACATAACCTCAAATCTGAAATGAAATATTTTCTAGAAAATTCTTATTTTTTTATGAAAATTCTATGTAATTTTGAAACTATTAGATCTAGGGAAAATCTGGGGAATTTTTCAAGATTTTACTAGAGGAATTAAAGTTTTGCGCCTAGCAACATTGTTCACGTGTAGAGATTTGAGATCACACGTTCTGCTGCAATTGTATGTAATCTGACAGCTTCGACTATAACACTCCCTTCTACATACTTCCGTGTTGATTTAGATTTTTAATGTGAAACTTCTAAGTATAGTGAGGTTAAGTTAGTGAGGCGACATTATAATATGGAAAGATAGATTGAGAAAGAAAGAGACAAAGCAAAATCAACTACTGACGAACTATTTATGAACTACACAACGCGTTTGGTTGATATTGCCATCTGGTTGGGTAGGCAAATTAGTCAAGAATTTGCACTTCTAAGGTAGTGGTCTTAAGCACATACTAGATTTTTTTATGATGGAGGGAACTATAATATTTATAAAAGGATTTTTTAGTGCTATATATGCGTCTATTAAACAGTTGAAAGTTTTCATTCGTTATTCACTTATCTTCACCAATCTCATTACACTTTACGCTTCTCTAAAGAATACGTATTATCTGTGTGTTGTATCTTATTTCCGCATAAGCCTTTACTTCTTCGAACACACTGTAGCGACAATTTTACTGAAACTGCTTATGCGGCGTCACTGCCTCGAAGATTTGAAGGGTAAAATGCTAGCTCGATGAAACGAAGAATGCGTATATACAAAAATGTGTAACGAGAAAGAATCTTTCTAATGTACCTCGTTTTCTTGCGGGGTACATAATCATTAAAATGTACTATAAAAAGAATAAAATAATATTTAATTTAGGTTCATAATAAAAGCGTGTGTCATAAACTCTGTGATAGTTTATTAAAGTCACGACTTTTTATACCTAAATTTTTTTTTATTTTTGATACATTTTGATGAAAGTTTGTTGAAAAAAAAGCAATTTTTTTTAAATTTTTCGTCATTATCTTAATAATTTTAAAAATGCGAAAGCTTGTCTGTCTGTGCGTGTGTTTGTTACCACTCAGCTCCGTAACGGCTGAACGGATTTTCATGAAATTTGGTATATAGTTACTTTAGGTCTTGAAATAACACATAAGGTACTTTTCATCCCGGAAAAATGTATAGTTCCTGTGGTATAGTAACAAAACGTAACCCTGCCATTTTTTTGCATTTTAGCGTATTGGCGGTATCCTACTATTATAAACATTACCATTCACCAGCCCGGCTTCGCTTTGCAGGGGGAGAATTTCTCGCGGGGGGGGGGTTAATAATAATAAATAATTATTAACATCCGGACGAAACCGGACGGGCCGCTAGTAATGTTATATGAAAAAAGTTTGTAAAAACGACTGAAGATACGTTCTCCCACCACCAACACCGGAACTTCCACCGCTTGTTATTTTTCTCTTTTTTAGCTTGTAATTTAAATATGATTATGCATCATGGAAAACCCTGAAAATGAAAAATAGACGTATTTTATATTTCAAAAAATGAGGTTATTTGTGAAAAAATCGCAAAAATGTTCAGAATTCCATTATTAATTAAGTACCTACCTATCTACAAAAGTTTACGCCAAAACAAAACTGTTTTGTTGAAGCAGAATATAGAACACGACAAAAATTATTGTTAACACAAGATGGGAAAGCGCTTAATAAAAGATAGTCAGCGATAGACCGATTCAAATCTCCATTCAGTTTATTTAAATAAATATTATATCAAACTTAAAACAGTAAATCTGTACTGATGACGTCATTAAACTCTTCTCACTTGTTTTTATTGAGCGCTGCGTAAAAATTTAAATCAAGATAATCAGATACTACATGCCACAATATATTCTGTGCATTTGAGTCCACATATGGTAGTCTCCGTGCTGTCATTCATGGGATTATGTTTTCTTTTATAATAATGACAGCTCACAATAATTGAGTCAAAGTATGGACAACAAATGAATACTGGATTTTGTTTTAAAGATAAAAAATGACAGTCGGCTGTTTTTGTTTAGTCATTGTGTGTCAACACAATCGTCGATCGTACTTACACATATAAGAACTAAATCTCTTTGAATCATACTATACTCCTTACACTCTTTTATTTTCGGTGGTTTAGCTCACACTGAACAAATGTATGTGTGGTTGTGCGTGTGTTTTTTCTTTTTATATATGAGGATTTTTTTATTTTTTTTCTCTCTTGTTTATATATTATATAGAATGTTTTTTTTTGTTTGTTGAGAAAAAATATATAATTTTTTGTACTTATAATATTTTTATACACAATGTTGGGTCATTAATTTTAGTACATGTGTTATGTTGGTAAGTTTATCGTTTAAAGGTTTGACAAATAAAATACGGGTTTATTTAGTTGTGTTTAAGAAACTTTTGAATGAAAATATTGTTATCCTACAATTATAAATGCGAAAGTGAGTTGTATGTTTGTTCCGCTTTTCACGCCTTAACTACTCAACTAATCTCTGTAAATTTTTTGCACATGGGTAGCTTCAGCAATAGAAATGAACATTGGCTATAATAACTAGCCGACCCGGCTTATATTTTTAAATTTATGCTTCTTAACGCACGTTTGGGATGGGGTCAGGGACCTAACACACAAAAAGTGTAACGTCACGAACAAGTGAAACGTTACGCAGTACTTTTGTAAAAATTATCCGATCATTTTGAAAATTGGTATTTGCGCGTTTTATAGGACAAAAAAAGTAAAATGGGGTCAGATTTCAAAATGGCGGCCATATGTACTGTTTAGTACTTTTGTAAAAATTATCCGATCCTTTTGGAAATTTATATTTGACAATTTTATAGGACAAAAAAGAATAAAATAGCATCAGATTTCAAAATGGCGGCCATATGTACTTTTGTAAAAATTATCTGATCCTTTTGAAAATTGATATGTATTTGAAAGTTTTACAGGACACAAAAAATGGCGTCAGATTTCAAAATGGCGGTCATGTGTACCTACCTACTTTTGTAAAAATTATCTGATCTTTTGAAAATTGATATTTGAGAGTTTTATAAGACACAAAAAAATAAAATGGCGTCAGATTTCAAAATGGCGGACAAATAATAACTTTTCAATTACTTATATTTTTTATAGCTTTGATAAATTCTATTTTATATATACAAAGCGTAAGAAGCTTAGTTTCTGTCGGACTCGGGTGTCTCACGACACCTTATGACTTTTTTGTTAACTGAAAACACTGCGCTAAGTACCTACAACCAGAACTTAACCCACCCGATTTTTTTGTTGTATAACACTCTCCCGCAGTCCGTGTGCAGTAGCGGCCGGTGGTCAAAAAGTCTGGTAGTGCGCAAAATGTATAATATTGTATTAAATATAACATTTTTATCTATGATTATACATTATATAGATATATGTATTAAAGAGAAAAAAACAAACCTTATTTATAAAGATCTATTCTGCGTTGCTTTTGATGAGAGAACCTCTATCACTTGCTGATTAAAATCCGGCATTGAAGAATTAAACACTTTTCAATGGATAGCATAAACAACGCATTTAATCTTTTCTAATGGATAGTTTTTCTCAAAAAGTTTTAATTCTTTGCAGCGTAGAAAAACACCTCTCACTTTCTACAGAAGTCATTGGAATTGTGATAATAATTTTTAATCATTTTGTACACTCCGAAAATGATAAAATATATCTATTTTTATCAACAAAGCTGGTTATGTAAGACCGTGTGCACAAATTTTGAAACATCCGGTGTATAAAAGTTCTCGCAAATTGCAGTGCTTTCCCCTCCTGAAGTTTTTATCTTTTTGGTCTTTGAAAAGACTTGCTTCTTTGAGTGCACGCTGAAAGAAATATTGTTTAGGTGACAGATTGTTTTCATTCAAACAGTTCGCTGAAATGTAAGAAGAAAAGAGTGCAATTAATTTTCTGTTAATGAAAATTCAACAAAAAAATCTAACAAAATATAACTTTTTGAGAAATGATATTTGATGAGGTTTATTGATCTGAAATACCAAACGAAAGAAACATTTTTAGAATTCAATTAAAACAAAAACCTTTTCTCTGAAAATATTTTAACACAAAAGTATTAAAATACTTTTCTTGGCACGTGTACAGAGTGTTTAGAAATAACAGAAATTATATAACAATAATATTATTTCAACTGTGGAATAAATCGACATTACGAAATTTTCGATCAAAAGTAAAAATCTGTATGTAGGTGCATTTTTGAACAAATAATTTGATTTATTTACAGGGTTTTCAGCTGGTAAGCACTTTTTGACACTAGTGACGCGTAGTTTTGCACTAGTGTAACACTAACACCGTGCCAGTGCTGAGGTAGTGTACACGCTCTTCATGTCTCTCTGCGACGGTGGTAAAAGTGTAACACTGGAGGTCACACCAGCATCCCATCGACGTCCAGCCAAAGAATATACACTGCTCTCTACACTGACCAGTCCAACATACTAGAGCGACCTAGTATAACAAAGTGTAATCAGCTGAAAACGCTAGTAATCTACGTAATTTTGCTCCACCGTGTATATTAAAAAATATTTTTAATTACACTTTTCAATCATTACTACCGATATTTTACAATAGATGTGAAAAAGGGCAATAAATCTTTGTTTTATTTCACCATCATTGTGTCAATTATTCGATTTGATTGGAACCATTAATAACAAATGATAGTATGTATAACAATCGACTGAAACAAAATAATGCAAGTTCAGTTTTATTTGTTTCACAAATGGACAATAAAAAAATTTGTTGGATTAATTAGCACTGCATCGAGATTTTTGAGTTTTAATTATTTTTTTACTATACGACTAAAATTATTGCTAACTGTAAAGCTATTGTAACAACAATTTGCTACATTATTTTTCTCTCTCTAGAATGTAGCATTCTCTATTTTTTCCTTAACTACGCAGGAAATTTGAATACTGTTATAAAAGATATTTTACGTGAATTACACTGAGATAAAAATTGATAAGTCTGTCTCGCGGGTACAGACAGATGGCACGTGAATATTGTTAAACGCACAAATAATAATTTGTATTCGTTGTCATGGAAATGAATACATCCACTTTTATTTATCTTATAAAATCAAATGTTCGTAAATTATTATTATTATTGTAGATTATAGACGCGTCGACAATTCAGCTCATTAGCGTCTTTAACACAACAAATAATAATCCATTTGTGTATTAGAATTGTATTTCACTCGAGTGACTCGAGTGGTTTTTATTGTACTCGCACTCGAGTCAAATGTATTTTTACTCGGCTTTCGAGTGACTCTAGTCAACTCGAGTGACTCGAATCGTCGAGGGACTCAAATCGGCTAAATCTACTCGATTGGCGAGTTGCTCGAAACACTCGAATGACCTGTAGTGACTCGAGTGAGAAGTACAAGTTAAGATACGCTTAGCCGATGTATGACATACAATATACATGCCTTAATCTTTCATTTGAAATTCAGTATATAGTTTGAGTTGTTTTATTTGTTAAATGTTTGTGTAAACTGTAAAGCTGTTTGCTAATAGTTCGTGTTTAAAATGAGTGAGAGCTACACTAAATGTGGTTAGTGGTTACTCATTATTATGACCTGCCTGTATACTTATGTAAAAAAATGACTCGAGTTACATTGTCACTCGAGTGAAGAAATTGTCACTCGAGTCTTATCTTGACTCGAGTGGCATTCGAGTGACTCGTTTTGTACAGGCGAGTGACTCGAGTGAAAAAATCTCACTCGAGTCCCATCACTAACACAAACCGACTGGTACGAGCTCGGGCTTCTGGGAATGCCAATTCCCTAAGAAAATTTTTTTTAGTACCTATTCGTGTAGGGTATCGTTGAAAGGGAGTTTTTTATATATTTTGTCAAAATTGTGGGTTTAGCATAACTTACTTAGTACAATACCCTACTCTTTGCGTGGCTTGATACGCACTTGGCCGTTTATTACATATCTACTTTTACAACATGGTCTAATGGTTAGCGTATCAGACTGTCGTGGGTTCGAATTCCACCTCCGCTCATGGATGTTTTGTGATGTCATTTAGTTTTAAGTAATTTGTTATTAATTAATGTTATTAAGACGCTAATGACCTAAGATGTCGACACTCGACGCGTCTATAATCTACAATAAATAAATAAAATACTGTCACAACTCGTCACTAATAAACCCTATTACGACACTAGAAGGACAATCTACTATTCTAAGTTCAAATATTTTTTAATATGCCGTGGTCTGAATTAAATAACAAGAGAATTTTCATTTGAAATGGAAATTTATTGACATTGATGCCACTGAAAATTTATTATAACGTGGGTAGAATTATGATTGATTGATTACTTACACTGCTACCAATAGGTACTCGTTGTCTCTGTTCATATCGCGTGTAGAAACGACAAAATTGTTGCAAACTGGAGAAAAATTTTACTTTTTTTCACGAGTTGTCAAAAGAAAAATAATATCATTTTGTGTATTTGTATTTTGTACCATTGTTTAAAATTGTAAGGGATAGACACTTTTCATACTATAGAGTTATCTAGATATCAGCGTTTCCTGAATTGGGGTTCGTCAGTATACTAGCAGAGGCGTAGCTAGGTAACCAAAGGCCCTGGTGCAAAAAAAACTGGGACCCTAACTAAACTGTTTAGGTTTTATCAAGTCAAAATATAAATATATATAAATACTTTACTCAAGACTTGCACACTGTGTCACACTCCGTGGCTGTGTGTCCAGTTGGAAAGCAATCAATATCTTTCTTGTGTATACTGGAACTCGAATACCTACAAGTAATTATTTTTTCAAGTAACAGTTTACAGAAACAAATTTTGAAATGAAAATAATATAAAGTTTTCTATAAAAGGTTTTTTTTGCAATAAAGTCTTAATTTATTTAACGGATTATTTTGATAGACCGTTTCCTTATAATTGCCAACCCGCTAAATATAACGGTGAATCTTTCAAGTTGGCAACACTGCACAAACAACAGAAAGAATACAGGGGAATTCCCCACAAGTTTCGAACAGAAGTTGGAACTTGTTGAGAATTCCCCTGTATTCTTTCAAATGAGTTGTCATGATTAAAGTCATTTTGCAACCTATTTTATTTACATTCTGAAGATGGGAGAATTTTTCGCTAGTTCAATATGTGGTTTGATGGTCAGTGTCCGAGGGCCCCCTGAGCTTGGAGGCCTCGGTGCACGGCACCGTTTAGCCCTCCGGTAGCTACGCCACTGTATACTAGGTATCCAAAATAGCGTGAAATGCATGTGGATTTTCTAAACGGTAAGAGATAGAGATTAAATAAAATATGAATATTGAATAAAAATATGAAAAAAGATTTGAAATCTTCATAAGAAAGTTCCTTAATAAAGTGGAAATATTTTTTTCCTAACTTACTTAATAAGCGAGCTATAATCAAAAACGAAAATGGGAAAATCTCGTTTTTCAACTATCTATCGCAAGCCAAGCAAAATATGGAAAGTTTGACTGCTCAGGGTAGTAGTACTGAATTTATATCATTTAACCAAATCTTTATCTCTTACCGTTTAAGAAATATCCATGCATTTTACGCTTATCCACGACACCCCGTATATCCGAGAGGGACGAGGCGAATTCAACTCTGAAATTAAAAATAAAATAATTAAATTAAGATCGAGTCCAAATAACTCTATAGCTGAAAAAAAGCTTTAGGTAAATTCTGATGGGTAAACGAAACAAATAAATTTCAGTTAAATTCTATTGAGATAAACTCTATTTTTTTACATAATTCCAGCGCTTTTAGTTCGAATTAAGTACAAAGACTTTATGTTTCGAAAACAGTTTTTTGCAGCGTACCACTTAAATATCCTTCGCTTAATATTCACTGAATCAATGAAAAATAATAAATTCATTTTTTAAGGACAGACATTGATTTGTTCGTCTATTATCTAGTGAATTTAAGTTTGATAAAGGATTCTGTTTTGGCTATGTCGAATTTTAGGTAAAGGTCTGCACGTGTCAAAAATTTCTAAAAAACTTGAATAACTCAAAAATTACTGAATTTTCGAGCATGGCTTCCTTTACAATTTCTAATCACATTTAGGTGCAGAAAAAAAACATAGCTTTGGTCTGCCACACTTAAATGGGATAGGCTGTATAATTGAAAATATTTTTAGGTTATACACCATTAAAATTTATACAACTTTTGTATTTAAACTTTTTTTCTATCTCCACCCAAAATTAATATATCGGCCGACAACGCAAGTCTTGGACACCCTGTATAAACAAATCAGTGTATACTATATTCTCTCCATATTCTCTCTTTATCTATGGATTAGTGGGCGTGATTCAACTACAATAGCCAATCAGAGAATGCTGGCTGTGAATGACGTATATTGTGTCGTTATAATTCTATGTTTAAAATTACATTGAAAAATACGTACTTTTAGGAATCTTCTTGTAGAAAAAACTTCCGAAAAATTCTCCAAGAATTTGTTTTATTGTCTATTTATAACGTAGATTCCAACCCTAAAAAAAATATGAGCAGTCGTGGGACGCAAGGCAGATGTGAAGCATTTTCATAGCTCCCCCCTGAGAATACAATTAGTGAAAGAATTTTTAGAATCGGTTCAGTATGTAGTCCCAGAGATAAGGAATTTATGATTTATAACCCCCTCGCGATAAATTATCCCCCTGCGAAGATAATTAGTGAAAGAATTTTTCGAATCGGTTCAGTAGTTCCAGAGATAAAAATTTATGATTTATTACCCCCGTTCGGCGAGAAACACTCTCTCCCTGTGAAAGTATTGAAACAGCAATACAAAGATATTTACATACTTACACGTAACATAGCGACTGTGTAACAGTATAGTGCGAGAAGACGCGACGTAACTACGTACGTTCTGAACGACGTTCCATTCAAACGATTTTACACCCGTGCACTGCTTAAAGATGTTTCACATCAAAAATATGGGACGATTTTATTGTATGTAATGAAAAGTACGCAAGAGTAATTTCATAATATCAAATGGCATTTAATCAATAAGACGTTATAAGCATTTCGCTGACATTTACATAAATAAAGTGCATCTCCCGGAATTCAGAATATGGAAATACAAAAGAGAAGAACAAATTCATAACTCTTCTGAATTTATGTCGCACGAAACACACATACATTTATACTTATAAATTTTCGTATTACAGAACTGTCAATACGGCATATTGATAAAACAACACAATACGACGTGTCCTTAAGAAATCATTTGTTTTTCCAAATTGCAATTTCAATGAGGTTTCATCTGCATCGTTATACAGAGTGTAATGAAAACAGCGTCTGCGGTCCGATTCTCGAATTGGTGAATATTTTTGATAAGTAAACATCTTTACGCTGCCCCCGTCTTCAATATCGTAAAGTCTTACATTGTGACGCATTATGAGACTTTTACCAGGTGCCGCCGCTAGTTAAAATTTTTCGGGAGGGGGGAAAATAAGATTTACTTTGGCAAAATCTTGCATCGAGTCGCTCGAGCTGGCGTCAGCGAGAAGCATTCTTGATCTTTTTTATTAATTCCTTCTAATAAAAAATAAGGTCTTAAATTTCAAGAGTTATTTATTTTTCCAAATTATTATTTTGGCTCGTCTTATAATTAATAAGCTTTTAATTTGAAATAATTTTTCTTTTTTTGTTATACCAGGGGGGGTCTTACCTTATGGGAGAAAACGATCGTCTTATGAGCGTCTTTATTGAATGATTGTGTCATTTTATGGAACTAAAAACATAAACAAAATAAAGTTCTAAACCTTGGTATTTATAGATAATATCCATTCCTGGCACCTAGTGGCAAAAATGGTAACTAAAAAAATGATGCATCAAGAAATGCTTTTGTGAAATTTTTTTCATTTTATTTACTTCAAAAAAATTTAAAATAAAATAAAGTTGTATAATATATCACAGATGACCATACTGAATTCAGCAGTACAATTATACTGACACTGGATCATATAATATTCTCTGTCTCTACTACTCCACCTGTACCGTAGTGTAGGTACATATCCCGCGACTATTGCGACATATTGAGATTGTTTCAAGTGTGTAGGATCAGAACCACTCTTATGTTTTGAATCAATTATAACTCACACATACTTATTTGAAGCTTTTGAATTCTGCTAACAGATGCGACGGTCAAATCTGGCCTTCAAAAGGTGGGTTGCTCGTTGGTACAGCTTTATATTATATGTACATATTTCTTCTGTCCGTGTGTATGTGACTGAACTCCTCCTAAACGGCTGGTTTGATTTTGATGAAATTTTGTGTGTGTGATTAAGTTGATTCGAGAATGGTTTAGATTCACAATTTGATCTGAAATGTAGCGAACGAGCGAAGCGAGTGAGTAATGTAATTATAATATTCAAGCGAACGAACGAAGCGAGTGTGTAATGTAATTATAATATTCAAGCGAGCGAGCGAAGCGAGTGAGTAGTGTATTAATAAAATTCGAGCGAACGAGCGTAGCGAGTGAGAAATGTATTAATAATATTCTTAGCGCCCGGGAAATTCTTAGCACCCGGGCTTTCTTAGCACCCGGGCGAAGCCGGACCGGGCCGCTAGTAGGTATCTGTATATATGTCATCTGTGTTTATACCTATTTAATTGTATAAAATGTTGTTGCAGGTCTATTTGCATATTCTCATATGGATTTTGAAGCTGATCGCGATACCGGACCTAAAGGGGATCCATCTTTAGCAGAAATGACCAGGAAGGCACTCAGCATTTTATTAAAAAATCCTAAAGGATTTTTTCTTTTTGTTGAAGGTGAGTTCGTTATTTTAGTAAGAGAAAAAATCGGTAAAGTTCGAGTAGAACTCGCGCCATGGGGTTTCCGTAGCGTTACAACAATTTAATTAGTGTAAATGTAATTAGTGTAAATGTATTGTGCGACGCTAATGACCTCTGTTGTCGAGCGTCTATAATCCACAACTCAATTTAAATATATTATGTGTCTATACGTTAAAAATTTTGGAGCATACAAGTAATTCAAGAATTACAAGGCGCGATATTCATGTAGGTATTGTGTGTAAACGGTTTTACCGAACATAGGGAAAATAACACTAAGAAGATCAATTTTGTAGTAGGCTATGGCCATAAGACCTAATGTAAATATGTATTGGATTACATAGAAAAAATAGTGCAGTGAATTTTTTAAACAATTTTCCATAGCAACGGTTGACTATAAAGCGTAACTCGGAACCTGCTAAATAAAAAAAGTCATGAGGTGTCGTAAGATACCCGACAGAAGCTATGTTTCTTACGCATTGTATATAAAACCGAATTTATCGAAGATATAAACAATACAATTAAAAAGTTATTATTTGACTGCCATTTTGAAATCTGACGCCATTTTATTTTTTTGTGTCTTATTAAACTCTCAAATATCAATTTTCAAAAGGATCGGATAATTTTTACAAAGAAGTATATACCTATGGCCGCCATTTTAAAATATGACGTCATTTTATTTTTTGGCGTTCTATAAAACTCGTCAATATCTATTTTCAAAAAGATCGGATAATTTTTACACAAAAAGTACATATTGCCGCCATTTTGAAATCTGACGTCATTTTATTTTTTTGTGTCCTACGAAACTCTCAAATACCGATTTTCAAAAGAATCGGATAATTTTTACAAAAAAGTACATACGGCCGCCATTTTTAAATCTGATGTCATTTTATTTTTTTGTGTCCTATGAAACTCTTAAATACCGATTTTCAAAAGAATCGGATAATTTTTACAAAAAAGTACATTTGGCAGCCATTTTTAAATCTGACGTCATTTCATTTTTTTGTGTTCTACGAAACCCTCAAATATCAATTTTCAAAAGGATCGGATAATTTTTACAAAAATGTAAATACGGCCGCCATTTTGAAATCTGACGTCATTTTATTTTTTTGTGTCTTATGAAACTCTCAAATATCAATTTTCAAAAGGATCGTATAATTTTTAGAAAAGAGTACTACATATTTCCGCCATTTTGAAATCTGACGTCATTTTATTTTTTTGTGTCCTATGAAACTCTCAAATATCAATTTTCAAAAGGATCTGATAATTCTTACAAAAAAGTACATATGGCCGCCAATTTGAAATCTGGCACCATTTAATTTTTTTGTGTCCTATGAAACTCTCAAATATCAATTTTCAAAAGGATCGGATAATTTTTACAAAAAAGTACATATGGCCGCCATTTTGAAAAATCTGACATCATTTTATTTTTTTATATCCTATGAAACTCTCAAATATCAATTTTCAAAAGGATCGGATGATTTTTACAACAGAGTACATGTGGCCGCCATTTTGAAAAATCTGACGTCATTTTATTTTTTGGTGTCCTATGAAACTCTCAAATATCAATTTTCAAAAGGATCGGATAATTTTTACAAAACAGTTCATATGGCCGCCATTTTGAAAAATCTGACGTCATTTTATTTTTTTGTGTCCTATAAAACTCTCAAATATTAATTTTCAAAAGAATCGGATAATTTTTACAAAAAAGTACATATGCCCGCCATTTTGAAATCTGACGCCATTTTATTTTTTTGTGTCCTATAAAACTCTCAAATATTAATTTTCAAAAGGATCGGATAATTTTTACAAAAGTGACGTTACACTACTTCGTGACGTGACGTTTCATTTTTTATTATTTAGGTCCCCATCTGAAACGTGCGTTAAGAAGCATAGCTTTAAATAAAAATAGGTAAAAAAACTTTTAAGTTAAACGGTTTTATAAATGTTTTAAAAAGAAAAAAATAATATTTAATTTAGGTTCATAAGTATAAAAGCGTGGGTCGTAAACTCTATGATAATTTATTACAGTCACGACCCACGCTTTTATACTTATGAACCTAAATTAAATTTTATTTTTTTCTTTTTAGTACATTTATAAAACCGTTTAACTTGAAAGTTTTTTATCTATTTTTATTTTTAATTTTTTAGTGTGCTTTATTTCCTTACTTTGATTTTATTTATCCGATCCACTGAAACGTTAACGGAGAAAGACCTTTTGCCTGTGAAAATTCAAAAGTACGATTTGCACCCGGACGAAAGCCGAGCCGGTCAGCTAGTTATCATAATATTGTATTGTCACCGGAGCTACACATGTGTGCAAAATTTCAACTCAATCGGATAATTTTTACAAAAAAGTATATATAATGGCCGCCATTTTGAAATCTGACGTCATTTTATTTTTTTGTGTCCTATGAAACTCTCAAATATCAATTTTCAAAAGTATCTGATAATTCTTACAAAAAAGTACATATGGCCGCCATTTTGAAATCTGGCACCATTTAATTTTTTTGTGTCCTATGAAACTCTCAAATATCAATTTTCAAAAGGATCGGATAATTTTTACAAAAAAGTACATATGGCCGCCATTTTGAAAAATCTGACATCATTTTATTTTTTTGTGTCCTATGAAACTCTCAAATATCAATTTTCAAAAGGATCGGATGATTTTTACAACAGAGTACATGTGGCCGCCATTTTGAAAAATCTGACGTCATTTTATTTTTTGGTGTCCATAAATTGTATAGTTACCATAAATTGTATTGTCACCGGAGCTACACATGTGTGCAAAATTTCAACTCAATCGGTTCATAGGAAGTGGGTGAAAATTCAAAAGTACGATTTGCACCCAGACGAAAGCCGGGCCGGTCAGCTAGTTATCATAATATTGTATTGTCATCGGAGCTACACATGTGTGCAAAATTTCAACTCAATCGGATCACGGGAAGTGGGTGAAAATTCAAAAGTACGATTTACATCCGGACGAAAGCCGGACCGCTCAGCTAGTTACCATAAATTGTATTGTCACCGGAGCTACACATGTGTGCAAAATTTCAACTCAATCGGATCATAGGAAGTGGGTGAAAATTCAAAAGTACGATTTGCACCCGGACGAGAGCCGGGCCGGTCAGCTAGTTATCATAATATTGTATTGTCACCGGAGCTACACATGTGTGCAAAATTTCAACTCAATCGGATCATGGGAAGTAAGTGAAAATTCAAAAGTACGATTTACACCCGAACAAAAGCCGGGCCGGTCAGCTAGTTACCATAATATTGTATTGTCACAGGAGCTACACATGTGTGCAAAATTTCAACTCAATCGGATCGTAGGAAGTGGGTGAAAGTTCAAAAGTACGATTTACGCCCGGACGAATCGGGCCGGTCAGTTAGTTACCATAATATTGTTTTGTCACCGGAGCTACACATGTGTGCAAAATTTCAACTCAGTCGGTCGCAAGATTTGTAACAAATATACGGGATCAAGCTAAATAAAACCACCGTTTAAAAAACAAAGCATCTACTACCTACTTACTTTTGCGTGATGCCAGAACATACGTTTTTATTTGAGAATCAGTTCGGTTGCTTTTGCGTGATGCCAGAATATTTTAAAACTCCCAGTCGCATAAGAAGTTATTTACTTGAAAAAAAAATCATGTAAATCGGATCAGTGGTTCTCGAGTTATAAGCGTACAAAGGGACATACAGACAGAGAAAGTCAAATTGTTCGGGAAGGTATGAACGTCGAGAAATTTTGGTCCGATCCCTAGGTCTCGCCATCCGATCGACGTCAATAATTAGTTACACGTCATTTTAACTCAGTAGGCCAGGGTTTTTAAACTTAAATTCAAACATCAGCAGTCAAAAAATTGAATAACTATATTAAAATAATGCAATATAAGACAGAGCATACGCTATTTTCCAATATCCATATCACAGTGTGCAACAGACAAGGACAACCGAAACAAGTTCGCGATTTATTAGATAAAGTCGCATTTATTTAGTATAATAATCATATAAATCTATATAAAAAAGCTGTTTTGACACAATATTATACATGAAATCTATCTAAAATTTTCTCCTCTTTCGTTTAAGACAGGTTTCGAATCGATCTGACTTAAATTGAGCAAACTATAAGCAAAAAACACCGTTTTTTCTAATTTGCTCCCCTCTGGGGCCAAAATTCAAAAATCGGGCGACGTTAGGATCAAATAGACCCCGAGAGGAATCGAACAAAAAAAAGTTTTTTAAAATCGGTTAACCCGTTTGGGCTGTACGACTGATACAAAAAATCCGTTACAGATTGACAGATTCACAGATTCACAGATTCACAGATTGACAGATTCACAGATTCACAGATTGACAGATTCACAGATTCACAGACGTACAGACAAAGCGAGTGTATACTAAAAACCAAATCTATGTGGAATTTTAGTGACTTTCCTAGTAACGAAAATACACTCTGTAATACACATAAATCTTTTTTGAGCAATCTGTAGATTACTAAAAGCAAAATTATTAACTGTCAGAAATATTTCTATAAATATTTTAATAATTCTGGTCGTGTAAACTGTCAGTTTAAATTTCTTTTTCAAGATTTTCTTTAAATACTCTTGCAAGTTATAATAAACTAAAAAGTGTTGTTATTTTTTTTTTAATTAAAAATGAACTGTTTTAATAATTTCTTAAATTTTATTTTGTCAAAAAAATTAACATAATGTCTTAATTACTTATTCACAATGATAATATTAATAAAAAAATATAGGTACAAAATAAGAACTGTCCGTTTAAAATAATATACCTAATTATTGCGCTTGCACATTGATTAAGAAAATATCAGCCACTGTAAATTTACCGAAAGCAAATGGAAAATTAACTGTTATAAATAGGCAGTATTAGAAACCACTCGTTCCCGTTGTGTTTTAAGTTACGGAATTTTAACGTAACGAAAGTTCGAGCCTCTTTATGACGTTTTCATCAACTTATTATTCCATATTTGTCTTGTCATATTCTGTCATATTTATAAACGCTTTAAACCAACTTAAACTTTTTTTGAGTTCACTCGTGCGTTCACCGTTTTTTACATATTGATTTTTAAACTGCGAAAAACATTCAATAACAGCCAGTTTTAATTTTTTTGTCAATAAATTTCTGCTTTTCGGCATTTTTTAATTTTTTTTTTTGTGAATATTTTTTAACGAATATTTTTAATGACAATAAAAATCTGAAATTTACCTTACCTGTTTGAATGGTTTCCATAACAATTTTAAATTTAAACGAAAAGATCTATCGGAAATTTGTATTAATTAATTACCACACATACAAACTAAAAAAAACTTTTAAAAATACTTAGTGCTGCCAACATAAATCAGTTACTAAAATGTAACTAAAATTCCACATAGATTTGGTTTTTAGTATATATAGGCGCTTCTAGCTTCGCTAAGATCGCGCCTAAAAAGTGCAGTGTAAGCTCCAATATAAATAATATAGTTTATAATCATCGATGGCACCATTTTGACAGTTTGATAGGTGATACTTTGCTTTAAGAGAAGACATAGGCTATAAATAACTGGAGTGAACGACCGAAACGAGTGGGTGGTGTATTAATAAATCATAAATTCATAGCACTCGGGCGAAGCCAGACCGGGCCGCTAGTGTTGTCTATAAATCGTAAAATATACTAACTTTGTTTTCACAATGGAAAAATTTTCTCTCTGCGACGTTTTGTATTCTGTTCCCCGGAGAAACGAAGTTATGACTGAAGTGGGTGCGATTCGTTATATTCTTTTTTCATACTTCAGCCAGTTCAGTACAACTTTTCAATATTAAAAACGGAATTTTAAGCATTTTTGCCACATTTATTAATATATTTTATGTTTTCCAATGCCGAACGTTTATGAGATGATTTTAATTTTTAATGCGTCTGCTAGTATTTTTGATATCAATAAAAAGAATGGATGTAAAATTTATAGATGTAACTAGAACCTAACCCTCAATATATGTATTATAGAATACAGTAAAGTTTCTTTCATCCTGCACTAGATGTGCAATTTCAAAGCACACACTGTACACGGACTTCTTTAATTTAGCAGTAAATATGCCGTGAATTTCACTTAAGACGCAACATAGGCGAATTTACCTGGTAGTTATGGAAAACATTAATGCATTAGATTTATTTATTGTAAATTAT
Source organism: Mongoloraphidia duomilia (assembly GCA_039654895.1). Taxonomy (NCBI): domain Eukaryota; kingdom Metazoa; phylum Arthropoda; class Insecta; order Raphidioptera; family Raphidiidae; genus Mongoloraphidia; species Mongoloraphidia duomilia. The sequence goes on along the minus strand of CM077516.1, from coordinate 34,125,324 downwards.
AGACGTGTCGACAACATAGGTCATTAGCGTCATGATTACATCAAATAACAATCAACTTAAAACTAAATGACATCACAAAACATCCATGAGCGGAGGCGGGATTCAAGCCCACGACAGTCTGATCCAGAGGCCGCGACGCTAACCACTTGACCACACTGTCCTCTAATGCATTAGAGAAAATCGTTTCACTTAAAATGTAACATCCACTGTACAAAAACATGCATCACTATTCACTATCAATATTTTAACTAAAAAAAAATAACATCAGCTAAATTTTTAAATTAAAATATGGTTAGTGATGTGTGTTTTTGTTCAGTGAATGTTCCATTTTAAGTGAAACGATTTTCTCTAATGCATTAATGTTTTCCATCACTATCCAGGTAAACAAAACTCGCCTATGTTGCGTCTTAAGTGAAATTCATTGTACCTATAGACGTAGTTACTAGTTTTGCTTAAAAGTAATTCCTCTTTTAGGGACAAAATTTCAAACTGTTTTCACTAAAAAAACGATACAATTGAATTAAATCAATAACTTTACGTGTAAATGCCTGTAAGTTTTTGAAATTTCGACATGGATGTACCTACATTTTTATTATAAGCTTTTATTTAACTTCACTTGTATGTCCTGGAATTTTGTAATCAATATTTCACCCACTTCCACTGAAGCTATCGGGCTGAAATTTGGCACACACGTTTGGTTATCGTGACAATGCACGATTACTTAAATGCCGCCATTAAATCTAATATGGCGGACGTTACAAAATGGCGATTTATCATTTCCACAGTAACCCCTATGATATGTGTATCAAATGAAAGGGCTTGATGAGCGAACATTTTGGGGGCAATTTAAGGGAATTTTGGGGGAAATTTAAGGGCATTTTGGGGGAAATTTAAGGGCATGCTGGGTGTCGAAGGGGGGTAAAATTTTGAAAGACTAAAATGAACAAAATAAATATTAGTAAAAAAAAACTTTTTAGAGACAAACTTTTATTTAAATGCACTAAAAAGGAAAAAATAATTTGTAATAATTTAGGTTCATAATTATAAAAGCGTGGGTCGTGAACTCTATGATAGTTTATTAGTCACGACCAACGCTTTTATAATTATGAACCTAAATTATTAAAAATTATTTTTTACTTTATAGTGCATTTAAATAAAACCTTGTTTCTAAAAAGTTTTTTTAGGTACTAATATTTATATAGAATACTTAGACCGTATTATCTTATAATTTTTGTCAGTCTCAGACAACTAAACTTATGAACATGCAGACGTCTATTTGTCAGTTTGTTTGTTCCGGGTAAACTAAAAAACTACTAAATCGATTTGGATCGGATTTTCACTATAAGCATAATGTTTTTTTGTTATACCTACATCAGGGAATAGAATAGGCTCTAATAATATATCATCGCCTGTCTGTTAAAGGTGGGAGTCTAGGGTCTTTTTAATTCGTATAGCCACTAACCAGGCTTGGGTAGGTATAGCTTTGATTTAATGAACATTATTATGCAAAATAGTGATTTAAACAATAATTTAATTTACATAGAAAATTCCATGTAAATATCTTGTGACTCGAACTAACGTCTTCCATTGAAGTTTACTAGTTGAGCAACTTGTGTAAACTTGTCAGTCATCGTTTGAAACAAGTTTAATTGATTACTCACAGACGTTCATATTGGAAAGTTTAATTGCTAGTGACTTTTAAACAGTTGCATCTAATATTCTCAGCAGTGAGTTTTATTTGTGCAAAAACGTTCAATTGCAAACAATTACGAAATGGGAAATTTCCAAGACGTTCGTAAATTAATTTCTGAAAACCAAAGAACTAGTACTTACTATTAATAGATTAATATCTGTATACAAAATTACAAATTATAATTCAATAAATTCAGGACCAATAATTCAAACAGAATAAATTATAACATATTTTAAAGCTCGACGTTCGGCAAATATGGTGGCCCTTTTCAAGATCTGAAGGTCAATATTTGAAAAATTCAAAAAAATTAATTTAATTTTCATTCTGTTCTTGTCATCTTAATTTCTTGAAATTTTCAAATATTGACATAACACTCGGTGCGGTTAGTCACTCGATCCGAAGGTCATCTTAGTTTTGAGATTATAAGACGAAATATTATCCCGACTTTTTGTAACGATCTACTTATCGTGCATGCCTCCTAGTACTAATATTCAAGGATTATAAGGTCATATCAATTACGGACATTCTTTATCTACTCGACGCTATATTTATCGTTTGGATGTTGCTTTTAGTTTTGAAATTATAAAACGAAACATGGCCACCTATTTTCGTCACAATTATCGTAACGCTCGACTTTTCGTACATGTCCCCCAGTTAGGGTTGCCAGATCAAAAACCAAGATTTTCGGGACATTTCTAAGGCAAAGACAATTTATTTCAGAGGGGGGAGTTATTGTGAAAAAAATGTTTTACTATTTTACGATTTTTTGTATTTATCATTATACTTGTCTAATTTTATTCATTTATCACACACCAGTACACGGTAAGATGTGGCACGCGCTTCTGAGTGTGTAAATCATGCTTAATTTCGTCTGAATCTTTAGTAATTCATTTTATTGTTCCCAATTTGTCTTTACCGACATAGGGTTAATTCGAAGAATACAATTAAATACAAGTAAAAATATATATAATATGTACAGAAATTGTAGATAGTGCTAAATAAATAAGTACTACTTAGCATGTAACTTATTGTCGTTTCTTGCGATCGCGACCACGAATTCGTTGAACTTATGCATTTCCGGGATAGAAGACTTACATTTCGGGACATGGGACAAACCAACGAATTCCGGGACATTCCCGGAAATCCCGGCCATCTGGTAACCCTACCCCCAGTACTGTTACGATTTTAAAGACGTATTCACGTCACTATAAGATAAATAGAACTGCTGCCACACCACTCGTAGCTTCCAAGAGCAGTCAGTGGTAACGAAGTTTGAGTCAATCAGTAATTGAAATGTTAATTTGTTTTAACTGTTTCCATAAGGTGGCAGAATAGACCACGCCCACCACTACAACAACGCGTATCGAGCCCTCGACGAGACGCTTGCAATGGAAACGGCACTGTTAGCAGCTCTGGCGATGGTCGACCCGACTGAAACGCTTGTCGTACTCACAGCAGATCACTCACATGTCATGACACTTGGAGGACAAGCAACTCCTCGAGGACATCCTGTACTAGGTAATTTTATTTTTTATTTTTGACTTTGAATATTTCACTTTTGATGTCATCTCTAACCCATGTTTACGCATTTCAGTCTTTAATATATTTTATGAATATATTAAAAACTATGAAGTTTTTCAGATTAGTATCCTCCGCAATGGGCGAAGTTTCATTAAAAATATATTTTTCGATACTAGTTTGGTGACTAAAGGTTAATTTAGAGTAAAAAACGACTCTTCAAGATTTTCAACGGAAGTTGAGAAGGAAGTCTTCGTGGCTACAGAATCGATTGAAAGCAATATTGAATAAAAAATGAAATGAAAACTTAACTTAATATTATTTCGACGTAGACGGTTTGTTATTTTCGACCATCCTGTACGCTAATTGTCGTTGACACTATCTGTGACCAATTGCATTTAATATTTTTTTCAAATCCAGTCAGTAAAGTATCTGATGTGGGTGATTGCTCGCTTTCGGACACCTTTGTGCTAACTTTCCTCGATTCTACTATATTTAGAGATCCCTATATATTTAACTTCATACCATTTCAGGTCGAGAAAATAAGGTATTGTATTCGGCCATCCTATACGTCAACTATCCTCGAGACTGACACAGTATTTAAGGAGACGGTAAGGTTAATTCGTACAAAAAAAGGCACATTTTTGTGAATTTTTTTCGACAACACAGTTAAAATTTATTTATTAAAACCAATGGGACATCAAAGTATAACATTTGAAGAATATTTTGTAAAATTTTCATGGAGAAATATTGAAAAATACGGCAATGGCAGCAATTATTTGGAAGCGTCTCAGAAAAAAGTAGAATTGCGGTGCCCCTCATAACTCGGTGCTGGATCATGTGAAATCAAAAAGGAAATTTTTGTCGTTAGATAATCGCTTTCCCCAGGTAACGCTGGAAGAGTTTTTCTAAATTTCAATTTTTCAATTTTTGGGAACACTTCGAAGTGAAAAACGCGATTCTTGCAAAAAAAAAAGGGTTCCCAAAAATTGAAAAATTGAAATTTTAAAAAACCCTTCCAGCGTTACCTGGGGAAAGCGATTATCTAACGACAAAAATTTCCTTTTTGATTTCAGATGATCCAGCACCGAGTTATGAGGGGCACCGCAATTTTACTTTTTTTCTGAGACGCTTCCAAATAATTGCTGCCATTGCCGTATTTTTCAATATTTCTCCATGAAAATTTTACAAAATATTCTTCAAATGTTATACTTTGATGTCCCATTGGTTTTAATAAATAGATTTTAACTGTGTTGCCGAAAAAAATTCACAAAATGTACCTTTTTTTGTACGAATTAACCTTACCCTCCCCTTAAGGTATCATTCCAGGTTCAGGCAATAAGGGAGTCTGTGTGAATGATTTATCGTATTCGGCTATCCTATATAGCAACTGTCCTTGAGACTGTGACACAGTATTTAAGGTGTCATTCTGCAGGTTCAGACAGTAAGGTATCCGACGTGAATGGAATATCGTGTTCGGCCATCCTCCTGTACACTTACTGTCCTCGATATTGCCACACTATATATTTTAATTAACGTATCATTCCAGGTCCAGACAGTAAGGTATCCGACGTGGACGGTTTATCGTATTCGACCATTCTTTACGGCAACGGACCCGGATATAGCGTGCCGCGCATAGTACCGGTAAATACAACAGGTCCAGTGACGCCCCGAGAGAGCCGTAACGTGGTGCACGCATCGGCAGCGCCGCGTCAATGGGCGACGCATGGCGGCGAAGACGTTCCGGTCTACACCCTTGGACCGCATTCCAAGACCTTGTTCACTGGGATATTTGATCAGAGTTATATACCGCATGCTATAGCATACGCTTCTTGTATAGGAGAACACGAACAGAGATGTTCCGGGGGTCCGGATAAATTGTCAATACCAAACGTAAGTATGCAAAAAGTTGGTCAAGTACCAACTTCGTTTGTACATTGAGGGTTTCGTACGTACTGCAATTATATCTCACGAGGAACTACTGAACCGATTTTGATGAAACGTATTTGTCGTTAGTGTAATCGTGAAGATTACATATCTATGTCAAATAGTTTCCAAATGCAACGGGAGGACACGATGTTGTACCAAAATTCGTGCCGTTGCGGGGTCCTCACGTCGCCATTTTAGACTGAAAGAAGAAATTAATTATTCTACTCAGATCATACCTATTCATATTTCAGAGATAGGTCACATGTCTATCTTCAATTTTTATTATTTCCTCCCTCTTTTCTATATATTTATATATATTTAAAGAAATATTTTTCTGAATTTACGATATCAACTTATTTACTTACATAATACACATGTTAAATTATTGTCAATTTCGTTATTGTAGCACTTATAATTTAGGAGCTAATAGGCTGTAACAGACAGACTGAATAATGAGAACAATAGGTTTCTAACATCTTGGTACGGAACCCTAAAAAATTACATGTCCATGGGTATGCTTCGAAATTACGCAACTAATGCAATATGAAAGATATGAGTGCACCTTATGAAAAAATTATGCAACTGTCCAAATAAACACCCCGTAAATAGTTTTTTACCATACCCACTATAAAATAGCTACTTTACATGCGTGTATGTATGCATGGAATGGGCCAGTTAACATGCAGGTGTGTTAAAAGTGTTTTCACAACACACTAGTGAGGAAAATAAAGTCATTTCTATAGTGATTTATGTTTATTGCTACTGTGCGTGCGCACTGCGAAAACTCACGGCCTACTAAAAAGTGAAGTTGGCGACGCAAATTAACTGTCAATTTTTTTAAAAAATAATGGAAATAAAGTGAAAAGTAGCTATTTTATAGTGGGTATGGCAAAAAATACCATATATTACTAGCATTGGTTAACATATTACTAGAAGATTTTGAACCTTAGCAGCGTAAATGAGGCCACTTTTAATTGAGGCAGCTAGACGTCGCACTATTGGCCATCTGTTGGCTAGCATCCTAAGTTTTATTATTTAATCTTTGAGTACAGAATAATTGTAGAGTTTTCAGAAGTGAGTTGTGTTGACAATCGTTAGGCCATCTGGTGACTAGCATCTTAATTTTATTTAAGACAATCTTGCGTCATTGGTTCATATTGCATAATATTTCGCGGTTACTATTAATAGACAACCCCTAACGTTCTTTCGAAACGCCTCTTTTTTGAGATGTTTATATTCACGAGGAATATTATTATAAGTATATAGAGGCAGAACCATAAGTAAAAGATTTTTTATAAAAATTTGTTTCATGCAAGTTTATTGACATTATTATATTCAATTTAATTGGATTTAACATTAGGGCAAGACTTTTGGACCATTCTGACATTTTATTTAATTCTAAACTTAATAATGTTAATCATTATTATGTCAAACTAAAAATATTCATACATAAGAAAATTAGATAATCGAATTCATTAAAGGGGCCTACACACGATCAGTTTAACTGCGCAGTTTAACCCTTGTGGCGTTATGTCTGAGCGATAAACTGAGATAACTGCATAGTTCCGACAAATTTTAACGCAGGCTTTTGGCCTGCGCATTTGACTCTACTTTGCACCGATAAACTGCGCAGTCAGCTCAGTTAATTGAACAGTTGGCACAGTCTTGTGTAGTCTTTCGGTAAGTTCGGTTTTGCGCTCAGATCAATCTGAGCGCAAAACCGAACTTCCCTTTCTAGTCGTGTCTAGCCACGCACGTCAGCTCTTCAAACTGAGAGAACTGAGAACAACTGAGGAGAAAACTGAAGTAGCCCACACACCGTACAGTTCACACAACTGTGCAGTTTGACTGCACAGATAAACTGCGAAGTTAAACTGATCGTGTGTAGGCCTCTAACGATTGGAAAAATTGTGAAAGATTTATTTTAAATTCTTTTACAATCTTAATGAATTTGATTATCTAATTCTCTTAAACTGCTTGCTTTTGTTAACTAATTAGTATAAGTTGCTATGATAGACTAAGGGCCGGTATTATAAACATTTATTTAATCAACAGTTAACTAATCGTAGATTAAATGTAATCTTAGATTAATGAACGTTTCGGTATTATAAAGCAAACATGGCCTTCAGTTAACCAACTGAAGATTAAAGTTTTTAAACATAAATTCAGTTCAGTGTATACACCAGAATATCATCGAAAGGGGGAATAGTAACTATTTTTGCCTTTGAAGCTATATTCGAACTGATTCGAACGGTATTTAATTTTTAAAAGCACAAAACAATAAACACGTGTTTTGTGAATTAAAAGTAAACAATTCGTTGGCGGCATCATTTCCATAAAACAAGCAATTACTGCCTGAAAAGAACCAGTAGCATAAAATCTCAATGTAATTAACAACTGGTTCATCACTGATACTGAACAATTTCTCAACGTATCAGGTTGTATTTGATTTTCAATTTGTTCTAATATATCGCCTGTTGAAATGGATGACACGCTTGAAATAGAAGATACAGATGAAACGGATGAAATTTTATTTAGTCGAAAGGGCAAAAAATATCTATAAAATAAAATTTTCCATGATTATTGTCAATTTTATATCCAGAATTGCCGTATAATTATTATTTGAAATTTTAATATAAAATATTGTAAAATTTATTAACCAAACTTTTATATTTTACACAAAAATATTGATTATATAGGATTATTAACAAAAATAAAGTTTTGAAAACTGGACCTACCTTTATAATCATAGATTAAATTTTAATACATGCTCTTAAATAGCAATTTTCGTTAAAATACTAGACAGATGTAGGTATCAGACACCTTTTTAATCGTAGATTAAATTTTAATGCAGGTAGGTAGCTCAATTAGTTTAACTGACGAAAATAACTATTGATTAGTTTAACTGAAATTTATAATACTGAAATCTCCAGTTAAGTTAGTTTAATCAAAGATTAAATTTAATCTTGTTTTATAATACCGGCCCTAAGAGCTGATAACTCTTTTTTATGTGTTTTTAGAAGACTTTGAACTTTTTTTAAAAGATAACTTTTAAATATCTCTACAAGGGGTAAATAGTCTGTCATTCCAAACGCGGGGCAAAACTTTTTCCAGACTTTACTAATGATAAACACACATAAGTCTTTTTTCGCAAGAGTGAACAAAAAAAATATGGGGTGGTTTTGCCCCGCGTTTGGAATGACAGACTATATACCCCTTGTAGAGATATATAAAATTCATCTTTTAAAAAAGTTCCAAGTCTTATAAAAACACATGAAAAAAGTGTTATCAGCTCTTAGTCTATGAATACATCAAAACATATTTTACGAGTGTTTGAACAATTTTTATTCAGAGACAAAGAAATATAAAATCAGATAGCGTTTACAGATAAATTATGTAACTAAACTAAGTTCACTTTATATAAGTTTTATACAGTCTCAACAAATTTCAAAACATTAAAATAATGTCAGCTGCGGCAGTGATGTAAATATCTTATATCATTATTTAGGATCAGTATAGAGGTAGCATTGACAATATCTGAGCTGTTAGTTCAACAATAATATAGGTGGAAGCACAAGTCAACATTGAGTTTGTGGGCCAGGGGAATGAAACGTAAGCGGGCAGCTATAGTATATTTTTCAGTACATGGATCACTATCTTCCCATATAATATGTTAATCAATGTTACTAGTGCGTAATGATCTTATGACTCGTGTGACTGTTAAAACTCGCTAAATCGCTCGTTTTAATATACTGTCACTACTCATCAGTAATATACCTCATTACACAACTGGAAATACAATCTACTTATCATTTTCAAGTATGGAATTAAAAAAAATCTTTTTTACAGGCGTCTTGTGCGGCTTCTGAAGTCAACAGTATATCAGCACCTGGGGTACCTGTCGTCGTTGCCAGTAGTGTCATGGTTGACGACAGTAAAAGAAACAAATCATCGAGTGCCGTAATGAACTCTTCCATTTACCTTACGTCATTATTACTGACCAGCCTAGTGTTAATACGAATAAAATGGGCTGCCGAAGTAACATAATAGCAAATTCATGTGGTAACTCGACAACGAAAGTAATCAATATTGTGTCAATAAAATTATTAGACAATATATCTGTCATGGCCGACATCATAAGCAATCGAGTGCTGTGGTGAACGCTTGAGTATTTTCTGTAAATTTCAAGTCCAAGGCGAACATCTTTTAAGAATGGCGACAACAGGGAATGTCAATATTCTCATGAGAAGAAAGTTTCAAATTGAAAGCGTTCACCACAGTACTAGATAATGTACACTGTGTCCCAGAGTTGATGCAACTTAATGTAGGTATTGTAAATAATAAGAAGAATGGATGGTGAATTGCGGAGATCGTTAGAATGGCGCTGTTTATACGATGTTATTATTTTATTGTCCATTTATTACAAACCCTTTTCCGGATTCCAATCATAGAGTCTGATGAATGTGCAAAAATGATTTTTAGGTTATTATTAATTAATTGCTTGAAAAGGGATGGAACCCTTTTGGCGTAAAGACACTGAATACTAAAAAAATAATCACACAACACTAAAGCACGAACACTTTTTTCTCGATGCAGATTTTACTAGCCATGCTCATCACCAGAATATGATGAAAAATTTAAACCTGCGCCGGGAAAAGACTGTTAATTATTTTATGTTTTGTGGTTAATTTTTTAATATTCAGGTTATTTTTAACAAAATAATAATAAATTAAAAGTACGAATTATTGATACTAGGCACGAATAACCTTGGAAGTTGGTGGTGTTAAAACAAACGAAAAGTCAAAGAAATTCTGACATTACGTTCAGTTGGCCAGCCTTGAGAATCTGGTGAAAGTGCAAATCAGATTTTCAGATTAATTAATAAAATAATACTATTTATTAAAAGTATAATTTAGTCCTGAACCCAAATAACCCTGGAAGCTAGTGGCGTTAACAAAATGAGAGAATAAGATGTTCCTAACATTTAGTTCAGATCATCGAAATAGGTAATCAATGAAAATCCTATCCCTTATTAACTTTCATAAATTGTATTCTATGCCACTCTTGCTAAACCCAAAAACTAGGTTGCGGGATTTCTGGGACACGGTATACACTTCTACCCAGATTATGAGTTGTTACACAGTGAACTTCAGAAAGAATAAAATGGCAAACTTAATAAAATGTTTAAATAAAATGTTTAAATATGGCACTTTGGATGAAAATGTGTCTGTGTATGAATAGTATGCACTGTATTGACACACAATACAACGCACAGCGCAACATGCACTATCTATAGATTACAGTGTGTAAAAGCGAAGTAAATGAATCAGGCACCCTCAGCTGTAGCAGCTTCATTGACGCAAAGAATTACACTAAAAGCACAATGCAGAACTACTTACAAGTTACAGTGAATTGATGCAAGAATATCAATGAAGCTCGCAGCGCGAACTATCTGTTCTCGATCCTGAACTACATTTAATTAGGTAAATGTTGTTGTCTATTAAAAGAGGCCTACACTTCACCCATTTCAAAAGATGGCGCCACCATATGTAATTTAATCCAATCTTTCGCACAGCATAGCAGCTTTTATATTGAAAGCACAGTCAATTTGTGTGATCAGTAAGATTCTATAGATGATATGCTTTGTATTAAACATTTTTGGGCTCGTGAATTGAAATTAATAGAAGTAGGAATTAACTTGAAATATTTCTTTCAATGAAGAGGCATTTTGAGGCATTTAATACCTAAATCGGAAGACAACAAATGGATATGCTGAAGTTCAAGACGAAATTGTTAATAATAACAGCAGAACATTGAATAATAAGCCACTCATGACAGATTCTGTGTAACTGTGGCTGCTATCATAACTAAAAAAGAGTCTAAGAGAGGGTGTTAATTTCGTTTTGTTTACGTCGGTATAAATGTCAGTTTTGAATTTCGTGTTTTTCAAAGGTTTTATGATTGACTGTGTTTCAAACATCGATGCTGTAAAGTCGATGCTGTACAGTTTAAGCGTGGGGTGACGTCAGACAGAAAAGTTAATATTAACACATAATTCAACTAAGTATAATTTTTAATTTTTTAAAAATGTTTAAAAATGTTCCTGGAACTGAAACATAATCAAATAATAACAACTAAGGCAGGAGGCAAGCGCTCGGTCGGGCGCAGCGCATAAATTAGGTACAAGCTGAACTAATTTTTAGAATCATGGAAAAAAAATAAACATTTGCGCTAAAAAATTAATTGCTTGCTTTTATTTTTCACCCTGATCAGTGGCGAGCGGCGCCAAACTCGCTCGGCGCATGGAGCCAGGGCCCTCGCGCCCCTGAGTGCGATGTGTGCGATGCACGCGGGCGGCACATCCAAGGGGCGGCAAATGGCCTAGTTGAGTTATGTTTTTTGTACTGTATAGAAAAAATATACAACTGATATTATATCAATTTTATTTGTATACTCAAGCCTACGGGAAAACTCTTACGAGTAGTTATTTCTTTTTTAATAAAATTCGAATTCGAAATATTTCGCGCGCAGTTTTCGATTCGATCGTTAATTCACATCAGTGCGTAGACAGGGCGCCCCTATCGAGAGACTCCCGCGTATGTTTATATCTTGAATTTTCCTGTCGATTCCTGGCAGGAATCGACAGTTTATCCCCAATAAGGGGCGTCAATTATGAATCCGCACGCGGGCGGCGTGAGGCCTTACGAGGGCCCTGCATGGAGCGACGCCTTTTCGCCCCTGGACCCAGTCCGTCCCTGCTTTCGAATTATTCATTTTAAATCTAGTTTTTGTTTTTAATGCAAAAAGTCAACGGTTTCGGTCTATCGATTAAAATAAAAGTATCACAATACGTCATGAAATTTTTTGTCAACTACTGAGTTAAGACCACTGACTAGCTGATCTTTTAGTTCGTCATTGTCACAATTTGAACGGGTAATCAGCGCCACACAATATCGGGCCAATAACTAAAATGTACCTTATTGCCATTGAGATCATTGCTTATTGCGCACTTATTGATCTCAGAGATTAGTGATCAATATCACAGATGACATATAATAGAGATAAGTTGTGGCTGTGCTAACAAGCGACCCACCTTTTGAAGGCCAGATTTGACCGTCGCATCTGTTAGCAGAATTCAAAAACTTTAAATAAGTGTGTGTGAGTTATAGTTGATTCAAAACATAAGAGTCATTCTGATCCTATACACTTAAAATAATCTCAATTCTATTCAAATGTATATGTCGCTTTAGTCGCGGGATAATATTTAGATAATTATGAATTCTATTACTGGCATTTATGAAACATTCCCCTTAATTTAAATTTCACTGAATTATAGAACGAGAAAAAAATCACCATAGCTATTATAATTACTTATATTAAAAAAATTTGTTGACGCATCATTTTAATAGTTACCATTTTTGCCACTAAGTGCCAGGAATGGATATTATCTATACCTAAATACCAAAGATTTAGTACTTTATTTTGTTTATGTTTTTAGGTTCATAAAATGACACAAATCATTCAATAAAGACGCTCATAAGACGGTCGTTTTCTCCTGTAAGGCAAGACCCCCCCTGTCAATATGGAGGTTTTTATAGTTCTCGGCCCGATATTGTGTGGCGCTGGCTATCACATAAATTGGTTCCATGTTTTTAATTTTTTCCATATGCATCAGCTATCTAATTAGTAAGTATAGAGATCAGTGGTTAAGACCGTATATGAAGAGGATAAGGGATAAAAGTCAAAAAATCAGGGTCCAACATTTTCATAATTAGGTTAATTACATAGTAATCTCTTTTTGTTTGAAAGTTTATTGATCAGTCCAAACAAGGGGCCGCGAATTTTGTTACATTTTTACGCGATCGTTTCATATTTCTTACTAACTTTAAAATTGTTTCTTTATTCATAATGGAGTTTACAAGGATCTTGAATATTATAATGTCACTTTAAGGAGGGGCGCAAATATTTAAGTAACTCTAAATTAGGGCGAAATGGGTGCTTTTCATTTAATTGACACGAGTCGATACAAGTCGCCAAAAGTGCTTCCCATTTTATCTGTGTTGTTGATTCTCACGGAAACTCAACTGTGGAGAAGAGTTGAGCTGTGCCAGCGTAAAGAACGGGTTATTTGCGAATTGCGATCATTCAAAGTCTCGGCCCAAAAATGTAAGTAAGCCATCAAATTATCCGTATTGTTTTGAATTTATCGCCATGAGTTAAGTCGCCGGGACAATGGCCTAATAACAAAAAGCGGGGCTTCAGGCTGAACTAGAAAAAAAGGCTCTCGATCTAATTTTTTAAGCAAAATCTTCTCTAATCAAAAAAAAAAAAAAATATTCTAAAAAAATAAGGTCAAAGTCGGATATAAGGAAATTTCGAGTTTTTGATGAGCACAATTAAAAATAAGTTAGTTTAGTAATTCTCTAAAATTATATTATTTACGCATATAATTTTTTTCAAATTCACCCATTCCAAAATTTGATCGTTCACAAATTTTTTACGCCACTGCGCTGGGAATCGTGTAAATGGAAAGTACCAAATATTGTTGGTAAGTAAGTTCTGACAAATCCGAAGTGGTTCTGAATTATTGTTTCTTTTATTAAATAATAGTCCTTAACACGGTCACTCGGAGCAACGGAATAGTAATATTAATAAATGAAGTTTGGAAATGTTCAGTCATTCAAAAAACTCATGTACCAAAAGAAAATTTTAGTAAAATTTGTCAAAACGGTTTATTTGATAAAATTAGAGAAAACATTTTTATACGTTTCGCCACTTTGTAGCATCATCAGTAATGATTATGTTATAAAAAGTTGTGTTGAATTTGTTTAGATACATTATATATGGTTGAATTTTAGAGAGGTTATTTTGAAATTTTTTATGTTTTAAAGAAAAAACAATAATAAGTTGCGTTAATTTTTGATGGATATTCAAGCTTCTGTAATAAAAAATACTAATGTAATATTACTCCAAACAAGCTTTCGACCTTCTATGAGGACTATTATATTTTATATACTACGACGGAGCGTTATAACCATAGTTCATAATTATGTTTTTTTTATTTTTAATTTGTCAGAATCAGTTTAAAACTCTTGTTTTATGCCAGTAGCCAAATGTTCTGAACTGGTTCTGATAGTTCTAAAGCATTTGTTGGCAAATAATAGTCCAATTCAGATTGTCCGAACAGTTTTAGAACCATTCTAGGTTTTACCAACAAACACGCCTATTATAATAGTAACAGGGTCGTGGCGAAAATTGTTTGATCACCACTTTCATGTCTGCACTGCTCGTAACTTCTTTTTTGCCATACCCATTGCAAAATAGCTACTTTCCATGCATGTGCAATGTGCATACTGGCCTTTATTGGGTCATTCAACAGGCAGGCGTGCCGAAAGTGTTTTCATAACATAACTAGTGCGGTAAGTAAACGGTTGTCATAGTAACTTATGTTTATTCGCTCTATCCGCCTGCTATTACATACTCACGGCCTGCTGTAAATGTAAAGATGGCGACGCAAATGAACTGTTAAATTTTTTTTGAAAATGAAGTGAAAAGTAGATATTTTGTAGTGGGTTTGGCAAAAAATGCCATTCATATCTCGTGCGTAATGGTATTACAAGTCGTGTGACTGTAAAACCTCGCTATCGCTCGTTTTTGCATAGTCACTACTCGTTAGTAATATACCCCATACGCATCTAGATATACAATCTAGGGTACTATTGTTAATTCTGTTATATTTGTAAAGACGTAGGGTATTCGAGTAATACTCATAATTTAATTGTGAATATAGGTATTATGATATTTGTGAAGAATGAAGATACTTATGGCCGGTTTATCGTACATTTTAACCCTGATGTTTTTTAATCACACTGTTAAATGACGGGTTGCTATGGTAACGAAACGCAGCTACCAATGAACACGTAGCTGTCAAAATTTAACAGTGTGATTAAAAAAACATCGCGATTAAAATGTAGGTACTTACCTACGATAAACCGGCCATTAGTGTCATTGTTCAAACCAGAACTATATGGACAAATTATATTGATTTATGGTCGCTTATAATCGTTTTTATGTAAATATTCTCAATACAGGTGATCAGTTTATAAAGCAACCTCATGCTGGGCTGCAGAAAACATTGTCAGAAAATCCGATTTGACAACGACACATCGAAACGTGCATGCAAGAACATTGTAAGAGACATTTTCAAACATTGTGGCATTTTCCGTTTTTCGGTTTTTAATGTTAACAGATGTAGTAGCTTAAGCAACGAATAATTATGAATAAATATGATGCAAATTTTGGGTGGGAGCCAGAACAAGTAAGTCTAGACCCAGGGGCGATAGCAAGAGGTGGGTGGTAAGCTACTCCCCTCCGCTCTGAGTGACATCTGCCGTTAGTGTCCTATTTTATTTTCTTAACATTCAAAAGACACAAAAAGCAAGTAAAAATTACGAAAGATGGGATATTATTGTATATTGGATATTTTTAAAGTAGAACATTATCTCTTTGATGCCCCCTCGCACAGCTATGGACCTGGGCAAATCTATAGTGAACGCTGGAAGAAGTTTGCTTTACTCTTTACATGATACGTTTTTTTATCATTTTAATTTCCAAAAAAAGTGCTTGAAATCTTATTAAGCCGTTGTTCCATGACGTGAGTCAAATATGGCCTATGACGAGCTAATTTCCGAGCCATGCGCTCTGGATCGTTTGGATCGATGAAACCTTCCTGCAAATACTTAAATTCTTCCTAAGCCATTTTCCGACGGTTTTTTCGAGACAATTTGTCGAGTCACTAGCCGTGGGAAAATGACTTAAGCAGAACTGAATAACAAACTGATCACGTGCACAATTTTGAATTTAGGACAATATTATAGATGAAGCGTTTTCCCGCCGACCTAACACGTTATCCTATTTTAGAAATACACTCAATCATCCATCAATTTTTTTCGTCGCGTCCGCGTTATTTCAAGAAATGTCACTCGAGTTAACGCGATGGTACAAAGCTATTACCGCGACGACTACTTATCTCTTATCTACATAGGACCCAGTTGTTGTGCGTCTACAATCTCTCTTTCTCTGTCTTTGTCCATAGGATGACGTGCCTAATCAGCAGAAAGCGCTATGTCTGTTATTGTTTATAAGAAGTATTAAATTTAAGAGGGCTTGAGAATAGCCGAGAGTGTAGCGGCGCTGTTGTTTACATGGCGTTGCTATGGTTCCTCTATTACAAGTCCCCAGTTCTCGGGTTCTAGCCCGAGGGCTGGTAAAAGCGTCAATTGGATTTCCAATTTTTTATTAAAAAAAAAAAAAAATATTGAATTGAAAATATGAATTGGTGATAGGCCCAAATAACCTTAGCTGTTGGTGGTCTTTAAAACACAATTTCTCTCAATTAAATTTAAGAGAATTTTAAAGAAGTGTTAAATTATTATTTTTTTTTTTAATATTCCGTTTAAAATTCAGCAGTTGTTTTGTCATATAAACTTTGAGCTTTTGCTCTATATTAATTTCGTTTCGGTGTGAATGATGTTTTCGAGACAATTTATCATTTTAATGATTGAAAAAAGACAATTACTATTGGAAAAACTATGCTTTCTGAATTTTTCAAATCAATACTATCCTATTATATAAATCAGTTCTCGGTAAATGTTTTTTTAAAAATAAGTTTTTGTTGGAAAACATGAAAATATTGTCATTGGAACTATAATTTATATGTGTGCATGTTTCAAGACGATCGGATGTGTGGAAGTGGGTCGAAATTGGAATACAAGAATAGACCTATCTCTCGAAATAAAAGTGAGAGATCGTTATTGCTTGTTCTGCAAGAAAAAGAGAGAAAAAATATGGTTGCGCACGCAATGCCGTGTCCCGCCACCTAGTCAGCAACAGTCAGTGACAATCGGTATACACAGACTGTTGCATAGTTATCGGAACATCTGTGAACACGGTCGGCGCGCGCAATCCAGGTAAAAAAGACACGTGGATTAACTCTAACCAACAAATGAACTTAATAAATAAGATGATGTTTCTGTTAGCCAATTACACCCAAAATACCGAACAAATTTGAAAAATTCTTTCACTAATTATAATCTTACTTCTTCGGTCTTCCAGAGACATATACGCTATATCGTGGAATGATGGAGCTATATGAATCTGAGGAAAGGATGATAAGCAGTGAGCAAAAACAGTACTAGCGACATCTGAAAGAATTTTGTCAATTTATTCATGATAAACATTATTAAGAGCACTGTGGTGTGACAGACATACAGACGGACAAACGAGTGATCCCTATTCTCTAAGGGTTCCATTTTTTTTCCTTTTGAGGTACCAAAAATTAACAATCATTAAAAATCTGAAAAGCATAGTTTAATAGTAGATTGTATGTCTAGAATCTAGATATGTAATGGGGCACATTACGGCGAGTGATGACAGTATGTAAAAACGAGTGATAGCGAGTTTTTGCAGTCACACGAGCCGTAATACCATTACGTACGAGACATATATGATATTTTTTGCCATACCCACTACAAAATACCTACTTTTCACTTCATTTTCAAAAAATTCTGACAGTTCATTTGCGTCGCCATCTTTCCTTCCACACTGTGCCGCGAAGTTTGTGCAAAGTAATGACAGGCTCACGCAAGCGTATAGAGCGAATAAACAGAAGTTGCTATGGCAATCGTTATTTTCTGCGCTAGTGCGGAAAATAAAACATTTTCCGCACACTTTCCTGTTAAATGACTCATTAGAGGCCGCTATACATACATCGAAAGTAGCTTTTTTGTAGTAGGTATGGCAAAGACAATGTTAATTTTGAAATGTTTTTAATGTGAATCAAAATATATATCCGAATTGATACCTACTGAAATGAATTTCGAATAGAGTATGTACAAATAAAGAATAAAATTATGTACGGTAAATAATTATTGTTTTATTGCCCCCATTCAAAACATTCTCATACCTGTAAATATTATGATTCCTGAGACGCTCATGAGCTCAGTTATCTAGCGTCTATAATCTACAGTCTAAATTGATGACGATTTCCTTCAAACTTTACGATAATTGTCAGTGGCGTAACTACAAGACTAGGGCTCGGAATTTATTTAAATATTGAATATTTATTCAATATTTGAATACCTAATCGTATTTTAATAAGCTCTAAAAAACCGAAACAATCTTTTCTTTGTTGAACAATAATTTTTCGTGTGCAATTATCAAATATTTGGAGATTTAAATATTTGCCATAGACTGTAATTAGCTTCTTTCCGAATTCAAAGGAAAATCAAAATACACTGCATTTTTATTTTTTATAGTTGTTAACAATACAATTTATTCTACAAGTGTTCCTGTCATGACTGTCATTGCTCCATTTGTTTTGATTTCAATATGTGATTTATGGTTTTAGATTAGCGAGAGAGATAACAATTTCTAGAAATATAATGTAATATTTTTTATAATCATGTAACATACTAAGTTACGCTATTTGTTGACTGCCCAGCATTGTTAGATTTAAGTATTATTGTTGGGAAACCGGTGAGGGCCGTGACTATTTCGACCTCGGCAGACCTCCGGATCTTTGTCAAAAATCAAAAAAACAGTGGAATTTGGACCTTTTTTCAGTTTTAACTGTTCGAATATTCGACTATTCTATTCGAATATAGAATAATTCGATTAAAAGTTTGAATGAATATTCGATTACTTTAATTTGAAAAATTCCGAGCCCTATACAAGACTAACCCAAAACAATAATCAAAGAACAAAATATGTAACAACAATTTATTAAAAAATACGCAAACAAAGAATTACATATTAAAAATTTTTGTTTTGTCGATAAACCATTGTGATAAAAACGTAAACTCTGATGGTTCTCTGATTTTGCATACCGTGATCAAGTTTCTGTTCAATGGATTGTAATCAAATTTCCATACGGTTGACGGCTTCTCTTGAGATTCAGCTGTTTGTTGTACCGTAGTTCGGATAAAGCTAAGAAATGAATCCAAAAAGTGCAGACAAACGTTTGGATCCCACAGTTCCTATAAAAAATATAATATATTAAAACAAAATATAGCGACATTCTTTAAGTCAGC
The DNA here is from genome assembly GCA_039654895.1 of Mongoloraphidia duomilia. Taxonomy (NCBI): domain Eukaryota; kingdom Metazoa; phylum Arthropoda; class Insecta; order Raphidioptera; family Raphidiidae; genus Mongoloraphidia; species Mongoloraphidia duomilia. Next base: position 34,106,094 of record CM077516.1, on the reverse strand, counting down.
ACCCCTAGAAACAGACCTAAATTCATACGTGTAATTATATTTTGTGCTCATGTGAGGCAGTTTCCTCCAAAAGGCTGCAACATCTAAATGGAATGTTCTTAGAGCCTAATGTGGTTTGGAATACAGCTCCCAGAAAGGTAGTAAGGTTTGTTAAGAACCTAATACCTGAACGGGAATAAGTACGAAGGGACTCACAAGAGATCTTCCAGGTCGTAGTGAACGAAGGGCAGTAGTGTCTTATGCCCCGTGTAAAATCTAATCTAATAGGTGTAATTAGAGAGAGGTCGGGATTAACTAAAAATAATATGTTTCGTCAATGTATTCTCAACAAAAACTAATCAAACAGGCAGACAAACTGGCATTCGGCCCACCCCAGTTTCAAATCCTAGTTACGCCTCGGGATACTCACGATTCATCGATGTTTAAGAAACACCCATTTTCTACATTCCATATTTACATCGATGATATTTTTTTGATACATCGGTCAACATTGATGTTTTTTGTGATGTTTTCTATTTTTTTCAATAAGGATGAAAGTTTAAAAATGAAAAGTTAATAGATATTAATTTTTTAATTGACTATTTTGTAAATTAAAAAAATTCTCAATTTGATACTTGAAATCAAATCAATAAATTCAGTCTTTTTTAATAGGTAGGTACTGTTTAAACTCTTTTCAACCTGGGATTTTCCTAAAATTATGGTTTGCTTAAATTAAATTTAAATTAATGATTTATATGGGTATTGGAAGTAAATATTTTTTACTCGTTATTGGAAAATATCGATGTTTTTGTTTCAATACTTTTACAACATTGATTTTGTTAATTCAATGTATCGTTCGATGTTAACATTGATGTTTTAAACACTTTCAGCACCCCTAGTTAGGACCTAATCCATATAATGATCAGTGTTTAGTAGGTACTTACTCTGGCATTTGATGGCAAACCAGCTACTTTCTCTAAATGCACCGTGTCTACAATTCCTTGTTGGTTTCTGACACCGCACAATATATCTGAAATAGCAACCAGGTAACACTGACACCACCACTTGATGTGTTTGTATCTTCTAAGAGTGTGAACACGTCTATACGAATCCGGATTTTGAATAGTTTTCATTTCGACAAATTGCAATTTCGGTAATGTTTCATCATCAACTTTTGTAATATTGGGGTCATGATATGCACCGTCCATTTCAGCTGCCAGAAGAATACGATTGTTCGCTAATTGTGTTTCAAAAACGCAACAAAATTCCTCGGCTTCTATTACTGGTTTTGATGTGTCGGGTTTCGTTCCCGGTGTTGCTGTAAATAATTAAAAAACATTAGGGTGTAAATAAATATACTAATCAGCGGTTTAGGCCAATGGCGTCGAGACGCTTTGAAACGTGTAAAAAAACTTAAGTGTTTTGTAAACGCTGAAATTTGAATATAATTTATGAAAAAAACATTCAGATCTCATTTTGATAAAACCGACCTAGTCAGCAGTCAGTAGAAGTTTGCTAAAAAAATATAATTTAACGATATATAAAGTAATTTTAAAGCAAATAAAGCAAAAAACAGTTGCATCTGAATAGTGAATGATCTTGGGATCGTTCTGCATCTCCCAGTTTGCGTTGGAGGACACCACAGGTAGGGATGCAAGGTGTTAGAAAATATCGATATATATCGATATCAACTTATAAAAGCGTAAATAAATCCAAAAAGTCCTTTTAGTTCTATCGAGCGTTTATCGATTATGTATAATTTATCTGTGAAAAATCAATAAAAAAAATTATAAAATAAAAAATGCATTTTATTATTGTTGTATCATTAATTTATTAAAAAAACTTTAAGCCCAGTATTTTGTACCAGCCATCGTACTTAAAAACAATAACTTTGATAGTCACAATTCACAGAGTACTTTAAATTTTAAATGTCAACTTTTTTTAGACAGTCAGTGTTGCCACTTGCCAGTAACGCATTTTACCCGATTTCGTGGGTGTTCGATTTTGGACGGGCTCTTTCGATATTTCGATTTGATATTTTGAGTTTTTTCGATATTGATATCAGCGGATCTTCGATATCGATAAATATCATTATTTTTGGGCGTCGATATATATCGATATTTATCGATTTTCCGATATATCGCTGCTTCTCTAACCACAGGGGAAAAAATGCATATGTACGAAGAACATGGCATCTCATTTTGTAACGGAGATAAATAAATTATTTAAATGGCGGTAATTACCTGTTAACATATATTGTTCAAACTTAAATCCGTACGATGAAAATTTCTTATTAATTTCCGACATATTTTTTAATTCTTCGATTTTTTCTTTGCTCTTGAAGGCACATAAATAAATATTTCCTCTCCACAAAGAAGCGCAAATAGTCCATCCTTCCTTATACTCATATGGTGTACACATTATTTGAGTAAGCAAACCTCGAAAACAAATTATATCCGCTGATAAAAAACGACTATTGTCTCTTGAAACATGCTTACACCAATTATTGTCAATATAATTTAACAGATGTGTCAATCTTTCAGTTTCACTTAATAAATGCGATTTAGTTACAACATCTTCGTAACCTTTATTTAAATCTAAATTCACTTTTAATTGTTTTTCTCTGGGATCTAAATGTACATACATAAAATTTGTAGCATCAGGAACATAATTTCTTTCATGGTCTATGCTAAAACAACTATATATTTTTGGTTTTTTTATGTCAGGATATTTTTTATTAAAGCTCCTTAAGTCTATTTTAAAAGGTTGACAACTCTCCACATGACTCTCCATTTCAAAAGTGAGGTAGAAATTTGTCTTACTTAATTAAAATTTTTAGGTTAAGAAAATTTTAAAAAATAAAATAGAGCAAGCATTCAATTTTAAATGTTAAAAGAATTAAAACATATTTTATCACATTAAAAACCACACTCTCACTAAGAATGATTTCAAGAGTCACAGTGTAATTTGATACAATGATTTGTCAACATGACAGCTGTCGCCTGTCATTTGTTTTCATGCTGTTTTCGAGTAAAACCATGGACTATGGAGCTAGGAATATAAATGGAAGAAGTTGACCTCCGGGCTCCGCGGGATGCAATGCAGAAGTGCCTGGCTCAAAAACCGTTGATTTTCGTAAATGGGCATAAAACGCAATAGACCGAGAGCCAGTGACAATTTTTTGGTGTTATTTATACAAGGCCTTATTTTTGTGAAGATGTTGACGGAGGCATATTAAAAGGCATTCATGTAATTTACGGGTCCCACAAAAAAACGTACAGTAGCAGGTTTAACATACCTATAATGTTGCCAACTTTACTCGAATGCGTATCCACTAATGCTCAGTTCACAATCATATTCGATTCACAACAATGTTATATGTACGTAACGTAATTAAAAATGTTAATCCTCGTATAAAATACAATACCACTACAGCAGTTTTAATATTTTAATTTTTAATTAATCAAAAATAACGATCAATCGAAAATTGTCAATTTTTAGCAACAGCTTAATTAAAAAACTGGTAAAATTGACTTATTTGATAATATCGGAAAGTAAATGAGCTGCATCAATTATATTGCAGCTAAATTATTTTTTTAATCAGTTAAAAAATTTTAAACGAACTGGTAAAACTAATTTATTGTATCAGTTAAAAAATTATGCTTCTATTGTTTTTTTTCCCGTATTGCTGAGTAAAAAAAGCAGGATTCTTTCGTCAAAAGATCATTAAGTATCGACCTCGTTCAATTAAGAATCGACCTCGATCAATTAAGAATCGACCTCGATCAGTAAGAATTGACCTCGATTATTAAGAATCGATCTCGATCATTAAGAATCGACCTCGATCATTAAGAATCGACCTCGATCATTAAGAATCGACCTCGATCATTAAGAATCGACCTCGATCATTAAAAATCGACCTCGATCATAATAAATCGACCTCGATCATTAAGAATCGACCTCGATCATAAGAATCGACCTCGATCATTAAGAATCGACTTCGATCATTAAGAATCGACCTCGATCATTAAAAATCGACCTCGATCATTAAGAATCGACCTCGATCATTAAGAATCGACCTCGATCATTAAGAATCGTCCTCGATCAGTAAGAATTGACCTCGATCATTAAGAATCGATTTTGATCATTAAGAATCGACTTCGATCATTAAAAATCGACCTCGATCATTAAGAATCGATCTCGATCATTAAGAATCGACCTCGATCATTAAGAATCGTCCTCGATCAGTAAGAATTGACCTCGATCATTAAGAATCGATTTTGATCATTAAGAATCGACTTCGATCATTAAAAATCGACCTCGATCATTAAGAATCGACCTCGATCATTAAGAATCGACCTCGATCATTAAGAATCGTCCTCGATCAGTAAGAATTGACCTCGATCATTAAGAATCGATTTTGATCATTAAGAATCGACTTCGATCATTAAAAATCGACCTCGATCATTAAGAATCGACCTCGATCATTAAGAATCGACCTCGATCATTAAGAATCGTCCTCGATCAGTAAGAATTGACCTCGATCATTAAGAATCGATTTTGATCATTAAGAATCGACTTCGATCATTAAGAATCGACCTCGATCATTAAGAATCGACTTCGATCATTAAGAATCGACCTCGATCATTAAGAATCGACCTCGATCATAAAGAATCGGCCTCGATCATTAAGAATCGACCTCGATCATTAAGAATCTACCTCGATCAATAAGAATTGACTTCGATCATTAGGAATCGATCTCAATCATTAAGAATCGATTCTTAATGATCGAGGTCGATTCTTAATGATCAAGGTCGATTATTAATGATAGAGGTCGATTTTTAATGATCGAGGTCGATTCTTACTGATCGAGGTCGATTCTTAATGATCGGGGTCGATTCTTAATGATCGACGTCGATTCTTAATGATTGAGGTCGATTCTTAATGATCGAGGTCGAGTCTTAATAATCGAGGTCGATTCTTAATAATCGAGGACGATTCTTTATGATCGAGGTCGATTCTTACTGATCAATAAGAATCGACCTCGAGCATTAAAAATCGACCTCGATCATTAGAAATCGACCTCGATCATAAAGAATCGACCTCAATCATTAAGAATCGACCTCGATCATTAAGAATCGACCTCGATTATTAAGAATCGACCTCGATCATTAAGAATCGACCTCGATCAGTAAGAATTGACCTCTATCATTAAGAATCGATCTCGATCATTAAGAATCGACTTTTAATGATCGAGGTCGACTCTTAATGATCGCACGATCACAGAGGCATTGCTACACGTTCGGCTATTCTCAAGTCCATTTTTTTTTATTTAAAGAATCGTTGGGATATGAGGTATTTCTGGAAATAAGAGTGACTAAAAAAAAACGAAATGAAAACTGCAATTCGTACATTTTTACTGGCTGAGGCATTTATTGTACATATAATTTATTTTACTTATAATAATAATAATAATTAATAATTAAATATAATTGATATTTAATAATAAAAATGTAATAACATAGCGTTCTTTTATGTATAATAATTTATTTTATTAATTTTAATGGTAATACAACCCCATACATATTTCGCGATCTGCTTATCCTTGCTTTTATATCCGAAAATTAAGTTGAAATATATTCAGTACATTTTTATTTTTGAAATTTTTATGTAGGAAAATACAATACGCCCATTTTTTTGTGAAGCAATTCTTTTTTTATCTGCACCCTTAAAAAAACTAACAATGAAAAATGATTGGAATTCTGAAACAAAAAACTTCTTTAGTGTTTTTATAAAAATACGTTTAATCTGAACACGATGCAGTTTTTTTTTTGTTCTCAACTTAATTTGCAGTTTTCAATTTTTATGGGGATAATTATTGTAAGAATAATTATATTTTTAATTTCACACATTCCAAATACTAAATTAATGATAATGTTAGACAGAATCACAAATATTTCCTTGCATCTTTTATTCTCATTTTTCGATTATTTACTATTTTAAAAATAATAAATAAATTATGTAATTTGACATGGGGTATGTATTAATAATAACTCAAAATTAGGAAAAATCAAAATTTTAACTAAAAAGCATTTTTGAAAGACCAGACCATTTTATTTTTAATTTATTGCAAAACAAATCGCCAAAACTTACTGACGTCACCACAATCTATATGCAGATTTTACATATTTTGGCTTGGAGCTTGAATATCATGTTACGTCACTATATCAGTGGCGTACTGCGTAACTTGTGTCGACTATCGACACTCGACAATAAATGCCTTGATTATATGATATTTATTAAAATATTACACATATTCTGATGGTTAACTTGATAAAATTAGAGAATTACTAAATTGACAAAGTAGATGAGCTAGCCATATAAATCTTTGGATTGAAGATGTACCATAACCTGAAAATACAGTCACATGAAATTTTTCTAATAGGTATAAAGTTAACTGCCAGAAAACGCTTCCTGTTTTTCATTACGTGCTCGGATATTTTTTTACAAAATATATAGTAGAGGTGACTAACGATGTGAGCGCCATATTAAAATAAAAAGGGCCATCTATGTTTTTGGCAAACGAAAAACATGCGCAATAGACACAATGCTTTTTCATATTTCTGAGCATTTCAAAAAAAAAATTAGTTCCATTTAGACCCCTGCTATGGCCACTTTTGTAATATAAATTGACATAATGCTTTAATTTGGTTTTTAAAATTCCGCTAAATACATCTAAATTCTGAACAAATGTGTAAGTAAAATATCTTTTGTTTTTCAGCAATTCAGTTGTTAATTTGTTCTCTTCATGTTGTTTAAAAAAAACAAAAACGTAAACATAAAATAACAAAATATGACTAACGAGCATTGATGCTACTTTGTTACTGTAGATCGAGTTTAATTGTTTAAGTCTGAACGTTAATAGTTTAATTACCGAATTTTATAAAACAATTTAATCAGAGATATTTGCGTTTTGATTTTTCTAATTTTGAGTATATTTTATTAATTCTAATTGTTTAATGTAGTACAAAATATATATTTTTCTGTACATAAATTGGATCAACTAAGCGTTTTATCATAGTACATGTTAAGTTCATATATTACTTATTATTTTTTTTGATTGATCATACATTAATAATTATATTATGAATAAATCGAAAAACAAATTGATATTTTTCTGGGCAGATTTTTCGAAAATATAAAACTGCTATATGAAGTTATCGGTGATATGATTTACAATATTATTAAATTTTTGAATTATTTGCTTTATTAAGTTAATATTACTTCATATTTTAATAACGAAAAAAAAAATATTTCACTTAAGTATAATAAAAAAACACACGATAAGTATGCTCCTTAAATAAGTCATAAATAATATATTTGGTATATCACATAATATAAGTCGTTCACAAAAGAAAACAACAACTTAAATGGAACGTGTTTTTCTCTAGTGAACATCCCCTATATATAACACAATTATATTTCCGAATAATTCGATAAAATTAATATAAATAACCAACGTAAATATTTCGTAAGTTTTTTGTTAATATAATATTATAAGACTTATCTTTTTCCAATTTATAGGTATGTTTCTTATCAGTCTACTTGTATATACCATTGTATACCATTATAATATATACCACTTGTATATACCATTCGTTATCAATACCCCATTTCTTTATTTCGGTTTTAGCAAAATTATGATTTTTAAGTAAAAGTGTAAATTTTCATGGCTAAGACAGTTATTGGGGAACAACAATTATGGTAAAAGAGAACGTCTAAACCACAAGAATTTACATTTACTCTGAGATTTCATTTTTTTTTCACAAATCAAACTTGAGTTGACTCTTCAATTGTTTTTACATTTGAACCTTCAACTGTTCTTTACATCCAGTTTGTTAATTTTTGCCGCACGAGCAAAAATAAAAAACAACGAAGTTAAAAAATACAAAAGCTACTAAATTTCTATCAACACTACTGACTACATTGTTATTTTGGAAACTGGACTGGATTTTTGTTAATATAATTTTAATACGTCTTAACTGCATGCTTGTACGATGCCATGACAAATCACTCAATTAATTTAGTTTTTAAAATATGTACACTAATATTATATAAATCCTGTTCGTTGCATCGGTCGTGAAATATTTCCGAGAGTGACTTTGATTTTTATATCATTTCAAATTGAACTCTCTGACTTTCTAATCATAAAATCAAATGCTCAACGATACTTTTAAACGATTATAGATTTTTCGAAACGAAACATGTTTAGCAAAAAAAAACGGAATAATTTTTAAAATTGCTCTTCAATAATACTTAACATGGTTAAATTTTAACGTAACGTGAGTGTTCACTGCTCGCCGGAGCTACACGATGCTACGAACACCTTCCAACGTTAGTTCGTCGCTTCGTGTGACCGACGGTCAAACCTACGAGCTACCAATGTAGAGCGTCCAACGTTCGCGTTTGAGCATGCTCCGACTGTTATCGGTATTCTTGACCCGAGTCAAAGGAATTCCTCTAACTTTCGAAAGAAAACATTCTTATGCTTTAACATTCGACACACCGTGTAGCAGATACATTTGACACACCAACTGCAACTGTCGAACACAGTTGACTCAAACGTTTGTTCCAACATTCGGTCCAACGTTCGGGTCAACGTTCGTAGCATCGTGTAGCGCCCGCATCAGCATCAGATGTCAATTGCTAGTGGAATACTTGAACTCATTTGTTTTGTTTGCACTTATACGTTTCAAGCGTGCAGTCAACACATACACTAAAATAATATTTGGCACATTAATTAGTTGGTGCACCGTTTGAAAATAACAGTTTTCGTTCGGTTCATTTTAAAAATTCATTTTCTTTAACGAGTCACTACAAGTTTGATATTTTTTAAAATTATGTGTTCATAATACTTTTGAACGATTGTAATGTTGTACAACCACACAGCTGTGGAACAAATGATTGGCAGTACATAGGATAGACGGGGGAATACCAGAAATGACGACATCGGTACCGGATATACCCGTCGTCATTGCCATATATTTTTTTATTCTACAAAGAAGGGACATGTGCGTGCTGCAATAGTGTTTAAAATGTGCTTTTGTTGGATAATTTTTGTGCTGTACACAATACAGATTTAAGTACAAACAAATAAATAAACAAGTCAATTGATTAACAAATACATTTATCACAAATGAAAATTTTCATTAAATCAAAAATTGTCTATAACAATTATTAAAACGATTTTTTTTTAATGCTTATACTCGTATTTTTTTAATTTTCGAAGATTTTTTTTATAACCTACCTAATTTAATTGTCTTATATAGTATTTTTTCACTAGTTTTAATTATTACTCTAAACTTATGTGCATTTTATCAAGTGCGCTTGTGCTTAGACCGATTTACAACACAGAAATATATTTTCCGTGTGTGAAACCGGCTTTTAAAGGTACAAACTGTGACATCTATTTATTATTACAATAATATAACATATTACTTTTTTGTAATGTCTATTCCAAATAGGATTGACATGACGTAAGCAATTTACTACACGATACTAGATTTGAGTGTAGCGAATTGTAACGGAAAATATTTTACCATCATGGCAATGCTAACAGGAATAAACAATAGACAGTCGGATGCAGTTTATAACAGTTAAATTTATCAACAATTAAATTATTATTAATACAGTGTTTACTGACTTTTTTTGTCTTTTGAGTTCAGTTTTTATTTTTCACAGAAATAAATAATTTTGGCAGGAATTTATTTTTGCTTTATGCGTTATGTTAAAAGTTATTTTTTTTAGTATCACATTTGTTTTTCAATCTCATTGAATTCACGCAACATTTGGGGATGATTTTTTTTATTTATCCAAAAATAAATTAATAATAAAGAATATTTCTTTTATATCTATAAAAAAACTCTTGGTGCTGCAATTGGTAGGAGTCCGATTGATTTTAGAAAAACTCCTTTCACAAATACTTATGCAAATACAAATTTATTTCAATCCATTGATGCTTCTGTATGTAGAGTCGTCATATAAACATAGAATATATATAATATACACTTTATCATTTTTTTGCAGTCTACCTAAACATTATTACGTATTTTGTTATTATTTAAAGTAGCTGTTTTTATTGGTTTTTATTGGTTTGTATTTATTTTTTTCTAGTCTTTACCTGCGGATTCGCTTGCATTAATGTCGATTTTTAACCAACTTCAAAAAAGGAGGAGTTTCTATATTCGGTACCAATGTTTTTTTTTATGTAGGTATGCGTTTGTTGATTTGTTCACCGATTTCTCCTGTATTTGTGAACCGATTTTGATGATTATTGTTTTATTTAGTAGGACATACCTCCGGTGTGGTACCGTATTAATTTTACTTAAATCACTTATTAGCTTCTACCGACAGCGAAAAAGATTACTTTAATAAATAAAACACACAAAACTGGCTATAGCTGTCCAACTTTATTTTTAATACTACAACAATACTTAAATCAGTTCAGTAGTTCGACTGATTTTTATAAAAAGTCAGTAACGGGATGTAACACCGTCAAGGTAAATGTCAAATATCAAAACAGAAGTCACCTAATACAAAGTAAAAAATAAAAAACTTTTTAACAAAAAAAAAACCTTCAAAAAAACCACCAAAAAGGGGAAAATAATAAAATTTTGAGGTCGGCGCCAATTTAATAAAATATGAAGTCGGTTAAAAAGTAGATATTAATTACTACATAATATACTTTTTTACCGACTTCATATTTTAATAAATTGGCGCCGACTTCAAAATTTTATTATTTTCGTCTTTTTAGTGGCTTTTTGAAGGAGGTTTTTTTTTTGTTAAAAAGTTTTTGAGAAAAACTTTATCTATCCCATTAATGTTTTACCTATATAATATATTGAACCAAAATGCTATTAAATTGTTCACATCCAGCAAATGCGACATAAAGCTCGCAAAAATGTGACGAGTGCTGACATCTTACTATACATGTTCATAGCACTTTATACTACGATTACTTTATAAGATTGATAGCAGCACTGCTCCGGAAAATAGTAAAAATTACGTCTATGCACGTAATACCGATTTGTCAAAAAATTTAAAAACAGACGGACAAACGAGTGATCCTATAAGGGTTCCGTTTTTTTCCTCTTGAGGTACGGAACCCTAAAATGATTCCGTTCGGAGCGAAAGGGTTAACGGATCGAAATGAAACAATGTGCAGGTTGCTTCTAGAAGTTTTTACTAAAAATCATTTCATTTTTCAGCCGTTTTTGAGCCACTCGGAACTGACTTACAGAACATTTTTATTATATTTATATCATACTAGCGGTACCCGTCTGGCTTCGCCCGGGTGCTAAGAAAGCCCGGGTGCAATACACTACTCACTCGCTTCGCTCGTTCGCTAAATATATAAACCTTCCATGAAAAATTATCTAACTGATGGTGAAAACCGCATCCAAATCCGTTGCGTGGTTTAAGAATTACATTACTCACTCGCTACGCTCGTTCGATATATATAAACCTTCCGGGAACAATTCCGTCATATATGATTTTTGCGTAACTTTAACCGTTTACGCAGCGCACGCAACGGAAGCTCTAAAAAGGAATATTTTTTCCCGTTTTTGCAACATTTTTCATTGATGCTCCGCTCCTATTGGTCGTAGCGTGATATTATATAGCCTATAGCCTTCCTCGATAAATGGACTATCCAACACAAAAATAATTTTTCAATTCGAACCAGTAGTTCCTGAGATTAGCGCGTTCAACCAAACAAACAAACTCTTCAGCTTTATAATATTAGTATAGATTATATTAAATATTCGTGCGATCAAGTTTCGCAATCTATTAAAAAACAAATAAATGATTTTTATGTTAGGAATATCCATCCAATGACGTAACGTTACAATGCAACATTAGAAAAATTCATTTTAAAAATAATATGTCTCCGTTGGGACTCAAACCCGAATCTTTCACTATCGCGGCAGCTGAGTTATCATTTACTCCACAGTGACATGATTAATAAGTAATCAATTGGAAAATTTAGGTTTGAGTCCCGACGGTGACGTAGGTTTAAAATGAATTTTTCTAGTATTGCATTTAACGTTACGTAATTCGATGGATGTTCCTAACAGTAAAGCTAATGTAAAAAGCATTTATTTGTATCATATTTATATAGAATATATTTTACAGAATATACTCTCTCTCTCTCTCTCTCTCTGCCGGTTTTCACTTCTGATGTCGAGCGCGCTCTTTTTGATTTAGCGACAGACGAAATTCGTCCGGATTTCGTAATAAATATTTTAAAACTGTAAAACCTTCTGTAATTGGGGCGTATAGCTCTTGATTGAATTAATAAGTATCTAAATGGGTAAATAAATAAATTTTTCTTTATAAATCAAAAGGTGACAACTAGTTTTGTCCATCACGTGACATTTATTATTAAATTCGCGAATATTGTAAGAACATTTTTAAATTAAAATATTCTGTCATTGATTCATCAGCTTTGTTCAATAATTTACTAATAATTAAAAATCATAACCTTTCAGATTTCCAGTGAAATATTCACAAAAAGTTTTTTCAAAGCGACGCATTTTTATCGACAAAAATATTTCACTCTTTTGTATATTTAATTTCTGCATTGATTTTTCTATATCTGTTGAAAATATCTGATAAACAAATAAGGAATTTAGTTTTATATTTGTGAAAAAATTGTTACGTGATAGGCAAAGCTAGTTTTTCACAATAAAATTATGCGTACAGAAATTAAAATTTCTACAAAAAAATGTATTTTATCGATGGGTTTAGTCAACAATAAAAAAATCATCCCCCAACAAACACATTAAATTCCTTGTCGCAACTCATAAACCCTATCATTTATAATATTTAATAATAATAATAATAATTTAAAGAAAAATATGAAGTTAAGTCGTGCAGTATAGGATTTGCATTAATATCATTACAGATCTGGCCCAAAACTATCACAAGTCTAAATTGAACCTATAAAAAGATTGAAATTTATGTATTCGAACTATTTTTATTATTGCCTACTTATAAGAAATTTCCGTACTCTCACCTATTGTGTAATTGAAAACATTTTTTTAAATATAAATTTCGAAACAGTATAACAATTTGAGCTAAGATAAATTAATTAATTGACAGATAGTTTTGAGTCAAATGATCAAAAATTATATAACTATTATTTATATAATTATAACTAGCCTATTACGTAATATACGGAATATACAAGTACAGTCCATTTAATTAGTGGCTGCGTTTAGTACAGTCAACGTTTAGTGAGCGTTCAGATTATAAAGCGATTTGAACGTATGCATTTTTGTTCAGGCTACATAGATAAAACCGTGTATCCACGGTGGATAAACTTGGCTAGTTTGCAGATAAACCACGCGGTATAAAAACAAGTAACTCGGTATAGCTCGGCTCGGTCCGGTTCTTCTCGTTGATAAAATAAGACCAACGTTTGTTGATTCGGCGTAATAATACTCATACTTGTTACAAAATAAGCCGAAAATCAATGAACGCAACGTTCTTTAATATTTAGAATATGATTTTTCCGAATTTATCCGAGCCCTAGGGACTTGCCACGTTCGTTAAGTCTCAAACTTACCAAGCCACCTCACGATAGGCTTGCGGCTTAAGTGGGAAATCAATCGTCACAAGAATAAATCTTCTGAACGCGTACTAAGCGATTTATTTAACTAAACGCTTCTTACATTGAAATAGTGCATAATAAATTTAATGTAGAATATACATTCATATAAAAAACATAGACATCTATATGTGTATAGTATATAATATATTTATATTTTGTTTATATTAAATATATATTATTTGGTGTGTGGTGTGCAGTCGGTGCATTATGAAGTGCAACAATTATTATAAATAGAGTAATATATTATTATAATATAATAATATTAAATGGTGCTTTGGTTTATTTTATCGCTTACATATTAATAAGGGATAAGATTTTTGCTTATAAGGAGGAAGGAACATTTTGTTTATTTTTTATTTGGAAAGGATTATTGACTTTGAATTTTGACAGTGGAGAAGGAGATAATTGTTTTTTTGTTTGTTAATTAAACACGTTGTTAATAACCTTTGTTCCTATTTCATTTTTTATTAGTCCTATCACCATTTTTTTTTTCATTTCGTCTAACCGCAATAACAAGTTTTTCAGTTGTTTTCTTTCGCTTATTATTTTTAACAATTAAACGTATTGTTTAATGATTGATGCATGACAGCAAAACAATTGACAAATACAATGGATTATTAATTATAAGAAAGAGGTAGTTTACTTAGTTTTTATTTACGTAACATCTTGGAGTCTAAATAAACCGGAGACTGCTCTATAGCGGAGTATATTGGTACTTTACGCTAAATGTTGTGTTTACTATCAATTTCGACATAATAGATTGTAGATTATAGATGCTCGAGAGTCAGGGTCATCAACGTCTATTAAAAGGGGCCTGCACTTCAAGTTGCCGTTAAAAACCTTTAGAGGCACTGTCATCGTTATAAATGTAATATTTTAACTATAATTTTAACAGTTTAAATATTTTGAGTAGTTCGGCTACTAGCATATAGAGGATACGGAACGAGCAATAAGTCAACTCATTTAATTGTATCATCCTTTTAATATAATATTATTCGATAATAAATACAACACTTGACACTATAAACGAATTGCTAACACCCAATTAGTAAAAAAATCCGCTAGAAGGTGTTGATAATTCAAAACGTGCACTTGTCACAATATTAAAAACGGTTTGATATCGGATACCAAGATGTTAATAAAAAATTTTTAAAAGAATACACAAAACATTGTAAAATTATCGTATATATATTTTATGTTCATTGCATCTTGTTTTATATATTAAAACAAAAGATGATAAATGAGAACAAAAAACACTGTACTTTTTCGTATTTTTCGTTATTAACAAAATGTTTACGATCTAAATTACACGCCGATCTTTTTTTGGCCCTGAGAGAATATATAAATACGTGCAAAACATTACTAAGTTTCCATTTCTTGTTTTTAACTTAAAAAGAAAGAATGAATATTTTACGGTAGTTTTGTTGTACGAACCTTTGTCGAATTAAATCGACACGACTGTTATATATTATTAACTTTGCTTATAAATTACATAAATATATTTCACCTAACCTTTGTTTCATATATTACAGGGCTTCTAATAAAAATTGGATTGTTATTATTATTGTTGTTTTGTATGTACGTCATTTTGTATTTGAAATAGTATTGAAAAATTATCTCTCTGTGATATAAAATCTTTGGAATTCTGCGCATGTACAAATCACCATGGAAATAACTTGTTTAAGTCAATTCGAATGGTTACATGTAGTAGAAATATCTAGTTTATTATTCCAACTTTTAAGTTTACTAATAACAGGTGTTTGTTAAGAGTAAAGTATATAACAGATTCGACTGTTACATGATGTAAATTAAAGTTACACATTTATAACAATAATGAATGTTTCACACAATATAGTGGCTTCGTCAGACAAAGATCATAGACTAAACTGTTTGAAGATCTTTGTCTGACGAAGCCACTGTGTTGAAACAATTATTCTTATAAAATAGCGTTTCTAAGTTTAAATAAATTAAACAATGTGTTTCTTTAATCTAAAATGTAAGAGTAAAATATTTTGAAAATCGGCGATCGACATCGAACAGGAGGCTTAACAACCCCCTAATTCGTAATAATGTAATAAAAAAATAGAGCGACAATATACTTTTATTCCATTCACCGGAAAACTAATTCATATGTAATTTTTAAAACTCAAAAACTAATCTATAATGGATTTAGGCGCATATATTTACTCATGAGTAAAACATAAAACAGTGGGGTAAATTTTTGGGGGTAGAAATATTTTAAGAAATAAAAAAAAATTCACAGAAGAAAAAAAATCCCTAAATAATTCAATATAAGCAAACCATTGTAACATCAAAGACTGCGAAGGAAATCACTTATTGACTGCTAACAACTTTTTTGAAAAAGGAATTGTATCGAAACTTTCGACACTTCGTTATTCGTCAATAATTACAATTTGTAATTTTTTCCGCTCTGTCATGTCTTACGCTACGCAATAATCAAATTTATAATTAGTCGTTTATTTATAGTCAAATTCAAGAACGGATAATGTCTCGATATATTCAAGGTGTCACTGAATTTAAATATGCCTTTGGAAGGATTTTACATAATTTGACTTAAAAATAAAAAAATAAATTATTAAGATTCTTTAATTAAAATATTTGCGCTTCTTCGAAAATTCCTTAAAAGTAACGTGAGTTATTGAATCGAATAAAATTTAAAAAATGGTGGGAGTATGGGTCGAAATATAGCGTGCACGGCGTGTTTTAGTTCATCAAGTCAATTAACTTTCGAGTTTCGACTACTGAATTATAAAAAAAATACTAAAATTTTGCTTAAAATTAAAATTTGGTGGGAGTACGTGTCAAAATATGGTTTAAGAACGGGTGTTTTAAATTAACGTTCGAGTGCCCGTCAAACAGTTTCATTCAATAAATCAATGATTTTTCGTCTACTAAATTATAAAAAAGAATATTAAGATAAATTTCCTTAAAATTAAAATATGGTGGGAGTACTTGTCAAAATATGGTGGAAAAACGGGTGTTTCAAATGAACTTTCATCTAGTAAATTATAAAATGATAAATTTGGTTAAAATTAAAATATGGTGGGAGTACGTGTCAAAATATGGTGGAAAAACGGGTATTTCAAATGAACTTTCGTCTACTAAATTATAAAATTAACATAAATTTGGTTAAAATTAAAATATAGTGGGAGTACGTGGCAAATATGGTGGAAGAACGGGTTTTTTGAAGTTCGAGTGAACGTCAAACAGTTTCGTTTACCAAATAAATGATCTTCCAACTACTAAATTACAAAAATCGCAACAAAAGAAAAAATCAAATCATACATTTTTCCATATCAAGAATGTTATATTAAAATATCAAATAAAAACAATGAATCGCATATTATATTACCTCTTTTTAAATTTTTTTTTTAATTACATATCTAATTGAAATTTAATTTTCACATATTTCATATGAATTTCTAATTTAGCTATTTATACGTCGACTTAAGGTACACGGTGGCTCAGGATAACTGAACTGAAAAAGAAGATCAGTTATCACCCGGAAACCCTGAGGCGAACCAAGACGGTAATAGGGCATATGGGATCCAGCCTCCTGTTATATTTTGATACTTAAAAACATTCTGATCCATTCAACACTTCAAAAATCATTCTCTATATTTCAGATTTGAACATTTTTCGAAAATAGGATATGAAAATTATTTAGTAGGTAATTTTTTTATCCGTTTCCTGTCTATTTTGTTACGTTTTTTGAATTTTGCACATTGATATATAAGCATAATGTCTGTATAATATAGATTATAGGTATATTATGTACCTACATTTCTTTTCCTAATCATGTTAAAGTTAACTGTTAGATTTAACGTGCATATTCTATTTTTGTAATATTCAGAAAAGTACAACCCTCAACCATGATATTTACGATAGGCAAATATATCAATAGAGAAGGAAAACCCCTCACAACGTATAAAAATACCATTAGATTCACCAAAGTGTCGATATTTTGTCAGCCAATTTCTAAGACCTTGATCACAGGTTAACCCTAATCTCAGCATAATTTTACTATACGACTGATACGACAGTTTGAGTCTAAACTGGCTTGCTAAGAAAATGGCAGTCGCGATTTAGGTTTTACAATTCGAGTGGTTAAGGTGGTCTATGTCTTGTTATAATAACTAATAAAAATTTTCATTCCAGGTAAACTGTATCGAAAAAATGTTCAAATTTTAGAAATTTACTAGCACAGATTTTTTGTCTTGTTCAAACGTCACAGTTTTAGAGTAACTATAATGTTATACAAATATATAAATAGGTATAGTTTAGAAATATACCTACTAATTAAGTTTTTACTGTGAGGTTAGAATAGTTCTAAATTTTTCTCTGACGTCACATTTCACATAACCTACAATAAATTCCATTATATATATCGTACTTTAAAATGTATAATGTAGGTATATAATTATTATAGCTAACACTAATAACTATTTTATTTTATAATATTAATTAATTTAATTCATGACATCAAAAGCTTTTATAATTAGCTTTAAATATATATCGGAATTATTTTAGTATAAGTATATTATATAATTTAACACTTTATAATATAAACACTCAAACTAATACTTATTTTTTTTGTTTTTTTTTTAATAATTTTTTTGTGAATTGTGACGCGTCTCATACAGTTACTTTTCTTTGAAATTCTCAATCTTAATAATAAACGGGAAAATTATTGTAACGAAATATTTTTAAAATGAAAATTCTATTAATCTATTTTATAAAAGCTTGTAAATGGATTTTAAATTATTATAAATTTAATAAAACGGAAATATAATTTAGTGTCAAATCTATTTAATTTTATTAAACAAATTAATTAGATTAAAAATTCGGGAATTGTTTATTAAATTAAAATCGAAACTGTTTGACAAGTACTTAATATTGTTAAAATATTATCATTATTCTGATTTTATTTTTAGTTTTGTAGGTTAGAAATTCTTGTATATTACTAAATAAAAATAACCACTAAAATTAGAGTAATAATTTCCAAAGACAGATTAAGTAAAATAGAAAATACCTACCAGAGGGTTACATTTAATATGGTTTGAAATAAAATATCGAAATACGAAGAAAAAGGCTAAAACCAAGGAGGATGATACATTCAAATATTTAATAAATTCGGAGAGCTCTAAATGTTTTCCGGTGAAGGAACTACTTTATTTATATTGCAAAACGGTTCACATTTTTGGTACCACCTCAAAACTTTAATGATAACGCTGGTTTTCAAAAATCAAAATAGTTAAAATTCCGATTTCACTACATTCATTGGTACTTTACAAAACTTTGATTTTTCGTTCTAAGAACTTAATCAAAACAGTACCTATTTCTTTATTAAGTTGTTTATAAAAAATCTGAAAAGTAAACAAGATAATAAAAAAATCACTTCGCTGTAAAAAAAAGAAGAAAAAATTATTTCTAAAATTATGAAAATAGTTCTCGAAATTGCTCGCTCAAAATTTTACGGAAAGTGCTGTGAGAAGAAATCTTCACAAATTGTCCTTTCAGAATATTTTGAATTCTACTTATTATTTTCAATTATTTTTCAGCTAAAGTTTTTATATCACAGAAATTAATATTTGTTACAGATCAATGAATAGTTTTGATCTTGTGTTATAGTAGATATTTAAATACAATCAGACAACTCCTTTTGCACATGCTGTTGTATTTTATTCTGCCCATGACGTCATAATATATATACCGTGTGGTTTACTTCAAATGTCACATACTAGATAACATAAATCATGTATTATAAATCTACCCAAAATATTTCAGAATAACGTTCCAATATTTGTAGATCTTATTCCGCGGATGATTTTAAGAAAAAAAGTTCATATAAACTATGATCTGTAACCGCTTTATTTCTGAAATACAAGGTGTTGAAATTAAAAAAAAAATCGGGTTTTCCCCAATATTTTTGAAACCGCAAGAGATTTTTTTAAGTTTTGGTAAGTAGAAAGCACGTATTGAAACACATTTTTGTCAACAAAAATATTGGGAAAAAACCAACTTTTTTTAAATTTCAACACCCTGTAACTCAGAAATAAAGCCGTTGCGAACCATATTTAGTTTGTATGAACTTTTTTTCTTAAAATAATCCGAGGAATAAGATTTTCAAGTATCGGAACCTTACTCTGAAACACCCTATCATGAAATCATGCACCTAAACAAAAAGACGTGTCTTCAATTAGATACCATTTCACCAAATACGATTGATTCTGTTTTGTTACATCAGAACCCAATCAAACCTTCACACGACAACAAAATACATGACTATTTCACTATTTGGTGTTTGCTGGCGTTGCATTATTATAGTAAGTACATTAAATAGTAAACTCAGGGGCGGATCTAGGTTTTTGGGACCTAGGGCTTATTGAAGTCCAATGGGCGCCGTTTTTTACTACACGATAAGTGCTCATTGTTAATGAAAATTTATGATTCATTGTTAATGAAAATTTATGATTCATTGTTAATGAAAATTTATGATAGTTCATTTGTGGGTTCTTGACATTTCGTGGCCCTTGACCTTTGTGGGCCCTTGACACTTGGGGGCCCAAGGCATATGCCTTATTAGTCCCTATATGTAGATCCGCTCCTGAGTAAACTGGTAAATTCTTTCGTTTTAAAGAGTATACACGCGGCTCCATCTACAATTACGTGACTGTAGGTTATCAAATTAGTTATCTAGTATGTCATGGAAGTCCCCCACAACGAATGATGTAATCTGTTCGTGTTTTAGTTTTTTTTTCTATGTAAATGTAAGCTACTTTTTTTATTGATTTTGAATATCAGAATCATTTAGAATTTTAGACCATCTTTAAGTTCTCATCGATTAAAAAATTAATCAATATACATATTCTGACAATGTCTATTTGAAGTTAACTTGGCGTCTAATGACGTCATTCAGTTGTTCATTTTTATACTGACAGTTCAAAATTACCAATAATCATTAACATTTTCTATACACATTTCTATTTTATTGAGGTATTTTTTTTATTTATTACAGGAGTTCAAAATATTTTTCATTTGTGGTTTAGATTTGATGCATATGTGGTCTCGCTGTATTCATTTGTTAAAATAGTAACCATTCATTAGCCGCGCGAAACATACATTAACTTTTAATCATAGACCTTGCTTTTAATTGACTCGCAAAATATTTATCACGCATGCGCTGAAAAGTTGCGAATGCACCGTCCAGACGGGAGTACGTCATTAAGAAAAATGTAAACATTAATTATGTTGATGGATGGCAAGAAAGAATTTCGCGGACCACAAACAAACTGTTAGGCTCTATTTCTACCTTTTCACCCGAATACGCAAGAAGAAAGGTAATGTTTTTGAGTTGTTTCTTTCTTTAATTTTTTTAAATAGGTAGAGTAATATTGCTTAAAGAAGACACCAGCGTCATACATGCGCACAAACGAGTTTAGTGTCGGGCGAGTCTATATTCTATTTAAAGGGGTCATGCGTGACACACAACAGACTGACATGCGTCTTTCGTGCCGGTCGAGTCAATATTCTACCACTGATCGTTCTCCCCACTACTTCAACTGCGCAGATCGGCCATAATGCTGGTGTCTTCTCCACGTATTTCTGCTACTATATTGCTAGCAGGGGTCGAGAGAAGGACGAAACCATTACGGTGCAGACATATATGCGTCTATTTCTTTTTCTACTATTCGACCCGTTGTGCGCAAGCGTCGCAATTCTAGTGGTGGAATTGGCAAGTGCCAGTTATAGCGTCAGTTTCGCGACGCTTGCGTACAATGGGTCGAGTAACAGAAATAGAGATAGAAGCTGTCGTTAGCTGTCTCACTTACGGGCATTAGCAATATAGTAGTAGAAATATGCGGTCTTCTCTAAACAATACTACTCTACAGTCTATATTATGTGTCTGGGATGGTAGTAACTGTAGTAAAAACATGTACCCGCGCAGTATTTAAGTAACTCGCGACATCTGGCGATGGGCAGACACACTGCTCTTCCTGCGGGCCAGAAGTGAGAGATTCGAGGGCGCGATCTGACCCAAGGGCCGATAATTATCGAATGAATGAATTGTAAATTATAGACGCTCGACAACTGAGGTCATTAGCGTCTAACCGATAATAATTGTCGATCGCTGGCATAGTAGCTGAAGGGACATTTCTTATTCTTAAAGATTCTGATATCAAAATGTTATTCACAATATATTCCCCAAAAGTGAAAGACTCTACAGTGACATATCAACAATAAATGTATAACAGTTATAAAAATGTAACAAATAGGCTTTAACATACTAACTAAAATCACAATAATTAATAATACTATTATATAATATCGGTGGTTACAAATTTAAGTGGCTTATGTACGTTTTTCGATTGATTAATGATAATTTAAGATTAATCACTACGTTTATTTTTTAAATTCCAATTTTGGGGTTTCAAATAGGCAAGCCATGAAAACGATAAAAACTGTGGCTTTCCTATGATCTTGTCTATCCTCAAACTCTATATTATTCAGTATGGGTCACAATGAAAAAGGACATTTGTCTGGAAGCATTTCAATATTACACGAGCATCGGGACGGTGAATCGAAGAAAATTAATTCACTGACGTCTATTTTAAGCTTGTGTCGTCTTTTTTGAATTTAATTAGGGGCCGTTTCAAATGTTTAACAGGAATAAGCAAAATTCTATATATGAAAAAAAGTATCGAAAATTCAGCATAAGCCACTTCGTCTGTTGGCCACAAATATGTTAGAGTTCATACATTTAGAGAAAACTTAACCGCCTCATGCGCAGAAAGTGACAGAAATCAGATTAGGTTTGGACTGGTCTATTCTATTTTTGAAGGGGTGTGCATAAACTGGCACATGTCAGTGCACTATTTACTTGTCATTCAGTGTTCACTGTTTAGGTTACATTAACTACAGGCTGTTAAAAAGAGAGTGTTGTTTGTGTTTGATGTGCATTATCAGTGATGCATGTTTGAATGATTTTAAATTACTCTATTATTTCCATTTATTAAATTAAAAAGAATATCGGATTTAATTAAGCCCCTATCACCTATGTCTGTGCGTCAGAATCTGTTTTGCGTACACCACTGACTACTTCTCCCACCAGTTTTTGTGCGTAGGTTTCCGTTAGGATTTGGTATTCTCTAAATATATGAACTCTAAAATGAAACTGTCGACCAGTAAAAGCGTGCTTTTTAAATATAATCATTATAAGTACATTTATTTTGCAATGCAAAAATGTTTTAGTTGATTCAGATTTTTGTTGGGAACAAACAATAATGAGCTAGAAATTAGAATTCAGACATTTTTAACTGTAAAAAAATGTGGCGTACAAAAACATTTGACTGTGAAAAATAATTTAACTCAGAACTTGTACCTGTGTTTGGATTCTTTTAATGTCAAGAGCTGGGCAGCCGCCATTTTGAGTCAGAGCGCTTAATTAGCGCTGGCGCTGCCAAGCGAGTTCTAATCGAATTAAAAACAAATTATTAATTGATATACATTTTTAAGGTTAAAAACTGGTTGAATGAATATTTTGACGGAAAAAAATGTCAAACGAACCACGTTTTTGCAATATTTTCAGTTGGCAACTTGGCATAATATAAACAACTGAAAGTCAGTTAAATATTTTTCAAGAGGGTAAACATAAAATGATAAACTTTAAAATTATTTTGCGTCTTATAATTATACAAAAATACATTGATTTTTTTGTTCATTATTTAAAGCCACTATTATTTAACCAATTAGCGTTAAGTTTCTTCTGTTATATATCGCTCATCAACCCACCAATAATTTGAATCAACTCCGACCAATTTTCACACTGCAAGTGCAAACCCAATTTCTATTTTTATGCTCTGCTCTGTAAACTTGCTCTGTAAATTATTTGTAAGTCACGGGCACTAAAATGAAATAAGACAGAAATGAAAGAATTCGAAGATGTGCGCCTCTGTAAATTTCATGGTATGCAAATTGTTGCTATAGAATTTTCGGATAATAAATATTTATGTATTTTAAGTTATTTCTTTGTAGTGTTGACATTTTAGAGTAGGTACTTACGAAAAAAATTACTGTGCAAATTTACAGAATAAATATTAATTTGTATGCATCAGCTCCGATCAAATGATTCAGAAATGCTTGATTAATAGTAAGTAGCCCGGACGTTAAGAAAAAAAATTCGACTCAATCTTATTTCTGATACAACCATGAAATTAAATCTTTCATTATAAAATTAAATATCCTCCTGGCGATCCCTCGGCGAAAAATTACTCTTGCGACATTGGTGATGGGCAGGATCCTTAGAAAAAAATAGTGTCCCAAGGATAGTTATTACTGTGTCATCAGTGATTTTTGATTAAAATTACGTGGCAAATCTTTTTTGTACCGACATTTTTCCCGCCTAATGAACCATTTATGTCATCATTGATCAATAGAACAATGCTGTGCTGCAAGAAATGGCACAACGCTGTGCTGCAAGAAATGGCACAACGCTGTGCTGTAAGAAATGGCACAACGCAGTGCTGCAAGAAGTAGCACAACGCAGTGCTACAAGAAATAGGACAACGCAGTGTTTCAAGAGTAATTTTTTGTCCAATGGTGAAAGGAGGAAGGAATTAAAGTGGAATCGCATCTAGTTTTGGATGACTTATTTGTGCGAAATTTCGTAGTTTTATCAGAAAGTGCTGAATTAATTAACGTCTGAACTACCTATATAGATAAAAAGTAGAAAGAAAAAAAGCTCGTAGGTATAGAATCTCCATACAGTTTTTTTCTTACAATAATTAACATTTTTTATACATTGAAAATATGTTTGCGTCTGAAAAATTACACAAAAATGGAATGCAAATATCGTGAATTATTTATAAATTATTTTTCAAAAAATGTATACATGTAGAATTGGTATCTTTTTTCCTGAAATAAAATTTACAAAAAAAGAAAATTATATAAAGCAGTGTAACTTTTTTAACAAGTCTTAAAAATAATAGACGAATTTTTACACCGTTTTTTATAATTTTTTATTTTTTGAAATTATTTCCTGAGATATCAATTTTTTTCATAAAATAAAACAGTGCTAATGGTATTTTGTTTTTTAAACAAAATGGTGGAATATTTATTTTGAACATAACTTATACTAGGGAATGATTACTTAGGAGACATTTTTTGCTCAAAGGCTTCCAAAATTATTATTACATGAAAAGTAACGACGAGCCATTTAAAAAAAAATTTCGACTAAAATTCACTTTAAGAGTTTACTTACACGTTGTAATTTTCGGTTTGTTAATATTTATATTATAATGACTTCTTTTGTCTATGCATTGTCAGATAGACAGATATTTAAATTATAGACGCTCGACAACTGAACTCGTTAGCGTCTGTTCTATGCATTGTCGTTACCAAATTATTCTTAGTTAGTTCCTAAACGCTACACTTTGTCGTTGAGTAAAGGAACGGCTAGGTAACAAAATTAAAACTCAAATCCCTTTGTAATTAAATCAAATGTTATAGTAATTAACTTTATATATTTTATAAATATAATAATTTATAAATCATTTCCATTTTAAATCTTTATAACATATTCTTCAGAAATTTTATCATAGCACGTTCCGATTCGGCAGTTGAATTTTCAACCTCTAAATTTGCAGCGTTAGCGTTCACGTAATTTGAAATACACTTTGGAAACCTTTGTAATACATCGGTTTTCTTTGCTACGTGAAGTCTTTTACCTCTCTGTAATTAGTTAGTTTATATAGTAGGCTTTTCTCGTTTAAAATTACGTAATGCCACAGCTTAGATTTAATAAATACCTGCGGAATTACAGCTACACCACTCTATGCTGACGCCTCCCATTTTGTTGTACATGCTTGAGATCCCCCTATTCGAATCTATGAACCGATTTGAATCTGTGCTACCAATTAAATTACCTGGGTACCTATTGTGTATCTCGTTTCTAGTGATATCATTGAAGTGAAACGTGAAATATTTCACGTTTCACTGACAAATTCGATGGCGAATAATTTCATGTGAAATGGTTCATATTTCACTAATGTGATAAATACACAATCGCGTGAACCAATTCACTTTAGTGATATCACTAGAAATGAGATACACAATAGGTACCTACCCTAATTAAAATATCGAGCAATAAAAGAACTAATTTTTAGTTACAAATGAATGTTTATGTTAGCATTTCTGTTAGGTACACGAACACCCATCATATAACGTAACGTTACAATGGAATACTAAAAAAATCATTTTAAACACTCTATCGCGGCGGCTGAGCAAGAATCTCTCCCCCTGCTCCCCGCGGGATTCTCTCACCCTACGTAGTTTTCTATTAGTGAAAGAATTTTTAGAATCGGTTCAGTAGTTCCAGAAACAAGAATTTCTGATTTATTATCCCACCGCGAGAATATCTCCCCCTGCGAAGTGTGTAATATTAATAGGATTCCGCCAATACGCTGAAATGCAAATGAATTGTTCATGATAGAACAATAATAAAATTATAGTTAATGTCAAAGAAACAATATAAAAAAATTTAAAAAATATATAAATATGAAAAAAAAGAAATAATTCACAGAGCCAACTGGGTATAAATAAATATGAAAAAAAAGACCACGAAGTCAAATGGATTCGAATAAATGACCTTATGCATACGAAGCACACACGCTACTTGTATCACACTATCGGAAGATAATGGACGCAGTGCTGTTTTTATATGATATAATATAATATACTTATGCGTAATACCCGGGCACAATTGTGATGCTGTGACTTGTCTGACAGGGTGATTTCTACGTGTTTGAAAACTTTAATAACTTGATATTAAATAAGAATATCGTGATAATTTTTATTGGAGATAAAGATCAAGCGTCTAAGGAATAAAACTAGAAAATTTGATCAAAATCTATCCAGTAGTTTTTGCATGATGCGCGCACATCGACGGACCTAGCTATCATTTTATTTATATATAGAAGATATACTCACACACCAATATTATATCTAAATCAAGGCAAAGTAAATATTTCGTTAATAACGCCACAAATTCAAATATGGAGAACCTCGAGCAAAGCATGGGCGCTCAAAATTGCAGGGTATTAAGATTTCATAGTCAGTTGTTAATATAATTATAATCTAAGTTGTAGTTGTTTTCAGTGACTTGACTTACTGCTGGTGGAAGAAATTAGATCCAACACATTAATTATTTAAAAACATTAAACTTAAAAATATATAAGTCAGTATGATAATAATACTTATTTGAATTATTTTCAAAAAAGAAAAAAATTTACAGCAGTAGACAAGTCCGGAAATCAGTTCTGTATTTAATAAATAATGTAAAATCAATATTTTTTAAAGAAAAATGCATTTTGTACATTTTTTTATTAAATAATTTCAACGACATACAGTTTTTCACGATAGTCAGTTAGGTATTAGTATTTTATAGCTAATAACATTTTGACAAGCTCTTCGGCGCCCGTTTTGAAGAGTTAAAATTAATAATACATAACAATAAACAAAATAAAAGCGTCAGGGAGAATAATAATAAATCATAAAAATAGATAATTTAAAGATAATTTTAAATCAAAGATGAATTTTTAAAGGATTTTATTTAAATTCCAGAACTGATTTTTTAGTTGTAGCACGTGTTTGATGTCAGCCATTTTTTACATACATATTTTGTTAATTGGAAGGAACATGTTTTATCTTTGAGGCAGACGATACGACAGGTGGTGGTGGGGGGAATGGGTCGGTGATAATCATAATATAATAATAAAGTTATATCACGTGACATTAACAACAACAATAACGACACAATTGTTACTTCGCGAAACGTTGACTGTCATAATCATACAACTTTATGATGGTACAAACTTTTGTTACGTCAAGAAACAGAGAGGGGTGGGATAAGTTCGTGAGGCGATAGCACAAAAAAGCGACATGATAGAGACAGACAGATTGAGAAAGAAAGAGACAGAGCACAAACAACAACCTACGCACTGTTTACGAACTACACAACGTGTTTGATAGGCTCTATGGTTGGGTAGGCAAACTAGTCAAGAAGTTTCACGTCTACCGCGTGGTCTTAAGCACCTGTTGTCTTCTTGTTTCTTTTATTATTATTTATTAAGGTTCCTTTGTTTTCGATAGGATTGCCGGACTAACTTGACAGGAAAATTAAAATAAAAATAATTAAATTATGGTATACAAATGTTTTCAAACATTTTCTATCACGTTAAAAATACCTGAGATATGGCAACATAATATTAATGCTGTAGCAGTCTCGTAATTTGTATCGAAATTTACTAAACGAAAAAGTGATTAAGAATAGTTTTAAATTCTACATAAAACGCATAGCAAAAATGCATTTTTTTTTGGTAATTTCAAAAGTAATTGGGATATCATCTATTAATGACTAAAAAAATAACTACACATTTTATAAAAACGGAGAAATATTTTGTAGTTTTACTTCAAATTTTAGTTAGCAATACTAGTCTAGGCGAATTAGACACAAAAGTGATATTTAAAGGCAAACGTATTAACAAAGGGGATTTTGACCACCCTTACTAACATACTAAAAATCCCACCATTTACTCCCTTTGCCTGATTTTTTAAAATCTCCTTTGTTAATACGTTTTGTTATTTCGTCTAGACTCTAGAGTCTAGACTATACCAGCCATAAATGATTTTTATCAACTATTGTCTATTTTGTATAGACGGCTCTGGCTGACAATTTCCAATAATATTACAATTCAAAGTTATGATCCTACGCTTAATTTGTGGTAACAATCAGTTACCTCAGTCTTTTACAATTATATCTTTTCATAACCATCATTTTGATTTTGAATTAGCGAGGTGTATTTTATAAAGTTATGTAAATTATCAACACTTGTTGCTTGAATATGTTCGCATGGTAAGGCAACAGTATTTTTGTACAAATTTTACAACCAACAAATCGTCACCATAGATACAAACAGTGGCCTACATATTACAAACATAAATATATACACAATTCAACTTATCTCTTTCTACCGTTGATTTACACCGCTGTGACCAAAGGTAAATTTAAAAGATACCACTAAATGACGTACCGCAGTATATAGTTTGTCGTAAGGTGAATTAGTTTTCACTGAATAACATTTATTAAGTCGTTTGTTCTCCAGTGCTCGAATTTTAAAAAAAAATTCAAGTAATTGTATAAAGTTTATTCTACGATTTATAAAACTTTTTTTTAAATATATTTTTTTAAAAGGGACCCCTTTTTTCTTCTCTGTTTCTAGTGTACCAAACTGATGCATTTTTAAGTTGTCAAATTATGCTTCATCAATCATAATAGATTGTTGTCCACTGGAGTAAAAGTAAACATTTTCATAAATCTTGACGTTAGTAATTTATTTTTGCAGACTGCAAAAATATTGAAATTTAAAAAAAGCAAAAATTATTTTTGAGTTTTTTTTTTCAATTTTATTATTTAATTTTTACTTCAATTTTTTTAAACATAGATTACTGTAATAAAATTGGAACAATTCATTATTACCAATACTCCAATGAGCGACGTTCCTCTATTCATTTATTTAAACATCTGAAATCTACTGGCATGTCAATGCGTGCAGATATATACAAAACTTTTCAAAATATACTACTTAAAATAATATCATAATTACGAACAGATTTAGAAAATTATATTGCTTTTTGATTGTTCCCGATAAGTTTTTTTTCATAATTAAAATTTAGTCACAATTACTTATTCTGCGTTCATTTTAGTTCCAGTACATACCAGTAGATGGCTAGCTTAATGGATTCCATTGATCACTTACACAAAACTTATCATGCCCAAAAGATAATATTAACAAAATAATTTAAAAAAAGCATTAATTAGTGTTAACATAATATACTACAGTTTTGTCGCATCGAACATACATATATTTTAAATCACGATCATAGAGTACTCAGTTACTACTATTTTTTACAACAACATTTTTCAATTTTTACATTTTCAATTATAGGACAGGGTACTGTACAAAAAACAGATCCAGTTTCGTTTAAAATTTTCATTAAAACCTACGTTAATCCCATAAACTTTAACATTAACGATAATGCATTCTCACGTATTGCCTTTGTACAGAAAATATATCAGCTGATTCACAAAGTATTTTCGATCTAAGAAGCGAGACGAGGAGAATTTCGATCAATTATTAGCGGCGTGAATAACCATAACTATTTTCACCTTCATTTTTTCATTCGATTCTTGACCTTGGGAATCAGCTGCATACCTATTTCGTGTGTAAAAGATACATCAGCTGATTGCCAAGAGGTCTACTATATGGGACGCCAGACGAAGCTAACTTCGATCATTCATTAGCTAAATAAGAAAATTCATCAGTTAGATTAGTGGCGTGATTTACCGTGACCGATACCATTTTTACCTTAATCCAATGGATGCTTGACCTTGGAAATCAGCTGGCGTATTTCGTGTGTAAGAGATACATCAGGTGATTGACAAGGTAAGAAACGAGACGAGGTGATTAACCAGTTCAACAAGAACAATTACAGTGGCGGACTGAATCACTAACACCATTTTAACCTTCATCCGATGATGACCTTGGAAATCAGCTGGTGTATTTCTACTCTAAGAGATTTGTCAGGTTATTGACAAGGTAAGAAGCGACGCGAGGTGAACTTCAAAGAGTCATCAGCTTAACAAGGTAGCGGCGTTAATCATCAAAACCATTTTCATCTTCATCCGGTGTATGACCTTGGAAATCAGCTGGTGTATTCGTGTGTAAGATATACGGCGTGTGAATGTAGCTGCAAGTATCCTGCCCGTTATAACAGCACTAGACACATTACCTGTAGCATTCACAAATGCGGGGAAAGGTGAGACTTAAGCTAGCGATGCTCCCCAGTTTGCAAGTTTTTCGGGCAATGTGTTACTTATTCCACAATTTTGTCGATGAATATACGAACACGAAGTAAAGTGTAAGTAAAACCGTGTAATTTTAATATTCGCGGCATATTTAAAAGGGGCTTGCACTTCAAGTTGTCGTTAAAAACCTTTAGAGGCGCTGTCGTCGTTATAAATGTAATTTTAACTGTCATTTTACCAGTTTAAATATTTTGAGTAGTTCGATTACATATAGAGCATGCGAAAGAAACAATAAGCGAATGAATTATGAACATCTGACGTCACATGCACCACTGCAAAACACAGCATCGACTTCTATCGATGGTTCGATGTTACATGTATGCAAGGTCGTATTTAGACATTTTTTACTTTCTTAATTTTTGTTAAACGCTTATATTTCAAATTCAATCTCAATTCCTACCTTTATTAAAATGTTTAATACCAAGACTATCATCTTTAGAATCTTACTGATCACACAAATTGAATGTGCTTTCAATATAAAAGCTGCTATGTTGTGAAAAAGATTGGGCAAAATTATATATGGTGGCGCCATCTTTTGAAATGAGTGAAGTGCAGGCCTCTTTTAATAAATATTTATATATGTAAACATATTGAAGGTAGTTGTTATCCTAAACATTAATACAACACAATACTGAAAATGAAGAAACTTATGGTGTTACAGCGATTTCAGCTGGTTACACTTTGTTACACTATAGGCCGCAATAGTTTAAACTTTCACTAAGAACCGTCAGAACTAGTCAGTGTAGAGCGCAATGCTACAATGTATCGTGTTCGGTTGGGCGACGATGGGATGCTAGTGTGACCTCCAGTGTTACACTTTTACCACCATCGCAGGGAGGTCACGTAAAGAAAGTGCAGCACGACAGCGGTAATGACAGAATAATGGCCCACACGAAGAGCGTGTACACTACTCAGCACTGACACGGTGATAGTGCTACACTCGTGCAAAACTACGCGCCACTAGTGTCAAAAAGTGATAACCAGCTGAAAACGTTAACAGTAGGTTTTCAGTTTTGTGTAAGCTTCCAAATTGTGTCAAATACAAAAACAAATGGAAAAAAAACGAATTGAAATTTGGACAAAAAATTTAATAGGGAACCGAACCCGCTTATTTTTATTCGTCGTAACCCTAACGAAACCAAATTTCAATTTCGGTTTATATTTTCGCATATATGAGTAAGTTACGTTAATGTTTACTGACACAAATTAGAAGTTGACGTAGCATTTCAAGCGGACGGATCTAGGATGTTTTTTTAGATCTTGATTTTCAAGGTTTTTTAACATACGTGACCTAAAAAATAACGATGGATACCTACGTATTTGTAATTCCTTCCACAATTTCTTTGAGGACAAATTTAAAGTGCATTATTTTTAACAAAACTTATTTTAGAGCAATAAAAATAAACAATATTGCTCATATTCTTTAATATAATGCACGGTTAAATACCACCCAGATACTTTTAAATTGCACAAATTCAGCGATGATTATTAGTTTGACATATTATCTGTACCTACGTTATAATATGATGTGCATCTCTTTTCATATAATATTATTTTACTGAATGTATTATTATAAAATTTAGGTCGATTATTATTCAACTTTATGTTATTATAATAATATTATTCAACATAATATTTTCAAGTGTCGAGACAGAAGGAAATTGATGAACGATTACAAAAATAGACTTAAAGTGGGCAGCCAATCAGCATTTTATTTGTTTAAAATACACATGCTATCATCAATTAATTAATCTTTCGATTCAATCTGATGCAAAATACCCCGCAAAATACCACATCAGCGACTAGTGACAGGCGCAGGTCCAGGTTTTCGCTCGGGTGGGGGGGGGGGTAATTTTTATGAGAGTTACCTATCTTCCAGGAGATTCGTTCTGAATTTGTGATTTGTATGTATGAAACCAAACATTGGGTAAAAT
Source organism: Mongoloraphidia duomilia (assembly GCA_039654895.1). NCBI lineage: Eukaryota > Metazoa > Arthropoda > Insecta > Raphidioptera > Raphidiidae > Mongoloraphidia > Mongoloraphidia duomilia. Next base: position 34,073,564 of record CM077516.1, on the reverse strand, counting down.
ATTATTATTTAACTGATTCATCGTTATTTTTTATGTCACGGTTTTGTTGATACACAATCAAACGTATTTTAATTTCGTCAACACAGCATTATTTTCTATCAAATTAACGAGAACGAGACCAATAATAACGCAGAGCTCATACGAGTTCGCTTTGACATATAAAATACAGGTGGTTAGGTTTTGAGCTAAAATTTCAAAAAGATGTGAAACATGGAATTACAGTTTTACTTCTATGGATCATCGGGTATTGTTCTTGAGCTCTCAATCGGTTGTAAACAACGTAATATGATTGGCTATTATAGGTTAGGCGCACAACGCACATGAATGATAAATAAACCGGCCGATCGAACTATCGGATATTAATTACAAGGGTATTACATGAAAAAAAAAATAGAACCTCCTTCAAAAAAGCCACTAAAAAGAGAAAAATAAAATGTTGAGGTCGGCGCCAATTTAATTGCTAAAACTTTATATCTACTTTCATTTTATTAAATTGACTTCAAAATTTTATTATTTTACTTTTTTTAGAGATTTTTTTGAAAGAGGTTCTATTTTTTAAGAAGTTTTTTCATTTTTTACTTTTTAATGGCTTTACAATACGTAGTTTGCACGTTATTAACCGACTTCTGTCTTGATAATATTTGACATTTACCTTAACGTTAGTCACTTTTTAATAAAATCAGTCGAACTACTGGACCGATTTAAGTAAACTTTATATGGGACCATCGCCAAGGTATACCCTAATAAATAAAAAAAGAATCATAAAAATCGGTCGTGTAGTTTCTGAAAAAATCGCGCACATACAAGCATACAGTCGGTTAAAAAGTAGGCATAAATCTACACAAAATCTGTCGATTTCACGCGCACTTTTTCATTTAAAGTAGCGTTGTCACTTGTATCCGGTAGTTCAATTTATTGTCGAGACATGATAAGACGCCGACATAGGTATATCATAGAGTTAAGACTTACGTTACACAAAATTAATAAATACAAAGGAATGTTTCAATTAAGTTAGCATTCCTGTTAAGAAAAGCCATCGAATGAGGTAACGTTACAATGCAGTACCAGAAAAAATTATTTTAAACTTATGTCACTGTCGGTACTCAAACCCGAATTTTCCACAATCGCGGTGGTTGAGTTATCATTTACTCTACGGTGACGACAACCAATTATTTCCATTATAAAGCAATTTATAACTGATATTTCACATCACGCAAGAGCTGATTTTTAAATTAAGGTATTTTGAAGGTTAACTTAGAGTGAGGACAGCTTGGTGTAAGTGTAACGGTTAGCTCGCTGGTCCACCTCTCTGCTCATGGATGTTTTGTGATGTTTATTTTAATACAATGTAATTAGACACTAATAACCTTAGTAGTCGACCGTCTATAATCTACAATAAATAAAAAAATAAGACGGTTCGATTGGTTGATTGATTTATCAATCATGCGCGCCTAGCGTACGTTACAGCGAGAAATTAATGAAATAGAACAATGCTGAAAATACGTTATAATAGAGTATTTCTTTACTGATTCTGAGGGGCAGATTATAGATTAAAAACGCTCAACAACTGAGCTCATTATAGCGTTTAAAGTGTACTAATTCTATAATTTGATTTATTTATTCGTTAATTTGATTGAAAATAGATGACGAAAAAACGTGCTGCAGTACGTAAATAGTTAAATGTGTCCAAAAACTACGTTGTTTTTTTTATGCACGTATAGCATGGACATAGGAATCTAGGGACAGATTATAAAGTGCCACTTTAGACGAGGGGGGTGAGCCATTCAGGGGTGGGTGCATGCTTATGTCTCATGGACATGTTTATACTATGTCTATGGTGCATGTGCCCACATTCTATTGGCCGCATCTTTGCGCATGCTCAATTGCGCAAAAACAGTCGTTTGTTATTGTTTGGACGATACTTTGACACGTACAGTGCTTACGCAACTGAAGCGACCAATAGAATGTGGGCACCTCACCGCCCCCCCCTCAATAGCAACCACCCCACTCACTTGTACTTTGTTCTTAGATTTCTATGTCCATGATGTACAGTGATCCCCCAATTAACGCTTTTGATTCCATGACAATATAACGTTATGTAAAATAGCGCTAAGCGAGTAAGTATATACGGTAAATCCCAGAAAACAGCGCTATAGCGAGTTTTAAGAGCGCTATAGCGCATTATATGGTGCAAAACAGCGCTATGTGAACAGGATTACTGTAAAAACAAATTAGTTTAATATTAAAGTTTACACGTTATTTTTTGAACACATTTTACAAAATGCGTCGACAAAATCTCCACCAAAATTTTGGAGCTAAAGTGATTTGATTCTTCGTCGAGTTTTAGTGGTTGATGAAGTTTTGAAACTATTAATTAAAAATTTAGTAGATACCAAATAGCGCATGTCTCGATTATCAATACACTCTAGCGGAATTTATTGACAATAACGACGTAGAATTTATCATTTAAAATGTGTTTTATTTATTAACGAACATTGTATCATATAATCATTCGATAACAGACAAAACATTTGACACTTAGAAAATGTCTATAAGTAAGTATTAATAAAATCCGCTAGATCGTGCTGATATTCGAAATGCACATTTTCCTTTTAGTCTAAGAGGCAGCGACGGAATTTCTCAAGCGTCTATGTAAAAATTACCTGTATAAGTGTTCCCCATTTAAGAATCTGTAAGTCTGGCAGCCTTTCTCCCTTACGTTTTCGGTGACAGGTAGAAATTAGACAGGTAAAAATATACATTTTTTAAGTAATTATGTAAGGCTTTTTTTAATTCTATCTTAAAGAGTAATGGATCAGAATGCATAAAATCACATTGCCAGACTTATTGCTCCGTGCTAACACGTCGCCACACTCAATTATAATTAGTACAAAAAAAAATTTGTTTCAAGTGTCTACGTAATGTTTGGTATTTTTATAAAGGTGACACATATTTATTGTGATTCTGAAATGACCGACTAATAAGTGCTTGCAAACAACAAAAAAAAATTATTGAAAATCCATTATTTCAATGATCTTATCATTGAAATAGTGGATTTTCAACAATAATTTTTTTCTGTGTTTGCAAGCATCTAAGTCTGTCATTTCAGAATTACAATAAAATAATATGTGTCGCCCTTTATAAAAATAATAATACCAAACTTTACGTAGACACTTGAAACATTTTTTTTTGTAAATATAATTGTGTCTGGCAGCATGTTAGCACGGAGCAATATATCTGGCAATGAGATTTTACGTATTCTGAATCATTACTATTTAAGATAAAATTAAAAAAAGTCTTACATAATTACTTGAAAAATATATATTTTTACCTGTCACCGAAAACGCAAAGGAGAAAGGCTGCCAGACTTACAAATTCTTAAAGGGGGGACACTTATACAGGTATTATTAATGTTATTTTACCTTTATGTAGACGCTTGAGAAAATCCGTCGCTAGCTCTCTGTCTATTACTATTAGAAAGATAATTATATTGCCCTAAAAATGATTATGACTAATTCTTGAAAGCTCATATAAATTGTCAGCATTCCTAAACCTTTTTTTGATGACGATATACGTTGAAGTTTTCTTCATTGGTGACTATTTCGTTACACATCATATTATTTACGTGTTTAGTGTATTTTGCACATCCTTCATTATAACGAACGATTTTTAAAAATAGTATGCGAGGCATGTGTTATATAATTTTTTTATTGATAATCATTCGGTGATTCCCTAAATATATCCAATCTAATATTTAATAATAATTTCTACAGTTACTTTTAGCCAGTAGCTTAAGTTTAAGCAATGTTTTGAAAAAAAAATCGCAAAACAAGTTTCACATGATTCGTATTTTTGTAAATTTATAAAATAAATTTGCAAAACGTGTCTGAAATTCGTTGATTTTACATACTCTGGGCTGACGTTTAAGTCAAATTATTATGCGACCATAGCGTGAACGAGGTGAAGCTCTATTTGGAGGTTAATTCTTGTTTTGAATAAAAACAACGTTTACACAATTAAAAAATAGAATACCTAATAATGCGATTACCGTCCGTCATAATAGATACCACGTACACCATTACTATCAATTAATTCATTTTCGTAGTGTGGAATTATAAAAAAAATTTGAATTTATTTGGAAAAAATACTGTTCCGATTTAGATGCAATAATTTAGATTTAATGGAAGTGGGACCCCCAAAAAAATACGTTTAATCAAAAATTGATAAAAAACGGAGTTCAAACTTCTCACTGTTGTCTTTTTTTAGTTTTAAATGTTAATAGGTAAATACTCCCAGAAAAGCAAAAGTAATTTAGGTTGAAATAAACAAATGAAGTCGAACCAAAACCAGCGTGTTCCACTCTGATACTGGGAAAGACTACTGCTTTGGCTGCGCCTAAAAATGGCGCCTCTCAACCGACGTGTAAATGCAGCCTTATTAAGGTGATGACTATAGTTTTGGTGCATTTTATTACAATTATAATATTAACTATTTGAGTCGATAGCTATTTTGTTATTATTATATATTATTATAGTCATCAAAAGACAAAAAATAAATAAATATAAATAATAAAAATATTTCTAGTCTCATTTTAGTCGCAGGAATATATTTTCTAACAGGGTTAGCATAATCAAATCAAAATATTTTGAGATATAAAATTTTGTTTTTTTTTAAACATGTTTAGGCATATTTGATCTTTTTTAAATAATAGATATTTTATCTACAAAGTAGGTACTGACGGAAAAACGCTTATTAAACATAAATAATTATTAATGAAAGTAAAAAAAATTTGTAAACGCCATTGTCGGGTATCAAATTTGAAAAGCGGATAAGATTGGAAAAAATATGAAAACATTTTTGAACATATTGGGCAACAGAAAAAGAATAATTTAATAACCATTATGATAAGACTAATAATTAAGTGTGTAACTTTGGCCAACCCTGTTTTCTAAGGATTCATTCTTAAAATTTTAGAAACAATTTCCCTATTATTACACTTTTTATTCAGGTACTGATTATTTTTAATAACATTTAAAAAACATAAGATCCAAAAAGATCTATCTATATATCATTAATCAGTTCAAAGGATTTCTTGAAAAATAAAAAATCCTTCTGTAAATGTTATTCTTATAAGAATTTAATATTACAATGACTGGTTATTGTAATAAGTATTCTCAGAAGACGGAAAACTTTTTCTTGGAAAACGCGTTTTCGTTTGCAAAAATAAAAATTGTATTTAAAATTTAATAATATTTGAAAAAAGGCATTTACGTTCACATAAACAATTTTGTAATCGTAATTGACACTGTCTCCAGTATCGCACTAGATGACTATTACGGAGTTTTAGTTACAAATTTGATTTTGCAGTTAGGTAGGTACATTTAGTATTTTTTAATTAGGCATATTTTCTCAGACTTAATGATAAAAATTTTTTAAATGACCTTGAAGTTTGAACGTGCAAATGTCACCCGAAAACAGCTGACGTCGCCGATACACAAGTGATGTGGTTATGCGCGTGAGCAACGTGCGCAAGCAGGGTGCGCAAGAACGCTCAACACACTCAGGCACACCAACGTGACTTACTGTATGACATTTGACACTAGAAATCTCACGCAACTTCTGCAAAGAACTAAGATGTTTACATGTTAAAAATTAAACTTTTATTAGGTTAAAATAAAATTAATGTTTCTGTAAATGAATTTGATTTTGTATTTGAACCAAAATGATAAATTATCAATTATACAAGAGTACCGACTGTTAAATAATCAATTGTTTTAAGTATAGCATGACTCATGACTTTTTCACTCCGTACTGTTACAAATCATCTACCGCAATACTGACGTTCGAATTACGTAATTACAATTTAAAAAAAAATGTTTATACAGACGCATGTGATTTTTTCGTTTTTTATTACTTCAAACTGGGTGCTAATATTCTTTATTATTATTTTTAAGAAAATAAGATTTTTTCTGATTCTAAAATAAATTTCAAACGAAGACCTCGCATACTATTTCGAGCTCACAAATAACAAATAAATAATAGTTTTTATAAAATAATATTTTTTTTAAAAGCGTTGATAAAAAAATATGATATAAGAGATAACGATAGTGTAAAATTAGACATTACACAATATGAGTTCCTCATGAAGAGTCGATATTTTTGTTCTAAAATATTTTTTTTTTCACAGAGAAAAATGATTTATCTAACAATTTGATTTATTTTTGTCAATTGAAATTTGTAAAATCAATTGTATTAATTCAAAAAATGTGTCTGATTAATCATAAGTTGATTGTCCAAAGTCGCATTTTAATACATCGGCTGCCATTACAAAAACATTTTTCTCTGTGACACAAAATTCATTTTTAATAATACATTTTTTCACTTAGTTTTCAACACTTCCCAGACCAAGCTTCAAATATAACAAAAAAACTGAAGAGTGTGAGCACAAAACATAAAAAAAATATTACAAATATTGCTACTGAGTTTTTATAATTTTTGTGCCATATTTTCACACAGCCAAAAAAGAAAACTTTAAGAAGAAATGGCATCATTGAAAACATGGCACAAAAATCAAACTCAATAATTTTCAACATTCTGAGTACAAAATAGATCAAAAACAAAACACGAAAAATGAGGTTAGGTATTAACTATTTAGTCTCAGAACGTTGTAGCCATTTTTGAAGTTAGTTACCTGTTACTTATATAATATATATAATAAACAATATACATACATACAAACATCCAAACAAGTGACATACACTTATTTTAATCTACCTATCTATATTATATACAATGTAGAGAAAGACATTCCATTTAAGCACACTCATTCACCACTTCATTCAAGAAAAAAGAAGGGCATACTTAAATCGAATATCCTGTGAACAGTAACAGTACAGTACAATTGGTTGCCATGACAAAGTTGAATGGAAATTCAACCGTCATTTTATTTGTTAATAATGTGACTAACGTTACGATAGCGCGATTGTTGTTTTGTTGTTCCTTAGTTGTCAGCATGTTGTCGGTGATGTGACGTTATTTTTTTTTATTAACGACCTCGCGCCCATCGTAACAGTGCGGCTGCCAGAACGTCCAGGTGCGCTTTCGTCTGGAACAGAAAAACGCGGCGTCACTTTTCAATTATGTAATTATAAAAAAAACTAGGGTGCGATTTTATGAAAACACGGGGAAAATGAAATTTTGTTGCCATAACCTAAACGGTTTTAATCCGCAATTGCGGAAATTATATAATTTTGTTTAAGTGGTTTAAACTCCGCAAAGCTAAAAGTGCACACTCCGCTAAGTTTGACACTATTAAAATAAAACATAAATAGAGAAAATATAATCAAAATAGAAAAAAAAATCAGGTAGAATATGGAATAGTTAAAAAGAGAAACTAAAATTAATGGTGCCGACTGGGTTCGAACCAGCGATCTACTGCGTATAAAGCAGCTGCGATACTCCAACGCCACGAATCCCGTTGTGTGTACTGCTATATTTATGATATACCAAGTTGTCTGTTTTGGATGACGCAGTGTTCTGCAATAGTGTTGGGATAAATACGTGATTCTTCAATTGGACGTGACGTGACGTGACCTCGACATGCGTAACCGAACGAAAAAACGAGGCTTAAAAGTTTCAGTTAAAAGATTATTAGTGATCAATTCTCCTGCCCTGGCACTGGTTTCACAAGTTGGGCTGAAAATCCTTTATTATTATTATGTATAATATTGCATGTCAATTGTTTTGAACAATCGAGTGTGGGTAGGTATATAATAATTATTGTTCTGCACAGACGTCTGAAAGTAATCCCACCATAAAGCCGGGTCAAACTTGGTGGACGTGAAGGGTACGTTACCATCGTTCAGTGTTCATCACTGCATTATATAAATTTAAAAGGTCGGCTCGCACTGCACAGCCCAGCCGACCAAAATATTCTATTTGTATTATGGCATTTAAATATATTGTTTATTTATTTATTTGAAGTTTACAATTAGACGTTATCTTTTAAGGTGCAAATTGGTTAATAAATAATAGCACTATCTACTTATTTTGCGAGTTTAAATTTGTTTTTGGACAAAATAAAAAATGTAATACCGTACTACATTACTTAAAATGATTAAATTTTTTTCAATTTCAATATTAGGAAAATATTTTATCATTCCAGCACCTAATTATATTCACCCTAAGTAATTCACTATCCGCAAACCAGTGTTTCCATATATTTTGTAAGTCGCAACCCTGTCTGTTAAACTTTTAAGGGCACATTTTAATCCTTACTAAAGGTTTAATAAGGACTGTTTTTAAAGGTTAAAAAATTTTGCAGCATACAAGTAATTCAAGAATTACAAGGCGCGATATTCATGTAGGTACTGTGTGTAAACGGTTTTATTGAACATAGGGAAAATAACACTGAGAAGATTTATAAATTTGTAGTAGGCTATGAGCCATAAGACCTAATATAAATATGTATTGGATTACATACGTGGTGTGAATATAACATGGTGTGCTACCTAGGGTACCAGTTTTCGACCGCTTTGCGCAGTTACGTCATGTAGGGAGCAGATTTGAACTTGAGAACGCTATTTGGGGAAGTTCCACCGCAGTAATTTTGAATAATTTTGGTCCAGAGTATTCCGACCTGATACGCTTTCGATAATTTTGCGAAAGAACGAGATCTCGAAGTTACCAGTTACACGATTTCTAGAAGAATTTTAAGGGGTAAGTTTCAGGCCTATTAGAAAACATGAATATTGAAAATGGATATACAATACTTCTATATCAACTTCTCATAAGCCTTAAGAACAATTAGTAAACAAATTATGTCGAAATCCCCATTATTTTTTCACAAAAAAACGCCAAAAATAATAACTAATCACTAGGTACTGTTTCCTACGTGACGTCACATGGCAAGAGCGAGACGAATGTATCTCACTTACTCGCTGCGCAAGAGCACACCATGCTATACTCACACCACGATTACATAGAAAAAATAGTACAGTGAATTTTTTAAACAATTTTACATAGCAACGGTTGACTATTAAGCGTTACTCGGAACCGGCTAAATAAAAAAATCATGATGTGTCGTAAGACACCCGACAGAAGCTATGCTTTTTACGCATTGTATATAAAACCGAATTTATCAAAGATATAAATAATACAATTAAAAAGTTATTATTTGATCGCCATTTTGAAATCTGACGCCATTTTATTTTTTTGTGTCTTATTAAATTCTCAAATATCAATTTTCAAAAAGATCGGATAATTTTTACAAAGAAATATATACCTATGACCGCCATTTTGAAATATGACATAATTTTATTTTTTTGTGTCCTATAAAACTCGCAAATATTAATTTTCAAAAAGATCGGATCATTTTTGCAAAAAAATACATATGGCCGCCATTTTGAAATCTGACGTCATTTTATTTTTTTGTGTTCTATGAAACTCTCAAATATCAATATTCAAAAGGATCGGATAATTTTTACAAAAAAGTACATACGGCCGCCATTTTTAAATCTGACATCATTTTATTTTTTTGTGTCCTATGAAACTTTCAAATACCGATTTTCAAAAGGATCGGATAATTTTTACAAAAAAGTATATATGGCCGCCATTTTGAAATCTGACGTCATTTTATTTTTTTGTGACCTATGAAACTTTCAAATATCAATTTTCAAAAGGATCGGATAATTTTTACAAAAAAGTACATACGGCAGCCATTTTGAAATCTGACATCATTTTATTTTTTTGTGACCTATGAAACTTTCAAATATCAATTTTCAAAAGGATTGGATAATTTTTACAAAAATGTCCATACGGCCGCCATTTTTAAATCTGACGTCATTTTATTTTTTTGTGTCTTATAAACTCTCAAATATCAATTTTCAAAAGGATCGGATAATTTTTACAAAGGAGTACTACATATTTCCGCCATTTTGAAATATGACGTCATTTTATTTTTTTGTGTCCTATAAAACTCGCATATATCAATTTTCAAAGGGATCGGATAATTTTTACAAAAAAGTACATATTATGGCCGCCATTTGGAAATCTGACGCCATTTTATTTTTTTGTGTCCTATGAAACTTTCAAATACCGATTTTCAAAAGGATCGGATAATTTTTACAAAAAAGTATATATGGCCGCCATTTTGAAATCTGACGTCATTTAATTTTTTTGTGACCTATGAAACTGTCAAATATCAATTTTCAAAATGATCGGATAATTTTCACAAAAAAGTACATACGGCCGCCATTTTGAAATCTGACGTCATTTTATTTTTTTGTGTCCTATGAAGCTCTCAAATATCAATTTTCAAAAGGATCGTATAATTTTTAGAAAGGTGTTCTACATATTTCCGCCATTTTGAAATCTGACATCATTTTATTTTTTTGTGTCCTATAAAACTCGCAAATATCAATTTTCAAAAGGATGGGATAATTTTTACAAAAAAAGTATATATGGCCGCCATTTTGAAATCTGACGTCATTTTATTTTTTTGTGTTCTATGAAACTCTCAAATATCAATTTTCAAAAGGATCTGATAATTCTTACAAAAAAGTACATATGGCCGCCATTTTGAAATCTGACACCATTTAATTTTTTTGTGTGCTATAAAACTCTCAAATATTAATATTCAAAAGAATCGGATAATGTTTACAAAAAAGTACATATGGCCGCCATTTTGAAATCTGACGCCATTTTATTTTTTTGTGTACTATGAAGCTCTCAAATATCAATTTTCAAAAGGATCGTATAATTTTTAGAAAGGTGTTCTACATATTTCCGCCATTTTGAAATCTGACATCATTTTATTTTTTTGTGTCCTATAAAACTCGCAAATATCAATTTTCAAAAGGATCGGATAATTTTTACAAAAAAAGTATATATGGCCGCCATTTTGAAATCTGACGTCATTTTATTTTTTTGTGTCCTATAAAACTCTCAAATATTAATTTTTAGTGTGCTTTATTTCCTTAGTCCGATTTTATTACATTTATCCGAAACGTTACCGGAGAAAGACCTTTTGCCTGTGAAAATTCAAAAGTACGATTTGCACCCGGACGAAACTCGGGCCGGTCAGCTGGTTACCATAATATTGTATTGTCACCGGAGCTACACATGTGTGCAAAATTTACCAACTCAATCGGATCATGGGAAGTGGGTAAAAATTCAAAAGTACGATTTACACCCGGACGAAAGCCGGGCCGGTCAGCTAGTTACCATAATATTGTATTGTCACTGGAGCTACTGTGTGCAAAATTTCAACTCAATCGGATCACGGGAAGTGGGTGAAAATTCAGAAGTACGATTTACACCCGGACGAAAGCCGGGCCGGTCAGCTAGTTACCATAATATTGTATTGTCACCGGAGCTACACATGTGTGCAAAATTTCAACTCAATCGATCGCAAGATTTGTAACAAATATACGGGATCAAGCTAAATAAAACCACCGTTTAAAAAACAAAGCATCTACTACCTACTTATTTTTGCGTGATGCCAGAACATACGTTTTTATTTGAGAATCAGTTCGGTTGCTTTTGCGTGATGCCAGAATATTTTAAAACTCGCAGTCGCATAAGAAGTTATTTACTTGAAAAAAAATCATGTAAATCGGATCAGTGGTTCTCGAGTTATAAGCGTACAAAGGGACATAGAGACAGAGAAAGTCAAATTGTTCGGGAAGGTATGATGAACGTCGAGAAATTTTGGTCCGATACGATCGACGTCAATAATTAGTTACACGTCATTTTAACTCAGTAGGCCAGGGTTTTTAAACTTAAATTCAAACATCAGCAGTCAAAAAATTGAATAACTATATTGAAATAATGCAATATAAGATAGAGCATACGCTATCTTCCAATATCCATATCACACTATGCAACAGACAAGGACAACCGAAACAAGTTCGCGATTTATTAGATAAAGTCGCATTTATTTCGTTTAATAATCATATAAATCTGTATAAAAAAACTGTTTTGACACAATATTATACATGAAATCTATCTAAAATTTTCTGCTCTTTCGTTTAAGACAGGTTTCGAATCGATCTGACTTAAATTGAGCAAACTATAAGCAAAAAACACCGTTTTTTCTAATTTGCTCCCCTCTGGGGCCAAAATTCAAAAATCGGGCGACGTTAGGATCAAATAGACCCCGAGAGGAATCGAACAAAAAAAAGTTTTTTAAAATCGGTTAACCCGTTTGGGCTGTACGACGAAAAATCCGTTACAGACTCACAGATTCACAGACGTACAGACAAAGCGAGTGTATATTCGCTATGTGCAACTGCTTGGAAGGGAGACGCTGAACGACCGTGCGCGCTTAGCGGCGAAAGCTGGCATTCTTAGGGCACGTAGTGACGTCATATACTGATATAAAATCAAAAGTAAGAAATGACAATTCGTAAATGCTGCATTATTAATTGTAATAATACATAAAAAATAGTGATGTTAGCTCTTATTGTTTCCCAAAATATAAGCAAAAGTTAATTCAAAGAGAAAAATGGATTTCCATCGTGAGAAAGCACAAGTAAGTATCATAACCTTAATTGTACATTCACAATAATGTAGTGTGAACGGCACTAGAAAATATATATTTTATATAAAATAAATATAAGAATAATGAAATTTAATAATTTTTATAAAATTACAACTTGAATTTTGATATTAAATTAATAAAATAAGACAAAATATTCTTTTATATATATGACAGATGTGACAGATAAAATTGTACTATTTACTACTTATATTAGAAATAATAATAATTAAAAACTACTGTTAATATATAAAAGAACTTACATAAACTTTAACAGAATAAGGCTCAGAAGTTACTAAAGTCTGCCTAATTACTGCTGCTCGAATCAAATAGCTTTTTCCATTTTGTCTTAATTCTCCAACATCAATTCCATGATTAGCCTCAGCTAAAGTTTTACCCTTTGACACAGTTTGAGGTTGAAAGTTTATAATATGATTTATTTTTTCAAAACCCGTTTTTAATATGGCATTCATACTTTTTACTTTTATCATTAATTTTAATTTTAATTCACTTTTTACTAGTTGTCCCATTTGACATAATGCATAAAAGTGGCAGTGGTCTCGCCGATTAATGCCGCTAGATGTCTCGACTTTGATGTTGCACATAGCGAATAGGCGCTTCTAGCTTCGCTAAGATCGCGCCTAAAAATACAAAAAGATGGGTATGTCTGTATCGTCGCGAGTACAGACAGATGACGTGAATACCTTTAAACACAAATAATAATTGTATTTGTTGTCATGGAAATGAATACCTACAGTCTACACCCACTCTTATTTACCTATCTTATAAAATCAAATGTTCGTAAATTATAATAAACCAATAGATAATTGTAATTTTTTTTTATATTTTGAATTGTTATTCAAAAGATACCTACATATTATCATTATTAAAAATACGCAACCCTAAAAACATTAAAAGCGTTCGAGATTTGAACCTGGGCTTGGCTTCTGTACCTGTCGTACTTTTCCGCATGGCCATCTGGCTTGCTGTGTCTGACACCGTAACATAGTTTTACATGCTGTCTTTTGTTTCACATATCAACCACTTCTGACTATTTCCATTTAATCCAATATTTCTAAAATGTCACTCCCGTATGCGAAATTAGACGTTATTCGCGTCAAAATATAGTACTAAGTTGTTCAGAATGATGTAAAATGTCGAGATTATTGGTTTGACTTCTAGGCCTCGCTATCCGACTGACGCCAATAGTGTACGTGCCTTATGCTATGCATAGGCAAATACTGCTTTAATAAACCGGTGAATAGAACGTCGTGATGTCACTAAAGACGGCGCTATGAGTTCGCTTATTTACCAAGGCTCATGTATTATGGATGAGTTGGGTAAACCGTTCATACGAGACTAGTTATACTTGAAGACTTCAGTCTCTTATGAGATAAGCTGATAGCACTTTTCATTCTTTCATTTCACCAAGTTTGAGTACAATGGTTGTCTTCAATTAATGATCTTACATATTTTGTAGTATCAGTAGAAAGTGATAACAGTAATAATGATTTAGTGGTAATAAAAAAGCAAAATAATAAAGGTGTAAATATTTGAATTTAACCTGCAGATATTATCATTTATAAAATAAAGGCGTAATATATTTAAAAAAAAATTAAAAAGATACAATATAAATTGTTGTCAATATCGTTCATGCTATCTATATATATAAAACAGTTCCGTTACTGACTGACTGACTGTCTGACTGACTGACTGATTGACTGACAGACAACGCCCAGGTCAAACCGCTGAAGATATAAACTTGAAATTTGGACAGCAGGTTCCTTTTGTGACGTAGGCACCCACTAAGAGAGGATTTTTTGAAATTCAACCCCTAAGGGTGTTAAATAGAGGATGAAAGTTTGTATGAAAATTCGTCATTTTTGAAGTTAGAAGCATGAAATTTTGCACAAAAGTTTCTTATATAACGTAAGTGAGCACTAAGAAATTTTTTTTTGAAAATTCATCCCCTAAGGGGGCTAAAAAGGGGATGAAAGTTTGCATGGAAATTCGTCATTTTTGAAGTTAGAAGCATGAAATTTTGCAAAGAAGTTTCTTATATAAGGTAGGTGTGCACTAAGAAATTTTTTTTTGAAAATTCATCTCCTAAGGGGGCTAAAAGGGGATGAAAGTTTGCATGGAAGTTCGTCATTTTTGAAGTTAGAAGCATGACATTTTGCACAGGAGTTCCTAATATTACGTAGGTGAGCAATAAGAAAGGATTTTTCGAAATTCAACCCCCGAGGGGGTTAAATAGGGGATGAACGTTTATATGGAAATTCGTAATTTTTGAAGTTAGAAGCATGAAATTTTGCACAAAAGTTTCTTATATAACGTAGGTGAGCACTAAGAATTTTTTTTTGAAAATTCATCCCCTAAGGGAGCTAAAAAGGGGATGAAAGTTTGCATGGAAGTTCGTCATTTTTGAAGTTAGAAGCATGACATTTTGCATAGGAGTTCCTTATATTACGTAGGTGAGCAATAAGAAAGGATTTTTGAAAATTCATCCCCTAAGGGGGCTAAATAGGGGATGAAAGTTTGTATGGAAATTCGTCATTTTTGAACGGATCTGGATGAAATTTGGCACAGAGATAGATTTAGTCTGGAATAGCACATAGGCTACTTTTTATCCCGGTAAAATGTACGGTTCCCGTGGGATAGTTTTGTATTTGTTTTTCACAGAGCAAGGGATCGACATGATTTTTTGCTTAGTGGTAGTTTAGGGGTCAGAGAATGTTATAGGCTACTTTTTATCCCGGAAAAATGTACGGTTCCCGTGGGATAGTTTTGTTTTTGTTTTTCACAGAGCAAGGGATCGACATGTTTTTTTTGCATAGCGGTAGTTTAGTGGTCAGATAATGTTATAGGCTACTTTTTATCCCGTAAAAATGTACGGTTCCCGTGGGATAGATTTGTTTTTCTTTTATCTTTAGAACTACTAAACCGATTTTAAAAATTCTTTCACTAATAGAAAGCTACGCAGGGGGGCAGATTCTCGTGGGGGGATAACAAATTAGGGGGAAGATTCACGCGGGGGATAACAAATTAGAGGGGAAAATTCTAGCGGGGGGATAACAAATTAGGGGGAAAATTCACGCGGGGGGATAACAAATTTAGGGGGGAGATTCTCGCGGGGGGATAACAAATGTAATGTATTATTAATATTCTAGCGAACGAGCGAAGCGAGTGAGTAATGTATTAATAAAATTCGAGCGAACGAGCGAAGCGAGTAAGTATTGTATTATTAATATTCAAACGAACGAGCGAAGCGAGTGAGTCATGTATTAATAAAATTCGAGTGAACGAGCGAAGCGAGTGAGTTATGTATTAATAATAATCAAGCGAACGAGCGAAGAAGGAATTAATAATATTCAAACGAACGAGCGAAGCGAGTGTCTAATGTATTAATAAAATCCGAGCGAACGAGCAAAGCGAATGAGTTATGTATTATAAAATTCGAGCGAATAAACACGACCAGCCCGGCTTCGCTTCGCAGGAGGAGAATTTTTCGCGGTGGGGGTTATAAATTGTAATCGTAAAATACGTGGGCGAAGCCACGGGTAACGGCTAGTATTAAAGATACTTAAAGCCCGTATTCACCGAGCCTAGTTACAATAGTTTTTTTTATACGGCTGTATGCAATTGAAAGATTTTTTCGTTGGAGAGCAGCCAATTATATAATTGTTTCAAAACATATAGGAAAAAATCATTTTACCAACCAGTGGTCACAGTCAGGATTCTAACCTGAACCTTTCCAGTTTCGCGTCGGAATGAGCTTACAATACTCAACTATGACATGATTGCTAAATTAATATTCTCCTATATAATAGTTTTTTTATACGGCTGTATGGAATTGAAAGATTTTTTCGTTGGAGAGCAGCCAATGATATAATTGTTTCAAAACATATAGGAAAAAATCATTTTACCAACCAGTGGTCACAGTCAGGATTCTAACCTGAACCTTTCCAGTTTCGCGTCGGAATAAGCTTACAATACTCAACTGTGACATGATTGCTAAATTAATATTCTCCTATATAATAGTTTTTTTATACGGCTGTATGGAATTGAAAGATTTTTTCGTTGGAGAGCAGCCAATGATATAATTGTTTCAAAACATATAGGAAAAAATCATTTTACCAACCAGTGGTCACAGTCAGGATTCTAACCTGAACCTTTCCAGTTTCGCGTCGGAATAAGCTTACAATACTCAACTATGACATGATTGCTAAATTAATATTCTCCTATATAATAGTTTTTTTATACGGCTGTATGGAATTGAAAGATTTTTTCGTTGGAGAGCAGCCAATGATATAATTGTTTCAAAACATATAGGAAAAAATCATTTTACCAACCAGTGGTCACAGTCAGGATTCTAACCTGAACCTTTCCAGTTTCGCGTCGGAATAAGCTTACAATACTCAACTGTGACATGATTGCTAAATTAATATTCTCCTTATATGCTTCAGCAGATATGAATTGACACTCGCATGTAGTGAAAATCTATTGATTCTGAAGCATATAAGGAGAATATTAATTTAGCAATCATGTCACAGTTGAGTATTGTAAGCTCATTCCGACGCGAAATTGGAAAGGTTCAGGTTAGAATCCTGGTTGGTAAAATGATTTTTTCCTATATGTTTCGAAACAATTATATAATTGGCTGCTCTCCAACGAAAAAATCTTTCTAGTTAGTTATTTATTCCGTTGATTTATTCCCCTGGTAACTATCACTCGGAATAAATAGTGATAACTCAAATCACCAAACATAGTTAAGTTTACTGCAGGTATAAATCGTAAGAATAGTTATTCTGTCCAATTTCAAGGGTATAAATATTTATTCGCCTAGTTAAATAGGGTGTGCACGAAATGCATAAATTACTTTATGGCCTGGCGACCTTTTCAGGTAAATATTAATTTCATATCTTTCAGGTAAAGGTTTTTGTCAGTAAAATATGTCAATATTCACCATTTTACATTTTCGATCGATGCGCGATCGGTCGGATCTTTGGTAAACGTGCTTTAGAATCAAAATATTTGACAAAATCTACAAGGTGTATGGTATATAGTAAATTTTTACCTGCAGTTACTATTCTATCGAATGAATTGCTTGGTGAATAGAAAGTTTATTTTATTCCAAGGAATAAATTTATTCTAAGGTTAGTAACTTCTATCTTTAACAGTGTTTGGTGAATACGGGCCTAAATGAGTTATTGGGAATCCGGACAGTGAAATAAATAGCTGATGTTAAATTTCTAAAAGTTGCAACGCTTCGTTTATATTTTTTAATGTTAACCTAAAGATTGCCTGAAGAAGTATAAGAATATAAAGGAAACGTTGCAACTTTTAGAAATTTAACATCAGCTCTTTATTTCACTGTCCGAATTCCCAATAACTCATTAAGTATATTTAATACAAAATAAAGTTTTTTTTATGAAAATTGACTTGCATTAAATTTTCCTTTAAATATATTACGCCCTTATTATATCTTGTTATTATTATTATATCTGATTATAATATCTGGTTAAATTAAGATATTTACGCCTTTTATGGAAAAAGGGCGTAAGCAGAAGGTATTTTAAAAGACTATATAATGTTTTTATTTAATTCAAACTGTATTTTGTTACCTAAAGCTAATTAAAAGTCTATACAAAGTGTTCTTGGCGTGACATCTAACGGAATTTTTCTAAAGTTGTTAGTTCAACAACTACTTGCAGTGGGGCTTGAGCATCGTTTAACGCTTTACGTAAACTCGCATAAAGAAGTATAACTCCTAATAAAATAAATGCACAATGAAATTGCAATAACTTAATTTAGTATCGTCATTGTATTTTGGCGCGACAATGATAAACTGACACACAGGTCTGATGTGTAGTAGTGCTAAGCCGATGATGAAAATAGGTTGAAGGGATTACATCCAAGACGACATGTAGAACAGCTTTCCAGCCGACGACATATTATAAGCAGCTTTCGAGTATTATGAACTTGAGAAGACGACGGGTACCCGACTACTCGTTTTCGAAATAAACTTTCACAATCGAGTCGTCGTCGTGTATCGAATCTGCTACTCGATAATTCAGTATTCTTTATAAAGATTGAAATGATAATAATAAATATTATCAATGGGCCTGTAAACGACTTTTTTTATTAAATAATTCTAATGAGTTTGGTTAATGGCGTTGGATTTTTTTGAACTTAAAACGGCTTCAAAATAAATTTTTGAAGTAGGTTAAATAAATAGTTTTCTTTTCAAGAGGATGACGTCATTGGTGCCAAACATCACGGCCCACTAACCACAGCACATATATTTAAAATATTATCTAACTCATTCTGGCTGTGTGATCAGTGTACAGATAACATAGGTAGCCTGGTTATATAGAGTATATAATATTTGCAGTGAACGCGCTTTAATTTTAATGACGTAAGCAGGTATTAAAATTTAAAAGTTTGTACCTCTGTAAATAGTTAATGGAGCGATTCTCAGGGCTTGAGAATGGCTGAGAGTATAGCGATGCTGTTGTTTACATGGCGTTGCTATGGTTCCTCTATTACAAGTCCACAGTTCCCGGTTCTAGTCCGAAAGCTGGTAAAAGTGTCAATTGGATTTTCAATTTAATATTAAAAAAAAATAATGAATTGGTGCTAGGCCCAAATAACCTTAGCTATTGGTGGTCACTAAAACACATACACAGCGATTCCCAACCTTCTTTGTTGTGCAAACCACTAAATTTTGTAAAAAAAATTATCTACCTCTGAAACTCCGATAAAATTAATTATCTTGGCTTAGACTCTCGACCAGCGTCCAAGGCCCAGTAACACGATGCCCGCGGTCCACAAGTGGGCCGCGGCCTATGGACTGGGAACCACCGAGTTAATGTATTGAAATGAAATAAACACTATTGTGTTTATGGCATTGATTTCTAATAGCACACAGTTATATATCAATTTTTTACAACTTCATTATTTGATAAAAATTGAAATTATAATCAATCATCTTTATAAAAAAATTTTAAAAAACAATATGACAATGTAGAGCATGTATTAATCTGCTGGCGAGTTAACTTATTTCTCTACTAGTACCGCGGTGGTATTGTGGTAATGTCAAGTCTTTGTACACGACGCCAAAATGATAGGACAATCCCATTATCGGTTTACGGGTAAAAATTCGTTATTAAATTCCAGAAAGTTACGGGTTCTGTCATTTATATTAAGAGTTCTGTAACCTAACAACTCAGGCGTTATAAGTATTCCTTGCCTTTCGATTCACATCAGTACAACCAGATAAATATATCCAATACTGGTTGCATATGACACGTTTTTTTATAAAAAAATTATCTGAGTCTTGAATCTATGTTCCAACTTCATTTTAATATTATCTATCAGACTCAGCGTTTGATGGAACACTTCACAAATCCTGAAATTTACCAAACAGAAAATAAACAAGGCTAATAAAGTTTCACTTTAAAAATTTTAAATTATTTCATACATTTTAAGCGACCGATTAGGTAATGGTTTTGGGGTGGGTTTTTTAATTTTTAATTTAATTCACTAGCTTGGGGTTTGCAATAGACAAACGATGGTGACGCAATATAAACCCGTGTCAGCATATGCAAGGTTTGGTTAGTTGCGTCTATTCTTTGAATGATATTTATAGCCACAGCAAAGTAAGTAAATCCCACAGGGTGTATCCCGTATCCGGTGAATATCAAACAGCAGGAATCAAGGAAGATATTTCTGACACAGAACCGATATATCCAGGATCGTCTTCTCAGCAGGAACGCGACTGTTTTGTTTGACCACTGAGTGAATAAATAAGGACTATCTAAAAAACTTTTTAACAAAAAAAATCTTCAAAAAAGCCACTAAAAGGAGAAAAATAATAAAATTTTGAGGTCGGCGCCAATTTAATAAAACATGAAGTCGGTTAAAAAGTAGTTATTAATTAAACTGGCACTTTTTAACCGAATTTATATTTTATTAAATTGGTGCCGACCTCAAAATTTTATTATTTTCCTCTTTTTAGTGGCTTTTTTGAAGGAGGCTTTTTTTTTGTTAAAAAGTTTTTATTTTTTACTTTTTAGTGGCTTTACAATACGTAGTTTGCACTTTTTAACCGACTTCTAATGGTGTTAGTACATCCCGCTACTCACTTTTTATTAAAATCAGTCGAACTACTGAACCGATTTAAGGAAAATTTATTTGGGACCACCCTGACGGTATGCCCTATTAAATAAAACAATAATCATCAAAATCGGTTCACAAATGCAAAAAAAATGCAATCGAACTGAGAACCTCCTCCTTTTTTTTAAGTCGGTTAAAAATTGATATATATTCTAAACTTTTGAAAAAATATGAAAAATTTTTCAAACTAGCCTACCTCGCGGCCTCACTTGCGTTATATATTGGGTAAGACTGAACAAAACACGACACCGGTAAAAACTTTTCCAGATAATATAGAGAATACTCTTAATTGAAGAGTATTCTCTATCGGAAGTTACTCCCTGCACTCTTCATTTCGAATCCTTTCCCCTCGCCTAAAAACAGGTACCGCTCTATCGGCGCTATTTTTAAAGCTAAGGGTTCGGGTAAACGCCAAAAGAAGAAATAAGAATCACATTACAGATCCTCCAGGCGAATTTTTTGAAAAAAGTTTCGGCTACTTGTGAAAGATTTTTTAAAAAATTGTAAGTTTTTTCAGGATTTTTTTTCAAATTTTCGCCTTTATTAGGTATCTGATTCTTGATCCTTCGTTTGGCGTTTACCTGAACCCTTTAGTTTTAAAAATAGCGTCGGGAGAGCGGTAACCGTTTTTGGGCGACGGGAAAAGATTTAAGATGAAGAGTAAAGAGTAATTATTGAATTTTGTAATAAAGTTTTTTCTAAACAATTTAGAAAATAAAAAATTCGTCTTTCCGTTTGTTCTAAAGTAATTGATGCGTCAAAAAGAAATGAGTTAGCTGATAAAAGTAAAAGGATAAATAAATGATTTGCAGCTACAAAAAAAATTATCAAACATTCGTGGTTTTGTCGTCTGATCACATTATATAATAAAACTTTTGAAATCTAACTCCAAGGTCAAGTTTCAAATTACAACTATATAGGTATAATAAACATGTATTTACAATGTAGCAATGTAGATTTTTAATTTGTTAGGTCGGTAGTATGTAATTCAATATCGAACTTTGTTAGTTTAATCTTAAACTTATATAGTAGGTATAACTTGAACTTTACGTTTATCTACACAGTGTGCTAACTTTTTTTACTTTGTAGCTATACTTACATGACGTTCCGTAGAAAAAAATTCGACTGGACAACCAGTCTTATACTTCCCACCTAGTAAACAATCACACGTAACTGAAAATTTTCCCAACAAAACAATTCCGATTTCATATTCTTAATATCTAATATAAAAAGCATGGCCATATGGCCATCTCATTTGTTTGTTGTTTTACTAAAAGCCAACGAAAATCATAGACATCTTAATTAATCAAATAAAAAATATTTACGAGAAATTTTTTTTAGAAAACATTTTTTTCTCGAAATCTGTACATTTAAAAAAAACTTATTAAGATTTTATTTATATTTTAATATCTAAAATGCATTTATATCTTAGGAACCACTGAACCAATTTGGCTCAAAATCTAATCAGATCTATAAGTAAAGTGCTGACAAATACAACAAAACAAAGAGAGAGAAAGAGAGAGAGAGAGAGAGAAAGAGAGAGAGAGAAAGAGAGAGAGAGAAAGAGAGAGAAAAAAAGAGAGAGAGAGAGATCGGAAAATGGTCTCAAATGGTTCTTAGGATGTCAAAATGTGAAGATCTTAATTACCTAAAACTCTAAGGGCACCCAATGGGAAGTTAGCAGTGTGGTTTACCCCCACATCAAGCCTCTTTTTTTATTATATTACTAAATTTGAGATGAAGACATACGAAAATAAGCAAAAAAATAACATTAACTGGGAATATGTAAAACATGACAAAATAATAAAACTACATAGAAAACAAAACTTTAGAATACCTCAAATTTTAGAGGTAAATGAAAATTAAAATAGTGGAACCACTAAACCGAAAACTATACAAAATATGTACCTATATGAAAGAGTTCGAGCTTCCGCTTTAAATTTCTAGCGAAATACAAGTTGCTAGAAAGTACACCTTTCAAGTGTAGATAGATCATCTTTAAATCTATGGGTGGAAATGTCGGTATTTTAGATTAGAAATTCAATCCGTCTTTGAAATTTAATCTGTCATTTATAATTTAAATTTAATTAAAATTAAATGCGGAAAAACCGGCAGGTTTCAATTTTAGTAATGAGGGAAGTGCATACATTTTAAATTACCTTAAATATTATCTTGAAAAATAATATTAATTTGATATCATTAATCGTGGATTTATGATGTGTGTAAGCAAGGCCCTTCAGACTCAGACGCTTATGGTATGACCTCTGTTATCGAGCGTCTATAATTTACAATATTTATCTATTTGTAAGCAAGGTCACAGCTCTAAATATGATTTTTTATAAATGAACCACCGTGTGACTTTTATAGGTACATAGTTTACATGGTACAATACAATATTTTTTCTCTTGGTTTATAAGAAGGTTATCAAAAAAATTGTGTTTTTAAAGACCACCAACAGCTAAAGTTATTTGGGCCTAGCACCAATTCATATTTTCAATTCAATATTTTTTTTTAATAATAAATTGAAAATCCAATTGACACTTTTACCAGCTCTCGGGCTAGAACCCGGAAACTGAGGACTTGTAATAGAGGAACCATAGCAACGCCATGTAAACAACAGCATTGCTACACGCTCGGCTATTCTCAAACCCCAAGAAGGTTATCAATTCGTCGCGTATATATTTTTTTAATATGCAATTTGAAGGAAAACCTCCGTAGCACAGGATCAATGAATAAGCAAAACTGATGTTTAAAATTGCATTTAATACATTAACGTTTCGACAATCTTTGTGTCATCTTCAGAGTAATCAATGCTGTCCATATTTTTTCAGTACTTTATTAAGAAAAAATTTTAACGTCATATGGTAGAAATAAAAACGGAACTGCAGTTTAACAGAGAAAATTTTAAATATTTTTAGGGTTCCGTAATGAAAAAATGGAACCCTTATAGGATCACTCTCGTGTTTGTTTGTCTGTCAGTCTGTCAAAGCTTATTTTCTCCGAATCTACTAAACGAAAAAAGTTGAAATTTGGTACATATTGTAATATGCAGTGGACTTAGCCTTGGTGTAGTCGTCGTCTCACCTGTAAAAAGGGAAGAGAGAGAAAACTGGGAAAAGGAGAGATTCGGATGTTGTCTTTAGGATCGGGATGTTAAAATGGGGCCCAACTGAATAATTAAAATTTAATTTCCCAGAGTGATCCTCACCTAAAGGACAACAATCGAAACGTAAGTTAAATAAGGAAACTAAGTATAAGTCTAGGATATTTATTGATAAATTAATAATAATTAACAATTTGTTGTGAAGCAAATTAACGTAGAATATAAGAATATTGGTAATTAAATTATGAACTAATTGGTATTAGTTGTAAACCCAGTCGACGTAGAATATAAGAATATTCGTTATTAGATTATGAACTAAATGGAATTAGTTCGAAACAAAATTGAAAATCGAATATAGGAATATTCGTTAATAAATTATGAACTAAATGGAGTTAGTTCTAAACAAAAAATTGAAATCGAATATAGGAATATTCGTCATCAAATTTTGAACTAAATGGAGTTAGTTCTAAACAAAAATTGAAATCGAATATAGGAATAGGTATTCGTTATTAATTATGAACTAATTGGAATTAGTTGAAAACATGGTTGAACTAGAATATAAGAATATTCTAATAAATTAAGAAACTTTAAGAGACGAGAAAAATAAAATACATTACCGGATCAAATGACGTAATCAGGCATTACGCTGTCTCCATTAGATAATTATAATATGGAATAATGTTTATAATAATGAATGGTATTCGGATGAAACCGGTCGTAGTATATTACCGACAAAATCAATCATTTTATACTATTTTTCTTTCCTCAATTTTCGATTTTTCAACTTGTTTACAAAAGTGAAAAAATTCCATTCAAATTTTTTCTGCTCGCGTAACTAACTAAATATATTTAATCTATTTATTGTATTTTCTCAATTAACAATATCACTGGCAACTACCTTATAAACACTGTTTTCTAGGTAACCTGCACCAAAGTATTGCAATCAGAACATTTAAATATAATAATAATTAATATTATTAAGGGTATACAAATACTAAATGTGATATTATAAAAATAATATCACAATCTTCCCCTCCAACGATTGTTGGAAATAGGTTCAACAATAAAGGTATTGTTGAGAATTGAATACTATAAACAATTCATGAATAATTATAGAAATGATAAATTAATGACATGAAAGAAATTCTTGATCATGATAAATAATAGATTCATAAGTACATTAAGTGCAAAGCACCCTGAGCAACTATTCAACTAACTATGATTAAATAACTAACAATTAATAATCTGAAGAAGAAAACAAGAATCAACCAAACAATCTTCATTCAAACTTATTAAGACGTACGGGCAGACGGTACTTCGCAACCGGAAAATAGATAATGATCTGGAAATCATCGAGATAGAGGCTGCCGAACATCCGGATCACTCGCACAATTCTTAACAAGAATTAGAACCACTGGTTGACAAGGAGTATAACTAAAATACAAACTTAAAACAAAACTTGCTTATACTATGTTGAGAACCGCTGATTCAATTACTGTCAGTTTTATATTTTAGAAAATATAATATATTGACGCTCTCAAACGTTAAAACTAAAACGAAACTAAATCGATACTAATACGTCCTCTGAAGCATAACTCGAAAATTGCGCCAGGAACCTTAAACTAGAAATGAAATTCATGGGAACACTATTTACGAAGAATTTTGAAGTTATTAATAATAATACGTCCTCTGAAGCATAACTCGAAATTTGCGCCAGGAACCTTAAACTAGAAATGAAATTCATGGGAACACTATTTACGAAGAATTTTGAAGTAATTTGTTTTTTAATATCATTTAAACAGATTTTAAATGTTCAATATGAGTATTGAATTTTTCTCCCGTAATTAGATCTTGGACAACACAACTTACGGGGCTCGTGAATTGACGAATAATTCTTGGATTGCTATAACGTGGCAGAAATTTTAAGTGAAACTTAGGATACATCTTTTGGAAATGTAGCCGCTGAACAACTTTATCTCCGATCGCGAACTTTGTATGCAAATTACGACCTTTGTTAAAATATTTAGCTTGTTTTGCATTCGATTGTTGCAAAATTTCATATATCTGTTTTGACGATAGTGAATCTTCTTTCTCCCAAACAGCCGATAAATCCCAACGCCGATCTATAGGAAATTGTATTTCTCGCCCGAGAAAAACCTTACATGGTAAGTTTTTTATACTTTCATGGTATGAAGTATTATTACTAAATGTTATGTGATCCAATAACAGATCCCAAGAAAGATGATCGTCAAAAGATTGATGAAGCAAGATAGATAAGGCAGCTCTAACATTGCGAATTACCCTCTCAACGGGATTCGAACTTGGATGATACGGGGAACTGTGATAACTTTTTGAACCCCATAGAGAACAAAATTCATTAAATATTTTTGAAGTGAAATACGTAGCGTTATCTGAAACGATACTTTTAGGAGAACCATAAGTAGTAAAAACTTTATGTAAACAGTTTATTATTGATGTAGAACTTGAATCAGGAATAGCATAAGTGATAAGCCATTTGCTATGACTATCTAAAATCAGTAGAACAAACTTATTACCTGCATGAGACTTTATTATTGGACCCATAAGGTCTATGTAAATTTTTTCCCAGGTTGTAGTTGAAGGCTTAGAAGACATGACGACTTTATCGGGATGTTGATTAACCTTATGGCGTAAACAAAATGTACATTTCTTGACAAATTCTCGTACATCTACATACATTCGAGACCACCAAAATCTTCGAGAAATCGCTCGGAAAGTTTTTGAAATACCTGGATGACTTGCCATTTGAGAATTATGGAATTGTTCTAGAATTTCATTTTTAATAGCTGAAGGAACAACAATTCGACGAACTCTTTTCTTGCCAATACATCGAACTAGGAAATTATCATGAATAGAGAAGTTAGTATGAATAATACCTTGAGTTATTTCAGATTTTATTACGCTTAAATCTGGGTCTTGGTCTTGTAAAATACGTAAATCGCTTATGGGATTGATTAGATCAACAATTTGATTGAGTTGATCAGAAGGCAGAAATGATTCGTCCGGTACATGAAAATCGGAAAAAGGACGTGATAAACAGTCAGCTGTGCAATTGTCTTTACCTCTGATGTGCTCTACTCGAAACTTGAAGCGGCTGATTCTTAGCAACCAGCGACCAACGCGTCCAAGGTTTCTAGGATGTTGTATGAGCCATTTTAAACAAGAACTATCGGTTTGAAGCAAAAACGTACGATGTGATAAATATGATTTCAATTTTTCCATCGCCCAAATACAAGCGAGAGCTTCTTGTTCATACGTACTGAATTTTTTCTCTGCAGAAGTTAATCTTCGACTAGCGTATTGGATTGGATGCAAACCATCACCAAATTCTTGAAGAAGAACGCATCCGATGTGAGTTTGACTCGCGTCTGTCTGAAGTATAAAATCACGATCAAAATCAGGAAAGCGGAGAACTGGAGCTGTGATAAGAGCTTCTTTGAGTTTCTGTATCGATCGTAAATGACTTTCTGATAAATGGAATCTGACATTCTTTTTCCTTAGGTCGTTAAGTGGAGCCATAATCTGAGCATAATCGGGAATGAACTTCGCGTAATACCCTACCATTCCAATAAATGATTGTAGATGTTTTAAATTTTTAGGGTCTGACAAATTCTTTATTGCATCCACTTTCTCGGAGTCCATAGAAAGACCACTAGAGGAAACATGATGACCCAAAAATTTAAGTTCGGATTTCGCAAAGGTGATTTTTGCAGGATTGACGGTCAAATTCGCTTCTCGTAATCGCATCAAAGTTTCTCTAACATGTATAATATGAGAATCCATATCTGGACTATAAATTAACAAGTCATCAAAAAATACAATAACGAACTTATACCTGAGATCGGCGAATATATTGAACATCAATCTATTTAGAGCACTTGGAGAAATAGATAAACCAAATGGAGCTTTATGAAATTTCCATTGACCTTCAGGGGTGACAAAAGAAGTAAGATCTTTAGATTTTTTCTGTTAACTCTATTTGATAGAATGCACTGTTAAGGTCAAGTGTTGTGAAGACCTTTGCACCTTTTAAACATTGAAAAATGTGATCAATTGACGGAACGGGAAAGCTATCCATAACAACCTTCTTATTTAACTGCCTATAATCTATACACAATCGAAAACCACCGTTGGATTTCTTGACTAAGAAGGCAGGAGAAGAATAAGGAGATTTACTTTCAGATATTATGCCTTTATCTAATAAATCACTAATGTGTTCCCTCATTATTTTAGCTTGCGGGGGAGATAAAGGATATGGAGATTTTCTAATAGGAACATTGTCAGTCAACTGGACCGCATATTTGAAATTCAAAGCTTGACCAAGTCGATCGGTCAGTACATCGGGAAACTCATTTTGTAATTGTTGAAATAACTCAACAGAAGAATCGACTTCAATAATATTACCTATTGACGAACAAGTAATCAGAGAGGGAAATGGTAAAAATGGAATGATTATGGAAGAATCAAACTTAAAGGTTAAAGTATTATTATTACAATTAAGTTCGGCATTCATTTGGCGTAAAGCTTCAAAACCTATAATGACTGGATAGTTCAGTTTTTTCATAATGTGGAAATTAAGTTTCCAAGTTAAATAGCTTATTTTTACCACGAGAGATAAATTAGACTGAGACTTTAAAATAGTACCATCAGCTAATTGAGCATATGAAGTTGAATCATACAAAGAACCTAATTTTAATGAAACTAAATAGTCAGCTAAGTTCTGATTAATATAGTTTTTTGTTGATCCCGTGTCTAACAGAGCTGTTGCACGAATTTGTTGAAAAAAGAGATGCACGGTAGGTAGGGAAGGAAGGTTCGATTTAAGAGAATTTGTATTCGGAGATGGAGAAAGTTCGTTGAAATGGGGTTCAACTTTCGGAGTACTTAGGCGTCTTAAACTAGAGGCAGATTGAGAAATGGAATTGTTTGGATCGGGCTTAATATTTAAATTAGAAACTGGAGCTTTTGTCTCAGTAATTTGTTCTATGAGACAGTTATTACTACGAATTTTGATAGGCCTGGTCAGTCATTTATTTTCAGGTAGAATAGCCCTTTGAGTGACCTGGGAAAGACGAATTGGACGGACGGGACATTGAGAAAGATAATGCCCTGGTTGCTTACAATATCTACAAACTATAGGATTAGAATTAGATAAAGTTCGTTCGACAGGAACAACACTATACGAAGAGCGTTGCCTATCGACCGCCCTCATTCTTTTAGTTAAATTTCGGAGTTCC
Organism: Mongoloraphidia duomilia; assembly: GCA_039654895.1. Classification (NCBI taxonomy): domain Eukaryota; kingdom Metazoa; phylum Arthropoda; class Insecta; order Raphidioptera; family Raphidiidae; genus Mongoloraphidia; species Mongoloraphidia duomilia. The sequence goes on along the minus strand of CM077516.1, from coordinate 34,044,469 downwards.
TCCAGCGAGGTAGGCGGATCGCGGTACTGAAGGTACTTGAAAGTTTGTTGGTTTTGATTCAACCATAATTTCGCAACTATTTCAGCTTCAGTATACGGGGAATTAAATAGAAAAGTATACTTGAGAATGTCCTCGACATATTCAGGGAAACCTTCAGAGTGACCCTGTTTTCTATTAACAAAGCGTTCGGCCAAAATAGCACGATCAATGGACGTTGTAAATTGATTTAGGATGTCCTTTTTTAATTGAGACCAGTTGGAATCCATGGTAATTCTCTGAGTCCACCAGATGCGTAAAGAATCTTCAGTTTTAAAGATTAACAACTTAAATATAGTCAGGTACGGAACAAAGGGTACGGACATAATAGCATCTACTTCCAGAATAAATTTTATCAACATTTCCAGATCGGAACCATTAACACAGGGTACTTTAACAGTTAAATCCTTTAAATCTGTAATCGAAAATATCGATTGGTTCTGGATTATTGCAGTACTTTGGTGTAACTCACCCTGAGGCTCTGATAAAGGAACACTATTCTCTGGCACTGTTGCAGAAGTCCCTTGAACGGCGTGTTCAGAAGACTCCAAGAGATGAAGCGCTCTCGGAGAATCGGGTGCGAAAGAGGTCGATTTTTGACGTGTTTTTGGCATGTTGACAGTGATGAATAGAGAAGACAAGTGATGAATAGAGAAGACAAGTCTTGAGACACTAACTACCGGCTCTGCTACCAATTTGTAATATGCAGTGGACTTAGCCTTGGTGTAGTCGTCGTCTCACCTGTAAAAAGGGAAGAGAGAGAAAACTGGGAAAAGGAGAGATTCGGATGTTGTCTTTAGGATCGGGATGTTAAAATGGGGCCCAACTGAATAATTAAAATTTAATTTCCCAGAGTGATCCTCACCTAAAGGACAACAATCGAAACGTAAGTTAAATAAGGAAACTAAGTATAAGTCTAGGATATTTATTGATAAATTAATAATAATTAACAATTTGTTGTGAAGCAAATTAACGTAGAATATAAGAATATTGGTAATTAAATTATGAACTAATTGGTATTAGTTGTAAACCCAGTCGACGTAGAATATAAGAATATTCGTTATTAGATTATGAACTAAATGGAATTAGTTCGAAACAAAATTGAAAATCGAATATAGGAATATTCGTTAATAAATTATGAACTAAATGGAGTTAGTTCTAAACAAAAAATTGAAATCGAATATAGGAATATTCGTCATCAAATTTTGAACTAAATGGAGTTAGTTCTAAACAAAAATTGAAATCGAATATAGGAATAGGTATTCGTTATTAATTATGAACTAATTGGAATTAGTTGAAAACATGGTTGAACTAGAATATAAGAATATTCTAATAAATTAAGAAACTTTAAGAGACGAGAAAAATAAAATACATTACCGGATCAAATGACGTAATCAGGCATTACGCTGTCTCCATTAGATAATTATAATATGGAATAATGTTTATAATAATGAATGGTATTCGGAGGAAACCGGTCGTAGTATATTACCGACAAAATCAATCATTTTATACTATTTTTCTTTCCTCAATTTTCGATTTTTCAACTTGTTTACAAAAGTGAAAAAATTCCATTCAAATTTTTTCTGCTCGCGTAACTAACTAAATATATTTAATCTATTTATTGTATTTTCTCAATTAACAATATCACTGGCAACTACCTTATAAACACTATTTTCTAGGTAACCTGCACCAAAGTATTGCAATCAGAACATTTAAATATAATAATAATTAATATTATTAAGGGTATACAAATACTAAATGTGATATTATAAAAATAATATCACAATATATAGAGTTAGGTGACCCAATTACGGACGTATAGCGTAAATAAACGAATTCTGACTTTGGGGGTTAATTTTGGGGGACAAATTAGAAAATAAAAAAAAAATAAAATTAAGCAAAATCGCAGGATAGTGGACAAAATAATTTGATTTATTAAATTAAATGTACGACGTTTCGTCTATAGATTTAGACTTTTTCAAGTACAATCATAAAAATAACAATATTTATGAAAATTAATATTAATTACTAACCATAGCAATTAACATAAGATAGGGTACATAAGACAAAAACATGGTAACATGGTAACAAATTATGTTGACTATAAATTTTAACAATCAATAATAATAATAATACAAAAATTAGTATAATTTCATAATATAATTGTACTGACTACTTAAATTTTGAGTGTCTGTTCTATAATTGATTGAATTGTTTTTTCTAATAAAACACATTTCACTGATATTGCGTTTCTTCCAATTTGACTCTTTATCTAATATTTGAACTTCATTGAAAAGAAATTTATGCCCAGTGTCGAAATGATGAGATGACAACGCCGTTTTATTATCACTTAATATGTTTATGTTTCTACAGTCCATTTTGTGCTGATAAATTCTATTAATAGAATTTATCAGCACAAAATGGACTGTAGAAACATAAACATATTAAGTGATAATAAAACGGCGTTGTCATCTCATCATTTCGACACTGGGCATAAATTTCTTTTCAATGAAGTTCAAATATTAGATAAAGAGTCAAATTGGAAGAAACGCAATATCAGTGAAATGTGTTTTATTAGAAAAAACAATTCAATCAATTATAGAACAGACACTCAAAATTTAAGTAGTCAGTACAATTATATTATGAAATTATACTAATTTTTGTATTATTATTATTATTGATTGTTAAAATTTATAGTCAACATAATTTGTTACCATGTTACCATGTTTTTGTCTTATGTACCCTATCTTATGTTAATTGCTATGGTTAGTAATTAATATTAATTTTCATAAATATTGTTATTTTTATGATTGTACTTGAAAAAGTCTAAATCTATAGACGAAACGTCGTACATTTAATTTAATAAATCAAATTATTTTGTCCACTATCCTGCGATTTTGCTTAATTTTATTATAATCACGATGGACACGATTTCTAATATAAATAAAAAAAAAATATTTTCAAGTGCATCATGTGACGTATCAAATCAAAGGCCTCGTTATGAGAAATACAAATATATTTGTTTATAATTTTAAAATGCATAGTTTAAAAGATAATAAAGAAAATATACGAAAATCGAGCATTCCCCCTCTCTTATCTCCGAAACTACTGAGCCTAAAATTTTGAAAAAATAGGGAATATAGGGTCTCACGTATAGTTTACAGGAAAACCTAAACGAAAATCCTAAGTCTTTAAATTCCCACGGGAAACGGAATAGTATAATACGGAACCCTCTCCACGCGAGTCCGACTCGTTTTGACCTTCTCACTTTAAATTTTTTTAAAGCTAGCTACTATCCATTTATTTGATATCAACAAACTGCGAGTCTAGATTATTAGCTGCTGATAAATACAAACAAAAATATTATAAAGTATGGCGACTTTAAGCAGTAGATCAATGTGTAACCGGCTTTACAATAAATATAAAATAAGTTGTCAATTTCTTTATTTAAATTTCCATCAAGCATATCGCATTTTTGTATCAGTAATAAAAATATGCCTTAGGAAAATTCGGATGTCTTATCTGTTAAGGCTATATTAGAACATTTTATTACCATGAATCAGATATTTGATATGCAAAAGAAATATTATACCGGGTGTAACAGATAATCAATTACCATGTGTAGTTTTCTGGGCAGTTAAAATGACAATTAAAGAAAATATATATTGTAGATTATAGACGCGCGACAGCTAAGGTTATTAGCGTCGGAATTTATAGAAGAATTCGAAGCCTAAGAAATGTTCAGGTTTTACAAGTTTTCGCTTTACGAGTTGTTGCGGGCTTACGAATTATTTTTTTTCAAACATTAACAATTAAATCAAAAATTAATTCAATTGCAATATATAGGCGTAGCTTTACAATATTCCACTACTGTGATGTTGGGTTGCAGAATGCGTTGTCAGAAAATCTGGAAAATTACGGAAACATTTAAAAAAAATGATTTTCTTTATTGGTCCAATTATTATTAACTCAGAAGTTATTGTATATTGGGTTCGATTTTCCAAATGAAAAATTTTGACGTATCTCCACGTTCCAAAGTCCCTGGAGTTCGAATCCATCGTTTTTGGAGAGATGTCTGTGTATGCGTAGTGCTTATGTTCGTGAACTTTTTTTAGTCTCGCATATCTCGAGAACAAAGAATGATATCGATTCCGGACCAATTTCATTCGACGCATATTGCATAATGAACATCTAATAAAGTTTGCAAAAAATTTCGATTGGCGGTTTTTTTTATAATAAAAAAACTACTGTAAAATTGTTGTAAAATGTTTATGCAAATAGTCTCTCTACGGTAGTCTGAGTGCACCCATTGGGAGGTTACCAGTGTGGTTTTACCCACACACTAAGCCTCCTTTTTTATTTATTATTATTTAAATTATGTTGTTGGTTCTGATCTTGCTTTGAGGTCATTTACTAATTATCAGATAGCAACATAATTGCTGTACAATATAATCCAGGCGTCTCACTATTCGCTATATTCTAGGCGTCTCATATAAGATTTTACGAATTCACTCTAGCCTGAAATTAATGAAACGCTTTAAGGTATAAGTTGTGTTACAATAACATCCAAAAGTTTCGTTCATAATACGCTGTAAAACAGTATAAATAACTTAAAAAAAAGTTTTTAAAAAACAATGGTTTTATTTTGAAACAAAATTGCACTAAAAAGTAGAAAATAATTTTTTTTAGTGATTATAAGTTGATCAGAATAGTTTTCAACATTTGTTAAAAGAAAACCATTGGGCGCTCATAAAATATTAGGTACTGATGCTGTTATGATGTTTTAACGCACAATGGTTTTCGTTTAACAAATGTTGAAAACTATTCTGATCAACTTATAATCACTAAAAAAAATTATTTTCTACATTTTAGTGCAATTTTGTTTCAAAATAAAACCATTGTTTTTTAAAAAGTTTTTTTTAAGTTATTTATTTGTTACTTTTTAGTCTTTATTAATTATTTTAATTCTATACAATAGAAAAATATATAAATTCTTCACTTTACAAAAATGTAAAATCTAAGTCCTAAATTTTCAATTTTATATTAATCAGCTAACCCAGTTATCTAATTTATTAAAATTTAAATTAAAATTGGGCCGCCATCTTGGGACGTTCGCCATTTTGAATTTAGAATGACGTCATGTAGCTTATCTTATTCTACTCATCAAACCCTTTCATTTGATACGTCGGGGGCTGTAATGAAAAAGGAAAGCCGCCATCTTGGGGCGTCCGCCATTTTGATTTTAGAATGATGTCATGTAGCTTATCGTATTCTACTCCTCAAACCATTTAATTTGATACCCATGTCATGGGAGTTTTGAAGTAATAGGTAACCCGCCATCTTAGGGCGTCCGCCATTTTGAATTTAGAATGGCGTCACGTAGCTTATCGTATTCTGCTCATGAAACCCTTTCATTTGATACCCATGTCAAGGGGGTTGCAAAGAAAAAGGTGAGCCGCCATCTTGGGGCGTTCGCCATTTTGAATTTAGAATGGCGTCACATAGTTTATCGTATTCTGCTCATGAAATCCTTTCATTTGATACCCATGTCAAGGGGGTTGTAAAGAAAAAGGTGAGCTGCCATCTTGGGGCGTTCGCCATTTTGAATTTAGAATGGCGTCACGTAGCTTATCGTATTCTACTCATGAAACCCTTTCATTTGATACCCATGTCAAGGGGGTTGCAAAAAAAGGTGAGCCGCCATCTTGGGACGTCCGCCATTTTGGATTTAGAACGATATTAGATATACTATATTGCATTGTCATCGGACTTATACACGTGTGCAAAATTTCAACTCAATTGGATAACGGGTAGTGGGTCAAATTTCAATAATTAAATTTGATCTAAATAAATATACTTTCTGTCATGTCGCACTTAATAAAACCATGGAAAAAAGTATAGTGTTAAATGTAAAAAAATTTGTTAGAGATTGTACCTAAACCGTTGTTTACATAGTTACACATATTTCATTTAGTTTGTTCGCTTGGATTATATAAAAATGTCAATCTTTTCGTTAAAATTGTTGAACTTAGCGTTATTATATCTCAACAATCTCGAGTTAGAGATGGTCAATCAACTTCAAATTTTAATGGTATTAAATTGTATTATAGTATCCTTAATGAGTATACGAAAATTTAGAATTTTCTGACACTATGCCCATAGCACGACAACTACCTTAATGTTACGCTGGCAGGGATAAAACGGCTCTAACAATTTTGATGAATTGGATGAAATTTACCGAAAAATGGTTTTGGGGGGCAAAATCTAGTTACGTCTCATCCCAGGACAAATACGTGTTTTCTTATAGATTTTATAATTTTAAAAATCAATTTTTTTGCGTTTCAAAATAGTGTAATATTGAAAGCAGGCTTTGGATACTTTGTACCTGTAGATATTATATAATATCCATGGATTTTATTAATAATAATTATTTATTTGTTTTAAAAATGAGAGGGGAAAAGTAAAAATGTAAATGTATGAAGTATAAATTCCTTTTTTGGGAGGGGTGATATAGATGTTTACACATCAAATATAATTTTAAAGCTCGGAACGGAACGAAACGGCTAGTATAAATTGAACTTAAAAACGGGGACTTCCAGTATAACAAAATAAAGGACAATTCGAGGTTTTGCTGTACTTGAGATACGTTCGTAAAATAAAATTGTTTAAAACATTTGTACAATATTTATATGTCAGTTCCAAAATAAATATGTATTTTTAACATAAATAAAAATAAAACGATAAATAAACAGATCCATATCAGCTAGTATAGTCTGTATTCAAGGAATTCAATTTTGAAAAAACATTCCTTAAGGCAAGACGAGTTATGTAGAAGATACAGCTTCTGAAAATTCCATTTCAACAAGCAAGTATCTATGGCAGTGCGTCTCAACTTTTTCATTCTCAAGATACCTCCCTTAAAAATCGAAAACGCTCGTATGAAAAGATCCACATACAGGATTGGCAACATCATTTGGAAAAATAAGCGATCGCTCCAGGTGCCGGACCTGGAGAGGCGCCGAAACAAAATCAATAATAATTAGCATCCAGCTTCTCTATCCGAGGCCGATACGAACTTGATTTTTTTGGATAGGCGGAGGGGGCGCGGTATTGAGACCTCGCTCTACCCTGAAAATGGCCTAGAACTGATCCTGTCCACGCTGACTGTTTTTAAACACGAAATATAGGTTGACCACAGTTACCCGTTGACTCCTATTCCCCCTTGCTCCCCTAATTGGACAGATTCCAATGTGATTAGCTCTACGGTTTCATCTTATTGCGAAACATGTTTGTTGGCTTCTCCCCGCGTCCCGATAACGGTTCCAAACAGACACTAAATCATCCAGCTATACTCTATCCGAGACCGACGAGAATTTCATTTTTATATTGGCCAAGGGGATACCGAAATAAGACATCATTCCACCCTGAAAACAGTCTAGGACCGATCCTGTTCACGCGGGCCGTTTTTAAACACTAAATATACCTATAGGCTGACCGTCGTTATATACCCGATGAATCCCATTCCCCCGCGCTCCCCTAATCGGGATGATTAGAATGTGGTTATCTCTATGGATTTAGTTGCAAAACACGTTAGTTAGAATTGAATTGAAAGGTCAAATCTACCCCGTGGTGGTTTTGTGAACTGTCTCCATATTTCACGCAAATGTAAGTAATATAACATGACATCCTATAAGTTGTTCATAGGTCCCTCTGGGTGTATATATTCGGTCACAAGACAAAACAGCGTATCTCGATTTTTTTTAATTTTTAGGGTTCCATACCAGAAAAGAACCCTATTGTCTGTCTGTCTGTATGTCTGTTACAGGCCTCTAACTTCTAAATGAAATGAGATAGAGACTTGAAAATACACACATAATATGTAGGTATTACTAATGTATTGACAAAAGATTAAAAAGGTTTTTTAACATGCAACCGGGGAACATTTTTTTTTGTACCTATTCTTGTTGGGTATAGTTGAAAAGGGCCTTTTGAGTAGATTATGAAACACGAAATATAAATAATGTAGGTTTTAGAGATTGTCACAGTTTCAATTTTTAGACCTATTTCGTTACCCATGCAGGTCTATCTCGGTCTATCTTAACAACGTCATTACCTATAAAACTATAATTCACGTCAAGTATCACTCGTACCCTCCAGTTAATCAACAAAAACTTAAAAAAGAAAAAAAGAAAGCGCCCATACATGCAAACGGGAGGCAAAAAGATTTTTTATTTTGTATTTATTCTTGTGGGGTATCGTTGAAAAGGGCCTTTTGAGTAGATTATAAATGTGTTTTCATTTTATTTATTTTATCAAAATTGTAAGTTTAGCATAACTTACATGGTACGGAACCCTATACTCTTTGTGTGGCTCGACTTCGCACTTAGCCGTTTATTTCTTCTTCATCAAGATAATTTTAATATAAATAATAGCTAATATTATTATCTTAAATATGTATTAATAATAGGTGGATAATTATTATGTAAGTACATAAGTCCGGCTTGGACAGGTTGCAAATCAATATTCGTTTACTGCTGATTCCCATTTTGTCGTAGCCTAACAATATATTAAACCGGCACCGTCGAAATTCGACAGAGTGAGGATATCAATAAATTGTGTCTTCAATTGGGAATCTTTGGTTTCAAAAGATATTTGTTTTGTTTTTGTATGCAAATTCCAATCAATATTATTTTATTTCACCTACCGTTTTATAAAACATACACGCCTGCCGATCTTCATCCTCCCCACTAGGACAATCTATGAAGCCGTCGCACAGGACGTGGTCGTCAATACATCGGTACCGACCTTGTCTGTCGGGCGTCGGACACGCGAATCGCTCCATACCGTCGGCTGCCGGCGGACATTCTGAAAACAAAAAACACAATTCAAAATAACTATATCTACTGCAATATTATTCTTACGAACAATAATAATATTAAAAATGTGTATGTTTATATCGCGGATAGTGGTACAGAGAGATGACGTGAATGCCATTAAACACAAATAATTGTATTTGTTGTCATGGAAACAAATACGTCCACTTTTATTTATCTTTTAAAATCAAATGTTCATAAAATATAATACTTAAGTAAAATAATTGCAATTTTACTTTTGTATATTTTAAATTATTATCCATTACCTATACCTATATTTTCTTATTAAACAAGCCGTGAGGCGGGTCGTTTATTAAGACTAAAGTGCGACCCTTGAGGTCCACACGACGAACTTCTCAGTTTGATAAATATTTAATATTATTAATTAAATTAGAAATTACACAGAAAAGTAATCATTTTAATCATTAAAACATAATTATTATTTATTTTTAACAATAAATTAAAAAAACGGCTCGACCGATTTTTATAAAATTTATGTCGGATTATAGTGACGTTAACATGCTTTGATAGACACCTCAACGAAGTTGATAACATTTTTTTGGGCGAGATTTCGTATAAAATCTACTTTTTTGCAGTCGTTTTATGTAAACAAAAAAAACGGCTTTACCGATTTTGATAAAATTTCTTTCGGATCAAAATGACGTGAATACGCCTCGATTGACACCCTTACGAAGTCGATATAATTTTTTATTCGCGAGATATTGTGTAAAATCTACTTTTTTGGAGTCTATTTGGTTAAGAAAAAAGAACGGCTGAACCGATTTTGAAAACATTTTTTTCAGATAATATTTACGTTAATACGCGTCGATTGGCACCCTAACGTAGTCGATATCGTTTTTCATTCTCGAGATTTCGTCTTCGAAAGAAATGATAACATACGTACGTACACACACACACACACACAGACATCTATTCAAAAATAGTATAAAAATAGTGTAGTGACCCTGAAACATAAAAATTTGTTAAAAATTTTGATTTCAATTTTCGGACTCATTACAATAACTTCCAATGGGAAGTTAAAAATATAATAATATTAAAATCCTTCGAGATTCGAACCTGGGTTCGGTGTTTGCACTTGTCGGCAGACGCGTACTTTACCATATAGCAACAACAATTATTAATAATCATCTATTTACTTAGGTCAGTTAATATTTACGATTGTTATTTCGTGTTTGATCTGAAATTTATCATTTTTGAAGATGATAGTTGAGGTTAGTAATTTATTTTAATATATAACATGAAATATTTTTATAGTCAGCTTAACTAAATCAGAAGGTGGCGAAAATACTCGTCTCATTACATATGGTTGTTCTAGCCCACACTCAAAATTTGACTCGTTATTTATTTTATCAAAATTATTACACAATAATATTATTATAATAACAAAGATAATTATTTATCAAAACACAAACTAATGGATTATTGTTTAGATACGTTACTCTGCCAGTTTGTTATCAAAGCAGATCTCTGTTTTATCAACATTTCAGTTTGATATTCTTACCTCCTACTTTATAATAAGTAGAGACCACTGATCTCTAATTATATGGATTGAGGATAATAGGTTAGTCCCTACATAATGCTTGACGCCTCTTAAGAAACGGTAGCTTATACTGAGGGAAGTTAGACTGTTCCTCTATATATGTCGCGGGTATAGGTATTAATTAAAACCATTTTTTTAAATAAAGATTTTGAAATTTTTAGACTTCTATTCCGGAAATTACCCCCTGCACTCTTCATCTCAAATCCTTTCCCCTAGCCTAAAAAGGATTACAACTCTCCCGACGCTATTTTTAAAGCTATACTTAATGAGTCCGGGTAAACGCCAGATGAAGGACCAAGAAACACATTACAGATTCTTCAGGCGAATTTTTTGAAAAAAAAAGTGTTGGCCACGTGTGAAAGATTACGTAATTTTTAAAAAGTTGGAAAGTTTTGCCAGGATTTTGATTTTTCAATTTCTCGTCTGAAGGATCTGTAGTGTGATTCTTGGGCCATTGCGAGTAATTAAGTGTGAATGCGTGATGTTGACAGACGCATGTGAGTGCCTTAATAATTTTAAGTTTAACCTGAAGATATAGGCTCTTAGTTCCGAAACGCGTCGTTTTAAAAATTGTATTGGAAGTGGCAAGAACTCAAGAAGGAAAAAAAAGGTATTTATAACAATATTACTTTATATTACCTATGTTATAAGTTAAAAGCTTGTAAAAAGTAGGTGTTTCTTTAGAGACAGTCTGTAGAATAATTAAATTACTGTTATGTGCTTCGGCAATGACTGTTCGTTATATATAATGTCAATTTTTCCCTTTGAAATAAAAGCTGCCCTGAAGACATTTTCACAAGAAATTGAAAATAAAATCAATAATAATAATTAAAACTTCCCTAATGGAATTTATATACCTGCAATATAATTATTATTAGTTTAGTAAATTATCTTTTTGTATTTCTGTACTGTAATTTATTAATTACTTTCCTTCATGTAGAAACAGAAATAAAAAAATATCCATTAAGTACCTATTCCGTTTGTACACAGAGGGTTCCGTACTTGCAGCTATTATATCTATAAACGAGTTTTTGAGGCGCTACAACGTTTAGAATTTTTTTTTACAAAACTTCCTTTTAAAAATTTATTATGGGTAAGTTTGGTTTTGAGCTCAGATCGAGCGAGGGATAGAGATAGATATAGAGCAATGTTAAATTTATGTAAATTCAAACTCTACAGATCGATCTGAGCGCAAAACCGAACTTACCCAATATAGAACATGAAAACTCAATTCTTTTTTCGGTGAAGCTATTCTTTGTACCGAACTTGGCCCCTTTTTTCACATTTATGTTTTTGGTCGGGCGTCTATAATTTACAATTCATTCATGTTTTTGGTGGGATATCAATACTTTTTGTATTTATTACATTCCACTTAAATATTATCTAGGCCCATATATGGTTATTTACAAATTTTAAAGTCGCATATACATAATATTAAACTACTGGAAACCCGCTTTCTCACCAATCAAACCGTTACTTCCACCACATTTTTATTTTCTTATTTTTTAGAATTTAGATTGTTATTTAAATAATTTGAAGTTTTCAGATTTTTTCCTTTGTATACGCCTAATGAGCTACTTGATGCCAAATTTCAAGTTTCTAAGTCACCTAGAAGTGGTCTAGGTTTTTGATGAGTGAGTGCGTGATAAAAATTGCACTTTTCAAACCTTAATAACTCAACTATAATAGATTTATTCCTGAAATTTGGGATTCTAGGTGTTGAAGAGGGCCTTATTAGACATGCAAAATTGCAAGCGTGTAGGTTTAATATCTTTTGAGTTATGGGGGGAATGGGATCGAAAGTAGCACGAAATGGTTCGTGTAAATATATATAATATACACACAGTTAGTGTTTGCCGAACTTGGCTGACACACTGCCGTGTGTCTAGATTATTTTGGTTTGAAGTTTTTGACAGATTCCAGTGGTACCATAGAGTAAGGTACCTAGTCTTCTTTTAAATAATTTCCAAATTCAGGTAAAGATGATATTTATTACATTATAAATTGTAATAAATAGAGAGCGTTCAGAATACAGTCTTAAAGTTTATTGGTTATTTTAAGACATTACTTGAATTTGGGAATGATTTAAAAGAAGGCTAGGTAAATGATTTATTACTATACACTATTCCAGAATGGAATATAGTGTTTATAGTATTAGTACCATTCCTCACTAGTCACTTGTGGAGTTGGAATGGTAAAAGATATAAAATAAATTAACAAATATCATTTTGTTGACAGAAGAAATAAGACAAGGAATATGAAATCCCATTTGCTATTATTGTTTGTTTGACTCTGAAAATTAGCACGTGATTTCAGGAAGTTGAATAACTAGAAGAGTCTACCACTAGTGTATATTCTCTCAATGCTGTTAGTAAGTTACTATAGCATTGTGTAACTAGTTAACTGAAGCAGAAACCGATATTTCTATATCTACTAAATTATTATCTGTTGGGATTTGTTATTCTACACAAAAGTATGTCATGAATGTCACAGTCGACACTCTATACAAACGACAGAAACAGCATATAAACTTTGTCTTCTGTCTAAAATTCTATATTATCTACACTATACAGGATGGTCTACGTAACACAACTACGTCAAACTTTACGGATTATATATTATGTAGTTAAATTGTTCATACGATGATACGATCAAAGTATCGCAACTCACTAAATACAAATAATGAATTAGCATTAGTGTTAAGAACACTCATCGAATGACGTAACGTTACAATGCAACACTAGAAAAATTCATTTTAAACCTATGTCACCGTCAAGACTCAATCCCGAAACTGTAGAGTAAATGATAACTCAGTCGTTGCGAAAGTGAAAGATTCTGGTTTGAGTCCCGACGGTGAGATAGGTTTGAAATGAATTTTTCTAGTATTGCACTGTAACATTACGTCATTTGATGGCGTTCCTAGCAGTGATGCTAACCAAACATTTATTATTTGTATTTCCTACTGATTACTTCTGTGACAAAAATGAAAAATCGCTCATTTTTATTTTTTGCTATTATCAATACTAATTATACGGGGTTGCAGAACGCGTTGTCAGTAAATAGGAATTGCCGTCACTTAAAGGGCCAATCAGAAGACGCGCGCTATTCAACTGGCGAAATATGGCTGAAATAGCGTTGTCGTGTTGTCGTTGTGATGTCAAATTCCATACTAATTTCTTAGCAAAAACGTCTCAAAATAATGTGTAAAAATAACACTAAGTATGAACTAACAAAAACATTAAAACAAGCTACTTGACGCTTAACAGGTGCTTGACAGTTATAAATACAACAGTGTATTTACATTTCTGCTGGCTTAACTCTTATTGGCTGTTAGAATTTAAGCGCGAACATAGTCCTATGACGTCATCCGACTAACAATTTTCAACTTTATTATTTTTTAAGGCCTTTCCAAGTTTCTAAAAATTTCGAAAAAAGATATGAGGCTAATCCACATAAGCTCACGGGGGAAGTGAAAACTTCATATTAGAATATCTTTTAGATAAATTATAAAAAATATTTGCTGTTTATATAAATTAAAATGTCAAAATAGGTAGGTTACCTAGGTGATACAAATTTCCCCTCTATTGAAGCATTTTCCCTTTATCTGCTGTTATATAAATTAAAATGTCAAAATGGGTAGGTTAACCTACAGTGACTTTATAGAGACAGTGGCGACAATAGACTGTCAATTCAAATTTCGACACAACATGGCGGCGTTGTTTACATGGCGTTGCTATGGCATTGCGTGAATTTTTTGGATGGGCGGAGTTTCCCGCTTATTGTCGCCAGTGTTTCTATATTTTTGTCTGTTGAATTGGTTGTTTTTGTTTATTACAAAATGTATTTTTCTTATAAAAACTATTCACTATAAAAAATTCGCGCAATGCCATAGCAACGCCATGTAAACAACGCAGCCATGTTGTGTCGAAATTTGAATCGAAATTTGAGTTGACAGGCTATTGTCGCCACTGTCTCTATAAAGTCACTGTAGGTTAACCTATAGGTGATACAAATTTCCCCTCTATTCAAGCGTTTTCCCTTCACCGTTGCATAAGATTTCAAATAGATACGTCACCAAAGAAGTTTTCACTTCAAAAATTTGAAACACTGCCGATTAAAAAAATAAAAAAAACGTGGGTCAACCCCATTATGTAAAAACTCGGGTCGCAGTGCCAAAACCCTGCCGACAATATAGTGTATTTGCTAATACAGGCTTTGTGGCTTTAATACGTAAACTTAGTTTGTTTTTGGACAAAATAAAAAATTTAACCCCTTAATACATCCCTTAAAATAATATTTTTTTTCTTCATTTCAATATTATTATCAATGCAACCTCTGTACCAAATTAAATACACCCTTCAGTAAGTAAATCACTATCCGCAAACCAGTGTTTTCATAAAATTTGTAAGTCCGGTCCTGTCGGGCCGATTTAATTAAAATTTTAGCAGCACATTTTGATGTTTACTAAAAGGTTAAATATCAATTTTGAAACAATTCTGAGAATTTTTTCGGTATTTTTGGGCCCAAAAACATTTTTCAACCCCTAAAACCCACCCTTAAAATGGTCCGATTGAGCCCATTTTACATAGGTTCCGTGCGGTGATGGATTCCAACGTGTGTACCAAATTTCGTTAGAATCGATTGAGTCTTTCGAGAGTTGTCGTGCTAACATATATATATATATATATTTAAGCAAACTTACCTTCTTACAAAATTGCTTAGTTTGGGCGCTATACGGCCCTGAAGTTACAATTTTGAAATCGTTTTTTTGTTATAAATTTAAAACGGCTTGTGCGATTTTGCTAAAATTTGGCACGTTGACACAATTTTATTGAACAAAAAAACCCATGTTAAAATTATGATTAATATTAATCCATAGGCGTAGAAATCGGGTTTTTTAATATTTGAACGTTTCAAATTTCTACGCCAATGGAAGAAAAGGGGTTTAAGTATAAAATTTAGAATCAGTAACTTATTTGCTACAAAAAAGCTGCTCTTAATAAGACTCGAATACTCTCATGGTTTTTGAGAAAATTGTATTTTAATAATAAGCTAATCAATAATAATACGTTGATAATAATAAGTTGATCAGTAAACAAATAAGATGGGCATGCTTTTTTCTAAGTATAAAACTAGAGATAATGAAGAAGTTATGCAAAGAGTAAATTAATTTTCTTCGTATGCATAAAAATGGTGGACACTTTGACCACTTTTTATGACATATTTATTTATTTCTATTCATGTTTTAGTGACTTTACTTCATTTTGTAAAAATTACTGCGAGCTATTAAAATTCAAATTTCTCAAAAACCATGAGAGTAATCGAGTCTTATTAAGACTAGCTTTTTTGTAGCAAATAAGTTACTGATTCTAAATTTTATACTTAAACCCCTTTTCTTCCATTGGCGTAGAAATTTGAAACGTTCAAATATTAAAAAACCCGATTTCTACGCCTATGGATTAATATTAATCATAATTTTAACATGGGTTTTTTTGTTCAATAAAATTATGTCAACGTGCCAAATTTTAGCAAAATCGCACAAGCAGTTTTAAATTTATAACAAAAAAACGATTTCAAAATTGTAACTTCAGGGCCGTATAGCGCCCAAACTAAGCAATTTTGTAAGAAGGTAAGTTTGCTTAAATCGGCTTATTTTGGTCTCAGAAACGTGTGGTAAGCGTGTGTTTAGTGTCTTTGAGGACACCCTGTATATAAACATTTCCAAAAATGGTGCCAAAGTGTTCAGGAGGCTATGAAACGTCGAGAAATTTTGGTCCGACCCCTAGGTCCCGCCATCCGACTGACGCCAATAGTGTATGTGCCATATGGCAAATACACTAACAAGTCAATGTTTCGGTCTAAGGACTAAAAATTTTTGTTTCCAGTGAACAGCTTGTATCAACGCATTTACATTTATATTGGCGGCGTCTGTCTACTGTTTCAATACAACTAACTGACTGTAAGGAATCAGTCAATGACAATACATTCCTACAACAAAACAACATTGACTTCCTCAGTATTTTGTTCAATCACTTATATTGTTATAGTTTTTGTTTTGTTCATTAAATACAACTGATTGTTTCCGAACTTTTTTTAACTGCAAGTTATTTGTGTTTGATTTTAAAATCGATTTTTACAATCTTTTGGTTAAGGTGACTGTATACTCAGATTGTAAAAAATGCTCTCTTCAAATTTCAAACTGTGGTCACAAAAGTCAATTTACTACTTACTGTTTTAATTAGCTACAATTGAGCATTAAGCTTCACAAAATGGAGTTTGTCGCTTAAAAACTAAATAAAAAAATATGTTTGCCTTAAAAATTGTATATCAAAAAACGTGATATTTGTCAATATGTATTGACAGCACGACATACGATTTCGAATTACGGGAAGTCAAATTGACATTTTAAAGCCTTTTCTTTACAAAATATGTATGTTAAAAATACGAAGAAATGGTGTTTGTTCAACCATTTTTTAGAATTTTTTTTTCTGTACATAAATTTGTGTAAAATTTATGCTATTTTTGTCATTTTCACTTGATTTTAAATCATTTATTTAGATTAAATAATAATATTATGACTTTGAGCCAGATTTTTATATATTATATAAAAATCTGGCTCAAAGTCATATGGGAAGAATTAATACATAAAGTAGGTATTCTAGTTTATATTGAAAGTATTACCTACCATTAAAGAATGAAAAAGGTTTTTCACAGAAATTAGAAATTTCCGAAACTGTTTTTCACATAAGTTGTATGCATTTACACACATTCATATGTTCGTAAGATAGAGCTATGCAGATGAATAAGGAGACATATTGAACAGCTGAACACTATAACCGTAACTTTACTTGTTAGTTAAGGTTCCAAATTCCAGTTCTGATCCACTTCCAAATATTCGATCAACTTGAAACATTGCACACGTACGTAGTTCCGATGACAATACAATATTTTCATGTCTCCGACCTGATGATGGAAAAACGTTACAATTGGCGACCGTGACAGGGCACCGTTGGTGAGCAGTAGATCTACCGATCGATTTGAAATTTTGCACACATACGTAGTTCCGATGACAATTTACAATATTTTCGGGTTTCCGATCTGACGATGAGACGGGAAAGCGAGTACCTATGTGAACTTCTCGATAGTGAACAGTTTAGTAGAGATAACTTTAACCCCTAAAAACAACCCTTCAACTAGCCTGATGACGTTCATTTTAAATAGGTTTCGCACTGCGATGGAATCTTTACTTTTGTATCAAAGTTTAAGGAGTGATTATACAAGAACAATTTGTATGCATGCCTTAAGTCGGGACTACATCTGACAAACGTTGCAATTCGTTCGCGTTGTTAAAGGTTTATTATGCGTTCGTGAAGTGTAGACTGTAGACGATCGATTGCAACAAATTAAGTGTGGTTCGAATGACTATACTGGGTGATCCATTTTAATCTTTTTTTGAAATTATTGGGAAGGGGCAATATTTTCTGAAAAAAATGTTCAGACATAAGTTATGTAGTTTGGACGGGGACATCGTTTGGAGACAAAAACCACCCCCCACCTTTCCCCCCTGCGCAGGGGTGGGGGTGACTTTGACATTTTAAATAGGAATCCCCATTTTTTATTGTGTATTATGATTCTACGGGAAAAAATATCAACAAAGAAAAAAAAATAGTGAAAAAAAATTTTGAAAAATTTTTGGAAAAAATTAATTTCACGCAATGGAGCAAGAAAACATGAAAAATCATGACAAAGAAGAAGGAATTCACTTCCCAAACTACTTATCATCTTGCTCGCATGTGGATGACCACCGACATTAGAATTATGAAAAAAAAATTTTTTTTTTAAAATTTTTCAAAATTTATTTTTCACTATTTTTTTTTCTTTGTTCATATTTTTTCCCGTAGAATCATAATACACAATAAAAAATGGGGGTTCCTATTTAAAATGTCGAAGTCACCCCCACCCCTGCGCAGGGGAGGGGGTGGGAGTGGTTTTTGTCTCCAAACGATGTCCCCCTCCAAACTACATAACTTATGTCTGAACATTTTTTTTCAGAAAATGTTGCCCCTTCCCAATAATTTCAAAAAAAGATAAAAATGGATCACCCAGAATAGATAACAGTGCGAACGAACATTTTCCATTGGCTGTCGGTAAAAATACAAAGATCAAAAGAAAATGTTGGAAAGGCTGCTATGTGGATGTGTTGATAATAATTTGCAGTAGTTATCTACCATTTGCTGAGAAAAATTGTTTTACTGGGAATGCTAGCGAATGTAAATATTGCATATTGTCATTCGTTTATATGTGTATTGCTACCCAGAAACGTTTTCGAGAATATCTGCGTACGAGCAACAATGATAGCAATGCAATCGAATGGCAACGTTTATTGGATGTATTTGCTACCCAGAAACGTTTCCGAAATTGTCTGCGTACTAGCAGCAATGATAGCAATGCAAACGTTTGTTGGATGTATTCTCCTTACATGCATGATTTACACCTTAAATTTTGGTACAACAGTATAATGTGCGTATACCAAATGTAGTTAAAAACAATATGTTTAGACTTTTTGTCTTGCAAATTTCTTTGCATCAAAAGACTATACCTAATCGATTATACAGAAATGTTTGGATAATCCGAACCCCCTATAATCGGAACTACTCTATAATCCGAACACCCCAACAGTGTAAAGTCATGGTATCCATAATTCGTACTCATGTGTTCTATAATCCGAACTATGTACTACTTATTTATCAATTTGCATATGCGTGCGTGTCTATAACGAGAGTATGCCGAACACAAAACATTTTTCTGTGATGCCGAACTAGTGATGAGCAAAGCAAGACCAAGACCAAGACTTGGACAGTCTTGCTCTTGGTCTTGCTAATTCAGTCTTGGTCTTGGTCTTTCTCAAATATGTCTGGTCTTGGTCTTGCTTATTTAGTCTTGGTCTTGGTCTTGCGTATCAAGTCTTGGTCTTACTCATTTTGCTCATTATTTATGAAGTAAGAATTTTTAGTTTAGTCTTGTGTATTTGGTCTTGGTCTTGCATATTCGGTCTTGGTATTGGTCTTGTTCTTGTTCAATCGGTCTTGGTCTTGGTCTTGCTAGTCTAATGATAGTCTTGGTCTTAGTCTTGGTCTTGCTTTTTCGCAAGACCAAGACCAAGACTGCAAGACCAAGACCAATTTTGCTTATCACTATGCCGAACGTCTTCAGTAAGTCTGCAAGCCTCAACTTGCGTGCACGCGTCAACAAAGTCGTGTGATATTTCAAGCGATGGCTTGCAAACGAAAGCATGGTACATTAACACTCCAACAAAAGGTTAAGATTTTGCGTGAAAATGCACTATGTAGGTAGGTATTCTATAATCCGAACGTTTTAGTTATACGAACGGGTTCTGTTCTGGCATCTTTCTATCCGGGTTATCTAAGCATTTCTGTAGGTAGATATATGATTTATTTTTGATTTTACGGTCAATAACTAAATATTTTTGAAAGATCACAAACTATTCCTGGATTTCTGTTTGTGAAATCTATTTCTGATAGAATGGTACCTTCTGTTTATTGTAAACAAAAGCGCTTTACCGTATTACGATCGTGTTTTAATTATCAAATAATTGACAGTTAATTAATTAAATCGTTTGTGTTTGAGCAAATTAATTAATATGCTTAACTAGTTTAGTTGCTGTACATGAATGCACGCAGCACACCGGGAGTGTACATAGTAATTTTATAAGAGGGTGATCACAATTTTTGTATTAGTGAGATAAACAATCAATATGATTAATTCCCTAGACCGTAACTAAATACATAAGAATATCAGACGACATTATCGCCATGATATTTATATAGAAGGCTGTATAGGAAAAATGTAAATGCAGCGCCGGGATTCGAACCCAGAACTCCCGATTTCGTGTCGGGAAAGCTTTCACTTACTAAACAGTGCCCGACAGCGAACATTTAATCTTTCCGATATATAGCACGATGTACCGCAAATCCAGTAACTGCGAGAGTTATTAATTTTATAACAACATTACAATGAATGCTGCTTTCTCAAATGGCTGGGAGTGCCTTATAATCAAACACACAAGTGAAAAATTTCAAATACGGTATATTAACAATGAGATAAACAATCAATATGATTAGTTCCCTAGACCGTAACTAAATACATAAGAATATCAGACGACATTATCGCCATGCTATTTATATAGAAGGCTGTATAGAAAAAATGTAAATGCACCGCCGGGATTCGAACCCTGAACTCCCGATTTCGCGTCGGGAAAGATTAAATGTTCACTGTCGGGCACTGTGTAGAAAGTGGAAACTTTCCCGATGCGAAATCGGGAGTTCTAGGTTCGAATCCCGGCGGTGCATTTACATTTTTCCTATACAGCCTTCTATATAAATATCATGGCGATAATGTCGTCTGATATTCTTATGTATTTAGTTACGGTCTAGGGAATTAATCATATTGATTGTTTATCTCATTGTTAATATACCGTATTTGAAATTTCTCACTTGTGTGTTTTATATTAGTGTTTAAATCACTGAGGTAAAATCTATAATAGAGGACGCATACATACAACTGCTTATACAAAATTGAAGCCAAGTTTGACGTCACAAGGCCCATCAAACATGGTAGCAAAACACGGAATGGATTGGGAATATTATTCTCTTCTTCTTCTTCTTCCTACGTATAAAATGAGGGCCTAATTTCAATGGCGACTGGTTTCACTTTTAAATGCTTATACTCCCTCTATAGCTTTAACCTCAATGGTTTAAATATAAAACCTACGGTCAACAAAATAGTCTATCTATACAAATTGGCAATTGAACTATAGGTGGCCACATGGGTAATGTTCTATGCGCGATAAACTTGTAATTTTAACAAGTCATTGGAGTTCTCCACCTAGGCTCTGATCTTTGACTTTATTTATTTATTTATGGTAGATTATAGACGCGTCGACGTTTCAGGTCATAAGCATCTTTCAACTACACTAAATAACACTATCTTAAAACTAAATAACATCACAAAACATCCATGAGAGCAGGTGGGATTCGAACCCACGGCAGTTCAGTCCAGAGGTTGCGGCACTAAGCACGCTAACCACTAGGCTCTAATCTTTGAC
Organism: Mongoloraphidia duomilia; assembly: GCA_039654895.1. NCBI lineage: Eukaryota > Metazoa > Arthropoda > Insecta > Raphidioptera > Raphidiidae > Mongoloraphidia > Mongoloraphidia duomilia. The sequence goes on along the minus strand of CM077516.1, from coordinate 34,022,874 downwards.
AATACAACTATGGACTAGCAACGCTGGCTTCACTCTGGATTCTTGTTTTGACAGAATCAACAAAACATTATATGCATTAAATTATATCAATAAATACATTGGACTAATAGCCTGGTCAATTTAGTCCTAAAAATAGTAGTAAAGATACAAAAAATAGCGGAGAGCTAAAAATTGGTATGAATGTTCGGAACACCATTAAAAATGAGTATTGAAAACTCACCATCGATCCCGTACCTGGAAAATTTTTTATTCAAGGTCAAAGGTCGCAAATATTGGTTTTTTGCATTTTTCTCGTAAACGGTAAGTGTTATCATAAAAATAGCTTATACAGTCTTGTAGAGGATACAATTCTCTAGGACTTTTGTTTAAACATTTTTTGTCGACGATTCAGAGTTTTGCTTATTTAAGTACCCGCGGCTTCCTCCCACTCGATTTTACATAACGGAATTATGCTGCTTTCCGATGGATTAACATTATGATTTGTACATAATTTTAAGTTGAACTTTAAGTTAACGATTAATAATAATTTAATTTAAATTAGAGCAGTAGTTCTCTAATTATAAGCAGCCAAACATACAAATCGACAGCAGTGAAACAGGCAGAGAGACAGACATGTTTTTTTCGAAAATACAATATTTTTACTTGACATCAATTATAAAGACCATTCGTAAAGTAATTTTGTAAAAAAAATTCACTAGGGTTAAGAGAGTGCAAATTAAGTACGAGCTGTATGCATTTGCATACCGTATAACGCATTCTAGTTATAGTAGCTACATTTTTAATTTTTTTTACAAAACTTCTTTATGAATAGTTTTTATAACAATTATAATGACTATTCGTAAAGGAATTTTGAAAAAAACAAATTAAAAGTATGGCTACTCCGGGGCTACAATTAGTAGAGTGCGTTATACGGTATATACTAATGCATACTCATACTTAATCCGCATTCTCTCAGCCCTTGTGATTTTTTTTTACAAAATTACTTTACGAATGGTCTTTATAATTGATGTCAAGTAAAAATATCATATTTTCGAAAAAAAATTGTCTGTCTGGCTGCCTGTTCCAGTACTGTCGATGTGTATGTTTGGTTGCTTATAACTAGAGAACTACAGTGCTCTAATTTCAATTAAATTATTATTAATCGTTAACTTAAAGTTCAACTTAAAATTAATGTACAAAGCATTATGTTAAACTATCGGAAAGCAGCATAATTCCGTTATGTAAAATCGAGTGGGAGGAGGCCGCGGGTACTTAAATAAGTAAAACTCTGAATCGTAGACAAAAAATGTTTATACAAAAGTTGTAGAGAATTGTATCCTCTACAAGATTGTATAAGCTATTTTTATGATAACACTTACCGTTTACGAGAAAAATGCAAAAAACCGATATTTGCGACCTTTGACCTTGAATAAAATTTTTTCCAGGTACGGGATCGATGGTGACTTTTCAACACTCATTTATAATGGTGTTCCGAACATTCATACCAATTTTTAGCTCTCCGCTAATTTTTGTACCCTTGCATGTCTAAATTGACCGGACTATAAGTGAAAGTGACATGCATGAAAAACGATGAGTGAGGTGTATTGAAGAAGGTGATAGAGTACTTGATTCTAGTTGTCCATTTCTATATCTATGGTCTAAGGCTCTGTTATTCAGCAGCGGCCATATCTGTTTCGAGCTCATCCCGCTTAGAATTAATTTCAATTAACGACTATAGAGGTCAGCCACTTTGAATTTAAACGCGAATATATAAAAGACTAGCTGCCCTGCTAGGGTCCAAATTTAATATACACCGCGCGTGTCCCAGATTGTTGTATACATAGGGAACTTAGCATTGGGACAAAATGAATGGATCAGAATAAGCCATGACATTCTAATTTGCCAAAGCGTACTTGTGACCAAACTTTCTTCTTATAGAAAAACAATGTTAAATATTTACACGTAAATCGTATACCTACATCAAAATGGGATACACTGTATACCTACATTTAGGGATAGCTTTTGCCCGCGACTTATTATTATTATTATTAATATTATATTTTATACCGCTTAGTATGTACATAAACTCGATTTCAATCCTGCTTGGATTCAATCTGATTTACATCCGGGCGAAGCCGGGCCGGGCAACTAGTTATTTTATACCTACATGCATTATGATTTTTAAATATAGCATCATATTATAAACTAAAATTTTTTTATACACTAATATTTTTTTACCCCTGTTTTTTCCAATTTCAATAATCTGTAATGAGTCTGTAAAGTGTAAACGTCATTTTTTTTACAATGTCATTAGAAAGAGCCCTGTTTAACTTAAGTATATAGTGCCGTTGGATTTTTTTGTCCAGCGCTTAAAACGGCTTCACAATACATTTAAGTTAGTTAAATAGACCACACCTTTATTTTTCCTTTCGAGCGTCTGACGTCACATACCCCGAATATCACGTCTTACTCTACAGCACATAATATTATGTATTTTAATACATGTTCCATTTTGATAGTCTAATTGTAAAGATATAAAGCCCGCCTCGCGGGTGCCGTGACGCAAGCAGGTATTAAAGTTTAAAAATTTGTTTATCTCCGTAAATACTTAATATATTGAAATAAAATAATAAACACCATTGTGCTACTGGCAATGAACGGCTAGCCGCATTGTAAAGCGGCTAAATTTACAATTCGGCATTATAGCCTCAAACACTGACGTTACTTTTTGGAAATTGGAAAAGATGCAGTTCGGACAAATGTCAGTTCTGTGTCCTGCATAGGGAAGACACTTTAAAAAATCGGTCAAGTGCGAGTTCGACTCGCTCGCAGTGGATTCCGTAATCCGGACAACTAAGAAAGTAATAAATTAAAATATAGATACCTACTTCATTTAATTTAATTTTTTTTTTTTTATTATTTTAAAATCGTTTTTGAATTAAATTTGTCATTTTAAAAATTCCGAAATATTTACATTATATAAAAAAAAACTTCGGGTCGTCCGGGAATCAAACCGGCTATCTACGATTACGAGGCCAGTACAGATACCACTGCTCTAACGTAGCTTCAACTCTGAGTGGCGTAATATGTCGTTGCTTTTATAGGGCAAACCTTCGGGGCGGTCCCATATACATTTTACATAAATCGTGTCAGTAGTTCGACTGATATTTTATATTATGTATTTTTTATGTACCTATATGTTATGTAGGTATGTATCCACCTCACATCTCCAGCATTTGTAAACCGATTTTGATTATTCTTATTTTATTTAATAGGGCATACCTTCAGGGTGGTTCTACATAAATTTCACTAAAATCGGTTGAGTGGTTTTCTTTTTTTAGTTTAGTAATCAAATATCAAAACAAAAGTCAGTTAATAACGTTCAAACCTACGTACTGTAAAGCCACTAAAAAGTAAAAAATAAAAAAAACCTCCTTCAAAAAAGCCACTAAAAAGAGGAAAATAAAAAATTGAGTTCGGCACCAATTTAATAAAATAAAAGTAGATATGTAAATAGTTTTAGCAATTAAACTGGCACCAACCTCAAAATTTTTTTATTTTCCTCTTTTTAGTGGCTTTTTTAAAGTTTTTTATTCCTTATAAGGTACGGAACCCTAAAAACGACAATATGCTGTGCAACAGAATGTGTATACGTATAAAAGTGTGTCTGCCTTGTTCACTTTGACAACATTATAATGACAGCATGGGTCATCGATTGTACCTACACTAATTTACATTAGACCGCGTTAATTATGTCATTTACTTTACTGTACACTCCAATGCACTTATTTATGTACAACATTATATTTTATTGTAGTACCACGCTTCGTTGCATGTGTACAATATGCATGATTATCTATTTTTTGTAACACGCATGTATGAAATGTACAACATATCGTGTGTCTAGTCGGCTACGTAAAATATTATATATCGCACGGCTGTAATATAATATATTTGAACTAGCACGAAAAATATTTTATTCCATACGACTTTAGTTAGTAGGTGTGCATAAAATATTTTTTGCAACACTTGCATCAAAAGTACAATTTCGAACGCCGCGCCGTTCGGCAAACACTGGTATGTTGTTTGCACTACACACTATAGAAGTGAAACTTAGTTGCGCCATGGTTACACCGTTTAACGCGTTAAACGGTCTGAACTCGCACAAAATGTTACACTTCAAATAATAAAAAATTCAAACCAACAAGCGTTAGTACTAACTAATTTTATTTTCAATAATCATTCATATTAAAATTAATCGATTAGAAATTATATTGTTCAATACAGCAGTGAGCAGGATTCGTCTGTACAGAAGCATTGCATTAATTAATGAAATAAAATTCATTAACTGAATATAAACAAGTTTTAATTCGCAATTTAAAGCAAATTGGCTGACATCTGGTGTTCGAATCCGAAGTCATCGTATGTGGGGTCCACGAGAAAAGAAATTTCAGGTTCCGTAATGTCATTATGTCTCATTTGACTCAAACTAACCTATTTATAAATATCAATGTTAATGCTCGATCTGACATTGTTGATATAAAGATATAACCTCATTTAAATTAAAAATTTACTTTACTAACAAAACCATTCAAACCATCATTTCGTTTAAAGCGCTGACATCTGCATTCACTTTGTGATACGACCGATTAAACTCCACATAGACGTCCGAAGTGCTGACATGTACATTCGATTTTAATTACGAATGGGTCCGTCGTGCTAAATTAAATTTTACGTTTCTGATATAAATCAACCACTCTTATTTAGCTAAGGTTTTAGGCCCGCCGCACTAGTCCGTCTATGCGCCCGCGTGAAATTTTTAATTTGTCGCCCCATATATAGGTAGTATGTCTGCTATTTCTCCCATTTAATTTTTTCTTTTAAACGCTCAATTCTTTTTCTGTTATCACCATCGTAATCTACGTAAAAAATACTACAAAAACGCTCATTTGATCGAAGTAGTAGCTTTAATAATAACAAAGAACACTCTGTAAACGGAGGGGAAAGTAAAAATCACACAAAAACAATTTTTACAATCGTATCCCATCTCCCCTAATTTCGAAAGTCCACAGGTGAATTTGTATGTCACCTCTTTAATGTATATGACACACTGCCGGTGCAAATTTGTGCTGTGCAATGACGAACTTTAATTGAATTTTGTAATCTTGATAGTGTAAAGGCAGGTTGCCTACACTACATATGATTTCCCTGGAGACAAAGTGCCATTGGCCGTGTGTTTTCTTTTTTCTCTTGCACGTGTGTTCTGTGGGCGTTGTCTAATATACGATACAAACTAGTCATTATATGATTATAATAGCGTATTTTTATCGAAAAAGCTAGGGCCTCAAGACAATAATTATTGTAGAGTAAGAGCAGTGGCGGTTTAAGACTTTTGGAGGCACCAAGCACAGAAGTCTCGCGGGCCGCGGCTCATTGATTTAAAAGGTAGAAAGTAATACAACGTTAATAAAAATAAAAATTGTGTGGATTGGGGGCCCCCAAGCATGTGACCCACCGGCTATATTACTTAAAAAAAATTATAAATTTATACAACGTTTATCAAAATAAAAAAAGTGCAGGATAGGGCCCCTAAGCATGTAGTCCATTGACTCGTTGATTTAGACTTTAGAAGATATAGAAGTTATAAAACGTTTATCAAACTGAGAAGGGTAGCTAGCCCTCTGGAAACTAGGGGCCCTTAAGCACGTGGGCCCCCAGCTCTTTGATTTAGATTTTAGAAAATAGAATGTTATATCAAAATACAAATTGGGTAGGATAGAGCCCTTTGGAAACTAGAGACTCCAAAGCACGTGGCCTCTCGGCTCTTTTATTTAAAAGATTATAAAAAGTTATACAACGCTTATTAAAATAAAAATTGAGTAGGATAAGTCCCCTGGAAACTAGGGGCCTACCAGCACATTGGCCTCCGGCTCATTGATTTAGATTTTATAATTTAGAAGAAAGGAAGTTATAGGTACAACGTTCATCAAAATAAAAATTGCGTAGGATAGGGCTCCCTGGAAACTAAGTGCCCGCAAGCACGCCCCCCCCCCGGCTTTTTGATTTAAAAGATGGAATTAAGTTATACGTTTATCAAAATAAAAATTGAGTAGGGTAGGACTCCCTGGAAACGAGGGCCCCCCAAGCACGGCCCCCCCCGGCTTTTTTATTTAAAAGATGGAATTAAGTTATACGTTTATCAAAATAAAAATTGAGTAGGGTAGGGCCCCCTGGAAACGAGGGGCCTCCAAGCACGTGCCCCCCGGCTCTTTGGTATAGATTTTAGAATTTAGAAAATAAAAAGTTATACAACGTTCATAAAAAAAAATTGTGTAGGATAGGGCCCCTGGAAACTAGGGGCTCCCAAGCATGTGCTTCCCTATTAATCCGCCACTGAGTACTGAGTAGAATGGACAAGAAAAGTGGCTTAGTTTTGGCGTGGATGTAAACTAATAGTGTAATTAGTAATTTATGGACCACATGAAATATGATTTTTTTCCCACAGATAGGAAATGGGTTAAAAAGAAAAGTCAAAATTACATTAAAATATATTATATTATATAATTAAAAATATTTCCTTTCATTGAAATTTTGAACGTTTGCGAGTTGCTAAAGAAATTTGCGCCGATGAACGATAAGTTTATGGGTTAGTTTAAATATAACATGATTTTATCAACCGCTAATTAACCAACAACAATGAATTGCTTAGCATTGCAAACAATAAAAAAAGAAATATAAAACTGTATTTAGCAGACCTAATTATGTATTTTTGTAATGTAAGAAATGTATGAAAAAAACACATTAAACTAAAATTCTAAAATACACTGCAAGTAAATTTAATTAAATGAGTATTTATATATATTTTGTTTTAATACTTTTTAGGGTTCCATACTAAAAGGGTAAAAATAGAACCCTTTTATAAAAAAAATAAGACAAAACAATTGACGTTTCGGCCAATTTGGTGGTCCTTTTCAAGATATCTGAATGTCATAATTTATGAAATTCAGATATCTTGACAAGGCTCACCAAATTGGCCGAAACGTCAATTGTTTTTAATAAGTACCTATATAATCGTTTTTGCAAACAACATTAGGTATATCCATTTTTATACCACTACTTCCCATTTACGAATCTCTTAAAGACATGAATGTTAAAAGTAACCGCAAAACATTAAACAACTTTAAAATTTCTTCTCGACATAGGTTTCGCTAAACGTATTAGCATCAGCAGGAGATGATTAATAATCTCTTCTCTTCATCATGCTAACATTTCGAGAAGTGTGTGTTGTACTTACTTTTAATATTCAGTATTGTTTGAGAGAGAGAGAGAGAGAGAATAGATTGAGCGTCTATAATCTACAATCTCTCTCTCTATTTCTCTTGACTGGCGTTCTTTCGCTGGTCAAACTATAGTATTTCCTCTATTTTTAGGGTTCTGTACCTCGGAATGGAAAAAACGGAACTCTAATAGGATCACTCTCGTGTCTGTGTCTGTCTGTCCGTCCGTCTATCCGATCTTCCCTCCCCTTATCACCGAAACTACTGAGCCTAAAATTTTGAAAAAATAGGGAATATAGGGCCTCACGCATAGTTTACAGGAAAACCTAAATGAAAATCTGTCTTTATTTTAATGACATTACTTTTTATATGCTTATAATCATATACTTTACATGTTTACTTGTTTGTTTTCATACTGAAAAGTTAAGTGGTGTCATCTTATACGCGGTGATTGAATCAAACCATATAACTAGTAGCGTCATCTATATAGTCTAGGTATACTATATTATTTTTTGTTTTCATACTGAAAAGTGTGTGGCGTCATCTTATACGCGGTGATTGAATCAAACCATATAACTAGTGGCGTCATCTATACTATATTATTAGTGTATTTGCCATAATATGGCACATACACTATTGGCGTCGGTCGGATGGCGGGATCTAGGGGTTGGACCAACATTTCTCGACGTTTCATAGCCTCCTGAACACTTAGGCACCATTTTTGAAAATTTTTTTTTTTAGAATTTTATTCAATTTACAAAATTATTATTACAAAATTTAAGGCTAATAAATTACAAAAGATAAAGATAAAAAATAATTACCATGCTTACATTACCTTTACATTACAAGACTATGCTGTTTTCTGCCCAACTTGGCAACGCCAGTGCTAGGGCAGGAAATGTCTGTTTATATATTTATATATATATAGATATATATATTTGGATATATATATATGTGCGGGCTATAACTTTCGAAAGAGTTAATTGATTTTGACGAAATTTGGTAGGCACGTTGAAATCCATTACCGCACGAAGCTTATTTAAAATGGGCCCAATAGGACCATTTTAAGGGTGGTTTTTAGAGATTGAAAAATGTTTTTGGGCCCAAAAATGCCGAAAAAATTCTCAGAATAGTTTCAAAATTGAAATTTAACCCTTTAGTAACGATTAAAATGTACTCCTAAAATTTTAATAAAATCGGCCCGACAGGACCTGACTTACAAATTTTATGAAAACACTAGTTTGCGGATAGTGCTTTACTTACTGAAGGGTGTATTTAATTTGGTACCGAGGTTGCATTGATAAAAATATTGAAATTAAGAAAAAAAATATTATTTTAAGGGATGTATTAAGGGGTTAAATTTTTTATTTTGTCCAAAAACAAACATAATAAAGCCACAATGCCAGTATTAGCAAATACACTATATTGTCGGCAGGGTTTTGGCACTGCGACCCGAGTTTTTTTTATAACTGTCAACGGTGAGGTTCAAGTTTATACTGTGCTTCCATAGACGCAGCTTAAACTAAGTAAATTGTTGTAACGGGACGGAACCCTCGTGGTGCGTGTTCTACACGCACTTGACCGGGTTTTCTGTAGAAACTTCTTATACGATACAGGGTATCGATAATTTTCATTCGATACTTTTAAAAGATAAATATCGATAGAAGAGCCCGAGCTCGTACCAGTCGGTTTGTGTGTGCCGGCTGGCAGATTCTAATACACAAATGTATTATTAATTGTTGTGTTGAAGACGCTAATGACCTGAGTTGTTGACGCGTCTATAATCTACAATAATATCGATAGATACTTATTCTCATATCGCTAGAGTGAAACCAAAAACCGCATTTGGCAACACTGGAATCGAGTGCTTAAGTACCCGCCGTTATCTATAATCTGATCTTTTATGTCATGTCCTGCGATTAGTTTTTTTTAATATAATTTTTGAAGCAGTCAATATAGAGAATATATGAGCTCGCCCACTCAGTTAATTATGCCTCTAGCTATATAGGTATACGAGTTTTGAACCAACAAAACTACTTATTACGTGAAAAAATACACAACGCTTGATTATATCGGCTTCTAGATGTGAGAATGATTAGTTTTATTTTTATACGCATATTATATACACAAATAATATTATAATGAGCACTATATACAGGACGATCACGATTAAAAAAAAGGCTTGGTGTGTGGGTAAAAGCACACTGCTAACTTCCCACTGGGTGCCCTCGAAGATTAGAAACCAGTCTTCCGTAGAGAAACTATATTTACAAATAAACATTTTACAATAATTTTAAGGTAGTTTTTTTGTTATAAAAAAAGACGTCAATTCAAATTTTTTGCAAACATTATCAGGTGTTCATTATGTAATTATGCGTCGCATGCAATTGGTCCGGAGTCGATATCATTATTGGTTCTCGAGATATGCGAGACGAAAAACATTTTAAAACAATTTTACAGTAAAAATACACATGTGAGAAATTTCAAATACGGTATCTAATAATAATTAACAATGAAAGATAAACAATCAATATGATTAATTTCCCTAGACCGTAACTAAATACATAAGAATATCAGACGAGATTATCGCCATGATATTATATAGAAGGCTATATATAGAAAAAATGTAAATGCACCGCCGAGATTCGAACCCAGTATTTAGTTACAGTCTAGGGAAATTAATTATATTGATTGTTTATCTTTTCATTGTAAATTAATTTTACAGTAGTTTTTTTGATATAAACAAAAAATCATTAACTAAAATTCCTTGCAAACCTAATCAGGTGTTCATTATGTAATTATGTGTCGAATGAAATTGGTCTGGAGTCGATATCATTGTTTGTTCTTGAGATATGAGAGCCGAAAAAAAGATCATTAACGTACGAACGAACGTACACACAGACATCTCTCTAAAAACAATAGATTCGTCACTCTAGGGACCTTAAAACGTGCTGATATTTCCGAATTTTTTATTCGCAAAATCGGATCCATTACAACTTTCAATGGGAAGTTAAAAAGTGTGGTTAATTTTTTTTATACCACAGATTGTCAGGGCTATCTAGGGACAGGATAAAGATACTGGTTCTCGATCACTTTTACATTTATTAATGTTAGTTGTTACACAAAACTTATGGATTCTGTATAAATATTATAAAGACGAATTGTTTATCTATAAAATATTTCTTTGTTCATTTGTTTGCGGCGAGGGAACTCAGGAATTGCTGCACCAATTTGAAAAGAGAGAGAAGGGGGAGAGGGAGAAAGACAGAGGGAGGGAGAGGGAGAGTTTATCGTTAATCTGTAAAGTATATACAGTAGAATCCGGATAGAACGACTTTCAAGGGACCGGCGACATTATGTCGTATTAACCGGACGACGCACAAAGCGACCGCATAATTTAAGCTTGTTTTTATATTATAATACATATAAGTGTACAATAGATTAATTTCTATGAAATTAAAACAAAATATATTAACACTTACAAATACATATGCACATATGTATTATGTAACTTTAATTAAAATTAAACATTGCACATATCTGTGTATTACAGATCAGAGGAACAATATGTATTGTAATTTCGTTCTAACCGGGCGATTATTGTAAAATTAAGTCGCTAAAAGCAGTTGGTCGCTTAAACCGGAGTCGTACTATACGGATACGCTTTCATAGTACGTCTATATGAAACCTAACTTGAGTTTGCATTTACGTCGCTAAAACGGTTAGCCGTTACAAACGAAGTCGTAATAGATGGACTCTACTGTATAGGTAATATTAATTAAAGAGGTCTCTCTAAGTTTCAAATTTATTTTCGGCCTGTTGCAGTTAAACGGTGGTGTGTCACCTAGGCATCTGCACATGCAGCTGAATGAACGAATGGACGTATAGAAATATAGATGGCGGATTATAGACGCTCGACAATTAATTAAAATAGCAATAAATATTGATAGTTGATTAACACAATAACACATTCTGTTTTTGAAAAATATACATATGTGCTAAAATGACGGAACGAAAAAGCTGTACATCCCTGAATATTTCATAAATCAGACATCGTCAGTTTTACCAACTTAATTGACGATAATAAAAAAGTAGTTTTTTTAAGTTTTTAAGGTTTTAGTGCTACTATTTTGATAGCATAATATTGATATCATTAGTTTTCATAATAAATAGCTATTTTTAACTTTGTAACCTTATAAAGTTTGAAAGTATATAATTGGCTGTTTCACATTTAGACGTGATCCGCGAACATTTATACGGTGCACCTTCAAAAAGTTTCTGATTTATTTATTGCACAGTCAAAGCTGTAAGTTTACACTTTGTCAAATAGGGCCGTCCCACGTCTCAGCATTTGATAATTTTGAAAAGTAGTATTCCTCATTATACTATACTATATAGGTACTGCAGGGGTCTAAGTGACGAAGCATGTTTTAATGACGGCTCTTGACCAATAGCTACTAAAGTGACGGTTAATAAACTAGACAGCTGTAATCTTGGTTTTGTTACGGGAGCTACGAAAAATAATTTTGTCATATAGTCCAGCAGTCAGGTACCTGGAAAGTATTCCGAAGTTAATGATATTTTGGTATGTTGTTTGTGGGTACTCTGTGGAGTAGAATCTGAGTTTTCGACCTCGAGGACCCTGTGCTAACGTGGGGGGAGCCGAAAAACCACGAAATTTTACCACCTTTTTTGCTTTTTTCGAAATCTCTCAGAAACGGTCGACTTATGCAATTCTTTCATTATGTAATGTATTAAAGAGGATTACATTTCCTACAATTTTCATTCCTGCAACTTTTTTGTGGTACTAATGGTATGCGCGCTGCAGCTTCTTGAAAATCACCCGCTTCGCTTTTCGTAACCTTGGTAACCAATGGTTGAAATGTAATGTCCTTTTCAATAGCTTTATTTATTGTATTCTTCATCAAACTTTAAATTGAAAATGCACATGTTCATAAAGCAAGGAACTCCCTAAACCGCCCTTTTTGTCCTATATCGATATCTTTTAAAATTGAGAAGTTAAAGGCAGTTAAAGTTGAAATCATCACAGAGTTTTACGTGTTTTTTAACATGCGTTAAGAGTATCTTCCATACCGAATTAAAAAAAATCCGTCTAGGAATCCATAGGAAATTTAATGCCCTAAACGATGTTTTTGTCCTATCTCGATAACTTCAGACATTTTTAAATTATAAGCATTTAAGTTTAAGCGAATTGAATGAAAAATTGCCAAATAGAAGAAAAAAACCGATTTTAAAGTAACCTTAAATGCTTATAACATTTTTTAAGTTATCGAGATAGGGCAAAAACATTGTTTAGGGCATTAAATTTCCTATGGATTCCTAAACGGATTTTTTTTTAATTCGGTATGGAAGATACTCGAAACGCGTGTTAAAAAAACACGAAAAACTCTGTGATGTTTTCAAATTTGACTGCCTTTAAATTCTCAAATTTAAAAGATATCGATATGGGACAAAAAGGATGGTTTAGGGCGTTCTTTGCTTTATGAACATGGTATTTTCAGTTTAAAGTTCGATGAAGAGCGGAATAAATTACCATTGGTTACCAAGGTTACATAAAGCGCGTGATTTTCAAGAAGCTGTAGCTGTAAAGGTGGTAAAATTTCGTGGTTTTTCGGCTCCCCCCACGTTAGCACAGGGTCCTCGAGGTCGAAAACTCAGATTCTACTCCACAGCGTACCCACAAACAACATACTAAAATATCAATAACTTCGGAATACTTTCCAGGTAACCCCCTTCATTTATGACCTATCGCTTGAACTAATATTTGTTATCACAACAATAATTTGTAAAAAAAGAGACTTGCAACGTTTTTATAACACAAATGGTACAGAATTAAGATTATATGAAAATGAGCCCCGTGTATAAATAATGAACGGTTACTTGACCGTGGGGGTAAGAATAAGATCCGTAGTCAAAGTGTTAATGTACCAATCATTTAATTGTTTTGACAAGTTATTTATTAATTGATGCTCTTCCCTATCCATAGCGACGCGACGAGTCGGTTTTTTTGTTTGCTAGTGCAGTTAAAATGTAAAAATTCTGATTCTGATGTTAGATGTTTGCAGAGATTTATTGGCATATAAAGCTGTATCTTTTATCAATGTATAATTTATGATAGAACATATAACAAAGTTGATTGGATGGAAGTTTTGTTCGAACTGCAGTTAAGTAAGCCATTAATATTGTTATCTTAGCTGCAAAAGTAAAATATGTGTTTGAATAGCTGCTACTAAGATGCATTTAATAGGGGAGACCTAGGAGGATTGAAACAATTTTTACGTTATCTAGCATATCTCAGCCAAAAATAGTCCTACTTTTGTGAGCCCTAAAACTCAACATAGCCAGTTCTATACACTATATGATCGAATAATAAAAATAAATAAAAGTAATCGGGGTCGACGATAACTAAAACAACTGCCCGCGTTACAACTCTCCTAGTACCGAGGTAAGTTGAAACAGTGTGTTTGGGGATTATAAAGAAGGAAATTTAATTTAAATGCTACTATTGGTGAAGAAAAGAACCTTTTTAATAAAAATAAGCATAACATGCCTTAATCAACCTTTGGTATGTAAATACAACCAACAATGCAATAATTTTTACTTTAACACTAATTAGACTGCTCTATTCAACCTTTGGTATATAATTACGTCCTACAATAACTATTATTGTTAAGTTTTATCAACAATTATCAACATAATAAATATTTATTATTTTATAATAATAATATTTTTTTTAAATATGGGTGAAAATATATATAGGAAGGAGAGTTGAAACAAGGTGCAAAAAATGGTGCTTTGGTCAGAATTACAGCTCTTAATCTCAAAACACGAGGCCAACCCAAAAAAACAATATCATGCTATGAAACTTGAATAGCAAAGGCATATTAGAAATAATGTCATAATAGAACTAACCTAATACGTATAAGGAATAAAGAGTTATCGAAATATTGGTCAAAAACTTAGTTTTGGCCATTTTTGCCGTGCAGATGTCGTATACACTCAACCATTTCCCGTGGACTCCCGGCGCTAACTGCATCAAATGGAGCGTCGAAAAAGCAATACATGCGCGTGGTTGCCAGTTCGCTAACGGCCATAGATTCCGAGAAATCGACTTTGTTTCAACTCCCCCTCTGTTACAACCCTCCTATAGGTCTCCCCTACTTCAATGAACATATTCGAAATACGCAGAATCATCAAAAGTACAGATAATAAAACATTGTTTTTGCCATACCCACTATAAAATAGCTGGTTTACATGCATGTATGTATGCATATGTCAAGTGAGTTTTGACAGGCCATTGTGCGGGAACGTATCTTTCTCATACTAGTGCAAGATGACGCCACTGTGACAGCTCTAATATAACTGACAAAGAGGCGCCATCACACGCGAAGACCTTAAACCATGCGGTCCGATTCCAATATATAACTAATATAGTTTATAATCATCGCGCAAGATGACGCCACTCGACATGTCAGTATAAAAAACATTAATTTATCAAAGTTAATTTATTATTTATTTATAATTATTATTTGCCAGGATTTATGCCATAACAACACACAATCTGTGAAAATTTCAATTAGCTACCTAGTACTGTTTGTGAGATAGAGCCTTGTGACAGACGGACGGACGGACAGGCTCAGTAATAGGGTTCCGTTCGGAGGTACGGAACTCTAAAAAAACGATGGTTAATGAATTACCTTAAAACATTTTTTTCAGTGACAATAAAAAACAGTTTCATTTAAGCGAATTACTGGTCTTTTGAGCATATCCGGTGCGTAACGCGAGGTGGTTTATTATTTATAAGATTGAAATACACAGCGATGACGTCAAAGATTTAATGACCTATGACTGTAATGATGCTCGTTTACCATTTTGAATGAGAATCGATATTCGGAGCTGTTAAACATACACACATGAAGCCTATAGAGTATAGACATTTAAAAAAAAAACATTTTAACAAAAAAAAAACTTCCTTCAAAAAAGCCACTAAAAAGAGAAAAATAATAAAATTTTGAAGTCGGCGCCAATTTACTTACTAACACTTTTTATATAATGTTATTATCTACTTTTATTTTATTAAAATGGCGTCGACTTCAAAATTTTATTATTTTCCTCTTTTTATAGTGGCATTTTTGAAGGTGGTTCTTTTGTTAAAAAGTTTTTTATTTTTTACTTTTTAGTGGTTTTACAATAGATATCTACGTAGTTTGCACGGTATTAACCGACTTCTGTCTTGATATTTGATGATTACTAAAAAAAACTTTTTAACAAAAAAAAAACCTCCTTCAAAAAGGCACTAAAAAGAGGAAAATAATGAAATTTTGAGGTCTGTGCCAATTAAAATATGAATATGGTTAAAAAGAAGATATTAATCCCTATACTACATGTAGTGTTTGCTGAAGATGAAAGCTTAGCTTTCGAAATGTACATACATCAATAAAACTGTTGTGGTAAGAATTGTAACTATATTTTATTTTGTTTTTATTCCAACCACAGTGCTCATATATATTTTTACCTATACTATACATTTAACCGACTTCATATTTAAATTGGCACAGACCTCAAAATTTCATTATTTTCCTCTTTTTAGTGCCTTTTTGAAGGAGGTTTTTTTTTTGTTAAAAAGTTTTTATTTTTTACTTTTTAGTGCCAAAAAGTTACATTTACCTTAAATAATCACACGCCGTTATTTACTTTTTTATTAAAATCAGCCAAACTACTGAACCGATTTTGATGAAATTTCTATGGGACCTATCTGAAAGTATATCCTTTCAAATAAAAAATTTTCAAAATCGGTTCATAAACGACGAAGTTATCCGCGAACATACATAAAACAAAACCGCATAAAAAATATATAGATACGGTCGAATTGAGTAACCTCTTTTTTTTGAAGTCGGTTAATAACTAAAAAAAGAAAATTTACTTTAACTAACTGTGTCACCAGCTATATTATATTATACGTCACTATATTATATAGTCGTGAAAATGTCTATATCCACGTAGGTACTACTGCATGTGCATATTTATGGTGTTAAAAAACAGGGGGTTATGATTCAATTATGCGTTCTACGTTTCCATAGTAACGCATCATGTATTTGTTCATTTTGGAATACAGATTATTGCATTTTTAATTGTCAAAATAGTCATTAATTCCATAGTACCTGGGCGAAGCCGGATCGGGCAGGTAGTATGTTATATGTCCATTGGTGTACTATGCTACAGCTTTACATGGACACACGAAACGATGTTCGTACAAGTAACGTCACGCCATTCACATAATATGAATTATTTGTGCAACTGTTATGTTTTTTACACAAAGTCAACAGCAGAGGTAACTATTTTTAGATAGCCGTTATATTGTCATTGATTGTTTTATTTTTAAATCTATAAACCGTTAGAAACAGCTGATTTCACATAAATACTGTATATACATGCGATTTTGACACATTTAACCTTTGTCAAGTCGCGTGATCTTTTATAAGAGTTTTGCGCGTCATATTTTCGATCTACGGAATGTGAAATGCAAAAGCCTTCTTGGGGTAAGCTCGGTTTTGCGCTCAGATCGACCCGAGAAATCTAATGCGTTCGAATGTATAATAATTTAATATTATTTTATATGCTCTGAAACAGAGTTGGGAAGTATTTTATTCTTGTATCTAAGATACTTATTGTATCTTAGATTTTTTTGTAACTGTATCTAAAATGAAGATAAATACCTCTTAAAAGTATCTTAAAAGTATAATTCTATCTAAAAAAATTGCTCCTGTATAAGGTGGCTGCTTTTAAATTTTCCAATTTTTTCGACACAGTGAGATAGCCCATGGATAGGGCTATAACCTTCATACGGGAATGTAATATTTCTTGAACACACTTTTTAACTAGAGCACTTCGCGTCATTTGTTCCAATAGGAGTGTAGACACTTTTTTGAAAATGCTTTTAATTTATAGCTTTATGTAGGTACCTATATTATACCTAAAAAAATTCGACTGATGACCAGTCCTATACTTCCCACCTAGTAAATATTTGCAAAAAATAAACACTCTTTTTTTTATTCTTTGACTAGGCCCAAATAACCTTAGCTGTTGGTGGTCTTTAAAACACAATTTAATTTTTATTCTTTGAAAAAAGCATGGCCCTCTTTTTTGTTTGGTGATCTATTGATGGCTAGCTTAATATAGCAAAAATCATGGTTACCTTGATTTACGTACAATTTTTATTTTTTTTAGTAAAATATTTTTTTTCTCGAAAACTATACATTTTAGAGAAAAAAAATATTTACATTTTTTTCATATTATAACATCTAGAATTCATTTATATTTTTTTTTACCTATGTTAATACGTGACATTGAGGACGTTTTTTTGAATATCTCAGGATCCACTGAACCGATTTGACTCAAAATCTAATCAGATCTAAGTTAAAGGCTGATAAACACAATAGAACAATCGGCATGCCCGTATGTTGTTCCGTTCTTAAGATATCGAAGGCGAAAAATTGACCACATACACACACACACACACACATACACATATACACACATACACACACACATACAGACATCAGTCAGAAAATGATCTTAAACGATTGCTAGGGTCTCAAAACGTGAAAATCTGTTAAAATCTCGAAATATTGTTTTCGGACTGAATCCATTACTTCCCTACCATAGTAGAGGTGGGAAGTAAAAATATTTGATAATTTTATTTTTGCGTTTAATATGTTTTGTATTATTACTTTCAAATTATCCTGCTAAAACGTTTATATCCTGTTATCGTGTCAAGATGACGTCACGCTCTGCTTAACGTCAACATTTTTCATCTGTGATCGGGTGTTTTTATTGTTATTATATAATATATTCCATGTAATAACGCAGATTAATCAAAGAATTTCTGTTAAGTTCGTAAAAAATATCACAAAGCATTCACTGATGTTGACATGTCAAACGTCAGAATAGACTGTAGGAGGATTGTG
This sequence comes from Mongoloraphidia duomilia, assembly GCA_039654895.1. Lineage (NCBI taxonomy): Eukaryota > Metazoa > Arthropoda > Insecta > Raphidioptera > Raphidiidae > Mongoloraphidia > Mongoloraphidia duomilia. Next base: position 34,004,630 of record CM077516.1, on the reverse strand, counting down.
ACGTCACGCGCTGTGATGGGTGTTTGAGTTCACGTGACAACAAGAATATGAATTATTAATATTTTAATTCATTATTAAAAAATATTTTGAATATGATTTTCAGTGCTTATATAGTATAGAGTCTATAGCTACTATATAGACTATAAAAAAAATCGGCATCCCTGGAACTTCCCGCTATTTTCAAGCGCTTTATGAGTTCGAAGCACTTGATAATATCCCCAAAAGTAGATTTTTGAGCTCTTCGAGCTCAAAAATCTGAAAATTGCTGATAACAACACTATTTTAATTTTTGAAAAGCTATAACTTTTGAACGCATTATTCGATTTTGATCTTCAAAACGGTATTCGACGCAGTTTTTTAAGCTATAAAAATATTTTAAGAGGTACAAAATCGATTGGTTGAGAAATCTCGAAGTTATTTTGAGAAAACACTTTTTTCGAAATCTGTTGACTACGTAATCTCTCAAACGGATTAACCGATTTTGATCCGCTTAGCGGCATTCGACGTAGTTTTCTGAGGAGAAGAGCTGATTAGATTATGAAATCAATCGGTACAATATTCTAGAGGTAATTTTGAAAAAACATCGTTTTAACAACTTTCTTTTTCGGTTTTTTTGGAATTTCTCAAAATCTATTGGGCCGAATTGGTTCAGATTTTCAGGAAATCTAAGTTCAGTGGAACCCTTTCGAATGCCGCAAATAAGCCGTTCAAAAGTTATGAGAGGTTTACATACACACACACACATACACACACACATACATATAGACATAAGGACATTATCGTAAAAAAATAGTCAGAATAGCTTCCTACGATCACAAAACGTCGATATCTGATGAAACCTCGATTTTCGAAAATCGGGGTGAAATCAATAACTTCCCTATATTTTTGAAAATGTTCAATTTTCTGAGCGGGAAATTAAAAAAAAATTAAAATGTATTCGTTTTCTTTTAGTGTCTACAACCCTATGCCACTTTAAAAAAATCTACCATGGAAAAAATGTGTCTGTAGAGTGACCGCAATTTTTCAAATTTTTCGATGCAGTTCGATAGCCCATGAATAAATCTATAATCCTTGTATGGAATTAATATTTCTTAAACATTCTTCTTACTAGAGTACTTCGCGTTCATATCCAAAATTTCAAGTGTTACGTAGTTTCAACAGTGGATATATTTTGAACAATAAAGCAATTAATTTCTGGCTTAACAAGTTTTATAAAAAAAATTTTGGGACAAATAATGTGGACAACTTTACGGCAGATATTTTTTGTTTGAAATATTTTTTAATTGTCTTTTCTGACTATAAATCTGCACGCAGCGGCTAAAGCCGGGCGCATATATACAACTATTTTACGACTAAACAGTTTAGTCGAGTTGTGTACGTGTCACGATTTCAATTTGACTAAACTGTTTAGTTGTTTGAGGTGCGCATACATTCAATTAGTTGTGCCACAATTTCACTATTAAACTAATGCAGGGCAGTCGAACAACTGTTTAGTCGAATGTATGCTCAAGTCAATACACAGCTGCCGCAGTTGTTCAACAGCTTAGCCAAAAGGCTATCGGTGTGGTTTTACGATTTTTTAGTCGGCCAACTATCGTGTTTTATGTATGCGCATTGCGCACTCCCATCTACTCCAATAGCCTTTTGATCAACAACTAAACAGTTGTGCGATTAAAAATTGTATGTATGCGCGGGCCCTTAAGCTCACCTAGTAGGAGGAGAATAATTTAGTATGTTCATTCCAGACCTAAACTGAAGGTATTAAAACCATTTCCACCTTTCCTCTAATTAATTCCGAATTCAAACACCCAACCACTGGTTACAGGTTTAGTATATGTATGACGAATTTTTATGAAATATTATAATCTCGTTCTCTTGTTTTTATTTTACAGTATTTCATAAAGTCGACCAAGATCGGAGAAACGTTGTACGAAAGTTGTTTTGAGGCGTTAAATAAATAAATTTAGTACAGTTTTCTGTGATCTGTTTATTGAAATAAAACAAAGTTTCTGTTATCGCTAGTACGGTCAGTCCAAAATAAAACATGCGAAAAAGTGAACTTTTAACTTTTAAAAACACCCTGTATATAACCTTTATAACGAATATGACAGTTTTAATTGGCAATTTCCGCTATTGACTAATAAACCCCATTCCTTTGATGTAATAAAACATAGTATTAGTTTTGATGGCAGAAGATACGGGTCACAATGGTGGAGCTAACGGTATTATTAAATAGTCTGAACGTGGGTTTAAGCCGTTAGGCATTTTGTGCAAATTATTTGTAGCTAATAAATCGATTGTTCATGTAAATTTTGAATAAAATATAATTTTCAATAAAACTATTATTTAACATTGCAAGTACCTCCGCATAGGTCCATACATGAATGTAAAAAAAAATTAAGTATAATAATATTATGCTATTTATCTTTGAAACTGCTCATTAGCAAATGTTATGGCACGTCATTTCATTATACTATATAGGGTGTTTTTTGCATCCAGTTTATTTTTGAAGTGAAATTTCTTTAGGTGCAATAAATATTTTAGGAGTTACTCCGATCGGATATACAAAACAGTGCGACGAAACAATCAATCAAAAATCGTAATTTTTGGACTAACAATTTTCCTTCAAAGTTTTATTTTAATAATAATAATAATAATTTTTTATTGAAATGCCACTAATGTGGATACAAACGTCAGAAAAATATAATACATATTAAAAAAGATCCTTTAAATCATGGACAGTATTACAAAAAATGTTTTTTTAATTTATTATTGCGGGTATTATATAGTTTTTGTTTATTATTTTAAAAAAAATACTTATTAGAATGCATAACTGTGAGCAGCTCATGAGCAAAAATTCCGTAAAAAGGTAGTAGCTTGTTTTCTTTAAATAGATTTCGACACGAATCTCTAAATTTTAAATTGAAAATTAATCTTAAAATTCTTTTTTATAAAACAAAAATTCTGTGTCTATCTCCTGACATTCCCCAAATAAGAATGGTGTATTTGATAGTATTTACTACAAATGCATGATAAAAAGTGTCTCATCTGGTAAATAATAATAAAAATTCAATTTTTTACATAATATGTTATTAATTTGAGTTACCCATTTTAATGTATCATCAATGTGTAGTCCTAAAAATTTGACAGATTATTTTAATTGTATATCAGTATTGCAGTTTGTATTAAATAAACTACCAACAGTCACGGGACCTCTGATCCTGAACTGCACACAGCTAGTTTTTTCTATATTAATCATTATTTGATTTTTGTGACAGTATTCAGATAATTGCTCAGTAACACTATTTACTTTAGTTACAGCTTCATCGAATGAATGTGCCACTATCAACACGCCGGCTATATCATCAGCATACATGATCACTGAGCCTGTTATTATGTAATTCGGCAAATCGTTAACATGACAAAAAAATAGTAATGGTCCCAAATAATTATAGATTAGTAGAGAGACATTGTATAGATTATAGATGCTCGATAACTGATATTACTATTGATTTTTAGGTTGGCTAGGCTCGGGCAAATTTGACCGACCCGTTTAAACGGCGCGACGTCTATTCTAGGCCAGTCCGTATGGAAAATTTATACATCATTGAAACATGGAAATGACGTCTATGAAATAAAAAATAACTTGTGAAGGTGCAGATAAGGAATGCGTGACTCCGCTGAACAGAGAACAAACATTGGACGTCATTAAAGACTCGCTTTAATCAAAATAATAATAAATGAAAATGAAACATGAATGTGTTGCGGGGGTTGCCTATATATACACACACATAAACAAACCTCCAACCCCGACCCCTTTGTGGACGTCATCGCTCATCAACCGTCGGACTGGACCATTATCCTTTATTGTACCCAAATATTCTTAAGCTTCGTTCACATCAAACACTTTTTATTACCCGACTGCCGAAGGAGGTTAAATGTTTTTCAGGTGTATGTGTGTATGCATTTTCTTTGGCGCGTCTTGTGGCCTAAATGGCTTGACGGATTTTGAAAAATGAGGTGGTGCCAATTGGTATATGACGTCACGGAAAATTAAATATGGCGGCTGCTAGACGCCATTTTGTTAGAATGCAAAAGTAATTTTCTTTGTAAATACATAGATATGGATATCAAAAGAAAGGTTTCGTTGAGAAGATTTCAAATAGGGTATATGACGTCACGGAAAATTCAATATGGCGGACGCTAGATGCCATTTTGTCAATACACAAAAAATCGGTAAAATCTTTTGTGTGGGGTATTAAATGAAAAGGGTTGATGAACTAAAAGGAAGAAAATAAAAATAAATTATTTTTAAAAAAACGACTGCGTAAAAAGCGAACTTAAAATATGAAAAACATGATCCAAATGACAACATGCAGTCGAAAGCATACGCCATGTAGTAACAAGTTGAACAGAATATCTGATGCCTCCGACTGCATGTTATCATATTTTGATCTTGTGTTCATCTTTTAAGTTCGCTTTCACCTTGGTATAATTTGCTTTGATTTTACATTTTCTTTATATGGAGAAGTATCGGCTTTTGTTATAATAACCAGCCATCATCAAAGAAAAAGAAAGAAAAGAAAAATCATTAGTTCTATCGAAATATTATAAAATGAAAAAAGAAGGAATCGTTTGAGCCTTGCTTGATTACACTGAACCAAAAAAGACAGGTTGTCTTACTAAAAATGTTGATACTTTCTCATCTAATGTCTCATATTGAGGTGGCATTTTAGAAATATTAGATGAAACGGAAATAGTCGGAAGCATATTTAATTATGTTAAGGTCTTATACATAGTACCTAAGCCATGTGGCAGTGCGGAAAAGTACGAGTCTACAAACAGGTACAAAAGTCACGCCCAGGCTCGAGTCCCGAAAGCTTTTTAAATATTTTTATTTTTTTTAATAATGAAAATATATACCTAAGTATTAGGTAACAATTGAAAATATTAAAAAATAAAATTACAATTATTTTACTTATTATATTTTACGAACATGTGATTTTATAAGATAAATAAAAGTTGATGTATTTCTTTCCATGAAAACGAATATAATTATTTGTTACATTTTTGGAGTGTTGGGTCTCCAAGTCACTGTATGAATATTATGAAGTATTAGAAATACCTTGTATTTTTTGATATCCGTCTTGTGACTTCCTGTGTTTTAACCTCACTTGAAGATAGCAACTCGTTGCTGAAACGCGTCGTGTTAAAACACAGGAAGTCACAAGACGGACATCAAAAAATACAAGGTATTTCTAATATTTCCTAATAATATAATTATTTGTGTTAACGGTGTTCACGTCATCTTTCTGTACCTGCGATACAGACATATACGAATTTTTTCATTCTTACAATGAAAATTATATTTATTATATACGTGAGGCGAGTTTATATACTGTCTATGATCTTTCATCATACAATCCTCAACAATACGGTGAAAGTTTCATTCAAATCAGTCTAGTAGTTTCTGAAATGAGTATATACATACAAGGATAGATATATTAATATATGCCCGACTTGTTCTGCATCTTCGCTCATTTCTCATTTTGCTATCTAGGGTAATAATTTGTAGCCTATGTTAGTCGAGAAGCAGTAGGCTTATAAACAGTAAAAGAATTTTTCAAATATGTTCAGTAGTTTCTGAGATAACCGTTTACAATATGTATATTATACATAACTATGCAGGCATATCGTCCCTATTTTAATTATTTATTGTATATTATAGACGCGTCGACAACTTAGGTCATTAGCGTCTTGATTATGTTAAATAACAATTAACTTAAAACTAAATTACTTCACAAAACATCCATGAGCAGAGGCGGGAATCGAACTCACGACAATCTGATCCAGAGGTCGCGACGCTAACCACTGGACCACACTGTTCTCCATATCGTTCCTCATCTCACGTAAAGACGTATCTGCCATTTACACCGTAGTTACGCCAATTCGTGTGAAAAAAGCCAGGCTTAAGGGCGGTTGTTCGGTGGCATATCTCGCTTTTTCAATTTTTGTCAGTTACGTCTTTACGTGTAGAGATGAGGGACGATACAGGATGTCGCAGATCGACCACCTATGGACAGTTCAGTGAAATAGACAAAAAATTCTGACTAGAAAAGTCCTTCGACATGTTTTGAGCAGATGTATGGTTAATTGAATTATCACCAATACGTTGAGCGGAATACAAAATAATATTAATAAACCACGCCTTTTTCCCTACTTATATTGGTGACTTTTAGGATGCATCGGATCAAAAAATATCTAAGGACTTTTCAGCTCAGATTTTTTTACTCTATTTCACTGTACTGTTTGTAGGCGATCAATCTGAGATACCCTACACTTATACACAGCGAACTGATTTTAATGTTTTTGTTTATTCGATAAGAAAATTATTATAAATTAACATTAATTTTGTATTAATAGACACATGATTGATTAAGTTAGCATTTCTGATAGGAATAGAACCATTCATCAATGATGTAATATTACAATGCAATAGGTACTAGAAAAAATCATTTTAAACCTATGTCAATATTGGGACTCCGAACTTAAACCTGCAGAATATTCCACTTCGCGGCGGTTGAGTTATCATTTACTCTACACTCTACAATCAAATTATTGTTTCCATTATAGATAAAGAAATTATTATTAATTTTGTATTTTTTAAAATGTTTGAAATCCTGAAATATTTTCTATTTGTAAACTTGCAAGTTTGAAAATGGATAGGACTATTGCATAACCTACCACAAGAGGTTTCGGGTTCAAATCCTGGTAGTGACACATAATTTCCAAATTAATTTTATAGTGTTTTTATATGAATTCATCTCTAGTTTCATATAGTGGAGTAGACGACAACAAGAGAGGTCAGAAAAGTCCAACGATAACAAAAACAGAACAATTAGAATAGGATTTATATTTCGTTAAAAGAACGTGTTTTATCGATTCGAGAAAATTTACAAAAACGTCTCAATTGCGAAATCTGAAACTACCTTTACATACGTCATAGTCATTCACAACCTCGCACTCTATCATCGTCTCACTCGTATATAAAGAAATACAATACGTTTTATTTCACTCGCACTTACTAAACTATGTCATTACTATATACACAAGCGTAGGCGGCGTTTACTAGTTACAGTAAATTTAACGTGATCTGAATAAAGAGACCAGACACGAAGTTCGTACAAAATTATATGTCTGTTTCACTTTATTACGTGTTCTGCATGCTAAAACACTTAAAGTGTTCAGTCTTTGCCAAATAACAGGGCCGTCCAAGTCCGTTTTATACGTGGTGTAACAGAAACTTACAAGGTGAATAGAGGGAATCAAAAAGTAAAATTTTGTTTCCAACACTTACGCGGTGTTGCAATATAACTTTACGTTAAGTTGGTTAAATTAGCATTTTTTTCTTTCAAGTGACTGTCCTTATTAGCGCCAGACATCACGGCCTACTATCAACAAACAATCGAAAACGGAATCTATTAAATTTAATTGTTATAAACAATGACCTCGCAAATTCAATTGTTATAAACAATGAACTCGAATTCATTGCATAGATTCTATTTTCAATGAAAAAAAGTAGCCTATGTCCTTACGGACAATGCCCTCCATGTGCATGCAAAATTTCATTGCAATCGGTTAAGCCGTTTCGGAGATTAGCCGGAACAGACAGACAGACAGACAGACACCAGAAATTTATATATTGTGATGATGTATCCTTTATCATCACAAACTTTCCTATTTTATAACCTTAATCTACCTTATTATATTTTCTTTTACTTCTATGGTTCTCTCAAATACGATAAGGTCCGGCTCAATTTTGAAAATAATTTAAATAAACACTGAGTGATTAGTGTAGCTGTGATTAACGGATTTTTAAGAGAAAACATTTTTCGTGTTTCTAACAATGAACCTACCACGGCAACGGAATAAAAAACAGATTTTTTCAGAGATCGAACGGAGCCTTATGGCGATCGGATGTGTATTTTGAGTTCCTCGAATAATCTTTCCAAGATTCTATTTTAGCTCTTAAGTTTAATGAACGTTGGAGTTAATACAACAAAAATGGGTTGGTTTGTTGCATCCAATTCATATTAGATATATTATTAAAATACAAACCGCCGGTATATGGTAATGTATTGAACCAATCTTTCTGTCCTTAATTTAAGCAATTTATCTAATGAATCCTTATTCATTATTTAATTATAATTATTAATTTTTCACTTTCACACTGTCCCAAATGGCAGTTCGTTTGTTTTCGGCGTTTGCCGTTTTGGTGTACTTCGGTGTGGTGTTACCAACCTAAAAATGGTTGAGTCAAAACTTTCCTACTCTAACCTATCTGTTCAACCTTGACCTAGAATTTAAGCTACTTGTTGCCGATCAGCTGTTCAACAATTAGCTGTATTTTGCAATAATTATTTTCATGTACATATTAAAAATAAATCTAATTTCTCCACATCCTTATATTATTTATTTAGTGGACCGAACATCGATATGATCGATTATCTGGCTATTATAATTAACCTCTGGGATTTCTGAATCGACCAAATGGGCCCACAATTAACATAACTGTAGCCACTAATCGATCTCGCTCATGGCCGGTCCACTCGAGTTCCTTTTCCTGCCATATTTTTTAATTTATTCAGGTGGGAGTTCGACTACAAGACGAGCGCACCCTGCAAAGCTCACAATATATATATATAAATATATATATATAAAAGATATAATATTTGCAGCGAACGCGCTGGGGTTCGTTCTAACATACTGTCTACAGCACTACTCGTCAGGCCTCATTACAACACTAGAAATACAGTCTACTAGTATAAATAATTAATATTCTTTTGATTTTGATTCAAAATTAATGTTTCTATAAAAACAATAATTATTAGAACATGAAAAGTAGTCGGGTAATCACATTCAAGTTTTAGTATGATAGTCGATAGAATAGTTTACACAAACTATGTAGGTATTTTATTTATCCGGCTTCTTTTCATATCGAATGTCGTGTTTGTACTAGTTTTTTTTTCCGTTTTTTATTTTTAGTTTTTTGAACGGTATTTTTTAATTAAACAGTTCTAGGCATCTTGAAATTGGTAACTTATTAGTTACTAGCTGTACCCGCGGCTTCACTAGCTTACAATTCATCCCCCCGCGAGAAATTCTCCCCCTGCGAAGCGAAGCCGGGCAGGTGGATTAATAGGATTCCGCCAATACGCTAAAATGTAAAAAAAATGCAGTCACGTAACACGTTTTGTTACTATCTCACAGGAATTATCTCCCGCGAGAAATTCTCCCCCTGCGAAGCGAAGCCGGGATAGTGGTGTTTATACTTTATAATATTAGTTATCTGTTATAGGATTCCGCCAACACGTTAAAATGCAAACGAATTGCAGAGTTATGTTTTGTTACTATCCCACAGAAATGATCCCCCCTGAGATAAAAATAGTAGCCTAGATCACTCCTGTAAAGTCTCATCAAAATTGATTCAGCCGTTTCGAAGATTAGCTCGTACAGACAGACAGACACACTTCAATTTTATTTATATGTATATATAGATGTGTATTGTGTAGATAATGAAAACAAGTTAAAATAACTTGAAAATAAAATCGGGAAATAAGAACTTTAAACAAGGTGTTTTGAGAAAATTATTATTATTAATGTAGTCATCAATTATTTTATCATTTAAATAATAAACATAGAATTTAATTTATTTTATAAAAAAATGTTCCTTTTTTATTAAAAATAATATTCAATTTAAATATTATTATTATTTTTTTACACCTAAATATGTAAACAATTTTACGGTAAACGGTTGAACCCTTAAATTACGAAAAAAAAATCTATTTGAAGTAGGTAGTCGCTAGTTTAACAGTTGTCAGTAATTGCTAGGTAAACTTTACCAAAGTTGGTTATATATAGATTATAGAGGATACACGCAAGACTAAAAATAAGTACTTCAATATTATTTGACAGAAACCTTTTCTGATTTAATACATTAAATTGATAAAATCCAACACGCGTCATAAACGTTGCTTTTTAGTATAGGTTATCTTCTCCCTTGAGCGGTACTGCTGTGATATAATTTCAGTCCACCAATTTGGGGAAATCAGTCATTCAGTTATAGAAAGAGAGAGAGGAGGGAGAGAGAGAGAGAGAGAGATTGTAAATTATAGACGCTCGACAACTGCAGTCATTAGCGGCCAGTTATTCGCTGTGAGCAGATGCATGGAGGGGATTTCAGAGTGACTGTTAGCGCGCAACAACGGATAAATAGAGAAACATGCGGTGAGACCTAACTCCCTTCTCATGATAATTGCTAAGCATAAAAACGTCACATAGTAAATAATAAAATATAAAATGGGCCGTGAAAGTGACACTTCTCTTATCAAAATAAAATTCGAATTTTTAAGAAGAAAAAAATATAATACGCAAATTCATTTGCTTTTAAATTTATTATAACATAACTTATAATTATTTTAAATTATTTAATAATTATAAAATAATTTTTTGATCTACATATTATATGACATTAATGCTCTAATTTGATATATATGCTCTAAGTTGATATTTCGGTTTTGCGCGTAGATTGAATAAAGTGTACTTACTGAAATTGCTTCGCGAATCATGTAAAAGAAGGCTTATGATTTATATTGTTCACAGAATTTCACAAAACACACTTTTCACGTTGCTCTTTTTGAATTCTACAGAATCATTGACTTTAGCACTCGCCATCCAACGTTGCAATCGAATTTCAAAACTGGCACAATTTTATGTTGGCTTCCAAATGGACAATGAGATGGCCTGAAAATATACAGGGTGTTCTATTTATAAAAATACAAGTCAGTTGTACCATGACTACATCGTACACCCTGTATAGCTAAACATAATTTTAAAGTATAGTGCTGTTGTTCCAATCCAACTTTTATCTAAAACTTTTTTTTCTAATGCTCATAATAAATGAGATATGCCCGAGACATTCTTAGTAACTCACGGCCTGTATATGCTCATAATTGTGCGTTAATTTCTTGTCAAGTTGGACATCCCTGGACAAAGATAGAGTGAAATAGAGTCGAGAGTACTAATACAATGCAATAGATCTAAATTACTCAGTTATTTTTTATTTGCGAAAATTTTAGCGAAAATTAAGTTTGGTGAAAAATTGTCACCATAAAACTGAAACGTCCTCGACATGTCTTTACTCCGAGTTTTATTTTTTTCTATATTATATAAACTCGAAATATTCTATAAAATCATAACAAAAATAGTACAGTAGACCTTCAATACATCTAGTCCAGTATGTCACCAAAAATGATGTTTAGTTTGCTTACATTTTTATTATAATCGCTGATTTTTTATGGGTTTGTTGGGGGGCATAGGAGATCATGAACCCAGATTGTTGACAGGGTCGCCGGAAGACCTGTTGTTGAGAGCTCCACACACGTGAAAATTCCCCGCGAATGCCCGAAAAAGCGGGTATTGCCATTTGCTGAAATCTTATGTGCGTTCTACGATGGTTAAAAAACGTTTGAATAATGTTACGATTCTGCATATCTACCATGACTTGCGGCTTACATAGCCATAGAAAAACTTATGGATGAATTCATTGTCAAAAATACGAAACGAACGAATGTGAATGAATGCTCTATCTAAAGATGTATCTTAACAAGTTCGACGGAACAAACTTTTTTTTACAAGCTTTTATTTAGCTTGCAATGTATGATTTGTGTTTTTGTGTGTTTGTTTGTGGATTTGTGTGTTTGTTTAGGTCAAAACTTACAAGTCAATTTTGAACGACTTTCCCGTATCCGATCGATTTGAAATTTTGTACACATATGTATTCCCGATGACAATACATGAATAAATCGTTTTTAGAAATAAATTCAACCCCTAAGAGTTTCAAACGGGGATGTAGAGTTTTTTTGACTAATCAACGCCCAGGCCAAATCGCTGAAGCTAGAAACTTGAAATTTGGACAGTTTTTTGATGTAAGCATCCACTAAGAAAGGATTTCTCGAAATTCAACCCCTACGGGTGTCAAAGGGGGATAAAATTTCGAAAGACTAAAATGAACAAAATAAATATTAGTAAAAAAAACTTTTTAGAGACAAGCTTTTATTTAAATGCGCTAAAAAGGAAAAAATAATTTTTAATAATTTAGGTTCATAATTATAAAAGCGTGGGTCGTGACTAATAAACTATCATAGAGCTCACGACCCATGCTTTTTTATAATTATGAACCTAAATTATTAAAAATTATATTATGTATATTATATATTCCTTTTTAGTGCATTTAAATAAAAGCTTGTCTCTAAAAAGTTTTTTTTACTAATATTTTTTAAATAACACTGAGACGCTTTTTTCGTATAGTATCCTCCATAAGTTTGTAATATGTATTGCAAATTTCTGAAATTTTCATTTTCATTAACCTTCTCAACACCCGTTTCTGAAACATTCCGGCACCCCAGATTGTTGACCTCTCCCGACGAACGGAAGTGCCACCATTTTGATTAAAAACGTTGATTTAGTTTTATTTCGAGAACCATTTAAGCAACATCGAATGGCGATCCGTTATTTTTAATCAGGCTCAACCTTCTCTACATTTTTGGTCTCTTGTGTTGTATTTGTAAAATTAATATTTTTTTTAATTAGAGCGCAAGTACTATGCAACATCGTTTCGCTGTACTTAGATGCTAATATTTAAAGTTCAGGGTTAAAATTTACACATTATTTAATGCCGCAGACGATTGTTTATTGATATTTTACCATTTTATTTACCGAAAAACTGGAAAAAAATTTGAGCAGAAATGCGTTTTCGCGCTCTAATTTAAAAATTATTAATTTTACAAAAAAAATGTTATTATTATTAACTTCCCACTGGGAGTTATTGTAATGGGTCCGAAAATCGAAATCAAAAAGGAAAAAAAATTTTTATATTTCAAGGTCACTACACTATTTTTACACTACTTTTAGAAAGATGTCTGTGTGTGTGTGTGTGTGTGTGTACGTACGTACGTACGTACGTACGTATGTGTCCATTTCTTTCTAAGACGAAATCTGGAGAATGAAAAATGATATCGACTACGTTAGGGTGCCAATCGACGCGTATTAACGTAAATATGATCTGAAAGAAATTTTTTCAAAATCGGTTCAGCCGTTCTTTTTTCTTAACCAAATAACCTCCAAAAAAGTAGATTTTACACAATATCTCGCGAATAAAAAATTATATCGACTTCGTAAGGGTGTCAATCGAGGCGTGTTAACGTCATTTTGATCCGACATAAATTTTATAAAAATCGGTTCAGCCGTTTTTTTTTTTTTTTTTTTAATTATTGATGTTTCAATGATTGAAATGATTACTTTTCTGTGTAATATCTAATTTAATTATTATTATTAAATATTTATCAAACTGGGAAGTTCGTCGTGTGGACCTCAAGGGTCGCACTTTAGTCCTAATAAACGACCCACCTCACGGCTTGTTATTAATTGTTGTTATTTATGCACTAGTGTTGTAAGGCGCCCGTTGAATGTTTATTTAAATTCCAAAGCACACTCACGATTCACTGTCATGGAAATTTGACATAAGTCTAATAAGCAATATACAAATTCCAAAGCTCACTAATATTTCAAAATCTTATAGAGTTACAGAGTCAGTCAAATCAGTCAGTGATGAGCGTAAATATACAGGATGTACCACAGAAAACCGAACATAGGGAAAACTCCATTGTGCAAATTAGTTAGGATCAGTGATTGCTGTGCCTTTTTTCATGCTTAAAACCATGATAATTAATTTAGTTGAGTTAGCCATGAATATTCTATCTTTATCACGCTACCCATTTTGTTTATGCCTTCCCTGTTGCACTCATTTATTTTCTATGTTCTCAATCCTGTGATACACCCTGTATAATTTATGATTATTATTAATTAGTTGATTATTTGAACTGTAACTCGTTATTCATTTGTGCAATTATCTTTTTTTAAATTTTCTTTTTTGTTGACATATAATTCCAATTAAAAACTTTAATAAAGAAAAAAAACTCGGGTCGCAGTGCCAAAACCCTGCCGACAATATAGTGTATTTGCTAATACTGGCATTGTGGCTTTATTATGTGAACTTAAGTTTGTTTTTAAACAAAATAAAAAATTTAACCCCTTAATACATCCCTTAAAATTATATTTTTTTTCTTAATTTCAATATTTTTATCAATGCAACCTCGGTACCAAATTAAATACACCCTTCAGTAAGTAAAGCACTATCCGCAAACTAGTGTTTTCATAAAATTTGTAAGTCCGGTCCTGTCGGGCCGATTTTATTAAAATTTTAGCAGCCCATTTTAATCGTTACTAAAGGGTTAAATTTCAATTTTGAAACGATTCTGACAATTTTTTCGGTATTTTTGGGCCCAAAAATTTTTTGGAGCCCTTAAATACAACCCTGAAAATGGTCCGATCGGGCCCATTTTAAATAGGCTTCGTGCGGTGATGGGTTCCAATGTGTGTACCAAATTTCGTTTAAATCGATTAAGTCTGTCGAGAGTTATCGTGTACACACACACACACACACACACACATATATATATATATATATATATATACATACATATATATACATACATATATATATAAACATTTTTAAAAATGGTGGCAAACTGTTCAGGGGGGTATGAAACGTCGAGAAATTTTGGTCCGACCCCTAGGTCCCACCATCCGACCGACGCCAATAGTGTATGTGCCATATTCTATGGCAAATACACTAACAATTATATTATTACAATTATAATATTTTATATCTCTGTAAAACGGGATGTTTAATAAACAAACACCTACGGGCAACGGTGTAAAAGAAAAACTTCTCTAATAAAATAAAAATAAGTTTACAATTTTACTTACATATTTTCTATTTGTATTATTCTCTTTTGCTTACCTGGAACAAAAAAATATAATTATTTATTTAGAATCATAATTAGTTTAAATACATAGTTGTGAGAAAACTGGAAGAGATCAGAGCGTGGCTTTGTTGATACCGGGTGTTTCATTTGAAAATTTCCACCAAAAATATCTCGAAAACACGAAAAATGTTTCCGACAAAAGTTGTATTACTTCGAGGAGAAATGAACATAGGATAATTATTTTTTTAATTAGTAGACATTTTTAGGTCAACTTTGTTTTTTAAAATAGTAGTTCATTTTTTTTTTGCAGATTCAGTTTCTGCTACATTTTACCTCCGTGTCTCTGAGTCTATAAGGTACCTTTTATTGGGGTACACTCCAGTTAAATAAGATTCTTGTCAAAATTGAAATTATAGATTGTAGATTATAGACGCTCAACAGCTGAGGTTATCAGTGAAAATTCACATTATAACGCGAACGATGTCCTAATTAGAGGATAGTACTAAATAATAAAGATTATAAATTGGTGATAAATAAATATTATCACCTATCTTTCTATAAAATAAAAATAAATAAGACACAATATTATTTAGAGTTATCAAAACAAGGAACTCCTAGAATTCTGGAAAAACTCAAGGAAATATCATTGCATAATATTGTCCAGTGTCCTATGTATACTAAATAAAACCTCGCACTGTATGTAATTCATTATATATTTACATAGCGGCCCCGTCCGGCTTCGCCCGGGTGCTAAGAAAGCCCTGGTGCAATACACTACTCACTCGCTTCGCTCGTTCTCTTGAATATTATAATTACATTACTCACTCGCTTCGCTCGTTCGCTATATATATAAACCTTCCGGGAACAATTCCGTCACACATGATTTTTGCGTAACTTTAACCGTTTACGCAGCGCACGCAACGGAAGCTCTCAAAAGGAATAATTTTTCCCGTTTTTGCAACACTTTTCATTGATGCTCCGCTCCTGTTGGTCGTTCCGTGATATTATATAGCCTATAGCCTTCTTCGATAAATGGATTATCCAACACAAAAATAATTTTTCAATTCGAACCAGTAGTTCCTGAGATTAGCGCGTTCAACCAAACAAACAAACAAACAAACTTTTCAGCTTTATAATATTGGTATAGATTAGATCCTATGGCCCATATCGTACTACAAAATTATAAATTTTCTCAATGTTATTTGCCCTATGTTCGGTAAAACCGTTTTTGCCATACCCACTACAAAATAGCTGCTTTAGATGTATGTATAGCGGCCTTTAATGAGTCATTTAATAGGCAGGTGTGCGGAAAGTGTTTTACTAACCGCACTAGGGCGGCAAGTAAACGGTTGCCATAGCAATTTCTGTTTATTTGCTCTATACGCCTGCGTGCGCTGGCCATTACTTACTCACGACCTTCACTGCATACTGTAGAAGTAAAGATGGCGACGCAAATGAACTGTCAATTTTTTTTGAAAATGAAGTGAAAAGTAGATATTTTGTGGTGGGTATGGCAAAAAATACCATATATATCCCGTGCGTAATTGTATTATACGACTCGTGTGACTGTAAAAACTCGCTATCGCTCGTTTTTGCATACTGTCATAACTCGTTGTAATATAGTCCATTATACACATCTATCTAGATATACAATCTACTATTAGACAATGTATATCAGAATTTGAATAATAATAATTAATCTCATTCGATTAATTCCATCAGTAGGCTGTGAAATGTGTGACGTAACCCTATTGTTTACAAACGTCAGAAGTGGGAATAGAAATACGGTTGTGATGAATGGGCCTGTGTGGGATCGGTGGGGGTGACTGTGTGTAGGTAATATGTATATAGGGACAAACGTAGGTCCCCATTCATGATTCCTAGCTATTTCCATGATAGCGAACCGGCACGTTTCGTTGATAAAACCGTTCGATCTCAACAAAATGTGCCACTTCAGTGATTTTTAACAGACTTAAAAAAATAGGTTATCGTAGGTATATGTTTATATTATGTATATATAGTTATGTATAGGTCTATTGGGATTTGTCAAATGGACATAATATATGACATCTGGTGGTAGAAAATGTTAAGTACTCGAATACTGCTGAATCCCGTACATATACAGTTTTATGTTAAGAAAACAGAGGATAATATAGCCTGTATTTCTTGGGAAAAAGCAGATTTTTAAACAGTGAAAGAATTTTTCAAATCGGTTAAGTAGTTCCTGAGATTACATGATTAGTTCAGAAATATTTTTGGTCACCGCTCATCCCCATTTTGTCTGAGAGTAATAATATATAGCCTATGTCAATCGGAAAGAAGTAGCTGCTTTTAAACACTGGAAAAAATTTTCAAATCTGATTACCCGCGAATAGCCAACAATAAAAATTTTCATCTTTATAACATTAATATAGCTAATTAATTAGTACAACAATTAATATTATTGTCCCAAGGAAACAGAAAATAAACTGCGAAACACAGACTAGTGCTGGGTTGCAGCCAGCATTGTCAGAAAATTTGATTTGACAATAACTTAATATTGTGATTATATAATTATTGCAGTTTTTATTCATGCAGGCTAATATCGCTGTCATATTCCTTGTCAAGTAGATAAAGATTGTACTCACACAAAAACAAATGATTGATTTACATGGAAAAAGATCAAAATGTGGCGGAAAATATTGTTTCAAAGTGGACTGGAAATTGTACCAAAAAATTATGTTAAATATAAAAGTATATGGGTAGTTTCGATCGATAAATTATTTTTTTAACAGGATAGATTTAAAATTCTACAATGCTTTTCTTATGGAGAAATATACCTATGTGGTCATAATCTAAGGTCATTGTCAAATCAAATTTTTTGACAATGCTTTCTGCAACCCAGCTTTAGTACAATAAAACATTGAAATAAATTTATTGTCTAAATCTTGTGATTCTATTTTAATAGTATACATGGTTATAGTATTACAAAATAACTTGCTAGATTTGAAGGTAAAGTATATAAATAATTTTAAAATTAGGGTTTATTATTTTATAAATAGCGACCCAGGCCGGGGTACGTACATAGCATTTACGTAAGCATTAGAAAAACCTTGAAAGTTTTTAAATCAAGGAAATCTCGGAGTAAAGAAGTTATATAATATGAATATAATGAGAATATCTAAAGGGCTTGTTCAAGTGGTTATATTTATATCTATGGCTTCAGAGCGAAGTGGTACAAAGATAAACAGAAAGTACATTATAAATTATAATGCTCTTATTTGCATAAAACAAACAGAATAGTAATTAAAAAAATGCAGTAATAAAAACATATTATGATGCCGAGATTTTAATATGTCTTTTTTTTGTACTTTGTTGTTGTGAAGACCTGTGATTGTAATAATGAAATAAAATTAGCCTTTACCCGATATAATTTCAATTTAGAAACATAAATAAAATAAAAAAGTAAACAAATAAATGAAATAAATACATAATATAGGTAAAAAAATAAATAAAAAAAATTGAAATTGGATCGGGCAAAGACTAATTTGTAACCTACTTGTATATTATTATTTTGTCATTATTTCTTGTTTCAGGGTTATTTCGGCCTAGTATAAAATATAAATTCATATTTTCAATTTATCATTTTCTGATTGGCTGGTCTTAAATTTAGCTCTATAAATAATTTATTCTATTCTAATAGGTACCTAAATTATTCTATAATGAATATTGTGATGTATGGCAGAGTAATAATTTTGACAAATGAAATTATATTTGTTTATCCGCGTGGGTTGAGATATTACTATACAAATAAATGTTGTTGATCAGCAATATGGTGATAATTTTACAAATTAAATCCCAACATTCGGTGCTGTAAAGTCGATGCGGTAAAGTGTAAGCGTGAGGTGACGTCGTCGTCAGACGTGCAATGGCCTATTGTTCGTTCATAGGCCTCTATATGCTAGTAGTCTAACTACTCAAAATATTTCAAAAAATTAAACTGCTAAAAGTAATATTACATTTATAAAGATTTTTAACGGCAACTTTAAGTGCAGGCCTCTTTTAAAATCTCATTTCTGTTATGCGTTAGATTTAATTACGATAGCAGGTCATATCAAAAGCATTACATTACATGCGCCACACACCAGAAATAAGGGGTTAGGAGGTCTCTAATAATTAGTCCCATTTTAACCAAAATATCCGATATAGGCCACTTTCTATTGTGACCGCAAATATATCTAAATATAACATTTAGATCCAGGCTAAGTCAAGCCACACCATGTTTAATGAATACTCTTGTTCCAAATTTGAATGACGTAATATAAGTGTACCCTCGGAACAAGGATGGATGATTATTGTAAAATGAAAAAAATCGGTTGTAATGATCAGTTGGATATAACGACAAAAAGAGGTTGGAAATTTACTGCGCGAATTTAAATAGTATCTAGTAGTCAGTTTCAATCATGTAAAAAAAGGCGTTTGTCACGGCACACATTACCGATGTAAAAACTTCTTATGTATGAATAATATAAAATAAATGGGTCAGAATGAGCCCTGAATACATTAACTACTTATTGATAAATTTATTTAGGTTTGTTATGTCACACCATTTTTGTCATCTATTTTCGTTTCATCACGCCAGCATTTTACCCTTTAAATCGTCGAGGCAGTGCCGCCTAAGAAGTTTTACTTCAAACACAAGAAACGACTATTGCTAACACAATATGAAAAATATTAAAATACAAACAAATGCTTTTTATGTTAGCATTCCTGTTAGGAAAACCTATCGAATGACGTAAACTTTACAATGCAATACTAGAAAAATTAATTTTAAACAGCTATGTCACCGTCGGGACTCAAACCCGAATCTTCCACTATCGATGCAGCGATAGTGGAAGAAGAGAACAATGTGGTGTAACGGTTAGCGTAGCGGCCTTTGGATCACACTGTCGTGGGTTCGAATCCCACCTCCGCTCATGGATGTTTTGTGATGTCATTTAGTTTTAAGAAAATTGTTATTTAAGACGATAATGACCTAAGTTGTAGAAGCATCTATAATCTACAATAAATAAATAAATAACATAGTGGAAGATTCGGGTTTGATTCCCGACGGAGACACAGGTTTAAAATGAATTTTTCTAGTATGAATTGTAACGTTACGTCATTCGATGGGTGTTCCTAACAGTAATGCTAACATAAAAAGCATTTATTTGTGTTATTCTTAAATCTTTTCACATTTTGTTAATAAAAAAAAGCACGATAGCAATGGATTAGTTCATCCTTGTTCTATATACCGCAGGCCGTAGACGAAGTCCGGCACGCAATGGTGCTATAAATAGAATGCCCTTAATCATTTATCAGATATCACTGACAGGGCCTCCACCTGTAGGTTATGTCTTTAACCGTTACACATCGACCAGCACCACCAAATGTTTGTCTGGTTAAATAAAGTACACTGCGGAAAAAAAGTCTGAAACAAATCTTTTGTAGATTGTACATCTATTGTCTCAATGAGGTATGTTACGCATGAGGAGTGACACTATCTTAAAACGAGCGCAGCAAGTTTTATGCCACACGAGTGATAATATCATTATACGCACGAGATTGATATATTTTTGTTATACCCCTTATAAAATATTTCACTTCACTTTCAGTATTTTAAAAATATTATGACACCACTGTAGATGTTCGGGAAACGAAGTTTTCCACACACTTATGGAGTAAAGTGTGCGGAAAAGTTACTTTCCCGCACACCTGCCTGTTAAGTGACTTATTAGAGGCCGTTATACATGCATGTAAAGTAGCTATTTTATAGTGGGTATGGCAAAAAATATCTTCCGAAATTGTATGTAAGTAATACTAGGTGTATCTGTCTGTCTATTCAATTTGATGCGGTTTTCTTTATATTAAAGGGCATTTTTGCGTGAATGAGGAATAAAAAAAAACTATTAAAACACAAATAACACTTTCAACATAAAATAATAACCTCAGTTCCCACGCTTCGACTATGCTCTAATCCGAAAAATGGTAAAAGTATCAATTCGCAATTAAAAGCGAATCTAGATGTCAGCACTTTGGACGTCTATGTGGGGTTTAATCGGTTGTATCACAAAGCGAATGCAGATGTCAGCACTTCGGACGAAATGATGATTTGAATGGTTTTGTAAGTAAAGTAAATTTTTAAGTTAATGAGGTTAGATTTTTATGTCAACAATGTCAGATAGAGCAATAACATACATTGATATTTATAAATACGTTAGTTTGGGTCAAAAAGACTTAAAGGAGCTGCCATTTTTTTTTCTCGTAAACCCCACATATACGACGACTTCGAAATCGACCACCAGATGTCAGCCACTTTGCTTTTAATTGCGATTTGGATTTTATATTTACTATCAATAAATCATAAATTCAGAATATGAATTGGTTCTAGGCCCCAATTATCCTAGCTGTTAGTAGTCTTTAAAAATAAGTATGGTAATGTGATAAGAATAATTTTATTTTGTAGAGCCAATAAGTATGGATACAGTCGTCCACAATAGAGGTTTAAAAAAATATTTTGGGAGATATATTTCATGTGTTCTAGACTTTTTTTTCGCATTGTATAATACATACACTATTTTAAGGAATACACCTTAAATCATTAATTAGATAATGGCTGACATTCCACCTGTAGGTTATTTTTAAGGGTTCCGTACTGGAACCCTATTACTAAGTCTACGCCGTCTGTCCGTCCGTTCTACCTTTAAAAGGCTGTATCTTTTGAACCGTAACAGGTATTCGGTTGAAATTTTCACAGAATATGTATTATTATGCCGGATATCTTAACGAAAAAAAAAACAAAAAGTAAAAATTAAGGGGGTCCCCATACAAAAAACGGAAAAACCTCTAAAAGGCTGTATCTTTTGAACAACAGGTAGTCAGTTGAAATGTTCACAGAATATGTGTTATTATGGCGGATGTCCTAACGAATAAAAAAACAAAAGGTAAAATTTAAGGGGGGTCCCCATACAAAAAAACGGAAAATTAAGCCTAGAGCTGTATAATATCGTACGGAACCCTCGATGCGCGAGTCCGACTCGCACTTGACCGATTTTTGATATTCTATAACAGTATCAATGCTGCAGACACTATTTGCTAGTTTATTTTGTCAACAGTACATACAATGACCCGTAAATACCCGGTACTTCTACCATTGATATACAATAGTGTCTTTCCAATGTGAGCTTTAAGTAAGGAGGGGGTAGTTTTCGGCGAGTCCACGGAACTGAATAAATGGATAAATAACCGAAAGAAATGAGTAAGGTCCCATTTTAAACCTTGACCGTATGGTGTTTCGTTTTGTTTGTTTGTTTATCTCTGTGTTTTTCTACAATTTTATGAAATTCCGCTACACTAAAATTCCTTCTTAAAAAATGGATATGTCTATATCGCGGGTACAGATAGATGACGTGAATACCATTAAAGATAATTAATTGTATTCGTTGTCATGGAAAGAAATACATTCACCTTTATTTATCTTATAAAATCAAATGTTCGTAAAATATAAAATAATTGTAGCTTTATTTTTTCATATTTTAAATTGTTGTCTTATATCTATAATAATATAATATATTCATTATTCATTATTAAAAAAAATAAATATTAAAAACCTTCAGGATTCGAACCTGAACTTGGCATTTGTACCGTCGCGGACTTAATAAAGTTTACACTTGAGTTTTTCAGTGTAAATTCACAAGAAGTCAGTAACTTAGCAACAAATTTAGTTTTTAATAGTTAAATGTAAATTTCGAAATTTAAAAGAAATAATTGTCGTTTAAATGCCTCGAAATTATTAAAACGATGAACAAAAAAGAAGAATTATTGCAGGATTGGAGAAAGGAATTTGCTAGTATCAAATATTATCAAATCTTTTTATGTCTTAATTGAATAATATTGAGTAATTTCGATTTTATAAAAAACATCTGTGGTGTTTTGACAATAATTTTTTATTGCATTTTTAGGATGTAACCTTAGTAATTGATACATTACTATATCAAAAACCAAATTACAATATGCAAAAATTAAAAAAACCGGTAACTAGATGGTACAGGTGTAAACTTTTTTAAGTCCGCGGTTGTACCTGTCGGTAGACTCGTAGTTTTCTACATGCGCACCATGGCTTACTGTGTTTGAGACCTATAGTTATACATGCAGTTTTATTTCACATGTCAACCACTTCCGACTATTTCCGTTACATCTAATAATTCTAAAATGCCACCCCAGTATGAGACATTAGACGTTATTCACTTCAAAACATAGAAGAGCGAGGTTTACTGTTCACATAACAAGGTACTTGATTAGCGTGATATTTTATAGAAGAAACCAGAGAGAAAATATAACTTTGTAAAACAAAAAAAGTGGCAATTCAAATGATTTATGCAAAGGTGGAAAATGAAACGGCAAAAAACATTTCAAGAGTTCAACGATTTTAGAAACGCTTGTGGTTTTTTTTTATTTATAAACAAAAGTTTAGTTGAAATTAAAAGTCTACAAAGTTTTAGTTTTTCTTTATTAAAAAGAAATATTTGACTAGCTTCGTTGATGCAAAACTGTTGTTTCTACTTGAAGTTTTTGTATAAAATAATAAAAAATTTATTACTTTTTCGTACAGCTTTCATTCCACGTAGATTTTTTTCTTTCATTTAAACCATAGTTCAAAACAAACTAATAAACATCTGAAATTGTTGAACTTTCAAAGGATTGCAAATTTTAAAAATTTTAAGAAAATGAATAAATTGTCTAATGTCTCACACTGGGGTGACGTTTTAGAAATATTAGATTAGAGTCGGAAGTGATTGACATGTGAAACAAAATACGTAGCATATATAGATATAGGTAACTATGCAAAGGTCTCAGACACAGTAAACTAGGTGGCCGTGAGGAAAAGTACGAGTCTAGCGACATATAGGTGCAAACGCCAAGTCCAGGTTCGAATTCTGAAGGCTTTTAATATTTTTTAATATTTTTTTTTAATAATGAAAACATATAGGTGTTGGATAACAATTCAAAATATAAAAAAATACAATTACTTTATTTTTTATATTCCATGACAACGAATGCAATTATTCGTGTTTAACGGTATTCACAAAATTGTCGAATTAACAGTTTCATACCCGACACCTCCACCGTAAGTGTTAAACAATAATATTATTAGTGTGATTTTACTATTTTAAAGAGATTTCCAGACGTACGTTAGCACACCGTCGGGGTTTGTTTTTGTAACAGTAACTGAATTATCCCTCAATCAAACGTTTCACATAACAACATGCTTCTATACCTGGGGCTTTAAGCGTCTCGACCCGATACTTCCACCAACAGATGAAGAGTGTTACTTGTCGCTGGCACGGATGTCGAGCAGTCGATTAACAAGTAATAGGAATTTAAATGCAGATATTATTTTATTGAAGACTAGCTGCCCGGGACGGCTTCGCCCGTGTTACCAGAAATATAATTTTTTATACCGACAGTTAAAAATACAATAAACTGATTTCCAAAATACACAAATATATTACAAAGGACCTAAATGCTAATAATTATCATGAGCAGCTCTTGACAAATCTGGCAAACCAAAAAATTTCAGATATTTATTCATTGATACTTGATAGCAAACATGGTAAAAATCAGAAGCTTAAATCATAATAACTGCATAAAGGTACGTGCAGTACGCAGTTGGGATTCTAGATGGTAGCATGTATGGTAGAGGTGGCTGAAATTATAAGCGCTTATAGGTTTGCACAACGAAGCTTTGATACTAGCATTGATACAAGCTTAAATCGCGTTTGAAATGTCAGATAACGAAGACGAATATTTGTGTTCTTCTGCTACAAAGTGGTATATTTTAAATACAAATTTGGGTAGGAGCTATCATGTCCACCCTATTAATAGAAAACGATGTAAACATGGCGATTTTCATCATTTATACCAAAAATTAAAATTTTACCTAAACCGGTTTTTTGAATGTTTACGTATGGAACTTAACACTTTTAAATACGTCTTAGAAAAAACTCAAAACAATTTAAATAAAACTGGCAAAATTTCACTTATTAAACTAGTCACATCCATTGCGAAACTTGTAACGGGCATTTGACAGTTGTCACACGTTGATTGTAGTAGTCAGCGCGCTGAAAGAATGGTAAGATACATTCTTGTATCTAGCAGCTCTTGTAACAGCGCTTATACCTGCTACACTCACTGATTCGTTGTGTACACTCGCATATATAACAATGCATTAATTTAAGCAAGCCCTGCTATGATCTACGCTACTATCTAGAATCCCAGCTGCGTACTGCACGTACCTTAAAGCACAATATTGTATAGCAATCTATATAAATAGAGGTTAATTTATTAGCTCACCGACAAACTTTGACAGATCTATAATGCCATAAGGCAAATACACTCAAAACGAAATTACAAGACAGAGGTTCCATTATAATATTATGTAACATTTTAGGCACGCCAGTGATTTTTCTTTACAATACAAATTTTCAAAATAATAATAATAATAATTCAGTCCTGAAGTAAGATAAATAATGACATAAGATTCCAGGAACTAAGAAAATAAAACATTTTATTTGATGTAATATTGTAGATGCTTTTCAGAATCCCTAATTAGTCCAATTCCCAGAATTTGTGTCTGCAAACCGCAAAATAACGCAAAACAGGTGCTTTTAATATTAATAACAATTTTAATTATATCCATTGGGTTACTGTTTCTAGAAATTTCGTTATTCTACGAACGGAAAAACACCTATTTACCTATTTTACATTATTAAAAAAAACAAAACACGGAGCTTTAGCATGTAGCCCATACACTTTTTTTCAAGATGATGGCCAAATAAGGGTACCCCTCGTCCCCAAAACTCAGTTTTAAACTCACCACTGATCCCAATAGGGTATATGCATTAATTTTTTTTATCTCATTTTTATTTCGTAACACGAAAATATACGTCAATTTGCACACAACTTAAAAATCTGAGAAACATTGAATGATTCGTTGAAATGCAATAATTTATTGAAATATGAATAAATTTCTAAAAATCAAAAACAGTGTGTGACGTCAATGTGCATATCGAAAGCATGTAATATTCTCCCGTACAGGGAAACTTTGTTTTACCTGCCTTAACGGCAACATACACACATAATTTTTGTGCACATCTCTGGCACAGTACAATTCGAATGATATAAGTTTCAATCTCCTGCTTTCGGTGTTCACGTATTAATATACAGGGTGTTATTTAAGTACGTGGCCAGACTTCAAGGGGTGATTCTTTGAGCGATTCTAAGACGAAAAGTTTATATAAACATAGGTCCGGTAATGCTTCACTTTCAAGATACAGGGTGTCAAACTTTTTTTAAAAAATACATATTAAAAAATCCTAAATAACAAGAAGACGCAAACTAATATGACGTTGAAACTTGGTGACAGTTTTTATTGTAATACAAATGAATGTTTTAAGCTAAAAATTGTTTGTCTCTTTTTGCCAGTGGTGTGCACAGGTGTAACGCCGGAAATTAAAAAAATCAAACAAGAGACCTATGTTTATATTATAAACTTTTCGTCTTAGAATCACTCAAAAAATCACCCCTTGAAGTTTGGCCACGTACTTAAATAACACCCTGTGTAGATTTATTATGTGTTAAATTCAATAATAAAAATTATTTTAGTAGTGTTGTCTAGTAGACGACTTTTGTGAGGTCAGAGCTTGGACTATCATGGTGTGAGACATACCTTTTTCGACCTGGGGTACATGAACTACATAGATAACATTAGCGCCGAAATAACGGCGCAAATGTCAGTGACCTTACAATGTAGTCATTGTTTGTGTGCGTGGCATAGACACGCGCCAAATAAAGTTTAAATGCGTTTATAAATAGGCATTGTAAGGGGTTGGGGACACCGCCCCATCGTAGACTGCTAATTATAGATGCGGCTGAGGGAGATGGTCAGGGCCGCAGCAAGGAAATCTTGCGCATGGGGCCAACATTTCAATTTGCGCCCCCCCCCCAAATCAAAAAATGCATGATACAAGATTTTTATAAGATATTCCAACACAACCAACTGAAAAACATAAAAAATGTTCACTAATCGACTCCAACAACTCGCACTTTTAGTTTCAAAGATATATAAACAGCATCTGAGAGATTTTTGAGTTTTCTTAAAAATGGCAAAAGTAAGAAGACCCCCCTCTTTGTACAAATTTGCGAAATTTTTGAAAAATAAATTCGACCTGATTCGTTTGATATTAAGTCAATTTATAGAAAAAATAGCGCTGAATCGACTCCAACAACTCGCACTTTTAGTAATATATTTCTATATTTCTATAGAAATTATCGCCAAATTCGTTAGCCGTTTCTGACTCATTGAAGATCGTAAATAATTTTTTATGAGCTTCGGTTTACTGAACTATCTCTCACATGAAGTAGTGGTTACGGGAATTGTTAAAAAAATTCTATATGCTATTCCCATGTTTGAATAGCTTTCCACTAAACCCAAATAATGAATTGTTTGTAGTACTCTAAGTGTGGCATTTTATTAATATTTTCATTTAATGATCCAAGCATTTGCTTTGCGCTTGCTACTGTTGTAATATTAATGTGAAATACAAATTAATAATAAGTGTTATATTTCTTTCTTTAGTCCTATTTGCAAAAGTATTATTATTTATTGTATATTTTATATTTGTCGAATTGTAATTAGCCTGGCAATAATCATTGTCGTTTTTCATGTCAAAAAATACAGTGTCTTCGGCGCCCCTCGCTTAATGCGCCCGGGGCCGTCGCCCCCTCCGCCCTACCCTTACTGCGGCCCTGGAGATGGTTAATGATAATAATCCAGCTACACTGTGATTATTGCCAAAATGCTACAATTATCTAACATCATAGTTTGCATTCTTCGTTTGACTCCAACTCAAACTAAGGGCTAGTTCAGACACGACGGAATTCGCGCGTTTGCAACCGTTCGATTTGAATCGCAGAAATTATACTGTGTTCAGACAACGGCGGTGAGCGTGCGGATATGCAGGAGAGGTGCGAGGTTACATACACCTCATTTTAAAGATGGAAGTTGAAGAAGCAATATGTTTGATCCATCATGGTCACATGTCCGAAATGTGCGGCCTCCGCAAAGCAACTGAATGCCGATACGACACGCCATAGTAATAGAACCGCGCGGCGTTTTATTTTCCGGCGGTCAAGTGACGGCAGCCGCGCGGATTAATACTCAATACTCAATACTCAATACTTTTATTTTCCATAAGCAGACAGATGTCTAGGAATAAGTCACATATTAAAAATACACATTGAAATACAAGAATACACATTAAAATTTAGAAGATAAAAAGTCATCGACACTATAAAAACATTTCTCTAATAAAAAATATTTTAATTTATTTTTAAAACTTGTGAACGTTTTGGCATCTTTGATCATACCTGGTAGTTTATTGTAAATAACACTGCACATATATTTTGGGCTTTTTTTAAATAGACTAAGTCTATGCTTGTCAGTATGAATACTGTCCTTGCATCTAGTGTCATAATGATGTATATTATAGTTTTTCTCAAAAATCAATATGTGCTTTCGAGCATACAATGCGACCTCAAGTATAAATACGCAAGGAAACGTAAGAATCCGTTGTTTTAAAAATGTCGGCTTGCAAGAGTCTCTGGGTTTCAAATCAAAAATTAATCTTATAATTCTTTTTTGGCTAACAAATAGTCTGTGCCAGTCTACAGATTGACCCCAAATCCCAACATTATATCTCATGACTGAATAAACAAGTGCATAATATACTTGCAATAACACACTTATGTCAGTATACGATTTTAGCACTCTGAGGGCATAATAAGCACTATTGATTTTTTTACAAACTAATTCAATATGGCTGGTCCAACGCATATCACTGTCAATCATAATACCAAGAAATTTTACTGTAGTTTCAGACTGTAACATTAAGCCATTTAGTAATGGTGAAAAGGTAGCTGCTGATTTATTGCCAAAAGAAATAATATTAGTCTTATTTTCATTAATTACTATGTTATTTTTTTGGCACCATAGAGAAAATTCACTCAGCACCATATTTACATTTTTTTCAGTGTCAATAACATTTTTTCCTGTAACCAATATAGTGGTGTCATCCGCAAACATAATGACCTTGCCATTGCTAATAAAAGAGGGGAGATCATTAATATAAACCAAAAATAATAAAGGGCCCAGCACAGATCCCTGTGGCACACCAATATTTATATCTGTTTTATCAGAATACTCATCATCTATATTAACAATAAGTTGACGATTTGATAGATAAGAATGCAGCCATCTGGATACATTACCTCGTACTCCAATGCAGTTAAGTTTTTCAATTAAAAAATCAACGGACACAGTATCAAATGCTTTCGATAAATCAAACATTATACCAACCACAAAATCATTACGGTCCACAGCTTCATAAATGGCCTGAGTCATGTCAAAAGCTGCAGAGAAGGTTGACCTATTTTCTCGAAATCCATGCTGACTGTTACTCAAAATATTATATTTATTAAAGAATTTTATGAGGCGATTGAAAACAATACGTTCCATAAGTTTAGATATTGCTGATAAAATTGATATCGGTCTATAATTGTCTAAATTTTTTTGATCACCTTTTTTAAAAACGGGCTTAATTAAAGATGTTTTGAGAGCATTTGGAAATTGGCCACGACTAATTGAAAAGTTCACAATATGTGTTAATGGAGAAACTATACTGACATTACATTTTTTGAGAAGCCAGGAGGAAATTTCGTCAATTCCAGCAGATTTCTTATTTGATAAAACATTAATAGCTTCGTTTATTTCATATTCGTCAACATAGTCAAGAACAATTGAGTTTGGAATGTTTGATTTTCCAGTAGTGCATTCTCTAGAAATATTAGAACATTTGCTAATTATGTTTTGAGATGAGATTGAGGCAAAATATATAGAGAAAATATTGGCAACTTTTTTCTTATGATCCTCGCTGGCATGTATGAACGAATATGAAGACGCTAATGCAAAATATAAGCTCCGCGCGGATGATCAACGCGGTTTGCATCCGCGCGGATTCCGCCGTGTCTGAACTAGCCCTAAGTAGGAGAGCAGCGTGGAAGATCTGGCTGTCCGTTTATAGTGAAGCGGTGAGGACATAAAAAATGAGCGCTTGTAAAACTAACGCGTCTGAAGTGAAACTTTATGGGTAAACATTTGTATTACTTATGTGTAAACACCAATTAAACACTAATAAGTGTTGGTTCTGATCTTAGGTAATGTATATACATATAGTTAATTTCATCTATTCATCACAGATGGATATACAGGGTGCTGAATTGCTTTGCGGGTAGGTAATAGGGATTTAACCCGTAAAATCAAACTTTTGCGATTTCCTGCTTCTCTAATTATTTTAGGAAAAATATCTTCGAATAAAAGTTTTAGAACATAAATTTCTGCATCTAAATCATTAAACAAAATTAATTTTGCATGCTTTGTAACGGCAGAAATTTGATATGAAAATGTCAAAATTACCTCAAAATCAAAAACAGATAGCGATAGCCATGGAACTTGAACAAATGATGACGTTTTAGCTGTCAGAATAATTTCTAATCATTTTGTTTTTGAGTTTGAGGTAATTTTGACATTTTCATATCAAATTATATCATATAATATATATCAAATAATTAGGGAAGCAGGAAATCGCAAAAGTTTGATTTTACGGGTTAAATCCCTATTACTCGCAAAACAATTGAGCACCCTGTATAGGTACTATACAGGGTGTATCACAGAAAACCGAACATAGGAAAAGTACACAGTACAAATTAGTTAAGATCAGAGATTGCTTTGCCCTCTATTCAGAGGTCGTTACCATGGTTACCATGGTGTACGTATACAGTAACAAATGCATATTGCTGTTCATTTGACAAAATCTGGATGAACTTAAAGACAAAATCGTCGAAGTATGTTTCAATATGACTCCTGTAATGTTAGATAAAGTGAGACAAAGTTTTTGTAACCGATTAAGCCACTGCTTAATTCAAAATGGAGGTTTATTTGAACATTTGCTTTAATTTTTTATTTTAACTGTTTGTTTTGTTTAATTATTAGTTAAAAAATATTTTCTTAATAAAAAATTGTTTCATTAATAAAAATAAATTCATTTAATATTGAAGAATTTATTTTAACTGATTTTGCTAATTATTCATTATTAGCTATTATTGTTATTAAAGAATGGTTAGTCAGCGTTACCATGGTACCCATTCTCATATGTGGCCAAAGTAATCGTTGATCCTAACTAATTTGCACAATGGAGTTTTCCCTATGTTCGGTTTTCTGTGATACACCCTGTATACTTATCTACTGTATAGCTGTTTGAAATTAAAATTTTTAAAACCTGTCAATTTGTAATTTGAAAAATATAGAGTCCGAGTACATCGTGAACCTTTTAGATTTTGACTACCTTATTTTTGTGCGTTGTTATTGACAAGAGAAATATTTTTTATATCGTTACCAGCATCAACACCCGTTAAAATGTCATCGAACAAAATCCATTCAAGGTCCACACTATTTACCTATCGCTATTAGGAAATGTTAAACTGTTCATTACGGCTCGATAAGCTCGACAATTAAGATTACGAACCTACCGTGGTCTGTGCTTTCACTATGGTCAAGCAATAACAATACTCACTCGGATATTAGACACCCTGAGGCCTGAACCTTCCGTACCTATCACCTATCGAACAATGAAAAAAAAATTGAAATCGGTTCAGTAATTTCTGAAATGATCTATGATTTTCACCCGGGCGATGCTGAGCCGACCAGTTATTTTAGCCTATATGTTCTAAAGTAAAGTTTCACCTATCGAAAAGTGAAAAAAGTTTTGAAATCGGTCTTCTGAGATTACGCCCGATTTTCACCCAGGCGAGGCCGGGCCGGTCAATTTTATACTTATACATCTAAATCTTCCTCGTGAATCAGTCTATTTAATCGTTAAAACCGAAACAAAAATTCGTTCAGTAGTTCGGAGACATCGGTTTTCTGAGATTATCTCCGATTTTTATCCGGGCGAAGCCGCGTCGGCTAGTTATTATAGTCTATGTTAATCTCCATTGCGGAAGCTACCCGTGTACAAAATTTCACAGAGACGTAAAAACGGAACAAACAAACAAACTCACTTTAGTGTTTATAATATTAGGATTATTATAATAAAAAAAATATTATGAGAATATTTTTTTAAAGAAATAAAACAGGAAGTGTAATTTTTTGATGCATGAGTGAGTATAATATAGCTATATATAAACAGATAGCTGTAGTTACTTCCGACGAATTTATTATTATCTTTATGGTTCCTCGAATGACCTTAGCTATATTTTGAGGACGCTGAAACTATTTTTACCCTTTTGTAATTATTGTTATAGCATTATTTTCTGAAAAACACTGATCTAGAACGCTAGATATGATACAAAAATAAACTTGTTGCGAAATATTATTGACCTAAAACAAGATTCACTAATTTAGATTGTTATTTTTTGTTCAGTTCATGTTCATTTATTATTATTAGGTATTATAAATCTTATAGTAATCGTCTATTTAATATTATATTTACCGAAAATGTAATAAGTATTTTTTATTTATAATAACTGCCTATAGCTTTTATCCACGACATCCTTTAATATCTTATTTAACTTCTTATCTAATCGTAGCGATGACAACTTGCAGACAACCTTTAAACTAAACTAAATTAAATATTAAATTATCTCTAAAATTTTGCAGTCACTGAATGAAAATAATTTGCACTATAGGTACTTAGTAACCTCAACACGACCGCAGCCGGGTAAGAAGTGAACACAAACGACTAAGCTCTGCAGTCAGGGTCCATTTTGATTGGTCGAATCTTGATGTCACACTTGATAACACACACACACACAGCTAAACGAACATAACAACTAACTAGTGAACTTGGTATACTAATATGGAAGTTGATAGCGATTAAAAAATGGGTTTTGTATGTGGAGAATCTTCAAACAGATATTCTTCCAGACAGGCAAATATTAATGTTCACAAAATTAGAATGAAAACTTCAAATAAGGCTTGTAATCTAATTTTTTCTATAAAAGTCAATCAATTTTCTAACATTTCAAAGTTAAAATTAATTTTTCTATTCCAATTTTTCAAAAACACTGTTATTGTATACATTTTGGACATCCTAATATCTCAAATAATATTAAATCAGGTTTTATTTTGAAATATCAAAAAATTGATCGACTTGTATAGAAAGAATTAGATTACAAGCCTTATCGGAAGTTTTCATTCTAATTTTGTGAACATTAATTGATTAATGCCTGTCTTGAAGAATATGTGTTTGAACATTGTCCACATACAAAACCCATTTTTTAATCGCTATCAACTATCCATATTAGTATACAGAGTTCACTAGTTAGTTGTTACGTTAGTTTAGGTGTGTGTGTGTGTTTGTCAAACAACATCAAGATGGGGTATCCGACCAATCAGAATGGGCCCTGACTGCAGGGCCTAGTCGCTTGTAGTACACTCTGTTCCACTTGTATAGTTCAGAACAAACAAAGTAAGAATGGCTGGGTTACATCAGAAACGTGATTTTTAATTTAGCGGGACGTATTCTTATTTCAGGAAACGTAAATGTAAAGTTTATAGTTAGTCGTGATTATTTTTAATCCAACTACTTATGCTCAGTTCGTGCCTATTGATAAATCAACCATATATAAGAAATATTTCATTTTCTTTCTAATTTTTACGAAACTTTATAAAATCTTCTTACTGTAAAGTTTTATTGCCCTGTTTACGGAAGAAATGTAGAAGAAATTATTTATAGCGACATAGATTTCAGTAATCTGCTAGCAGCCAGAGAGTTTGACACAAAGTCTGTTTTACAAAGCAGTAATTTTTACCAAAAAAGTTTGCTATAAAAATTTACGCCACAATGGGGCCGCCCCGCTAAAGTAAAATTCAGCAGCGACAATACTTGTTTGTCATGAGTCAATAAAATAACAAAATTTGCATATTAAAATTTGAAGTTAAAAAATTCAGAGACATAAAATTCTTGCTGCAACGAACGCAGCCGTTCTTACTTGGCTAATATAATTAAACATACCTAAATGGTCACTAAAATGGGTATGTCTGTATCGCGAGTACATACAGATGAAGTGAATACCGTTAAACACAAATAATTGTATTAATAAATCCGCTATAAAATCAAATGTTCGTAAAATATAATAAATAAATATTATATTTTTTTATACTTATTTTAAAGTGTTTTCCAATACCTATATATTTCCATTATTATAAATTTATATTTACTAAAAGCCTTTGGGATCCGGGCATGGCGTTGTATCTGTCGGTAGACTGGTACTGTACCACACGGCCACCTAGCTTATCTCACCATAGACCTTAACATAGGCATACATGTTGTGTTTTGTTTTACATGACAACTACTTTCGACTATCTCCGTAACATCTAATATCTCTCAAATGCCACCTCAGTATGAGACATTAGACGTTCTTTACGTCAAAATTAGGCAGAAGCAAATCACAATTTTATGTGGGACTAACATTACGTGTTACAGTAACATTTGATAACTGCTGTGAGGCAGTCTGTTTCGAACAGTCCAGTCAGTAGCGGTATTACTACGTTATCACGATAAAATATGAACAAATGAACGACGTGAGATTATAGGGGTTCATTTGTTCCTCAAATAACGACTCATTGAATGCATTGTTATTATTGACGACTTTAAATTCTATCAAAAAGCATGATTTAGTTCATTTTTACATGTGAAACCATAAGTCTTCATTGAATGTTATAATAATAATTTTAAAATCCATTCATACTAGACGTTATCCGCATCATCGCACGTGCAGTTAACAGAAACTTTTTTTTTACTAGAGGCCCAGTCCGGCTTCGCTAGGGTGCTATGAATTTATGATTTATTAATACATTACTCACTCGCTTCGCTCGTTCGCTCCCGGGTGCTATGAATTTATTATTTATTAATACATTATTCACTCGCTTAACTCGCTAGTTCGCTTCAGTTATTACAGTCAGTGAATAAAATTTGAAATCGGTTCAGTAATTTCTGAGATTAGCCCCGGTTTTCACTCGGACGAAACTGGGCCGGCCAGTTATTATAGCCTATAGGTCCTAAAGCAAAATATCATCTATCGAACATTGAAATAAAAAATTGAAATCGGTTTTCTGAGATTACCTTCGATTTTCACCCGGGTAAACCGGGCCTGCCAGTTTCAATTATACATCTAAACCTTCCTCGTGAATCAATCTATCTAATCGTGAAAACCGGAAGAAAATCCGTTTAGTAGTTACGGAGAAAATCGGCACTGCAGACAGACAGACACTCAGACAGACGTGGCGGGGGATTTTGTGTTATAATATGTATTGATATTATGTCAAATGTCAGTATTTTTGGAGTTGAAACGGTCCCGTCGTCTAATTTTCTAAATTTTTTTATTTGTTCTTACAATAGAAATCAACATCCTCACACTACATTCCTACAGGGGTGGATCTAAGTTTATCGGAGCCTAAGGCTTATTGAAGTCCAATGGGGCCGCATTTTTGAAGTGAAAACTTCTATAGGCGCGTTAGACGATTTCTGGGAGGGGAAAAACTTATAAGTTCGCGTCACCGACATGCTCATGTTAAAAGCTTATATCTATAGCTATGAGTGTGACGTATTGCGTTTGGCCAACGGTGAAAGTAATATACTGGCGCACGCGCAGTGGCCTATGTACGCGTATATGCACCAACACATTAAACATTAGTACTGTGTGTATCTATACAAGTAAAGTTAAATTGATTACATGAAAATCTAAATGTGTGTATTGCTTAAATTGTGTTTTAGTTTGATTACTATTTTAATTGTTTAATTGTAGGACCATTGTGCAGTACACTAGTGAGTACTAAATATGTTAATATTTTTATATAAAAAAATGAATAATTAAAACAAAGCATTTATTTTCAAAAAGTTTTCACTTCTGTCGGCAGTCCCCATGACTGCCAATTTTTTTTACTGCACGATAAGTGCTCAGTGTTAATGAAGAGGTATTAAAAATTTATGATAATAATTCAATTTTATGGGCCCTTGACGTTTGTGAACCCTTGACATTTGTGGGCCCTTGACAATCGGGGGCCCTTGATACTAATTGTAGGCCCTTGATACTTGTGGGCTCTTGACACTTGGAAGGCCAAGGCTTAAGCTCCAATAGTCCCTATGTAGATCCTCCCCTGCATACTTATATCAACTAATAAATAATAAGTGTTTGTTTCCATAACCGTTATTTTCAACGATCTATCTTTATTATGAAGAAACGTCTATCTAGCTCCAAAAAATTTACCTAATTCACCCCTGCATATCCGCTTCATCCCAGGTGGTCGGTACACGCTTAAATTGTATGACCACTTTCTAAAAATTTTCGATTAATCAATCTTTCACTTATCGAGCCGAGGGTTCGGTTTCATCAATGTTGGATAAGAGGATGTCTACTATAATTCTATTATACAAAGGTTCAGTTGACAACTGAGTCACATGATCCGTGATCAGTGATTATCGCTTTACCTGTTGACCTGTTAAATTGCTCTCTCAAGTTTTTTTACTCTTCACAGTTTTATTATTTCTGTGGTCACACGATAAAATGGCTTAAGTCCATTTTTAGGGTTCCGTACCTCAGAGTGAAAAAACGGAACCCTAATAACATAGGATCACTTTGCTGTCCGTCTACCTGTTTGTCCGTCAAGACCCATTTTTTCAGGAACTGCTAGGGGTGTCAGGTTGAATTTTTATTTGTTTATTGGCAATTATAGATGCGTCTTAGCGTCTTGATTACATTAAATAATAACAATTCACTTAAAACTAAATGACATCACAAAACATCCATGAGCGGAGGCGGGATTCGAACCCACGACAGTCTGATCCAGATGCCACGACGCTAACCACTGGACCACGCTGTCCTCTGTCAAATTAAAATTAATATCAAATACAATTGTCTACAACCCTATATAGTCCTGTAAAAAATTCAAGCTTCTTAACTTAATGCATTAAAAAGATTAAAAAAATCATGTATTTTTTTATACTGACTCACTCATCAAAACCTATAGATAGATAGATAGATAGATAGATAGATAGATATTTATTTGTTTGAGCACCACAGCTACGTGGCATAACATCGTCAAATAAAAACAAGTTTAAGACATTACATAAACGAAAAATCTTCCACTTTATAAAGACTAGCCTCAGTTAACCGTCTTCTCACAAGATTTCTGAACTGACTTAGAGGAAGGTTTTGAACAGCTGTGGGCAGTTTATTAAATAAAGTAATGGACATGCAGACAAAACTGCTGTGTGTTTTTTGTAATCTATGAGGTGGTAATCTAAGATTATCTTTGTATCTTATATTATAAGAGTGGACGTAGAGCTACAGCTAAAGTTCAACATATTCTGTTTGACATACAATAATGCGTGAAAAATAAACAATGATGGCAGAGTTAGTATTTTGTAATTAATAAAAATTGGTAGGCTACTTCTCGTTGACTCAGAAACTTGAACTCTGGCACGAAGAACGGTCTCATAGCACAAGTAAAGGAAAAAATTCGAAAATATTAATTTCTACTAGACTAATGGCGGATTTATCGTACATTTTAAGCACGTTGTTTTTTTAATCACGCTTTTAAATGACGGGTTGCTATGGTAACGATAAACAGTTTTCCAAAATTAAAACGCAGCAACCAATGAAATTTAACAGCGTGATTAAAATGTACGATAAACCCGCCATAAGTAAGTGTGGAATTATTACGTGATAAACTTAATGCTTAGGGTTCCGTCAAGACCCTTTTTCTTAGGAACTACTAGAGGTATCAAGTTTAAATTCGTATCAATTACTAAGGTCAACAACTTCATAATCCTGTAAAAAATTCAAGCTTCCAACTCAATGCAATAAAAAGATACGGCCTTTTAAAAAATCACTTATTTCGATACTAACTCATAAGTATGTAGAAACTAGAAACATCTAGATTCTAGAGCACAAGTTAAAAACATATAGCTATGGACGCAAACCAATCTTGCGGTCGACTGAAGCGTCATCCTATGCGATGGTTGTAAACTATCTCTGGGAATTATTAAGTGACAAACTTAATTCTTATTAAATTATTACAACGGTACGGAACCCTTATGGCGCGAGTTCTGCTCGCACTTGACCGCTTTTTTGATAATTTTGTTTGTATACAGGATTCTAGAAACGTTTTGCGCAAAGCGATAAACGATGACGCGCGTGCTCCACTACTTCCATGAGAGGTTGAAAGCGGGGTGCTAGTGACATCTAACGGAGTTTTTATAAAGCTTATATTATTAAAATTAACTTAAATGTATTCCTCATTAGTAAATACCTACATCAGAATAATTACAAACATATCAATAATAAAGGACTTCCTGCTTGGGAGACCAGTGCTAGGGCAGGAGTTTTATCTGGGGCCACGGCAGTGGCCCCCGCCAAGTCGAGCAAACAACAGACGGCCGCTACCGTGTATACCTTTTCTCGAAGCAACTCAAGGCACTTTTCAACTTTCTATATCTCTGTTACAAATGCAAGCAGAAGGCTGAAAATTTCGCTAGAGATTGTACCTAACGGTCTTAACTAATTCCCCAAATTACAAGTTTCTAATAAATATAGTTCAGAAAATTTCAACCCCCAAAATTGTCTATTTTGTCATCACTCACTGACATAGCGATCATCAAAAAGCTAGGGCACTTCCAGTAGTCCTAGAAAGCTGAAATTTGGTATGCAGGCTGGGTTTCACGTACAAGTAACGAGAAAATTCTAATATCTGTGTTTTTCCCCCTCCAACCCCTAAAAGGGGGTGGTGCATATTTCTATTATTATAGGCTAAGTCCGTAGGCAGAGAAAGCTGAAATTTGGTATGCAGGCTAGGTTTCGCGTACAAGTAACGAGGAAATTCAAAAATGTGTGATCTTCCCCTCCAACCCCTAAAAGGGGGTGTTGCAGATTTCTATAGGTCCTTAGTTAGAGAAAGCTGAAATTTGGTATGCAGGCTGGGTTTCGCGAACAAGTAACGAGAAAATTAACAAATCTATGTTTTTCCCCCTCCAACCCCTAAAAGGGGGTGGTGCTTATTTCTATTATTATAAGCTAAGTCCGTATAGTCAGAAAAAGCTGCAATTTGGTATGCAGGCTAGGTTTCGCGTACAAGTAACGAGGAAATTCAAACATGTGTGATCTTCCCCCTCCAACCCCTAAAAGGGGGTGTTGCAGATTTTTATAGGTCCTTAGTCAGAGAAAGCTGAAATTTGGTATGCATGCTAGGTTTCACGTACAAGTAACGAGAAAATTCAAATATTTGTGATTTTCCCTTTTCAACCTTACAAAAAGAACTGAGATCCCATCAAAAATATTCTTGTAAAGAAAAAAAAAATGCCAAGTCTCGCAACACTTTCGCCGTAAAAAGTTTTGAGATCCCGAAAAGTACCAAGTCAGCCATTCTATTACCTTTGACTATGAAGTTAGCAAATTACTCGATAGTTGTCTTAAAACTACACAGGTAAAATAAAGAATAATTTATAAATGATATTTTATGACTGTAAACTTGTAGTACCTTTTGAACTTGGCAATCACGTGGCATCAGGATATATGACACCGTGCGATAAAGTTTTAATAAAAACAATATCTCATCACAGTGCACCTATGCCACGTGATTGCCAAGTTCAAAAGGTACTACAAGTTTACAGTAATAAAATATTATTTATAAATTATTCTTTATTTTACCTGTGTAGTTTTAAGACAACTATCGAGTAATTTGCTAACTTCATAGTCAAAGGTAATAGAATGGCTGACTTGGTACTTTTCGGGAACTCAAAACTTTTTACGGCGAAAGTGTTGCGAGACTTGGCATTTTTTTTTCTTTACAAGAATATTTTTGATGGGATTATATTTAACATAAGTGATTTTTCTTTGCGACCATAGACATTCGACAACGATTCGTTTGTGTTCCGTAAACAAAGCGTAATTTCAAAGAACTGAGAGATCAAAGACGCGTAAAAGATATGGTCAATAGTCTAAACCAGTGCTTCTCAAACTATTTACTGTGACGGACCGGCATTATGATGTATGACGAACCGTTACCTTTTTTTCCCTGGGGCGTATAAAATGGTGACTACGGACAGGACCAGGTGTATATTAGCGTTAGCCCCTCGGTTAACCTACTGGCCGGGGGGTGTCTCCCGGAAAAAAAATTCAAAAAATAGGACCTAATAATGCAAATTCCAAGCAAAACTTATCGAATGTCAACGTTTTTCGCATTTTAACAGAGATTTGAATGTAGGGTGGCGAAATAGCGTCTTACAATTTTTTTTTTAAAAACATATTTTTTTTTAATTCTTGTGTAAACTATTTGCGGACCGGCAACATTTTGCTCACGGATCGGTACCGGTCCGCGGACCACACTTCGAGAAGCACTGGTTTAAACTAGGTGTTGTTAACTTTTTTAAAGTGGCTACCTAGGTATAGGTATCTACACTTATTTTTTTATAACACAAACATCTAAAATTTGTTTTTCCATGGTTGCGGCCCGTGCGCAAACAGTAGCATTGTGAGCAGTTATAAAAAAACCCTTTTTTCGACACGGGTTTCTCTTTGATTTCACTTTTTACACACGTGCTTGTCACTTTTTACGCATTTTCTTACATTGTCTCGTTATAAAAAGTATCCAGCGTGACACGTGTGAGAAGGCGCCTCCTTTTTAAAACTCGTACGATGGTTTTTCTTATTCTAAAATCGGTTTCCACGAAACATTTTTTTTCATTTTTACGTTGGAAAAGTCCCGAGTTTCGGGAAAATCCAATTTTCTAAATTTGTCTAACTAAAAAATGAAAAAGGAGAAGACATTTTGCTTTCGAAATCTTTTTTTTTTGTTAGAGATTACCGTAGAGAAACTATTTGCAATACAGGTTAGCATGTTTTTTTTAAGTTATAAATAAACCGCAAATTCAAATTATTTGCAAACCTTACCAAATGTTTATTATGCAATTATGCGTCGAATGAAATTGATCCGGAGTCGATATCATTCTTTGTTCTCGAGATATGCGAGACGAAAAATATTTTACAACAATTTTACAGTAGTTTTTTGTTATATGTAAACAAAAAACCGCTAATTAAAATTTTCTGCAAAACCTAATCAGGTTGTTCATTATGTAATTATGTGTCGAATGAAATTGGCCCGGAGTCAATATCATTAGATATTTGTTTTTTAGATATGCGAGCCGAAAAAGTGTTTACCAACGTACGAACGAACGAACGAACGTACGTACGTACGTACATATACACAAACATTAGACATCTCTCTAAAAACAGTAGATTTGAACTCTAGGGACATCAAAACGTGCAGATATGTCCAAATTTTTCATTCACAAAATCGGACCCAATGGGAAGTTAATATAAAAATAAAAACCGAAACCGGGACGAAGCAGAAACCGAAGCCCAATTAATGTTCTCTAATCGAAACCGAAACACTTGACAAAATCGAAACTTAATTAATCCAAACGTTATTTTGATTGTTTCAATCCATGGTTAAAAGTGCCATAAACATGGACGTACCGAGAGGTGGCAGGGGGGGCAGCTACCCCCCCTGAACCTGGACCTTGGACTGCCGCTCCTGGGCCCTTCCACTTCTAGCCTCCCATATATATAGCTGGTTAATTATGTGCCTATATACCTAAGTACTGCTGTATTTATGAAATTGTAGATGAAGTAAAATTTATATTTATTAGTGTATTTGCCATAATATGGCACATACACTATTGGCGTCGGTCGGATGGCGGGACCTAGGGGTCGGACCAAAATTTCTCGACGTTTCATAGCCTCCTGAACAATTTGGCACCATTTTTGAAAATGTTTATATATATATGTATGTATATATTTATATATATATTTATATATTTATATATATATATATATATGTGTGTACACGATAACTCTCGACAGACTTAATCGATTGAAACGAAATTTGGTACACACATTGGAACCCATCACCGCAAGAAGCCTATTTAAAATGGGCCCGATCGGACTATTTTCAGGGTTGTATTTAGGGGTTCCAAAAAGTTTTTGGGCCCAAAAATACCGAAAAAATTGTCAGAATCGTTTCAAAATTGAAATTTAACTCTTTAGTAAAGATTAAAACGTGCTGCTAAAATTTTAATAAAATCGGCCCGACAGGACCGGACTTTCAAATTTTATGAAAACACTAGTTTGTTGATACGGATTTACTTATGGAAGGGTGTATTTAATGTGGTACAGAGGTTGCATTGATAATAATATTGAAATTAAGAAAAAAATATTATTTTAAGGGATGTATTAAGGGGTTAAATTTTTTATTTTGTCCAAAAACAAACTTAAGTTCACGTATTAAAGCCACATGGCCTGTATTAGCAAATACACTATATTGTCGGCAGGGTTTGGCACTGCGACCCGAGTTTTTTTATATTTGAGTTACGTTACGAGGTTACGACTTACGATTAAATGAGTTAACTTTTAAAAGTCGCGCCATTAAAATAATTTAATAAATGCACATTTCTATTTATGTAGAATTTTTTACCTATAAGAAATTTCAAATTACCCCCCCCCCTAAGTCAAAAGCTCAAAAGCTGGTTACACCCATGGCTATAATAATAATGTTCGTGTTCGTGTATTAAGTCTAGTGTTCGTGTTGTGTATTAACACTGTCTAACATTATTATTTTTATAGCGAGCCTTTCAACTCTTAAACGTAATTTGATTCCACCTACGCACAAATTTTTTTTAATGTTACGCATGCCGACAAAAATATTTGCATTTTGTAATCTATCTAGTTATAAAAACCGACAAAAGAGGGACATGCGGTGAAAGTTCATTCACCGCGGCGATTTTACAGGTTCATTGCTGTATATGCTAAATCAGATTTCAAAGTTTCTGTGAACAGAATTTTAATATAATTTACTTTAAAGCCGGCTCCAGACTTCAGCGCAACGAATGCACAAAATGAGAACGGTGTTGTAAAATGTTGCTATAACATTCGGTTCGCCGTGAATTTTAGGTAATTTCACAGATTTTTTGTCTACATTGCAAAATATAAAGGCAAATTTACATTTAAACAAACTAGTCAAGCATAAACGTCATGTACATAATAATAACTGTAACAAGTATTTACTCAATGTGCGGTGAGCAAAGTCAACAAAGAGAACAAAAATATAATATGTAGGTACATCTCTTTTTTCGAAGTAATTCCCTGATTATTCCGACAACATGTTAGCATCATAGACATGGAGGGTAGACAGAGCGTTCCTTATCCTACTAATGCTTACTATTGGCACAAAAATGAGAGAAAGAGATAGCTGTTGTAGACGAATATAATTATCTCTTTCTAGAATTGTGATTGATTCTTCGTCTCCATGTCTATATTTTATACTTTTTTATTGTCACTTTATTTGAAAATTGAATATTCATATTCATAGCAACCCATACATATTAGCGCGAAAAACCAATCACAATTCTAGAAAGAAAGAATGATAGTCGTCTATAATAGCTGTCTCTTTTTCTCATTTCTGTGCCAAAATTATAGGTGAACGCTCTGTCCAATCCTTCATGTTTATGGTTAGCATGGGGTAAGTATATACCTCTATCAAAATTTATATGTCTTTATATTCTATGACAGGAGCCAATCAGAACTAACGATCTGTTATCGTAAAAAAAGACAGATATATTATCTTTGCACCCTAATCGTGGCTTCGAGATTTTCGATGTATAATCTGTACTGTAAATTTATATGTACATGATAAAGATACGTCAGGGGCTCCGTGTTACATCATTTGCTATATAGTTTTCCTGTACTTTTTACCATCAGCTTCATTTGCATTAATTGAGTCATATACAGAGTGGTGACCGTGACTGCTGCACATAGGGATTTAACACGTAAAATCAAACTTTCGTGATTTCCTGCTTCCCTAATTATTTTAGGAAAAATATCTTCAAATAATAGTTTTAGAACATAAAATTCTGCATCTAAATTATTAAACAAAGTTAATTTTGCATGCTTTGTAACGGCAGAAATTTGATATGAAAATGTCAAAATTGCCTCAAAAACAGATAGCGATAGCCATGGAACTTGAACAAAATGATTAGAAATTATTCTGACAGCTGAAA
Organism: Mongoloraphidia duomilia; assembly: GCA_039654895.1. Taxonomy (NCBI): domain Eukaryota; kingdom Metazoa; phylum Arthropoda; class Insecta; order Raphidioptera; family Raphidiidae; genus Mongoloraphidia; species Mongoloraphidia duomilia. The sequence continues at coordinate 33,960,496 of CM077516.1, read as the reverse complement.
CATCATCATTTTGTTCAAGTTCCATGGTTATCGCTATCTGTTTTTGAGGTAATTTTGACATTTTCATACCAAATTTCTGCCGTTACAAAGCATGCAAAATTAATTTTGTTTAATGATTTAGATGCAGAATTTTATGTTTTAATACTATTATTTGAAGATATTTTTCCTAAAATAATTAGGGAAGCAGGAAATCACGAAAGTTTGATTTTACGGGTTAAATCCCTATGTGCAGCAGTCACGGTCACCACCTTGTAGGTATCTACTGTACAATGTACATGTCAAAATTAAATATTTTGCACTTAATTTCAAAAACTAACGAAAATCTCACTTTCGCTGTAACTTTCCTGAAACCTACATCAGCGTCTTTACATTCTAAATTTTTTTCGAAATTTTAGAAGTAATACTTTCGGTGATACATTTCTTGGTACATTTTTATAAAATAGCTATCAATAAATTGTGAAGAATAACAGTACCTATAGTAATAATCATAAAAAATTGCATCAAAATAATTGAGCATTTCATTTTTACGTGATTTTATAGAAATAAGATTTTTTACCCAACTTTGTGGTATTTTCATATACAAATATAAACGTGAAACTTTATTGCCATAATTCCCTAAAGGTTTTTAACCCGAAATCGCCGAAAGTATATAATTTTGTTTGCGTGGTTTTGGTAATGTAATTTGAACTCTGATCAGTGTGGAGACGAACGTAAGAATCCAGATTCTATCGTTGGTTGTCAATGGGTATTTGAGTATTTGATGAGCTGAATATATGTACGATAATATTAGTTATGTAGACGTATACAGCATCAATAGTTATGACCATAAAGTCGCTGCTTTTTGATGAGTACTGGTTTGATTGACTACTATCACACTTGTATACATGAGTCGAACAATATAGTTATGAAGATACATCGCAGATTTTCTATGAATACTGGTCTGCGGTCGATCGCTTCGATTGGACGTGACGTGACGCTCGACATGCGTAACCGAACGAAAAAAACGAGGCTAATAAATAATATTATTGATGCTGAGGTACTTTCTATTTTTCTTCAAACCATTGCAATATGCTTGTGTTTTACAGCAAATCGAAGTCAAATTCATTAAATAAATTTTGAAAAAAAAACAGTGAGTTCTTAGTAGGTAGATCATGTAGATGCAGTGTATTATGTAATCATTCAGATTTGAATACGATCACAAATATTTATAACCTCAAAAAATGATAGCTGACCAAGGACGAAATTGTATAACAGTGAAGCTTTGTATCACTTTCTCCACACCCATTTTCGTGACAATTCGCTGGTAAATTCTGGCAATGCAAAAGTTTTCACATCAAAAACGAGGTGTTTTGACAAATTTGACTACGGTTTCATCTTAAGCACACATTTTCTGGATCCAAGGTATGTAGTTATTTATAACATTTTCATTGTTTTCCCAGACGTCTACATTATGTCATGAAAACAGACAGTAGACAATCGTGATATTCAACTGTTTACTTCACTCTCGGTGAATCATAGAAAAAACATATTGTCCGTATATAGAATCCCAACGTAATTTCAACATTCGAACTCCACAAGCAGGGAATGGTGCTAATTTAGGTCAAAATTTACTTTTCGTATGTATACTAATATTTTCTCTTCTTGAAATCACCGGAGTGCAAGCACGTGTTTTTACAGAAAGTCTGTCCGTCCGTTAGCACAACCGGGTCAAAAAATATAAATGCATTCTATAGATGTGAAAATATAAAATATAAAATCTCAATAATGTTTGTTCTTACATGTACAGATTTCGAGAAAAAAATGTTTTCAAAAAAAAAAAAAATTGCTGATATGTCTATGGTTTTAGTTGGTCTTTAGTAGATCAACAAACAAATGAGATGGCCGCATGCTTTTTATATCAAGAATATGAAAAGGGAATCGCTTTGTTGGGAAAATTTTCAGTTACGGGCGATTGTTTACTAGGTGGGAATTGTAGGACTGGCAGTCGAATTTTTGGAGTTGGAATAATCCTGTCGCCCAATTGGCTGGAATTTTTTTACATTAAATAGAGCTGGAAAAAATTCTACAATAAAGTACCTAGGTATAGAAAAATAAACGGCCAAGTGCGTGTCGAGCCACGCAAAGACTAGGGTTCCATACTATGTAAGTTATGCTAAACCTACAATTTTGATAAAATAAATAAAATAAAAACACATTCATAATCTACTCGAAAGGCCCTTTTTAAAGATACCCCACAAGAATAACCTCCCGTTTGCATATAGGTATGGCCGCTTTCTTTTTTTAGTGTATTTGCCATATGGCACATACACTATTGGCGTCGGTCGGATGGCGGGACCTAGGGGTCGGACCAAAATTTCTCGACGTTTCATAGCCTCCTGAACACTTTGGCACCATTTTTGAAAATGTTTATATATATACTAGCCGTTACCCGTGGCTTCGCCCACGTATTTTACGATTACAATATATTATCCCCCCAGCGAAAAATTCTCCTCCTGCGAAGCGAAGCCGGGCTGGTAGTGTTTATTCGCTCGAATTTTATAATACATAACTCACTCGCTTCGCTCGTTTGCTCGGATTTTATTAATACATTACTCACTCGCTTCGCTCGTTCGCTCGAATTTTATTAATACCTACATTACTCACTCGCTTCGCTCGTTCGTTTGAATATTATTAATTCCTTCTTCGCTCGTTCGCTTGATTATTATTAATACATTACTCACTCGCTTCGCTCGTTCGCTCGAATATTAATGATACATTATATTTGTTATTCCCCGCGAGAATCTCCCCCCCTAAATTTGTTATCCCCCCGCTAGAATCTTTCCCCCTAGTTTGTTAACCCCCCGCTAGAATCTTCCCCCCTAATTTGTTATCCCCCCGCTAGAATCTTCCCCCCTAATTTGTTATTCCCCCGCTAGAATCTTCCCCCCTAATTTGTTATCCCCCGCGTGAATCTTCCCCCTAAAATGTTATCCCCCCGCGAGAATCTCCCCCCCTGCGTAGCTTTCTATTAGTGAAAGAATTTTTAAAATCGGTTTAGTAGTTCCAAAGATAAAACAAAAACAAATCTATCCCACGGGAACCATACATTTTTCCGGGATAAAAAGTAGCCTATAACATTATCTGACCCCTAAACTACCACTATGCAAAAAATCATTTCGATCCTTGCACTGTGAAAAGTAAAAACAGAACTATCCCACGGGAACCGTACATTTTTCCGGGATAAAAAGTAGTCTATGTGCTATTCCAGACTATAATCTATCTCTGTGACAAATTTCATCCAGATCCGTTCAGCCATTCTGGCATGATTGAGTACAAACATCCATACATACATCCAAACTTTCACTTTATAATATTAGTTAGAAGATTAGATTAGATTAGATTAGATAATTTAAAAATATAATTAAGGTTATTTCTAAAATTGAAAAATTTGCGGCACAAAATGTTACAATATATAGATAGAGATACTCACTCGCTTCGCTCTTTCGCTCGAATATTATTAATACATTATTTCTTATTGCTCACCTACGTTATATAAGGAACTCCTGTGCAAAATTTCATGCTTCTAACTTCAAAAATGACAAACTTTCATACAAACTCCCATCCCCTATTTAGCCCCCTCAAAAATGACGAACTTCCATGCAAACTTTCATCCCCTTTTTAGCCCCCTTAGGGGTTGAATTTTCAAAAAAAAATTTTTTAGTGCTCACCTACGTTATATAAGAAACTTCTGTGCAAAATGTCATGCTTCTAACTTCAAAAATGACGAATTTCCATACAAACGTTCATCCCCTATTTAACCCTCTTGGGGGTTGAATTTCGAAAAATCCTTTCTTATCGCTCACCTACGTAATATAAGAAACTCATGTGCAAAATGTCATGCTTCTAACTTCAAAAATGACGAACTTCCATGCAAACTTTCATCCCCTTTTTAGCCCCCTTAGGGGTTGAATTTTCAAAAAAAAAATTCTTAGTGCTCACCTACGTTACATAAGAAACTTCTGTGCAAAATTTCATGCTTCTAACTTCAAAAATGACGAATTTCCATACAAACTTTCATCCCCTATTTAACCCTTTTAGGGGTTGAATTTCAAAAAATCCTTTCTTAGTGGGTGCCTACGTCACAAAAGGAACCTACTGTCCAAATTTCAAGTTTATATCTACAGCGGTTTGACCTGGGCGTTGTCTGTCAGTCAATCAGTCAGTCAGTCAGTCAGTAACGGAACTGTTTTATATATATAGATATGTATATATATATATGTGCGGGCAATAACTTTCGAAAGAGTTAATTGATTTTAACGAAATTTGGTAGGCACGTTGGAATCTATCACCGCACGAAGCCTATTTAAAATGGGCCCGATCGGACCATTTTCAGGGTTGTATTTAGGGGTTCCAAAAAGTTTTTGAGCCCAAAAATACCGAAAAATTTGTCAGAATCGTTTCAAAATTGAAATGTAACTCTTTAGTGAAGATTAAAATGTGCTGCTAAAATTTTAATAAAATCGGCCCGACAGGACCGGACTTTCAAATTTTATGAAAACACTAGTTTGTTGATACGGATTTACTTATGGAAGGGTGTATTTAATTGGGTGTACTGATAAAATCCACGTCTAATATTGAAATTTAGAAAAATTTAATTATTTTAAGGGATGTATTAAGGGGTTAAATTTTTTATTTACTTAAGTTCACATAATAATGCCACAATGCCGTATTAGCAAATACACTATATTGTCGGCAGGGTTTGGCACTGCGACCCGAGTTTTTTCTGTTTTTAGTATTTGTTGACTAACTAGAGGATATGAGTGAAACTTGACGTGAATTACAGTTTTATAGGTAATGGCGTTGTTAAGATAGACCTGGTAACAAAATAGGTCTAAAAATTGCAAATTTTCCGATCTCTAAAACCTACAATTTTGATGAAATAAATAAGAATAAAAACACATTCATAATCTACTCAAAAGTCAAAAGGCTCTTTTCAACGATACCCCACAAGAAAAAGTTGATACAAAAAAAAATTTTTGACTCCCGTTTGCATGATGGGCGCCCCTCTTTTGTTCTTCTCACCGTCTTTGGGCCGCGGTAGTATACATTTTATGTGTGAATTTCAAGTCCCTATCTCATTTCGTTTAGAAGTTAGAGGCCTGTAACAAACAGATAGACAGATAGACAGACAGACAGACATCGTTGGCACAACAGTAGGATTCCTTTCTGGTGCGAAACCCTAATTACTATGAATCTGAGATACGCCACTTTTTCTTGAGGCTACATTAAATTATATACTATGTCCTTGCGTTATAAAACATGTTCCAACGGTTGGCAACATTGGAGATAAGTGCAAGCTGTTGAGGATGGACTCAGTTGCTTGCACATGAGACATTGTTTTCGTGAAAATAAAACATTTCATTTTCTTTTATTCGCACGCTTGGCGACAGCCACATATACACTTTTTTTATTGCACATTGTAACATTCTTTACTTCAATAACAAGGGTGGGGTAAATTTAGTTGCGTTTTTAGAAAAAAATGTCAAATTTTTTGTATTTTATATACAAAGCAGTTCTGTACAAAGAAAAAAAGCCAATAAAAAGAGGAAAATAATAAAATTTTGAGATCGGCGCCAATTTAATTACTAAAACGTTTTATATATCTACCTAATTTTATTTTATTAAATTGGCACCGACCTCAAAATTTTAATATTTTCCTCTTTTAGTGGCTTTTTTTGAAGGAGGTTAATTTTAAGAAACATGCTCACATTTATTGAATTACTTTATTATCGAAAATCCGAGATGAAAACATATTTAAACTCTGAGCTTTGACCTGTAATAATTTAATGTACTTTTTCAACAACGCCACTATTGAAAATTCGATTTTCAGTACCTGTTTATAGGATGAAAATTTTCAGTTGTCGGTTTTCTCTGTTTTTTAACGTTGTTAAGAGAGAGATAGAGCGATTAAGTCGCATCAACTTCAGTTCGCATATAGGTAATACTCGAAAACGTCAAAATGACACACATAACCCCACATAAATTTCACATGGATCTAACATGTCTCATATTTTTGCGGCTTTTTTGCGCGCCCAAATTACAGGTACCTCAATTCGAATTGTCAATAGAGTTGCTGTCAAAAATAATACAAGCGACTAGTCCCTGCAGTCAGGATCCATTCTGATTGATTGAATACCCTATCTTGATGTAGTTTGACACACACAGACACACCTAAACGAACGTAACAACTAACTAATGAACTCTGTATACTAATATGGATAGTTGATAGCGATTAAAAAATGGGTTTTGTATGTGGACAATGTTCAAATACATATTCTTCAAGACAGGCATTAATGTTCACAAAATTAGAATGAAAACTTCAGATAAGGCTTGTAACCTAATTCTTTCTCTAAAAGTCGATCAATTTGCTGACATTTCAAAATAAAACTTAATTAAAATTTATTTTTCTATTTCAATTTCTCAAGAACACTGTTATTGTATAAATTTTGAACATCCTAATATCTCAAATAATAATATTAAATCAGGATTTAATTTTGAAATGTCAAAAAATTGATCGACTTTTATAGAAAGAATTAGATTAAAAGCGTTACCTGAAGTTTTCATTCTAATTTTGTAAACATTAACGCCTGTCCTGAAGAACATGTATTTGATCATTCTCCACATACAAAACCCATTTTTTATTCGCTATTAACTATCCATAGTATACAGAGTTCACTAGTTAGTTGTTACGTTCGTTTAGGTGTGTCTGTGTGTGTCAAACGACATCAAGATAGGGTATTCGACCAATCAGAATGGATCCTGGCTGCACGAACTAGTCGCTTGTAGAAAACAATATGCATTTACTCGGAACGAAAGAGCGAATGCAACGCGTGTTAATTGATGCCCTCGTTCCTCGGATAGCAAACTTCACACTAGTTGCAAATGTTGTGTTTCGTCCCTTGTAATGCAATATACTATTACCTTTAGTCGTATTATTTCAAAACGAACGCAAAATTAAAATAAAAATTAATACACAATGACATGAACTTACATAAAACTTTGGAAACTTTATTAAACAATGGAATTCACAAAGTCACCAATTCACAAACTCACAAATGTTGAACAGTTTAAAAGTGCATGATTTAGGGACACGACGCCCGGAAAAACAGTTAGCATACCGTCTGCTTGTTTCTGCAGAATATCCGCAAGCTTCACCGTATAATAAAACTATGCCTGTTTTTTCAATATTCGTAAAATGTGCTATACTGTTTTATGAATATCACGGCCTAGCAATCGATAATAACTGATTATAAAATTATACATAGGGTGAAGTTGACCGTGAGTGAGATCAGACGTTGCAAATATCGTGTACCGTAATTTATTTTTTGATATCTATCAGATATAGCAAAATCAAAGTTTCTGCATTTCTATGCTTTTTGTTTTTCTTTGCTGTTGTTTCAATTATCGTGAGTACCTGATTTTATTTACTGTAATTATTTCATTTTTCTTTTCTTTCTCTCAGTTTTATAGGTTATTTCTTATATCACTACACACATTTCTTCTTATCGCACTGCCACGACATCTAGTCGTCGGTAGTGCAAATCACATTTTGCTTATCATAAATTCTGTACAACTGTGGTTTCTAACCACAGCATAAATATCATGTACCCAAACCTAAATGAATAATCAATCAATTAACTATTTACCCCACCTATTAGAAACACACAACAACTCAAAATCTACAGCAAACATGTCTATTACCAACTTATCAAATAACTCAGACACAGAAAACTTACCAAATAATGAAACTAACAAACCATCCTTTTCAAATGCCGTAAAAAATTCCCTTCAGTTCCCGTATCCTAAAAAGACTCAGGGTATTATCTTAAACTCCCTAGAAGGCATAAAAATCAGGGAATATATAATTGCCATAGGCAATATAGTCGGACCCAAAAACATATTAGCAGCCTCAAGACTTTCCAATCAACGAATTTGCATCTATTTATCCAGCTCTCAATTAGTCGACAACCTTATCAGTGAACACGAAACTATTCCAGTCGAAGGATACAATGTTACCATCAGACGTCTAATCACCCCATCTAAAAAACTAATTATTTCAAACGTATGCATTACTATACCTAACTCATTTTTAGAGAATTATTTAACAAATAGACTAAACATAAAAATAGTTTCACCAATTAACTTCATTAAGGCCGGCGTCGGAGATGATGATTATTCCCATGTCGTTAGCTTTAGGCGATTCGTATATATAGTCCCCAACAATAATAATGAAGAAATACCAGAGTCATTAATAATGTCCTATGATAACGAAGACTATAGAATATTCCTATCTACTGACGAATTAAAATGCTACAAATGTAACAAATTAGGACATGTTTCATCCAAATGTCCAGTCCCTGCTCCAGAACAAATATCAATCCCAGTAGACGAAAACAATAGGAAAAGACCTCCGCCATCGACATCCACAGAAAATACAACTGACAATCACACAGAAACTGACGATTTCCCTGCATTAACTCCCGAAGAAACCAGAGAAATCGATGAACTTCCTACAACTCAAGTAGATCTTACTGCATATCCCTCGACGTCTACCTCCAATATAGACGATGTAACCCTTATTAAACCTGAAACAAAAAAAAATATAGTTAGTTCAAAAAATAAACCAAAAAAACCAAAACTAGATAAAATTGACAAACCAAATGACTTACCCACTGAATTAGCTAGCCAGATAAAATTACTTTTTGAAAAAAAATCAAATCATTATGCCTTACCCTATGAAAGCTTTATATCATATTTAGAAAACACCAAAAGCTGTTCGAACCCTCTTGACCTTACAAGAAATTTTACCAATAATGTAGAAGGAGTTCTAATGATGCTTAAGGACATTCACGGTTCAGTTAATAACAGAAGCTTGAAAGCGAAAATTACAAGAATAATGACAGGAATTAACATAAGGCTACAAAAGGAAAAAAATCCGATACCCGATATATCCCCTTCTCTTACAGACATTTCCTCTGATGTTTTGGAATAAAATGGCAGTCTTCCAGTGGAATTTAAACGGATTTTATAACAGATTGGCCTACCTAAAACTTCTTATTAATGAATTTTCACCTATAGCACTTTGCCTTCAAGAGACAAATTTCACAGACAGACATCAACCTAACATAAAATCTTACAATATTTACCGTACAGATAGAGCGAACACAAATCACGCAAGTGGGGGCGTTGCCACCCTCATAAAAAACACACACCACTCAGAACAATTAATGGTTCAATCTAATCTAGAGGTTGTAATAGTCAACATCTATATTCCACATAGACTCACACTATGTAACATATACCTACCCAACAGCCAGCCTTTAGAATTGAGAGAAATTGAAAATATTATTGATCAACTACCGACCCCCTTTCTAATCCTCGGAGATTTCAACTCTCATAGCGCTCTGTGGGATAATAAAACAGACGCAAGAGGAAATAAAATTGAAAAATTGCTAGAAAATGATAACCTAATACTTCTAAACGATGGCCAACATACTCACTTTAATTTCAGTCATAAGATACTCACTGCAATTGATCTTTCAATAGCTCACCCTCAACTAGCACCCTCCTTAAATTGGACGGTTCTCCCAGACCTTTATGGAAGTGACCATTTCCCAATACATATTTCCATTACAAAACACATCACACATCCTCCAATTCCATCACAAAAATGGAAATTGAAAGCAGCAAACTGGGACCAATACCAACATAATATACTAAGCAGCGAATTTGATTTTGATGAAAACGATCCTATAGATACAATAGTCGACAACCTTACGTCAAAAATAACTAAGGCAGCGGAAGCATCCATCCCAATTTCAAGATTATTAAGAAATACCAAAGCAGTCCCATGGTGGAACAACACATGTGAAGCAGCTATAAAAGAAAAAAAAAGGGCGCTATACAGGTACAAACGGTGTAAAAGTTTAGACAATTACATAGTATTTAAAAAACGTAGAGCGCAGGCTAACTTAATCATTAACAAGAGCAAGAAAGATTCTTGGGCTAACTTTGTATCCAATATTAATTCAACCACACCAAAGGAAATGTGGAATAAAATTAAAAGTATCAAGGGAACGGACAATGGATTTAACATACCAGCCCTAAAGGTAGGGAATAAAATAATTACTTCAACAACAGACATAGTTAATAGCTTCGGCCGCCACTTTAGTAAGAATTCTAGTTCAGAGAAATACGATAAGCGCTTTATAAACTACAAAATCCAAAAAGAACAAGATCCTCTCAACCTATTGTCAGAAAATAAAGAAAATTTTAATAGCATATTTTGTTTAGAAGAGCTCGAATCAGTCCTCTCAAATTGTCAAAATACTGCACCAGGTCCAGACAATATCCCCAATATTTTTATCAAACAATTACCTACTTCAAGCAAAATAACGATCCTGAAACTTTTCAATCATATATGGACCCGCAACCTATTTCCATCACAATGGCAAATATCGCTGATACTCCCCTTATTGAAACCCAACAAAAATAAAACGGACCTTAACAGTTATAGACCTATTTCACTCACAAACTGTCTGTGCAAACAAATGGAAAAAATGGTTAACAACAGACTCGTATTGACACTAGAAAGAAAAAACCTCCTGGAAAAACAGCAATGTGGATTTCGTAAAAACCACTCAACAATGGACTTGATTGTCAACCTAGAAAGCAACATACTGAATGCATTTGCAACAAGAGAACATACGATTGCTGTTTTTCTTGACTTGGAAAAGGCATACGAAAGAACGTGGAAAAGAAACATTCTACACACTCTAAGCCAATGGAATATTAAAGGTAACCTAGCTTTATTTATCAATAACCTTTTATCTGAAAGAAAATTTAAGGTCAAACTAAATAACCAGTTGTCCAATGAATTCCCTCAAGAAAATGGGATTCCCCAAGGATCTGTCTTAAGTGTATCACTATTTCTGATTTCTATAAACAACTTATGCAGTAGGGTTCTTTATCCGGTCAAAATTGGTATATACGCCGACGACATTGTCTTATACAGCAGTAATAAGAATATTAAACATATTGAAAATTGTGTACAAAGAACACTCCAAAATATAGATCAATGGACACAAGAAACGGGATATACGATCTCTGTTAACAAATCAAAATGTATACTTTTCACTAAAAGAAGACGTTTAAACTATTCCCCCAAATTGAAATTAAATAATCAAGACCTACAATTTGTCAAAGAATTCGCATACTTGGGCATCATTCTCGACCATAAACTCTCTTGGGTACCATACTTAAAACTCCTCAAAAGTAAATGCAAAAAGAGCATTGACATACTAAAAGTGATTTCACATCACCAATGGGGAAGCGACCGTAATACCCTATTACAAGTGTTCCACGCCCTGATCAAGTCGCAAATTGACTATGCAAGCATTATCTACTCTACAGCAAACAAAAATATACTGAACACCATAAATTCTGTCTACAACAGCGGACTAAGAATCGCTACTGGAGCATACAGAACAACCCCGGTGCTCAGTCTATACTGTGATACCGGAGAATTACCACCCAATATGAAGAGGGACCAACAATGCCTGCACTACTACGCAAAAATACTATCAAACAGATCTCACATAAACTTCAATCTAATAACCCAACCGTACCTGATAGAAACCTACAACAATAATAGTCTGAAAAGACCTCTACCTCTCCGTGTTCAAGATCTACTCACCAAATATAACATCGAATCGGCTGAAATAAAAACAAATAATCTAGACAATTTGATTCCATGGCTAAATTTACCTCCACATGTAAATCTGGAACTCAGCTACTGGAAGAAGGAAACCACTCACCCAAATATCTTCAAAACAGAATTAAAAAGAATCTTACATGACTTTCCAAACGCATTACAAATCTACACGGATGGATCCAAAGAACAAAGCGGAACTACTTGCGCTTTTATAATTAATGAAAGCTTCTGTAATTTTAAATTACATCCACTGTGTTCTATTTTTACGGCAGAATTATATGCAATCACATTAGCCCTTCTACACGTCCTAAACCACCGCCCCAGTAATAAAATTGTCATTCTCTCCGACTCACTAAGTTCATTAACTGCTTTACAAGAAGTTTTCCCGTCAAATCCAATGATTCAAGAAATCCGTAATACTCTACAAGAACTGAAGAAAATTAATATATCCGTTCAATTTGTTTGGATCCCATCACACATTGATATCGACGGGAATGAAAAAGCTGATAAAGCAGCTAAGGAAGCACAGCAGTTAACAATAATTCATCCAGCACATATAACCACCAATGACTACAAAACTTACATCTCTCTACGTATCAAACAAAACTGGCAGTCATCCTGGAATAATGAAATAAACAACAAATTAAGAGTAATCAAGCCGGAAGTTAAAAAACAGTCGAACGCTATCCACCTCACAAGAAAACAGGAAGTAATACTTACACGACTACGCGCCGGTCACACGGCCCTGACTCACTCTCACCTTTTAAAGAAGGAAGATCCTCCGATGTGCGTCATCTGCAACTGTCGTCTCACCATTCAACACCTTCTGGTCGACTGTCCATTACACGATCCTCACAGGATAACCATAGATCTCGCCACCAATATAGAGGACATTCTAGACTATACTGAAACAAACATAGTAAAATTATTCAGATTTTTAAACGCAACCAACATAATACACAAAATATAATTACTCACCTTAATACTTACCAGAGTCCCCCTTACACAATTCGCTCCAATATCCATTTCAAAACCGTCCATTTAATTAACTAATTTTATTATTCACGATCTTAATTATTGTTACAATTAGTATTGTAATACAGTGCCAATAACTCAATGAGTTGATGCACAATTTGTTTTTGTTTGTTTTTGTTTGTTTTGTATTTTTTGATTTAAATAAAAAAAAAAAAAAATTATACATATTTTTAATCCAAATTTTATAGCAGTTACATAATCAGTAATAAAGGCTTGTATTTAGTTAGTTGTTGACGAGTGCTTATTATGAAACTTTATTCGCCAGTAGCGGATACAATTTTTCTATGCGCCGATTTCTTAAACATTTAAGATAGTGATTATTTAAGCCAATTTGATTTGTTGAATATTTTTCCGTCTTCATTTCTGAATCACCTGGTTTGTTTCCAATAGAAATAATATAGTTTATAATGCGATGACGCCACTTCACTTTGCAGTATGAAAAACATTAATTTATTAAAATTAATTAATTATTTAATTCTAATTATTATTTGCCTGGATGCTAATGACCTCAGTTATCGAGCGTCTATAATTTACAATTCAATCATTCATTTGCCAGGATTCATGCCGTAACAACACACAATCTGTGAAAATTTCAACTGGCTCTTAACCGTTTGTAAGATAGAGCCCTGTGACAGACGGACGGACGGACATACATCGTAAGCAGGGTAATAGGGTAATCGGGAACCCTAAAAATGAACGTTTATTTTTTGAATTCAAGACAAAACTTATACATTGTTTACGACACGTGTTACGAAATTAAACTATACTTAAAAATCACTAGAACTTTCAACGACCCCAAAGTCCCAATTCTAATAGCAATTCAGAAAATGGAAATAATTTATGAATACTTAATATTTGAATTCTCATGACATCTTGTCCACGTGTCAAGTCAATTTACGAATGAGTCAATCAAAACCTAACTTTTCACCGTGTTGTTCAAAACAAAAGGCAATAACTTTAAAATTCAATACATTAGAAGTTGGCACGGTCGCTGCATGTGGGGTAGTGTTACGACGAATGCGAATTATGCGGAAAAAAAAGGTCATTTATTGCGAATGATAAAGCCTCACTCAAACCGAAGAGGCTGCGGCCGTGTGGCCGCAGCCACTGCCCAACTGCGGCCATTCGCAACACGTTATTCTTGCCAGTCTACCTAAATAACGTGTTGCGGTTGGCCGCAGACCGTGGTGACCGCAGACGCGGTCGCTGCGCTTTGAGTGGGGCTTAAATGCGAATACGAATGCAAATAATCACTTTTTCAAAATTGATTATGTTAACGAACCTATACTAAAATTACCTATAAAGAGATAGTGTGAGTTTGTTTGTTTGAAAGAAGTCAACTCGAAAACTCTGGACCGATTTAAAAATTTTTTTCACTGTTCGATAGGTGATACTTTGCTTTAGGACATAGATTATATATAACTGGAGCGAGAGAGCAAAGCGAGTGGTATAATGTATTAATAAATAATAAATTCGAGCGAACGAGCAAAGCAAGTGAGTAATGTATAGAGTATTTGCCAGTAATCAAAATAAAATATAAAACTTTGCTATAATGAAAGTTTATGCTTTAAAATATTTATTAGAATTTTTATTTTTATTAATTAAGTTTCGTAAACATATTTAAATTAATAAATAAAATCAAGATTTTTAATCTATTTGTCATGTGACTTAAAACACCGAGTGACGTCAATTTTAAGTAAAAAATACATGTATCCGTAGCAACGCAGCTTAAATTGTTTACATAGGTACAAAACGGTATTTTTCAACACTCTGTGTCTGTGTTTTTATATAATATTATTAGCTAATATAAACGCACGTTCATAAAATTTTGACGTCATACTTCAGTAGAGCAAAAACGATTTTTAGCGGGCGGGGCAAACATAAATATTTCAAAAATTAATTTTGAACTTATTTGAAATCAGAATGAAGTGATTTAGATGTCATTTTGTTCAGAATTTACTGCTCTATTAATATAACAAAAAAAAAAAAAAAATTTAGTCAAATACCCTCATGGACGAACGAGCGAAGCAACTAATGTATCAGGTAATAAATTTTAAATTCGAACGAACGAGTGAAGCGGGGGAGTAATGTATTAATAAATAATAAATTCGAGCGATCTAGCGAAGCGAGTGACCAATGTATTAATAAATTATAATTTCGATTGAATGAGCGAAGTGAGTGAGTATTGTATTAATTAATTACAAATTCGAGCGAACGAGCGGAGCGAGTGAGTAATGTATTAATAAATTACAAATTCATAGCACCTGGACGAAACCGGACCGGGTCGCTAGTACTAGTATATAAACCTATCTAAGCCAAGTAGCTATGGTTATAAGATTTTTTTCGGAAAACCTCCCTTTTTATGTCTTCAGGGAGAAAATCGAAAATTCGACTCCGTTAGATTCTATCCTGTGCCGTATACTATAGGTAATTATTAGTGTTCAAAGTTTCAGCTCTCGAGGTCAACGGAGACCTTCTGAATAGCGTGGAAAGACGGACATTATATACATTTTAGGAAATTCTATATATGTGTAAGTATAGGTATTTATAACAAGGCCGAGTAACATTGATCGCACCGTTGCTATCAATCAACTATTGTAGAAGTAGGCGGTGATATTCGGGGCATGTGACGTCAGTCGCTCGAAAGGAAAAATTAAGGCATGGTCTATTTTAACCAACTTCAAAAATTTATTGTGAAGACGTTTTAAGTGCTAGATAAAAAAATCCAACGGCATTATTTAATGAATACATCGGCCGAGGTATTTGGGATCTTCATAATTTTATTTCAAAGTATGATTCGATGCAACAAATACTTGTATTTGTTTTGAAAGAATGTCTGAATTTTTGACTTTTAAATATTTCATATTTTAAGCAACGATTTTGATCTGAAGATGTAACCATGGTTACGAAAGCTGCTATCATCATCTAAATAAATGATTTTATGATGGAAATTTTGGGAACGGTTTCATTTAATTCATAAGTTTTTTCAGGCATTATTTAAGTTAGTTAAAAAAAACCGTCGTTTTCAGGCTCCTTGCTGTAGACAGATGTTTAGGGCCACTTCGTATATAGAAACAAGAGAAGTGGCGAATGAAAACAATTGCGAGAATTTAATGAGTAAAACGCAATCACAGTTGGCGCTTCGTTTTTTATAGAGGAAAATTGTGACACCACATAAGTACTTATGTTCAATTGTTTAAAAATGGTTGCTTTTGTATACAATAGTAGATTGTATTTCTAATGTCGTAATGATGTATATTAATGACGAGTGTGACAGTATGTTAAAACGAGCGCTGGCGAGTTTTAACAGTCGCACAAATCATAATATCATTACGTACGTGACATATATGATATTTTTTGCCATACTTACTATAAAATAGCTGCTTTTTACTTCATTTTCAGTATTTTCAAAAAATTTGGACAGTTCACACATTTGTAGCAGGCCGTGAGTAGGTAACAGCGGGCGGATGCCGGCCCTGAATCGCATTACATAATGTCATTTTTGTAAAACTATTAACTAATTATGTAATTGTCTCCGGCATCCTTACGTTCAGTTTTAGATTTATATTTAATAAAAAAAGATTTCAATATCTGTTGTTCACAATTTATAATTCAATAAACATCTTTAACAAAAATTCTGACCACTAGTCGGCGGCATTATTAAAAATGATATATGTAGGTATACGAAATCATTTAGTCTAATATTCTATTTACCTACATTTTGTGCTTAATTTATTTAATAGAATATAATAAATTATTTTAATTAATCAAACAGCAATTTTAATCAATTAAATCATCAAAAAAATTCCACTGCGTTATACTACCAGAAATCACCGGAATATTACCCGTCGACAAGATTACTATCCAATTTATGTAGGTTTGGGTACGCTAAATCCCACTATGATAGCGGCAGGTTAAAGAACCCATTGCAATTTGTACTAAGATATTATTAGTCTTCTGGGATGATCCGTTAATTCAAAAGCATGAATTAAAACCTAAAATATAACAATGTAATACGAATAACCATTATTATTCATGTATCTGCGGTCACAAGGCGAAGTGGTTTATGCTATATTTTTGATTAAATATCTCTATAGTTGGTGTGCGGGTTATGTTTGATTAGATTAGATTTTACATAGAGCGATGAGCAAAATTTTACCTCACAAACACTGCGACCTAAAGATCTTTTGTGAATCCCCAAGTATTTATTCCCAGTCGGGTAGGAGGCTTTTAATAAACTTTACTACTTTGCTGGGGGCTGCCCTCCACACTTCATCACGTTCTAGAAAAAGTCTGTTCAGGTGTTGCAGCCTTTTGGAGAAAACTGCTTTACATGTACAAAGGTTGTGTTCAGCAGTTTCTTTTGTTTCTTTGCAGAAGCGACATTTATCATGCTAAGTCTTACCCATCTTAGAGAGGTAGTTAGTCAGAGGGCAGTAGCTATAGTGAAGAGTCCTGTCCGTATTCTCAGCTCTGCTTTGCTGAGAATAAGAAGTTCTTTAGTCCTCTTTGTTGAGTATGAGATGAAATTCTTTGATTGCCGGAGTCCTGAGGTAGAATATTCCAGCGATAGTTTTTATTTTCATCCTCCCATTTGCGGACCTTTATTTTAAGATGGCTTTTAGACGGTCCTATGCAGATTTTAGCCCCTGCGAGGAAGTCTGCTATTTCGTTGCCTTCGATGCCAGTGAGGATTGTTACAGTGATCTAGAGCTGCGTTTCTTAAACTTTTTCGCTTACGGACCTCCTTAGAGATTAGAAAAATTATCGAGGACCTTGGACCCCCATTAGCTTAAAACCGGGTAATTTATTTTTTAAATTTTATCATTTTATAAAACATTCATATTATGTAAATTGTGCGTAAAGTAAATTTCACTTCTGTAGTGTATTGTGTATGGTTTGCCGAACGGCTCGGCGTTTATATAGTTCGAGACCGTCACCTAAATAAAGCTAATGTTTCATTTTTCGTTATGCTGAAAGTTATTAGTGTATTTGCCATAATAATAATAATAATAAAATTCTTTATTATGCCACATACACTATTGGCGTCGGTCGGATGGCGGGACCTAGGGGTCGGACCAAAATTTCTCGACGTTTCATAGCCTCCTGAACACTTTGGCACCATTTTTGGAAATGTCTATTTATATATGTATATATTTATATATTTATATATATATGTGTGTACGGGCTATAACTTTCGAAAGAGTTAATTGATTTTGACGAAATTTGGTAGGCACGTTGAAATCCATCACCGCACGAAGCCTATTTAAAATGGGCTTAATCGGACCATATTAAGGGTGGTTTTTAGGGGTTGAAAAATGTTTTTGGGCCTAAAAATGCCGAAAAAATTCTCAGAATCGTTTCAAAATTGAAATTTAACCCTTTAGTAACGATTAAAGTGTGCTGCTAAAATTTTAATAAAATCGGCCCGACAGGACCGGACTTACAAATTTTATGAAAACACTAGTTTGCGGAAAGTGCTTTACTTACTGATGGATGTATTTAATTTGGTACCGAGGTGCATCGATAAAAATATTGAAATTAAGAAAAAAAAATATTATTTTAAGGGATGTATTAAGGGGTTAAATTTTTTTTTTGTTCAAAAACAAACTTAAGTTCACATAATAAAGACACAATTATTAGCAAATACACTATATTGTCGGCAGGGTTTTGGCACTGCGACCCGAGTTTTTTAGATTTTAGTAAAGACGTGGAGATTTCAAAATAAAAGTATATTTTATATTTTATATTTAATAATTTTTATTGTTTTTATTACCATTTCGCTTTTCCATTATTTCTCTTTAACTTAGAAGTTTCACTTCTAAGCCGCGTGGCGGGTAGAGACACAATACTAAAAGAATGAACAAACTGACACCTAAATCACTTCATTCTGGTTTCTTAAATTTAATCTAAAAAAAACATGAAAATATTTACTAAAATTTCGGAGTAAGCCATTTACTTTGCGAACACAGATAATATAATAATATAATAATATTTATTTATTCCTGTGACATAAATGTATGGAATAGGTCATAAAAGATACAATAAGTTACATTGTTGTGGAAAAAAATTCCTTAATTGAATAAAAGGAGTGCTCAAGTAACAGACTCTTGACGATCCGCTTAAAACGAGTCAAACTATTTATTGACTTTACATTTGTCGGCAAATGGTTATATAATTTCAGAGGCATAATATTAGGACCTTTAGCAATTAAATTTAAGTTATATTTCGGAATAGCCAGTTGGTCTTTATTCCGAAGGTAATGGAATGTGGTGTCGCTAACTTTAGCAAATGAATCAATATTTTTCTTGACATATGTTGTACAATTGTAAATATATAAAGAAACAACTGTTAAGATCTGATAACGTTTAAACAGAGGTCGGCAAGAGTCTGTATAATTTGCGAATGACATCAGTCTAATAATTCGCTTTTGCATAATTAAAATATCGCCAATACGAGTGGAGTTACCCCAACATACAATACCATAACTCAAAGTGGATTGGATACAACCGAAGTAAAATGTTTTTAAAATATCAACACCTAGAGATGTTCGAAGATGGTAAATAATAAAGCAATAGGAGGCCATCTTGTCAGTAATAATACTTATATGTTTATGCCAATTTAGTTTAGAGTCTATGTATATACCCAAGAACTTTTCTTCGGATGATTGTTTGACAGACTTGCCATTAAACTTCAATAAAATATTTTGATCCAGCTCCTTAATGCTAAATTGAAGAAAAGATGACTTGGAGCTATTTAAAACAAGGCCATTATTGTGGCAAAACTTTTGCATGTTAGCTACACAATCATTAAGCTTGAGTGCAAGTTCGGGTATATTATGTGCAAAGGTAGATACGGAAGTGTCATCAGCGAAAAGTGTGGTAAAATTGTTAGCGCCAAGATTGATTACAATATCGTTAATAAATAAAATGAACAGTAGGGGACCGAGATTACTACCTTGGGGAACTCCAGTTGTAGTGGCCAGAGGTTCGGAATAAAAACTACCGCTGTCATTTTTAAGCACCACGCTTTGTGAACGATCTGACAGGTAAGAACTCAGCCAATTAAGAGAAACTCCACGAATACCATATGATTCTAATTTATTAAGTAAAATATCGTGGTTGATAGTGTCAAAAGCTCGACTCAAATCGAAGAAAATACATGCACTGAGTTTTCTCTTTTCTAAGGATTCCATTACATAATTGATCACTGATATAAGGGCATCCTGAGTAGATGAACCCTTAGTGAAGCCGAACTGTCGATTGGATAAAATATTATGAGCGTTGAGGAAATGTAATAATCTGGAATAAAAAGCTTTTTCATAAATTTTTGAAAATGCTGACAGATATTTAAAGAGGAGCGGCACAGAAGTAATAAATAATTCGTTATTCGAAAACCGTGAATGTAGCAGCCTAGCTATCTTCTATACAGTGTGTTCACCGATAGTGATAACAGCGAGGATAACAGTGAATAATTCTTGTATCCTTCTAGATAAAAAAAAGTTTAAATAGTTTTTTATTCAACTCGAAATTTACTATCGGAAACTGCGAAGGTATTTTTTTGTAGTTCAAACTCAACCGGAAGTGAACATGCATTTTTTTTAAATGGCAACATATTTTTTTTTAATTTTCGAAATCTTCATTTTTTTCTCCAAAATTCATATAAAATTGTCATAAAGGTTACATAAGAAAATATTCGACAAAAACGTTATCGATTTATTAATTAAACAAACAGTAATAGCCAATAGGTAATTATTAATTTCCTATTACTGTTTGTTTAATTAATAAATCGATTACTTTTTTTTGTATCTAGTAGAATAGGTACATGAATTATCCACTGTTACCACTATCGGTGAACACACAGTATATATAAATGTATAGTATATATAACTTTCTACTTACGTCACAGTGCATAACTCTAATACAGGCATGGACAACTTCACTATGGTTGAGGGTTTGATAATAATTCGTAAGTTTTTAGGTATTTTGTGACGTGAAAATGTGTCTCCAAAATTTTTGTTCGTTTATATCGACATCACTTAAGAATATTCGATACCGAATATTTCCCCCTGCACTCTTCATCTCAAATCCTTTCCTCTCGCCTAAAGACGGTTCTGGCTCTCCCGACGTTATTTTTAAAGCTAAAGGGTTAGAGTAAACGTTAAATGAAGGACCTAGAATCACACTACATGCCCCTCAGGCGATAAATTGAAAAACATTTCCCTGGAAAAACTTACAACTTATTAAAAAAAAAAAAATTTGTTATCTTATACACACGTAAGTAAAACTTTTTTCGAAAAATTCGCCTGAGGGATCTGTAGTCTGATTCTTTGTCTTCCATTTGGCGTTTACCCGAACCTCCTATAGCTTCAAAAATATGGTCGGGACGTCCATAACGCCGAACCTCTATTTCTGAAAAATTTAAATTTTTTAACGCACTGTATTTGCCGTTTGGTGCCTGTCTTTGAAGTCTTTGTCTGTTTCTCACTCACTGTACATTTAAATTTTTCGTCTTTTAACGGTTCTTTCTGTCAAAACTTATCGATGTTTTTAACCCTTACGGTAGCACCAAAATCGTTCTTAAGTAAGGACGGGTGAATCAATTTTGGTGAAATAATACTACCATTGGTATCAAAATTTAAAGTAGGTATAGAAAACTTTTTAACCGATCGCTCGGATAAAGATAAGGTTTGAATTTTTAACGCAAGAATAAGGAAATAAATAAATAATGATAAAGTAAGAAGGAATCATTTCCCTACTAACTTTTCGTCCCGTTATGATTATATAACTGCTAGACAACCCTTCGACCACAATATATACATTATATAAGGGCTGTTAGTTCTATTAAATTGGTAATTAAATGCAAAAATGAATGTTCAAAAACAAAAATGTTTTCGAGTTTTTCCACGTCTGTTCTGGCGTATTGTGAATGAAGATAGAACCAGTGCAGATGGTTAGACAAGGACAGTTGGTACTACCTGACGGAGATAGAAACAAAATGGAATCGGTCACCTGATGAATCAGTTCACCTAATCTCAAGGTTTTTTTTTTGTTGCTCAGTTCTTTTTTTTCGTTCCGCATATGTTTTTTTTCCACAATTCCGACATTCTTCTTTTTATATTTTATATATAGATACATCTGTATGTTTTCTTTTCTTAAAAATAACAACGAAAATAAAGTAAATAGTTTTTTTTCCATTAGTCACCACCATATGTAAAGTTGGGTTGTTTCTGTAATTATTTGTATAGGAAAATGGACAATTTCTTTTGTACATATGATTCATTATTCAATCCAAAGCCCTTGTTCACTCTAATGTAATCAAATCTGTTAGTTTACACATTGACAGATTTATTATATTTTAATTATTATAAAAAATCGCAGGTACTCGAACTATAATAAATAAATCAATGATTTTTCATCTACTAATTGCCAAACGTTTCATCTCTTTACATATCATATTTTAAGTTCATTTTTCGTGTCGGTCTGTATGTTTACGATAAACTCGAAAACCGATGGACCGATTTTAATTTTGTTTTGACCGTTATATAAAGCATTATCCTGGGAGTACTTTAGGTTTAGGCTATCATCACGCTAAATCCTGGAAACTGCAGTTATTGTTAGCTACAATTCTATAACAAACTAGGCCCGACAACGAACGGGATTCACGTGATGATCCCCTGCTTATTTTACATTTTCACTCATTGCTCATTTTACTTTTTAACCGACTTCAAAAAAGGAGGAGGTTCTCAATTCGATCAGTATGTATTTTTCTTTTTTAATGTATATTCACCGATTAATACTTAGGAATTGCTGCACCGATTTGAAAAATTTTCACTCCGTTGTCCGTTGTGTTCAGGTAGATGTCGGATTGGTTTCATATATTTTTTTCTTAAATCGGTTCAGCAGTTTTTTTTCAGTTTAGTAATCAAATATCAAGAAAGAAGGCGGTTAATAACGTTCACACTACGTATTGTAAAGCCACTAAAAAGTAAAAAATAAAAAACTTTTTATAAAAAAAAAACTCATTTAAAAAAGCCACTAAAAAACGAAAATAAAAAACTTTTTATAAAAAACCTCATTTAAAAAGTTAATAAAAAATCGAAATTAAATAAAATTTTGAGGTAGGCGCCAATTTAATAAAATAAAAGTAGATAATATATAAAAAGTTTTAGTAATTAAATTGGCGCCGACCGGACCTGAAGATTTTATTATTTTCATCTTTTTAGTGGCTTTTTTTAGTTTTTTTTTATAAAAAGTTTTTTATTTATAATAATATATAGCCTGTGTTATTCGAAAACAAGTAGGATTTTAAAATCGGTTCAAAAGTCTCTTAATTTACCTGTGACAAACAAACACAACACTTTTCCTCTTTATAATATTGGTAGGTAACTATAATATAGCTGATAACCTATGCAGTACCCGACGCTTCCACCATTTAAAGAAAGATTCTTCACAAACGACACACTATACCGTTTTATACCCGAGACCTACGCCTCTTTATAATATTATAAATGAATTAAATTTGCCAGTTCAACAGTTGAAAAGACTTTAGAATAGCAGAGATTGTCGATATTTCGTCAGGGCCGGCGCAACCCACTGTGCATTTGCACAGGGCGGCAAATTCTTTGGGACGGTAAATTGCTGCTCTTTCCTCATTAACTAGGTAACGAAAAATTCAAAATCACTATAGTAGATTCTATGTCTAGATACGTAATGGGGCTTATTACAGCGAGTGATGACAGCATGTAAAATTGAGCGATAGCGAGTTTTTACAGTCACACGAGCCGTAATACCATTACGTACGAGACATAATATATGGTATTTTTGCCATACCCACTATAAAATACCTACTTCTCACGTCATTTTCAAAAAAGTCTGACAGTTCATTTGCGTCGCCATCTTTCCTCCCAGTGTGCCGCGAAATTCGTGCAAGTAAGTAAACAGGCGCACGCAAGCGTACGCAGGCGTATAGAGCGGATAAACAGAAGTCGCTATAGCAACCGTTATTTTCTGCGCTAGTGCAGAAAGTAAACCATTTTCCGCATACATGCCTGTTAAATGGGTCATTATTGGCCGCTTTACATACATCGAAAGTAGCTATTTTGTAGTGGGTATGGAAAAAAACTGTATAGAAGCGGCACAATTTAAAAAATGAATCAATTCGATGTAGAAAAAAATGTGTGTATAAAATTTAAGCGCAAAGTTGTTTTGTTGCTCTTACACGAATTGCTGCGTTCGCTTAAAACAACGCAAATGTGGCAGAACGCTTTGATTTATTGCTGGTTACTAAAATTTGACACTTTGATACTGATGTCCGAACATTTATTGCGGATCCGGAACAATAATACATCCTCATTATCTGGGAAAAGATATACAAAATGAATTATAATACATTTACTAGAAAATAATATTAAGACAAATATGATTTCAGTGGCAAAAATGGCAAAATATTTGTACACCTGATATTAGTCATGTATGTATAGAGAGTAAATGTCCGAATAGGGGGAGGCAAACGCACACTTTGCACATCAGGGAGGCAAAATTTATAACGTCGGTCCTGTATTTTGTTGTTTATGTAACGTTTCTATGACGTTATCTATTACAAACTCCCAGTTTCCAGATTCTAGTCCGAAAACTGATGAAAGAATTAGATTTTCAATTTTTTTTTTAAAATAAAACTAGGGTGCGGTTTTATGAAACCACGGTGCAATAAGTGAAAATATATTACTATAATCCTAAATGCTTTCAACCCGAAATCTCCGAGAGTACATAATTTTGTTTATCCTGATCAATATGAAGACGGACGTAAGAATCCAGATTCTATCGTTGGTGGTCAATGGGTATTTGATCTGTTGCTCGACTGAATATTCGTACGATATTAGTTATGTAGACGTAACATATAGTTTATGAACATAACGTCGCTGCTTCTCGGTGAGTACTGGTCTGGTCGACTACCATCACACTTGTATGCAGTAACTTGGACAATATAAGTATGAACATACGAGTATACAAATGAATGCAAAGTTTGCATTTGTGTTAGAAACACCCATCGAAATGACGTAACAATATGATGCAACAATGGAACAATTAATTTTTCAAACTTATGTCACCGTCGGGACTCTAACCTGAAACTTCCACTTTCGCGGTGGCTGAGTTGACAATTACTCTACAGTGACGCGTTTTTAAACAATCAATTATTTCCTAATGAAGCAATTTGACACTGAAATATCACTACCTGCGAGAGCTGATTTAAACTAGGTACTACTGTAGGTTGTACCACCTCACATGCGGGAGCTAATATCTCGGGTGAATCTAAGATGAAATATCCATTTTTAATTATAACCTTGAGTCATAGAATGTTTTTCTATTTTATCAAGGCGAATTAAATCGGAAAATCTCTAATCTTTTGGTTGATTAGCACCATATATATAATATTATACAGAACATTTAAACGTCGCTGTTTTTCGATGAATACTGGTCTAGTAGATCACTTTAAAATATGAATTGGTACCCGGTCCAAACAACTCTGACTGTAGGTAGCCTTCAATACAAATTGAAACGTCAGTTTTCTTATGTTTAAGCTGCAAACATTTAAAAAGCAACTTTGCCGTCGTAATAAAAGCTTATTGGATTCTTTTTTCGAATGACAACAAAATGCCAACTACATAAAAGAATTTTCTACACGATATGTAAATATATTCAAGATATAAATATTTAATGCCGGTTTGAATGTAAGGATTCGTTTTTGGAGAACCGTGTTTTCGGTTTCTGTATCTTTGCTTCATGAATGTTGTGTGAAAGGTAAGAGCATGCGCATGATGTGCTGGCGCAGAACACTAAACAAATGTACAGCTCGTCCCGCGGTGGTGTTGGTCTGTGTTCAACTACATGTGTACAATGACCTGCCTAAAACACACTTGCAACAGTTGGTATTAATTTTCAAGAAGATAAAAATCCATTTATGCTGGGTTTCTGATACGACTTTCAGCTTTAAATCTAGGTTTAAAAATGTCATTTGTTTTCTCTCCATTTAGGTAGTTGAAAACAAATGACATTCTTATCATCTGGGTTTTTTGGCAGATTTTTCCCAGAAAGTTATAACACAATTCAAAAATCATAGAAATTCAAGGACTTTGCGTACTAAATACACTTTAAACCAATGTAGTATGGTTAAAGGAACACTATGTTCAAATTGTAATCAGATGGACATTTATTTTTATTATTATTATTAATTGCATTCTTAAATCTAGATTTAAAACTGAAATTCGTATCAGAAACCCAGCATTAGTGATGAATATCGACCAGAAGGTTGAGCCATTGTATCAAATTATTTGTGTGCTGTTTTAATAGTAGTCAGATTTTGGCGCCCAACCTGGGAACAAGAGCAGGTTTAATCTGAATGACCTGGTCGATTTTTATGAAGTCACAGGATAGTGTTAGTGGAGGTCCATCAGTAAAGTATAGTACAATAATTTTATATACATATTTCAGTGCAGCGGGATATTCCCTGCTGCCCACTCAAATACTTGCAACAGTTGGTATTAATTTTAAATGGGAAAAAATAAAACCCAATTGGCTGAAAGTGTTTTTACAGAAAGTGTAGTTTGGAAAAAACATTCTCTGATCAAACTGTTTACGAGGGCGTTGTTTTTAGTAGCTTTCATGCATTTTGGCGCCCACATTGGGGAACTTCATGATCTGTTTTCTAGAAAATGAACTTATGTTGTGATTCTACATTTTGTAAACTCTATACTTAAGCTCTATTTTATTTACATATTTTTATTTATTTATTTATCAAGTGTCCAACTCCAGGTAAAAATGAGGTTATGTTAGCCGGGTTAATTTAATATTTTTTAAATAGACGTGTTTCCATCGTCAAATTTAACAAAAAAATTGAGGTTTTTGTCTTATATAAGTTTAAATGGTTATAGAGCAAAATTACAGAATAGACATATAAGAATCTTCGTTTTAAGGACAACACGTGTACAATTGCAGGTGAAAATGAGGTTATGTTTCCATCGCTATTTGAGCTGGGTTAATTTATGGTTTTTAAAATCTGCTTTAATATTTCCATTGTCAAATTTAACAAAAAAAAAATTAGGCTATGTAAGTTTTTACTGTTAGACATAATATGTTGTAGAGTAAAATTACAAAATAGACATATATCAAAACCTTAATTTTAGGGACAATACGAACGTATTTCTATTCGTTTCAAAACATTTAATATTTTTTGGCAGGGCTATCTGAACACGAAACAACATAGATACACACTATGCTCGAGTAAGTTCAATGAAGGTGGCAACAAAATATACCGGGTGTCACGTCGACACCAAACCTGTGACATAACAATAATAGTTCATTAGGTGATCTGCAACTGCACACGTAAGTCTATTTTCTGGTAGTAAAGGTACCTGTGTGTTAAATATAATATAGTCGCACGTTATATGCAATATTAAGGTCTTCTAGTCCTTTGGCAAGCTATAGGTAAGGTTCCATTTTGACGTAAAACTACGTCTTTCCCGACGGTATATGGGGGGGGGGGGTAAAATGATGCATTACAAAATATGTGTGACCGTGACTACCATAGTTACGTCATAATTTGTGTTTTGTATCATGTATGTCATGTTGATATTTTTTTACAGGTGTGACGTCATTTTATGGGGAGCGTGTCGATCGAGTTTCCCCCTCAACGCACATGTTGTACTTCACTACCCGCCAGCCAATCGGTTTCGGTTTCCAGCTAGCGGCTCATTTCCCCCACTCCTGAGGAGGGTCTGATGCTTTAGAAAGAAATTACTTCCGTCGCGCGTCTAAAGAAGTTTCACTTCAAAAATATTTGTTTTCTTTCTTCCGCAATATTCCAGACGGTACGGGACGGCCGCTATATAAAACGTGTATGCGAGGGACAAGGGAAAAGGGGCACAGCGGTGGTGGTGCGCGCCGGAACGAGGGGTGTAGAGCGGCGGGCACCTGGTGGATGCGAAGAGAGCTAATGCACCGCGCGCGGGGCTCAACTAGACCAGACGCCCACGCGACGCGGTACGGCCAACATCGATCCGTAGCTCCGGCAGCTCCGTCGCACAGCCAACTTTCTCACTTACTCATCATTCTCTCTCTCGGTTCTGTTCAATCATTGGTCCGGCTTCAGCAGATGATAACGTCTATGACGTGATACGTTATAATTTATTATTAGACAAACAAGTCATGACAATAAAAACAGGTCCGAACAACATATCACTGACTAGAAACAATGTTTTACAGTCGAGTGTTCGTATAGTTCGCCCGGCGGCGGCCGAACTGTATATGTACCTACTCATTCATAAACTTGAGCTCCAGGTGCAAAGCTATATAGGTACTTAATATCACTGACTGGAGTCGGACGTGGTACATGTATACCTTTGCTCATTCAAAAACTTGATTTTCCCATTCAAAAACCTGCTTTCCTGATACAGATTTTTTGTCGAACGTTGTTCATACAGTTCAGCCGTTGCTGGCCGAACGGTATACTTTACCCATTCACAAAAGAGTTTCAGATGCAGAATTACATATCGATGTTTGAAATCACGGTTAGTCGGACGGTGTTCAAACAGTTCAGTCGTCGCTGGTCGAACTGTATAAAATAATTGAAGTTATACTCTTTAGCGAAGGTTTCTAGTGAATAGGAATGACCTCGAGTCAAAAATTTATGAAACGCTCATAATGTAACGCTGACGGGCATTGGCGTAATTAGGATTTTTTGGCCTGGTCGTAAAATATTGCAAAAGCCCCTCCCCCACGAATCAGGCTAGAAGCTAATAGTTTAAGAGAGCTAGTGGCATCAACACATACCCATTTTAACACAGCTGGAAACATGCAAAAATGTTAGGTTAGATCTCCCCAAGGAAGGAATGGCCGGTATGGCTAAAGGACGTCGGTGGGGTGAGCACCCTTGAACTTTTAAAACGGGGAAAAAAGTGGAAAATTTTACTCATTTCAACAAAGCTGAAATTTGCAGTGGTGATAGTTAATACTATCCTAATGTTGATACTATCATAATGTTGATACTATCATAATGTTGATACCGGCCATTCCTTCCTTGGGGAGATCTAACCTAACGTTTTTGCATGTTTCCAGCTGTGTTGAAATGGGTATGTTGTCGAGGCCACTAGCTCTTAGACTATAACGCATTTCACGCCGACACAGTATTTTATATAAAGTCACCTACAAAAAAATTCATAAAATTTTTTTTAGTAAGTATCTATTTTCAAAATAGAGAAAATCCAACTGCTAACTAATTTTTTTTTTTTATTTTCACTTTAATGGCCGCAGAGAATGTAATTTTTTTGTAAAACGACCCGTGGAACACATCACTTTATCTGTATGCCAAATTTCAACTTCCTACGACTATCGCTTATAAGTTACAGGCCTACGACAGACTAGACAGACGGAGGGAAACTTCATCATATAATTTAATAAGGGTTCCACTTTTTACCATTTTGTTACGGAACCCTAAAGGCCTAAAACAGATGTCAACAACTACGATCACTGTTTGCTGGACAGGTTTCATACAGTTCGATCATTATGTTTTTCATACGCTAATTATTTATTCTTGTTTTAAAATTAATTATAAAACATTGTAACTCAAAAAAACTAATTTACATTATTATTTATATGTTGTTTGACTCTAGTACGGTTGATAACACATTGAAAAGGGTTATTGGAAAGCAGCCTATCGCATGCTGTGATTTAATTGTGACAAATTACTTAATATAGAATGATTTTTTCTATATTGAAATGTAATATTATATTGTAATTGGCTGATCTTCCAATAACCCTTATCATTACCATTTATCTTAGTACAAAACTATAAACACTCACTTATACAAAATTGTATATTATTTAAGTTTTTGTCAAGTTATGTGAAATTTCAAAGAGGAAAAGTTTTCTAATTTTAAAAAGATTTTTTCCAACAGAAATTACTTTTGATGCAAACATCCAAGAAGTTTTCTAATGAGGTAAAGCAATTCAAAAAATATATATTATAAAGTTAACAAGTTTAAAATTTTTAGTTGAATAGGTTTTTACTCTCAGGTAAAAGAAAATAAAACAAAATTTAAAAAATAACATATTTCATTTTTTATAAAATCATTACATTTTAAGTAGGTATACGCGGCTGAATATGTGGTTTGATCTGGAAATAATTATTGGTATAAAGATAAAACCAACGGCATTCGATTGTAAAAAGTATCATGTATAACATATCAAAAGTTTCCCAAAATATTCTGAGTGAAAATACGTCATTTTTTCAAAATGGCGTCCGAAACGACACTATCACTGTCAATTATTGAAATTCTGACTACCCTTTTACAATTGGCGAAATTACATCCCTTATCATTATTGTTCCTCTTGAAATTACCTTTCGGATGATACCAAATTTAACCGGATGTAACTAATGGAAGGGGTACTAATGTTATTCGATTTATTTCACGTAACTGCCTACAGTATAAAAAAAGGAATATTTATTGAATATTGATGAAATTTTGCAAAATTGTTCGAAATGCATGTATTTCACAGTACAAAACCTTTGAGCACGTTATTTCCATTATTTTCCATTTACACTAAGTTTTTCTCCGATTTTCCTATACGCTCGCGTTGCATCTAAGATAATAAACTTTGCCGTTTTATCACACTAGTGTGTTTTGAAAACACACCTACCTGTTAACTAACCCATGCATTATACCTACACGCATGTAAAGTCGCTATTTTAAAGTGGGTATGGCAAAAACATTATTTGTTTACGGAATGAGGAATAATGTGCACTGTTCAAAATGATCAAATTCTGACAGAACGACGCCATTAGAGATAGTCAAGTGTAATTTTGTAAACAAACTTATCACCAAAGTTTAGGAAATGAGCTTTGCAAACCGACAAATCAAGGAGAGGATAAGATCAGATATAATATGTGAATACCCTGTCGGAGTCTTTTGTGCGAAACACTCAACCTACACTTGTTAGCTTGAATGCATAATTAAGTAACACACACACACACATACTGTAATTAACTGCAAATTTAACACAAGAGTTGTTAGTTTAAAATTTTCGCATAGTAAGCAGTTTAACTGCTCAATTTTCAATACATATAAAATATCAAAAAGGTCAATGTGCTCAAAACATAGATACTGCAAAAGAGTTCCGTAAAATTTTTACATCGACTATGTTTGGATGTATGTTGACAGTGATCGGTATAGTAAAATTTATAGTATGATGTAACAAAAATGACATATTTATGTACTATTAAAAGGATCGAAAACGAAATGCCCAAAAAATAGAAGTTGCAAAAAAATAGTGTAAAATTAATTAAAGATGTAATGTTTGGACATTTGTTGTCATTACAGTATAATTTATAGATGTATAGAATAGTAAAATTTACGATATAGAGTAGTAAAATTAGAAGTAAAATTACGCGTAAAATTACATGTAAAATTACACTGTATAAATTTATTACATTATTTGAACCATTTGCAGTAGGCAAAATTAAACGGTAATAACTATTGCATTTTTTACACCTACGAAAGCCTGTAAAGCTTACATTACATGCGTAAAATACTGTAGATACACTGTATACAAATATTTCTATTATTTACACAGTGAAAGTGAATAGGTATGACATGCAAAATGTTCACCGCACGTTATTCATTTTTGCAGAAATCATGTTTTTTATATACAAAATAGATACAGGTAATAATAAAATGACCGTAATTTTACCTAATCATAACCTACTGTAATTTTATGTAGCGTAAAATTACATTACGTATGATGTAAAATGTAGTATAAAATTATTTCGTAATGTTCGAAAACATGTTCGCAAAAAATAAATTTCACCAATACAGTCAATAATTTGCCACAAAAATGCAGCTGAGTTGTACGTCGTAAAATAATGGTCCATAGCACGCAACGTAACTTACGTAACGTATCCACAAAAGAAAACAAGTTCATATAAAAAAGAATATATTCAACAGAATTCTCATTGTACTATACAGTATATAGTACGTTCAATTTATGAATACGACTTCGCTACAGTGAAACTTCTAAAAGTTGGAATACCTACATTTTGTAATATAAATCGAACTTAAACTTTATTTTATATAGTGGGTGTAATTTCCAATTGTTAACAATATATAGATGTAAATAAAACGAGACCTCTGTCAGTAACTTCGTTGTCGTGCAGATTTTTATGAAATTTTCTAGTATTTTGTATCATACGTGGACAGGAGAATACGTACCCAGTTATTTTGTCACTCAAAAACGACTGATTCGATTTTTATAAACCTTAGTTCACTATCCAAACTTAAAGGACTGTACTTCAAGTTTGGGCGCTAATAAATAATGCGCCAAATTTCATCAAAATCGGTCCAGTCGTTTCATATTGATATCGCAACAGACAGACAAAAATCCTGGAAACGTGTTCTTCTCTATTTTTAAACGTTTGGATACCGATTGATAGTATGCCAAATTCCACAAAATAATTTCGATCAATTTTCGAGTGATGCCGATACAAGCAAACAGACGAGTTCCCGTCAAAACCGACATTAAGGCGAACAGAGCCGCGGACCAGAGCGTCTAACAATATGTAAACTCACAGTTTTGACACCAATCATGCGCAGGGACGCGCGCCTAGTTTGCTCAAAGAACGTATATAGTACCTATAGGTAGGTACATTGTTGTATAAGGTTTACAACGTAAACCTTAAACTGCCTTGTGCTGTCGTTCATGTAAACTTTACAATTTACATGAACGGCAGCACGCAAAGGACTCAAGTTGTGCTGCGTATAAAAAACTTATGCGAAGTCTTATCATGGACTGTAGTGCGGTGAACTAGAACGGTACACACAGATTATACAGCCTGTTCAAGTTATTCGGTTAGATTATAAACAGTTATAAGTAGATTGAAAGTCAATTAACCGGAATATAAGTATTTTAAGTAAAAAACTTTAGCTTCGTTTTTTTGTTCGTTCGGTTACATATTTCAAGGTCGCGTCACATCCAATCGAAGATTCTCGTACCTATACCTATCTATAAATCGAGAAACGAAGTGTTTTTGGCGTGACATCGATAGCGGAATTTTTCTAAAGTTGCAGTTACCGCGTTACCTTGGAATCGCAAAATAGTACGTTGTGCCATAAGGGAGGAAATTTTATACGCGGGAGATGTAGTAATTTCCTCCCGTGTTACGCATATTATTTTTTCTCCTGCCAGGCCGAAAGTTCGCAAAATTGAAAAAAAAAATTATTAAAATTATTATTTTTATTTTACTCTTAAAATTACTAATATTATTAAAAAATAATTTTAAAGGAAATAATTTTAATGTGTAGGAGACAGAAGTAGGTGCGTGAGAGCCGTCATAAGTATTATTGCGCACGCGCACTTGTCCGTACCACGGGAATAAAGAGCGACTTTGTTCCCGCATGGCAGGGACGAAAGTACGAACTTTCGGCCTAGGTAGGAGAAAAAAGAAGTATCACTTCTAAAAACGGAAACCTTATAGTGCGACTCCGTTGTCCGTCCATCTGTCTGTCACAGGCCGAAAATATGTCTAAAATTTTGAAAAATCAGGCTTATAAAGAGGTCGGAAAAAGATTAAAATTAAAAAAAGTCAGGTGGGTCGCGGGACACCTAACAGAAGCTATGCTTCTTACGCATTGTATATAAAATCGAATTTATGACAAAAACTATAGAAACTGCGTTCTACTCTTTCGTGACGTGGCGTTTCACTTTTTCTGTGTTAAGTCCGCATTTTAAACGTGCGGTAAGAAGCATAGCTTCAATAATTTTTAATAATTTAGGTTCATAATTATAAAAGCGTGGGTCGTGATTAATAAACTATAATTAAGTTTACAACCCACGCTTTTATAATTATGAACCTAAATTATTAAAAATATTTTTTTCTTTTTAGTCTTTAAAAAGTTTTTTTACTATTTTTCATAGCTGTTCACTTTCTGTGACGTCCTGTAAAAGCGAGAGAATTGAGTAGGTACACGTAGTACGTTTATATGTACGCTGGCAAGTTACTGGCTGATGATAACATCTGCATACATTTGACGTTTATTGCAGCGGAATTAAAACATTATACCCTACTTATAGAATTAAGTGCCAACTTTTCAGCCTGTTCCCACCCCGTATTTCTATACTCCATGTTGCACAGTTAATGACTCAACAACTTGCACGCCTGTCAAATTTCATAAACCGGATACGGTCGAACATTGTGGAAAAAAATATGAATTCACCGTGAATTTTTTCACCCTCTTCCAAATGTCCAATTGACGTGAATCTTTGCAGTCATATTTAGTATTGATGACAATACAATATTCTAATATTTTGGCTATAATAAGTTAAAAAATGAAAATAAAAAACTCGTTGTGGAAGTGAAGGTGTTGATAGTCGTAAAACGTGCCTTCAGGCGTTTAAAATTTAAATCTTATATTAATAATTTAAAATATGATTACAATAGAATTATCGCTAGGCACTTGGTAAAACACGATTCAATAAAATAATTACAATTGAAAACAAACAAACAAACAATTGAAAACAAACAATTGAAAAATTCTACGCACATTTATTAATTAATTAATTAAACGTATCTCCAGTCGTTTAAAATTTAAATAGAAGTTATACCTATAATGACTGAAAATTCGAAATTAAAAATATATAGATAGATATTAAAAATCATTGTATTGTCATCAAGACTACGCACGGCTGCTAAGTTTCGCGTTAATTGGACATTTGGAAGGGGGTGAAAAAATTCATTGACTAGAGTGAATGCGTATTGTTTTTGTTCGACCGTGTTTTGAACACTCTGTAATGCACGGTCTGTTGAAATCAGCTTTATGATATTTAATTGCACTGTTTATTTTTATTCCCAACAATAATTTACTCATGAGACTCCTTCAATTTATGCTATGTAAATAGCAATGCAATATTTTTGTATTTTCAATGGAATAACAATTTGTCGAGCGTAAAAAATGTATCAACATTTTCCTGTTTCCATTATTCCAAACTATCGTACAGAAGTACCTAATATCAATACTAGATAATAATAAAACTGTAAAGAGAGGTATTAAAAATTCAAAAAATTTAAAAAATTTAAAAATAATTTTCTTAAAAAATTACCTAGATAATGATGTTGGTTTTAGTTCTTTCAAAATAGCAGTATTCCATATAATCCGCATATTCCATATTACCCAAATCTCCTCTATACTTTTTTATAATGAAAATATATGGGTATTGGATAACAATTTGATTTTATAAGATAAATGAAATTTATTCATTCCCATAACAACGAATACAATTATTTGTGTTTAACATAGACATACACATTTTTTGAATATTCGGTTAATCTTTTTAATATTAAACAACAAATTTTCGTAGGACCTGGCAGTCTTGAACCTTGTGTGAGGCATTGTATTAACTTCCCATTGGAAGTTATTGTAATGGGTTCGAAAATCGAAATCAAAAAGGAAAAAAAATTTTTATGTTTCAAGGTCACTACACTATTTTTACACTACTTTTAGAAAGATGTCTGTGTGTGTACGTATGTACGTACGTACGTATATATGTGTCCATTTCTTTCTAAGACGAAATCTCGAGAATGAAAAATGATATCGACTACGTTGGGGTGCCAATCGACGCGTATTAATGTAACTATGATCTGAAAGAATTTTTTTCAAAATCGGTTCAGCCGTTCTTTTTTCTTAACCAAATAACCTCCAAAAAAGTAGATTTTATACAATATCTCGCGAATAAAAAACTATATCGACTTCGTAAGGGTGTCAATCGAGGCGTGTTAACGTCATTTTGATCCGACATAAATTTTATAAAAATCGGTTCGGCCGTTTTTTTTTTTTTAATTATTGTTAAAAATAAATAATAATTATGTTTTAATGATTAAAATGATTACATTTCTGTGTAATATCTAATTTAATTATTATTATTAAATATTTATCAAACTGGGAAGTTCGTCGTGTGGACCTCAAGGGTCGCACTTTAGTCCTAATAACCGACCCAACCCACGGCTTGTTTAATATTGGTCTTGATGAGATAGTTTGTTATTTTCCAGAGAAAAATGTAAAGAAAAAAAATTATTAAGCTGAAATTTAGGTTAAGAAAATTCAGTATCTGAGTGGGCAAAATATAACGAGCATAAGTTGTTCCTTTTCTGCGGCCTACATTTTGTTGAGATGATAAATTATATTTTCTTTACAGCTTCTTCTTCATCCCGTTCTTCGAATATTGGATGTTATGCGGTGCGGCTCATTGATTTTATTTCTTTTTATTACCAATTTAAATAACATAATAATTCAAATATTATTTTTACGTTCGCGAGTTTCTACAAAATAACACATAATCAATTTTAATTAGGATTTCGTAAACTACCGCAGCCCTATTATTTGCACCGTTCTATCTGTCTATATGTCAGTCTGTTCAAGTCTTTAAACTATAATGAAATCTACACGCTAATAATCTAAGCTGTCGAGCGTCTATAACCCACAATCTATACGGTAATGAAATTGACATATTATGTAAGTATTGATGAATGATGGTCCAAATACAGGCAAATGCTAATTTTTTATTAAATTTATTTATCTACTAGTAACCCGGTCCGGCTACGCCCGGGTACTATAAATTCATAATTTATTATCCCCCCCGCGATAAATTCCCTCTTGCAAAAATCCCTCCCCCGCGAGCCGTTCCGGTTCGGCTTCGCCCGGGTGCTATGAATTTATGATTTATTATCCCCCGGCGCGACCCGGGCGAAGCCGGACTGATGCTGTTTATAATATTAGTAGGATTCCACCAATACGCTAAAATGCAAGAAAATTGCAGAGTTAGGTTTTGTTACTATCCCACAGGAACTATACATTTTTCCGGGATAAAATGTACCCTATATGTCCTATTCCAAGATCTAAAGTAACTATATACCAAATTTCAGGAAAATCCGTTCAGCCGTTACTAGTTGAGTGGTAACAAACATACCTGCACACACACACACCTACACACACGAACTTTCGCATTTATAATATTAGTAGAGATTTGTTAATGTATATAAAAAAATGACAAGTGGCATAGTAATTACGATTGTGCCGCAACCGAAAACGTTGAACTACTTCTATAATGACGTCACATCTGTAAAAAAATATTAACATTACACACAATGATACAAAACACAAACTATGGCGTAAGTAACTATGGTAATTCGCGTCACATATTTTTTGTAACGCATCATTTTACCCCCTATACAGTGTGTAAACGGTTTTACCACGAACATAGGGAAAATAACATTGAGAACATTTACAATTTTGTAATAGGCTATGGACCATAAGATCTATGTAAATATGTAGTGGATTGCATAGAAAAAATAGTACAAGATTAGCTTGGAACCTGCTAAATAAAAAAAAAACAAAGCATCTATATATTACATATTTACATTTGTTCTTATATAGCCCATGACCTACTAGAAAATTATGTTCTCAATGTTATTTGCCCTATGTTCGGTAAAACCGTTTACATCCTGTATATTGCCGGGAAAGACGTAGTTCTTTGTCAAAAAAAAATGTAGGACGCCCCAATTATTTCGCAAGGTAATGCAAGTTTTAAGTCACTTAAAATTTGTCCATCTTCCTAATTGTTTCAGTTAACAATAATTTATACAATTGACCCCATATTTACCTTTGAAAAAAAAAAGACTAGGAATTTGTGTGGTTAACTTAATTTACTTTGTAATTTCAAAGCACAGATTTACGTGGGCTTTGTTTGATGAAGTTAACAAGTTTTTCTTTCAGTTTTAAAACGTTTATTATTATTCATATTTTTAATGTTACATAAATCTAACAATAAATTTGATTAAGTGGCTATTAAGTTTCTGAAAAGAAGAATAAGAAGATGAAGACGGAAGTTATTACATAATATCCATTGTGTGAGGCAACTGTCTTGTGCCAGTGTTGCCGTTCAGAAAAGAAATAGTCACCGATCTATAATGCCGAGCCGTTTGTTTCGTTTATACAGGGTAGTGATTTTTGAAGTGAAAACTTCCTTAGGCGCGTTGGGCATTCTTTGCCTGTGTAGTGAAATAAAGTGAACCGTTTGCATTCGCACGTTCGCGTTCGCACGTTCGCGGTCGCACGTTCGCGTTCGCAGTCCGAACTTCGAGTGTGACGCGGCTGACATACTTATACTTATCATAAAAACGGTACGCAGTATAGTTGCACCGATAGCGTGATTAGCAACGTCTTTGCGTTGTATGCATAGGAACCTTGGTTCGAAACCTGATGACACCGTAGAATTTTTGGTGTTTTTCTAATTTTGTTTTGTTATATTCTTTCTTTGACAATAATTATAATTTTTTTTAAACCAAGGTGGAATAAATTAAAACGATAATTTTTACATGATAATATTTATTTATATATTTTTTTATTCATAAAATTTAATTGTAGGTATGGGCCGATTTATATATATGTATGATTAAACTGTGTGGTTAAAAAATTATATATATATTTTAAAATTAAAAAATCTGAAGTTTTCACTTCTGTCGTGTGGTCATAAGCACACACCCATTTTTTTTTTGTATTTTAATAGGAATGGTTAAAGATACAAGGTCGGTTAAATTAGAGAAAAGTTGCGCTTTTTCATGACGATTGAGAATCTGAAAAGAAATCCAGGATATTTGGATTTGTTCCTGATTTATCACGATTGATTTCTCAATAATAACAATTTTTTTTGAAACCACAATTTTTAGTTTTTTCGTGATAAATCAGGAACCAATCAAAATATCCTGGATTTCTTTTCAGATTCTCAATCGTCGTGAAAAACCGACCTTGTATCTTTAAACGTTCCCAAGATACCAATGATGAGCATCGAAAAAATCAGCACCCTGTATATTTAATTAACCGACTTCAAAAAAAGGAAGTTATCAATTCGACGTGTGTATTTATAATTTTTTTTTGTTTCTTCAGCCTTAACTTATCGAAGGGATAACCAATTTGACTGATTTCGGCTTCATTGTGTTCAGGAAGATGTCGAGGTTGTCCTATAGAATTTTTACTTAAATTGAATCAGTAGTTTTTCTTTCTAGTTTGGTAATCAAGAAAGAAATCAGTCAATAACGAGCAAACTACGTATTGCAAAACCACTAAAAAGTGAAAATTAAACCTTCTTATAAAAAAATTGAACCGTCGAGTCACTCTATTGGCTGGCATTTTTTATTTTTAGTTGACGCTTTTCCCTCGCGGTGGCAATATAATATGATGCGACTCCATCTTTTGTTAAATCTGTATTGAAACAACTGCTGCTTCAGTTCTCTGAATATTTCATAACTAACAGAGAGAGTGCTGTGTTTACATAAAAGAACATTTTAATTGCATGAAAACTTTTTATGGAGAATTTCAAACTACATTATCAAAATAAAACTTTTCCATTGCTCAAATTGATTTACCTGACGTGTTTCTGGAAAATGCATTTACATAAATGGTGAACAAGTCACAGCCATCCGTCGTAACTATGGCTTCAAACAGTGCTGATAAAAATGGGGTAGTTTTGCGATGACATTTATTTTTTGCTATACCCACTACAAAATAGCTACTTTCGATGCATGTATACCGGCCTGTATTGGGTCATTTAACAGGCAGATAGGCAAAAGTGTTTCCAAGTGCGGTAAACAAACGGTTGCCATAGCAACTTCTGTTTATTCGCTCTATCCGCCTGCGATTACATACTCACGACCTTCACGGCCTACCTTAAAAGTAAAGATGGCGACGCAAATAAACTGTCAACATTTCTTTAAAAATTACGTGAAAAGTAGGTATTTTGTAGTGGATATGGCAAAAAATACCATATATATATATATATATATATATATCGTGCGTAATGGTATTAGGTATGGCTCGTGTGACTGTAAAAACTCGCGCTGTCACTCGTTTTTACATACTGTCGTCACTCGTCAGTAATATACCCCATTACGCATCAAAATCGATATCTGTCGTACACACAGAACGCAAATGCACACCTTTAATTTGATACAATATCTGTACACGTCATAATACAGTATAAGCGTGACACCAAGACACAAGGACAGAAGGACACACACGATTTCAATTAAAAGCATTTAAACATCGATGTGACGAAAAATCGTGCTAAAAACGAACGGTTATATATGTCACCATATTTTAAGGACAAAGTCATGAACTGTTGGCGTAACGGATAAGTTGCACGCCTTACAATTAGAGAGTCGGGGGTTCGAGCACGGGTGCAGTCAATTTTTGCTAATTTTTAAGGTCCCAATTTGTGTCGAAACGTTCATCAGTAAGAGTTAAAATAAATTTTGTTATTCTGTCCCGTTTCTCTTAAAATAATTAATATTTAGGTACTTAAATGAAAACTACCACATAGAGCTTTTAGCAGAGACGTGTCGGCATTTAAAACAGTGATTTTTTTACCTGTCGCACAGACCTGTATTAAACACTGTACCCTGCAGTAACATATTAAATATAAACACTCCTCATTGTGTCACCCTCTTGAGACGACTCTGACCTTGCATACAAAGGGTTAATTAGAAGTAAGTACGCCTACCTGGCTGTTTCTGGTTGCCATGGCAACTGTGAAAGTGTGAATATGTTGAATTGTATAAGATGCGAAGGTTGTTGTCATATTAAATGATTTAAGCTGGATGGTAAATTTAATTATTTAAGCGTGTACGAGAAACACAGCCTCCAAGTTATAAATAGACTCTTAATGTACAAAAATAATGTCACAGAAATACTAAGATACGTGCTTATACCAGGATGATTCAGTTTTAACATTGAATATTTTGTCGTTCTGATTCTGAAAAATATAACAAAAATCATCTCACTCGTTTCTTAAGTTTAAGATACAAGATGTTAAAGCTTATAAAAATAAATAATTTTTTTAACATATCTTCCGCAAATCGAACAAAATTTTGCATTCATAGATATAGATAAATACCTACTCTATTCTTCAAAAAAAGTTTAGCTCTAAGTTTCTATTGGTGAATAATATTAAAAAAAAATCAAATACTTTATTTTTCAAAAAAAGTTTAGCTGTAAGTTTCTATTGGAGAGTTAAAAAAATCAGTCAAATAAATACTCTATTCTACAAAGAAAAGTTGGCCTCTATTAGAGAATTAAAAAAAATCAAATAGTCCTACTCCATTTTTCAAAAAAATGTTTAGCTGTAAGTTTCTATTGGATAGTTAAAAAATCAGTCAAATACTCTATTCTGCAAAAAAAAGGTCAGCTCTAAGTTTCTATTGGAGAATTAAAAAAAAATCAAATACCTAGCTACACTATTTTTCAAAAAAGAAGTTTAGCTGTAAGTTTCTATTCGAGAGAAAAAACCAGTCAAATACTCTATTCTTCAAAAAAAAGTTTGGTTCTAAGTTTCTATTGGAAAATTTAAAAAAAATTAAATATGTACTCTATTTATCAAAAAAAAGTTAAGCTTTAAGTTTCTTTTGGAGAGTGAAAAAATCAGTTAAATACTTTATTCTTCAAAAAAAAGTTTAGCTCTAAGTTTCTATTGGAGAATTAAAAAAAAAATCAAATACACTATTTTTCAAATAAAAGTTTAGTTCTGAGTTTCTATTGGAGAGTTAAAAAAATCTGTCAAATAGTTTATTCTTCAAAAAAAGGCAGGTTCTACTGTATAATACAGTATACATTACTGGTTTAGTTACGTATAAAAAGGCCAATTACTCTACAACTTTCCCACTTGAGATATTTTCTCAGAACGTACAGCTTTTGCCGCTTCCACACAACTATTTATTCTCAACAAATTAAAGTTAGCATCTCGTGCGTTTTATTTGATGTTTACACGCTTCGGTAGCAAATTTCATGTCGCTTCTTTAGCAAGTAACGTCACTCCAATGACGCTATTAATATGTTTACGTTTTTTGTTCGTTCTATTTAATATTTCTAACACAAGTAAAGACGCCACTATAAACTATAGGTACCTATTTAAAAGGTAGACTTTCTCTTAGTAAGAGTTAAGACAAAGGGGTATCGATTTCATTGGTTCATTCAATCCGCGATGTTTTTCAGCCAAAATTTAATTTGACGTCATGATCAAAGCATAATTCACATGATTGGTTTCCTAGGCGACGTAATTGTCTTAGCTGCTGTCAATGCAAAAAAAGTGTAACTCGCGATATTTTTTGTTACGTTTCCAAAGTTTTCGAAAGTACGCGCGTATTTTCACTACACTTCCTTCCATTATTTTGGCTAAATATGGCGTCTTTGTCCTAACTCTTATTAGAGCAACTCTAGTGAAAGGTACAGTGACTTTATTTTAGACAGTGGCGACAATTATAGCTGTCCCATTTTTAATTGGCTATTGTAGTCACATGGTATCATCCGCCATTATGTGTCGAGAATTTTTGAGAACATGTAGCAATGCTGTTGTTTACATGGCATTGCTATGGATCCTCAGTTCCCGGGTTACCAATGTTTTGGAAATATGTAATTTTGTTTTATTTTCCACTTTTTTGAATTAATTTCGACACAGCATGGCGGATGGGCGGAGTTTCCCGCTTATTGGCGCCACTGTCTCTATAAAGTCACTGTAGTAAAAGGTTGCGTGCAGTGACACTGCGCGACCACGTTTGTACTAAACGACAAATTAGTTTTCATTTGAGTTGCCGGGTGAAAACCAAAAATAAGTCACCTATAGCGTTTTCAGCTGGTTACACTAGACTGTACTAGTGTAAACTTTCACCAAGAACCGTGTTTGACTGGTCAGTGTAGAGCGCAATGTTACAGTGTATTGTGTTTGGCTGAGCGGCGGTGAGATGCTATAATGTGACACTTTTACCACAGTCGCAGGGAGGTCGTGTAAATAAAGTGCAACGTGACAGAGTAATGGCCTATACGAAGAGCGTGTACACTACTCAACACTGACACGGCTCTAGTGTTACACTAGTGCAAAACTACGCGCCACTATAGTGTCAAAAAATGCATATACCAGCTGAAAACGCGATTAGTCATTGTTCGCTTTATATACGTTTCGTGCGGACTGTCGCCTGTCTTAAGTTACTGAAAGGAAGATAAAAAGACAAAATATTAATATTATAGTAGATTGTATATGTAGTGTCGTAATGAGGTATATTAGACACGAGTAGTGACACTATATGTTAAAACGAACGCAGCGAGTTTGAACAAACAAACGAGTGATAATATCATTACGCCCGAGTTATATATATTTTTTGCTATACCCGCACTATAAATTAGCTACTTTTTACTTTATTTTTAGTATTTTCAAAAAATGTTGACAGTTCATTTGTGTCGCAAACTTCACTCCTATATAGTAGGCCGAGAGTAGCTGTCAATAAGTAATAGCCGGCGGATCAGGGCGAATAAACATAAAGCACTATGGAAATGGCTTGCTTTCCCACATTAGTGTGGGAAGATACGTTCACGTACACCGGCCTGTCAAAAGTTACTTTACATGCATACATACATGCATGTAAAGCAGCTATTTTATAGTGGGTATGGCAAAAAGAAAAAAAAAAACACATTACTTTAGTGCCGAGTTTTAATATTTATTTTGACAAGTTATTTAAAAAAGAATGAATTTCAAGGCTTGACATAAGGTCTGGGGCGGATCTTTGTTTTTCGGGGCCTAGGACTTATTGCAGTCCAGTGGGGCCCCATTTTTTGTTAGATTAAGAATTCTTTCAATCGGAGTATAAAATTCATTTTTAATAACATCAAAATTTGAGTTTTTGTGGGTTCTTGACAATTGGGGGCCCAGGGCTTAAGCCCTATTAGCCCCTTTGTGGGTCCGTCCCTACATATAGGTGGGACCGACAAAGATCGCGTAAATTGAATTCGCGTAATTCGGGGTACCAAGTAAAATGCGGACTAAGTGCTTCGAGTGGGTGATG
Organism: Mongoloraphidia duomilia; assembly: GCA_039654895.1. Classification (NCBI taxonomy): domain Eukaryota; kingdom Metazoa; phylum Arthropoda; class Insecta; order Raphidioptera; family Raphidiidae; genus Mongoloraphidia; species Mongoloraphidia duomilia. Next base: position 33,916,785 of record CM077516.1, on the reverse strand, counting down.
AGAGGCGAAGCGGGAAGAGAATCGCGAAAGTCGGGGTAGCGTAAGTCGAAGTATTACTGTATAATAATTTTACGTTTTACAATGGAGGTGTTAGGTACTGAAAATCAGGATTATAATAATATTATGTTCGTATTTTTTTATAACTATTCGCACGACTAAAAATTTTGCTTGCATCTTTGTATATTTTTAAATTGTTGACTTTTTTAAAAAAATATTTTAATCAATTTGATATATATTTTAACAATGACATCCATAGCTACAATACACGATCTGGCACTGATATCCACATACCATTTAATAGACTTAGTGTTACAAACAGTGGTTCACTTGCAATGGCCATTCGATTATATAATAATTTGCCGGTTAATATCCGAAATACAAAAAAATTTAGCTTAGCGGTGAGGCAATTATTACAAGATAAATTGTACTATAACATAAATGAGTATCTGGATGTAGTTCAGTCAATGAGTGCTCACAAGGGGAATGTGGATGGAAAAGTCGAAAGCAGAAAATTTGACTTAGGAACTTTGTTTGAACTAGTTAGGAGATAAACATACTAAAAGTCCTTACCCCTCCGAAGTACGCCCGAGGAGGGCGGGCACAAAGAAGGTCCCGTTTTTTATCTCGAAAACGGTGCGTCGTACGAAATTTTGTTGTACTACATAATGAAAGCTGATAAAATTCTCTACAGCTTTAACTTTCACACTTTTTATCTATCTCCATTCTTTGCCTAGCTATGAGCTTCGAAAAACGGCCGATTTTCAAAAATGTGTTAAATTCTCTGTAGCATACTGTAACAATACGAATTTGCCAAAATCATTTCTTATTGCTCATCTACCTTATTAAAAAATGAATTATTTAATTCGCTGCCTCTTTGGGCGTGACGGGCCTGGTTGTGGTTCCTCAGCGTTTGTCTCTTCTTCTTTCTCCTCATCTGTCGAATTTACGGCTTAATTTCTTAGATATAAACTAATTAATAATTAATAATTAATTTTTGTATTATTATTTTTTTAGCTCGATTCTGAAGAAAATCCAAATCCGGATCGAAACGTCAATTATTTGAATTATTAGTTGTAATTTTTTGTTAATACATTGTCTGAAAAATTGGTCGAGAATTTTATTCATTGATATTATTGGGAGTTTTATCCAGTTTAAAAGTAAACTGTTTCCGCCTTCACCGCGTGGAGGTACTCCCAGCTTGTTATTTTTTAATAGTGTGTGGGTGTTTTTAATAGTGTGGAAGAGCAATTAGAAATGATTTTGGCAAATTCGTATTGTTACAATGTGCTACAGAGAATTTAACACATTTTTGAAAATCGGCCCTTTTTCGAAGCTCATAGCTAGACAAAGAATGGAGATAGATAAAAAGTGTGAAAGTTAAAGCTATAGAGAATTTTATCAGCTTTCATTATGTACTAATGAATAAATGATTTTATTTTTTTGTGTCCTCAAGCATGTTTAGGAGATGTCAAATCCAAGTTTGAGACCTCTAAAACAGAGCGGTGTAGTTTTGGTGGGCTAAAAACCATGATTTTTTTGCACTTTTCTACGTTTTTTGCTTATAACATAAAAACGGCTTGTCCTATCGAAAAAATGGCCCTATTCAAAATTAAAGAGCACAAAATTTACTTCAAAATGCACTAGTCAAATATGTTTTTTTCCGATTTTATCGACTCTACAGAACTTAGAAAAACAAAAAAAAAAATAAACTCTCTTTTTATCCAAGTGTGCAAGCTTTCACGGCCGGCATTGTTCCAAATCTTCATGGTTTCCAGGCTTGTAGGCCGTGGTCCGGTGGTATTTCTACCTGACGTTTGATCTTTGACCTGATCTGTGAGCCGCCAAGGAGGACACTTCGACCGCTGCCACATCGCCTTTGAGAATGTCTACCGCAGTTGTAGACGAAACGTCAGGTAGAAATACCACCGGACCACGGCCTACAAGCCCGGAAACCATGAAGATTTGGAACTCTCTTTTTGTTTGAAGGCGCTAATCTCAGGAACTACCAGTCTGTAAAAGAAGCAAAGTACTAATCAATGAGACCCTATACGAGTTTTTTAAAAATTCAATCCCAAAGAGTGAAAACGGGAGTGTAGTATTTATTGTAATAACAAAAAATCCTACATCCACGTTTTAATCCCTGTGGGATTGAATTAAAAAAAATAATCGAATAGCCTATAACCTTCCTTAATAAACGGGCTACCTAACAAAAAAAATTTTTTTTCAAATCGGGCTGGTAGTTCCTGAGATTAGCGCGTTCAAACAAAAAAAATAAACTCTTTTTTTGTTTGAACGCGCTAATCTCAAGAACTACAAGTCCGATTTAAAAAAAAAAATTTTTGTTAGATAGCCCGTTTATTGAGGAAGGTTATAGGATATACGAGTTTATTTTAAATTTAACCCCGAAGGGGGTAAAACATGGGAGTAAGATTTTTTGTAATAACAAAAAATCTTACACCCCCGTTTTACCCCCTTTGGGATTGAATTTAAAAAAACTCGAATTGCATAAAACCTTCCTTAATAAACGAGCTATCTAACAAAAAAAAATTTTTTTAATCGGACTTGTAGTTCCTGAGATTAGCGCGTTCAAACAAAAAAAGAATTTATTTTTTTTTGTTTGAACGCGCTAATCTCAGGAACTACCGGTCCGATTTGAAAAATTTTTTTTTGTTAGATAGCCCGTTTATTAAGGAAGGTTATAGGCTATTCGAGTTTTACAAGAGTTAAAAGCTTGAAAAAATGCTTTTTTTTCATTTTGGTAAATTTTGGCGATTTTCTAAGTTCTGTAGAGCCGGTAAAAAGAGAACATTAACATATTTGACTAGTTCATTTTGAAGTAAATTTTGTGCCCTTTAATTTCGAATAGGACCATTTTTTCGATAGGACCAGCCGTTTCCATATTATAAGCAAGAAATCGAAAAAAAGTGCAAAAAAATCGTGGTTTTTAGCCCACCAAAACTCCCCCGCCCTGTTTTAGAGGTCGCAAACTTGGATTTGAGATCTCCTAAACATGCTTGAGGACACAAAAAAATAAAATCATTTGCTGCACCAAACGCAAGGTGGACTTCCTCTCGTGACTGGACTAATAGGTATTGTTTGAAATACGTTTAGTTCGCCGATAAAAAATTAATATTATATTGATTAGAATTTAGAAATATGAAATTCATGATGAAATTTTTACAGACGAAAATCTATTTTTAAATCTAATTCAATATTCCTATTAAAAACAAATCGAAAAAAATTACAAAGCAATTAAGAACATAGCTTATGTATAATATTAATGTAATGATTTTCCATTATATTTCAAGTTATTATAACTTCCCATTGGAAGTTGTTTTAATTATTTTTTTTATGTTATTTCTTTACAGTCATTATCATTATCGCATGACCTATTTAAGACATCATCATTATCTATACATCATACATAATATATACATATAAATAAAATTTAATGTGTTAATAAAATTTAATGTCTGTCTGTCTGTTCGGGCAAATCTTCGAAACGGCTGAACCGATTTTAAAATTTACTTCACTAATAGAAAACTACACTATCCCTGAGTGATATAGGCTATATTTTATTTTTATAATTCTCGCGTGGGGGAGATATAGTAACAAAACGTAACTCTGCAATTATTTGGAATTTTAGCGTATTGGCGGAATCCTACTAATATTATAAACACCACCACCCCGACTTCGCTTCGAAGGTGGAGAAATTCTCGCAGGGGGAATAATAAATTATAAATTCTTATGCGTCTGTAACTAATGAACCGATTCTAAAAATTATTTCACTAATAGAAAGCTACACTAGCCATGAGTGATATAGGCTATATTTTATTTTTATAATTCTCGCGGGGGGAGATATAGTAACAAAACATAACTCTGCAATTCTTTTGAATTTTACCGTATATAGGCGGAATCCTACTAATATTTTTTTTCAGCCCTACTTCGCCTCGCACGGGGAGAATTTCTCGCGGAGGGGATAATAAATTAACAATATAGGTATATCTACAGGACTTTATGTTACTGGGCATTAAAAAATCCAAATATACGTTAGCGGAGCCACGGGTCACCGCTAGTTATCCAATAAATATATAAGTTCAAAGACGGTGGTTTAAAACCAGTGCCGTATCTATAGGAGTTTTGGCGTCATTGGCGAAGGTAATAATTATTGGCGGTTCTGATGAAAAGAAGATTTGGTGTCCCTGCGGCGAAAGAAGGGTTTGGTGACCTCTTATGTAATAAAAGTCATACAAGGCAGAACTATAGGACAAAAATTATCTAAAAAAAGCGATCAAGTGCGAGTTGGGCCTCACGCAATCGTTAAATATCAGCCTTATTTTTTTTTAAATATATATAATAATATATAAACTGACATTTAGGTACTTATATTATAAACGAGATGTTTTTCGTTTCCATGGTTACACCGTTGTATCTCTAGTTAGCTGCAAACCCCACTCACGCATTTGGATCTGCACATTGTGTCAAAAATCTGTAATTTGTTCGAAATATACTAAACTTTACGATGTTGTCTATACTTTTTATCAATATGTTGACATTATGATACACTTGCTAAATTTATTTCAGATTTTTCCGATTAATACTTTAGAAATAAATAGGGTGGAATAAGTGATTTTTGCAGTTTTAAATTTTTTTTCTTAAGCAAATTTAACTAAATAATTTTTTTTAAATATTACTGTTTTCTAATCGGTTACTAGCTTTCATTAGATACCTGAATCGAAGGGGTTGAATTTTTTTCATTTTTTCATTACATGTTTGACCCCCCCATTATTATCTGTAATTATCCGAACTATTAATTCATATCTAAACCACAGCATTGGGCCATAACAAGCTTTAACTATGCTAAATTTCGAGTTTCTAACTTGTACTGTTTGGCTCTGGGAGCTTGTGACAGACGGGCGGACGGACAGACACTAGAGTAAGGCCATATTAAGTGTTCCGTTTTTCCAATTTTGATACGGAACACTAAAAACTAGGGTGCGGTTTTACGAAACCACAGTGTATGTCGAGCCCGGCTTTTTTAGAGCCCAGAGTTACTTTTGACACGTAAATTGTAGATAGATTTACCTGCGCTATAGTTTTTTATCGTACACACTGTATATATAAGCATAATATTGTACATACGTCTAGACCTGCAGAGCAAGACAGTTCATGGGAGTTAACAGATGTAATTTCCCAAAGGTCTTATTTTGTAATCTTCTTGTCATATTCCCTTTTCCTACCTTAAAATTCAACTTCAGAACAACTCTACGCGCCTACTAACCCGTTCAGGGTCGACTAGGTGTGCAACGTCATTCATTTTAAGACTGTTCATAATCAAATTTAGGCCTACAATAATTTGAACACGAAACTATCAGATTCGTACTCGGTTTCTGGCAAGCTACATCAACTTTTACAGTAGATTTAGCGCTGAAAGTTAATGCCAAATCTAGGTAGATACGTTGATTTACCAACACAAAAAATAGCGACACAACATGACAGTAGGTACACAGTAGGTACCTATGTATAACTGTAAAGCACTTGCGCAGAACGCCCGAGATATAGCTACGTGGAGAAACGCATTAGTGTACCATCTATAAGATTGCAGGTTCGCGTCAGCTTGGAAATTCACACGTTTGACGAAAACGAAAGAAGTTTCACTTCAACCGTGCGCTTGTGTGGGTGAGGCACAAACTTGCCTTTTTTAGGGTTTCGTACATCCGATGAAAAACGAAATCCTTATAGAATCACTCTCGTGTCTGTCTGTCTGTCACAGCTTATTTTCTCCGAATCAGCTGGACGAAAAAAGTTGAAATTTGGTACATATATAGAGTAGGGTAACCCAATCACGGACGTAAGTATTATCATAGCGTAAATAAACGAATTCTGATATTAGAACTTAATTTTGGGGGCAAATTAGAAAATAAAAAAAAATCAAGCGCATTATGTGACGTATCAAATGAATGGGCGGGCTTATAATGAAAAATACAAATATATTTTTTTTATAATTTTAAAATGCATAGTTTTAAAGATATTAAAGACAATGTACGAAAATCGAGCATTCCCTCCTTATCTCCGAAACTACTGAGCCAAAATGTTTGAAAAAAATAGGTAATATAGGGCTTCACTCATAGTTTACAGGAAAACCTAAACGAAATTTCTATGGCTTTAAATTCTCACGGAAAACGGAATAGTATGGAACCCTCTCCACGCGAGTCCGACTCGCACTTGACCGGTTTTTTATATAGACATTTTATCGATATCATCCATTTTAACGAAATATGTGCAAACAATCGCAATTGTGTATGTACTACATATTTTTCAAAATGGTTCCCTAACATTTAATAGTAGATACATCCAAATAAACATATTATAAGTACTTGCCAAATTGCGAAAGTTTCGGAATTATTTTTTCTATTTTTAGGGTTCAGTAGCTCAGAATGAAAAAACACAACCATTATAGGATCACTTTGTTGTCCGTCTGTCTGTATGTTTGTCTGTCTGCCTGTTTATCTGTCCGTCAAGACCCTTTTTCTCAGGAACGGCTAGTTTTAGCTTTTATCTATAAGTTAACATACGTTCAGTGCAGTAGCAGCATTGCGTTATTCTGAACCAATCTTTAGTATCGATATGCGGCACGTCTATGGTATGATTATTATATTATAAAAGTGTTTATGTCAACATATATATCAAATAAAGTGGCCATATAGTAAATTTGAAAACGTTTTTTCCCATGCGACATTTTGAATGAATAAAATGTTAATCGCGTGGCTGTTCGACCCTTTTATAAAAATGAATGAGAACTTTGTTCTTCGAGTAAGTATTTGATACACACGAATACACACCGATCTCTTCGTCTTAAATTTATTCATTCATTCTGGTGACAGCTTACTAATTTCACATAATATATACCATCAGCACGGTTGTCTTTACCACTGGGCCAGTGGTGGCTCCAGGGGGGTAGCCCAGGGGACATGCCCCTCCCGCTAAAATCAGTTAGAGATTTCAATCCGAGAGAATTTTCTCACCTTTATTGATTACTACGACTTACGAGTCAGTTCGGCTTGAAGACGTTGCAGGGAAAAAACGACGCCTGTCTAGTAAGGCTCTCGGGCATATTGTTATTGATGTAATATGTTACTGTATGGATGTACCATTCTCCACTTGTGGAGTTGGAATGGAAAAAATTGATTAAATATGAAATACATTAATTAATTTCATCGTCATATGACTCGAGTGAACAGACCTGTAATAGGTTTCGGCACTATGCAAGCAGTAGCATAATCCGCTAGACACATCCGGTCCTGTAGACATAGAAGCGGGTTAGCGTAATTTGTTATGCTGATCATAACGACTATGGAAGGCACTGGGGCGTATAATCTAACATATTATAATCTCTAATATTCACTGTAATTACAAATGTATTATTATATTGCTTTATTCAAATTTGAATATAATGAATTAATTTCACAGCAATACTAATAGTTCAGTCAGTATAGAGACATTGTACCTTGCAAAAGGTGGGGTAGAAGATTTTTTTTGTGTATTTGTATATACAAGGTGATTCTGTAATGAGTACCATAAATGATACAGGATGTACCTACTGTCAAAATAATACGAAAACCAAGAATAACTTTTTTCCAAAAGTGCTTCCCTAACAAGATACAGGGTGTTAAAGGGTCGATTTGGAGAACACTTATTTGCTCGTATCTTTTAACTGGGTTGAACAATTTAATTCATTTTTGATAGACGTCTACTACATAATAAGGACCGTAAACGGACAAAATTTTGTTGCATTTGAACAATCCAGTGGCGTAGAATTGGGGGTCATGTGACACTTTTTCCCCCCAAAAAAAGTTGCTGTTGGGTTTTTTCCATTTTTCTTTGTTTTTTTAGTATTATTGGTTCAAATACAACAAAAAAGGTACACTTGTTTCATTTGCCCAGAAGCGTCCGTTTCCGAGATATTCTGACTTGCGTGTCACTATGTAAATTACCAGGCTGCAAAGTTATCACAGAAAAAGTTTTATTAACAAACAGATAAAATACTTAAAGTCGAATACATCTAGGTAATAAAGTTTAATTAACAAAAAAATAAAAATTAGTAAAAATAAAATTAAAGTAAGTTTTCAAAGTGTCCTCCATTGGAACATGACCCCCAATTCTACGCCACTGGGTTGTTCAAATGCAACAAAATTTTGTCCGTTTGCGGTCCTTATTATGTAGTAGATGTCTACCAAAAATGAACTAAATTGTTCAACCCAGTTAAAAGATACGATCAAATAAGTGTTCTCCAAATCGACCCTTTAACACCTTGTATCTTGTTAGGGAAGCACTTTTGGAAAAAAAGTTATTCTTGGTTTTCGTATTATTTTGACAGTAGGTACATCCTGTATCATTTATGGTACTCATTACAGAATCACCTTGTATATTGGTGCAAACATGAAAAAACCAAACTATATCCAACATGGCCGATCCCGGGACAACTTTTGGCTCCTTTTGCAAGGAAAGCCCCTTTTTACAAGTTTTTATTTAACTTGCTTTCCTGTCTGTTTGTCCGGAATAAATATGTCCGGGACAAATCTGGCAATCGAATTTTAGACCACTTCCCGAAATCCAATCATGCTGAAATTTTGCACACACCTTTGGTTCCGAAGACAATACAATACAGTATATATAAAATTATGGTAGATCCAATATGATGCTGACCATCACAAAATGGCGGATTACCTTATTCTTTACAACCCCCTCGACATGGATATCAAATAAAAGGTTATGACAAGTAGAATACAATAAGCTGTGTGACATCGTTCAAAATTCAATATGGCGGCGGACACAAAATGGCGGATTACCTATTTCTTTACAACCTCCTTGATACATGGGTATCAAATGAAAGAGTATGACGAGTAGAATACAATAAGCAGTGTAGCGTCATTATAAATCCGAAATTGCGGTTTATAGTAAACATTTTGGAAGACTAAAACGTAGATACTTATATACAAAATAAAGTATTAATAAAAAAAACTTTTAAAAGACAAGCTTTTATTAAAATAAACTAAAAAGGAAAAAATAATTTTAAATAATTTTAGGTTCATAATTATAAAAGCGTGGGTTGTAAACTCTATGATAGTTTAATAGTGACGACCCGCGCTTTTATAATTATGAACGTAAAATTATCAAAAATTATTTTTGCCTTTTTAGTAGGTACCTATACTACTTAGGTAGTGCATTTAAATAAAAGCTTGTCTTTAAAAAGGTATTTTTTAACTGTTAAAATATAATTACAAAATGAACATCTTAAAGTATGTCTATACTATTGTAAAGATGGAGGTGTCGGGTATAAAATAATAGTTCGTCGTTTGTAAACCTTTGAATTTCTTTAAATGGTGGAAGTGTCGGGTATTACACAAGTTATCTTTATCTATAGGTACTGACGAGGTTACTGATTATAGAGAATACGTTTGTATGTTGTTTGTTACAGGTAATCTCAGGAACTACTGAACCGATTTGAAGTTTTTTTTCACTGTTTAAAAGCCTACTTCTTCCCGAGTAACGTAAGCAATATATAATTTAAATTACGCTATGACAAAAGATGGATCAGCAATTGGCGAAAAAGTAGGGAAAATCGGGGATTCTCTTCGATATTTTAGCTAAATTGGTGTACTTTAAGGGGTACAGTGAAGTAATACATGATTTTTTGGTTTCAAAACTAAAATCTACTGAGGCGCTGCCGAGCCAGAAACAATAAATGTTATCTTTTAAATTCGAATTATTGTAAAAACCAGTTTAAAAATACCCGATAGCATGACTGAAGAATCCTCTAAAAATATCTCACTCAAATATAGTAAGCGTTAGAAATGCGCTTATTTTATTTTTTAATTTTAAACAAAAAAAATCAACATTTTTTATTAACTCCGGTTCCTGGGGTTTTACTTATTTTGTAAAAATGTTCTCTTCCCAACAATAACAGAATATCGACGTTTCACATGATATTTGGAGCTTTACTGTTGTTCTATAACCCCGGGGTTGTGGGTTAAATGGATAACATTGTAAAACATAGATATCTACTAAATAGACACCTAGATGAAATAATGCCGGGGGCTCGTTGTAACCTATTTAGCACTTGTAATAATTCTCAATTAAATCTGATGGTATCTGCTTTTACTCTATACAATCAGTGCCTACGCAATGCCATGTACAGTTCTGCCAACTATCTAAAACAATTTTCTACTAACGTCACCAAATGACTGTGAAATTAAAAAAATACTTTCTGGATTTAATATGATGCAATATTTTCAAACTAAAAAAGAGAATATATACTCAAGACCACACGATAGAAGTGGAACTCTCTCACTCACTATTCAGTATACTTTCGCATCCTCTTCGATCTCATACACTACTCAAAACAATACAAACTTTCGAGTAAGCGCCATCTACGACAAATTATGGGAACAACCGAAATGTCTTCCTAATTATTTCTCACTGCCATCTGTTAGCGAGTTAACTAATCCTTCTCCACTAGTACCTCGGTTGTAATCCAATTAAAAAAATAGCATTTGTCTGAGCTTGGATCATTAACTTACATAATATGCGTCAATGTCACTATTTTTTTTTTTAAATAAACCCAGTATTGTATAGTGTTTATTTCAAAATCCGATTGCAATTTTTTTATACTATCTGAGGGCAATGTTTTCAATTTTTTCCTCATAGGTCATCTTCAGGGTCTTATCTTGTCCACATCAAAACGGTCACCTGACATGCCGTATAATAATGAATGAATCTTTTAATAACTTATAGAATCAGTGAAATGTAATAACAATTATTTTCATAGGCAGGTAATTTAAATATTACTGTGCCCTGACAAGCATGTAAACCACCGACATAAAATGACATTTAAATTTTTTCCGAAAACTTCCGTATTGAGAGTGAGCCACTTGACGGCGTGCTTGTAGACTACTGTGCACTTTCCCTATTTCTATCAGAAATGTTATTGTGTAACCATGTGAATGGAAAATTGTTTGAAGACTGTGACAGAATAGTGAGAACAATAATTGGGATCTGTCAAATGGGCATATGACATCTGATAGTAGAAAATTGTACTCGATTAAGAGACCATTATTTACATGCTAACAGTGTAAGTTCATCGTGAAATTGCGTATTACAAAAACAAGTAAAATAAAGAAAAGTTTATTGAAAATGGAATCCGCAACGTTTTCTATCATGGTATTAAACTGCCAATTATATTTCCCCTGTAAAACTTACTCACCTGCAAATTATTTTGTAACGAAATGTGAAGAATATTTAAGAAAAAAAAATGATGAAGGTATTTATATTTTTTAAACTAAAAAACTATCGAAATTTTTTCTTTATAACTCCGCCATGTTTTTAAGCCACTCCCATTTGACAGATCTCAATAGAGTTAAAACTGTAAAAATTGATTTAAAATTTTTACAACTGTAATGTGGTGGAACTTTTTAATTTTAGTTTCGGGAAAGTGGCACATATTATAAGATTTTGATTGAACACCATTGATATAAAGAATTCTAAACAAGATTTAAAAAATAGCAAAATAATGCCGATGTTCTACTCAAAATAACAAAATTGAAATCAACAACTTTGATATAACCAAATGTAAACGGTCGAATTAAAACAGGACATGGTAGCTTCGCTCATTCGATCAATTAAAATCAGTTTTTAATCACCCTATACATTATTATATTTTGTTCCTTCAAACAGACTATTGTAATGTAAATAATTTATTACAGTATGAAGAATGAAGAGCCGTTCCATGACTCAATAGAAGATTCAGGAGAAGACGGGAGACAGGGGAGAATATTACGAATGAAAAATCACGTCTTCATAATATACAGAGAACAACAATTCATTCATTCCGTCTCTTTCTTTCTCTCCTACACATTAAGGGAATGATGCTGATAAATGATTACAATCTAAAAATAGTGAGCTGTATTCAGGACCGGCTTAAAGTTTCTACAAACCAACGCGGGACAGCGAGAACGCAAGCGAATTGTTAGCATTTACACTCAAGCAATATTCCGCTATATAATTTGATCCCGCGCCGTGTTCGTTTCTGTCCCGCTGCCCCGCATTGCTTTGTGGGAGTATTTAATGTGTAATTAACCAATAAAAAAAAAACAGAAAATAAAATCTAAGTTTTAATAATAGGAGTCAGAGTATTCCGTATTTTAGTGTTTAGACTATTCTGAATTAATCAGTGAATTTGCTAATGAGTAATGTTAAAGAGCGCAAAGTTTCAGTAAAATAATTAAATGTAATAATTAAAATACTTTCGATTACCAATTACGTTATTTTCTTGTCCATAATTTTATTTTAAATTTTAAAGGGCCTCTAAAATATTAGTTGCCCCTGGCCTCGCATTTTCTCTGAAAGGCCCTGTGTTTTATTATTTAAAAAAAATATATGTTATAGCCTACATAGCCTAAATAAATAGTCAAAAATTAATGTTAACAAAAAATAAGTCAAACATTAATTTAACAAAAAAAAAGTCAGCCCTCATATTTTCTAAACTAAAACTGGCACTCGCGGGTTTTTATGCGCAAACATCTTCACCTAATATACCTACATGGCTGGTTCTGATCTTGGTGTGATTTGGTCAATGGTAATTTATAGTTTATACTAATTATCACAGATGGAAGCCTAATCACTATACTATACTCCTCGCGTTTCACTAATCGCTATACTCCAGGCGTCTCACATGTAAGATCTTACTAGCCTGAGATATTATGTTGTTCTTGAAAGTGAAGATGTTTACACATCAAAAATGTCAAAGGAGAAAAAATATATCATGTCTTTCTACTCAGAAGAAATGATTTTTTTCACAGACTTAGGAAATACTTATTTTTTTATAAGACAGGTGTTTGAGTTTCGTCTCAATATAGTATATTGTGTAACTAGTGTGCCAAATACATCTTTATACGTCAGGCGCGATGTTTTGTAGTAGGCGAGCGCATAAGAGCCTTGGCGAGTGTTCATCGCGAGCCGCATACGAGTGCTGAGAACATCGCGTCGACGCATAAAGAATAAAGATTTAGCACACGTGTTGCACTCTATAATTTATTCAACACATGCATGGTTTTAGACTTTAATTGAAATAACATCTAGTTACATAATGGTTCATTATGTAACTGTTTTTCATTATAGCACTGAAAATCGTTACATAATAGACGTTACCAGTCAATAAACGGCTATTTAAGATCCGCTAAACAGACGCGAAAAAACACTAAAAGCGTGCATGTGTTGAATTTTTTTATTTCTCTTGTCATCGTGTAGCATAATTTTTTTCAAAAACAGCAAAGCTACTAGTATATTGTGCAACTAGTGTGTCAGGCGTGATGTTTTCAGCACGAGTAGTAGGCGAGCGCGCACGAGCCTTGGCGAGTTTTGGAGCCTTATTGATTTATTGTAAAACACCGTAGATTCATTGACAGCAGGAGGTACATCTCATTCTAAAAACATTAACCTTGATACCATATTTATTTACTTCATTACCATAGTAACCATATTTCATAATAGCAACGGATTTTTTAAGTGTTTTTCATTATAGCATTGAAAAGCGTTTCATAATGGATCATTACGGTAAACGGTCATTTCAGATCCGCTTTACAGACACGAAAAAACACTAGAAGCGTGCATGTGTTGAATAAAGAAATTTAAATAATAATGTGACGTCAATCTATTAATGGAACAGCCTGTATACTGGCATTGAGAGTCACGCAATATTCCTGCAGGATATAAGGGTTGAGGAGGAAGATCGAATAACCCCATTAGTGGTTGGTGGAAGTAAAAATGACACATTTTTATAATGCCACGTGAATAATGATGTGTAGTTAAAAATAAAAACAAAATATTATCTGATTCTTTTCAATGAAAGGCGGGAATTTTATAAAATAAAACAGATGAAAGACTTCAATTATATTCTGTGAAGACTCTTCAAAAATTGTTTCACAAAAATAAAAATTCAATTGGCAGCATTTTATCGATTTATATTTCAATAAAACTGTATTTACTATTAAGGGCGTACGATCTGAATTTTACAAAAAAATCGATAAAAATAATTATTTATTTTTATTTGTAGCATTACGATATTCACACGCCTTGAATTTACACATCAGCTGATTTCCAAGGTCACAAGATGTCGAACCAATCACAGCTCGTTTATGAATAATTTAACGTAGGATATGCGCCTATGGTCCCGGATATATGCAAATCACTTCCCCTTACTCATGCAACGCTTTTTTGGATACAGCTACCAGCAAAATCGCTATAACTTTCTACAAACAAAGAGCTGAACCTGACCACACCCGATTTTTTACGAAATAATAATTTTTTTGATGAATTTTTGTTGAATTATGATTCTAGCTTGAATCTACACAGGATATGCCTCAGCTGATTTCCAAGGTCATAAGACGTCAGACGTAGTATGAAGCAAATTGCAATTATTTTTTGATGAGCAAATTTTACATTCAATTAATATTGAATTAGGATAAGCATTCTAACTTGCGTCTAACAGGACATACGTCAGCTGATTTCCAAGGTCATTAGACGTCAGGCGCATCGCAACTAGTTTATGAAGCAAATTGAAATAACTTTTTGATGAGTCAAATTTAGATTAAAATTAGGAAAATTATTCAAATTTGAAATTAACATGTATTTTCCTGTACATTTAAATTACAAAAGACGCCCTTAAGATAAAGTTTTAACTTTGACATTTTAAGCAACACCAACTCTCATTGTATACATAAATAAAAGCGTAGCAAGATTCCATTAGTGATTTTTTTTCCTGTTTTCGTTTTAAATTTATTTATAAAAGCTACAACGTACTTAATATACAAGAACTACAAGGCCATGCTGTTAATGTCGAATGTTTGATATTTTTAACAGACTTCAAAAAAAGGAGGGAGGTTCTCAAGTCAACGCGTAAAGTTTTTTTTATGTACGACCACGCATACGCATAACTTTTTACTGAGTAGTCCAATTTTGATGATTCTTGTTTTATTGGATAGGGTATAACTCGAAGTTGGTCCAATATAAATTTTACTTAAATCGGTTCAGTAGTTCGGCTGATTTTAATAAAAATGAGTAACGGCGTGTGATTCCTTTAAGGTAAATGTCTGTTTTTAATACATCACACAGCGTATAAGAAGTCGGTTAAGTTTGTAGAAGTGAATCTATTGGCAAGCGACTAGACTACGTATTGTAAAACCACTAAAAAGTAAAAAATAAAAACCTTTTTAACAAAAAAAAAACCTCCTTCAAAAAGCCACTAAAAAGAGGAAAATAATAAAACTTTGAGGTCTGCGCCAATTTAATAAAATATGATGTCGGTTAAAAAGTATATAGTATAGTGATTTATATCTTTTTTTAACCGACTTCATATTTTATTAATTTGGCGCAGACCTCAAAGTTTTATTATTTTTCTCTTTTTAATGGTTTTTTGAAGAAGGTTTTTTTTGTTAAAAAGTTTTTATTATGTACATTTTAAATTTAATAAAATAGCGTATTATTAACTTCTCCGCTATTGAAAATTGAAGATTTTCAAAAATTATGAAAGTTATTGCTTTCAGTCCAAATTTATAAAATCGAGTTTTCAACGGTCCTAGAAGCTATTCTGGCCATTTTGGGATGGATGTCCGTGTGTGTATGTTTTTGTGTATGTAAGCATAAGATATCTTTGGAACAAAACGATCGATTTGGATGCTCAATACGGCGATCAAAAGGGTTTTTCAAGACAATTATATCTGATTAAATTTTAAAACAAATCGCTCCAGTGGTTTGACAGTTATACGTCAAAAACGTAAAAAAATAATTTATTTTTTTTTTATATTTTGAATAACCACTCGTGCGATTGGGCTCAAAATTTAATCAGATCTAAGTCGTGAATAATCAACTGCCGTAAGATTAACCAAAATTGGTTGACGAGATATCGTACGACAAAAAAATTATTTATTATTAAATTTTGATTTCTCATAATTAAAAAGTGTGTGTCAGCTCCGACGCACGACTGGAGTTTACTCCTTAAAGTAGGTAAACATACATACTTACATACGTATACGGCACACATACATTGAAAGGTGCGCAAGGTAAACTGCGCAGAAAAACGTTACGTTTTTTAGTTAACGCTTGTGTAAATTTTACTCCTCATAAAATTTCCATACCGGGCGCCTTATATGAAAATCGATTCTTAAGGAGTAAACTCCAATAAAGAAAATATTAGTTTTGAGCTCGAAGAGCATAAAAATATTATTTTTTACGTTTTTTTTGTTTATTTAATAATAAAAAAAAAATAGATTCATAACCAATATTTTTGATCGTCGATGAAGGGGCGAAGTCTATAAATGGATTCACTATTAAAAAATGTGAAAAAGAAGTAGAGCTGCAGGGAGATTCTCCAGAGTTATGCAACTAATTACTAAAATCAGTCACGTGGAAGCTGCAGAAAGTTTTTAAACAAAAAAAACTTATGTTTTAAATACATATATGGATTAAAAATACGAATTGATAGTAGTATCACATAATCCTGGAAGGTGGTGAAATTATTAAATTTTTACAAAAAAAGTTCCTGTTTTCAGTACATAAGCCACTTTTCCTTGTGACCACAGACGTCTTTTCATTCTGATAAGAGTAAAAAATTTTGGAGCATACAAAGTAATTCAAGAATTACAAGGCGCGATATTCATGTAGGTATTGTGTGTAAACGGTTTTACCGAACATAGGGAAAATAACACTAAGAAGATCAATTTTGTAGTAGGCTATGGCCATAAGACCTAATGTAAATATGTATTGGATTACATAGAAAAAATAGTGCAGTGAATTTTTTAAACAATTTTCCATAGCAACGGTTGACTATTAAGCGAAACTCGGAACCAGCTAAAAAAAAAAGTCTTGAGGTGTCGTAAGATACCCGACAGAAGCTATGTTTCTTACGCATTGTATATAAAACCGAATTTATCAAAGATATAAACAATACAATTAAAAAGTTATTATTTGACTGCCATTTTGAAATCTGACGCCATTTTATTTTTTTGTGTCTTATTAAACTCTCAAATATCAAATTTCAAAAGGATTGGATAATTTTTACAAAGAAGTATATACTTATGGCCGCCATTTTAAAATATGACGTCATTTTATATTTTTGCGTTCTATAAAACTCGTCAATATCTATTTTCAAAAAGATCAGATAATTTTTACACAAAAAGTACATATTGCCGCCATTTTGAAATCTGACGTCATTTTATTTTTTTGTGTCTTATGAAACTCTCAAATATCAATTTTCAAAAGGATCGTATAATTTTTAGAAAGGAGTACATACGGCCGCCATTTTTAAATCTGATGTCATTTTATTTTTTTGTGTCCTTTGAAACTCTCAAATACCGATTTTCAAAACAATCGGATAATTTTTACAAAAAACTACATTTGGCCGTCTTTTTTAAATCTGACGTCATTTCATTTTTTTGTGTTCTATGAAACCCTCAAATATCAATTTTCAAAAGGATCGGATAATTTTTACAAAAATGTACATACGGCCGCCATTTTGAAATCTGACGTCATTTTATTTTTTTGTGTCTTATGAAACTCTCAAATATCAATTTTCAAAAGGATCGTATAATTTTTAGAAAGGAGTACTACATATTTCCGCCATTTTGAAATCTGACGCTACTTTATTTTTTTGTGTCCTATAAAACTCGCAAATATCAATTTTCAAAAGGATCGGATAATTTTTACAAAAAAGTATATATAATGGCAGCCATTTTGAAATCTGACGTCATTTTATTTTTTTGTGTCCTATGAAACTCTCAAATATCAATTTTCAAAAGGATCTGATAATTCTTACAAAAAAGTACATATGGCCGCCATTTTGAAATCTGGCACCATTTAATTTTTTTGTGTCCTATGAAACTCTCAAATATCAATTTTCAAAAGGATCGGATAATTTTTACAAAAAAGTACATATGGCCGCCATTTTGAAAAATCTGACATCATTTTATTTTTTTGTGTCCTATGAAACTCTCAAATATCAATTTTCAAAAGGATCAGATGATTTTTACAACAGAGTACATGTGGCCGCCATTTTGAAAAATCTGACGTCATTTTATTTTTTGGTGTCCTATGAAACTCTCAAATATCAATTTTCAAAAGGATCGGATAATTTTTACAAAACAGTTCATATGGCCGCCATTTTGAAAAATCTGACGTCATTTTATTTTTTGTGTTCTATAAAACTCTCAAATATTAATTTTCAAAAGAATCGGATAATTTTTACAAAAAAGTACATATGGCCGCCATTTTGAAATCTGACGCCATTTTATTTTTTTGTGCTTTATTTCCTTAGTCTGATTTTATAACATTTATCCGATCCACTGAAACGTTACCGGAGAAAGACCTTTTGCCTCTGAAAATTCAAAAGTACGATTTGCACCCGGACGAAAGCCGGGCCGGTCAGCTAGTTATCATAATATTGTATTGTCACCGGAGCTACACATGTGTGCAAAATTTCAACTCAATCGGATCACGGGAAGTGGGTGAAAATTCAAAAGTACGATTTACACCCGGACGAAAGCCGGGCCGGTCAGCTAGTTACCATAATATTGTATTGTCACCGGAGCTACAGATGTGTGCAAAATTTCAACTCAATCGGATCATAGAAAGTGGGTGAAAATTCAAAAGTACGATTTGCACCCGGACGAAAGCCGGGCCGGTCAGCTAGTTATCATAATATTGTATTGTCACCGGAGCTACACATGTGTGCAAAATTTCAACTCAATCGGATCACGGGAAGTGGGTGAAAATTCAAAAGTACGATTTACACCCGGACGAAACCGGGCCGGTCAGCTAGTTACCATAATAGGTGCGTTTGGTATCAAGGTGTAGTGTAAAAAGTGTAAGCACTTTTGACACTATTACGTTTGTTATACAAAAGTGTAAAATAACTGATCTGTTTGTTATTTTAGTGTGGGACTAAAAGTGTAACAACTATTAGTCCTGACTTTTGAGCAGGTGCACGTAGTGTAGTGTAGGTCACGTGATATATGTCTGAATTGACAATCGCTTTGACAGATTTGATACTTTTTTCGTACTCAATTTTTTACATTTTTTGTCTCTTAAAAATGAATGAGCTTCAAAATGTAATGGTACAAGATAAATATGGCAGTGAGTTTAACATTTTTACGACCAAAAAAAACTGTAAAAACTAGAAATAATGAACTCAGCCAATCTGTCATTAATTTATTTTGTAATGCGCATGTACAATCTACTCAGAATGTACACTAGCCCGTTTGTTACAAGTGTACATTTAGTTTACACTTTTGGTGAACTTTTTACACTTTTCAGTGAAAAATTATCTACACTACACTACACTACACCTTGATACCAAACGCACCTAATATTGTATTGTCACCGGAGCTACAGATGTGTGCAAAATTTCAACTCAATCGGATCATAGAAAGTGGGTGAAAGTTCAAAAGTACGATTTACGCCCGGACGAACCGGGCCGGTCAGTTAGTTACCATAATATTGTTTTGTCACCGTAGCTACACATGTGTGCGAAATTTCAACTCAGTCGGTCGCAAGATTTGTAACAAATATACGGGATCAAGCTAAATTAAACCATACCGTTTAAAAAACAAAGCATCTACTACCTACTTACTTTTGCGTGATGTCAGAACATACGTTTTTATTTGAGAATCAGTTCGGTTGCTTTTGCGTGATGCCAGAATATTTTAAAACTCGCAGTCGCATAAG
This sequence comes from Mongoloraphidia duomilia, assembly GCA_039654895.1. NCBI lineage: Eukaryota > Metazoa > Arthropoda > Insecta > Raphidioptera > Raphidiidae > Mongoloraphidia > Mongoloraphidia duomilia. Next base: position 33,897,012 of record CM077516.1, on the reverse strand, counting down.
AAGTTATTTACTTAAAAAAAAATCATATAAATCGGATCAGTGGTTCTTGAGTTATAAGCGTACAAAGAGACATACAGACAGAGAAAGTCAAATTGTTCGGGAAGGTATGAACGTCGAGAAATTTTGGTCCGATCCCTAGGTCTCGCCATCCGATCGACGTCGATAATTAGTTACACGTCATTTTAACTCAGTAGGCCAGGGTTTTTAAACTTAAATTCAAACATCAGCAGTCAAAAAATTGAATAACTATATTAAAATAATGCAATATAAGATAGAGCATACGCTATCTTCCAATATCCATATCACACTGTGCAACAGACAAGGACAACCGAAACAAGTTCGCGATTTATTAGATAAAGTCGCATTTATTTAGTTTAATAATCATATAAATCTGTATAAAAAAACTGTTTTGACACAATATTATACATGAAATCTATCTAAAATTTTCTGCTCTTTCGTTTAAGACAGGTTTCGAATCGATCTGACTTAAATTGAGCAAACTATAAGCAAAAAACACCGTTTTTTCTAATTTGCTCCCCTCTGGGGCCAAAATTCAAAAATCGGGCGACGTTAGGATCAAATAGACCCCGAGAGGAATCGAACAAAAAAAAGTTTTTGAAAATTGGTTCATCCGTTTGGGCTGTACGCGTGACACAAAATAGCGTGACAGATTCACAGATTCACAGATTCACAGATTCACAGATTCACAGATTCACAGATTCACAGACAAAGCGAGTGTATATAGGCGCTTCTAGCTTCGCTAAGATCGCGCCTAAAAATGTGACACTGCTAACATAAATTTATTATTCTAGACAACCAACATGAGTTTTTACATTTTTAAAAGAAGGATATCAATTAGATATTTATTTATTCATAAATGTTATTTGCCTATTCATATTTTGTTTATTTTTAATTTAGATATATGATTTATTGCAAACAATTAATTTTGGTTTTGACGGGTATTCTATCTTAGCCCAAGCGTAACCGAGTAAAAAGTTCAGTGGAGTCCGTTTATAATGACATTCAAAAGTCATACCAAACGGACAACATAATAAACGGACTCCCTGTATTTTAAAAGAATTCTATATCTACAAGAACCTCATACGCCCTTTATCTCAAATCTTTTCTCTTCGGCCAAAAAACGTTTCTGGCTTTCCCGACGCTATTTTTAAAGCTAAAGGGTTCGGGTAAACGCCAAATAAAAGACCAAGAATCACACTACAGATCTTAAAGAAGAAGTTTTTTAAATAAATTTTGGCTACGTGTGCAAAAGTACGTAATTTAATTATGATATATCGGTCTACTTCCAGATAATCGTATTTCAGAACGCTCTGAGATTACACAACCAACCTGTGTAAAGTGACAATTTTGACTTATAAGATGAAAATTGCTATATTGTAATTTTAATTCATTATAGGTACTTGAGACATCCTGTATAAACAACTAATTACGATATACCTGTATACTTCTCAATTGCTGTGTAATTATGTATGTATGTACCTTGTAATTTCGCAAGCATAGAATATTATGTGGTAACGTAATAATTATACCTTGAAATTGTCCTGTTAAAATATAAAATGGATTTTAAATAAATAAAACAATTTTGACAATGTTGACGAACTCAACCAATATTATTGTACATTTATCATTTCAAATGGTAAAAAAACCTCTTTTAAAATCCACAAATAAAAAGAGGAAAATAATAAAATTTTGAGATCCGCGCCAATTTAATTATTTTATCTACTTTTATTTTATTGAATTGGCGCCGACCTCAAAATTTTATTATTTTCCTCTTTTTAGAGGCGTTTTTGAAGGAGGTTTTTTTTTTTTTTTTGTCAAAAGGTTTTTTATTTTTTATTTTTAGTGGCTTTATAATACGTAGTTTGCACGTTATTAACCGACTTCTGTCTTGATATTTGATAATTAAATAACTAAAAAAAGAAAAACAATTATTTACTTTAACTAACTGTTTCACCAGCTTTTATATTATGCGTCACTATAGCTCACTTCTACAAACTTTTTACGCTGTGTCATATCTGACATTTACTTTAACGGTCACGTTACTCACATTTTATTAAAATTAGTCGAACTACTGAACCGATTTAAGTAAAATTTATATGGGACCACTCCGAAGGTAAGCCCTATTAAATAAAACAATAATCATTAAATTCGGTTCACAAATACAGGAAAAATCGGTGAACATACATAAAAAAACATAGGTGCCGAATATAGACCCTCCTCCTTTAAAGTCAGTTAAAAAACTGAACCCCTGTGGTGACACTAAAATTTCTGTCCGTGTGCCTAGTCTGTCATATTCACATGTGATTTCGATACGGTTAATCGTATAGGAAGTTGAAATTTGGCATGTAGATAGAATGTTCCGCAGATATTGTTTTACAAACAAAAATTGTGTCCTTCGCGGCAAAAAAATTGAAAATTAGATGAACATACATTTTTTATTTAGCATGCGGTATATCGTTGGAAAGGGATCATTTCGATGATATTTTTTTTATGAATTTGCTATTTTATAACTCTTTTCAAAAGCATTTAGGTTTAAAATTAGTAAGAATAAGGTAAGTATTATAATAGTTTTTTCACGGCATCGAATCCTATAAATTCTATTGTCATTTAATAATCTAACGCAAAGCCTTTATGTAAAAAAATATCAAATCAAGTAGGTGTATTGTTTTTACGAAACGACCAAACATAAATATTTCACATATTTCTAAATAATGTCACAGAACCGTAACGTTTCAACGGTTTTAGACGTACGTAAAAAGACTAACGACATTTTATCGTAGCGTTTTGTTTTTAGACCAGGGTCGATAATTTTTGAAACCAAAAAAAATTATAGTAGGATGAAACCCATTGGAAAAGGAAGAGAATATAACAAAAATGAAAGGAAAAATAATTTACGGGCGATCTGAGGTCGGGAAGTGGTAGGGGGTAAGTTTTTAAGGGTAAAAAACGGTTTATCTCGATTTCCGGCAAAACTACAAGTCCTATGGAAAAAAGTTTAATGGAAAAGTTGTAGGTAATAAAAAGATCTACAACTTTTGTATCACACTTTTTTCACATAACCACAAAATTTATGTGAAAAATTCAAATAACCGAGTTTTTGGTTTTTTATTTTTATCTTTTACAAAAAAAATTTTTTTTTTACAAAATTTGGTGAAAACTTACTTTTTTATGTCCCAAACACACTGTAGTTTTTTTGATTTAAAATATTTATTTTTTCACCTTATTTTGACTTAGTATCGAAAAAGCACCCTAACTTTCAACCGAAAATTCTCACGTCAAAATATCTGCTTTTTTAAAAAAGTCGGTAGGCTTTTTGTTCGTTGAAATCTCTACTTCATGATGGTGTAAAAAAATATACATTACTACGGTAAAGTTTCTCAGAAAATTTAAAGAAACGAGTAATTAAAGTGTAAATTTTAATAAATAGCCCAAAATTGTACATAAATGTACATAAAAAAAATTATTGGATTCGAGTTTTTTTCGTTTCTTTGCATTTTCTGAGAAAATTTACCGTAGTAATGTATATTTTTTTTACACCATCATAAAGTAGAGATTTCAACGAACAAAAAGCCTACCGACTTTTTTAAAAAAGCAGATATTTTGACGTGAGAATTTTCGATTGAAAATTAGGGTGCTTTTTCGATATTAAGTCAAAATAAGGTGAAAAAATAAATATTTTAAATCGAAAAAATTACAGTGTGTTTGGGACATAAAAAGGTAGGTTTTCACCAAATTTCGTAAAAAAAAATTTTTTTTTGTAAAAGATAAAAATAAAAAACCAAAAACTTGGTTATTTGAATTTTTCACATAAATTTTGTGGTTATGTGAAAAAAGTGTGATACAAAAGTTGTAGATCTTTTTATTACCTACAACTTTTCTATTAAACTTTTTTCCATAGGACTTGTAGTTTTGCCGGAAATCGAGATAAACCGTTTTTTATCCTTAAAACTCACCCCCTACCACTTCCCGACCTCAGATCGCCCGTAAATTATTTTTCCTTTCATTTTTGTTATATTCTCTTCCTTTTCCAATGGGTTTCATCCTACTATTATTTTTTTTTTTTTTACCATTTTCAAAGGCTTCAGCCCTGGTCTATTCCACACACAACGATTGTTTGCCGTTGGTTGAGCTCTCATTAATGACAGTGTGTTGCAATGAATCGGGCAAAAAATCTTGCGTTCAATCAGAAAGCTCAGTACTTCAGGCAGCTGACGTACGACTAAAATTCGTTGTGTGTGAAAACCTACATTTGGCCACGTATAGACGTCTTGGAACGGCACGGTCAATGTTGCCAGGTCTGGTGAAAATTCACCAGATTTGGTGATTTTTAACCCATTTGGTGATATGGTGAAAACTTTCTTAAAAAGCTTTATTTCTGGTGATTTTTTTGGCAGTTACCTATTTATAAATTTTTGAAATAGGTACATTCACTCGCTTCGCTCGTTTGCTTAACTGGAAGAAAACAAATATCTATGGCACCAATTGGCAACAATTGTTGTATGCATTATTTTTCACTGTTGGTTACAAGTTGTAACAAACAGCGAACATTAAAATGTATACAAGAAACTGGGCCATCTAGTGCCGCGGGGAGCGGTGGTCGCGTCACGTATGCGGCATGGATCGCCTTGGAGCTTGGTCTGACTAAGCTCCATTATCCATTATCTCGTGTAAGTATACGAAAAATATGAAATCTGGTGATTTTTTGCAAAGTCAGGCAACTTTTAAAGCAAGTGTCTGGTGATTTTCAGTTTTTTCACCTGGCAACGTTGGGCACGGTCACCGTCCATTGTAGTGGCATTAATGAACGGCTACTGAACGGCATGCCGTTGCCGTTCTGTCTGAAAAGTCTCATTCACATCTTCACTCCAGTAATGAAATGTGGACGTACGTCTTTTTTACGTACGTCCAAAACAGTTGTGTGTGAAACTAGCGTAAAGGTATTATTATGAAAACATAAAATATAGGTTTAACTTACAGTTAGTAACTTCTATACTTGTATTTACCTGAAACAAACAAACAAAAATTAACAAAAAATTATCTATAAATTACCTATTATTAGTGGACAAATAACAAATTTGAAAGACATTTTGATTCATTAAAGTTTCTGTGCTATTTAAACAATAAAAAAACTCGGGTCGCAGTGCCAAAACCCTGCCGACAATATAGTGTATTTGTTAATACTGGCATTGTGGCTTTATTGTTTGTTTTTGGACAAAATAAAAAATTTAACCTCTTAATACATCCCTTAAAATAATATTTTTTTTCTTAATTTCAATATTTTTATCAATTCAACCTCGGTACCAAATTAAATACACCCTTCAGTAGGTTAAGCATTATCCGCAAACTAGTGTTTTCATAAAATTTGTAAGTCCGGTCCTGTCAGGCCGATTTTATTAAAATTTTAGCAGTACATTTTAATCGTTACTAAAGGGTTAAATTTCAATTTTGAAACGATTCTGAGAATTTTTTCGGCATTTTTGTGCCCAAAAACATTTTTCAACCCCTAAAAACCACCCTTAAAATGGTCCGATTGGGCCCATTTTAAATAGGCTTCGTGCGGTGATTGATTTCAAAGTGCCTACCAAATTTCGTCAAAATCAATTAACTCTTTCGAAAGTTATAGCCCGCACACATATATATATATATCCAAATATATAAATATATATATCTATATATATATATACATATATAAACAGACATTTCCAAAAATGGTGCCAAAGTGTTCAGGAGGCTATGAAACGTCGAGAAATTTTGGTCCGACCCTAGGTCCCGCCATTCGACCGACGCCAATAGTGTATGTGCCATATGGCAAATACACTAATAAACATGTACTCCAGTAATTTTAGACATTAGAACGACCTATCTGCAGAATAATTCCCAGTTAGCTGATTTTTTTTTATATACCTTCGTTATGGTGTTTTAAAAAACGTGTAAAAAGTTCCCATCGATATCGTGCCGGCGTTGCCAGATATTTGAGGTTCAAGTTCACGATAGACGGTTTTTTGCGAATTTCTCGGTTTTGTTCCATTTTTTGTAAAAAATGGTAATTATCAATCTTGTAGAGGACGAAATTATCTACAACTTTTGTATAAACATTTTTTGTCTACGATTTATAGTTTTTCTTATTTAAGTGCCCGCGGCTTTCTTCCCTTCGATTTTACATAACGGGATTATGTTGCTTCCCGAGGGCCTAACAAAATGATTTGTAGCTTTATCTTAAGTTGAACTGTAAGCTAACGATTAACTATAATTTTTATCGAAATTAATGCAGTAGTTCTCTAGTTATAAGCAACCAAACATACAAATTAACGGCGCTCAAACATACAGACAGACAGACATTTTTTTTTCGAAAATACGATATTTATACTTGACATCAACTATAAAGACCATTCGTAAAGTAATTTTGTAAAAAAAATTTACAAGGGTTGAGAGAGTGCGGATTAAGTACGAGTATGCATTTGCATACCGTATAACGCACTTTAGTAATAGTAGCTACATTTTTAATTTTTTTTACAAAATTCCTTTACGAATAGTCTTTATATCAAATATAATGACTATTCGTAAAGAAATTTTGAAAAAAAATTAAAAGTATGGCTACTCCGGGCTATTCTTAGTAGAGTGCGTTATAAGGAATGCGAATGCATACTCATACTTAAATCGCATTCTCTCAATCCTTGTAAATTTTTTTTACAAAATAACTTTACGAATGGCCTTTATAATTGATGTCAAGTATAAATATCGTATTTTCCAAAAAAAATTGTCTGCCCGTCTGTCTGTTTCACTACTGTCGATTTGTATGTTTGGTTGCTTATAAATAGAGAGCTACTACATTAATTTCGATAGAATTATAATTAATCGTTAGCTTTAAGTTCAACTCAAAATAAAGGTACAAATCATTATGTTAGGCCCTCGGGAAGCAGCATAATACCATTATGAAAATCGAGGGGGAGGAAGCCACGGGTACTTAAATAAGTAAAACTATGAATCGTAGACAAAAAATGTTTATACGAAAGTTGTAGAGAATTTTGTCCTCTACAAGATTGATAATAACCATTTTTTACCAAAGATGGAACGGAACCGAGAAATTCGCAAAAAAACGTCTATCGTGAACTTGAATCTCGAATATCTGACAACGCCGGCACGATATCGATGGGGACTTTTTTACACGTTTTTAGAACACCATAACGAAGGTATATAAAAAAATCAGCTAACCGGGAATTATTCTTCAGTGGAAATCTAAAATTACTGGACTAATGTAGATAACGTCACTTAGTCACGCTGACATTAAAAGTGCTTTGGGAAAATCATATTTTTGTGAGGATCACTTTGTATATTCTGTAAATACTGAAAAGTACAAGTTTTGGAGGACCTTGGACCTTCGCTTCCTATTATGAAGCCTTCGGATCCACGTTATTACAGTCTTGCCTATACACTACCACAAAGAAAAAATTAAAGAGCAGGTTAGGGTAAATGTATAGATCTAACTTGAGCTATACACTTAGAGATTACACAACTGGTGTAATCTGGCAAAGTAGAATGTCCTGAATTGTAAATGATGCATATAACACCGGGTTTTGTTTTGTAGTTATTCTTATGTCGCCTTTTTAAGCCATAAATGTACAGTTTGTTTTCTTCAAGAAATATTATTTTTAAACTTATTTTTGAAATAGAATCAAAGTTTTAACATTTAAGTGTCAGCATTTATACAGACGACACAAATAGAAAAGATTAGTTCGCTTCTAACTGAAATAATCACCGCTATTGAAAATTCGATTTTCGGTACCTGTTTCAACCCTAGGGATGAAAATTTTTAGTTGTCGGTTTTCTCTGTTTTTAACGTTTTTAAATATCTGAAAAGGGGTGTCAAAGTTAGTATGGAGAAAAATTAAAAACTACCAAAATGTATAAATGATACTGCCTCTTTTTGAATGTCGAACGTCTATAATTTACAATATCTATCTATATTTATCTCTTTTTGACGGTGAGCACTATAACCAATATTAAACTTTTTTTGTTCAACTGAACTGACAACGCTTTCAAAAATTTACAAAAACAACGTTTCGACTGAAATGAAATCCTTATCAAGTTTTATATTTTTTTGAAAATGGTCAGTTTAATTTGCCAAAAAAAGATAAGTATATTTCAAACACAGAGGAGGGCTGCATGTGTAATTTTGTTGGTATGTTTTTAGTGTATTTGCCATATGGCACATACACTATTGGCGTCGGTCGAATGGCGGGACCTAGGGGTCGGACCAAAATTTCTCGACGTTTCATAGCCTCCTGAACACTTTGGCACCATTTTTGGAAATGTCTGTTTATATATGTATATATATATATATAGATATATTTATATATTTGGATATATATATATATATATGTGTGCGGGCTATAACTTTCGAAAGAGTTAATTGATTTTGACAAAATTTGGTAGGCACGTTGAAATCCATCACCGCACGAAGCCTATTTAAAATGGGCCCAATCGGACCATTTTAAGGGTGGTTTTTAGGGGTTGGAAAATGTTTTTGGGCCCAAAAATGCCGAAAAAATTCTCAGAATCGTTTCAAAATTGAAATTTAACCCTTTAGTAACGATTAAAATGTACTGCTAAAATTTTAATAAAATCGGCCCGACAGGACCGGACTTACAAATTTTATGAAAACACTAGTTTGCGGATAGTGCTTTACTTACTGAAGGGTGTATTTAATTTGGTACCGAAGTTGCATTGATAAAAATATTGAAATTAAGAAAAAAAATTTTATTTTAAGGGATGTATTAAGGGGTTAAATTTTTTATTTTGTCCAAAAACAAACTTATGTTCATATAATAACAGCACAATGCCTGTATTAGCAAATACACTATATTGTCGGCAGGGTTTTGGCACTGCGACCCGAGTTTTTTTAATATTATGTACTTAATAATAGGTGACAGAAAACATCGATGTTTTCAGAGCGATGTTTAAACATCGATTTTCAAATTAAGAACATCGTCAATGTCGATGTATCGATGTTTTTCAGAGCGATGTTTGCATCCCTAATTTGGTGCAGGCAGAGAGGGCGACGAAATGTACCACACTTTCGTCTGGATTGCCAAAATGCATCCGTGTTCGGTCACAACTCATCAGAGAGCTAGAATATCTTCCATTGACCGAAACGTGGTACCTACGTTGTGCTTATAAATGCTGCCCGTCAGCGCTTTAAGTCTATTAATTAACACTATAAACTTCAGACTTATAATGACGCATATAGCCTAGTAGCTGCGCGTCTTACTAAAATAAAAAAAAAACACTATAAACTTGGATACGTCATGTTTCCAACGACGTAAGCCAGGTTTAGTTATTTATAGCAGCATTTCCTAAACTTTTTCGTCTACGGACCCCTTATAGAGATTAGCAAAATAGTCGCGGACCCCCATTAATATAAATCAAGATTAATTTATTTATTTTAATTTTTTTGAAGTGTATGGATCAATTTAGATGCAGATTTTGCGTAAAGAAGTTTCACTTCTGTAGTGTGTAGTGTAAACTGTTTTCCGGACGGTTCATGCCAGTTCGGCCATCCAAACAATATTATTTACACATTAGAGAAAAAATCATTTTTATCAACCTATGTCACAGTCGGGATTCAAACCCTCATTCTCCCACGAAAGTGGAAAGGTTCGGGTTTGAATCTCGAATGTGACAAAGGTTGATTTAAATGTTTTTTCTCTAATGTGTAAATAATAAAATTTGGCTGCCTTTTCCAATTAAAAATATATCTATACATTAAAACAGCCGTGCTAGATTCAAACTAAATATTATTTGAATCAATTTTTCTTTTGATATTAATTGTGCACCCTGTAGCTAGAGGTACAGCGTACATTCGCCTTTAGACAATTCCTTTCTTTTGAGAAAATGATGTGACAGTATTGATAACTGGGCCGCGGGAGACTCGGTTGAGGTGAGAGACGTGTCGTTTCAAGGTTGGACAATTGTTGACTAGCTGAAATTCGTACCTACTGGATTTTCCCACATATCTTTGATCATGATGACCTTATCAAAACATTTCATAGAAGGAAAACGTTCTTAAATTTCGTTTATTTATTTATTTATTGTAGATTATAGACGCGTCGACATCTAAGGTCATTAGCGTCTTTTCAACTACACTAAATAACAACCAACTTAAAACTAAATAACATCACAAAACATCCATGAGCGCAGGTGGGATTCGAACCCACGGCAGTCCAGTCTAGAGGTTGCAGCGCCAAGCACGCTACCATCTAGGCTATACTGCCGTCTCTTCTTAAATTTCGTTTCCTCTAATTTTTGTTGTATACATTTTTTTTTCATAAAATCAGACATTATCGATCAAATCAACAAATTAGAATAAGTATTTATTGGATATATAGTGGATTTTTCCACATATCTTTGATCATAACCACCTTTTCAAAGAAAAATCATAGAAGGAAAACGCTTTGGATTTGGTTTCTTCTAACTTTTGTTATATAAGTATATTTTTTTTTTATGAAATCAGATTATCAACTATCGATCAAACCAATAAGTTAGAATAAGTATTGGATAGTGGATTTTCCCACATTCCTTTGATCATGACCACCTTATCAAAAAATTTCAGAGAACAAAAACACTTCTAAATTTCATTTCCTTTAATTGTTATACTAATTATACATAATTGTTTTCATAAAATTAGACATCATCAACCAAATCAGTTAAATAGAAGTAGATATTTATTAACAGGTTTGTCATAATATAATATTATAAAAATATAGAGAAATATTTATGACGATTTTAAAATTATCATAAAATAGTGAACATTACGAATATTTATTGACATTATAAAATGTACGTAGTAAACAATTTTAATGACTTTATTGAAATAATGCATTTTGTTAACGTATAGCCGCCATTATCTATATTACCGTTATAAATGATACTTTAAAACGATATCAAAACCTTCGTTTATAGCTAACTATCAATTTTTCCTGTCGATACCAATTACCAACAGTTGAAAGCTGTATCGATTATTCGTTAAACATTGATGCCTTCAACCGATAAATTTGCGATACGATTAACCGAAATCAGTACCTATCCAAGGAAACGATCTAATTTAGAATTTATCGATATTTGAAAGATTCCGATTTTATTAATTATTGAATGCATAAATCGATATTAATCAATCAATAGTCGATATTTAAAATCGATCTTCTTGTCAACAACCGATATTATTCTGTTAATTTATTATAGCTCCAACCGATATCAATCGGCCAATTAGCGATATCGGCTACCATCGATACCTATAGAACTGATGTATCGATAATTTAACATTTAACCGAGATCGATTATTAATTAAAATGTCCTGCAATTAATATTAAAAATATTTTAAGCGAAAATGTCAGGTAAATACCGATTTCAATCTACCAAGATTTTTGATAGACCTTATCCGTAAATTACCGATCCATTGAAACATGAAGACAACATCGGTTACCAATTTATCGGTATTAGATACCATCGATACCTGGTATATCGATATCGGTCCACCTTCGAAGTGTACTGTCCAACCTTGAGTCGGCTGGGACGTTGTTTACATGTCGGCGTGGACCAAACGAAAGAACACACCGAGAGCTACATATATAGCGCCGTGTGCGAGACGCGACGCGGAAAGACGTCTGGACGGCTCGGCGCCCCGCGAGCGCCATGTTGTGAGATGAGAACACAGGCTGTGTGGAACCCACGCGCTGTGACGTCATTTCGCACCGTCGTCGTCGGCGGCGTTGTCGCCACAACTTCAAAACCGTACATCATTCTTTTAACTGATACATCCACCCACACACACACGCACATACACACTCACACACACACACACCAAGACACGCCACCGGTACTCACCTCTTTCGTTTATATCCTTGAGCTCGATGCAAATCTGCGGATGACGAATTGTTATGCAACTCGCGGATTTATTGTTCCTTTAAGAGTAGAAAGGTAAAAGGAATACAAATCCTCCTTTGCTTTATTTTCGGTATTTTCAAAAATTTTTAACAGGTCATTTTGTGTCGCCAAATTCAGTCTATAGTAGGCCGAGAGTAGCTGTCAGTAGGTAAATCGCGGGCAGATCAGGGCGAATAAACATCAATCATTATGGAAATGGTTTGCTTTCTCACACTTAGTGTAGAAAAGATACGTTCCCGCGCGCACACCGGCCTGTCAAAAGTCACTTTACATGTATACACACATCCATGTATGTAAAGCAGCTATTTTATAGTGAGTATGGCAAAAAAATCTTATCAGTCCACAATAATTTATGTCGAACTTGCCAGTTCTGTCAAATAGGTTCTTTTGCTTTCGATTTAAAAAAAACATGTTTTCCATATTTCGACAATTTCACCTTTATTACATATTAAATTTAACCTATTGGTACGAAAAATTTCTAAAGATCAACTTTACATAATATTTGAGAACTCGTTGATCCAGTAAAAAAACGTAAAATGACTGTTAATATCCCGAAGAAAATTTTCGGACTGAAACCAATACTTCCCTAATCTCTACCATTGTAGAGGTCAGAAATAAAAATAATACAACGAACTGTAATTATTTATTTTCAAAATTCCAGAATTGTGAGTAAAATAACATATTCTAACTGTAACAATAATATGGTGAGTTGTGTTGCTGTCGAGTTGCATAATATGTTCACTTGAACTGGGTGTCTGAGTCAGTCGGCACAAGAAAGAATTCAAAATCAATTAAATAACAGATTTGGACCGTTGCCAGAATGCCCATTGACCGATTTAATAAGTGCATGTAATCTCGATGACGTAATCGAGGAGCTTGTTCATCGCCTCAAATTATCTAGTTTGTTGCACAAAGTGTATTAAAATTTCTATTTTCTATATCAATAAAATAATACAGTAGGTACCTACTTAAAATAGTAACGAGACTTTTGTCCGTAATTTTGTTTTAGGTGAAACTTTTAAGTCTCGTTTTTTTTTTGTTCGGTAACGCATGTCGACGTCATATCACGTCCAATCATAGAATTGCGTATATATTCCAACACTATTGCAGAACACCACGTCATCCAAAGCAGACAACTCGGTATATATAATAATTTATAATTAATATAGCAGTACAAACAACAGGATGCGTGGCGTAGGGGTATCGCCGCTGCTTTATACGCAGGTTCGAACCCAAGCAGCATCAATAATTTTAGTTTCTGTTTTTAACTATTCCACATCTGATTTGATATTTATTTATATTTTTTTCTATTTTGACTAGGTACTATATTTTCTCAATTTTTTTGTGGATTTTTGGGTGTTTTGTCTACTTATAGAAAAAGTTAAAATTACAAAAAAAATAGGCATAGGTAAAAGAAATAAATTTTTGGTTAATTTTTTGAAGTAAAACTTCTTAGATGGCTTGATGAAATCAGTGTAATCATTTTAAATCCAAAATGGCGGCTTATAGTAAAATTTTGAAAGACTAAAAGAACAAAACAAAATAATAGTAAAAAAAAAACTTTTAAAAAATAAGCTTTTATTAAAACGGAGTGAAAAGGAAAAAATAATTTTTAATAATTTAGGTTTATATTTATAAAAGCGTGGATTGTAAACACTATGATAGTTTATTAGTCACGACCCACGCTTTTATAATTATTGTGAACCTAAATTATTGCAAATTATTTTTTCCTTTTTAGTCTATTTTAATAAAAACTTGTCTTTTAAAAATTTTTTTTACTAATAATTTTAATATAAAAACCTTTTTTGCGGGACATGAAAATATCGTATTTCGCATGGCGTGAGAAACAGAGCATTTATGGTGGAAGTGACGTGATAGTTACCGAAATTTCAATGACGAAGAAACTGGTTATGCAAAAAAGATCCGTATAAAAAAATATTGGATTGTCATCGGAGTTACGTATGTTAGCATCGATCGGATAATTGGAAGTCGGTGAAAATTAAATTGCAAGATTTGATCTTAATAGCAACTAAGTATACCAAAAAGTGATGCTAATAAAAAACTTATAAAAATAAACAAGAGAAAAAATTGGGAATGTCTGTATCGCGGGTACAGATAGATGACGTGAATACCGTTAAACATAAATTTTATTCGTTGTCATGGAAATAAGTATATCCACTTTTATTTATCTTATATAATCAAATGTTCGTAAAATAAAAAAAATAAAACAAGCCGTGAGGTGGGTCGTTTAGTAGGACTAAAGTGAGAGCCTTGAGGTCCACACGACGAATTTCCCAGTTTGATAAATATTTAATAATAATAATTAAATTAGATATTACACAGAAAAGTAATCATTTTAATCATTAAAACATAATTATTATTTATTTTTAACAATAATTAAAAAAAAAAAAAACGGCCGAACCGATTATTCTAAATTTATGTCGGATCAAAATGACGTTAACACGCCTCGATTGACACCCTCACGAAGTCGATATAATTTTTTATTCGCGAGATATTGTGTAAAATCTACTTTTTTGGAGGTTATTTGGTTAAGAAAAAAGAACGGCTGAACCGATTTTGAAAAAATTTCTTTCAGATCATATTTACATTAATACGCGTCGATTGGCACGCTAACGTAGTCGATATCATTTTTCATTCTCGAGATTTCGTCTTAGAAAGAAATGGACACATACGTACACACACACACACACACATACACACACAGAGAGACATCTTTCTAAAAATAGTGTAAAAATAGTGTGGTGACCTTGAAACATAAAAATTTGTTATACATTTTGATTTCGATTTTCGGACCCATTACAATAACTTCCAATGGGAAGTTAATAATTATAATTTTATTTTTTTATGTTTTAAATTGTTATCCAGTTGCTATATATTTTCATTATTACAAAAAAAATATTAAAACCTTTGGAATTCAAAAATGGGCTTGGCGTTTGTACCTATCGGTAGACTCGTACTTTATCATACAGCCACACTGCCTTACTATACCTGATACCTTATACACGTTTCACATGTCAATCACATCCCGTTTCCGTTACAGTTAATATTTCTTAAATGTCACCTAAGTATGAGACATTAGACGTTATTTGCGTCAAAAAGCGTCCTTTTTCCTATGCCGCACCCTGTATGAAGAAATAGAACCGCAAGTTATCCTGTATTCGTGTCACGTCCCCGCCACCCGTTTATTCATAACTGTACGACTATAAAAACCAACCAAATTTCCATCTATTTTTAGGCAACACGTTGCTAAAAATAAACGAGTTATACAGAAGTGCGAACACGAGCATCTATTTCTGTGACTCAGTTTTACCTGAGTGGAAAGATAACATCTGCATTGTCCTCTGAAAATTGTTCTAAAAAGTGTAGGTATATACTATATTATACAGTATAGTCGATTATGTATGAAAGTTCGCCTTGCCAAAGTATGAATACCACTCGTCGTATGGATTTCTGGTAAAGTGTTAACAGTGGCGTAGCTGGGGGCCAAGGGCCCCGAGGCAAAAAATAAAATAAATCCCCTAAGCAATATTATATTTATTACAAATTACATAATATGAGAAATTTTTATACGGTGTTATTAACAATGAAATATAACAATCAATATGATTTGATTTCCTCACCGTAAATAAATTCACTATATTAGTGAATTAACATAATATTATCAGACGATACTATCGCCACAGTATATGTTAATTCACTAATATAGTGAATTTATTTACGGTGAAGAAATCAAATCATATTGATTCTCCAAAGCGTTGGGGACGGAGAGAAACTGTTCGTGCGGTTGTTGGCCACACTGTTGTGATTGTTGCTTCCCCCACTCCCAAACAAGCGTGTGCTTGAAATAACATTTGACCGGAAGGCGATTCAGCTCCGACGACGATGTTAAAGATGAGGTTTAACGCTTTCTTAAGGACATAGCAAGGAGCTGGTATGACATGGTCACATGGACATACAAAAACTTTGTTTTGTGAAATTCTGTGAACAATATAATATTACATATATTGTTCATAGAATTTCACAAAACACACTTTTCCCGTTGCTATTTTTAAATTCAACACAATCATTAAATGATTAAATTGTAACTTTAGCACCGCCGATTTACGATATCACTCAACAGATGGCAGGACCATGCATCTGCTGACAGTGAATATCAAAATAATTAAAATGTGTACTGAATTATTATGTGTTCAGCAAAAAGTGCAAAGCAATAAATGAGCAGAGATATATTGCTCTTGAAATGAACAATAGACTCGCGAGGAAGTGTCTTTTATGTAAAAAGATTTATTGCCATATGTCTGTAAAACGTGTAATTGCGGTCAGGAAAAAATGCATCATTTATATAATTTTTTGCTATGTTTTCTGTATACTCGATTTGTTTGCAATACCGAACCATTCCGTATTGACACGAAGTGTTTATTTTAACGATTTTTAAGCGCGATCATATTAGTTCAGTTTTTGCTGATGATGGGAGATTATTGCTTTCGATAGGTATATACATCCAATAATTAAATGGCGGCCGTAAGTTGGCAAAAATCTTAGTCAAACATTTTTTCCCGGCCAAATCGATCGAATGGGACATCAAATGAAATAAAATATTGTGACGATTCCAAAAAGATATACTTTTTATGATAATAAATAAGTTATCATTACAACTATAAGAACCCAAAAGCTTTATGGGAGGTTTGATATTCTGTATTTCCATGTTTTTTGGGGTAATGAAGACGTATTTGAGGTTTGTCACCTCGAATTTTTTCCGGAAATATCATTTTTTCATCAAAAAAGTTTTCACAGTTTTTTATAACTTTTTTTGCTTAATGTACGAAAATTTTGATTGAAAATCTGAAAACTAGAGAAAATTTCCTAGAAAATTGGTTGCATACATTTTTTGTAGGATGAATTGTTTATGCACAAAAGCAATGTCTTACCTATAAGTGCCAAATGTGGGATTTACACGGGTCGATTCCACCGCACGGCGAAAATCGACCATGTAAAGAGCAAATCGACTAGGCCGCAGGTGACTAAAATCGCAAACGCCGAAGTAAAGTATCATCCGACTTTTGCCGTATGGCGACAGGCCGCATGCGGCAGGTGAAAAAAATTGACCGTGAAAATGGTCAGTCGCAGTCGATCGCCCGCCCAAGGTGTGTTTTGCGCTGTGTTGTTTTGCTCAACATTTTCGAGAAAAATGACCTAGTCGCTAGTGATTTCAGTCAACTGTGTAAATGGGGTAGCTATGCCGCTTTGTGAAGCGATTTGGTAAGCGACCAGCCGCCCGGCGGAAATCGACCCGTGTAAAATCCTTCTAGAGTATAGAGTGATAATCAAAGTGGTCACTGTATGCAGCTGTTATTATTACACTATTTGCGTCGATCGGATGGTGGAACCTACAGGTCGGACCAAAATTTTTCGAAAATGGACCAGATCGGACCATTTTTAGCGTAGTTTTTAGAGGTTGAAAAATGTTTTAGGACCCAAATATACTGGAAAAATTCTGAGAATTGTTTCAAAATTTAAATTTAATTTTATTATTATTATAAGTAGGATTACTCTCGTGTCTGTCTGTTTATGTGTCACAGCTTATTTTCTCCGAATCTACTAGACGAAAACAATTGAAATTTAGTACATATATAGGATTAGGTAACCCAGTCACTGAGGTATAGCGTAAATAAACGAATTATCATTTTGGGGGTCAATTTTGGGAGGGCAAAGTAGAAAATTAAAAAAAAATTCAAGTGCATTATATTGTGACGTATGAAATGAAAGGGCTCGTTATGAGAAATAAAAATAAGATTTTTTATAATTTTAAAATGCATAGGTAGTTTAAAAGATTTAAAAAATATACGAAAATCGAACATTCCCCCCTCCATAAACTGCGTAAGGCTTTCGCGGCCGCCGTTTAATATTGACGAGTTTCTTGGGCTATTAGGCCGTCGTTTGTTCAAGGTTTATCTCCGAGAAACTACTGAGCCTAAACGAAAATCCTGTCTTTAAATTCCTACGGGAAACGGAATAGTACGGAACCCTCTGCACGCGAGTCCGATTCGCACGTAACCGGTTTTTTAAACTATATTTATTGTAGATTACAGACGTATTGACAACTAGGTCATTAGCTCTTTAATTATATGAAAATACTAGCCGTTACCCGTGGCTTCGCCCACGTATTTTTCGATTTATGATTTATTATCCCCCCCGCGAGAAATTCTCCTCCCGCTCGTCCGATCGAATTTTATTAATACATTATTGCTCACCTACGTTATATAAGGAACTTCTGTGCAAAATTTCATGCTTCTAACTTCAAAAATGATGAACTGCCATACAAACTTTCATCCCCTATTTAACCCCTTTAAGGGATGAATTTTCAAAAATCCTTTCTTATTACTCATCTACGTTATATAAGGAACTCCTATGCAAAATTTCATGCTTCTAACTTAAAAAATTACGAACTTCCATACAAACTTTCATCCCCTATTTAACCCCTTTAAAGGATGCATTTTCAAAAATCCTTTCTTATTACTCATCTACGTTATATAAGGAACTCCTGTGCAAAATTTCATGCTTCTAACTTCAAAAATGACGAATTTCCATACAAACGTTCATCCCCTATTTAAGCCCCTTGGGGGTTGAATTTCAAAAAATTCTTTTTTATTGCTCACCTATGTAATATAAGGAACTCCTGTGCAAAATGTCATGCTTCTAACTTCAAAAATAACGAACTTCCATGCAAACTTTCATCCCCTTTTTAGCCCCCTTAGGGGTTGAATTTTCAAAAAAAATTTCTTAGTGCTCACCTACGTTATATAAGAAACTTCTGTGCAAAATTTCATGCTTCTAACTTCAAAAATGACGAATTTCCATACAAACTTTCATCCCCTATTTAACCCCCTTAGGGGTTGAATTTCGAAAAATCCTTTCTTAGTGGGTGCCTACATCACAAAAGGAACCTACTGTCCAAATTTCAAGTTTATATCTTCAGCGGTTTGATCTGGGCGTTGTCTGTCAGTCAATCAATCAGTCAGTAACGGAACTGTTTTATATATATAGATAATATATCACTTAAAACTAAATGAAATCATAAAACATCCATGAGCGAGGTAAGATTCGAACCCACGGCAGCTTGCTCCAAAGGCCAGCACGCCGACCATTACATTAAGCTGCCCTCTGCATTTTTTTATTACCTATAATAAGTCAGGGACCTGTTCAGGAGCTGAAGCAAAAAATTTCGATATTCGAGTTCCCGACTATTGATTATAAAAAAAGACTACTTATCTCATGTTTTGCTTGTTTTCTTCTTAAGTGGTTAAGTGGGTTTTAATTTTTTTTTAACTTTTATTTTTTACTAAAAGTATTATGACCTTGTTAATCATTCCTCAACGCATACTTTGCCATATTTAAAAGTGTTAAAACTTATCAAAAATGTTTAGATACATCCTGTATATAAAGAGACATGCCTCTTCCTATGTGCTATGTATAAAACTCCTACGATTTTATGTCAGGTCCAATGATCGATGGAATAAGGGATCAGAATAAAATTGTTTTTGTTCTAGTCTTTATTGCATTAACTATAAGATAAAGCTACGGTTAAATGTGATATCTTTGGGTTTATTTGTACATTATTTATATATCCGTTAACATTTGTTTTTTGTGACCAGGGCCGGTTTTAGCAGTAGCGGCGCTAGGGTTTTTTCTAGGGTCGGCATGGTGATCTAAAGATGAACCAATAACATGTATTCCCAACATTTCAGTGCTCGATAAAATTTCAACCCAGATTACTTACTATAGAATTTACAAGAAAAATTGTTGAAATTTCGAGGGTTGAAAACGTATTTAAAAGATAACCTAGAGATTGGGGATTATGCCAGGGTGGGCCAAGACAGTTTAAGGTTGCCCACCTTCTGGCGCCGCCACTGGGTTTTAGCAGTCGTCAGGTCTAATTTGGGTCATATCTGCACAATTAAAAAAAAATCTAACGTGCGGGAGCTCTTGATGCCCGAAATTTTAAACTAAACTTTTAAACAAGCTGGGAAGCATTGTCAGAAAATTTAGTTTGACAATGTCCTTAGATTAAGTGACCACACATATTTCTCCACAAGAAAACATTGTAGAAAGTTATTTCAATCTCGTTCGAAAAATAATTGATCGACTGTAACGATCTTTTTTAAAACTATGTATACATATATTTAACATTGTTTTTAGTATAATTTCCACTTCAAAACAACGTTTTTCACGTATTTTGTTCAAAATTTATCTTGAAAAGTGATCTTTGTAAATCAATAATTTGTTTTTTTGTGTGTACAGTTCTACAATACAGGGTGTTAATTAAGTATGTGCACAAACTTTAAGGAATTAATCTATGATTGATTTTTAAGACAAAACCTTCATATAAGTATGGGTCCGCAACGGCTTTGTTTTCCTGATACAGGGTGTTAAAATTTGAAAAAAGTTTAAGATTTTTTATTTATTTTTTGAATAGTGGCAGCTACTTACAATTAAAACTTTGTACACACTAATAGATAGTGAGAGAGCACACTTTGCTAGTATTAAATTGTTTTTAATTCAACCACTGGCGTAGTTAGTTTTTTTCACACTTCTCTAACAAGAGATTTAAGTTTCTAACGAGTATGTAGTCTGTAAAAGTTTAATAATTAGGAAATTTTCTCGAAAACGGTTCATCCTATCAAAAATTACCAAGAGACACTTTTTGTGTATTACCTGCCTCAGCCGACAAAGTTTTCAAATTTTAAAGAAGTTAGTGGCGTGTCATTTTTCTTGAAAATCCTAAGAAGTCTACTCACATTTACGCCCATGGTTGAAATAAAAATAATTTAATATTTGCAAAATATACTCCCTGACTATTAGTGCGTGCAAAGTTTTAATTAATTCAAAAAATAAATAAAAAATTCTTAAATTTTTTTCAAATTTTAACACCCTGTAGGCATGTGGAAAACAGAACCGTTGCAGACCCATACTTATATGAAGGTTTTGTCTTAAAATCAATCATAGATTAATTCCTTAAAGTGTGTGCACATACTTAATTAACACTCTATATATAATACAAAGTTTGACATTAGACTCTTCCTGTACCTACATAATATAAAAATTCGACTGATGACCAGTCCTATACTTCCCAATATTTGCAAAAAATAAACACTTTTTTTTTATTCTTTGACTAGGCCCAAATAACCTTAGCTGTTGGTGGTCTTTAAAACACAATTTAATTTTTATTCTTTGAAAAAAGCATGGCCCTCTTTTTTGTTTGGTGATCTACTGATGGCTAACTTAATATAGCAAAAATCATGGTTACCTTGATTTACGTACAATTTTTATTTTTTTTAGTAAAATATTTTTTTTCTCGAAAACTATACATTTTAGAGGAAAAAAATATTTACATTTTTTTCATATTATAACATCTAGAATTCATTTATATTTTTTTTACCTATGTTAATACGTGACATTGAGGACGTTTTTTTGAATATCTCAGGATCCACTGAACCGATTTGACTCAAAATCTAATCAGATCTAAGTTAAAGGCAGATAAACACAATAGAACAATCGGCATGCCCGTATGTTATTCCGTTCTTAAGATATCGAAGGCGAAACATTGACCACACACACACACACACACACACACACACACATACAGACATCAGTCAGAAAATGATCTTAAACGATTGCTAGGGTCTCAAAACGTGAAATCTGTTAAAATCTCGAAATATTTTTTTCGGACTAAATCCATTACTTCCCTACCATAGTAGAGGTGGGAAGTAAAAACAGTAGTTATACTATTCTCTAAGGTCTTTGTCAAAACATATTATCTAACAATGCGTTCTTCAACTCAGCGTCAATGCATTGGGCTTCACAAATTATGTGGCCGGATCTGTGAGCGTCGCTATAGCGTTTGTTTTTCATTCTGAATATACGTTTGCAAATTTGCATAAATTTACAGAAAACAATTATTATCTCCGGCTGGGCTATAAAAGATCTCATAACGTAATTATATAATATAACAATTTCAAATCCCAGCGGAGGTGGGTCAGTCCTACGAATAAAATATACGCCCAGAACTGCAAAAAACAAGCATGAATTTACATAAGTAATATTATAAATTTAATGATATTTCACAATTATTATTATTTTTCAAAGGCCGCCAACAGATTGTTATTTGGAGTCAGTACAAATTTATGTTTCCAGTTTTATTATTTTTAACAATAAATTGAAAATACAATAATTTAATATGTTTACCAGTTCTTGGATTAGAACTTGTAAACTTATATAATAGAGCAGCCATTGAAACGTTTGCTATTGATTTAATTTTGTTCACTTATTGCCAGTTATTTGAGCTTAGTATCAATTAATTTTTTACTTCCCACCTGTACTATTGTAGGGAAGTAATGGATTTAGTCCGAAAAAAATATTTCGAGATTTTAACAAATCTTCACGTTTTGAGACCCTAGCAATCGCTTAAGATCATTTTCAGAGTGATGTCTGTATGTGTGTGTGTGGGTGTGTGTGTGTGTGTGTGTGTGTGTGTGTGTATATGGTCAATTTTTCGCCTTCGATATCATAAAAACGAAACAACAGACGGCCATGGCGATTGTTCTATTGTGTTTATCAGCCTGTAACTTAGATCTGATTAGATTTTGAGTCAAATGGGTTCAGTGGATCCTAAGATATTAAAAAAAACGTTCTCAATGTCACGTATTAACATAGGTAAAAAAATATAAATGAATTCTAGATGTTATAATATGAAAAAATTCGACTGATGACCAGTCCTATACTTCCCACCTAGTATATTTGCAAAAAATAAACACTTTTTTTTTTTTATTCTTTGACTAGGCCCAAATAACCTTAGCTGTTGGTGGTCTTTAAAACACAATTTAATTTTTATTCTTTGAAAAAAGCATGGCCCTCTTTTTTGTTTGGTGATCTACTGATGGCTAGCTTAATATAGCAAAAATCATGGTTACCTTGATTTACGTACAATTTTTATTTTTTTTAGTAAAATCTTTTTTTTCTCGAAAACTATACATTTTAGAGAAAAAAAATATTTACATTTTTTTCATATTATAACATCTAGAATTCATTTATATTTTTTTTTACCTATGTTAATACGTGACATTGAGGACGTTTTTTTGAATATCTCAGGATCCACTGAACCGATTTGACTCAAAATCTAATCAGATCTAAGTTAAAGGCTGATAAACACAATAGAACAATCGGCATGTCCGTATGTTGTTCCATTCTTAAGATATCGAAGGCGAAAAATTGACCACACACATACACACACACACACATACACACACACATACACACACACACACATACAGACATCAGTCAGAAAATGATCTTAAACGATTGCTAGGGTCTCAAAACGTGAAAATCTGTTAAAATCTCGAAATATTTTTTTCGGACTGAATCCATTACTTCCCTACCATAGTAGAGGTGGGAAGTAAAAAATGTAAATATTGTTTTTCTCTAAAATGTACAGTTTTCGAGAAAAAAAATATTTTACTAAAAAAAATATAAATTGTACGTAAATTAAGGTGACCATGATTTTTGCTCTATTAAGCTTGCCATCAGTAGGTCACTAAACAAAAAAGAGGGCCATGCTTTTTTTCAAAGAATAAAAAAAGAGTGTTTATTTTTTGTAAATATTTACTAGATGGGAAGTAATAGGACTGGTCATCAGTCGAATTTTTTTTTTGTTCGATCCCCTATAAAATAGCTGCTTTACATGCATTTATATGCATGCATGAAAAGTAACTTTATACACGCCGTTGTGCGGGAAAGTACTTAAATGTTTTTTCAATTTATTAGGGTAAAAGTGGGATAGTTGCCCAGGAGGATAGATGCCCATGTATCCAATTTAACACTATTGCAAATATATTATCATAATTTGTAAAATGTTCCTTATGCCATGAAAATGTCATAGAAACAACGGCATTCTCTCTCAGCGTTTAATTAATTAGGTAATTAATTATTTTTTGTCATACCCACTACAAAATAGCTACTTTCCATGCATCTGTATTGGGTAATTTAACAGGCAGGCGTGCAAAAAGTGTTCTCAATACCATAATTAGTGCGGTAAGTAAACAGTTGCTATAGTAACTTATGTTTATTCGCTCTATCTGCCTGCTATTACATTCTCACGGCCTGCTGTAAATGTAAAGATGGTGACGCAAATGAACTGTCAAATTTTTTGAAAATACTGAAAATGAAGTGAAAAGTAGGTATTTTGATGTGGAAATGGCAAAAAAACACTAATTATTTCTCGTGCGTAATGGTATTACGACTCGTGTGACTGTAAAAACGAGCGACAGCGAGTTTTTAAATATTATCACAACTCGTCAGTAATAAATCCCATTACGACACCAGAAATATAATCTATACTATTGACATATCATGATGCCATGGATACGCTTTCCCCCTCAGTGTTTCATTATAATATTATGTCGGTTTGTAACAATGACGTCAGCTAGAATTTAGTTTAAATCAAGTACAAAAATTGTTGAAGTTTATGCTTATTTATATTAGGTGCTTCGTGCAGATTTTTTCTTAAAATTGGCAGGAGACAATAAATAGAAGAATAGATGTTAAAAAATAGGATAATTTTTATTTTTATTACAAAATTTAGGTTTTAATATCTGTAATATAAACAAACAAAAAATTAAATAATGCTCAAGAAATGGCAGATCTTGTTAATTACCTATTTTTTTAAATTTAAGAAACGAATAGAATTAACTAACAAATTGATAAATTAATTATTTTATCTTTTATATTCACAAAATATTAAAAATAACCACAAAACATCATAACACTTAACCGCTATCGCAAAATTGACAACTTATCATACTCTACTAACTTTGGGTTGTAAGAAGCAAAGATATAATACATACCTATAGATGTAGTTGAGGTTCCCTCCAAAATTTTGAAGCCAGGCATCAGACCGAGATCTGTCCCAACTGTCATTTTTATCACATTTGTTTGTCGACTGTCATTGCATACACATCTAGGGAGCTATTGTGTAACTTTTGTGAATGTGTTCATTTTCACATTTTCATTTCATGTGAAAATTTTCACTCAATTGTGTAACATATGGATTCACTCGTGAAATCACTAGGCCACAAAGTAGGGATTTTATTTTTTGTTGGATATTTTCACTTTAAAAATACAAATTAATGCGGATATGAGGTTATATTATGCGGTGTTTGACAGATAAATAACAATGAACGTAAAGAGAATCAAAAATTGATGAAGTATATAAATAAAGTGAACTTTGTAATTTAATTTATCGATCTTATATTATATATTCATAATGTGTTTTTGCGTATAATTATGTTTAAAAAATTGAAGAGAAATTTATTTTCAAATTTATGTATTATAAATAAATATATAAATTCATAATGTGTCTTTGCCTATATTATATTTAAAAAATTAAGATATTTCAAATTTGTGTATTATCGTTTATTGCATTTCTTTTATTATCTATCTATAAGAACAAAGCTGTCATGTTAAGGTAATTTTATATGTGTCCTTTTTCAATTTATTCTCTGTCTCACTCTTATTTCACGTTTCACTGACAAATTCGATGGTGAATAATGTCACGTGAAAAAGTTCACTTTTCACTTGTGTGAAAATACACAATCGCGTGAGCAATCTCACATAAGTGAAATCACTAAAAACGAGTTACACAATAGGTACCCTAGTGTTTTGATTAATAAATATTAGTTTTTAGAAGTGAAAATGTTGAATTGTGCATTTTTAACGTGCAAGAAAAGTAGTGCGAACGTTTCCGTGGTTTAAGTTTTCATTTGTAAGCACATAATTTTTAATTTTTTTCGTAGGTTATTTTCAAGCCCATAAAGTGCCAGATATTATACATCCCAGGGTCGAATTTTAAAATATAAAACCAATAAATGTATTATGTATTTTTTAATGAAAAAAACTCCTTTTGACATGTAATTCATTTCTTATTTAAAATTATTCTGATATTTTTTGTAGTGTTTTTATAGGTATATACCTATAATATTTTGTAATAATTCAAGTTATAGATATGTATATTCTGATTGTAAAATAAAAATTCCTAAATACGTACAATGTTGTTTACTATTAGTCTAGTCAACGAATGATCCTAGCCGAAAAATCAAAAAGCGCAAAAACTGAGTTCAAAGGTCCCTCTTTTTGATTTTTCGCGTATATCTCGAAAACAGTTGGTCCTACGAAAAAATTCATTGCATAAAAATTGTAACTGACAAAAATTCCTACATTTTCTATATTTGAGTTTTTTTCCATCTCTAACCGTTAACGAGTTACACGCTTCTGAAAATCGCTATTTTTCGAAAAAAAATTCAACCACATTTTTTTGCCGAACTTTTCTCTCTAGCGCCTCAACTTTTCATTTTACAAAAAAAAAGTTGTAGAGAATTAAATTTCCTTCAAAATGGTATATCAGTTTACCATTTTATCTTAATTTTTTCGTAGGATCAACTGTTTTCGAGATATACGCGAAAAACCAAAAAGAGGGACCTTTAAAGTGCCTCCCCCCCCCCCCTCTTGCGCCGACCCGAGGGTCAAGGACTTTTAATATGTTTTTTTACTAACTAGTTCAAGCAAAGTCCAGAATTTGGTTTTTTGCTTTTTGACATTCTGGCTAGACCCCTCTTTAGAGCACAATAATTGACAGAACTATATTCTTTTAGTCATGGTGATTATATAATGTGTGGAGGGGGAGCAACTGAAACAGGCTACACTTTGCACAATGCATTAAGATAGGCATTGGTCCATCTACAGTGATCTGTGGTAAGAAGTATAACTTCAAAATTCGACACGCAAGCGGTTTTGTCTTTATGCCGCAGATATAAAGTCAACAAAAGAATATGAGAGGCCTTTATATGTCATCATCTGTTCTATGGTACCGATTCTTTCAGCTGATACTGCGATCCTCGTCAAAGCTTTCAATTTCCCTTAACACACACTTCTTATAACTTTATCTTCAAATGAAATGTACTTTCCTTACACAATATTCCATTCAGAAAAAAAAGATATTATATTGAAATTTTTTCAACATCTTCAATTTATTAATTTTTTTACCATTCCAATTTCCAACTCCACAAGTGGAGAATGGTACTAATTAAGGTTTTCAAAATTTTACAATATTCTTTCGTTTTGAGGTCCCCCGAATCCAAAAAACATATGTTACCATTCCAACTCTACAAATAGGGAATGTTAAAGTAGCGGGAAATAAGGACTGCGTGGTTGTAGAATATTTCAATTTATTGCCAACGTTTCGTCAAGTGTTCTTGACTTCAGAGTTCTACAATAAAATTATATTTTAATTAGATATAATTATTTAAAATGTTAATGAAATAAATTTGTTATAATGGATTTATTAAAAAATTTGCATAACACGTTATATGAAAATAGCCAACAAGACTCATAATGAATCATAGTGGTGCATTTAATTGATTTAATAATAAGTCAATTATTTAGTGAAAGTAGTACAATAGTATGTTAAATTGAAAATTCCAGACTGAACACATCGTATATCTCAAAATAATTTACTTATTATTAAATTAATTAAATACAGAAGCGTGGTTTATAACGAGCGTTGCTGATTATTTTGACATGTTGTCTTCTGCAAATTCATTAAATGCCAGCTCTTGCTCGCGGCTTCGCTCTCGTGCACGTCAATGTTACTTGCAGACTTGTCCGCATAAAGTATATTCATGTAATATTATCTGCACAGGTCCGCACCGTCACGTAACGGACCGACAAAATATTGAGCAATGTATTGTATATGGCGCAATCCCCATCTATACTGCCGGCTCCGTACAGACGCAGCACGGAACAGTACAGCGCCCGCCGGCATTCTTTGAAAGAATGTTGCTGGTGACGGTCGGTGTCTGTACATGTATTTACGGTCGGTGCCGGTGTAGTGTGAATGACAAACGTGTGCCGACGGCCTGTCTGATTGCGATCAGGGCCAAATTTTCCAATGATAGGTGACCGAACATTTTCAAAAGCAAGACTATCAGCGCAGCCGGTTGCTGCAGTTGGCTGCAGTACTGTCTGTCTTTGATCGGTTTTGTGAATACAGCTCAACTTGTCGGTCCGTTACGTGCCGGTGCGGGTCTGTGCAGGTTCGGTATAATAAATGTGAATCAGCTTAAATGTCGATTTTGACATGAAACTTAGCTTAAACAATAGGTACGTTATATTTCAAGTTTATTGATTTGTTTGCTAAAATGTCTTCCATATCGCAAAAAATAACCCAAAAAGTTCTAAAATTTTCTCAAATATCGAAATAAAAGACCGACACTCCAATTTTATTTATAGTAAGTAAGTACTCTCATTTCGATTTTCTCTAACATTTTGATTATATTTTGCCATACCCACTATAAAATAGCTGCTTTACATGCATGCATGTAAAGTGACATTTGACAGGCCGGTGCGCGGGAACACGAGTGTGGGAAAACAAATCATTTTCTTAGTGATTTATGTTTATTCGCCCTGATCCGCCCGCTATAACCTACTAACAGCTGACTCTCGGTCTACTATAGATGTGAAGTTGGCGACCCAAATTAACTGTCAAAATGTTTTGAAAATACTGAAAATAAAGTGAACAGCAGCTATTTTATAATGGGTATGGCAAAAAATGCCATATATATCTCGAGCGTAATGAGGCATACCTATTACTGACGAGTAGTGACAGTATGTTAAAACGAGTGATAACGAGTTTTAACAGTCACACGAGTCATAAGCTCATTACGCACGAGATATTATAATAGATATATACAATCTACTATTTTATTACAAATACCTACGTGTGGTTTGAATGACACATTGTCTTGAGATTTGACATGGGGGGCATCGCAATGACATTTAGCTATATTTTCATTTTTTGCCACCAGATGTCCTAGGGTAAAATGCCAAACCCGAATACGTACGTGTAAGCCAAGTTTTACAGACTATTCTATTAAAGCGCTGATTTAGTCACAGAGTACGCTTTCAGATGTAAATCTAACAGTATTACGTGTCA
Source organism: Mongoloraphidia duomilia (assembly GCA_039654895.1). Taxonomy (NCBI): domain Eukaryota; kingdom Metazoa; phylum Arthropoda; class Insecta; order Raphidioptera; family Raphidiidae; genus Mongoloraphidia; species Mongoloraphidia duomilia. Next base: position 33,867,992 of record CM077516.1, on the reverse strand, counting down.
ATTCTTTTATACGATAAGTTAGATGCAATAATGAAATTACTACAAGAAAGGAAAAACGTTAAAAAGGCGTAACAACTAGAAATGCAGCTATAAATGAAATAAAATTGCTTTACTTTGCTGTGTAGGAAGCTTTAAAAGGGTGATGAAAAACCTTTTAGTATTGTAATGTACTTAAATTAAGAAAGAAATGTATTTTTTATTAGGAAATAAAATTTTTAGATAAGAAATTTCAGAAACGCGTTTATTGTTGTTTCTTTTTGGTTTTTATGGTTTTGTTCAAGTTCCATGGCTATCGCTCTCTGTTTTTGAGGTAATTTTGACATTTTCTTATCAAATTTCTGCCGTTACAAAGCATGCAAAATTAATTTTGTTTAATGAATTAGATGCAGAATTTTATGTTCTAAAACTTTTATTCGAAGATATTTTTCCTAAAATAATTAGGGAAGCAGGAAATCGCAAAAGTTTGATTTTACGGGTTAAATCCCTATTACCCGCAAAGCAATTCAGCAACCTGTATGTAACACAAAGGTACCTACCAAAATTAATAGCCATTAAACAGCCATGAATCGCGTCATCGATAAAAATGTCAAGGGGCACAGTAAATACGATTGTGCCGCAACCGAACATGTAGAACTATTTCTATAATTTTTAGTATTATGTAATCAAAGTATTCAGTTAATTTTAAATTGAAACATTTATTTATTTCATATAAATGCAGAGAAAGCCATGATTTCTCCAACATATCGTCACATCTGTCAAAAAATACTAACAGAACACAAACTATGGCGTAAGTATATAACGATAGTTCGCGTCCATGGTGGTTCACGTCACACTTTCTTTGTAACGCATTTTGTCACACATTATTTATAACGCATTTTGTCACACATTTTTTGTAACGCATTTTCATCGCGCATCATTTTACTCCCTATAATATAGGTATACCGCCGGAAAAAACATAGTTCTACGTCGAAAATACGGCAGAATACAAAGGAAAGAAAATTCGAAAAAATCGATTGGACGGACTAAATTTGGACCTTTTAAAACAAGTGAAAACATAGATTGTTTTCTTAGAGACAGTTTACTTTCTCATGTTAAATGAAGTGATACACTTAATTCTGTCTTATCGATTGACGTTTTTTTCTTTTCTTCCTTAAGGACGACTTATAAAGAGGAATAAGAGGAATTGTATGAGATCTAACCAGAGGAAGTTCTCTATTGTAATGTTCGCTCTTGTTTTCAAGCGTTTAGTACATGCAAGTTCACAACAACGTATGCTAACGTTAACTTATATTAGTACAGAATAGATTAGAATTTTTATTATCCAACTAGCTGTACCCGCGGCTGCGTTCACGTGCATTTCGAACTGCTGCTGTTATTTTTTATATAATATCAAATACACACACACACATGTGACAAACTCATTCGTTAATAAAAAGAAAAAATATAAGTACCTACCTATATTATACAGACTGAGTTACTAAGAATGTCTCGAGCGATATCTCATTTATTATGAGCATTAGAAAAAAAGTTTTAGATAAAAGTTGGATTGGAATAAGAGCACTATATTTTTAGCTTTACAGGGTGCATGGTGTCATGGTACAACTGAATTATATTTTTATGAATAGAACACCCTGTATATTTTCGGGCCATCTTATTGTCCTACATAAAATTGTGTCGTTTTTGAAATTCGGATGCGACGTTGCCAAAATATTTAACTTTTTCTGCAAAATTTTACGTTTTCGTTGTCTACTACTAAAATATACACCAACCACATTTTTCAAGTTGAGTCAATTTTTGCGTGTCAAGTATTAATCCATAGCATGTGCTATCTTCCAGATACTTCAGAGTTAAATTTAATTATACAGGGTGTTAGTTGCAATAGTTGGAAAATGCATAACTTTTAACCTACCTTAAGTCAATTTTTTTAAGTAGCACATCCAGTATATCTTTAGGTATGTGAATAGGGCTCGCTTTCTTCTACACATTTCATATCTGAAAATATACAGGTTGTGCTTCTTAAAAAAAAATTTAAATAGCATACCCTGTATATTTTTAGGTATAAAATGTGTAGAAGAAAGCGAGCACTATTTACATACCTAAAGATATACAGGGTGTGCTACTTAAAAAAAATTGACTTGACCGTTTATTTGATTTAGATTTCATTGAGAAAACTAATTAAATTAGGTGTCAGAAAAACCGGAAAAACGTCGTTTTGGAATCTGACCGAAATGTAAACTGTTAACATAACAAGATTGTGAACTAGGCATTTTATACTTGGTGACGATAAAATAAAAACAAACCTACCGGCTTTGTCATCTACACTTATTTTTGGTCATAAGTCAAAACGTCTTATGGCAGAATTTTGATAAAATACACAAAAGCACAAAACAAGCTTTCAATATAAAAAGTAGTCGGGTATAAAGATATTACCTAATCTTTTAGTATAACACTAATGCTGGGTTGCAGAAACCATTGTCAGAAAATCTGATTTGAGAATAAACTTAGATTGTGACCACATATATTTCTCTATAAGAAAAGCATTGTTGAATTTTAAATCGATTCTCATCGAAAAATAATTGATCGATTGAAACGATACACATATTATATACTGTGTATACATATATTTAACATAGTTTTTTTGTACAATTTTTACTTAGAAACAACGTTTTTCTACGCATTTTGATCAAAATTTATCTTGAAAATTGATCTTTTTCTTGCTGATCAATCATTTGTTTTTGTGTGAATACAATCTAATGTTATACTAATTATACATGACAACGACATTAGACTGTTCCTGCATGTATAAAAACTGTAATTTAATGAAGAAAAATATTAGTCCAGTCACGAGAGCTTAAAAAGGTAGGTCCACCTTGCGTTTTGCGCAGCAAATGATTTTATTTTTTTGTGTCCTCAAGCATGTTTAGGAGATGTCAAATCCAAGTTTGCGACCTCTAAAACAGAGCGGTGTAGTTTTGGTGGGCTAAAAACCATGATTTTTTTGCACTTTTTTACGTTTTTTGTTTATAACATAAAAACGGCTTGTCCTATCGAAAAAATGGCCCTATTCAAAATTAAAGAGCACAAAATTTACTTCAAAATGCACTAGTCAAATATGTTTTTTTCCGATTTTATCGACTCTACAGAACTTAGAAAAACAAAAAAAAATAAACTCTCTTTTTATCCAAGTGTGCAAGCTTTCACGGCCGGCATTGTTCCAAATCTTCATGGTTTCCGGGCTTGTAGGCCGTGGTCCGGTGGTATTTCTACCTGACGTTTGATCTTTGACCTGATCTGTGAGCCGCCAAGGAGGACACTTCGACCGCTGCCACATCGCCTTTGAGAATGTCTACCGCAGTTGTAGACGAAACGTCAGGTAGAAATACCACCGGACCACGGCCTACAAGCCCGGAAACCATGAAGATTTGGAACTCTCTTTTTGTTTGAAGGCGCTAATCTCAGGAACTACCAGTCTGTAAAAGAAGCAAAGTACTAATCAATGAGACCCTATACGAGTTTTTTAAAAATTCAATCCCAAAGAGTCAAAACTGGAGTGTAGGATTTATTGTAATAACAAAAAATCCTACATTCACGTTTTAATTCCTGTGGGATTGAATTAAAAGAAATAATCGAATAGCCTATAACCTTCCTTAATAAACGGGCTATCTAACAAAAAAATTTTTTTTTCAAATCGGACTGGTAGTTCCTGAGATTAGCGCGTTCAAACAAAAAAAAACAAACTCTTTTTTTGTTTGAACGCGCTAATCTCAGGAACTACAAGTCCGATTTAAAAAACAAAATTTTTGTTAGAAAGCCCGTTTATTGAGGAAGGTTATAGGATATACGAGTTTATTTTAAATTTAATCCCGAAGGGGGTAAAACATGGGAGTAAGATTTTTTGTAATAACAAAAAATCTTACACCCCCGTTTTACCCCCTTTGGGATTGAATTTAAAAAAACTCGAATTGCCTAAAACCTTCCTTAATAAACGGGCTATCTAACAAAAAAAAATTTTTTTTATCGGACTTGTAGTTCCTGAGATTAGCGCGTTCAAACAAAAAAAGAATTTATTTTTTTTTGTTTGAACGCGCTAATCTCAGGAACTACCGGTCCGATTTGAAAAATTTTTTTTGTTAGATAGCCCGTTTATTAAGGAAGGTTATAGGCTATTCGAGTTTTACAATAGTTAAAAGCTTGAAAAAATGCTTTTTTTTCATTTTGGTAAATTTTGGCGATTTTCTAAGTTCTGTAGAGCCGGTAAAAATGGGAACATTAACATATTTGACTAGTGCATTTTGAAGTAAATTTTGTGCCCTTTAATTTTGAATAGGACCATTTTTTCGATAGGACCAACCGTTTCCATATTATAAGCAAGAAATCGAAAAAAGTGCAAAAAAATCGTGGTTTTTAGCCCACCAAAACTCCCCCGCCCTGTTTTAGAGGTCGCAAACTTGGATTTGACATCTCCTAAACATGCTTGAGGACACAAAAAAATAAAATCATTTGCTGCACCAAACGCAAGGTGGACATCCTCTCGTGACTGGACTATATTCACTTTCTGATAGATTTTATAATTTTTTAAAATTCAAATTTTTGACGTTTCAAAATAGTGTAAGGTAAGATAAGATATCATTTTATTGTCATAAGGTATAAAATAAATGTACATCTTATTACAGATTTTGATATGGTGTTCCTATAACCTACCACAAAATTTTTTTTTGTATTTCAGTACACAGTCTTTAGTTCTTCATGTTAATTTGTCTTATTTTTCTGGGAAAAGTTCTTAAAAAACCTAGAACGGTTACAAAATAGTGTAATATTGCAAGCAGGTTTTAGGCTATAGATATTGCGATATCCATGGATATTATCTAATAATATTAAACATACAGAGAGGACAATGTCAGATTTACAGTTCTAGGGCCCCTAGGCACAAAATGTCATGCGGGACCCTCCCCGCTGTCCCGCTACCGTTATAAATGGCAATAATAGGTACTAGGTATACGAAATTAAAAAAATCTGATTTTAAATATGTTTATTTTTTTGTGGCTCGGGCCCCCCTTGTGGTGCGGGCCCCTAGGCACATGCCTAGTCCACCTATCCTCAAATCGGGCCTTGGGAGAGGGAATATCAAAAATGTAAAAATATGAAATATAACTTCGACTGTGAGCTTATGTGAGTGAGGCACATACTCTTTTTTAATATTCAGAATCCTATTTCTATTGTTTATTTTTGCATTGTTGTTGCTCAGGTATGTTGAACTTGATTCTTGATGGGTCGTATTTCGCACATTCGATAATGAGATGATTAAACTGTAAGATGAACTTCACAGACGTCACATTCGGTATAGGGATGTTGTTCTTAAAAATGGTATGAGTGTGTCGTTCCAGTGTGGCCAATTCTTAATCGAGTTGCTTTCTGGTGGTAGCACTGAGGATATAGAGACGCTCAGACGGTACAATCCAAGCATTTAAAACTGAAGCCAGTCGCCATGTTAGTCAGCCTATTCATTTTATATGTATGAAGAAGAAAAGAATAATATTCTCTAATGATCAGAGAATATTATTCTTTTCTTCTTTCCTTAGAGTCTAATCTATTCCTTGTGTGATGTCAGACTTGGCTTCAGCCATGGAGTACCCTCCATGCGGTTTCAGTCTTGAATGACCCTTTTTCATGAAGTACGATAAATTTCTCACTAGCAGCGCTAGTGGTAAGGTGGGTACTGTTCACTATATGAATGTCTATTTACGTACTGTCATACATGTAAAAACAGTACCTATCAAAAAAAAAATGTTTTTGACAGAAGACGACGAGCTAGGGGCAAAATTAAAATTTCCAAATGTCAAGGATAATAATGTAGAAACATTAAAACGTTGGCTATCTTGCCGTAATTTAAGAATTTCAGGGGAAAAAATGAATTAATTGACAGGCCAGAATGCTAGTTTATATTAATTTTATAGTTGTATTTTCGAATTCAAATAACAGACGTTCAAAATAATAATAAGTTTAAAACTTATTTCCTATTAGAGTAATGGCGGGGGTTAAAAGACTTCCCCATAGATGTTTCTGTAAAAATCTCAAAAACTATTACGAGTAGATATACAAAAAAAAGTTTCAAACGAAAATTGTTCCACAGCTAGATCTAAAAAAATTGATTCTTACATATTTTCGTCTAGGTGGACAGGTATGGCCAGAAAAAAGGGCCCGAAAGTCGCGTGCTATTATCGCCTCCGCAATGGCTAAAACGTAATGTATACTTTTCAACAGCTTTGTTCATTATGTTATTTATCGATTTTTAAATTGCAAATGCATATGTTCATAAAGAAAAGAACATCCTGCTTCTTGCATAGGTATAAGAATTAAAGAGGGAGCGAATTAAATACTCAATTTTTTTCAATATTTATCATGTGGGGTATCATTTTAAAGGGCTTGTTATGAGGAATTCAAATATATTTTTTTCATAATTTTAAATAGCATAATATGTAAAAAAATATTATGAAAAATATGCCTTTTAAAAAATAATGAGTAATTGTTGTAGCTTTCGGTAAACCTATATTATGCACCTACATTATTATGGTATACATTAAAAAATTATTACGTAACGTATTAATTGTCAGTTTACTTCGACATGCGGTCACAAAAAATGGAGCTTTTGTTTTGATCTTTTCTCGCCGCATGAGGTATACCTAGCTCAAAGAATGATATACTTCAACATATCACGTCCAGTAATAACCTGGTTAGAATAGCCCTGCTCACAATGTGAGGTATTTACTCAAAGACTCTCGGGATTTGGTTGTCCGTGAAATAGGAAGATATTGACCGAGAAACTGGAACAACCTTTTTTTTGTAGTGCGTACATCATGAACAAAAATTGTTGACCTTACCAAAAGAAGTACAGTCAAAGCTATTATCCAGACTGTACACAAGGGACATTTTATCTTTACTTAGGTACACGACGCATTGGGATCGTCCCAATTTTGATGTATATTGTCTCATTCTGGGATGGTATTTTAGGAATATCCGATGTTACGGAAATAAAAGGAAGTATTGTCTTTTCATTAAAATTGTTAAATTGTGTTTTAAAGACCACCAACAGCTAAGGTTATTTGGGCCTAGCATCAATTCATATTTTCAATTCATTATTTTTTTTTTTTTAATAATAAATTGAAAATCCAATTGACACTTTTACCAGTTCTTGGGCTAGAACCCGGGAACTGGGGACTTATAATAGAGGAACCATCGCAAGGCCATGTAAACAACAGCATTGCTACACTTTTGGCCATTCTCAAGCCCTATATTCATTTCCAAGATAGAGTAATTTGAAAAAATACAATCCAACGGTGTCACTTACCTACAGCTTACAAGAAAACAAATAGGTAAATACGGTTCAGTAAATTTGCAAAATTTGAAATTCTCCCGACCGATCAATCACAACTCAAGAAACCAAGGGACACGAGCTGTTTACGCACACAGGTCACTCTGTCTTGAAAATGAATAGACTAAAGTTTGTCTTGTGAAAAAAAACACATATACTTATGTTAAGGTCTATGTTCACATAAGCCAGATAGCTGTGTGGTAAAGTACTAAGCTACCGACATGTTCAAACGCCAAGCCCAGGTTTGAATTCCGAAAGCCTTTAGTATTTTATTTTTTTTATAACCAAAATATATTGGTATTGGATAACAATTTAAAATATAAAAAAATGAAATTACAATTATTATTTTATTTATTATATTTTATGGACATTGGATTTAATTTTTCAATAAAAGTAGCTGTATTAATACAATAATTATTTGTGTTTGACGGTATATTCACGATCTGTCTGTACCAGTGATACAGACATAGGTAGCCATTTTTTTTTCCTTTGAAGGTTAGAATCTACATTATACCTCCGTATAGGATATAAAACATTTTTTTTGAGAATTTTTTAGAAGCTTATTATATGCAATTTATAAAAATGGACTATGTAGTTTACACTATACACAGTAACACACAACAGAAGTAAAACTTCTAGACACGCCACTATAAACAGAATACTGGTTTTCGCGTCGCCTGTAATAAATTGTACTTTGACTGTCGATTTTGCTCACGGATTCGCTCACCTTCAGAGTATTCGATACCGGAAGTTACCCCCTACACTCTTAATCTCAAATCCTTACCCCTTGCCTAAACACGATTATGGCTCTCCCGATGATATTTTTAAAGATAAAGGGTTCGGGTAAACGCCAAATGAAATACCAAGAATCACACTACAGATCCCTCAGGTGAATTTTTTGAAAAAATAATTTCGCTGAGTGTTAACGATTATGTAATATTTAAAAATTTAAAAAGTTGTAAGTTCTTTCAATTTTTCGTCTCAGGAGTCTGTAGTGTGATTCTTGGTTCTTCATTTGGCGTTTACACAAACCCTTTAGCTTTAAAATAGCGTGTTTAGGCGAGGGGAAAGAATTTGAGATGAAGAGTGCAGCCGGTATCGAATACTCTTATGGTCGGTTTATCGTACATTTTAATCATGGTTTTAATCACGCTGTTAAATGATGGGTTGCTATGGTAACGAAACGCAGCAACCAATAAACACGTAGCAATCAAAATTTAACAGTGTGAATAAAAAACACCGTGATTAAAATGTACGATAAACCGGCCATTAATGTTGGTTTTGACGCGGGAACACTGTCTTAACTTTTACGTAATTTTGAGTAGGTACCTACTAGTTCCATGCCAGCTTTAATTATTTTTCAAAAAATCAATCATTCTGGACACGGTGTACATTTCGACGCTTGTTTAATCATTTTCTCGGAAGGAAAGACGTTTACTTGTTGCCTTGTAATATAATATTACATTGACATGGTGTAGAACTTTGTCATGAAAAATCGTTTGACAACGATCTGGTTTCGAACCATCGTACATCTCAACTTTAAATTATTATTTATTTTGTTTGGGCAACAAAAGAACTCCGGTAAAAAGAGAGAGATGGGAGGGAGAGAGAGAGAAAGAGAGAGGAAAAGAAAGAGAGAGGGAGAGAGAGAGAGAAAGAGAGATTGTAGATTATAGACGCTCAATCTACAATCTTTTTCTCTCTCCTTCCCTCCCTCTCTCTCTCCCTCCCTCCCTCTCTCCCTCCATCCTTCTCTCTACCTCCATCCCTCTCTCTCCCTCCCTCTCCCTCTCTCTTCCTCCCTCTCTCCCTCTCTCTCCCTCCTTCTCTCTCTACCTCCCTCCCTCTCTCTCCCTCCCTCTCTCTCCCTCCCTCTCTGTCTTCCTCCCTCTCTCTCTCCCTCTCTCTCTTCCTCCCTCTCTGTCTCCCTCTCTCCCTTCCTCTCTCTCCCTCCCTCTTTCTCTTCCTCTCTCTCTCTCTTCCTTTCTCTCTCTCTCTGTTTCCGGCGTTTATTTTTTAAATTTTAAATTAATTACTTTTTTAATGAAAGCAACGTTTTTAGGATTTGTTACTAAAATTGTAAAAAACGGAATCCTTATGGTGAGATTTCGCTGCCTGTCCGTCTGTCTAGTCTGCCATACATTTCTAAAACGATTAGTCGCCGGAAGTTAAAATTTGGCCTGCTGATAGAGTGGTGTTTTCCAGGGGTCGTTAAAATTACGTTCTTTGCAACCAATAAAGTGAAAATGAAAAAAAAAATTAAATTAGCATATTGTAGCATAATATTATGGTAGGAAAGGATTCACATTGAAGATACCTTCTAAATTTTTTTGTTACATTTTTTTGAAAATATAACGTATGAAACATTATATTTTCATCAAAATGTAGGTATTGAAAATGTCTCCCCCTTTTCTCTGAAAACATTAGATCTAAAATGTTTAAGTTAATGAGGTTAGATTTTTATGTCAACAATATCAGATCGAGCATTAACATTTAACATACATTGATATTTTCAAATACGTTGGTTTAAGTCAAATGAGACATAGTGACATTACGGGAGTTGCCATTTTTTCTCTCATAGACCTCACATACGACGACTTTGGATTTTAACATCAGATGTCAGCCACTTTGCTTTTAATTGCGAATGGCTAAAAATTAATTAACACATTTGAATAACTTTTACTCTACAGTAGATGTCCGATTTATTGTGAAATAATTTTGTAATCTGACATGGAGCAGTGCAAATATAACTGTATTATTATAAATTATTATTATTGTTAATATACTCATGGACAATTTTATCGAATATTTTTTAATGTTCGTGATTTCTTTTTGAAAAATAAATTCTTTTAAAATTATTTTCAAGTAATAGTGACAACAAAAAAATATTCGATAATTTTGTTCATGAGTGTAAGTATATAAAATTATTTTCTGAAAGCCAAAAAAAAAAAAAAAACAATCAAGCATAAATACCGAAGGGTCCCTGAAGCATCAATCGCTATACCTAGTTTTTTTCTGTAATATTTCCAGCCTCTTATTATACATTCGGCTTCCCCCGGGTGCTAAGAATTTATAATTAATTATCCCCCCTTCGAGAAATTCTCCCCCTGCGAAGTGAAGTCTCCTGTCGTTGTTCTCGCTTCGCGTACTTGCCTCTAGTTTATAGTATTAGTATAATAATATATTATATTAGTATAGATAGTCAAAAAATCCTACACCCCCGTTTTATCTCCTTTGGGGTTGAATTAAAAAAAAACTCGAATAGCCTATAACCTTCCTCAATAAACGGGCTATCTAACAAAAAAAATGAAATCGGACTGGTAGTTCCTGAGATTAGCGCGTACAAACAAACATACTATAACGACGTTTTCTTTGGCCCAAGCCAAGGGTAACGCTACCGGCTAGCTAGGCTCAGCGGCGCTAGGTTGTGGTTCAAAAGGATGGTGACTCAGAATCAAATTACCCAGTTATCAAAACGGGGGAGTAAGCTACGCTCAACAGGAGTTCGACGCTTACTCCATCCCATAAGCTCTAGGAAAAAAGGTCAACAGCTAGTAAAAAAAACCACGAAAAATGCCCACAAGAGGGCTTAATAACCCACCACCTACCACTTGACACAAAAGACAATACACAATTAGCCTAAAAAGCAATAAATAAATAAATAAATAAATAAATAAATAACAAAATAAATAACAAAATAAATAACAAAATAAATAACTAAATAACAAAATAGTCCCAACAAGGGCTCAAAAAAACCCAACCACCTACCACTCGACACAAAAGACAAAAACAAGTACCAAAAAGATGGAACGAACCGATGGGTAGTTAAAATTGGTCGTGCCGTACCGACGGAAGATTAAGGGCGCCAGGACCAATTGGTCGACCAAGGCAAAACTCCAAGGGTCCACTTTGGAGAGCAAGTACCGGTCGTTTAAACAGAATATTAATTAATTCTAAAAATGATCTTCCATTCCAGGAAGACCAGTGAACACAAATAATCCCAAAACATGCACAGGGTTACACTCCGGCCAAAATATCCAGAAATCGACAATAAAAAATCAACAACAAATCATCACTCAAATATCACCCAATCACCAGTATTTGATTAAACCCTACTTTCCATAATTAAACGTAACAAGCCAGGAGCTAACAAGTAACAACAAACATTAACAACGAATAAAATTATAAAAAAATAACCAGTGACCCCAGTAATGGCGAAATAATTTACCACTAATGTCACTTAATATGAGAGGACGCCACTGGAGCAAAATTAAAAATAACAAAACTTTCTCCACGCAGCTCAAAAATAAATACTGGGTTTCACCCACAAACCGACAATTCCCTACTATATCTTATATGACGGACAGAACGCCACCCTACTAAAAACCACTATCACTAACAACAATTGCTGCTCAACAATGGAAAATGGGTAAAAATGAAAATTAAAGGAATATTGGGACTAAATTTGTAGGGCGGAAATTGGGATTAATATTCGTGGATCCAAAATAAAACAACTATATCGCCAGTAACAATCAAAATCCAATCAACAATCAAAAAGAAAATAATTAAATACTAAACGTCGCCAATTCTCATCAAAATCGACTGTCCTATCTATCTGAGCGCGTCTTTCGCGTGACGTATCAGCCGCTGTACGTAGCAGCCTCTCACTCGTACCGCCTTTTCTAGCATCAGTCTCTCTGTGTCGGCCAGAATCGCGACCTGTTCAAATCCCGCAACATTTCGTCAAATACTGTCGCTATAGTTTACAATATATTTTTCTTTCAATTGAATATTACACCATAGGCTCGAAATCAAATATTATTTTGGGGCTACAAAATTATGAAATGCTACAATACATACACACAAACTCTTCAGCTTTATTATATTGGTATAGATTAGATATATGCATTCAATGAATAGGTAGAACTAAAACTATAATTATTATTAGTTCAATTCGCAATCAATAAAATACTGCCAATACGTCATAAATATGATCGTTAAGCTCAAGTAAGCGTTAACAAACAGCAATTTAATTGTAGCAATATGAAGTGAATAAATATGTTTGAGGTTGTGGCTTTTATGATTGTTATCACTGTTTGTTGTTGTTGGTTGCATAACTAGCGCGTGTTCGCCCCGCGTGGGCGTTGCAGATACACAATCCTTGCTCGCAGGGCTGCTCAAACTGTATATTTTGGCAGTAGGTAATGATGTGCAAAACTATTATTTTCTAAAAAAAAATAGAAAAAATTCTAGAAATTTTGTTTATTAAACACTCGACGATCGTTCATTAACCTATCTTATGAAGTACAAAAAGTTATGTAGATTTTTTCAAGTATGTGTTTTTCTATTTTACAAGCTTTTATTTAACTTACTTTCCTGTTTGCCTGTCTGTCCGGGACAAATCTGGCAATCGAATTTTCGACCACTTCCCGATATACAATCATGCTGAAATTTTGCACACACCTTTGGTTCTGAAGACAATACAATATCTATGTATAATACTTATTTAAAATTAAAAAATAATTTAGGCTCATAATTATAAAATCATGAGTCGTGAGTCGTGACTAATAAACTATCATAGAGTGTACAACCCACGTTTTTTTATAATAATTATGAACCTAAATTATAAAAACATATTTTTTCCTTTTCAGTCTATTTCAATAAAAGCTTGTCTTTAAAAAGTTTTTTTTACTAATATTTTATTCCTGCTCCTTAATTGGTACAGTGGCAGACTAGTCTAAGTTGTCTATGTCGATGGTGTTAACCGGCTAAAATACAGGCATAATATTCTGCGGTTAGAATAATATTACAATATATCTCAGTTTACTTAGAAAGCGGAGAATGAATGTATGTGTGTGTGTGTGACAAAGAAAGGGGATAAGCGTAGACAGAGAGGATAGCACAAGTGGGATGAATTAGTTGTTACCTGCATACATTGAGATGTACCTACGGAGTAGCGAAATTAGATTGTGGCTATTAAATTACACAGGTATCAAATTTACAACGAACTAAGGTTATGTTTAGAAATTAGAATCAGTCTTTTGGCGGTGAACTTATATTATGATTAAAACTATAGAGATCAAAGAACCTATGAAGCACTAAAGATGGGTAATAGGTGCATTGTAGATTACAGACGCTCGACAGATTACGTCATTAGCGTCTATAACTCTATTTATATAAAAAAAAAAAATTCGACTGATGACCAGTCCTATACTTCCCACCTAGTAAATATTTGCAAAAAATAAACACTCTTTTTTTATTCTTTGAAAAAAAGCATGACCCTCTTTTTACTTCCCACCTCTACTATGGTAGGGAAGTAATGGATTTAGTCCGAAAAAAATATTTCGAGATTTTAACAGATTTTCACGTTTTGAGACCCTAGCAATCGTTTAAGATCATTTTCTGACTGATGTCTGTATGTGTGTGTGTGTGTGTGTGTGTGTGTGTGTGTGTGTGTGTGTGTGTATGTGTGTGTGTGTGGTCAATTTTTCGCCTTCGATATCTTAAGAACGGAACAACATACGGGCATGCCGATTGTTCTATTGTGTTTATCAGCCTTTAACTTAGATCTGATTAGATTTTGAGTCAAATCGGTTCAGTGGATCCTGAGATATTCAAAAAACGTCCTCAATGTCACGTATTAACATAGGTAAAAAAAATATAAATGAATTCTAGATGTTATAATATGAAAAAAATTTTTTACTAAAAAAAATAAAAATTGTACGTAAATCAAGGTAACCATGATTTTTGCTATATTAAGTTAGCCATCAATCACCAAACAAAAAAGAGGGCCATGCTTTTTTCAAAGAATAAAAATTAAATTGTGTTTTAAAGACCACCAACAGCTAAGGTTATTTGGGCCTAGTCAAAGAATAAAAAAAAGAGTGTTTATTTTTTGCAAATATTTACTAGGTGGGAAGTATAGGACTGGTCATCAGTCGAATTTTTTGTTTGGTGATCTACTGATGGCTAGCAATATAGCAAAAATCATGGTTACCTTGATTTACGTACAATTTTCTTTTTTTAGTAAAATATTTTTTCTCTCGAAAACTATACATTTTAGAGAAAAAAAATTTTTACATTTTTTTATATTATAACATCTAGAATTCATTTATATTTTTACTTCCCACCTCTACTATGGTAGGGAAGTAATGGATTCAGTCCGAAAACAATATTTCGAGATTTTAACAGATTTTCACGTTTTGAGACCCTAGCAATCGTTTAAGATCATTTTCTGACTGATGTCTGTATGTGTGTGTGTATGTGTGTATGTGTGTATGTGTGTATGTGTGTATGTGTGTGTGTGTGTATGTGGTCAATTTTTCGCCTTCGATATCTTAAGAACGGAACAACATACGGGCATGCCGATTGTTCTATTGTGTTTATCAGCCTTTAACTTAGATCTGATTAGATTTTGAGTCAAATCGGTTCAGTGGATCCTGAGATATTCAAAAAAATGTCCTCAATGTCACGTATTAACATAGGTAAAAAAAAATATAAATGAATTCTAGATGTTATAATATGAAAAAAATGTAAATATTTTTTTTCTCTAAAATGTATAGTTTTCGAGAAAAAAAATATTTTACTAAAAAAAATAAAAATTGTACGTAAATCAAGGTAACCATGATTTTTGCTATATTAAGCTAGCCATCAATAGATCACCAAACAAAAAAGAGGGCCATGCTTTTTTCAAAGAATAAAAATTAAATTGTGTTTTAAAGACCACCAACAGCTAAGGTTATTTGGGCCTAGTCAAAGAATAAAAAAAAGAGTGTTTATTTTTTGCAAATATTTACTAGGTGGGAAGTATAGGACTGGTCATCAGTCGAATTTTTTTACCTATGTTAATACGTGACATTGAGAACGTTTTTTTTAATATCTCAGGATCCACTGAACCGATTTGACTCAAAATCTAATCAGATCTAAGTTAAAGGCTCATAAACACAATAGAATAATTGACATGGCCGTATGTTGTTCCGTTTTTACGATATCGAAGGCGAAAAATTGACCATACACACACACACACACATACACACACATACAGACATCAGTCAGAAAATGATCTTAAACGATTGCTAGGGTCTCAAAACGTGAAGATCTGTTAAAATCTTGAAATATTTTTTTCGGACTAAATCCATTACTTGATCCCTACCATAGTAGAGGTGGGAAGTAAAAAAATCAAAACAAGACTAAAAAAAACTAGAGTCTGGTTTTATGAAACCATGGTGCAAGTGAAACTTTAAATTGTCATAACATGTTAATAAAATATTAGAATAAAAAATAAATAGAGGAAATATCAAAATAGAAAAAATATAAATTAATATTAAGTGGAATATGGTACCTACTTAGTCAAAAAAAGAAATTAAAATTAATGGTGCCGCTCGGGTTCGAACCAGCGACCTACTGCGTATAAAGTAGTTGCAGATCGATTGGTCTGTATTAAAGGGGTGGCAGATCACCTTAAACGTGTTATTATGTACCCGACGAAATTTATATTATTAGTTCAAGGTTTAAATTTTAATGTGTTGTTACGGCGACTGTTTTAAGCATATATTTCAATTTGCAGAACAAAATGTGGGTATTAACCCCCTTGCAGAACGATATAAACACCTAGGCGAGCAAGTTTTCCTCTAAGAGAGGGGGTTAATACCGACATTTTGTTCTGCAAATTGAAATATATGCTTAAAACAGTCGCCGTAACAACATATTAAAATCTGAACCTTGAACTAATAATATAAATTTCGTCGGGTACATGACACGTTTAAGGTGATCTGCCACCCCTTTAATACTGACCAATCGATCTGCAAATATTATAATGGCATTATTAGGTTCCTCGACAAGCTATAAGTAGGTACAAACAATTTCAGCCTTGACGCAATAATAATTGTGACCATTTTTTTTGTTACATGTTGAAGGCGGTCAACATCCCTCCCATACCGCTATCTAGCAAAATCCCTTACTCAGGGCACTTTAATATGCCTCCCTCAACATCTTCACAAAAATAAGGCCTTGAATAAATAACACCAAAAGATTGTCACTAGCTCTCGGTCTAATAGGACTTTAACAGTTTTCGTAATTTTCCTAATTATTTCAGACAAAAAATTTTCAAATAAAAGTTTAAGGGCAAAAAATTCTGCATCTAAATCAATAAACAAATTAATTTTGCAATCTTTGTAAAGGCAGAAATTAGATATTAAAATGTCGAAAATTACCTCAATAATAGATAGTGATAGCTATGACGTATATCTACTTTATGCTACCTCCAGTTGATAAAATCAATGAGGTATTTTCCGACGTTTTCATATCTAATTTCTCTCGTTTCTGATTAGGGGATCAGTTTCACAAAAATGTTTTGTCGGTCCCGAACACATAGTGTTTGCTGCTAAAGCAATGCAAAAAAGAAATGAAGAAGTACCTAGAAAGCAAATGTCATTATGGACTAAATGAATTTTTAAATGTAGTATAGACGCCATTAAACAATCTATGGACTGTCTAAAATAAAGATGAATTACTTACTTACAGTAAAGGGAATAAAGTGAATAAAAGTAAAATAAAGCACAAACTATACTTACCTGTTTTAAACAACAGACTTATAATGACGCAAATAGCCTAGTAACTGCGCGTCTAATTGAAATAAAAAAAAAAATTACTTACTTACTTAGATACTTATTTAGGAATACCTTGAGAAAATACACCTTAGTATCGGCGCTCTTTCAAACCCTGACGATGCGTACTGCAATGTTATTGAATGAACGCGTTGAGGACTGTAGTTTTTGAAAGTCTTCCATTTTTTTGTTGACGAATTTCAGCAGTCCCCAACGCGTTCATGATGAATAGATAATATTAAATTATTTTTAAGTTTTTAATCAATCGATTTTGGGCGAGATTTCTTTAAATTTAAATTTTGCACTTTTTAAATTAAACTTTATAGCTAAGAACCAGCTCGCAAACTCTTGCAAACAAAAAAAAGGCATTCAATTCGGTTCATCCGTTTTGGAGCTACAATGTCACAGACAGACAGACAGCGGCTTCAAACTTAAATAATACCCCTCCTTTTTGTGAATTCTGGAAACGCGTTCTGAATTCACCCCGAAAAACCTGCAAAAAATGAATCTGCCGACAGACGTTCCGCTACTATTTTATTTATAGGTCTAGATAAAAAAATGTTATTAGTTCGCGAATCAAAAAAAGAACGAGTTAGAAGCATGCATTCGCGAACGAAGAAGTAGCGATTCGAGGTCGTGATGACGTCACGCGGGTAAAGGGTTTGCACACATAGATGTTATATAGAGGTTAAGGAAGAGATGCTATACAGTACACACCATTGATATATCCGTTAACGGAACAGAGGTTAGACCCAGGGGACATTAGAGGAGCACGAAAACTTGCGTCATTCATGAATATCTCCTCTTACAGGGCTTACGCACTGCACGAAAATATACATGGTGCTGAAGGCAGAATGACCGAGTTTAGTAGCCCTCTTATAAAGATATTATATAGTGTTGTAAATTCTTCTGTCTGTTGCACAACGTTTTGTGATATGGCTCATGATATGGTATTTCACGTCCCCACCCTTCCGTTTCATCCTAGCATTTTACTCTTCAAATCGTCACTTAAGAAGTTTTACTTCAAAAACCGTACATTTTTAGACAAAAACGGTCGAAGAATTGCCAGAACTTCCGAAGAAATTCCAACAGAATTCCCGGGAAATTACCTCTTTGAAATAAACTTATTTACCTAGTTTATTTCAAGGAGGTAATTTCTGTTGGGATTTCTGCGGAAGTTCTGGCAATTCTTCGTCCGTTTTTGCTAAAAAATGTACGGTTTTTGAAGTAAAACTTCTTATGCAACACTGCCTGGAAGATTTGAAGGATAAAATGCTGGAATAAAACGGAAGTGTGGTGACGTGAATTACCATAACAACCCCAAATAAATCAGTTGTCATGACTCATTCTGATCCATTCATTTTATATAATTCAGACATAAGAAGTTTTACTTCGGTCGTGTATGCCGCGACACACATGCCTTTTTTATGTCGAGCTATGGTTTTTGTAGACAATTTCCATTTTTATACAACTTAAAAAAAATTCAGTTCACGTTTCTAGCGTTATATTTTTTAGAGAAGACACCAGCGTCATGCTTGCGCACAAACGAGTTTACTTCTATCACTGGTAGTTCTCCCCATTACTTCTACTGCGCAGATCAGCCATCTTGCTGGTGTCTTCTCTAAACAATACTACTCTAACACCCTGTACATAAGCAATGGTGTACATCAGAGGAAAGATTCCTCCTAGGGACACTATAGGAGTATGCCGTTTGCGTCATTCATGAATTTCTCTTCTACCATTCCAACTCCACAAGTGGGAAATTGTACTAATTTAGATAAAAATTTAGTTTTCACAATTTTACAATATTTTCCCTACTTATAATCCCCGGAGTGCAAAAAAAAAACGTATTTTCGCAAAAAGTCTATTCGTCTGTTTCCGGTCGAACAGTTAAGCGGATCGAGACCAAATTTTGGTGGGATGTTTCCTTGAAGAGTGATGGAACCGTTGGTGTGAAGATACAAAATGTTAAAAATAATCATAAAACACCAAAACATTTAACAATTCTCGACGTACCATGTTGGCATTATCAGGAGATGATTAAATCATCGCCTGATGATGTCAACTTGGTTGACGAAACGTAGGTACGTCGAGAATTTTTAAATGGTTTGGTGTTTTGTGGTTATTTTTAATATTTTGTGGTAGGATGTTTGACACGTAAATAGGAGGAGCTCTATTGTTTTTGGGAAAAATCGACTCATGCGCAGAAACGATATGTACTATTGTCTTTTTTCAATTAAAGATTTTATTATTTTACTCATTTTTAAAAATTTTGTAAAAAAGTTATTTTTCTAAGCCTTGTATAGTTAAGTTCAAAAAATTTAAGTTCACTATTTATATAAGCGGCACAGTTTTTATGCATGGGACGCGTATGCGGTACGCGCATATTATGATTAAATTGGCTTGCCGCTCCATTAACCTTGGTACGAACTATGCATGACTCTCTATCTTAAATTTTTTAACTTGACTGTAATTTTGTAAATATTTTAAAAATAAAAAAGTCAAGTGTTCATTAGTTTTAATTCTTGTATATCAGAGGTGTTCGTGCAAATAGTCGGGTACCTAGATTTTTAAGTTGTCCAGGAAAAGTGAACATTACATTTTTTCATTGGTTTGCCGCTCTAATTAACCTTAACTATGCATGACTCACTATCTTAAATTTTGGAACTTAAGTTTCGTAAATATTTTGAAAATAAAAAAGTCAAGTGTTCCTTTGTTCTATTCTTTGTATGTCACGGCGTTTGGCAATCACGTGGCATAGGTGCACTGTGATGATATATTGTTTTTATTAAAACTTTATCGCGCGGTATCATATATCCTGATGCCACGTGATTGCCAAGTTCAAGAGGTACTACAAGTTTACAGTCATAAAATATTATTTATAAATTATTCTTTATTTTACCTGTGTAGTTTTAAGCCAACTATCGAGTAATTTGATAACTTCATAGTCAAAGGTAATAGACTGGCTGACTTGGTACTTTTCGGGATCTCAAATTTTTTTACGGCGAAAGTGTTGCGAGACTTGGCATTTTTTTTTCTTTACAAGAATATTTTTGATGGGATTCTATCTTTTTGTGCACTAACTTGAAATTAATTTCAAGAAGACATGACGACTTTTATAAAATAATTATCCGTTTTACAATATTTTTGTATTTTATACTTCTTTGGAATTGTTCGTTAAATTTAAAAGCAATTAGTGCTACATAAAATCCCTGAGGCTGTAAATATGTAATTAATGTATATCCAGTCGTTTTCATGAACAAATGTGTAGGAACAAAAACCCTTTTAAAAACTCATTATCCATCTAGAGACTCATTGGCGCAGCTAGCTTTATTCTAGCCTAGGGGGCAGCCGGTGAACACGACCGAGATAATAAAACAATAGTTTACATTTCACAATCATAATATTATGATACTCTTATGGCCGGTTTATCGTACATTTCACATTGTTTTTTTAATCACACTGTTGCTATGGTAACGAAAAGTAGCAACCAATGAACACGTAGCTGTCAAAATTTAACAGTGTGGTTAAAAAACATCGTGATTAAAATGTACGAGAAACCGGCCATTAGTTTAAGTTTTCGTTAATTAGGTCATTATATGTTATAAGCTTTTTAATTAGGTATACCTTAGATCGCACTTTTCTGGGGAACACCGGACATTCTGGGGGAGCAGTGCCTCCCCCCCCATTGACCCATACTAACTACGCCAATGTTAATACTGCCAGCAGTAAAAGTTTTGAGTTTATTGGAATTTCACATATGAGCGGTTCGTAATTAATTTGGTGGCTACTGGCTATATGGTTCCGCAACGCCGGCAGGATGTAAATATTATATTATTATAAACGTATATATATAATATAATGTCAGTGAAATTGTAGGTTGATATGTCACAATTCTGTATTTATCATTCGAAGGTGCACGTAGGCAGATGTCAACCTGATTATATAATATTGCAGTCATTCGGTTAGACAGGCGTTATGTTCGCGACTATTTTTATCTGAATGTTAAAAATGACATAATGTAAACAAAATTTATAATATAAAACACTGCATTTTTTATGGCTCATAGAAATTTTCAACTTTAGTTCGTGTTAATGGTTTTTCTACTATGCAAATTGCATACCCCGCTATAGTGTCAATTTCGCACGAAATCCATTCAAATGAGACCTACCATTCTTTTATTCGTCAGATGGTGCTAGTGGTAAGTAAGGTACCTATGTGTCAAACGTTTATATTTTTATTCGTCAGATAGAGTTAGTGGCAAGTAAGGTATGTGTCAAACGTTTATATTTTTTTCGTCAAATGGCGCTAGTGGCAAGTAAGGTATGCGTCAAACATTGAGTATAATGCAGGTGTTAAACGTTTAGAGATTAACGGTTTATTGTGGTTATAGTCAGTCTTTATTTATCCATTACAAAGGAATAAATAATTAAATAAATACAAAACTGTGAATTAGCCGTTAAATGATTTAAATAAACAGTACTAGCATTTGCATGACATATACTTCACTTACTAGTGGCGCCATCAGGTGGTAGCCCTTTTTCAAGTTCAAGTCCCAAAATTGTAATTGAAAATCGCGAACCGCAGTACCAAAATGATAATATAAAACATCTAATTTATTTTTGAAGTTATACTTCTTTTGGCGCGTTATGGAAAAATTATGAGAGTGAATCTTTAGGATGCGCGCGCATCACGTCACGAAAATGTACACACTCTAGTTGAAGTTTTACTAACGACTAACTAGTCGTTAGTAAAACTTCAACTAGAGTCGTCACAATATGACAAGTCACAATATGACAAGAGCGTTTTCAGTTTTGAATAACATTAATAAAAGTCATTGCCATACAAACGCTCGTTTATGCCGCTTTCGTTAAATATGAGTTTATACTCCAAACCGTACTGTTTTTACATTATTATTTTTCTTGATTATAATACCCTATTATATAGCACTGCCATGAAAGGTGTGCCGTGGTGTAATAGTAGCGGCCTCGCGTCATACGCAATAGGTCTCGGGTTCGAATCTCAACACAAACATGCTTTTTTTTAATATAAATATCTATATATGCAAAAGAAAGTCGTGCTAGTTAGTTAGTTACACCATTTATAACTCGAGAACGGCTGGACCGATTTTCATGATCTTTGATTTTTTGGATTTGTCTCCGCCCTGGTTAACAGAATAACTATTAAAACATCGGAAAAATTCACCCGGGAGCGAACGAGCGAAGCGAGTGAGTAATGTAATTATAATATTCAAGCGAACGAGCGAAGCGAGTGAGTAATGTACCACCCGGGAGTAAACGAGCGAAGCCGGGCCGGGCCGCTGGTTAGTTATAAATATAATAAATAAATATATCTAATAAATTAATAATTTATTAAATTAAATTAATTTATTTAATATCTTTATTTTATTATTTTATCGTCTTTTTTACAAACGTTTAGTACTGGCACGCGGGATAAAATTTTTGGAGTTATTTTTGTTTTGTTACGTAAAAGAAGTATAACTTCTGACGTGCGTACATAGTACACACACACTCTTTTTATTTGGAATAAAAATACATGCCACATTTTAATTGAACAGGGTCTCATTTTCGAGAAATATTACCAACTATTCGAATTTTACTCTATTTTATGGCCGAGGACAAGCATTTTAAAAATTTATAAAAAACGTTTAAATATCTCGAAAACTGTGAGGTTTTTACTGGGGTCATGTTTTGATAGCACATGGCCAAACCTATCACCGGTTAAAGTCTTGCAGAACATTTACTGGACACCCTGCATATCAGGAAAAGGATTAGCGTTTCTAATAATTGTGGCTAAACAGCACAAAAAATCGACATTCACGCAAGCGAAGCCGCCGGCAAAGTTTAACTACCAATTATTACGAACAAAATTGAATTAAAAATGTGAAAAACCCCCGACGCAAAAAAAGCAAACCTTTAAAAAGTGAGAAAATAATTAATATCTACTAGATATATCTGGCCTGATGAACCGTCTATTTCTCCGTTTAGATAAAATATTTTATCTAAACGAATAAATAGACGGTGCATTGGGCTAAATACAGTAGAAAATATTATTTTTTAACATTCTAAAGGTTTGCTTTGTTTGCGTCGGAGGTTTTTTAAATTTTTAATTTAATTTTCATTTCAAACTTTTTAAACTAACTAATCAACAACTGAACATTTGAGCTCAAACTCGAAGTTTCTTGTTGTAGGTAATACTGGCCGAGATTTATCAAATTGTGATGAGAGCTGAAGATCTTGGAAACAGTTGAACCGATTTCAATCAAACATGGCTAAGAACCATCTCGCAAAATTACCAGCTTTCAAACAAACAAAACCGCTTTGAAATCGGTGCATTCGTTTGGGAGCTACAATGCCACAGACAGATACACAGACAGACAGACAAAGGCTTCAAACTTATAACATCCCTCTTTTTTGTCGGGGGCTAAAAATAATGATTCCTTACTCTTTAGTCCTTGAATATTACCGTTTGAAATACTTGTGTGTGTACTGTGTAGCCATGATTGGCAACACAGCACATCCGTATAGAGGGCAGAGGCGCACCGGTGATTTCCCCCAGTGCCAAGGCTTTATTCTAGAACATGTCGTGATGGCCGATAATTTAATTGACATGCACTCAGCCACGTTTTATCCATTATTAGTTCGGGTTTTTGGAAATTTACGTTTCCTTTTTATTGAGACCAGAGTCGATATGTTCTTGTGACGTCACGCAGTCTTCTTTCTTTTATTTAATATTATTTTACTAGCTGTACCCGCGGCTCCGCTCCCGTGCATTTCGAATTGCTGCTGTTATTTTTGATATAATGACTATTTATAAAATTTCCTGTGAAAGACAAGCCCTGTAAAGTACGTAACAGAAGACAAATTTTCCAGCCCTTTTAGTTTTGAAGATATATACTGTGTACTTTTAAGTTTCTCAAAATTGAGAAAAATCTTGGAACGTCTACAACTTCTAGACTAAAAAAGATAGATACTCCACTTTTTTTTTGTTTATTGTATTCAGTGTACCTATCTTTTTCTATAAGCGCCGTAAATTTGAAGAAGATCTAATAAATAGTATGTTTTTTTTTGTGAATAAGGCTTCAGAAAAAATTTATTAAAAAAATAATAACCCGACTGCGTAAAAATCGAACATTTCAGAAGTCTGATTTCAAAATCGGCGAAGCGAGTGAGTAATATAGCAGGGGTGGCCAGGCTTTTTACAGTAAGAGCCCTAGTTACCCAGATGAAAATATTGGGAGCTGCACATAGAGTTCTTGGTAAATAAAAAATCTAAATCAAAATGTATTTATTATGACAATTTAATATAGTTAATGATGATTAAAAGACTCTTCATTGTACAAAAGAGAATTGTCCGTTTATTATTTAATTTAAAACCAACAGAAACGTGTAGACACTCTTTCATAGAAAATAAAATTTTAACCGTTCCTAGTATTTATATGCTTGAATGTATCTTGCGAACAAAGAATAATATTGATGAATATACTAAAGTGAATGATATCCACAAATATGATATCAGAAACAGTAGGGATATAAGACTGAGGAAATGCAGACTAACAATGTCGCAGAAAAGCCCAAATTATTTTGGTAGTGTCTTGTATAATAAACTGCCAAATTGTTTAACTGACATTAATTGTTTTAAACTGTTTAAGACCAAACTAAAGATGTTTTTTATTGAAAACTGTTTTTATGACATTAATGAATTTTTAAATTTTAATTGTTAATTGCAACTGTAAATGACGATGTATCCAGCTTGGGCATTACAAAATATATATTCTTATCTTATCTTATCTTATGATTGAAGGAGCCTAGGAGGTCTGAAACGGTCTTTTTTAAGCGAGGAAAGTGATTAAATGTCTATTCTATTATATCCTTTTGGAAAAGGTGTGGTATTTGTATTTAGGTACAAGATTCAGAATTAAAAAAAAAATAACAAATTAGTTGAGCCACAATAAAACTCTTGAAGAGTCGCATGCGGCTCGCGAGCTATAGTTTGGCCACCGTTGTAATATAGCACCTGTGAGCGAACGAGCGAAGCGAGTGAGTAATATATTAATAAATCATAAAGTCATATAGCACTCGGTCGAAGCCGGACCGGGCCGCTAATGCCCTATATGTATAATATAAACTTAAATATATACCTACTAAAGTTCGTATGTGCCCAGTGAAATCAGCACCCCTAATTAAATTTCTAACACCACTTTAATGTTACTGGTTCGCTTGAGTCCAGAACCCCGTCGGACACAAAGTCCATCCTCGCAGATTAAGAAACTTTAAGACCATAGGCAGAAGGAGGGACACAGTTCGCACAGCTATAATTGCTTTTTCTGTATTGATCTCGCGTGGCTAAGGCAAGGTGTGTGCTTTGTGTATAAAAATAATGTTAGGTTAGGAGATGACGCAAAATGGTGGCCGGTCTTAGATGCTTTCATTGGCTTAAATAGACTATGCCAAGGGCGTACATAGAATTTTGTAGTTCAATAACATTGCACTTTTTTTGCATGGATCCCGTAAGTCATTTTTTTTTTGTTCGGGAGTGTCTCCTAAATATTTCACCAAGTTGGCGCGGCCTAGAAGACCGTCATCATTGCGAAAAGTTCAATGCTAAAATATATAACAAAACGTCGATGCTACGACAAAAATAGTAAGGGCCTTTTTTGTAGAGCATTAAATTCCTGACAACTTTCTTCATGGGGCCAATTTTGGATAGTTTTACTGGACTATTGTATTTTGTTGTAGATATGGAATAAAGTTTAAGACGTTCGAAGTGCTGACATCTACATTCGATTTTAATTGCGAATAGTTTATTCATGATTTTCAGTTGAAATATTATTTTTCATTTTTGGGTAGCACTTGCCTGATTTCACTTTACTAGTTTTTAAATTAAATAGTTTCTGGTACCTACAACTTTTACCTTAAATCTAGATTTAAATATGTAATTTGTTTTCAAATAAATGGACTTAAATTTATGGTAAAAGAAACCAAGTAGTAGATGTAAAGTAGAATAAAGCTCGCGGACGTTTGGCGTCAAGGTCATTATCTGTAGCTCTCAGATGATTGACGTCAAGGTTATGTAGCTTGCAGACATCTGAGGTCAAGATAATGTAGTTCGCAGACGTTTGCGGTCAAAGTCATGTAACTCGCAAACGTTTGCGATCAAGGTTATGCTGCGTACACCGGATGCGGTCCTCCCAGTATTTATCTCGCTGTAAACTCGTTGTGATCCATCGAGTATGCTGTATGCATCCCAATTCGAAAACAATCTTTCTATAAATAAAAATCTGTGAACTGTTGTCTTTCCGTGCAGATTTTGTTTGCAAATTAAATAAACGCGTTTCAAATTGCGCATACTAATATGTTCAGAGAAGTGCACACTCAAGTCGGTCCATTTATTTAAAGTGTCAAGCAAATGATAGACGTGATCAGAATTCAGTAAGATTCAGCATGGGAAGAGATGCTTCTTCTTCCTCGGGAACTCTAGGATGCATGGCACACTTTAGTTGTATTGCTTTGATGCAAGTTGATTGATATTGCCGTATACAGTACACTACTCTATCTGTGTATGTATAGGTACCTTTAAAGATAGTCATAATAATGCACGTGACATAAAACGATGCTGTCATAGTTGTGACGTCATAGTACACTGTATAATATTGAAAAGCGCTCCTCGAAATATTAGTAAAAAAAAAACTTATTAAAGACAAGCTTTCATTAAAATGTATACTAAAAAAGAAAAAACGATATTTAATAATTTAGGTTCATAATATTATAAAGTGTTAAAAAACTCTATGATATAGAGAGATGGTGATCCGTAGATGATGATTGAAATTAGGAGAGGAAATCTCTGTGGCAAGGGATCAAATAATTGCAATACTGATGATTAAAATCCATTGGTAGCTAACGTTTCGGTGCTCTTTACACCATCTTCAGAGCATCTAAAAATTTAGTTTGAAACTTGAAAGTTATAATTTGTTTAAGAAATTGTATGAATTTAACAGTAAAATATGAAGCAAGCGAAAAAATTTATCCATGATGTTTTATAATATTATTATACAGTGTACCATAGGTATACTGATTTTTTGACAGCATTGGTAAGTTTTTCGCTTGCTTCATATTTTACTGTTAAATTCATGGTTTAGAAAGTTATAATTTGTTTAAGAAATTGTATGAATAAACAGTAAAATATGAAGCCCGGTAGAACAGCAGTTATAATTTAACCACACTTGTATATGTTTGCCCAAAATGAATTTGACCGTAATCCACACACACATAATTACAAACATAGGTTCGTCTTTGAGTACAAAAGAAATTAAAGAATTGCATTAAATCGGCAGTTGTTGTTATTATTATTCATAGCAGAGCTTGCTAAAAGTTTTTTTTTTTGTAGTACGAATCTAATTAGAGCAAGCGGGACCGGCTGATGTCCGTGTGGCGTCGCCGGCGTCGGTAGGGCATTGAACATTCGGGTCACGCGATTGTCGGGTTGGGTTGGAACCAGGGTTGGAATTTTTAATCAACTGCTCATAATGGCCTGAGATTAGTTAAGTTCATAGAGTGGATTGATTTATGTATTATAATTGGCCAGGCGCATACACACAATAATAATTGTTTCCACGACTAAACAGTTTAGTTAGTTGTGCACGTGTCGCGATTTCAGTTCGACTAAACTGTTTAGTTGTTAAAGGTGCGCATACAATCAATCAGTTGTGCCACAGTTTCACTATTAAACTATTGGGCCGCCGAACAACTATTTGAACGTATCGTCAATACACAACTGTGGACATAAGCTGCCGACGATAGTTGTCCAACAGAAAAGTTAAAAAACGGTCGATGCGGTTTTATGATTTTTTTGTTGTACAACTACAGTGTCGATAGTATGTGCAGTCCCTTCTGATTCCATAGCGTTTTGACAAACAAATAAACAGTTGTGCGATTAAAAATTGATTGTATATGCCGGCCTAGACTAAATACTAGAGGCAGAAATTCCCTTTAAAAATTGGTATATCAGTCCATTCGATAGATGATACTGTCTGTAAAATTCGACATATACTTCTTACGTTTTATCTCTTTTTAATACACTATGAGTGCAGCATGTGTTACAGAGTACAGGTCAGTACAACAATGCTACTAGCGCTCGTAGTGGTTGGGTTACTATAGATGAAACTACTCTTATTAGTAACTAGCTGTACCTGCGACTTCGTTAACGCGGCGTTTTGGAATTTGATTGCACGTGCATTAACTCTGAAATTTCAACAGTTGTGAGATATTACTGTTTTCTAAATTCTAATAGATATTCTTTGATCAAATTCCTAAGAAAAGTGCAGTTTCATGAGTAAACTACAAGGTTAGTGGGTTATGAAATACTCGTGGTGACATCTATTGGTGAGTAGCAGAAATATTTTGTTTGCGACATGTATAAGTGAGTAACAGAAAGATGAAGGTTTTAGCCTAATCTTAAATCTAACCAAGAATGGGCTACCTACTTTACACCCAATTATAACCGGGTTAAGATAAAGTGTCTGTCAAAATCGGTATGAAAGCATTCGAAGCCACGGGAAAAGGCTAGTTTAAAATATTTGCTTCGAAATAGTTAAATTGTAGTGACGTCAGGATTTCTTCGAGTATTGGCCAGCCCTAAATGTGACTGCACCGGGTGCCTTCAGTACGATGCTCGAGGGACCAGACTGGACATTCTGATAATGAAATATAAGAGATGTCAATCGGGATAATATATCTGCGGTAACAGGGTACAATGGCTCAAGTGGAATTTGTTATAAAGGGCCCGGCAATCAGTACCGGCGGCAGATTCGAGTAGCCTATGAAAAGAAAAATAATTGACATACGACTGTCAGTTTCCCGTAATTTTTAATCTTATTTCATGCAATTTGTCCAGTTATGGGTCATTTTCCAGTAAATCATCGTGCTTTCGTTGTAGAAAATTTTATTCGAACACAGAGCATTGTGCAGACTCAAAGGAATTTTAGGCGTGAATTTGAAGTTGCCAGGCACGGAAGAATACCAAAACTGGACACAATTTTGAATTGGGTGGATCAGTTCCGAGTACATGGTAGCGTCCATGCGCACTTCAAGATCTGAAAAACGCAATTCGAGATGAAATTAGAAATATTGGACCTGATTTATTAAGAAGAGTAATAGAAAACTTTCTAGAAAGATGCCAAGAATGTTTAAACTGCAATGCCGCTCACTTAAGAGATATTTATTTTCAAAAAATAGCGTAAATTAATAAATTGCAGATATCGAAATTAAAAAGAAAGTCGTTGTTATTTCTCACATTTCAACAATAACCATATACTAGGTGGTTTAAAGCCACCAGTACTGATTGCCGAACCCTTTATATTTTTAATAAAAATGAAAAAAAAACTATAAATTATGCATGATATGTTGTTTACACTACACACTACAGAAGTGAAATCTACAACTAAATGTTATATAAATTGACATTTACCTACGCTTCAAAAAAATTAATAATAAATAGATTATACTCTGTTTGCCAATTTCTAAAGGATTTAAAGGGGGGAAAATTTAGGAAACGCTGGCCTATGCCAATATGGTAAGTCGACATGGAATTAAATTTTCCAAAAGTTGAACATCAGCCACTTTGTCGTGTGACCAGAGATGTATCGGCCAGTGCTATACTTGATATGCGCCAACTCAACTAGTTACGTTCAGTCAACTTTGTAAGAATTAATAATTGATTTTCTAGAGACACGTTGACAGAGCACTGGCGGGATTTTGGTGCATTATTATGTAATATAGTAGGGTTTGAAAATAATAGAGAGTTAGTAATGCACTAGTATACTTCACTATTTATATAAGCGGTAAAGTTTTTATGGCTGGGACGTGTAAGCTTACATTGTTTCATTGCTTTCCGCTCCATTAACTAATTGTTACGAACTATGCATGATTCACTCTCCATTATTTTTGAACCGCACATAGACCAGCGTTTTCCAATATTGGGTCGCGTTAAATTTTTAATGGGTCGCGAAGGAACTGGTAAAATACAGAAATAAAAACAGGAAAAAAAAACAAAAAAAAAATAGAAAAAATAATTATCTTTATTGAACGAATTATATTAAATTTTAAAAAATTATTTATAGGTACCTAAATTATAAATTATTTGTCCATTGTTCTGTCAGTTACGATCAGAGTACATAGAGTATCATGGTGATATAGGTAGGTTCTAGCCTTTTTATTTTATATTATAAAACTAGCGGCCCTTCCCGGCTTCGCCAAGGTGGTATGAAATTAATAGCGGTCACCAATTGTTCCGCTCAAGTAAATTTAGTATATTGTTAATTTGTTATGCCCCCGCGAGAATCTCACCCCGTAATTTGGAATCCCCCTGCGAGAATCTCCCCCCCTGCGTAGCTTTCTATTAGTGAAAGAATTTTTAGAATCGGTTTAGTAGTTCCAGAGATAAAAATTTATGATTTATTACCCCCCTCTAATTTTTTATAAAATACAGCCCATGTTACTCGCTGATAATGTAGCTTTCTATAGGTGAAATAATTTTTAAAATCAATTAAGTAGTTTTTGAGTTTATCCATTACAAACAAACAAAAAATCAAATCTTTTCTCTTTATAATTATATTACCCCCTCTAATTTTTATGAAAATAAAATACAGCCCATGTTACTCGCTGATAATATAGCTTTCTATAGGTGAAATAATTTTTAAAATCAGTTAAGTAGTTTTTGAGTTTATCCATTACAAACAAACAAACAAGCAAATTTTACCTCTTTATAATATTAGTGTAGACTATAGATAAATAATTGGGTCACAGTGCGACTTCTAAAAACATGTTGGGTCGCGCGTCAAAAAGGTGGAGAAACGCTGCTATAGACAATGACATTTGAGTCACGCAATAATCGGCCAGATATAGATAAAAAAAATCATTTGCCTTACCGCAATTTCTTCATTCGTGCTAAAAAACCAATATTGCTTACCTGAAAAAGAAAGTAAATTGTTAACAAATAATAATTATTATCAATATCTACAAACATATAAATTAATACTACTTAATATCTATAATATTATGTAAGTATACAGTGAATTTCACTTAAAACGCAACATAGGCGGGCAATTGTTTATACCTGGTATATGTATATGGAAATCATTAATGCATTAGAGGTCACTTAAAATGCAACATCCATTGAACAAAAACGTACATCGCACTAGCAATAAAATTGCTGTTATATTAATTTTTTGCAACACTTGCATAAAAAATACAATTTTAGATGGCTGTGTGCCGTTTGTTAAGTGATTCTTTATGGAAGCTTCTGATGTGTTCGAACGGTAGAGCGAAAATTAAATTTTAACGCACTCCGTTCTATAAAGTAATTCTACTGTTTTGTTTTACTTTAAAACACACGTGCGTTAAGTAGTACTTTAAAGATTACCTACTTTGCTATAATGTCACAAGACGCTAATGACCTAAGTTGTGAACACGTCTATAATTTACAATAAATAAAAAATATAATGCCACTAATAAAGTATTTATTTAATTTATGTTTTATTTGCATAAAATTGAACTTTTGAAGCAGTTGTTGCAAAAAATATTATATGTAACGCGTGGCTAAACTGACGAATCTAACAGTCGCGATTTTACAATACTCTCTTAAGGTTATATGTTGCATTTATACCAGAACTCGTGCGATTACCGCGCTCGCCTTTGACTTGCGCGGTAAACACATTCGTTCTGGTATAAATGCAACATAACCTTAGGCTCGTATCGCAAAATAGCAACTGTCATATAATGCGTCACTTAAGCCACTTGTTGCATAAATATCTATTATTCAACACATACACGCTTTTAGCGTTTTTTCGTGTCTGTTTAGCGGATCTTAAATATGAAACGCTTTTGAGTGCTATAATGAAAAACAGTTACATAATGAACCATTATGTAACTAAACATTAATTCAATTAATAGCCCTACGGAAAATATTGCGGTACCTACACTACAGAGCTGAACCTATCAGATTTTGTGTGCAATGTCGATTCCTCAAAAACATGAGCATAATATTAATTCCACACAATTCGTCTGGCTTTTTTGGCAGATTTTTCCTAAAAATACAACGGAATTCAAGAAAATCGTTGAAATTCAAAGACAGTAATAAAATATTATATTGAAACCGAGGGGTAAATATCTGCCCAAAATTGTGTACACCATAAATCCTTTTTGGCAAATAAATCCTTATAAATCCTTATAAATCCATATAAATCACCAATAAATCCCTTTAAGTTCAATAAATCCTCATAAATCCTCGTAAATCCTCATAAATCCTCATAAATCCTCGTAAATCCTCATAAATCCTCATAAATCCTCGTAAACCCTCATAAATCCTCGATAAATCCTCAATAAATCCTCATAAATCCCCATAAGTCATCGAATGTATAAACAATAACAAAACTGTGTTTACCTTATTAATCCAGTTAAATGGTACTTTTAAACTGCGTTAATTAGAAGTTTGATGAAATTTTCCGCAAGGGGTGGCCGCCATCTTGAATTTAAGGGATGAAATCATGTAAGTATCTTGGTAAATACTGCTTGTACGTTAAAAATTACTATTACAAAAATTGTTAAGGAGGATCTATCCAACAACTTCTGTTTAAATTTTTTTTTTAATTTCTTATTATTCAAAAGTTATAAATTCTCAAAAATGACACTGTTGGGGGTGGAAACGGTTTTTTCGATTTTACAACAAAACTGTCAATCGGGGCGAAAAATGGTTATAACAAAAGTTGTAGCTTTTGAGTTTCTCTACAATATACATGTGTTCAACATTTTTTTTACTTGCTTGATGCGAATATAGAGGGCGCCAAAAGTCGACCGGCGCCAATATTTTTGAAAATTTTTGAATTTTGCACATAAAAAATTAATTCAAGTCATCGCATTTTCACCAAATACATGATTAGGGGGTTTTAGGGGTCGTTGATTAAGAATCCGTTATCAAATTTTCAAAAAACAAAATGGCGGATGATGAATTTGGTGAAAATGCGATGAATTTAAATGGGAGACGTCCGCCATATTGGATTCGCCATTTTGTTTTTGGAAAATTTGATAATGGGTTCCTAATCAGCGACTCAGAAAACCCCCTAATGAGTATTTGGTGACTTGAATTAATTTGTTATGTGGAAAATTCAAAAATTTTCAAAAATATTGGCGCCGGTCGATTTTTGGCGCCCTCTATATTCGCACCAAGCAAACAAAAAAAATGTTGAACACATGTATATTGTAGAAACATTCAAGAGCTACAACTTTTGCCCCGATTGACCGTTTTGTTGTAAAATCGAAAAAACCGTTTCCACCCCCAACAGTGTCATTTTTGAGAATTTATAACTTTTGAATAAGAAATTTCAAAAAATTTTCTAAACAGAAGTGGTTGGATACATCCTCCTTAATAATTTTGGTAATAGTAATTTTTCACGTTTGTGTGTTGGTTTGAACGCACTAATCCCAGGAACTACCAGTCCAATTAAAAAAAATTTTTTTTTCTTAGATAGCCCGTTCATTGAGGAAGGTTATAGGCTTGTTCAAGTTTTTAAAATTCAACCCCAAAGGGGGTAAAACTTGAGTGTAGGATTTTTTTATTATCTATACTAATATTATAAAATGTAGGTATGTAAGTTTCTGATATAATTAGCATCGAGTTAGTAGATAGAAACGTACTTTCATAAAAAATATGACGTCATAGATTCGTGGAGCAAAAACGGTTATTAGCGAGCGGGGCTCACATAAATATTTCAAAAATTATTTTTGAGCTAATTTGAAATCATAATTAAGTGATTTAGATGTCATTTTGTACAGAATTTACCGCTCTATTAATATAACAAAAAAAAACTTTTAGTCAAATACCCTATTGTATGTGGTACAATAATGCCAACACGAGATAAATATAATAATAAACATACCTTGGAACTCACACAAACTTGCATGACACCACCAAAAACAAATTTTATTCACAATGCCGCCAGTTTATGCGGTCGGGCAAATTAAAAAATGTTACGCGCACGCGCATAACATAAACAGCTGATTTAATTCTTCTGTAAATCCTCGATATATCCTCAATAAATCCTCATAAATCCCCATAAATCCCCATAAATCCCCATAAATCCTCATAAATCCTCATAAATCCTCATAAATCCTTATAAATCCTCATAAATCCTTATAAATCCTCATAAATCTTCGTAATTCCTTCACGCTGTACACCATAAATCCTCAGATATTTACCCCTCGATTGAAACAATGCAGTAGGTTAAAGGAACACTATTGGCTGGGTGCGCGACGAAAACGACATCTGATGTCCGCACTAAATCTGATTCTATATCCTTTGAAGGAATGACAAATTTTTATAAATAAAAAATTTAAAATTTCTGATCGCTAAAAAATATATATGCAATACCACATCTGAAAAGGACTAATAAATAAACAGAATGGAATAAGGTTAGCTGTCAAAATTAATAATGTTTGCTATAATAGCATTAAAGCTAAAATAATCATAATTTAAAAAATTTGCAGCTACTATTTCTGCTTGTATTTCTACAATTACCTACATAGCAACTATTATGCAACATTTTTTAAATAACTTCATATATTTATTCACAACATGAGATTGATTTACCGCGTATTTTATCCATAGCGTACGCTGCAGTCGATTCGGTTGTCCCCACCATAATATACTCTGCACCCAGCGAATACTTATTCAATTTGTAAACAAATAATATGTACATATTTTAATACTTTTGACAATAATTCTCTTATATATTATATTAACTCCACAATACCAAAATTAATTATTATTAGTGGTAGGGACACTTTGTCGATCTAAGTCGGCGAGATTGACGACCGCAGCCAGGAACACGTTCCACACATGACTGGAATATGTCAGGATAGGTAATTTAATGTAAGTCCTGAGGGACACCGCGCACGGCTTTGTTCGACTACATAGTATAAAAGCTATGCCTACAATGAAATGTAACATACAGTGAATTTCACTTAAGACTTAAGTTTTGTTTTACCTGGGAGTTATGAAGAACATTAATGTATTAGAGAAAATCGTTTCACTTAAAATGCAACATCCACTGAACAAAAACAAGCATCACTAACAATGTTGCAACTTTAAAAAAATGAACTACAACATTTTTTTTTTAAATCGAAATATTGTTAGTCAACGTTTTTCTCTAATATCTTAATGTTTTCCATAAATTTGACGTAAACAAAACTTGCCTATGTTGCGTCTTAGTAAAATGGCGAACCTTATGACATATCTAGGTACGTGTCAATTTTTTACAAAAAATGTTTAATGTAGCCATGACGTGCCAACAAGCAACTAATGAAATTAGTGGACAAAAAAAGGATTCAAAATTGCTTTAAAATTCTTTATCTCCTTATGACCTCTTTTGTCGAACGTTTATAATTTACAATATCTATCTATCTATCTACTGATATCTCATATTTGTTATTTGAATTATAGTCAAATTTTTTCGACAACATCTATTTTTACTTATTTCGATTTTGTACATCAATAAATGCCGTGCCGACACTATTCTGTCGCGTGCCATAGGTTTGCCATCCCTGGCGTAGAAGGCCAGAAAAAATGTCGTTAAAAGAGAGATAGCCAGTTGTGGTTGCACTTTTAAAGTCCTTTTCTACTCATAGTCGAACTAGCTATTCTGTAATTTTTAGGGTCCCGTACTGGAACCCTATTACTAAGCCTACGCCGTCTATCTGTCCGTCCGTCTGTCCTAGATTTAAAAGGCTGTATCTTTTGAACCATAAATGGTAGCCGGTTGAAATTTTCACAGAATATGTGTTATTATGGCGGATATCCTAACAAATAATGAAAAAACAAAAAGTAAAAATTAAGGGGGTTCCCATACAAAAAACTTCCTTTTTTCAACGTTTTTTAGTTTTTTCTCTATCGTAAAAAAGGTAATACATACAAAAATCAAACTTGGTGTGATTATAGTGAAAACTATCTAAAACAACAAATAATAAAAAATGACCAGGCGACCAAGTGTGAGTCGGATTAAACAGTTTATTATGTTTAATAGTTTTGATATTTACATTAACGGTGGCACATACAGAAACACTCGCATTTTAAAATTGATATATCTTTTTTATTTGTCAACCGATTTAAATGAAACAAATACTAAATGTTATCCCAAGCTTATCTCAAACATGCCCCTACCTAAACCCCTTATTTTTATTATTGCACGGAACCCTCGATACGTGAGTCCAACTCGCACACTTGACCGGTTTTTTTTTCAAAACAGCATAAGTTTATAAACTTAGTACACCTAACTTTGAACTTAATATAACTTCGAACTTAATCTAACTTCAAACTAATTAATATAACTTCGAGCTTTTCGAATGTTGTAAAAATGCATTTCTGTAAGTGTTAATGTAAGTCAATATTTATAGAAGTTGAAAGCTACAGTGGAGCTCTTTTCATGTGACGCCCTACCAATATGTCACCACAAGTTATACAGATAAAGCTCTCCTAGTCATGTTTATCCTGCGTTACCTGGGGTAATAAATGAAAGCCTCCCCCTACCTATATGTTAAAACTGCAAACGAAAATCGGTTGAATAGTTCCCGCAAGTCCACCGCCTTCATTGAGACAAACACCAGGCAGACATTGTCATTCATATAGTGAATTTTCACTTAAGACACAACCTAGTTGGGTTCTGAAGCTATGCTTGTTACCGCACATTTGGCATGGAGACCTAAAATATAAAAAAAACGTCACAAACTCGGCCTTGGAACGCGGCGATGCAATGCATCTCATTGGCTGGGCAGCGCATATTGTTGCTGTAGTTTCTATAACATTTATATGTTAATAAATTCGATTTTATATACAATGCGTAAGAAGTATAACTTCTGTCGGGTGTCCCACGACACCTCATGACTTTTTTTGTACCTGATAGTTATGGGAAACATTAATGCATTAAAGAAAATCGTTTTATTTAAAATGCAATATCCACTGAACAAAAACATAGGTACATCACTCACAATGTCGACTAACGATATTTTAATTTTAAAAAATGTTCTGTAGGTAATTCACTTTTTAAATTAAATTATTGATAGTGATGCATGTTTTTGTTCAGTGGATGTTGCATTTTAAGTGAAACGATTTTCTCTAATGCATTCATGTTTGCCATAACTACCGCAGATAAACAAACCTCGCCTATGTTGCGTCTTAGGTGAAATTCACTGTATATACGTATAGCTGACCCGCGTTAACTAAAACTGGAATAACTATTAAACCACTGAACCGATTTTGATTAAACATAGCATATTATATATTATGTTCAAACTGATGATATTTCCTATCCTTTAGTGAAGTCTCATTGAAATGTATACTATTCTTTACCAGGGCCGTTTAAACAAGTATATTACGAGGTGTTACTGTAGTTATTTAGAATTTACTTATGTTGCGTTTCATTTTAGACTCAGTGTATACCTACGACAGTACCTATTGTAGGAGAATAGAAGTTCAGAATGTGAAAGAATTTTAAAATAAGTATATCAAACTCAATTCATGTACTTCACTGGCTTATCCACTTTCACTAAAAAAGTATGGTATCCTAATATACAGTATGTAAACAGGTAAGCTGCACACAGAGAAATTAACATTGGGAAAAAATGAACGGATCAGAGTGAGCCATGACTCATAATGTACGTATTTATATAGAGTTTCTATGGTTTTTTTTAGTGTTTTCATTTTAGTTTCAATTATTTGAATTTTAATTGCCGTTTAAATGTCAAATAAAATAAAAATAATTGAAACTAAAATAAAAACACTATAAAATAACCATAGCAACCCTATATAAATACGTACATTATGAGTCATGGCTCACTTTGATCCATTCATTTTTTCCCAATGCTAATTTCCCTATTTGCAGCTTACCTGTTTACATACTGTATACAGCTATACCGTGTGTTCATAAGAGTATAATATACAGGGTGTATCACAGAAAACCGAACATAGGGAAAAGTACACAGTACAAATTAGTTAAGATCAGAGATTGCTTTGCCCTCTATTCAGAGGTCGTTACCATGGTGTACGTATACAGTAACAAATGCATATTGCTGTTCATTTGACAAAATCTGGATGAACTTAAAGACAAAATCGTCGAAGTATGTTTCAATATGACTCCT
Organism: Mongoloraphidia duomilia; assembly: GCA_039654895.1. Lineage (NCBI taxonomy): Eukaryota > Metazoa > Arthropoda > Insecta > Raphidioptera > Raphidiidae > Mongoloraphidia > Mongoloraphidia duomilia. The sequence goes on along the minus strand of CM077516.1, from coordinate 33,829,815 downwards.
GTAATGTTAGATAAAGTGAGACAAAGTTTTTGTAACCGATTAAGCCACTGCTTAATTCAAAATGGAGGTTTATTTGAACATTTGCTTTAATTTTTTATTTTAACTGTTTGTTTTGTTTAATTATTAGTTAAAAAAATATTTTCTTAATAAAAAATTGTTTCATTAATAAAAATAAATTCATTTAATATTGAAGAATTTATTTTAACTGATTTTTCTAATTATTCATTATTAGCTATTATTAAAATTAAGCAAAATCGCAGGATAGTGGACAAAATAATTTGATTTATTAAATTAAATGTACGACGTTTCGTCTATAGATTTAGACTTTTTCAAGTACAATATTAAAAATAACAATATTTATGAAAATTAATATTAATTACTAACCATAGCAATTAACATAAGATAGGGTACATAAGACAAAAACATGGTAACATGGTAACAAATTATGTTGACTATAAATTTTAACAATCAAATAATAATAATACAAAAATTAGTATAATTTCATAATATAATTGTACTGACTACTTAAATTTAAATTTAAATTTAAGTAGTCAGTACAATTATATTATGAAATTATACTAATTTTTGTATTATTATTATTTGATTGTTAAAATTTATAGTCAACATAATTTGTTACCATGTTACCATGTTTTTGTCTTATGTACCCTATCTTATGTTAATTGCTATGGTTAGTAATTAATATTAATTTTCATAAATATTGTTATTTTTAATATTGTACTTGAAAAAGTCTAAATCTATAGACGAAACGTCGTACATTTAATTTAATAAATCAAATTATTTTGTCCACTATCCTGCGATTTTGCTTAATTTTATTATAATCACGATGGACACGATTTCTAATATAAATTAGCTATTATTGTTATTAAATAATGGTTAGTCAGCGTTACCATGGTACCCATTCTCATATGTGGCCAAAGTAATCGTTGATCCTAACTAATTTGCACAATGGAGTTTTCCCTATGTTCGGTTTTCTGTGATACACCCTGTATACGCTACCATAATGCTGGGTTTATCGTACAATTATATGTTTCAATCACGCTTTTAAATGACGGTTACTATGGTAACGATCAACAATTTGCCAAAATGAAAACGCAACAAACAATGAACACGTAGCAATCAAAATTTAACAGCGTGATTAAAAAACAGCCTGTTAAAATTATACGATAAACCCAGCATAAGGGTTAAAAACATCGATAAGTTTCGACAGAAAGGACCGTTAAAATACGAAAAATTTAAACCAGCAGCTATAAATATAGTCAATGAAACAGACAGACATCAAATACAGAGACAGCAAATATACAGATATACAGTCAGTGAAACAGATAAAGACTCCAAAGACAGAGACAGCAAACACAGTGCGTTTAGCAAATTTATATTTCTCAGAAATAAAGGTTCGCCGTTATGGACGTCCCGATCGTATTTTTGAAGCTAGGAGGTTTGGGTAAAGGCTAAATGGAAGACAAATAGATCCCTACAGATCCCTTAAGTGAACTTTTTGAAAAAAAAAATTACCTAGGTGTGAAAGATTACTTAATTTTTTTTTAAAGTTGTAAGTTTTTCCAAGAAAATGTTATTTAATTTGTCTCGCCTAAGGGATCTGTAGATGTGATTCTTGGTACTTCATTTGGCGTTTACCCGAACCCGTTAGCTTTAAAAATAGCGTCGGGAGAGACATAACCGTCTTTAGGCGAGGGGAATGGATTTGAGATGAAGAGTGCAGGGGGAAATTTCCGGTATCGAATTCTCTAGCTTTTGCTCGAGGCTGCTTGATTTTAATGAAACCCTATCTTAACTCAACTGTAGCTAACTAGAAAGCATAGCTATACCGTGGCGTATGTGAAGTTTTTAGCATTTTTTAATATTTTCAGTTTTTTTATTTCGATTTTTTAAATTCTCTTTTGTATAAATAATACTTATATGAAATTGTAACGGCGCGCCTGTAATTTTATTTTCTTGAATTTGGGATTGTAATGCAACTTAAGGTACCGTTGAAGATTTTTATTTCTTTGGTGACCAAACAAACTGGTAGAAAAGAACTTGTATCATTGTTTCACGTTTGTTTTTGGTAGGATTTTATTTTATAGAATGTCAGACATAAGCCACTTCATTCAAGTCTGTAAGCTTTCACGGCCGGCGTTGTTCCAAATCTTGATGGTTTCCAGGCTTGTAGGCCGTAGTCCGTTCTGTGGCAGCCTTCAAAGTGCCCCCCTTGGCGGCTCACCAGTGAGCCACCAAAGAGGACATTTCGATCGCTGCCACATCGCCTTTGAAAATGTCACAGTTAGAGACGAAACGTCAGATATAAATACCATCGGACCACGGTCTATAAGCCCGGAAACCATCAATGAATAACCCACTTTATCCACGTGTGTAAATTTTCACGGCCAGCGTTGTTCCAAATCTTGATGGTTTCGGGCTTGCAGGCCGTGGTGCGATGGTATTTCTGTGGCAGAGTTCGAAGTGTCACCCTTGGCGGCTAACCTGTGAGCCACCAAATAGGACTTCGGCCGTTAACGCATCGCCTTTGAAAATGTTTACCGCAGTCGTAGACGAAACGTCAGGTAGAAATACCATCGCACCACGACCTACAAGCCCGGAAACCATCAAGGAATACCCACTTTGTTTTGTGACGATATCAAAATTCATGAAACGTAATTTTATTATACCCTGTATATTATGTAGCAACAAAAAACTTTTTATAATGTTCAATCAGTTTGAAATTTTAATATCAGATACGTTAGATAGTTCGTTGTAGGCTTTGATTTCCCAGCGGTTGGGATTTAGAGGTTTTTCCGACGTGTGTTTTTTCTTTTCTTTTTCATCCGTTGACGCAAAAAGAGAATATTTTATGTAACAAGAAAACTGGGTTATTTTCTTAGCTCTGACTTACATCCAAAGTAATGTATGTAGAGATGTAGAATTACCATCTATGGATTCGCATCTTTCTATATTATACGCTTTGAAAGTCGATGTTGAATGAGATCATAGAATTTGAATTGAATTATCAAATCGTAAAGGATAGCTTATGTACGTATAGAAGTACTTTGGTTGCCAAAATTGCAATTGAACTGTTAGTTTCCGCTAGTCGTATTTACCCGACGTTGCCCGGGAATGGTAGTCCACTGAAACTGTTATGATAGCATAAAAGCCAAAATTTTCACTACAGCTGGAAGGTTTAGATATTATCACAAATAAACATGTACAGTGATGATACAAAATGTTAAAACAAACCACTCAACCATGTTGGCATCATCAGGAGATGATTAAATCTAAAGACTAAAAACTATTTCCTACCTATTTGTAGACTACCTGGTGGTTAAAATAATGTAAAATACCTTCTATTACCAGGAAAACTTAGATCCATTTCAAACTATTTTAATAAATCATAAAGTGAACTACTTGGGATGGGACCTTTGTCATTGTTCATAACATTATTTTTGCATTTGTAAATTTCTAGACTCTTATAATAGTTTTCAGTGGATCTAAGAGGTTTTTACTTTATTTTAACCACTAGTTATAATCTATAAATAGGTAGGAAATATAAATTTTTAGTGTGTTGAATTTTAATGTCCATGTTATATATCGTCATAAATTTTTAGATTTAATTATCTCCTGATGATCCCAACGTGGTTGGCAAAACGTACGTCGAGAATTTTTAAATGGTTTGATGTTTTGTGACATTTTTAACATTTTGTGTCTCCACATACCAAATGTTCCGTCACTCTTCATGGATAAATTGATGATTCTATCCTCTATAAAGTAGTCGCTATTTTCGCCCCATTTAGAAGGTTTATATCTCTGAATAAGCATAAAATTCCGTGCGATGTCACTAGTCGCTATTTTCGCTCCAGTTGGAAAGTGTATACCATGAAGAAACATAAAAGAAAATTGAAGGCTTTTGTAAAAAAATAAAAAATCACTTTTTAACACGCTTATATTAGCTCACTTGTATGTTATATATAAAAAATTTTGCAACTCGATTTTCACCCTATTCCAAATGTTCAATTGACGTGAAACTTTGCAGCTTTAATCACATTACAATATTCTGATAATTAATTAGACAATATTATACGAAAGAGTTGAAATTTATCGAACACTAAAAAGTTACAAAATAAAATTTATAGTTTCAAAAAATCTAAAAAGCAGAAGATAAATGTTTTTCTCTTCTATAACTTTAAAAAGCGTGGGGCACTCGATGAATTAAAAAAACATTATAGGTAAACTGAGTGTCCCACGCTTCTGAATGTTATAAAAGAGAAAGAAATTTATTTTCTACTTTTTAGTGCGTTAATATACCTAAGCGTTGTTTAGATTTTTTTGAAACTACCTATAAATTTTTATAAAAAAATACTACATTGTATATTCTATAATAATATACTTGTTTGAGTATTGGATAAATATCGGGTTTCTGTCAGTTAATTATCGGATAACAGATAATATCAGTTAACTGGTAGCCAAGCAGTTAAATCGTCATTAATTTTATTTGATAAAAAGTTCACTTTTCCTCGTTGAAAAAGAAGTATTATGTTAATATTTCAAAAAGAAGATAATAAAAATTGTAACGAAGGTAATAATGCTTTATTTATTATAAACGCTTCTTTTAAAAAACAGATATGAATTATGGGCTTGTAAATGTTAATGGGCCTGAATAATAGACAATGGCCTATTTTCCTTGCAGGGGGCGCCAGCAATGTTTAAAACCCCTGCAAATATTCGAACGGGTGCTACGCTCAAAGCCGGTCTTAGCAAAATAAGGAGGTCCATTTCGGCAGGGCTTATTGAATTTACGTAACATTTATCTATATCATTATAAAGCGACAAAGTTTGTTTATTGGGCACCGCGAAGGGGGTGAAAGAAATTGAGATGTACCCTCAAGGGGGCTTAGAAACGGTGAGAAAAAAGAAAATCCGGGACAAAGAAAAGAAACATCAGAGTTGCTATGATTTTCTAAATTACTTGGAAAACACGTGACCTTGAAAATTTAAAAAAAAATTATCTAAGCGGCGGTATGGTTATATTTTAAGACACAAATATATTTTGCACTGCTCTTGGATCGATCCATGCCGACTCCTGTATTCATGCTAATCTCAAAAAGTAATGAACCGATTTAAAAAAATTCTTTCACTAAGGATAATTCTTTCCGAGTTATAACATAGGATATACCTATAATTATTGTTGCGGTACGGCAAGAGGGAAAAGGCAGTGAGCGAAAAAAAAACTTTTTTACAAAAAAAAACCTCCTTCAAAAAAGCCACTAAAAACAGAAAAATAATAAAATTTTGAGGTCGGCGCCAATTTAATTACTTTATTATCTACTTTTATTTTATTAAATTGGCATTGATCTTAAAATTTTGTTAATTTCCCCTTTTTAGTTGCTTTTTTGAAGGAGATTTTTTTTGTTAAAAAGTTGTTTATTATTTTACTTTTTAGTGGCTTTACAATACGTAGTTTTCACGTTATTAACCGACTTCTCACTTGATTACTAAATAACTATAAAACTGACATTTACCTTAACTGTATTGCACTCCGTTACTAACTTTTTATTAAAATCAGTCGAACTACTGAACCGATTTAAATAAAATTTATATGGGACCACCCCGAAGGTATGCCCTATTAAATAAAATAATAATCATCAAAATCGGTTCACAAATGCAGGAGAATCGGTGAACATACATAAAAAAAATTCGACTGATGACCAGTCCTATACTTCCCACCTAGTAAATATTTGCAAAAAATAAACACTCTTTTTTTTATTCTTTGACTAGGCCCAAATAACCTTAGCTGTTGGTGGTCTTTAAAACACAATTTAATTTTTATTCTTTGAAAAAAGCATGGCCCTCTTTTTTGTTTGGTGATCTATTGATGGCTAGCTTAATATAGCAAAAATCATGGTTACCTTGATTTACGTACAATTTTTATTTTTTTTAGTAAAATATTTTTTTTCTCGAAAACTATACATTTTAGAGAAAAAAAATATTTACATTTTTTTCATATTATAACATCTAGAATTCATTTATATTTTTTTTTACCTATGTTAATACGTGACATTGAGGACGTTTTTTTGAATATCTCAGGATCCACTGAACCGATTTGACTCAAAATCTAATCAGATCTAAGTTAAAGGCTGATAAACACAATAGAACAATCGGCATGCCCGTATGTTGTTCCGTTCTTAAGATATCGAAGGCGAAAAATTGACCACATACACACACACACACATACACACATACACACACACATACAGACATCAGTCAGAAAATGATCTTAAACGATTGCTAGGGTCTCAAAACGTGAAAATCTGTTAAAATCTCGAAATATTGTTTTCGGACTGAATCCATTACTTCCCTACCATAGTAGAGGTGGGAAGTAAAAATAGCTGCCGAATACAGAACCTCCTACTTTTTTGAAGTCGGTTAAAAATATAAAGCAAGTAGGTAGTCCCGCACATGCTTTCAGAGCTAAATTCACGGCGAATTATAACTTCGGCTAACATAAATAATACCTAAAAAAACAAAATCTATCTATAGGCGACTCCGGGGGATTTGCGTGGGATTTGCTTGACTGTCTAATTATAATTTTAAAATTTTCATTCATCGTTTCAAAATTATTTTTTTTATATGAATACGTTTTTGACATTATTTATTAACGCGTGGGCCTCCACGTGTTAAAAATTTTCTCTAAAAATGAATTTTAAAATTAACTTTTAATTAAGTTCTATAAAATATTGAAATTAGCATTTTTTCATGGATATATAGATTGCTTCTAAGCACTCGGAGTCTGTGACCCATTAGGTTCAATCGCCTAACTGTACCTCTAATATTTTAGTGTGATATAATGATTACCTGAACATATTATATGCAAATCCTGTTTTTTTTTTGTAATTCATTAAAGACTAGTGCTGGGTTTTAGAAAGCATTGTTAGAAAATCTGATTTGTCAAAGACCTTAGATTGTGACCACACTTAATATTTTTCCATAAGAAATGCATTGTAGAATTTTAGATCGATCCTCATCGAAAAATAATTAATCGATAAAAACGATTTTTTTTAAATTGGGTATACTTGTATTTAGCATAGTTTTTTGCACAATTTCCACTTCAAAACAACATTTTTCTACACATATTGAAAAAAATTTTGCTTGAAAAGCGATCTTTTTCTATCTAGATTCTATGGATCAATCATTTGTATTTGTGTGAGTATAATCTAATGTTCTACATGACAGGGAGTTTGACAAGGACATTAGACTGCTCCTGCATGTATAAAAACTGTAATTATATATATCACAATCTAAGGTAAATTATTGTCAAATCAAATTTTTTGACAATGCTTTCTGCAACCCAACAATAGAGTTTTATAATGATTTTAGTCCAAGTTGTTGGACAAAAGTGAATTCTGGATATACTTAACATCAAATTTGAAGTTTTAAAACTAAAATATTAAAGAAAAAATATTTTCAATAGTTCTTTGTTAATACTTGTACCTATGTGAAAGTGACCATGTCCGTCCCGACTTAAACGGGAGAGTCCCGATTTTGAGCCACGAGTCCCGATTCAACAAGCGTCCCGCTTTCATTAAATCACTCGCACTAAGAAATAATATTTAAAATAAAAATATTAGCATTTAAATTTATAAATTTCTACGTTTTTTGGGTTATCAAAACGTAGAATTTCTAGGTTTTGATAGCCCAAATCCAAAACCCAAAACCGAAAAAGGTTTTTTTGGGCGTGAAACCCGGCGGTTTCCTGCAGTGGGTTTTTAGAAATCTTGCCCCGCTTTTCAATATTCAGGATCTGGCCACTTTATTATACCTACCTAGTTAATGTTCCGATATTTTTTACAAATAAAACATTTCTAACGAACGGGAAAAAAAGGAAAATAATGTAAATGTCCACCTTTACAACATTAAATAAAGACATTAAAACCATGATATTTCTTTTATAAACGTCTTAAAAATATTTTTGATATAAATTCCAGTCCATCGCCTATACTAGATACGCAAGAATGGGTTTAAAAAAAATACAAACGATGTACATAAAATGGTTTATTTTATTGAAAATTGTGTAGTTATTCGCGATTCAATTGTTTTTATTCGCGTAAACAAGAGTGCTGTAAACACTGATAGAATTTAGTGTAGTCAAGCCATGTTCAACAAAACTCCACAGAGGCCAATAAAAAAATTTGGCAGGTACACAAGTGAACGCAGGATATTTTGACTCATCTAAAACATCGATGAGCAACTTCAGGGTTACAGGGTTAATTTAGTGAATATAATTTATGGAAGAAAACAATCAGATCTCATTACAGTGAAATCTCTCTTGCACGGACACCGAGGGGACCACTAAAGCTTGTCCGTCCAAGGGAAGTGTCCATCCAACAGAAAACTAAATTTAAATTCAAAATTTATACGTACCTACATAATATTATGCGTAAACATAATTGTATGTAATACAGTACATACAAATACATACATAAATAGGTACGTATAATATATTTTCAATAAAAAATATGTATATGTAGTCATATCTAGAAAATGAAACAAGCATTTAGATTTCAGAAGAAGCTATTACGTCTTAGATCGTCTTAAATCGATCGCCGATCGTGTACTTTTGATAATTTAGGGAATCCCCGAACTTCGCCGCGTCGAATTATGCCGTGACGTCAGTAGCGGAGAATCACCAAAGCGTCAGGTATTGGTTAAGTTAGGTTATAGGTGTCCGTACAAGAGAACATATTGTCGTCAAAATGTTGAAAAATCAGTGTCCGCGTCCACTCAAGGGAACGTCCGTTCAAGGGAGAGTTATGATAATGCTATTCTTATGGAAAGCTGCCGGGACCATCCAAAAGTGTCCGTATATAGGAGGTGTCCGCCTATAGGGGGTGTCCGTTAGGGGAGATTTCACTGTACTTATATATAATTACACGCTAGATATATATGGTATTTTTTGCCATACCCACTATAAAATAGCTGCTTTTCACTTCATTTTCAGAATTTTCATAGTTTTTTGACAGCTCGTTTTGTGTCGCCAACTTCACTTCTACAGTAGGCCGAGAATAGTTGTCAGTAGGTATAGCCCGGGAAATAAAGGTTTTAGGTCGCAAATAATTCCAAAGGAGTTGGATTTTTCACAGATGGTAGAACACCTTTAGACATGTATTTTTACAAAAGTCCCCGGTTATCCCCCTTGTGCTTCCCCCGCCACCCCCTTTTGAATATAATTTTGCAAGCCTTACGGAAAACGCTAATATCTCCTTAACCAATATCTGAAATCAGACGACTTTTTTTTTGTTTTGTTCCTAATTAGTTACTCTAAAAAATTTCTCCTCTTCAGTTTTGTGATAAAATCAATATATGCTTTGCAATTTATTAATAAAGAGAAAATATCAGTTTTTAAAAGAATATTTCACAAAATATTTGCATATAACTTTTTGATGAGCCTGTTACGAAATATCTCAAAAACGATGCTTTCATTTTAAATAGGATTACATTTCCTACAATTTTCATTCCTACAAATTTTCTGTGGTACAAATAATAAGCGCGCTACAGCTTCTTGAAAATCGCATGCGCTTTTTGTAGCCTTGGAAACCAAATGTTAAAACGTAATGTCCTTTTCAATAGCTTTATTTATTGTGTTCTTCATCGAATTTTAAATTGAAAATACACATGTTCATAAAGCAAAACACGCTCTAAATGGTGATTTTTGTCCCATATCGATATCGTTAAAAATTTAGAAGCTATAGACAGTCAAAGTTGAAATCATCATAGAGCCTTACTTTTTTTTTTTGACACGTGTTACGAGGACTTTCCATACCGAATAAAAAAATGTCCGTCTAGTAACCTATAAAAAATTTAAGGTCCAATCTCACTAGCTTGAAAAATTTTCAAGTTATAAGCATTAATGTTCATGTTTTTACTTTTTGACATAAAATTAAAACACTTGACGCGAAGTGCTCTACTAAGAAGAGTGTTCGAGAAATATTAAGTTTACATATAGAAGCTGTAGACCTATTCATGGGTTATCTAAGTGAGTAAAAAAATTTTAAAAATTTGAAAGTGGTACTCTACAGAGCTTTTCGCAACAAGTGTTTCAATTTTATGTCAAAAGGTAAAAACATGTACATAAATGCTTATAACTTGAAAATTTCGCAAGTTAGTGAGATTGGACGTAAATAATTGTTTATGGCATTAAATTTTCTATAGGTTCCTAGACGGACATTTTTTTATTCGGTATAGAAAGTACTCGTAACGCGTGTAAAAAAAATGTAAGGCTCTATGATGATTTCAGCTTTGACAGACTATAGCTTCTAAATTTTTGAAGATATCGATATGGGACAAAAATCATAATTTAGAGTGTTCTTTGCTTTATGGACATGTGTATTTTCAATTTAAAATTCGATGAAGAACACTATAAATAAAGCTATTGAAAAGGACCAATTGGTTTCTAAGGCTACAAAAAGCGCGTGATTTTCAAGAAGTTGTAGCGCGCTTACTATTCTTACCACGGAAAATTTGTGGGGATGAAAATTGTAGGAAATGTAATTCTATTTAAAACATTACATAACGAAAGAATCGCTTAAGTCGACCGTTTCTGAGATATTTCGAAAAAACAAAAACAATGTTAAAATTTCGTGGTTTTTTGGCTGCCAAAAGTTGTCCCGGTGTCATGTTGGCACGAATATATACAAACAAATAGTAGATTGTATATCTAGATGTGTAATGGACTATTACGGCGAGTGATGACAGTATGTAAGAACGAGTGATAGCGAGTTTTTACAGTCACACGAGCCGTAATACCATTACACACGAGATATAATATATATGGAATTTTTTGCCATACCCACTACAAAATACCTACTTTTCACTCAATTTTCAAAAAAATTTGACAGTTCATTTACGTTGCCATCTTTACTTCTACAGTATGCCGTGAAAATCGTGAGAAAGTAATGGCAGACGCACGCAGGCGTTTAGAGCGAATAAACAGAAGTTCATATGGCAACCGTTTACTTCCCGCACTAGTGCGGAAAGTAAAACACTTTCCGTACTCCTGCCCGTGAAATGACTCATTAAAGGCCGCTATACATATATCGTAAGTAGCTATTTTGTAGTGGGTATGGCAAAAAATATCTTATACCTCACCTTTTGCAAGGTACAATGTATCTCAAAAACTACACAACATTTCTTATTCAAACCGATTTTCGTTGGAAGTATTTTATAAATTCTACTTCATTTACATACCAACTGTTGACTTAAATAAAAAAGTCATTTTGAAACTTCTACATCATTTTTGAAGGCCTATCTAATGATACCCCACACGCTTATGTGCACTGGAATTTTTTTATCCCTCAGTTGTACATGTATGGTGTGTCACCACTATTTTTTTCGTAATTTCACTTAACCATTGTATAGCAGTTCATAGAAAACACCTACCTTCCAAATTTCATCTATAATGTGCCAATAGTTTCCGAGTAAAATGACTGTGACATACGGACGGACAGACGAACAGGATGAAATTATAAGGGTTCCCTTTTTTCCATTTGGCTACGGAACCCTAAAAACGCTTCAATGTTAGATAAATAATTTTATTACAAATAAATAAATACAATCCAAAAGTTTTTTTAATTTTATCGCTATGCGTCCGACCGCTGCGCTCATTATTAACAGCCCACTTGCCCTATAATTAACTAAAGTCTATCAATATATACATCATTTTAAAGCTACAAATATTGTCTACAAATTTTACTTGAACAACTTTTACCCTAACAGGCTTAGCAAAAAGTTATATGGAAATATTTTGTGAAATATTGTTTTAAAAACTGATATTTTCTCTTTATTAATAAATTGCAAAGCATATATTGATTTTATCGGAAAACTGAAGATGGGAAATTTTTTAGAGTAACTAATTAGGAATAAAACAAAAAAAAAGTCGTCTGATTTCAGACATTGGTTAAGGAGATATTAGCGTTTTCCGTAAGGCTTGCAAAATTATATTCAAAAGGGGGTGGCGGGGGAAGCACAAGGGGGATAACCGGGGACTTTTGTAAAAATACATGTCTAAAGGTGTTCTACCATCTGTGAAAAATCCAGCTCCTTTGGAATTATTTGCGACATCGGGTGTTTTTTTCCTTTCATTTCCTGGGCTAGTAATAGCGAGCGGATCAAAGCCAATAAACATAATTTACTATGGAAATGGTTTGTTATCCCACGCTATAGTGTGGGAAAGATACGTTCCCACACACCGGCCTATCAAAAGTCACTTTACATGCATACATATATACATGTAAAGCAGCTATTTTAAAGAGGGTATAGCAAAAATATTGTGAAATTATTATGAAAAGTGAATTTTGACCTTAATTAGTAGATTCCATTCTCCACTCAATATAAGTGGACCGTAATTTGAAACGTTGGTCACTCCTGACAGAGGCGAATCAAATGTCGTTTTACAGACAGGAAATAAAAATGCGTGGAGTCTATATACACTATTCCATGCAACACAAAATCGATATGACGTTAAAGCGAGATGGGATTTGCCATTTGTGGATAGACTATTACAAATATTGTATTTTCGTTGTCATCCTATCAACAGTTGATGTTGAATTATTATTTAGAGGTGGGTACATAAATATGAGAATAAAAATTCGACTCAATAGCCAGACCTATACTTCCCACCTATAGTAAACAATCGCTCGTAACTGAAAATTTTCCCTACAAAATAATATTCTCTTTTCATATTCTTAATATAAAAAGCATGGCCATCTTATTTGTTTGTTGATCTTATAGTACTTACCAAAGGTCAACTAAAATCATAGACATCTTGATTAAGCAAATACGGATACAAAACATTTTCCGCGCAATTTTTTTAGAAAACATTTTTTGTCGAAATTTGTACATTTTATAAAAAACTATTAAGATTTTATTTATATTTTAACGTCTAGAATGCATTTACATTTTTTTACCTATGTTGAAACGTGATACTGAGATTATTTTTTTAATATCTCAGGAACCACTAAACCGATTTGGCTCAAAATCAAATCAGATCGAAGTTAAGTGCTGACAAATACAACAAAATTAACCGCATGATCCTATGTCGTTCCGTTCTTGAGATATCGAAGGAGAAAAAATTTCACCATATACACACACACCCATACACACAGACATCAGTCGAAAAATGCTCTCAATTAATGATTTTTAGGGTGTCAAAACGTGGAGATCTATTATTATCCCGAAAACAAATTTTCGGACTGAATACAATGCTTCCCTACCATAGTAGAGGTGGGAAGAAAAAACAGATCCGAACAACACACTAGAAACCATGAGTAGGTATATTGGTCGGCTATACCTAAGTGAGGCAGTGTTGCCAGGTGCAAAACTTCAATTTCCCTAGTAAAATCTCCGATCTTGATAAAATTTGGTATACGATTAGTTAGTAGAGTATTTTTGTTCGAATTAAGTTAGACTAACGCGAGTAAATTATAGGTAAAATGGACATCCACGCGAACGAAGCCACGCCCGGGTAAATAAAATATAACGAGTATCGCGGCCGAATGTTATCAATATGATAATAAATTTATTATTTAGCTATTGGATACCTACTGGATAATTATCGGATAGGTACCTATATTATAAGTTTTCAAAAATTCAGTGGCCCGGGCATACCTACTTAATTCTACTCGGGTGTATCCGTCGCGATCGTCATCCCAAAATTTTACCAACTTATTACTGTGTGACTAGTTTTAAAAGTATTTTTTTCATCTAATAAAAGCAAATTAAGCTTTCTACTGTGTTTTTATAACTTTATAATACCGCTTCTATATAGGTATAGAAAGTACGTAACTCAAGTTTTAATTTTGTTATTATTTTCGTTTCCGTTTTAAAAAGAAAAAAAACTTTTATAAGATGTCTACTTTATTATTATCGTAAAATATTATTATACTTTTTGTACCTCGTTTAAAATAATTTTAATAAGAGAAGCAGAATATATTTTAAGGTTAGTAACCTTATATTATATTTTCTACTACGCCAGTGGTTCCTTAAGTGGGTTACGCGAAAAAAACAATTTAGAGGTTCCACAAAACAAGATGTGTTGCGGCATCAACAAAACGATTATTGTATTATAAATATTTTTCTGTAATATTTTCATTTATTAAAGTTATTTTGGATGATCAGTCAGCTTTTATTAAGCTTTTAAAATTGTTATCTCAACAATCGTTTTATAATAATACCCAATAATAATAATTACAATAATACCCAATAATAATAATTATAATAATATCCAATAATAATACCCAACTACATTTTCATTCATGTTTTCTCAAATTATATTAGTGTTAATCTGCGTCAAATTCAATTTAAGCAATTATCTAATCTAACTAATATTATAAATGTGAAAGTTTGGATGGATGGATGTAAGTATGGATGTTTGTTACTCAATCACGTCGGAACGGCTGAACGGGTCTGGATGAAATTTAGCACAGAGATAGATTATAGTCTGGAATAGCACATAGGATACTTTTTATCCCGGAAAAATGTACGGTTCCCGTGGGATAATTTTGTTTTTGTTTTTCACTGAGCAAGGGATCGACATGATTTTATGCATAGTGGTAGTTTAGGGGTCAGAGAATATTATAGGCTAATTTTTATCCCGGAAAAATATACGGTTCCCGTGGGATAGATTTGTTTTTGTTTTATCTCTGTTACTACTAAACCGATTCTAAAAATTCTTTCACTAATAGAAAACTACGCAGGGGGAAGATTCTCGCGGGGGGAAACCAATTAGGGGGGAAGATTCTCGCGGGGGGATAACAAATAAGGAGGGAAGATTCTCGCGGGGGGATAACAAATAAGGGGGGAAGATTCTCGCGAGGTGATAACAAATTAAGGGGGAAGATTCTCGCGGGGGGATAACAAATTAGGGGGGAAGATTTTCGCAGGGGAATAACAAATTAGGGGGGATTATTCTTGCGGGGTATAACAAATTAGGGGGGAAGATTCTCGCGGAGGGATAACAAATTAGGGGGGAAGATTCTCGCAGGGGGATAACAAATTAGGGGGGAAGATTCTCGCGGGGGGATAACAAATAAGGGGGGAAGATTCTCGCGGGGGGATAATAAATTAAGGGGGAAGATTCTCGCGGGAGGATAACAAATTAGGGGGGGGGGAGATTCTCGCGGTGGGTAAACAAATTAGGGGGGGAGATTCTCGCGGTCGGATAACAAATTAGGGGGGAAGCTTCTCGCGGGGGGATAACAAATTAGGGGTGGAGATTCTCGCGGGGGATAACAAATTAGGGGGAGAGATTCTCGCGGTGGGATAATAAATTAGGAGGGATATTCTCGCGGGGGGATAACAAATTAGGAGGGGAGATTCTCGCGGTGGGATAAAAAAATTAGGGGGGAAGATTCTCGCGGAGGGATAACAAATTTTGCACAGGAGTTCCTTATATAGGTATCGAAGGTGAGCAATAATGTATAAATAAAGTTCGAGCGAAGCGAGTGAGTAATATATTAATAATATTCAAGCGAACGAGCGAAGCGAGTGAGTAATGTATTATTAATATTCGAGCGAACGAGCGAAGCGAGTGATGAATGTATTTATAAAATTCGAGCGAACGAGCGAAGCGAGTGAGAAATGTATTAATAATATTCAAGCGAACAAGCGAGGCGAGTGAGTAATATATTAATAATATTCAAGCGAACGAGCGATGCGAGTGAGTATTGTATTAATAAAATCCGAGCGAACGAGCGAAGCGAGTGAGTTATGTATTATAAAATTCGAGCGAATATACACTACTAGCCCGGCTTCGTTTCGCAGAAGAATTTCTCGCGGGGGGAATAATAAATTATAAATCGTAAAATACGTAGGCGAAGCCACGGGTAACGGCTAGTATAATATAAAATCAATGTAATTTATTCAATATATGTAATTCTGTCAAAATTCTTCATTTCACATAAAAGTTATATCATCATTCACTCAAATGCATTCATTCAATATTCCAATTGTAACCAGAATAAAAATTCTTACTATATCTACATAATATTATAATGAGGCTGTCAAAAATAAAAAAAATTAATACAATATGATTACAAAAAAAAATAGTTACTTCTTATCACAACAGTTTATTGACGGATGTACATTTCGAAAGCTAAGCTTTCATCTTCAGCGAACACTACTGTTGTGGTAAGAAGTAACTATATTTTATTTTGTTTTTATTCCAACCACAGTGCTCATAATATATATTTTTATTTTTACAATATGATTGTTTCTGTTAGAAATCATTGCCTGCACAAACACATTGGCGTTAATTTCATTTCAATTAATTAAGAATTTACGGAGATATAAATTTTTGAAGTTTATTATCTGCTTACGTCAAAACCCCCGTCGCCTTGACTTTATCATCTTTTTAACCAGGTCACCTAACACAGATGGCATCGTTGCTATCAATATGGGACATATATCAAACATGTATTAAATGGGGTGTAAGAGCAGGCTACTTATTTTCAAATTATTCTCAGTATTTTCAAAAAATTTTGACAGTTTATTTGCGTCGCCAGTTCCGCATTTATAGTTGGCCAGTAATAGCACACGGATTTTCCACACTAGTGTGTTTTGAAAATACTTTCAACACACCTGAACCGACCCATTCCATGCATAAATACACGCATGTAAAGTAACTATTTTATAGTGAGTATGGCGAAAACAATTTTATTGTTTCAAATAGTTATTGGTTAAAATAGTCGATTGTATATCTAGATGTGTAATATTATTATCATATACCGAAAAATTACACAATTTTTACATATTCCATAGCATTATGGTCAATAACTCCGACACATTTTATTTTCAAAATAAAAGAATAGTAGATTGTATGTCTAAATACGTAATGGGGCATATTACGGCGAGTGATGAAAGTATGTAAAAACGAGCGATAGCGAGTTTTTACAGTCACACGAGCCGTAATACCATTACGCACGAGATTTATAGGTATGGTATTTTTGTCATACCCACTACAAAATACCTACTTTTCACTTCATTTTCAAAAAATGTAGACAATTCATTTGTGTCGCTATCTTTACTTCTACAGTACGCTGTGAAGTTCGTGAGTAAGTAATGGCAGGCGCACGCAGGCGTATACAGCGAATAAACAGAAGTTACTATGGCAACCGTTTACTTACCGCCCTAGTGCGATAAGTAAAACACTTTTCGCACACCTGCCTGTTAAATATGACTCATTAACGGCCGCTATACATTCATCGAAAGTAGCTATTTTGTAGTGGGTATGGCAAAAATGCGTTTTTGGTTATACAACATACCTTTTCGTTTCAATGTAACCTTTTCCAATTTTAAAACCAATGTCTGAAAAACTCCTGAATCCGGACTAAATAAATAATTAAACTTCATATAAACAATGTATTTAAGTCTCGCACCAAATATATATACTTGTGAATTTTTTAATGCTATTTAAATTTGAAGTGTTTGAAATATAATATTATGCTTCATTAAAATTGTCTAAAACTGTATACACTATACTACACATTATTAACAAATTAACAAAACCACTAAAAACCACATAAAACACATTCTCTCCCGCTTGAAACACGATCTGAACTGTTGCCATAGATTACTTAGGTGTTTATAGATGTTGCACGGACGTGTAATTGCTATGAACGAGAATACTGTGGCGCTAACTGCAGTCTGGAGGAAGAACTATAAGAGGATGGCGGGAAATTTAAATATTTCATGTACTACTGTTTTTTTTATAAAGATCTTATATTTTTAAGTATTGAATAAAAGCCTTTTTCTCGATCAATTTTCTTTTATTAGTTATATTGGCAACGCTTCAATATATTGAGAAAAAGACTTTTATTCAATACTTAATACAATATTTGCCGATCTTAAAATAATCAATTATCTTATATTTATGATTAAAAGAAAATTAGTCTGTATGGTTGATGTTAGTATTTACAGCGCTGTTGAAATTTTGTCTCACTTTAACTTATATTATCTTAATTTTTTTAGAAAGTTACAAAAAGTTAACTGCACTAAATTGTTACACTAACCGTACAGAAAAGCACCTTAGTGTCCGTGTGCTTCAAAGAAGCCGGCAGAGATATACATTTTTTTTAGGTGGGCAAAAAAAGCTTTAGGCATATTTTAAGTGTATAAGATATCAGTATAACTTACGTGTTTCTGATCTTGATGGTAACAATAAAGTAGGAAGTTGGTTTTTACGAACACGCTTATTCCCAGCGCTTAAACACTTATTTCCAAAGTGTAGATGACACACACGCTTCCGATTGTACACATTTTCTGGATCCATTTCCAACAATGTTGAGTTGCCAATTAATTCAATCTAGTCACGATACCTCGCCAAGTCTTTTTTAGGATTGGGAAATCGATGGTGGATCATGGTTTTATCGCTTGGGCAATTTGGAACACTGCACTTTATGTATCCCATGATAGTTATATAGAATTCTTGACAAATGTACCTACTTATTTTTTGTTTCGATATTTTTTGCAATAATTTATTGTTTGTAGAAAATTGTTGCAGAATTTTAAATCAAACACTCTTTTACACAATATGAAAGTAATTTTTATTCAATGTAAAATTATCAATTAAAATACATATTTGAATTTATACAAAAAAAAAGAACTTGACATTTCAATGACAAAATCACAAAGGTACATAACTTAAATATTCTTATATAACATGATTATCACTAGGTTACAACACCCCTTCTCAAAGCTGATGTTGATTATTTATAGCTTTTTTTTAAAATATAGTAAATCCTCAAACCGTCGGTAATATAGAGTCCAAATAGACGCCATCTGTAATTTGGAGGAGACATGAAATAACCGTACAGGTCAGGTACATTTGCGTGGAAACCCCCTGACTGTTGCTTTAAAATAAAATATCCAACGACTAAAATTTTATACGCTCACTAAAAGGTTATTTTATATTTTATAAAATTACAAAATCATCACCTGTTACGCAATTTAAAATAAATACACTAGAAACTCGTTTTTTCGCATAGGTACTGATTCAATCATTTCACCCTCATTATAAATTACTAGCAGTACCCGTCCGGATTCGTCCGGGTGCTAAGAAAGCCCGGGTGCAATACACTACTCACCTCGGGCAGCAATCACATCGTTGCAATGACGCTATGTTTCGTTCCGAGTAATTGCATATTATTTTTCACAACAACTCTATAGACAATTCGATTTGAGTGACCTGCAATTTGGGCGCGCAAAAAAGTCCCAAAAATATTAGATGTGTCAGATCCATGTGAAATTTATGTGGGGTTATGTCTGTCATTTTGACGTTTTCAATCGCTTTATCTCCCTCTTAACAACTGACAACTGAAAATGTTAACCCCTAGGGTTGAAACTGAGAGTTTCAACCCTAGGGGCGAAAATTTTCAGTTGTCGGTTTCAACCCGCTAAACAGATACCGAAAATAGAAATTTCAATAGCGGCGTTGTGAAAAATTTATTTGGCTTATTATATGTCTCTGCGGATTACTGGGTAAGAGAGCTTTAGAATAACCGAGCATGTAGAGATGCTGTGTTATTTATATGACGTTTTCGTGGCTCCTCTATTACAAGCCCCCAGTTCCCAGGTTCCATTCTGAGAACTGGTAAAGTTATCAATAATGGGTTTTCAATTTATTAATATTATCAAATTGAAAATATGTATTAGTAGGTACTAGGTTCAAATAAGCTTGGCTGTTGGTGGTCTGAAAAAAACGGCCAAATTTTTTTTATTATTTTTCAAAGAGATAGTATTGGTGGTCATTTTTTAATGTTTCCAGCAAAATTCATCTATAATGGCACATTTAAAATTTAAATTACCTAATTTGCTAAAATGGCGTGGCCCTCTTAAATTATTCATGTGATAAATGTTATTGAAATTTGTGTTTGTTTTTTTGTTTCTTTTATTTTCATAAGCCTAATTAAAACCATAACATTAATACAGCGTGTCGAGTTTTAATCAATTATAATTAATTCGATGAAATATGATTGAATGACCGCCAAATGACATTGAAATACTGCAGGTTAGCATGAAGCTTACCACACCCTGACGAGTTATAAAATTTAAAATACCTTTTCAAATTAATTAATGAATAATTCAAACTCCGATCGCTTCTTTACCTGGTTTCTTTTTTATAAAATAACAATAAATTCTTATAAATGTTATTACAGTTT
The DNA here is from genome assembly GCA_039654895.1 of Mongoloraphidia duomilia. Lineage (NCBI taxonomy): Eukaryota > Metazoa > Arthropoda > Insecta > Raphidioptera > Raphidiidae > Mongoloraphidia > Mongoloraphidia duomilia. Next base: position 33,809,596 of record CM077516.1, on the reverse strand, counting down.
TTGCAAAAAATTGGGAGGTAGGTAATATTTCATTAATAGTAGATTGCATTTCTAGTGCCGTAATGAGGTATATTACTGACGAGTAGTGACAGTATGGTAAAACGAGCGATAGCGAGATTTAACAGTCACGCGAGTCATAATATTACGTACGAGATACATATTATGGTATTTTTTGCCATACCCATTATAAAATAGCTGCTTTTCACTTCACTTTCAGTATTTTCAAAATTTCTTGACAGTTCATTTTGTGTCGCCAACTTCACTTCTGTAGCAGGCCGAGAGTAGCTGTCTTTAGCTAATAGCGGGCTGATCAAGGCGAATAAACTTAAATCACTATAGAAATGGTTTGCTTTCTCACACTAGTGTGGGAAAGATACATTCCAGCATACCGGCCTGTCAAAAGTCATTTTACATGCATATACATACCTACAATCTACATGCATGTAAAGAAGCCATTTTACAGTGGGTATGGGAAAAAAATAATATCAAAATACTTTTTTACACTAAAAAGTTTGTTGTGATATAGTGTTTGAAATTAATCTTCAGAAAAGTACCTATGATGTTAAATAATTTTTGTCTTCTACATTTCTATGTTTAATCAAATTGACTTAAGATATCAAGGAGTAGTAGGACGCCAATTAATAAGTATTTTTGATAAATATTTTAAATGTATTCTACGTTGGTTCAAAATTGATAAGATTTGGTTGGGTATATATATTTTTTATACCTACACCAACACAAATGTTTTCAAAATTAGTTCCATCCTTTTTAAGAAATCTGTACTTAATTAAAACTGTACAGAGTTCTCACACAGGACACATACTAGTTAGCAAAATATTTATGTTTTTGTGTATAGAAAAAATATTCCCTACACAGTCTTACTTTTAATACTATTTAATAAACCAATTAAAAAAATCTTAAATCAAGTATTTTGCAGTCTCTTGACAACTAGACGCTTAAAGTCTAGACTCAAAAGAAAAAATAAAACAATTTTTCGATATACAATTCGCTTTATTACCTAAACGTATCATACATTAATACACAATATATTATAAAAAGTGAGTCTATATATCTATATTCAAGAATATTGCAGAAAGAAGAAAGATTTGACAGCAATTTATTTACATAAACCATGAAGATCCTTTGAGATTCAATTTCGTTAATCATTCAAAATGGTGTTGTAAAGCTTACTACAGTGTGGTGCCGATTTTACACACAATCGTACCAAAAAAAACAACGTGCTTAAAAGTGCTAAGTGCAATTTACTTTCGCAATTATGATAGCACGAAATTGAACCTCGAACGGTGGTAGTTTCAGAAACTAATAATGTATAACAACAATGGCGTTTAGTGTTTATAAATCAAACTATTGACTGTGCTTGTGATGACCTTGATGTTGCGAAGCCACGTTGTGGAGTACCTTCAAATGAGCACTACGAGCTGCCTTAACTTCTGGGGTATCGTATGGCACGCCATTCTTATCGATAACCGGGATGTGGATTGGACCATGGTAAACTTGTTCATGATGACCATCGTCTTTGCTTTCTTCTTCGCCAGAATAAACTGAATCCTGCTCGTGCAATTTGGATTTGGCTTCTTGATGGGCAGCGAAGTGAGCATGTTTCAAGGCAACCACCTCTGGGGTTTCGAGTGGCTTTCCGTCATGTCCAATAGATGGGTATGTCCATGCGCTGGCGTATTGTTTTACCTCTTCAGTTTCATGATTGGGAAAATGTTTATGCAATTCATCTTCCAATCTGGACTTTGCTATTTCGTGAGCAGCGAAGTGAAGATGTTTCCAAGCGATGACATCTTTGGTTTCAAGAGGTTTACCATCATGACCGATAACTGGATATTCATGCGCCCATGGTGTTCCGTAATTTTCTCCGTGAATGATGTAAGTTTTCTCTAAGGCATTTGGTGTATGAATGACAACTTCGCTCTTACCACTACGACGTACTCTGTGATGACTATCTTCTGATTTTCTAGAAGCGGCTACATGGATGGCTTTCAAATGGGCTGTACGCGCCGCAACAACTTCAGGTGTGTCGTGTGGTACGCCATCTTTTCCAATTTTTGGAATGTGGATTGGACCGTGGTAAAGTTGCAAATGCTCGCTGTCATTGGAATCTTCCTGTTCGCCGGAATCAATTGATTTTAATTCAGATTTTAGTTCCTGGTGAGCAGCGAAGTGAGAATGCTTCAAGGCAACTACTTCTGGGGTTTCTTGCGGCTTTCCGTCATGACCAATTACAGGGTACTGATGAGTCCAACTGCTGGCATAATGATTTTCGCTGTTTTCATGATGGACAGGTACATCTTTATGTAATCTAGATAGAGCTTCCTGGTGGGCGGCAATGTGGTGGTGTTTCCAGGCAACAACTTCTGGTGTTTCATGAGGTTGTCCATCGTGTTTGATAACTGGAAGATCATGAGCCCATGGGGTACCATAATGATGTCCGTGGTATATGTGAGTTTTTTCAATTGCGTTTGGAGTATGGATACTAACTTTACTTTCAGGAATACTCCGACGTTCTCTTAAATTATGTTCATTGCTGTAATATTTGTGTGCTGAAGCTTCATGTAAAGCTTTTAAATGTTCATAACGAGCTTTTTCAACTTCATGTGTATTATGTGGTACTCCATCTTTACCGATCACTGGAATATGGATTGGGCCATGGTAAACTTGTTTTTGATGAATGTTTTTGTCATGGCCTTGTTCACTGGAATAAGCATCAATTTCGTGTCCCTGTGATTTAGCTTTATCCAAAGCTTTCAAGTGAGCTTTACGGGCTTTAATAACTTCATGAGTATCATGCGGTACGCCGTCTTTACCAATTATTGGGATATGAATGGGTCCATGATAAACTTTTTCCTGATAGGAATCTAAATGATAACCCTCGTAGCCTTGTTCAGTTGAATGGCCTCCATGGGATTTGGCTTCACTTAAAGCTTTCAGATGTTCCTTGCGAGCTTTTTCAACTTCATGAGTGTCGTGTGGTACTCCATCTTTGCCAATCACGGGAATATGAATTGGACCATGATAGACTTGTTGATGGTGAACATCTTTCTGGTAATCTCCGCTAACACCTTCACCAGAGTAAGAGTCGATTTCATATCCATGTGACTTGGCGTCATTCAAAGCTTTCAAATGAGCTTTTCGGGCTTTCACAACTTCATGGGTATCATGTGGAACACCGTCTTTACCAATTACGGGAATATGGATGGGTCCATGATAAACTTTTTTATGCTCATCTTTTTCATAATTTCCAATTTCTTGTTTAAATGATTGATATGATTTGGCGGCTGAATGAGCAAGTAAATGTTCTTTTTTGGCAGCAGCCACTTCTGGAGTATCCAAAGGAACTCCGTGCGGTCCAATTACTGGGATATATTTATGAAGACCAGCATTTTCGTGGCTGTCGCCGTAATTGCTCCCATAATAGCTGGCATTGGAAATCGCCAATAATGATGTAATTACTACCTAAAATTAGAAAAAATCCTTTTAGAGGTATTCAGGGGTGTAATTTCAATTTTTCCGTAGTATACCATAAACGTTAATTTATCGATCAGTCTAGACATCAAATATGAAGTAATCTGAATTATCGATCGGAAGAAATAACAATAACAATTATTTAGTGAGTAATCAAGTTTTTAAATACATGTTACTAAATAATTGTTATTAATGATCTGTTACCATACAACTGTTATTAAAGACTTGTTACTAAACAACTGTTATTAAAGACCTGTTACTAAACAACTGTTATTAAAGACCTGTTACATTGTTATTAAAGACCTGTTACCAAATGATGATTATTAAAGGCCTGTTATACGTGTAAATTATTATTGATTTTATAAACTTTAAAAAGATTTAAAGGAGAGCAAAAGACTATTATTTTTAAGAGGTCATTTTCAAATAACATTATCAGTAGCATTTTTATCAAAAAATAACTAATCTGAATATAAGATTTAGCTCTAAAATTTACATTTTATAACTAAAAAGAAAATTAATCAGTTACAATTTGAAATGCGAACGAATTTTAAACAATTTATGAACCTTCGAAAAAGTGCTGTATCCAATAACAAAACATGTTTTGACGATAAATTAAAAATGAAAAACACTGTTTTGATATTTTGTTTATATTATTGAAATGCTATTAACTGAAAAACTGTTGAATACAACTGAATGAGTATAAAAAGGTAAAAAAACACTATGAAATTAGTTTGAAATTTTTAATTAAAATTCAAACACGTTGTAAACATACAATTTTGCATGACAGGTTTGTACCTTAACATAATTAATAAACCAGGCGTTTTTTGTGCGCCAATCTCCTCCTAAACTACTGGATCAATTTTGACGATTGAGGTGTCATTTGAAAGTGCCCGAAATGCAGATGTGCAATACGATCTCAGAATTGCGATAAAACAGCTTTTTAAGTAGGTTTATAAATTTTGTTGGATGATAAAACACATTATACATTAAATTACGCAGGTTAACGCACAAAGGTCAATTTATATTATCCGATCAGACACGGCGCGGGAACAAACATTTTTACATGCATATTAAATCCGAGTGTTGGTAGGTACGTGTATAAATATTCGTATTTGAAATCCATGTAAAAATGTTTGTCTTGCCGGAAACGCTACGTTGCCACGCCGTGTCTGACCGGATAATATAAATCGAACTGAATCCGGAAAACGTTTTAGCATCATACAAAAACGTTATTGAACGTGTTTTTTCCCGATTTTTTAAACTGCACTTTTAACCAATCATTTAAATTTCCAAAAAAACGAATAGCATCTGCTGTTGCACTTCACTATCAATTATTAATGAAAAAACACTTTTTACTTACCAGGATCTTCATGGTGAATGTTGACGCTAAACCTCCTAGGTTGGTAACACTAGGACTGTAGAGCTTGCTGTGACTTCCAAACTCACGGTCATAGATATTTATACCCTTATGGGGCAACCGTGCAAAATCATGGAGAGGGGATATCTATACTACTTACTTACGTATCTGGGGTCAAAAAGCAAAACCAATTATGTTAGATTCTTGGTAATTTTTTCTCAACTTTGTGTAACATTGTTCAAATACATCTATGCAGATATTCCAAATATAAACCACTATACTCTATTATCAAAATCGGTCCAGCCTTTTTCAGATGATACGGGTATTACAAAATACACAAGAATCCTGGAAACGCGTCATTCATCTAAATACCATACAAAATACCCAAAAAAAACAAAAAAAAACTCCTTCAAAAAATCCACTAAAAAGAGGAAAATAATAACATTTTGAGGTCGGCGCCAATTTAATAAAATATAAAGTCGGCCTGTGGGCAGTTTATAGTATAGTGTGTACCTACAGAACAAAATCAGTTAAAATAACAAATCGTTGACAATGCCGATGTACTGTGTTTACAAATGTTCAAATCATAGAGGTTTTGTATTTCCAAAAATGGTTTCATCTATCAGAAGGGATAAAACTTGAATTTTAGCGCGGTTTTCTATGAAAACCAATGATAACATCTATATTACGTTTTTTATGTGCCCATCTCTATTGGCCTTAGGGTTAAATAACCCTAGCTGTTGGTGATCTTAAAAAAATACTGTTTGGCGGAAAACAGCCAACTGTGTAAACGCCGTTCGGTAAACAGAAATGCCAGTTGGCGACAAGTTCCAGATCTGGATAGATATTGTAAATTATTATAGACGCTCGACAATACAGGTCATAAGCGTATGTCCAGATCTGGAATATGCCCATCTGGGACGTACCTAGTTGAAGGGTATTATTGATCTTATTTTGCCATAAATTCGATATGAGAGGTTTTGCCTTTCAGCCGAAGATATTACAGGGTACAATACTTTCGTATTGAATAAAATCAGTCGCGCATCAAAAGATTCTTATAATTTATGCCGGCAATAAACACATACATTTTTAACAAACACTAGTGTTTTGGCATTTTTTAAATTGTTTATTATTTCGTAAATGTTGGATCGGATCCGTCAGAAATAACGAAAACATCATATTTTTTATACAGGTAATGTTCACTCGTGTTTAGGGTTCCGTAACGGAACCCTTATAGGATCACTTTGTAGTCCGCCTGTCTGTCCGTCAAGACTTTTTTTCTCAAGAATGGCTAGAGGTATCAAGATGAAATTAAAATCAAATACTATAGGTTTGTAATCCCATAGTCATGTAAAAATTGGAAGCTTCTAACTCAATGCAAAAGATAAGGTCTTTCAAAGTATTTTGATACTGACTCATTCATCAAAACCTATATAGGGTACTTCCCGTTGGCCTAGAATCATTAATTTCTAATTCTATAGGTATGTGGAATTATTACGTGGCAAACCTTATTTTTATTAAGTTTGTCAATTGTCAACCTTAACAAAATAATTATTGTTAAATTATTATAACGATACGGAAGCAGGTCATTTATAACAATTTTTATTGCAAAACTACGCAAGTTTCATTCAAATCGCATCTATCGTTTTTACTCTAACTCGGAACTGACAGGCAGAACTACATTTTTAACTTCCCACTGGAAGTTGTTGTAATGGGTCCGATTTTGCGAATGAAACATTTGGACATATCTGCACGTTTTGAGGTGCCTATAGAGTCCGAATCTACTGTTTTTAGAGAGATGTCTCTGTGTGTGTACGTACGTTCGTTCGCACGTTGGTAAACTTTTTTTCCGCTCGCATATCTCAAGAACAAATAATGATATCGACTTCGGACCAATTTCATTCGACACATAATTACATAATGAACACCTGATTAGGTTTGCACAGACACCAAGCCTCTTTTTATATTATGAAGTATTAGAAATACCTTGTATTATGTCCGTCTTGTGACTTCTTGTGATTTAACACGACCCGTTTCTTTTTATAAATAGGTTGTTGTTAGTTCTGACTGGCCTAGTATAATAGAGATTCAGGTATGTTTTTATGACGATGTAATTAAAATTGTAATTTATTAATTAATTACAAATGATGCATGAGACATGAAATAATTTGGTCTGCTACGTTAGTCCAACTTTCATAACAATATATTTTAACAAGTTCAAGATTATGTTAACCGCGGTAATGGTATTCCGATCTATTTATTCCAAACTAGCCATTACCCGCGACTTGACTTGTGTTTATATTAGTTTTTTACCTACTACTTAGCAACTTTTAGTAGAATCCTATATTCCCTGATGTATAACAAACACTGTAGTGAAAGTTCAATCGAAACTGGTTCAGCAGTTTTTGAGTCAAACCAAAACAAACAGACAGACCAAAATTCTGAATATGGCTAATCCGGTCTAGGTATATCCTATAAACTGTACATCTAAACCGACATTAAAAACTTTAAAACTTTTAAAATTAAAACATTTAAATATTAAAAAAACTTTTTAATAAAAAATGCCACCTTCAAAAAAAAGCCAGTAATTTGATTTTTTTTCTGTTTTTGCTGACTTTTTTTGAAGGAGATTATTTTTTTTATAAAAATTATTTTTTTTTTATTTACTTTCTGCAATACGTAGTTTGCACGTTATTAACCGACTTCTTTCTTGATATTTGTTACTAAACTAAAAAATAAACAAAAAAACTACTGAACCACTTTAAGTGAAATGTCTTACCTATTAAATAAAACAAGAATCATCAAAATTGGTTCACAAATGCAGGAGATATGAAGTAACATAAATTATAGATAACATAGATAAAAATTATTTTTATTATAGGTACTAGAAAAAAATAACTGTTAAACCTATTTAAGAAAAAATTATAGGGAACCAATCTGTCATTGTCCTGAGCACAACGAGGGCAAGATTTTTTAAATCGGTGGATACATTATATATTATTTAAAAAAAGTCATGACGTGTCGTGGGGCACCCGACTGAAGCTATGCTTCTTACGCATTGTATATAAAATCAAATTTATTTACATATAAAAGCTATAGAAACTATAGCAGCAATACGCGCTGCCCAGCCAATGAGATGTGTTGCATCGCCGCGTTTCAAGGCCGCGTTCGTGACGTTTTTTTATATTTTAGGCCCCCATGCCAAACGTGCGTTAAGAAGCATAGTTTCAAAAAATACATACTGATCGAATTGAAAACCTCCTCCGTTTTTTAAGTCCGCTAAAAATTACAAAGCTACAAATTATATTTATTTGTACCTATGAACTATAAAGACCTCAGATGTCGAGCGTCTATAATTTACAATATCTATTTATATCTAGAATTTGATAGATAAGTTTTATAAGTGGGAGGTCGGGGCGTTCCTCCGTCCGACCTGAAAATTCAAAAACGAACAAAATAAAAAACAATAATACCTTTAAATAGAAGCTCACTACTTCTGCTATCGAACGTCTATAATATACAATCTATATTTATGCAATCAAACGATTATATGGCTTTAATATTTCATAACATTTATTTTTGCCATACCCACTATAAAATAGCTGCTTTAAATGCATGTATGTACTATGTATGCATGTGACGGACTTTTGACAGGCCTATGTACAGTAACGTATCTTTCCCACACTAGTGTTGCGAAAACAAATCATTTCCATAGTGATTTATGTTTATTCGCCCTGATCCGCCTTCTATTACCCACTGACAGCTACTCTCGGCCTACTATAAGAATGAAGTTGGTGACACAAAATGAACTGTCAAATTTTTTGAAAATACTGAAAATGAAGGGAAAAGCAGCTATTTTATAGTGGGTATGGCAAAAAATACCATATAATATATCTTGTGCGTAATGCTAATATGACTCGTGTGACTCGCTATATGCTCGTTGTAACACACTGTTACAACTCGTCAGTAATATACCTCATTACGCAACTAGATATGCAATCTGTTTAGAATCAGAGCGTGCAGTCAGCGTTCTTAATACAATTAAACGCTGATGATCTCAGATGTCGACCGTCTATAATCTACAATCTCTCTCTTAATACAAATTAAAATGGTTGTTTGGTCGAATAATAGCCAGCAGTGAAAGAACCAGTGTACTATGACCTCATTCCACAGGTTGCTGTGCGAGTGAGTTTGTTCGCAGGGGTGAAGGGTGTGATTCGTATAACACGATGCCACCCTTGGCCCTTTCCTTCTAGGGCAAACACGTGTATTCCCTTGAAAGGTATACCTGTTACAAACAGCGACACGGTGCGCGCGCGTTACAAAAAACCGCAGTGCCTGTGCTACTGTAAATTATAAACAAGGATCAAAATAAAACTGTCAATTTACACATTGCCAGATAACACAAAAGTTATCTTCGCCCAGTTTATACATGCAACGTTTGATTGTGTTTTAAATTAAAGCTGTCAATTTACACATTGTCAGGTAACACATATAAGTGAACTTCGCTCAGTTCACATGCACTGTTTGATTTGTATTTATTTGGGCGCTAACTTGGTGGATAGTTCCCGAAGCTAATACAGAGCGTCCCAGAAATAACGTCTTAAAAACTGTGTACGTAATTTATTACTTACATTATAATAATAATAATAATAATAGAATTTTATTTGCAGCGACCAACCGGTATACAAAACGTCAAATACAGAATTCTTTACAATAGATCATTGAAATGATATGGAACTTTAGAAATTAAGTATATTTTTAATTCATTTTTGAATTTTTTTGTGTTCTTTATCTTTTTCAAATTTTCATGTAACTTTAGGTACATTTTATGACCAGTGTACACAGAACTTTTTTCAAAAAATGTTGTTTTGTGTTATTGAAAATTCATTTTTTCTGGTGTGATAATGTTTGCTAACATTTTGATCAAAATAATCTAATCTGTGCATATGGCTTAATAACTCATATGCATATATTGCAAAGAATGTTAATATTTTTTTCTCACGAAAAACGTCAACAGTGCCACATACCGCCTACAGTTCGCTGTTTGTATTATCAATTTTATTACTGGTCTAGTATTTTCGAATCTAGTCCCACGTTTTATATAAATTTGAAAGATATCTTAATTTGCTCATTTGTTTTCGGGAATATACTCGTATACAAAAATTTAATTTTTGATATTGGAAATTATTCTAACCTAAGTATTAGAAATCAGCTGTTAAAGAATCAACCGCCATGTTGGTATTCGGTTGTCTATCTTTATCTTTTCCGATATATTTATGTCTTATAAAACATCAACAGTGCCACATACCGCCACCAGTTGTACTATTAATTTTATTACTGCTCCAGTGTTTACTGTTATCGAATCTAGTTCCCCGTAATTGATAATTTTAAAAGATATCCTAATATGACTTGCTCACTTGTTTTCGGGAACATAGATACTCCTATACAAAAATTTTATTTTTGATAAATTTTTTTCGTTGGAGAGCAGCCAATTATATAATTATTTCGAAACATATTGGAAAAAATCATTTTACCAACCAGTGGTCACAGTTAGGATTCTAACCTGAACTTTCCACTTTTGCGGCGGAATGAGTTAACACTCGCATGTAGTGAAAATCTACTGATTCTGAAGCATATAAGGAAAATATTAATTTAGCAATCATGTCACGGTTGAGTATTGTAAGCTCATTCCGCCGCGAAAGTGGAAAGGTTCAGGTTAGAATCCTGACTGTGGCCACTGGTTGGTAAAATGATTTTTTTCAATATGTTTCGAAACAATTATATAACTGGCTGCTCTCCAACGAAAAAAATTTTTCAATTGCATTTCAGCCGTATAAAACTATTATTTATCTTAATTTTTGATATTGGAAAATATTCCAACCTATAAATATCAGAAATCAGCTGTTAAACAGTCGACCGCCATATTGGTATACGGTTGTCTACCTTCATCTTTTCCGATATGTCTACGTCTTATAAAAAGTCAACAGTGCCGATATATCGCCACCAGTTAGCGCTGGTTGTATTATCAATATTATTATTGGTCGTCTGGTCTCAAGACGAGATCTAGTATTTTCTGATTCGAGTTAGTGTAAACCGGCAAATAAATAAACGCAAGTGTCAAAGCTCTTTTCTTAGTCATTTATCAAAGTGTCACTCCACTAAACTTATAGATAAATCAATATATTCACAGTTTGTACACATGTTTTTATACACACTGCTTCACAATGACTTGTTTTACATAAATACGTTACTCAACTTCAGTAGCGTAACAACCGGGGCAGTGAGTAGGGGGAGCAAAGGGGCAACGCTCTACCTTAAAATTATAATTCCCTACCTTAAAAATAGCCAGCACACTGTAATATCTCACCTTTTGTAATTTGCAATTCAAATTTTTGATGCCTTACCTAAAAGTTGATTCTAATTACAGCCTTGGTAACAGCGATTACATGAGCGATCGATAAATTTAGGATCTGCTACCCTTTATTCGGGAATGAAAAATTGGTTATTATAACTTGAATAAGAAACTAGTGAATTATAGTTTCCAGACAACTTAGTTGCCATTTAAACGTTACAAGGTTCTAATATAAGGAAAAAAAATTAAATTCCACTGTCGGGACTCGAATCTAAGAGTTGCGGGGTTGAGTCTCGGCAGTGGCTTTTAAATTGTTTCTTATGTAGAGCCTTTTAGCGTTAATGGCAACATAATTGTCCGGAAACTGTAATTTGCTAATGAAAGTTAATTTGTGTTGTGGGAAGGGGTTATAAACATTTACCATCCTGCATAATTTTCCGTAAAATCCCCTTTGATAATACGTTTTTCCTCTAAATGCCACTTTTGCGTCTCATTCGCCTAGACTAACTATTAAAGTTAGTTTATTACACTAAGGTAAAAGGTAATAGAGGCGCTATACTGTATACAATTACTTATACAAAGTTGAAGCAAGGTCTGCCGTCACAAGTCACAACAAACATGGCGGCCAAACAGGGGCTGGATATGAATATCATTCTCTTCTTCTTTTTCTTACATATAAAATGAACAAGTCTCAATAAATATGGCGACCACCTTCCCTGTTAAATGCATGTAGCATCTCCATAACCTCTTGACTCACTGATTTATGATTATAAACTAACTTTAAATATTAGTCTGGGCGAATTAGACACAAAAGTGGCATTAAGAGGAAAAACGCAAAGGGGATCTTGCGGAAAATTGTCGAGGGTGGTTCGCTTACGAACAAACTAAAAATCTCGCTTTTCACTCTCACTCTTAAATTCTTTATGGGGGTGAAACTACCCTCAAAAGTATAATATTAATTTAATATTCGCCTAAAGTCTAAACTTGTAAAAATTTTAGTGTATCTATACTTATTAGCCTACAGTAAGTATACAGGGTGAATCAATATTAACAATTAAAAATAAGACAATATCACGAAAGCGGGGCCGTTTTTCCGTGAAATTTGGATATACGCGACATTACACATACCTATACGGGGAATTTTGCATCGCAGTTTTCCTAATAAATGGATTGGACGGAGCAGACTAATAAAACATCCAAAAATCTATTGCTGGAGACCGGAGTGGCCACGGTATTGGTCCGCCCCGTCCAATTCATTTATTAGGAAAACTGCGATCTAAAATTTCCCGTACGTGTAATGTCGCGTATATCCAAATTTCTCCGAAAACTGTCCCGCTTTCGGGATTTTATCATTCTTCATTTTTGCCTTATTTTTATTGTAGAATACATACCCGAGCGCTGGGGAGTGAATATCGATTCAGCCCGTGTAGCACACGCCACACACTATTGGTATTAATTGGATGACGGGAACTAGTGCCTCTTAACAGGACACTGTGCCCTGAAAGGTCACCTACAAAGAATCGGACTGTTTAATGAGGACTTAAAATGCAGACAGTGCAATAAGGAGACAGAGACAGCGTATCACATACTGCAGTATTGGTTCAGAAAACTAATGCTTGGTTTATCGTACAATTTTAACAGGCTGTTTTTTTAATCACGCTGTTAAATTTTGATTGCTACGTGTTGATTGGTTGCTGCGTTTTCATTTTGGCAAATTATTGATCGTTGGCATTTAACAGCGAGATTAAAAAAAATTGTACGATAAATCCAGCATATATCAACCAACCGGTTAACGGTCTGTGCAAACTAGTACAGCTGGAACGAGGATACTGGATCGGGTGATATGAAATTGGGGAGATAGCACAATAAGCCCTAGTGCTCCCGGCGATAGGACGGATCCCAAAGCCAAAAAAACTGGTGGGACCATCTCAACTTTTTGCAATAATTTGAACAATTTGGTGCCATTTTTGGAAGTGTCCCAAAATATCACTTGGATTTTAAATTTATTACCTACCTATTAAAAATAATAATTTGAAAATTTGATGCTGGGCTCAAAATAGCCTTAGCTGCTGGTGGCCTTAAAAAAACGTATAATCATAGAAATAGGTTTATGTATTAATACCATTGGCCTCTATAATACTACATACTACCTGGATATTATACGATTCTGTGAGACGCCATTGTAGTGGATAAAAAAGCTCATCTAACGCCAGAAATTGCTGTAGAAGACACTATGGATTAGTCTATACTCAAAATACTTACGCCGTATTCAGCTCGTAAGAACTGTTAATCCAGTTAGTATAGAGATCAGTGATTAGAATAATAATTTGCCATTTGACTTTTTTAACAGCCGTCACTAGAGTAATGGTTAGCCCTTGAATCAAACTGTCGTTGTGGGTTCGAATGCCACCTCTGCTCATGGGTGTTTTGTGATGTCGTTTAATTTAATTTGATGTAATTAATAGTCAAGTTCCAAAATTTAAGATAGTGAGTCATGCACTTATACTTCACTATTTATATAAGCGGCACAGTTTTTATGCGTGGGAGGCGTATGCTTATTATTGTTTCATTACTTTTCCGCTCCATTAACCTTGTTACGACCCAGGGGCGGACAAAGGGGAGGCGGCTCGCCCGGGCCTCTGATCCTGGGAGGCCTCCAAATCTCGAGAAGTCCTTCTTAATCAAATCCCAAACAAAGCCAAGTAAGTAAGAGGCAGTTTGGGTTGGAGGCCCCGTACGTATACAAAATATAAACGTAGGTAGGTCGTTTATTATAAATATTTAATTTTTTTGTCAACCATTACATCTGTATTATTCATTTTTTACGTAATTTACACTACAAATACATCAATTTCTAAGCAGACCTGGGACCTCATTTAGTTCTGCCGCCCCGGGCCTCCAACGGGTTTAGTCCGCCACTGTTACGAACTATACGCATGACTCACTATCTGAAATTTTTAAACTTGACTATAGACGGTAATCAATTAGTTTCCGAGCGTCTACAATAAATAAATTGAATTTTTGGATTTTTCTTTACTAAAGGTCTACTGTTTGGAGAACTACAAGTATATGTTAAATATACGGGGGTTAGAATGTATTTATATATCTACGTACATAGGTACCTCGAGTTACATTTGGCGCCTGTATCCTGGAACAACACACAGGATCAGGGGACACGGGAAAGGGGGGGAGGTGCACAGTGGGGCAACGCTCGCGATATTATACTCGTTCTCGACGCGTTGCCATCACCGCTTCGTCGGCGTCGCCGCCTTTACCGAGCGTCGTTCTGTGCACGGATGATCTTCGAGTAAATAACAGGTGCGGCAGAGAAATGTCGTTGAGACGGGAGACGAGCAACCAAGTACTTTTTAACTCTGTTGTTATAATACATGAAAAAACAGTTAACGGTTTTTGCGAGCTAGTACAAGGAATGAGAACACTGGATTGAGTGATATAAGAGATTGGGACTTGGAAGGTAGCACAAGAATAAGTTCTTTAAGAATCTATTATTTGAGAGCCAGTGCTTTAAGAACCCATTGTGCAAGAGCCTATTACTCAAAAACCTGTTCTTCAAGAACCGGGTTTTATTGAAGAGCATAATTTATAAACTTGTTATGATAAAAAAAATTAAAGTAAAAAAAAATTTTAATAGAAGATGTTTTTTATTGAGAGACCCTAAAAAGCAGAAAATAAAAAATTAATCTTCCAAATTTTTAAGTGTTTATATTAAAAATTTTTAAAAAACATTCGAGACCAATATTCAAGACTCATACATTTTGCTATTTAGTGAAGGCGCTAGAAGTAATTAGTGAGTATGCAAAATGTGAGGACCGAATTCCACCAATGGATTTGAGTTAAGAATAGATCAAAGATTAATAATACGAATCTTGCCAGTCCATTTTTTTTACCCCCTCTCCTCTTATTTGTTAAGGGAATGGATTGAGCACATGCTATAAAATCATTTTAATGATTATTTCAGTTATAATTTAGTTTTTCTATAGATGAAAATGATGATGGGTTGTTGAACGAAAAAAAATCAGAAATAAAAGTAATAAAAAACATTTTTTATTAATAAAAAAAAGTTATGAACATTAAAATATTTTTAGGTAGATTGAAATAGATTATAGACGTTAGACAAATTTAAACATTTTTAAATTTCAAATTTTAGAAAAAAAATTACTGTATTTGTGTGTGGTCGGATCTAGAGCGCAAAAAATTCTAAGATTTCTGATAATTTCGTTTTTGATTCTGGATTTAAAAAAAATGCTGAAATAATAAAGAACATAATTTTAATTATTTTTTATTTTTAATTAACATAGTATACTTAGACCCGTCACAGTCGGCTTATTAAAGAACATGTACTTAATTAATTTGTATAAATTAGTATCTGCATTCATATATTTTAAGTATTTATTCGTTGAAAGCAAAACTTTATTTTTAATGAGAAGATTAAATTGTACTAAATCACTTCTCAACTGTCCTGCAAATTCATTGACATTTTTTTGCGAAAAAATATATCGAATGGATTTTTCTACTCTCCCGATTAACATCCCTTGCTAAATTAAAATTAACATTTCTGATCTAATAAAAGTAATAAATATCATAAAATATTTGGCATATTTTAACACATTATTTTTCTAACAGCTTAGCAGTCATTTGGCTATTTTTTTTCGTTTAATAATATAAGTTCTAAGAGTTACCGCTAGAATACCTACGTTAAAATTTCAATTATAATAAGGCCTACCATATTTTTATTCGTCAGATAGCGTTATAAGTGGCAAGTAAGGTATACGTCAAACGCTTAGTTTTTATCCGTCAGATGGCGCTAGGGGTAGTGGAAAGTAAGGTCAAACGTTTAGAGATTAACTGAGTTTTTGTTTAACCATTTTTCATTTATCCATTATTAAGGAATAATTAATTAAATAAATACAAAACTGCGATTTAGCCATTAAATGATTTTGGAGGAAAATATAAACAGTAGGTAGATACTGACATTTGAATGACGTCAAAGATGCATCAAAGTTACTTATACCTCATTTGCCAGTGGCGCTATCAACTTTCATAAAGTTTTTATAGTTTTGCAAATTTTGACAATCATATCAACAGTTCTTTCAAAAATTGTTTTTATTTTTGTGCGTCAATAGATGATGGCGTTTTGGAGTTAAAAAAGTTTGACTTAGATACTATGAAGAGTTCTATGCTTTCACAGATCAGACTCGCATAATCTGATAGTGGTTTATTTCAATTTGGGTAAGTAAAAATTTTATGCTTAAGATCGACTTAAGCATGGATGGCGAACTTATGGCAAGTGTGCCATAAGTGGCACGCGATGGAATATTGTCGGCACTCTATTGATCTATATATATAAAACAGTTCCGTTACTGACTGATTGATTGACTGACAGACAACGCCCAGGTCAAACCGCTGGAGATATAAACTTGAAATTTGGACAGTAGATTCCTTTTGTGACGTAGGCATCCACTAAGAATGGATTTTTCGAAATTCAGCCTCTAAGGGGGTTAAATAGGGCATGAAAGTTTGAATGGAAATTCGTCGTTTTTGAAGTTAGAACCATGAAATTTTGCACAGGAGTTTCTTATATAATGTAGGTGAGCACTAAGAAATTTTTTTTTGAAAATGCATCCCCTAAAGGGGCTAAAAAGGGGATGAAAATTTGTATGGAAGTTCGTCATTTCTAAATTTAGAAGCATGACATTTTGCACAGGAGTTCCTTATATTACGTAGGTGAGCAATAAGAAAGGATTTTTTAAAATCCATCCCCTCAGGGGGTTAAATAGGGAATGAAAGTTTGTATGGAAGTTCGTAATTTTTTAAGTTAGAAGCATGAAATTTTGCACAGGAGTTCCTTATATAACGTAAATGAGTAATAAGAAAGGATTTTTGAAAATTCATCCCTTAAAGGGGTTAAATAGGGGATGAAACTTTGTATGGAAGTTCATCATTTTTGAAGTTAGAAGCATGAAATTTTGCACAGGAGTTCCTTATATAACGTAGGTGAGCAATAATGTATTAATAAAATTCGATCGGACGAGCGAAGCGAGTGAGTATTGTATTATTAATATTCAAACGAACGGGCGATGCGAGTGACTAATGTATAATTAATATTCAAACGAACGAGCGAAGCGAGTGTGTAATGTATTAATAAAATTCGAGCGAACGAGCGAGGCGAGTGAGTAATGTATTAATAAAATCCGAGCAAACGAGCGAAGCGAGTGAGTTATGTATTACTTATAAAATTCGCAGGAGGAGAATTTCTCGCGAGAGGGATAATAAATCATAAATCGAAAAATACGTGGGCGAAGCCACGGGTAACGGCTAGTTGAGGTATATAAATAATCGAAATACCTAATTAAAAATATGTTAGATGCTGTCGAAAAAATTTTCACTATCAATCAAATAACATAATATATTATAAGATCGACACCACAAGTCGACGAAAGTTTCATGGCACACAATACATTATATCCGGCATTATCGAAATAATTCTTTTCATCTACGTTTGAATAATTTTTTTGTCCACTAAATGTCTTGAAAAGCTTTCATGGTCATTAAACATTGTTTGAAAAAAATTGACACGTATAGATGTGAAAAGGTTCGCCATCCCTGCACTAAAGTAATACGCTCGCTAACAGTTTTTGAATAAAGTAATTACTAAGTACGCAGAAAAAGTATTTAACGACGAACATAATACATTGAAAGCGACGATTTAAAGATCGTATTCAAGTCTAAAACAACCTGTAAGTATTTCGGACTGAGAAGTTGGCGACAAAAAGAACATTCAGCAGGTAGAGTTGTCTGCTAAAGTATATCAGATGTTTTTTCATATTGTTTCTATGACAAATATACAGGCGTTCCATAAAAATAGTGCCAAACTCATAAAGTGGATTAGGAGATCAAAAATAGTGTAAGAACAAATTTATGTTCTTACTTTAATAAATAAAACACAATAAATTCAGTTCAACAAAATCTCAACGAAATAAGTGTTCTCAATATTAAATGTTGATTAATTCTAAATCAATTTTTTTGTTGTTATCAAAACAAACTCCAATTTTTTAGCGTAACTAAGAAAATATAATTTTGACAAATTCATATCGAGAACGCGTGTTATTATAACAAGCGAGTTTGCTATAAAAGTAACTTAAGTTTCTATAACATTTTTAAGTGAAACTTTTAGCCTGACCGTTTTCTATGGATTTCTAGACAGATCTTTTTTTATTCGGTATGAAAAGTACTCGTCACGCGTGCTAAAAAAACACGTAAAACTCTGTGATGATTTCAGTTTTGACTGGCTATAACTTCTCAATTTTTAAAGATATCGATATGGGACAGAAAGCACGATTTAGGGCTTTCCTTGCTTTATTAACATATGTATTTTTAATTTAAAATCGATGTACAACACAATAAATAAAGCTATTGAAAAGGACATTACATTTTATCCATTGGTTACCAAGGTTACAAAAAGCGCAAGATTTACAAGAAGCTATAGCGCGTTTACTACTAGTACCTCAGAAAAGTTGTAGGAATGAAAATTGTAGGAAATGTAATCCTCTTTAAAACATTAGATATAGTAGAAGAGTCGCTTTAGTCGACCGTTTCTGAGATATTCAGAAAAAAACGATTTTTGACGCCTTTTTACCAATATGGCGGCGCCCGCGCCGGTGGCAACAATCGGATTTTACAAAATGTAGTATTTCATTCAGGACATAAAAATCTATACAAATTCACCAAGTTTCAAAGCTTCCTAACTTATTCGAATCAAAGTCCTTTTTTCTCGTCCTGGCGCCTGGCCTATACCTACAAGAGTAAGGGCACGTTTCACTTGGCGACCACAACGCCCACAACAACCAAAGTTCCACTTCGCGACTGCAGTTGCTTTGGTCGCGATGAAAACGTCATGTATGACGTCACGGATAGCAATCGCATCGAGCCCATAACGGCCGTGTTTGTGTGTGGGTCGACGTGGTCGTTAATTTTTTCCCGCGCATTTTAATGTCACAGAGATGACAGCAGAATATGGTATATTTTACAATAGTGAAATGGATGAATAATATTGAAGTCAGATGCAAAACATATATTACCTATCATAACATTTTATTGATTTAGCTTTTCTGAGAAAAATATAATTTTATACTTTAATGAAAAATACCTACTCTGTTTTTGACGGAACAATGGTAGCCATGTTTGTTGTCGCTCATAAGTCGTTCCACTAGTTTCGTCCGCAACGTTTGTAAGCTAGTGGAACGGCTAAATGTACGGTCGTGGGCTTAGGCGTTGCGGGCGCCAAAGTGGAACGCACTGTAAGTCGAAGTGAATGACGTGTAGCCGAGAACATAGACGCAATCCTACGTCAAAAAAACTTATTTTACTGATCTACTTAATAACTTATTTCATTTATACATCACACTGGCATCCCTACCACACCAGTTCGTTTCGTGCTACTGGTGCCAGCTATATACATCCTATACATGCGTTTATATTAAGATCTTCTAGATTCAAGATGAACAAGGAGTATCGTCAAAACACGACGGAAAAAAACTTTTATACGTATTATTATATTTATGATGACAGTTACACGTTTTATAAAAAAATATGTGTAGAGCAATATTGAACCTCAAACAGACTTCCAACTACAGGTCCGGTTTAAGGTGCAAATGCAAACCTACAATTTCACAGTAAAAAACAGGGTGAAGGGAAAGATGTACAATAAATTATACCGTGTCTTCCAAACCCGATTTTAGCAATTTAAAATAGCTTACTTTCTCTTTATAAATTTTTGAAGTGAATAACTTCTGATGTCTCATACTCGGGTGACATTTTAGAAATATTATAGATGTAACGGAAATAGTCGGAAGTGCGCTTATGTGGCTGAGGCATATACCTTTTTTTTGTTCAGATCGCACATTTTAAAACTTTGACAATAACTAAAATACTAAATTAGTACCTAATCATTTTCTATTTATAACAAAAAAAAATTGAAAACACGAATTGGTACTGAACCCAGGTAATTCTGACAGTTGATAGTTATAAATCATATTATTTTGCCATACTCATTATAAAATAGCTGTATAAGTATATTATGCAATGACAGGCCAGTGTGCGGGAACGTATCTTTCTTACACTAGTGTGGAAAAGCACACCATTTCCACAGTGATTTATATTTATTCGCCCTGATCCGCCCGCTATTATCTACTGACAGCTAAGTACTCTAGGCCTAACTATCAAAGTGAAGTTGGCGACACAAATGAACTGTTAAAAAATTTAAATAAACTGAAAATTAAGTGAAAAGCAGCTATTTTGTAGTGGTTATGGCAAAAAATACTATATACACGTGCGTAATGATGTTATGACTCGTGTGACTTAAAACTCACTATACGCTCGTTTTAACATAACATGACTCGTCAGTAATATACTTCATTACGCAACTAGATATGCAATCTACTATTACCTACGTATATTTTTTGATGAAATAACTGCAGTGGTGACTATTGAGCTAGCTGAGTAGTAATTCAACCTTGAAATATTCAACATGTTTGATGACGTCATAAGATCGTCTGATAGTGTTCGACGACATGTTTGATTTTAGTGTGAGACTTTTTGTACATTTTAAATAGGGGTCGCCAAATTCTTGAAAATTTCAAGATCTTGTCTTGATCTTGTCTTGATTTCAAGACAAGATCAAGACAAGAAGTAATTTTAGATTTCAAGACAAGACAAGAAATGTTATGTCAATACCAAGATTTCTTGTCAAGAAAACAAGAAATCTTGAAATATCTTGACTAACAATGAAAACGCTAAAACGTATATTTATTTGTGAAAAAGATAACATATTTTAACATAACATAACGTATTATTTTAATTTATTGAACACATTTTTTGCTTGACCGATTCACAAAAATGTAAATTAAAATCAATAAATGAAAAAACTCGGGTCGCAGTGCCGAACCCTGCCGACAATAATATAGTGTATTTGCTAATAAGGTCTTGTGGCTTTATTATGTGAACTTAAGTTTGTTTTTGGACAAAATCAAAAAATTTAACCCCTTAATACATCCCTTAAAATAATATTATTTTTCTTAATTTCAATATTATTATCAATGCAACCTCTGTACCAAATTAAATACACCCGTCAGCAAATAAATCACTATCCGCGAACTAGTGTTTTCATAAAATTTGTAAGTCCGGTCCTGTTGTGCCGATTTTGTTAAAATTTTAGGAACACATTTTAATCTCTACCAAAGGGTTAAATTCCAATTTTGAAACAATTCTGAGATTTTTTTCGGTATTTTTGAGCCCAAAAACTTTTTTTAACTCCTAAAAACTACCCTTAAAATGGCCCGATTGGGGCCATTTTAAATAGGCTTCGTTCGGTGATGGGTTCCAATGTGTGTACCAAATTTCGTTTAAATCGATTAAGTCTGTCGAGAGTTATCGTGTACACACACACACACACACACACACACACACACATACAATAAGCCATGAATTAAGGCACATAAGACTTCTTATGGAGTCAACGCCTAGCCGATTTCTTGGCTTTGTTATTGTTAAAGCTGGTCTTGAAAATAGCCCTTCCGCAGGTACCTACAGATGTAAGATGTTGCTGGTGTTCCAAAAAATCTTTGGCCATTTTCGATAACGACGGGTAGACATTTTCGTGTCTTCTCCACCAATCAAGTATAATCTCAGAATTTTCTGTCCTAGGCTCATTTAAGTATTTTTCAATTTCATACTTCCAAGATTCTGAGTTATTTGCGTTCGTTAGAAAACAAATAAAGATCGGGGAACCACCAGATTGCCGTGTTAGCACGCAACGCAATAAAAAGATCGCCGGCGAGGAATCACCATGTACGCGGTGACACCGGTTAATCAAGAAATTTCAAGATCTTGAAATTTCTTGAGTCAAGACAAGATATAAGATGTCAAGAAAACGTCAAGACAAGATTTTTTAAGATTTCTTGATTTTTTTTCAAGACAAGACAAGAAGTTATTGTCAAGACAAGAATTCTTGTCTTGTCGACCCCTAATTTTAAAGTAAACACATAAAAGACGAAAGGCGTAATATTCCAGCTTCCAAGCAACTATATAGTATATACATATACAGGTGGCCGGATTTTAAGTGTACATAGGGATTTAACCCGTAAAATCAAACTTTCGCGATTTCCTGCTTCCCTAATTATTTTAGGAAAAATATCTTCAAATAAATGTTGTAGGGTTTAAAATTCTGCATCTAAATCAATAAACACGATTAATTTTGCATGCTTTATAACGGCAGAAATTTAATATGAAAATGTCAAAATTACCTCAAAAACAGATAGCGATGAACAAAATAATGACGTTTTAGCTGTGAGAATAATTTCTAATCATTTTGTTCAAGTTCCATGGCTATCGCTATCTGTTTTTGAGGTAATTTTGACATTTTCATATTAAATTTCTGCCGTTAGAAAGTATGCAAAATTAATCGTGTTTATTGATTTAGATGCAGAATTTTAAGCCCTACAACATTTATTTGAAGATAGTTTTCCTAAAATAATTTATAATTTTGAAAGTTTGATTTTACGGGTTAAATTCCTATGTACACTTAAAATCCGGACATCTTGTGTATACATATATTATATGTAAAAACTACAACTTTTTAAGCATTACAAGATCTGACAGCTACAGTGGGTTGCAAATAAGTGGCGAAGCGATAGGCAAATGATTCAGTTTATGACCCAAGAATATGAAATCAAAGATTATGAATAACATAATATTACAGTTAAACTGTTCGTGCGATTAAAGTATTCGCAAACTATTGAATAAATCTAGTATTTCACTGTAACGTTACGTCATTCGATGGTGTTCCTAAGGGCACAGCCAGATACGGCGGTTTTAACCGAAGTGTTTACCGAGTCAGTTTCCAAGTCGATAGATCGTTTAATATAGCATAATAGTGTAAAACACACACAGCTGTTTCAAAACCGCCGCACGAATCGCACCGAACGGCACAGACTGTTGTGTGTGTTTTACACTATTGTGCTATATAAAATGACCTATCGACTTGGAAACCGACTCGGTAAACGCTTCGGTTAAAACCGTTGTGTCTGTCTTTGCCCTTACAGCGATGCTAACCGAGCACTTGTATTTTATATTATGAATAACTTTAATGTACCGATTCTTGTCCCAGGACTATCAATATCAAGAATTTGCTATTGATCTTGATATTGGAATTTTGACGTCTCCTACCTTAGTTCTGATTTCTAAGATTTAAATGTGATCCACGGAATGCCATAACAAGCATGTTCTGGATATTTCTAGGTCTGTATTCTGTCTGTATCTACAAGAAACAGTTTTTCGCTACAGCTAATCACAAGGCCGCTGGACTACAAGGTGCAAACGACAACCACTAAACTGAAATATGACACTTTACCCCCACAGTTTTGGGGGGGAGCAAAGATTGGGGGTAAATGTGGGGTACCATATGAAAAGGCATTTGGATATAATAACGGTATTTCTTTTTATTTTAGGTCGCGTAGTTTTTGACATAATATTAGTGAAAATGTTCGCTTGAAACTATGTCTTTCTCCCCCTTAAATTCGAAGTTGATAATCCAAAAAATTTGAATATATTCACACTGATATAGGGTCCAGCAAAGATTATAGGAGAAATAAAGTGACATCCCTGGTACTTATAGTTTTCGAGAAGAAAAAAATTTAGATGTACCTATTATTTTTCCAGATATACAATATAAGATAATATTATATTTTGATTACTTATATATTATTGTTTTGTATTTTTTCGGAAAAATAAATGTTATCTACCTAATCTAAAAAAAATTCTCCACAAAGTTCGTTATGCAATTAGCGAAATTCTTACTAATTATGGATAAGATGTAATTTATAATTTAATATAATATCAGGTATCTATATTTATTTGTCTGTTATATAAGGAAGCCTCCACGTTATTTGAAAATTCTTCCTCTTTCATTAAGACACATCTCGAATCGATCCGATTACATTTAAGCGAATTATTAGCATCCCAACTTTCGTAAATCAAATATCATATTATGCAAAATTATCTAAAGAACACTCATTAGCTTACTCAGTATTAACGGACAAAGCAATGTTAATAAAATGTACGTGTTTCGTATGTTTGCTTGTGGGACACGCTGTATATTATGTCTTTATCTAATTCCCCAATCAGGGCGTTCAGTACAGACTTATAAAGAATTGTTTTGTTTTTATTCCATTCCACTGTTTGTACATGCTGACGTCATATGAAACTGTTATAGTAGGTACTTAGACACTTACCCTATATAAAATACAGCGCTGTGAAAAAGTGTCTTATATCACATTTGCAAAATATATAAATAAACAAACAAGTGAATGTATAAATAAAATGAAGCGAAAAGGAGCTGTTTTATAGTGGGTATGGCAAAAAAATACCGTATATATCGCGTGCGTAATGAAATTATGACCGGTTTGACTGTTAAAACTCGATATATAGCTCGTTTTAATATAGTGCCACTACTCGTCAGTAATATAGGTACCTCATTACGCCACTAAATATACGATCTACTATTTTCTAATCGCGGTTTGGTAACTTTTTATAGTTATAAGCGCACAAGAATATAATACAAAATATATACAAATTTTTCCTTTTATAATATTGTGACGTTATAAATAAAAGAAAAAACAAAAGGAACGTCGCCAAGATCAACAAAAAAAAAGATTACTGTTTAAATAAAAGAAATATAATTAAACCAAATAAAATCGAATTACAAAAATGAAACACAAAATTACACAAAATATATTTAAAAAAAAAATGAAGTAATAACGAGGATTCGAAAATAATAAAGGATTGAAAAAACAGAAAGGAAATGAAAGAATGTCGCTAGGAAGGGACTGAATTTCGTTTTAGCTGGTTGAAAATTATTTTCTAACTAACTGTTTTTTGTTTTTAGAATATTTAGCAAGCAACAAAAATTACTTCAGTTAAGTACTTATATAATGGACAGTCGAAATGAGTTACTCAACTTCCTTTTAGTAAAAACATAACTGGTGCGTTTGTTTGCAATTTATTAAACAAAGTTAGTGTCCAACGATAAAAAACGGCACAATATCCCCCTCACTAAGGAAGCGCGAAAGCGGCTTCATCTCGAGGAACATAAGGCTTGAGTTGGCTGACGTGGGTGCGAAATTGTTGTTCCGGATCGTTGACGCTGGCTACTACGCAGGAAGTAGGGGTGGTAAATCGTACGATGCGTCGTGGACTGCTCCAGTTAGGAGTAAATTTCTGACCTTCTCTGCCGCCTCGGGGAACGATCTGGTGTAAACGCTGCACCACGATTTGGCCCTCTCGAAGATGATGCGCAGGTGGTTGACGGAGGTCATATAGGGTCTTCACCTTTCTATGAGCTTGCCGAATATTTCTTTCGACAGCTTCTGGAGTCGCTACCGCTACCGGATCAATAAACCTGTCGAGCTCCCACTGGCGATCCAACGGGCGAGGAAGTTCACGCCCAATGAAGATACTCGCAGGAGTCATCTGGATAACCTCCGATATGTTTGAATTATGTGACAGCGCAAAAAAAGGCAGGAATTTGTCCCATTCTTTATGATCTCGATCGGTACATACTCTTAGCATTATAGTGAGCGAGTTTTTCATATCCCGCATCGAGCGTTCAACCATGTTTGAGGACGGTTGGTACGGTGAGGTGAATATATGACGAATACCCCAAGCCAAGGTCATGCGCCGAAACAAGTCACTTCGGAATACCGTAGCGTTATCAGAGACCAATGTCTTCGGTGATCCGTACGTGCACCAGAGTTTTACCAGCTTCTTTACGGTTACATTGGATGTGGCGCGTCTGCAGGGTATAGTCTCGATCCACTTAGAAAAAGCATCGAGAACTACTAAAACGTAACGGTTCCCGGTAGTCGAAGAAATCAGCGGACCGCAAAAGTCGATATAAACTTTATCGTAAACGCCAGTCGGTGGAGTAGACGCCATTGGTGCGCCAAGTTGCCGATTAGCTGGCTTGACAGTCTGACAATCATCGCAGGAACGTACATATTCTCTGACGTCATTAAATAAATCGTGCCACCAAAATCTTCTGGCGATGCTTCGGTACGTTTTAGTAACACCCGGATGCATAGCGTCGAGGTCATGGAAATAATAAAGAATCATGTTACGCACCTGGCGAGGTACTACCACTCTTTTCAGACGATTTTTCCCTACTAACTTCATCAAGACTCCGTCGCGTTTGACATACCTTGTCACATCTTCACCGGCAGAAATCCGTTGTAAGATGAGGCTTGTCTCAGGATCAGTATCTTGATGATGTTTAAGGGTGAAAAAACTTTGCGGTATCTCGTGAAGTGCGTTTAACTCTGTGTCTGCAATTTCTGGATGAGATTTCACTGGAATATCGTTATATAAGCGACTTAAAGCATCGGCGATATTGTTCAAAGGACCCTTGATGTGCTGAACTCGAAACTTGTACTGGGACAGCTTCAAAACCCATCGACCAATCTTTCCGAGCTGTTTGGGGTGACGGATCATCCATGACAGAGCTTCGTTATCGACCTGAAGTAAAAACTCTTGTCCCAGCAGATAATCGTGGAACTTATCGAGCGCAAAAATGACCGCTAGTGCTTCTCTCTCTAAAATAGCATAACGTTTTTCAGCGTCTGACAGCTTGCGAGAGGCATACGCTACGGGGTGAACTCCATCTTCGAATTCCTGTAGGAGAACACATCCGAGAGCGACATCGGAAGAATCACTGCGTACAATGAACTCTCTTTGAAATTCAGGATATTTGAGCACAGGCGCAGTAGACAGGGCTCTTTTAAGATTTTCGAAGGCCTCCATCTGAGGACGATCCATCGCAAATGCGACGTTTTTACGCTTGAGATGGTTTAAGGGAGCCGCTAGCTCGCTGAAGTTAGCGATGAATCTGGAGAAATACGCTGTCATTCCCAGAAAAGTCTTGACTTGCTTTAGGCTGGAGGGTGTTGATAGAGCCTGAATGGCCTTAATCTTATCGGAGTCAATATGGCAACCCTTAGAAGATATGACGTACCCGAGGCATTTAAGACGAGATTTGCAGAAATGTGCCTTATCGGGATTAGCGGTGAATCCAGCTCCGTGAAGTCGTTCTAGTACTTCGGCGAGATGCGACATGTGTTCTTCCACGCTTGAAGAATATATTAAAAGGTCATCGAAATACGTGATAGCGAATTTATAATGAAGATCACCGAAGAGGTCGCCCATGATTCGATTAAGCGCAGCTGCAGACACCGAAAGGCCGAATGGTAAATATCTATATTGATATGCTCCAAATAGTGTGGCGAATGCTGTGATCGGCTTAGAGTCTTCCGTTAAGGGCAGCTGGTGATAAGCCATGTTCAGATCGAGTTTGGAAAATATAACTGCACCGGCCAGACACTGAAATATGGATTCAGGCCTAGGTACCGGATAAGCATCATATAGAACGCGTTGGTTAACGCGTCGAAAATCCACGACTAGTCGTTGGCTGCCATCTTTCTTCGGTATAAGGAAACACGGGCTGCTATACGGAGACTTGCTTGGCTCAATGACGCCAAGGTTTAGAAGTTTGTCGATGTGTAGCTTCATAGCCGGTGCCTTAGGTGGAGTTAAACTAAACGGCGGCTGTCGAATCGGAGTTGGATCCTTCAATTGAATCTGATAGACATAATCCTTCACACATCCTAACTCGCTTGCGAGAGTATCATGATATGTTTTAATAATTTGTGCAAGTTATTGTTTATGACTGTTGGAAAGGTCAAACTGACCTTCGACCATTGATGCCAGCGGTAGATTTAAATCATGAAAAGGATGGATAAAAGGTATTTTAATCTTAGGGTTAAAATTGAAGCTGAGGGAAGAATTAGCGAAGTTTATGTGAGCTTTGATTTTCTTGAGAGAATTGGAACCCATGATAAATGGAAAAGATAAATTGGAGACTATAAGGAAGGATAGCTTCCAAGTGAAATTGGAAATTTTAACGATGGCTGACACTTCTTCGTTTACAGCAATCAGACGGTTATCAGGAAGCCGTACACTTGCGCAGACGGGAGTCATACCAGCAGAACCGCTTTGAAGAAGGTCCATGGCGACTCGTTTGTCACAAAAGTTGGCGCTGGCACCGGAGTCTAAAAGCATCCACGAAGACGTGCTATCAATATTGATCGGTATAATCGGAAGTTGAAGAGTACTGTCAGTGATGGAGTTGAATTTGCGATCAGACACCGATCGCGTCGCTAATCGTTTTTGAAGACTGCTGCTCGGAGCTTTTCATGTTGTTTGCTCGCTGTCGCTTACGACAATCGTTGATGTGATGGCCAGGTGCTTTGCAATAGGCACACTGAAGCTCCACATCCGACTTCTGATTTGAATGCCCACCTTTTTCTCGCTGCCTGGCTAAATGAATAAGCAGTTCTGCTTGCTCCATACGACGCGCTAAATCTGATAGCTCAGCAAAGGTATTCGGCATTGTGATATGTTTAAGGTCCATCAACGTGCTGACATTAGCGTGAGCCCAAATGTGACAGACCAGGTCGATCTCTGAAATGCCTGCTTCCAGAAGTCGGGCTTTACGAGAAATGTCGCCTAGAAAGTCGCCGAATGATTCATCGGAACGTTGATGCCTTCTCGCCAGTGAATTAATGAGTTGTATTTTGATTGTAGGTGGGATGAATCTTCGCAATACTTGTTGCTTCATCTCTGTCCAGGTACAACAGCTAGAAACGGCTTCCGGCCACCATGACAAAAGGTCGCCCTGAAGGCGATCGAGTAGCGCCGAAAGAATAACTGTGTCTGGTCCAATTTTCAAGTCGATTATCATCTGAACTTCTTCTATAAATTTGACCAGTTTCTCCGGATCATTGCCCGAACACTCAGAAATTCTAGCAATGAATTTTGAAATGTCGTGCTTGAAGCTATTGTCGTTCTTCAGAAGGTGCTTCGATACTGTTTCGGACCAGCGACGTAGTTCGGCGATTTGGTCGTGAATGCCGGCAGACAATTGCATGTGTACAGCCGTTGCCTGCATAAGTGGAGATGGCTGATCAGAAAGCGTTGACGGCGATGTCTGAGGACCCGGCAAATTTTGAGGCTGATGATCGATAGACGGTAACTGCCTTGGTGGTAGACTACCCAGAGTACACTGATCTGCTGTCGAAGTAGACGCATTGATATTATCCTGATTAGCGCTTGCTTGAGATCTTGTATTCGGCATGATGAATACGTTTCTTGAAGACTACTTGCGAAATATCAGCACAAAAAAAGAGAAGGATGTCGGAACAAACTTAAGAGAAAGGACCACGTTGGACTAATGACAATGAAAACTAAAGGAATTTCGAAGAAAGCAGAAAAAAAAAGAGAACTAGCTCTGCTACCATTTGTGACGTTATAAATAAAAGAAAAAACAAAAGGAACGTCGCCAAGATCAACAAAAAAAAAGATTACTGTTTAAATAAAAGAAATATAATTAAACCAAATAAAATCGAATTACAAAAATGAAACACAAAATTACACAAAATATATTTAAAAAAAAAATGAAGTAATAACGAGGATTCGAAAATAATAAAGGATTGAAAAAACAGAAAGGAAATGAAAGAATGTCGCTAGGAAGGGACTGAATTTCGTTTTAGCTGATTGAAAATTATTTTCTAACTAACTGTTTTTTTATTTTTAGAATATTTAGCAAGCAACAAAAATTACTTCAGTTAAGTACTTATATAATGGACAGTCGAAATGAGTTACTCAACTTCCTTTTAGTAAAAACATAACTGGTGCGTTTGTTTGCAATTTATTAAACAAAGTTAGTGTCCAACGATAAAAAACGGCACAATATGTTAACATGTTTTGACTTGTTTCATTTTTTGTACACCACCAATTGCCAGGGCCATTTGAGCCTGATATCAATTCGCGAAATATTAAGTTTTCGTGAGTTACCCGCTTCAAAAAACATATAAATTCGTAGTCGCTATCATTTAGGTAAAGTTTAACGCAAAAACTAGGAAGTTTATGTGTTTCTTTTGAACGGTAGTGTATTTCCATCCGACAAATATAGAGTTTATTGAACATATCTTCAGAGTCAGCATATTACGTAACCATCTGCACACATAATATTGCTGAAGCTGTCAACTGAAGATATTTTTGTCATTTTTTAAAAAACAAACTGCTATATGTAAGGTACATAACATAATAAATATAGCTTGGATTATTTATTACATATGATTAAAAAAAAGACATATGTTTTCACACGGGTCTTATCAGTGATCTGTCTGTCTGTGTCCGTCATGTTCCATCATGTTTTTATACGACTGCGCAGGGTAAGGTGTTCATCTTGAGTATGTTTGAGCTACTGTGGCATTCGAACGCCAGGACAGATTTTCACAAATGAGGTGTCGGTAGATTCGTCATCTCATGAAGTAAACAAATTAGAAAACAAACAATAGATAAATGGCCAAGTGCGTATCGAGTCACACAAATAGTAGGGTTCCGTACTATGTCAGTAATGCTAAACCTACAATTTTGATGAAATAAATAAAATAAAAACTCATTCATAATCTCGTATACTCAAAAGGCCCTCTTCAACAATACCCCACAAGAATAGGTACAAAAAAAATAGTTTGCCCTCGTTTGCTAAAACCTACAATTTTGATAAAATAAATAAAATAAAAACACATTCATAATCTACTCAAAAGGCCCTTTTCAACGATACTCCATAAGAATCGATACCAAAAAAAATGCTTAGCCCCTCGTTTGCTAAAACCTACAGTTTTGATAAAATAAATAAAATAAAAACACATTCATGATCTGCTCAAAAGGCCTCTTTCAACGATACCCCAAGGTACAAAAAAAATTTGTTTACCCTCCGTTTACATGCTTGGGCGCTTTCTTTTTTCTGTTTTTAGTATTTGTTGATTAACTATAGGATATATGAATGATACTTGACGTGAATTACAGCTTTATACGTAATGGCGTTGTTAAGATAGACCTGGTAACAAAATAGGACTAAAAATTGCAAATTTGACGGTCTCTAAAACCTACAATTTTGATAAAATAAATAAAAATAAATACACATTCATAATCTACTCAAAAGGCTGTTTTTAATAATACCCTACAAGAGTATGTACAAAAAAAAATTTTTTTTGACCTCCGTTTACATATAGGTATGGCCGCCCCCCTTAAATAAACCTTTTTGATCTTTTGTTATTCTCTCCGTCTTTGGGCCGCGGCAATACATACTTATTATGTGTGAATTTCAAGTCCCTATCTCATTTCGTTTAGAAGTTAGAGGCCTGTAACAGACGGACATACATCGTTCATGGCACAACAATAGAGTTCCTTTCTGGTACGGAACCCTAAAATCGAGCAAAATTAGAACAATTAGATTTCCTCCCCGTAGAGGCGTACAATAAAATTGTGTAGACTTTCACGGCCGGTTTCTATTGTCAAACACGGTGAAAAATTCTTTCGGGCTGATGAGCCGTGGTCAAATGGAGTTAATCCAGACGTTTCGTCTCTAACTGTGAGAGACATCTTCAATGGCACAGTTGCGGCGACGTGAGCTTCGACGTTGACACAGTGACGTATCAGGTACAACTGACAATGGTTGTGTCGACCCACCCATATTTAAAGTCTCGTCTCTACCTGCTTGGTCCGAAGTTAAGTTTTTGTTGCAGGTAAGCCTTTTTGTCATAGTTCTATTGAGCGCTGGGTACCAAGTGCCATTGATCTTCAACATTTCCTCCTTCCGGTTGAAATTATTTTTATGTTTGAAAATCTCAATGGCTTCTCGTTGTAGTCTAATATGATAAGGTCTGGTATTGTCAAGAACTTGGGTATCATTATATAGGATATTGTGGTCTAGATTATCATAAGCATGTTCCGCTACGGTTGATTTCTCAGGTTGTACTCGTCGGCAATGGCTTTTATGTTCTTTGAGCCGGGTCTTAATGCTCCGTTTCGTAGTACCGATATAAACCGCCCCGCATGAACACGGAATTCTATAAACCCCAGCTGTAGAAAGTTTGTCCCTAGGATCTTTACTACGGTCAGCCAAAGATCCTAGGGACAAACTTTCTACAGCTGGGGTTTATAGAATTCCGTGTTCATGCGGGGCGGTTTATATCGGTACTACGAAACGGAGCATTAAGACCCGGCTCAAAGAACATAAAAGCCATTGCCGACGAGTACAACCTGAGAAATCAGCCGTAGCGGAACATGCTTATGATAATCTAGACCACAATATCCTATATAATGATACCCAAGTTCTTGACAATACCAGACCTTATCATATTAGACTACAACGAGAAGCCATTGAGATTTTCAAACATAAAAATAATTTCAACCGGAAGGAGGAAATGTTGAAGATCAATGGCACTTGGTACCCAGCGCTCAATAGAACTATGACAAAAAGGCTTACCTGCAACAAAAACTTAACTTCGGACCAAGCAGGTAGAGACGAGACTTTAAATATGGGTGGGTCGACACAACCATTGTCAGTTGTACCTGATACGTCACTGTGTCAACGTCGAAGCTCACGTCGCCGCAACTGTGCCATTGAAGATGTCTCTCACAGTTAGAGACGAAACGTCTGGATTAACTCCATTTGACCACGGCTCATCAGCCCGAAAGAATTTTTCACCGTGTTTGACAATTAGATTTCCTCTTTAAAATATGCTATAGTTAGTTTGTTTAAGTTTAATTTCTGACATTTAATTTTGTTTTGTTTCGTATAGAATTAGATTATGTAACCTATTATGATATTATTCAAGTCCGTAGGCTTTCACGGCCGGTGTTGTTCCAAATCTTGATGGTTTCCGGGCTTGTAGGCCGTGGTCCGATTCTATTTCTACCTGACGTTTCGTCTGCATATGCGATATTATGATATTTTCTCCGTATTTTAACTTTTTTATTTGTTTTTCCTATGCACGTATATAATAAAAATACTAAATATAATAAAATATTAGGCATATTTTAATAGATTATTTTTCTATCAGCTTAGCAATCATTTGGCTATTTTGTTTCGTTGATTTCAAAATATGCACTTAACTGAAATGTAATGTGACATCACAAATTATTTGACCCCCTCCCCCTCCTTCGTCACATTTCGTCACGTTAATCACTATAACCCACTCCCAACGTAAAGCAGGCCATACACGATCGAAGATGCTCGGCTCAGCGAACATGCTCGACCGTTTGTGGGTTGACGGACCATAAATAACGGATATCTAGAGTAGTATTGTTTAGAGAAGAAACCAGCAAAATGGCCGATTTGCGCAGAAGGGGTAGTGGGGTATAGAGTTACCAGTGGTAAAATATGGACTCGCTAGGACACGATAGAAGCGTTCTAGTTTATTGTGTTCCGCCCGTCACTCATGTGCGCATGTATGACGCTGGTGTCTTCTCTAAACAAAACTACCTACTCTACCTCTGTGAATAAATTTGTCCTATTTTTTGATTAAAGTTTAAGTTTAAAGTATTGAATAAAAAGACACACTGATATTTCGCTAAAAAGTAGCTATACATGCAATAATCTTAGGATATATTTAAAATTATGCATTTTCGGGAAAGAAGACTTAAATTTTTGGACACAGAGTAAACCGACAAATTCCGGAACTTTCCCGGAAATCACGGCAACCCTCAGGGCCGCCCTGGGGCACCGTGAAAAATGCCGCCCCACACTGAAGATTTTTTCACAATTTTGTAAATAAAACTGCAGTGTTCATAATTTTACACATATTCCTAATTTAATGAGAAAAAGTATTTTATTTATTTTAATTTATTAATGTTTTCACGTCCCAAATTTTGCCGCCCCTGAAAATTTGCCGCCATGGGCACTAGCCCCTAGTGTAAATCCAGCGCTGGCAACCCTGCTTGAGGTACTTTCTCCCAGGTGCGGACTGAGCAGGAGCGCTGTGCGCTGGAGGCGCGACTCGGGACCTCTTATTTTCCAATCCCAACAAATAATAAATTACTCAAGTCTCTCCCTTGGGACCCAACAATTTACAAATGTTAGCGTCCCTGAAAAAATATAGCGAGTTCGCGCCTGCAGTTTCTCCCGAACCGAAAGAAAGAGATTGTAGGTTATAAACGCTCGACAACTGATGTCACCATCGTCTATCTTCCATGCTGATCGTGTATGGCATGCTTAACGCACATGGTATCTATATGCAGTCAGAAAATAGTCATGAGAATAGTAATAGGGACGATAAACAGATCAATATTGATGAATGCATTGCAGAACCCAAAAACCTCGTCCGTTTCAACCACAACACAGCAGTATAGATGCATTCGACCACAGTATTGTCCTGTGACCAATTGCAACATTGCATTGATCCCGTGCGTCGTCGGCAGCAGTGACGGCGCCCGTCGAGACGCTTCACACACACTCACCTACCCCACTTCACCTCCTCACCTCCTGTCCTATAAGTTCGACACAATCAATATATACGATGTAACATACGAGCACAAGTGTAGTACGATTTTTTTGCCGCTTCAGGAATTTTGATCTCGGTTTCTTCTCCACAAATATTAAGCTAATTTTTGCCACATTTGCGTTCAAAAGGCAGTTTTTCAGCCGGTAAATGATGAATTGACCATGGTTACCAAAACTGTGCGATAAAGTATAGGTACTTTACCGCATAGTTTTTGATATACGTGCAATCGTTCCGTTCGTATATACAGGCTGTCCCAGACATGGCTCCCCAGGTCTGTATCTCTATTATTTTTGAAGATAACCTGAACAAACTATATATATTCGTAAATGGGATAAAATTCTCTACAAGATGGTGGTAAATTATCGACAATATCTCTATATAGGCGAGAGAGGCAACATTCAACGTTTTTTTCTTAACAATCACTTTGGAAAGAAAATATTTATAAATAAATGTTAGTAAAAAAAACTTTTTAGAGGCAAGCTTTTATTTAAATGCACTAAAACGGAAAAAATAATTTTTAATAATTTAGGTTCATAATTATAAAAGCGTGGGTCGTGACTGATAAACTATCATAGAGTTCACGACCCACGCTTTTATAATTATGAACCTAAATTATTAAAAATTATTTTTTCCTTTTTAGCGCATTTAAATAAAAGCTTGTCTCTAAAAAGTTTTTTTTTACTAATATTAATTATTTTGTTCATTTTAGTCCGAGTTTTAGTCTTTCAAAATTTTACCCCCTTTTGACACCCGTAGGGGTTGAGTTCCGAAAAATCCTTTTCTAGTGGATGCTTACGTTAGAAAAGGAACCAACTGTCCAAATTTCAAGTGTCTAGCAGCTAGCTTTAGCGATTTGGCCTGGGCGTTGATTAGTCAAAAAAACCCTACATTCCCATTTGAACCCCTTAGGGGTTGAATTTATTTCTAAAAACGATTTATTCATGTATTGTCATCGGGAATACATATGTGTACAAAATTTCAAATCGATCGGATACGTGGAAGTCGTTCAAAATTGACTTGCAAGTTTTGACCTAAACAAACACACAAACTAACTAGCTAACATACATTGCAAGTTAAATAAAAGCTTGTAAAGAATCATCCCAAGCATTTTTGTTTTATGACCGCAAATATGTCGCCATGATGCATGTCTCAGGAGTATTCATAATGCACACTTCCTTGACATTGATATTTCTGGGATTCTCCTTCGTGCCGCCTCTTTAGATATTCAAACGATTGTCCGAGGTCTGAATCGCTTTGGAACGTCGGAGTTGAAAGATGATTTTTTATTTTATTTATGATTTTTTTGCCATACCCACTGTAAAATTGCTACTTTACATTCATTTATGTATGCATGGAATGGGTCAGTTAACAGGAAGATGCGTTGAAAGTGTTTTCAAAACACACTAGTGTAGTAAGTAAACAGTTTCCATAGTGATTTATGTTTATTCGTTCTGATCCGCCCACTATTACCTATCAATGTGAAATTAACGACGCAAATGAACTGTCAAAGTTTTTTTGAAAATACTGAAAATGAGGTGAAAAGTAGCTATTTTAGAGTGGGTATGGCAAAAAATACCATACATATCTCTTGCGTAATGGTTTTATGATTCGCACCCATTTTTTTATATTCAGTGACTTCATGAAGTGCCTAGGACTTTGATGAAATGACGCGCCGTGCGGTGTGTTATGTGACAATATCGATTGCAGCCAATTTGACCAACAAGCGACTAGGCCCTGCAGTTAGGGTCCATTCTGATTAGTCGAATACCCTATCTTGATGTCGTTTGACACACGCAAACATACCTAAATGAACGTAACAACTAACTGGTGAACTCTGTATACTAATATGGATAGTTGATAGCGATTAAAAAATGGGTTTTGTATGTGGAGAATGTTCAAACACATATTCTTCAAGACAGGCATTAATGTTCACAAAATTAGAATGAAAACTTCAGGTAAGGCTTGTAATCTAATTCTTTCTATAAAAGTCGATCAATTTTTTGACATTTCAAAATAAAACCTAATTTAATATTATTATTTGAGATATTAGGATGTCCAAAATTTATACAGTAACAGTGTTCTTGAGAAATTGAAATGGAAAAATAAATTTTAATTAAGTTTTATTTTGAAATGTCAAAAAATTGATCGACTTTTATAGAAAGAATTAGATTACAAGCCTTATCTGAAGTTTTCGTTCTAATTTTGTGAACATTAATGCTGGCTTGAAGAATATGTGTTTGAACATTGTCCACATACAAAACCCATTTTTTAATCGCTATCAACTATCCATATTAGTATACAGAGTTCACTAGTAAGTTGCTACGTTCGTTTAGGTGTGTGTGCGTGTGTCAAACGATATCAAGATAGGGTATTCGACCAATCAGAATGGACCCTGACTGCAGGGCCCAGTCGCTTGTATTTGACCACCGCCATAACCCATTGAAGGAAATATCACGTACGCACACTTGTTCATAGACGCCCACCTTGAGTTTTAGATTTTAACAACAAACTTTTATGAACGGTTTTTATTGAGCTTCATTTTCGCATTTATAATATCAGTTAGGATTCCTATTTTTCCAGTGTTATAGGAGCAGAATAGAACATTTATAAAATAAACATTTTAATTTCTATGCAAGAATACCGCAACACCGATTTATCTATCCAAAGTCTTCGTTTAATTTATTAAATAAAGTTGTATGACTAGCGAAAAGTTTGAAACCCAATATTAAATTAAAATGCCGCGAAGTAACATTATTAAAACCGCAGTTTTATTACAAGATTAAAGATAATTTTTAATTATAAACTTCAACTAAAAATAAAACTAAACACTGCAAACTGCAGTGAAGTCAAGAACATAGTGCGGATTTATACAAGGTTTCATATAAGTAAGGAGTGTCGACCCCGAAACAAGGTTAACAGTTTTTGACGTGAATAACGTCTAATGTCGCATATCGGGGTGGCATTTTAGAAATATTAGATGTAACGGAAATAGTCGGAAGTGCTTAACATGTGAAACAAAATACTGCATGTATATCTATATTATGTTAAGGTCTCAAACACAGTAAGCCAGGTGGCCGTGCGGAAAAGTACTAATACACCGACAGGTACAAACGCCACGGCCCACGCCCAGGTTCGAATCCCGAACGATTTTAATTTTTTTTATGAAAATATATAAGTATTGGATAACAATTCAAAATATAAAAAAATTAAATTAAAATTATTTTATTCGCTATATTTTACGCTCATTTGATTTTTTAAGATAAATATAAAAGTGTAAGTATTTCTTTCCATGACAACGTATACAATTATTTGTGTTTAACGGTATTCGCCAATCAATCTATATTCGCGATACAGACATACCCATTTTTTTCCGTCTCGAATTTCGAATGAAAAAATGCCAACTAATTGGGGGACAGGACGATTTCAACTCCAAAAATACTGACATTTGACATAATAAACAAAATAAAGTTTCTGTTAACGCGTGCGATGCCGCAGGTAACGGCTAGTAATAAACTTTTATAATATGACATTTGCGTTTCGTTTCCATGGTTACATGTTTCAAAGCATGTTTGTCAGCTAACTCATTTCTTTTTGACGGATGAGTTACTTTAAAACAAAAAACCAGCTGACTTTTTCATTTTCAAAATATTTACGGAGCTACAAGTTTACAAAACTTGCTCGTAAAAATGAGTAGAATAAATCGTATGAAAAGTATGTAGATAAGTATAGGTACAGAAAAATTTATCGGATAATTTTTACAAAAAGTCAATATGACCACCATTTTAAAATCTGACGTCATTTTATTTTTTTGCGTCCTATGAAACTCTCAAATATCAATTTTCAAAAGGATCGGATAATTTTTACAAAAAGTCAATATGACCACCATTTTAAAATCTGACGTCATTTTATTTTTTTGCGTCCTATGAAACTCTCAAATATCAATTTTCAAAAGGATCGGATAATTTTTACAAAAGTACATATGGCCGCCATTTTGAAATCTGACGCCATTTTATTTTATTTTTTTGTGTCCTATAAAAAAAGTTGTCAGACACAGCGAAGTTGGTACTGGTGATGGTGGCGTTTTTTGTCGGTTTACTACCCTGCTGTCGAGCGTACAACGTCCGTAAAAAAAGGTATAGCTCATATTATCTCTTCTGGTCACGCGCCAATTTTTCCCGAAGACAAAAGAGGTTCTTCCTATTTAGGTGTCAAACATCCTACGAAAATTTGGTTTCGATCCGCTCAGCCGTTCGATCGATATCGTGTTGACAGAAACAAAGTTTTTACAAAAACACATTTTTTACACTTTTACAATTAGGGAAAATAGTGTAACATGTTGAAAACTAATTTTGACCTAATTTAAAATTTTCAAAAAAAATTGTATCAACAGTATTATATTTATGAGAGTTCTTCGACCTCCCCTTCCCCCGAGTGACGTCATCAGAAACAGACATCGATCAGACACCGAACAGACATTGAACAGACACCGAACATACATCGAACAGATATCGAACAGTGCACGTGTGTTTTTGGATGACGTCACTCGGGGGAAGGGGAGGTCGTAGAAATCTCATATTATTAATATACCACTATCAGCTTATTCTTAACCTCAAAAAAAGTGAGACCACCTCATTAAGTTTACAAAAATAATTATTTACGTATTGAAAAAATTCACAGATTTCGCAATCCTTGCAACCACCGAGGACATTGGAAATGATAACAGCATATATGAAACATAATTAACTGTTTATTATACACACAATATTTATCAATGCACTGTTTAGTTTTGTCAGGAATAACCCTATTATTCTTCTGTTATATACGCGTTCACTTTTGCTTGATTACTTAACTTTTAAATGGATTTTTCTACAGTATTTATTAACATTTGCTCAAAAATAACACCGCAGATCGTCGCAAATACCTCTCAATTAACTAGACATGATATAAAACACATTTCGAAAAAATTGCACTTGTTCAATTTTGCATGATTGTTCCTCACTCGATCGCGACACCGTTGTCTTTTGGCCTTGAACGAAAACTCGTAACTCTGCCCCCATATACGAACATAAACATTTCCAATGTTAAAAGAGAATATGTGCTGAGATCACACAGTGGAAGTGAAACTTCTTGACTACTTTGCCTACCCAACCATAGATGGCAATGCCAACTAAACGCGTTGTGTACTGTGTAGTTTATAAATAGTGCGGCAGTTGTTGATTGTGCTCTATCTCTTTCTTTCTCAATCTGTCTCTATCATGTCGCTTTTTCGTTTCATCGCCTCGCGAACTCTGCTTCACTGTAGACGTTTTACTTCAAAAACGTCTACGTATTTTGTTTACACTTTGATCTTTTTTCATCGCAACAGGTACCTATGCCACGTACACCTTATATATTGTTATGCGCGCTTAACATGTTACATAATTTATACAATGCAATCTGATTTATCGACGTCCAGTTAACTGAACATGGATCATTTACATTGCAATATGGCGCGTCTTGGCGTGCCTCGAGTTTAATTTTAAACTTGAGTTTAGAGTTAAGGTGACTGTTTAGTCAGATTGTAAAAAATGCTTTTGGGCAAATTTCGAACTGTGGTCGCAAAAGGCATTTTACTACTGTTTTTATTAGCTACAAAATCACGCTTGGTGCTTAAAAACTAAAAAAAAATTTTTTGTCCTTAAAATTGTATCAAAAAACGTGATATTTGTCAAAATTTCTTTACAGTGTGACATGCAATTTTGAATTATGAGAAGTCAAATTGACATTTTCAAGTTTCTTCTTTATAAATAATTATCTTATATTAAATATACTAAGAAATGCTTGCTAACAATTTTTTTGAAATTTATTTTTTTCTGCACATACATTTGCGTTAAACTTAGGTTATTTTTGTCATTTTTACCCGAATCCCGACAGTGGTCAAAATCCCAGACAATTGACTACAATAGTACCAAAATATAGTAATATTATGTTTATGATATTCCCACACACAATTTTAGAACATTTCAAAAACATTTAATTATTATTATTATCATTACGAACGCAGACTCAACAAAAGATATTTTTGACGTTACGTAGGCACTTATATCGAATATTGTCATTCTTTTTTATATAATAGTAACATGAACTTCTAATTTGTTTTATAAAACAATCGAAACTGTCCGACATAACTCAGACTAACTTTCCCATAGATATATGAATAAAGCGAGAATAAAGCCTATACCAGGGATGGCGAACCTATTTATGTATTTTATTATGACGAAGTTATCCACATTGTGGTTTTTAACTAATAAAGTATTCTATTCTATTCTATTCTATGGCCAGGACCGGATTTACCCTAAGTGCCGCCCTGGGGCACCATGAAAAATGCCGCCCCACCTTGAAGTTTTTTTCTCAATTTTGTGCAGTGTTCATAATTTTACACACATTCTTAATAATGAGAAAAAGTATTTTATTTATTTTAATTTATGAATGTTCCAAATTTTGCCGCCCCTGAAAATTTGCCGCCCTGGGCACTAGCCCCCAGTGCCCCTAGTGTAAATCCAGCGCTGCCTATTGCACGCGACAGAATATTGTCGGTAGAAAATCTAAATAATTAAAAATATGTTAGATGCTGTCGAAAAAATTGACTATCATTCAAACAGTATACAGGGTGTCCAAGTTGACGTTGGCTATCATGGGTAACTTTGTTATTAGTGGAGATAGAAAGTCGGTTAAATGGGCAAAGTAGTGCAGAATAATTATGTGCTCATTAACGTCCCGTCGAAAAAACAATTGAATTTTGACACACTATGGATTTATTTAGAAAATAGTGAAAATTGCCGTTTTTGAAAACTGGCCATAACTTTTTTATTTATGAAGATATCTGAAAATTTCTTTAACCATTTTTTGATAACTTTTTATGATCTTTTCAGTGGCGTAGGTTTAATTTTTTTATATCCACTACATAATGAGATATTGACATGAACTTTGGTTTTTCTTATGGACGTCATTTTGGATTTTTAGATATTCGAATTCTGCTTATTTTTCTGATTAATTTGGTGTATCACATGCCACATTTAAAAAATTTGCAATGAACGTCCCATATAAGAGACATTAAAAACAACTGACAATCAAGTTATAATTAAGTAGTGCGAACATTTTAAGTGTAAAATTAATAATAAATCATAGTTTGGCAGAACTGAAATATAATTTGACTGTTAGTTGTTTTTATAGTGCCTCTAATATGGGACGTTAATTGCATTTTTTTTAAATGTAGCATATGATACACCAAATTAATCAGAAAAATAAGCAGAATTTGAATATCTAAAAATCCAAAATGGCGTCCATTAGAAAAACCAAAGTTCATGTCAATATCTCATTATGTAGTGGATATAAAAAAATTAAACCTACGCCACTGAAAAGATCATAAAAAGTCATCAAAAAATGGTTAAAGAAATTTTCAGATATCTTCATAATTAAAAAAGTTATGGCCAGTTTTCAAAAACGGCAATTTTCACTATTTTCTAAATAAATCCATAGTGTGTCAAAATTCAATTGTTTTTTCGACGGGACGTTAATGAGCACATAATTCTGCACTACTTTGCCTATTTAACCGACTTTCTATCTCCACTAATAACAAAGTTACCCATGTTAGCCAACGTCAACTTGTATATTTATATGAAATCGACACGACAAGTCGACAAAAGTTTCATGGCACTTAATGAACTATCGAAGTAATTCTTTTCATCTACGTTTCAATTATATTTTTGTCCACTAAATTTCTTAAGGTGCTTGTTGGCACGTCATGAAACATTTTTTGGAAAAAATTGGCACGTAGATGTGAAAACGTTCGTCATCACTTATAACAGTGCCTACTTCTATACTAATATTATAAAGCTGAAGAGTTTGTTTGTGGGTTTGTACGCGCTAATCTCAAGAACTACCAATCCGATTTGAAAAAAAAAAATTTTTTTTGTTAGATAGCCCGTTTATTGAGGAAGATTGTAGGCTATTCGAGTTTTTTTAAATTCAACCCCAAAGGGTGTAAACCAGGGGCGTGGAAGATTTTTACTCTCTATACTAATATACTATATAAATAATATAAACTGTAGGCAAGTACGCGAAGCGAGAACAACGAGAAACCTCACCAAAGTTTCATCGCAATCGGATGAATGGTATAAGAACGCATACGGGACAAACACACAAAGAAACATTATAAGAAGATTAAT
Organism: Mongoloraphidia duomilia; assembly: GCA_039654895.1. NCBI lineage: Eukaryota > Metazoa > Arthropoda > Insecta > Raphidioptera > Raphidiidae > Mongoloraphidia > Mongoloraphidia duomilia. Next base: position 33,766,711 of record CM077516.1, on the reverse strand, counting down.
ATTCGAATAGTGCGTTATTTGTTTTCAAAACACAAATGTTTTTCCATTCATGAAAATAAGTAAGATATTGTTGTAATATCTCTCTTTGTTATGTTTGATATCTTATAAAAATTTATATTAATTATTTTAACAAGAAAATGATATTGCCGTTGTTTAATGCCTTCCTAGTAAACATAATGCATTCAGGAAACATTTTTCTTTTGTACAAAAAAAATGTGTGGGACGACCCCATTTCACCACATAGCGCCGTCTATTCTCTAAGTCAATGATAGCGACGTAATAATATACAAACATAAAGCTACTGACGTGTACCTACCTACTATGTGCGGCTAACACTAGAAATACAAAAGGCTTACATTTTAATTAATTGTGAAAGTAAATTAATTTCACAAAAGATCACGGAAAACATAGAAAACACACACACAGAAAACGTGATATATTTAAAGGGCATATTATTATCTCGGCTGACAGATGGGATATATCATGCGTAATGATATTAAATAAACTTTAAGGGTCGTATGTACCCATATACCCTTTATTGAAAATTGAAATTTGTAACGCCACGTCTTAAAAGCCATATCAATATTATAAACTGGCGCCCAACGTGGGGCGCCGGTTTATAACATTGATATTTTTTGCTGACAGATTCAGCTATATTTATTTCATGTTATATTTAATTATATACTTAATACACAAATGGTATTTCAAAACTTATTTAAATTCATTCTCAAAATATTATTAATAAAAAAAAAGATTACTTGGTTTGAATACATATTATTGAGACACGTCCCGCTGCCATCTTGTGTGTGAACCGTCTTTCGTTCTTCACCCAGCCTACAAGACAGCACCTGTGCTGGTGTGGCTTTTAAAGGTACGTACAGTATGGAGCTGGGATTCTAGATGGTAGCGTAGATCATAGCAGGGCTTGCTTAAATTAACGAATTGTTATATATGCGAGCGTACACAACGAAGCAGTGAGTGTAGCAGGTATAAGCGCTGTTACAAGAGCTGCTAGATTCAAGAATGTATCTCACCATTCTTTCAGCGCCCTGACTACTACAATCAACGTGTGACAACTGTCAAATGGCTGTTACAAGTTTCGCAATGGATGTAACTAGTTTAATAAGTGAAATTTTGCCAGTTTTTATTTAATTTGTTTTGAGTTTTTTCTAAGACGTATTTAAAAGTGTTAGGTTCCATACGTAAATATTCAAAAAACCGGTTTGGGTAAAATTTTAATTCTTGGTATAAATGATGAAATTCGCCATGTTTAGATCGTTTTCTATTAATATGATAGCTCCTACCCAAATTTGTATTTAAAATATACCACTTTGTAGCAGAAGAACACAAATATTTGTCTTCGCTATTTGACATTTCAAACGCGACTTAAGCTTGTATCAATGCTAGTATCAAAGCTTTGTTGTGCAAACCTATAAGCGCTTATAATTTCAGTCACCATCTACCATATACATGCTACCATCTAGAATCCCAGCTGCGCGTACTGCACGCACCTTAAGACGTGGTGTTACAAATTGAATATTGTAGGTATCTGTTTATTATTCAGTTCACCAACTACCAGGATTGTTTGGATCTAATACAATCATGGAACAATTTTCATTTACGATAACGGCAGTTGAGCCAGGAAAAATGTGAATGATAGAATATGTCTCCTGTCATTACGCACCCAGCTAATAGTGCAGCACTGCGCATCCAAATGCGCCGGATATAGGGAAGGCATGATTACGAGAAAATCGTCTATCTCTCTCTGACATATTAATAGTATATTGCAATACAAGGGACGAAACACAGCGTTCGCAGCTAGTATGAAATCACACGCCTGTATTCGCTGTGTTTCGTTCCTAATATATGCATGCGTATTATTTTTCACAACAACTCTATCGACAATTCAATTTGAGGTACCTGCAGTTTGGACGCGCAAAAAAGCCGCAAAAATATTAGATCTGTCAGATCCATGTGAAACCCTAGAGTTGAACCTCTCAGTTTCAACCCGCTAAATAGGTACCAAAAATTTAAGTTTCAATAGAGGCGTTGTGAAATAGTATATTGCATTACAAGGTAAGAAACTTGGTGTTTGCAACCAGTGTGAAGTTTGCTACCCGAGGTACGAGAGCATGCAACCACACGTGTTGCAAACGCCAAGTTTCATACCGAGTAATTGCATTTTATTTTTCACAAAAACTCTATTGACAATTCGGTTTGAGGTACCTACAATTTGGGCGTACAAGTCGCAAAAATATTAGATCTGTCAGATTAATAATTTATGTGGGGTTATGTCTGCCATTTTGACGTTTATGAATATTATATGCAGATTCAATATCACTCTATCTCCTTCTTAATTTGACGTTTTCGAAAATTATATGCGGATCTAATCGCTCTGTCTCCCTCTTAACAACGTTAAAAAACAGAGAGAACAGACCTGAATATTTTCATCCCTAGGGATGAAAACGCTCAGTTTCAAACCGCTAAATGGGTACCGAAAATTAATTTTTAAATAGCGGTGTTGTGAAAAATGTATTTATTTATAAAATTATAGCGTTGCTATTGGTTACGCACGTAGTATCTTCTGGCGATCCAGCGCCGTCTAAGGAGTTTTACTACAAAAAATACACAGTATAAATGGACGTCGCGTCGTCCATATACAGTATGTAAACAGGTAAGCTGCACATAGGGAAATTAGCATTGAGAAAAAAATGAATGGATCAGAGTCAGCCATGACTCATAATGCACGTATTTATATAGAGTTGTTATGGTTTTGTCAGTGTTTTTATTTTAATTTCAATTATTTTTATTTTAATTGCCATTTAAATGTCAAGTAAAATAAAAATAATTTCCCTATGTGCAGCTTACCTGTTTACATACTGTATATTCATGACACGTGATAAACCCCCTTAACAGAAAATTTTATTTGCAAATCAAAATTTTAATTAATTTCAGTTGAAATATATCAAAAAACAATAGTAGATTTATTTATATTTTTATTAAAATCTCACTCGCATTTTACTCCCAAATTAGCTAATGGGGATTTATTTGCGCGCCTTTATTTTGATATGTAAAATTAGCACCTCTCGTAAAGGATTAAAATGAACTATATCGGTGTTTCTCAACCTTTTTTTACCCGAGGTCCCTTTCTCAATTTCGTTTACTTTTGTGGGTCAGCAGTAGGTTATTACAGGCATCGAGTGATGATAATTTCCAATATGTGTACCGAACTTCGCGTTTAAATATGTTTCTCCCAGGGGGCCGACATTGGGATGTAGTTGTTATCGCAATTGCATTCAAATGTTTTTTGGGAATTAGCGCTCCTAGGGACCCGAGCTCGTACCAGTCGGTTTGTGTATGCCGGCTGGCGGATTTTAATACGTAAATATGTTATTTGTTATGTTGAAGACGCTAATGACCTGAGTTGTCGACGCAATCTACAATAAATAAATTTAAATATATTAAATTCAAATTAATTTATTTCCCAAATAAATACTAATCAATATAATAGTCGTAACAAAAAAAAAGGATTTCCTGCCCTGCAACTTCAGATATTTCGAGAATTATCGCGCCGCCTCTGAACGAAATTATAATGCTACGGGGGCCGGGTTTATGAAAATGCTACGATATGTTATAATGGAGAAATGGAGAGGGATTCAAAAATAACGGAAAAACGTTACGTAATTCTTGAACGCTCCCTAAGTTTAAAGAGGGGAGTTGAAAAAGCGTGGAATCAACATAAAAAGTAAACTTAATAAAGGACAGGGTGGTGTAATGGTCAGCGTGCTGCCTTTGAATCAGATTGTCGTGGGTTCGAATCCCACCTCTGATCATAGATTTTGTGATTTCGTTTAGGTCCAACTTTAATATTTGATGATACTATCGTACTGACCAGATACGTATATGACATTCTCTAAATTAAATTAAAATAAAATCAAAAAACCCGACTGCGTCAAAAGCGAACTAAAAATATGAAAACAAGATCAAATGATAACATGCAGTCGGATGCATCACATATATTCTATTCAACTTGTTACTACATGATATGCCTTCGACTGCATGTTTTCATTTGAAACAAGTTTCCATCTTTTTAGTTCGCTTTTGACACAGTCGGGTTTTTTGATTTTTTTAATTTAATTTTTTATTGACGTATTTTTAGTTTTTTGAAGTCGTCTCAACGATATCTTTGTTTTGATACTCTGCATATCGATGTACTATTTAGAAGGAAAATTACTTTTACATTCTAACAAAATGGCGTCTAGCTTCTGCCATATTAAATTTTCCGTGACGTCACTCTCGGGCATAAGACGAATCTAATGAGACCTCATTTATTAAAATCCATCCAGCCGTTTGGATGCTACATCCATTCTTATACAGGATGTAAACGATTTTACCGAACATGGAGAAAATAACATTAAGAACATTTACAATTTTGTATAGTAGGTTATGGGTCATAAGACCTAATGTAAATTTGTAGTGGATTACATAGAAAAAATTGTACAATGAATTTTTTAAACAATTTTACATGGCAGCGGTTGCCTATTAAGAATAACTCGTAACTCACTAAATAAAAAAAAACTCGGGTCGCAGTGCCAAACCCTGCCGACAATATAGTGTATTTGCAAATACAGGCCTTGTGGCTTTAATACGTGAACTTAAGTTTGTTTTTGGACAAAATAAAAAATTTAACCCCTTAATACATCCCTTAAAATAATATTTTTTTCTTAATTTCAATATTATTATCAATGCAACCTCTGTACCACATTAAATACACCCTTTCATAAGTAAATCCGTATCAACAAACCAGTGTTTTCATAAAATTTGAAAGTCCGGTCCTGTCGGGCCGATTTTATTAAAATTTTAGCAGCACGTTTTAATCTTTACTAAAGAGTTAAATTTCAATTTTGAAACGATTCTGACAAATTTTTCGGTATTTTTGGGCCCAAAAACTTTTTGGAACCCCTAAATACAACCCTGAAAATGGTCCGATCGGGCCCATTTTAAATAGGCTTCTTGCGGTGATGGGTTCCAATGTGTGTACCAAATTTCGTTTCAATCGATTAAGTCTGTCGAGAGTTATCGTGTACACACATATATATATAAATATATATATAAATATATATATATATATATATAAATATATACATACATATATATATAAACATTTCCAAAAATGGTGCCAAATTGTTCAGGAGGCTATGAAACGTCGAGAAATTTTGGTCCGACCCCTAGGTCCCGCCATCCGACCGACGCCAATAGTGTATGTGCCATATTATGGCAAATACACTAAAAACAAAGCAACTACTACATATTTACATTATATTATAGCCCATAGCCTACTACAAAATTGTAAATGTTGCCAATGCTATTTTCCCTATGTTCGGGTTAACAGTTTATACCCTGCATACGCTACACAGATATCCCGAAAAACATAGGCCTGCTGTTGCTGTCGCGCAGTCAGCTAAAAAAAAGTGAACTTAGTTGATATTTTCTGTGACATATAGGTATAGACTGTAAAATGCCTGTAATATTATGGTCTTTTAGAAATACGTTTTGATATAAATATCTACATTGTTCCATTGATTAGAGTTGGCAGCATTAATACTTTGCTTACACAGCCGTCTGCAAAACTGCTGTCGTTATTATTGTTAGCTACTAAAAATAGACCGACAGGTGTCGGAAAACACACGCGCGCACCCCTTACACTACGCAGGCGCCACTCTGTGTTTCAGGTGTGCCTCAAAGCTCAATTGTGTGTGTCCTCTAATTATTTTTAAAAAGCAAAGATGAAACGATTGCGTTTAGTAACTGTTCAATTTTTTTTATTTTAACTGTAATGGTTCCATATCGTAATTCTTTTTTTCTTTGAGATTCATTTGCAATGTATGTATTTTATCATTACTTTTTGTTTCCGACCGTTAAATAAATAAAAATTAGTAATAATAGTATATTGTGTGACTAGTGTGCTAAATACATCTTTATGCGTCAGGCGCGATGTTTTCAGCACGAGTAGTAGGAGAGTGCTCACGAGCCTTGGCGAATGAGCATCGCGAGCCGAATACGAGTGCTGAAAACATCGCACTTGACGCATAAATATTTAGCACACGTGTTGCACACTATACTTTATATAACACATGCATGGTTTTAGACTTTAATTGAATAATTTAATGTCACTGACAGAAGTACATCTCATAATAAAAACATTGAGCTCGATACAATATTTATTCACTTTGTTACCATAGTAACCATATTTCATTTATAACACCGAAAAGATTACGGGTTTTTCGAATGTCTTTCCATTATTCATCGAAAAGCGTTTCATAATGGATCATGACTTCACTCGTCAATAAACGGTCATTTAAGGTCTGCAAAACTGATACGAAAAAACACTTAAAGCGTGCATGTGTTATATAAAAATAATTAAAAAAAAATTTAGTTACATAGATGAGGACTCAATCATTCCACAGGAAAATCTGGTGGTCAATCCTCTGGAGCTCATAAGATCCAGACTAATTGCTGACTAAAATCAGTAAAAAGGGGAAAAGTAGCGACTTTTATCTTCATATAACTATATTGTATACGTCTACATAATTAATATCGTTCGAATATTCAGTCGACCAGCAGCACATCAAATACCCATTGACAACCAACGAAACAATTTGGATTCTTACGTTCGTCTCCATACTGATCAAGGTTCAGATTACATTACCAAAACCACGTAGACAAAATTATATACTTTTGGCGATTTTTTGTACAGAAGAAGCCCCACCTTGCCCTCTTCTAATTTACAACTCTATCTTTAAACATTGTTAGTAAGAATAGTCGTAATAAATACTTACAAAGGTAATAGTAACTACCTATAACTAGCAATTTGAAACTATTTCTACTGACGTAAATACCGAATGTTCTGTGAAAATTAAAAATTACCAAGCGAGCGAGGTCTTATTTTAACGAAACCTTCGACATTTATTTGTTTATCACGTTGTTTCACGATTGCGGGGCATTCTATAACTTGTGATGTAACTTTCTAGTTTTGTAAATTTCATTTTTAAAATTTATAAAAAATTAATAATTTTCTGTTTTTTCTTGCAATCTTTTTCTTAATTTCTTTCTAATATGGTTCCTGAACCGATTAATGTAATAAACTAGGAAAAAGAGGTGGAAATGCTTTAGTAGGATAAGATGGACAAATTTGCCCCCGCACAGATGGTGCTCATTTTTTTTGCTTCAATTGTAATTAATATCACTTATAATTTCCACAAATTTCAGCCCTCAATATTAAACCGTTTAAGAGAAAAAAAAAATTTTTTTTACCTTTTGAATGGCTGAACCGATTCGAATGAAATTTATACCAGTTATAGATAATATCAGAAAGCATGTAAAAAAAATAGCAATGGAATCTGGTCACGGGAACATGAAAAAAAATTCATGAATATTTCTGGATTTTTTTTAACCCCATTAAAGTTCTGGCACAGCTACGAATTTTTTTTTTGTAGAATCTTCGGATCCCTTTTAACTACATATATTTTTTTCAAAACGATCAAATTGGTAGTACGCGATACCTAAAAAAAATAAAATGTTTTTTTTATTTTTTTTTGTATTTTTTAAATTATGACACATTGATAGTAGGAGAGACGACCGTGTGAAACTCCCCGGTATAAAGTAATACTTTCCTACTAATGTATCATAATTTAAAAATTACAACAAAAAAAAATAAAAAAAACATTTTATTTTTCTTAGGTATCGCGAATCCATTTGGTCGTTTTGAAAAAATTATGTGTGGTAAAAAGCCATCCCAAGATTCTAGAAAAACAAGATGGAAAAATGAACTGGGTGCTCCATATGCCGTTCCTCCAACTATAAGTGAAACTAAATTCGCATGTCTTCTGATTAAGTGAGCCGTTGCGATGAAACAAAAACTAAATGTTACATCCAGTTGAGACCTGGTTTTCTAAAAACTCCACCCAAATTGGGTCAGTATCACAAACAAACAAACAGGCAAAAATTCCAAAAATTATCTTAATGCATTCTATCGCGCTTATCCTGCCCCCCAAAAATATTTTTTTTTGCAAATATTTTCAATGTTCAAACACGAAAAGTTTATACAGTTTTATTGTATGTATTCATTCATTCATTCAGGCGATAAATAGTATGAATGAATGAATGATTTATTAAGGCATTGACAAAATTACAAAATTGTGTAACCGCAGTCATAAAAAAATACATGGGTAAGAAAAAATTTTGGGCTTGAGAATAGCCGAGAGTGTAGCGGCGCTGTTGTTTACATGGCGTTGCTATGGTTCCTCTATTACAAGTCCCCAGTTCCCGAGTTCTAGCCCGAGAGCTGGTAAAAGTGTCAAATGGATTTTCAATTTATTATTAAAAAAAAAATAAAAAAAATAATGAATTAAAAATATGAATTGGTGCTAGGCCCAAATAACCTTAGCTGTTGGTGGTCTTTAAAATACAATTACAATTAAAAAAGAAAAAATTTAAAGTGTAAAACATAAGAAAGAATAGAATAACAACAAATAAATAAAATAACTATATTAGTCCAGTCACGAGAGGAAGTCCACCTTGCGTTTGGTGCAGCAAATGATTTTATTTTTTTGTGTCCTCAAGCATGTTTAGGAGATGTCAAATCCAAGTTTGCGACCTCTAAAACAGGGCGGGGGAGTTTTGGTGGGCTAAAAACCACGATTTTTTGGCACTTTTTTCGATTTCTTGCTTATAATATGGAAACGGCTAGTCCTATCGAAAAAATGGTCCTATTCAAAATTAAAGGGAACAAAATTTACTTCAAAATGCACTAGTCAAATATGTTTATGTTCCTATTTTTACCGGCTCTACAGAACTTAGAAAATCGCCAAAATTTTCCAAAATGAAAAAAAGCATTTTTTCAAGCTTTTAACTATTGAAAAACTCGAATAGCCTATAACCTTCCTAAATAAACGGGCTATCTAACAGAAAAAAAATTTTCAAATCGGACTGGTAGTTCCTGAGATTAGCGCGTTCATACAAAAAAAAATAAATTCTTTTTTTGTTTGAACGCGCTTATCTCAGGAACTACAAGTCCGATTAAAAAAAATTTTTTTTTGTTAAATAGCCCGTTTATTAAGGAAGGTTTTAGGCAATTTGAGTTTTTTTAAGTTCAATCTTAAAGGGGGTAAAACTGGGGTTTAAGATTTTTTGTTATTACAAAAAATCTTACTTCCACGTTTTACCTCCTTCGGGGTTAAATTTAAAATAAACTCGTATATCCTATAACCTTCCTCAATAAACGGGCTATCTAACAAAAAAAATTTTTTTTAAATCGGACTTGTAGTTCCTGAGATTAGCGCGTTCAATCAAAAAAAGAGTTTATTTTTTTTTGTTTGAACGCGTTAATCTCAGGAACTACCAGTCCGATTTGAAAAAATGTTTTTTTGTAAGATAGCCCGTTTATTAAGGAAGGTTATAGGCTATTCGATTATTTTTTTAATTCAATCCCACAGGGAGTAAAACGTGGATGTAGGATTTTTTGTTATTACAATAAATCCTACACTCCCGTTTTCACTCTTTGGGGTTGAATTTTTAAAAAACTCGTATAGGGTCTCATTGATTAGTACTTTGCTTCTTTTACAGACTGGTAGTTCCTGAGATTAGCGCCTTCAAACAAAAAAAGAGTTTATTTTTTTGTTTTGTTTTTCTAAGTTCTGTAGAGTCGGTAAAATCAGAACAAAAACATATTTGACTAGTGTATTTTGAAGTAAATTGTGTGCTCTTTAATTTTGAATAGGAACATTTTTTCGATAGGACAAGCCGTTTTTATGTTATAAGCAAAAAACCGAAAAAAGTGCAAAAAAATCATGGTTTTTTGCCCACCAAAACTCCCCCGCTCTGTTTTAGAGGTCGCAAACTTGGATTTGACATCTCCTAAACATGCTTGAGGACACAAAAAAATAAAATCATTTGCTGCGCAAAACGCAAGGTGGACCTACCTTTTTAAGCTCTCGTGACTGGACTATATGTATTTAAGTAAAATTTGACCGAAAAAATTATACTTAATAGATATCAATTTTTAAAAGAAATCAAAAAAAAAATTCGTTCGCTAGTGACGATGCTGGAGGCTATCGTTACACACTGAATAAAAAGAGTTCAGCAGTATAAAATATTTCAATGCAATTTAAAATTGCTTTTTTTCCCTATAATTTTTATTTCTGTAGGCAAGATATTAAAAATTTTAAGGGCCTTCTGGCAAATTTGACTTTTCATGTTGATAAATATTTTTAAAAATGATTTTGGAAAATGGAAGCTATACCAATTGTTTTACTGCGTATAATCCCCCGATATTTTCTATGCAAAAAACACCCTATAAAAGTGGTGTTAGCTCGGAAATAATATCATATATAGTTAAAACAAATCCCGAATATGAATTGTTCGCACGCAAAGCTAACTTATTTTAGAATCGAACTAAACTATTTTTGGCTTCGTTTTAGCTATATTTAGATTATACACCTGTTATATAGCTATGCATATTATATTTTGTAGGTATATCCAAATAAAACACTGTGTTAGCTAATAACACTATTATCGATACTTTGCACTGCTAATCTATTAAATCGCAACATCATCAAAAACTGAAAAATAGGCCAGTCTTTGTGAAAAAAACTAGGGTGCGGTTTTATGAAACCACGTTGCAACTGAAACTTTTAGCCATAACCCTAAACTCTTTTAACCCTAAATCGCCAAAAGTAAGTTGTATATAATTTTTGTTTACGTGGTTTAAACTCTGCAAAGCTATAAGAGTGCACACCCCGCTAAGTTTGACACTGTATCATAGTGAAATATTAAAATAAAAAAAATAAATAGAGAAAATATAATTAAAATAGAAAAAAAATATAAATATCAAGTGGAAATATGGAATAGTTCATATCAAAATGGCAGGAGACGCATTCGTCTTCCATCATTTTGATGGAAATCTTTAAAAAGAAGAAACCAATGAACACATTTAATTGTCAATATTATTGAGCGTACTGCTTATAGGGTTCATATTTCTATAATTTTGATAATAGAATTCCGAAAAATCATATCCTAGATCTTAAGTAATCAAAATATTGTTACGATGATTTAAACTACAATTAAGGCGTTGGTAGAATCGGCCATATATCTTATAAATTGAGTCTGTGTTTGATGTTTGTAATGTAAACCGTCATTTGTTTTCACACATGTGTAATTTCAGTTTTAGATGTGATGTAATTTACACCGCAAACACCGAGTTCACAGAAACACTATCAGCTTGTTGATACGGCGCAGTCTTTTAACAGGTGAGCTCACGACATCCTTAATTAACGATTCAAATTAGCACATTTGCTACAATTAACAAACCGCGGTGATTATCGTTCTTCAACTGTTAATACCTAATAAATGTCTTACCGTAATATAACATTATTTAAAAATAAGCGCACCGTCGAAGTTATACTTCATACATTTACATTTTTGCTTTTCCCCACTCAGCATTTTTAAAATGAATAAATAATTATTATTAATAAAATCTAAGGATATCATAACATCTATACATAAGTATCCAAAACCTGCTTAAAACACTTTCAACACAACTGCCCTGTTAACTGACCCATTCCATGTAAATTATATTTTCAATACTCTATAAGTATAATAAGCTACCACAAGAACTAAACGACACAAATGATAATATAAGTAGACAAATTTAATAAATTATAATTTAAAAAAACTAAAAAACACGCTTTAATGAACTAAAAAGTAAAAAATAATTAATTTTATTGTAAAAAAGGGTGGGGTAGTATGAAAATATGATACAAAGCACCCCACGCTTTTTTACAATAAAATTAATTATTTTTTACTTTTTAGTTCATTAAAGCGTGTTTTTTAGTTTTTTTAAATTATAATTTATTTTTGCTTTTTTGTCCTGGAGATCCTGGTCAGGATAATGGGACAAACTTATGGAATTATTGTATTGTCATCGGTCCTTGATAAGTGTGCAAAGTTTCAGTTCAATCTGAAGTTTTTTGCTTTTTTTTTAGTCCTGGAGATCCTGGTCAGGATAATGGGACAAACTTATTGAATTATTGTATTGTCATCGGTCCTTGATAAGTGTGCCAAGTTTCAGTTCAATCTGAAGTTTTTTGCTATTTTTTTTAGTCCTGGAGATCCTGGTCAGGATAATGGGACAAACTTATTGAATTATTGTATTGTCGTCGGTCCTTGATAAGTGTGCAAAGTTTCAGTTCAATCTGAAGTTTTTTGCTTTTTTTTTTAGTCCTGGAGATCCTGGTCAGGATAATGGGACAAACTTATTGAATTATTGTATTGTCATCGGTCCTTGATAAGTGTGCAAAGTTTCAGTTCAATCTGAAGTTTTTTGCTATTTTTTTTAGTCCTGGAGATCCTGGTCAGGATAATGGGACAAACTTATTGAATTATTGTATTGTCGTCGGTCCTTGATAAGTCGACAACGTTTAAACTAAATCTGACCGTTCAAAGTTGGTCAAAATCAAGTTCAAAGAAGTCGGTTACAAACTGACAAACAAGCAAGCAAGCAAGCAAACATACAGGTGAAGCTAATATAAGCGTGTTAAAAATGAAACTGAGAAATTCTTATCTAAAAATGTTTTTATTCTCTACAGGAATATTTAAATTATTAATTATTTTTCCCTCTAACTAATATGCAGTTTTGTATAAATATGTTATCAATAAATATGTTATGTTATGTTATACACATACGAGCATGTAAAGTAGCTATTTTATAGTGGGTATGGCAAAAAAGTATTAAACGTTATAGCGACAACTGTATGGTCAACCCTGTCGTATAAGGGTAGTTATTTATAGTTTGTGTATTTTTCTTGTATTATTCTAGTTTCTTTAATATCGGCGGCTTTGTAAAAATATATAGCGAATATAATTCAAGCCGTCTTAGCCAATGAGGACGTCCCGCTGTGTGCCAACTGTGCTCTAGCCGTTGTTTACCACAGGGTGTGAGCTCAATCAGATACCAATTACCAACATGAAAAAAACACACACACAAATCACTTCTGAATTCTAAATATAGATGCGATTATAGTGTTGCCATAATAAATTATTATATTGTTACACGAATAAAATGTACTGGCGCTTCAGTCAGGCTGACGATTACTGTACTTCAGATTTAGATTCACTAGCGTAGTACTATTAACATTGCAACAAGGGGTATGTACTACTCTAGCGGCAAAAGCTGAGCTCTGGCGGCGAAAGCTGGAACACACATGGCACGGTGAACGCTGATTGGTGAGATTGCTCTAGAGGCGGAAAGCGGACATTTCTCGAACTCAGCGTGCGACTCGGATATCTGGCAGGTTCCACGGCGATGGGGAGGTAAGGGGAATCCGGCGGGCGCAATGGCGCGGCGTGAATTGAAATGTGTAGAAGCTAGCATATATTGGTAACTGTGTGAATAGAAATAATATCGATAACAATATTTTTAAAACTAAATTTATATAGGTAAAAAAAGTCCGAACATTTCATTTGCAGCCCCAGGCTACACCAATATGTCACCACATTTTTTTTTGAAGTGTAACTTCTTATGCGAGGTCGAGCCGTTTAACGTTAGTGTTAAATAATTACCGCAGACAGTGTAATCATCGCAACGAAAAACAAATTATACAGGGTGTTTCAAAAAACAAGTGGCATCGCTTGTGGGGTAAATCCTAACCAAAAATATAAAACAAGTAATTCCTATCAACATTGTTCCGCAGATGATTTGTTTCAAAGATACAAGGCGTTCAATTTTTTAAATTTTTTCGATCCTCTGACCTAAATCCTCTGGTCTATAAAACGCCAGTAGAAATGCAATAGAAGAACTTTTTGAACAAATTGAAACGGCGTTTGTCAGAGTCAAAATTCTCGTATTTGTGGAGTGAGAAGATCTTTACTGGCAATGAAACTGCGATGGTGGTCATTTTCAATATTAACTGTAATTTTATTTAGATCGATATACTTATACTTAAATAATAAACCGAAAAAAATTAAACAGCCTGTATCTTTGACACAAAACATCTGCGGAGCAATGTTTACAAGAACTACTAGTGCTATTTATGGTTAAGGAATCACCCCACAAGCGATGGCACACGTTTTTTGAAACACTCTGTATATTACCATTGTAAATGTCAATTTGTAACATTTAGATGTAGATTTTGCGTAGCTTAATATCACTTATGTGGCGTGATAAACAACATATCACTGTTTGCCGGGCGGCGTGTTCATACAGTTCGGCCGTCGAACTGTATAGCTTTGCCCACTTACAAACTGATCGCTGACTAGCTTCACTGTTTGCCGGCCGAACTGTATTTTGCTCAGCTCAGACTGACATTCAAAATCGCTAATATAATTAGAATCAATATAAGAGACCTATATATTCCAGACCTATTCCATAGCGCATTTATATAACAATGGAGCGGGAAAGCAATAAAACAATGTAAACATACGTTTCCCATGCATAAAAACTGTGCCGCTTATATAAATAGTGAAGTATAAGTACACTCACTATCTGAAATTTTGGAACTTGGCTTGCCGTTGAAATAAAAACACAAAGTCAATTTAGAAATAAAAAATCCAAATAATTTCAGAGAGCTACAATTCCGTAACTAAGCGTTTTCGGACTCCTGTCTAGTATACAGGAACTTTTTTTCTAAAAATCAACTTAGGAATCACACCCCCTAATTTATCGGTGTCATTTTTAAACACCCTGTATATATGTATAACGCGAGCGAGGTCGCGAGTTCAGACTAGTTATTAATATATTATTTAAAAAGTGCCTACCTAGGTATATAAAAAAGTTAAATAACGACAAACAAAAAACGCGTTCAATAAAGTTACAAATAAAATGACTTTCGTAGATTGGAGCCCATCATCAAAATGTTTATACAACACCTTCAAAATTATGCTTTTTACCCAACAAAACTGAACAACCGTGTTTTAATTAACATATTACCACGTGAATCCATAGAGAATACAAGAAGACAGAGAGAATGTAAGGATTGTTAACTGACGAAACGCCATATACTAAGTACATTATATACTGACGAGTGACGTCATAGTATGAACTGGGTACCTATTGTGTATCTCGTTTCTAGTGATATCACTGATGTGAATTTGCTCACGCGATTGTGTATTTTCCACACTAGTGAAATGTGAACAATTTCACGTGACATTATTTGTCATCGAATTTGTTAGTGAAACGTGAAATGAGAGTGAGACAGAGAGTGAATTGAAAAAGGACACACAACTTTGTTCTTATAAGATAGATAATGAAAGAAATGCAATAAACGATAATACACAAAATTGAAATATCTTAATTTTTTAAACATAATTATAGGCAAAGACACATTATGAATATATATATATTTATTTATAATACATAAATTTGAAAATAAATTTCTCTTTAATTTTTTAAACATAATTATACGCAAAAACACGTTATGAATAAGTAATATAAGATCAATAAATTAAATTATAAAGTTCACTTTATTTATATACTTCATCAATTTTTGATTCTCCTTACGTTCATTGTTATTTATCTGTCAAATATCGCATAATATAACCTCATATCCGCATTAATTTGTATTTTTAAAGTGAAAATATCCAACAAAAAATAAAATCCCTACTTTGCGGCCTAGTGATTTCACGAGTGAATTCATAAGTTGCACAATCCAGTGAGATCATACGCGTGACATGAAATGGTGAAAATGAACAAATTCACAAAAGTTACACAATAGCTCCCCTGATTCTTCACTCAGCACTTGATAGAACATGATTATACATTTATAATAGCTTTCTAATATTTAAAAAGAAATGTCCTGACTAATTGACTGATTCAGCATGAAATCTCAGGAACTATAAAAACATACAAACATGATATATGGCAGGTAGGTTCCTTATAGGACTAGAATTTTTTCTAAATTCAACCCCTAAGTGGGTCAAAAGTGTAGAATTTGTTGGCAAAATGTTCATATCTCACCAATCGTTAAGGCGAGAGGTATTGAATTCAACATACTAACTCTTCTTTAAAAATAAGCACACCCATATTCCAGCATTTTTTTAAATTTAACCCCTAAGGGGCTAAAATGAAGCTGTAGGGTTTTTTGACTAATCAACACCTAGGCCAAACCGCTGAAGCTATAAACTTGAATTTTGAACACTAGGTTCCTTCTGTAACGTAAGCACCCACGAAGATAGTATTTTTCGAAACTCAACCCGTAAGGGGGTAAAAAGGGGGTGTATTGCACAGCCTAAACCACTGGAGATAGAAATATGAAATTTAGAAGTTATGTTCCTTACAGGATGCAGATGTGCACTAAGAAAGGATTTTTCGGAAATCAACCCCTAAGGAGGTGAATTGGGGTGGAAATGTTTGAAAAGAAAATCGTATTTCCTGCGTGTATCGCAAGTCGCAACATGAAACTCGGTAAAACCAAATAATAAAACACATATTTTAGGATTTTTTAAGAGAACGGGGTTTGATGTTTCCATGGGAAAGCATAAAAATATCTAAATATACGTAAGTGGATCCACGGGTAACAGCTAGTATATTAATAACACAAACATGTCTTGGATAAGTTCTACAACTAATTTAATTGTAAAAACAAAAATAATAATAATTATTACAGGTAATAAAACAATTAATTGTTTTATTACCTGTAATATTAGTATAAAATACCCTTTATGTATTATTTCAATCATGTATAGTGTTTACTGAAGATAAAAGCACAGCTTTCGAAATGTACATCCATCAATAAAACTGTTGTGGTAAGAAGTAACTATCTTTATTTTTGTTTTTATTCCAACCACAGTGCTCATATATTTTTAACTTCCCATTGGAAGTTATTGTAATGGGTCCGAAAATCGAAATTAAAAAGGAAAAAAAATTTTTATGTTTCAAGGTCACTACACTATTTTTACACTACTTTTAGAAAGATGTCTGTGTGTGTGTGTGTGTGTGTGTGTGTGTGTGTACGTATGTACGTACGTACGTATGTATGTGTCAATTTCTTTCTAAGACGAAATCTCGAGAACGAAAAATGATATCGACTACGTTGGGGTGCCAATCGACGCGTATTAACGTATATATGATCTGAAAGGAATTTTTTTAAAATCGGTTCAGCCGTTCTTTTTTCTTAACCAAATAACCTCCAAAAAGTAGATTTTACACAATATCTCGCGAACAAAAAATTATATCGACTTCGTAAGGGTGTCAATCGAGGCGTGTTAACGTCATTTTGATTCGACATAAATTTTATAAAAATCGGTTCAGCCGTTTTTTTTTTTTTTTTTTTTTTAATTATTGATGTTTTGATGATTAAAATGATTACTTTTCTGTGTAATATCTAATTTAATTATTATTATTAAATATTTATCAAACTGGGAAGTTCGTCGTGTGGACCTCAAGGGTCGCACTTTAGTCCTAATAAACGACCCACCTCACGGCTTGTTATTAATTTAATTGTATTTAAAGAACGTTTCGGAGTAGGTATAATTCCATCGTCAAAAGCATAAACCTGATACTAATATACTAATAATAGGGTGTCCAAGACTTGCGTTGTCAGCCGATATATTGATTTCGGGTGAAGATAGAAAAGAAGTTTAAACACGAAAGTTGTATAAATTTGAATGGTGTATAACCTAAAAATATTTTCAAATATACAGCCTGCCTCATTTAAGCGTGGCAGATCAAAGTTATGTTTTTTTTAACCTAGCACCCTGTTTTTATTTGTTTTTTCAATTTTGCACATAAATGTGAATAGAAATTGTAAGGGAAGCCATGCTCGAAAATTCAGTAATTTTTGAGTTATTCAAGTTTTTTATAAATTTATGACACGTGCAGACCTTTACCTAAAATTCGACATAGCCAAAACAGAAATCTTTATCAAACTGCAATTTTGTGGACCACTAGTTAATGGACGGACAAATCAATGTCTATCCTAAAAAAATTAATTTATTATACAGGGTTTTCAAAATAATGTACTTCTTTTACCTAACTTCAATCACGTGCAACTTTTGATTGTTAAATACAACGAGGTTATTTTTTTGCTGAAATTGTATTCTTTAGGATATTTACTAACACATTTATTAAGGTTTCTACATACCTAAACCTAAAATTTTAATGCGAAAATATTAGGTTTAGGTATGTAGATTGTAGAGCCCTTAAGTGTTAGAACCCTTAAGTGTTAGTAAATATCCTAAACCGATAATTTTCAAATACCTACATCAATTGTCGTTTGTCGTTTGTCAATCTCTGAACTCTATACTGTTTATCCTCTGTGGTGAACATAGAGAAGAGAAAGTATAAGCTAACACACAGAAACCGCGCTAAAAACCACCCAACACGTTTACCACACGTCGTGTCGACCAGCAATGTACTGTCGGATGACGGCATAATGACGAACGTACAATGACTGCAATGGCCGATTGTAAAGTGTCTAATGGCGTCTCTGTATGAATTAATTAGTGTTGTGAATACACTAATGAAACATACACATGTAACTTATATATGTATGAGGTAAGGTTCGTTTACACTACTGTAAGTTGCGCAATGGTTTCGACCTGTCTGGGGTAAGTGGTACAATTCTTGCGCCAACAATGATAGTCTACATAAGTGTTTCCTTCCTAAACTTATTTTGTCAGGAATGCACAATTTTCCTAAAGATCTCGTGTGGAACTAGGCTTGCGCAAAACAGCTCCAAAAAAGGTAAAAATTTAATGGTTCTCTTTGTTGAGGAACGATCTCGTTCCACTGTTTTACTGGCATCTTTTGCGTTGAAGGAAAGAAATTATGTTATGAGTCCTGGGAATATGCTTCGTAGTTTAAAACGCTGAGCCTACCCGAACACGCCAGACGTTCGATATAGTACATATTCACTCTTATCCGGGAACAAACAAATGCTCATACTGTGGCCATTTACCTTGTTTACGCGAAGGTTAACACTGAAGTTAACAGTGGTTTATTAAGAGTGTTTATGCGCATTGAAATTTTCTGAACAGGTTAACACTTTAAGTGTCAAAAGTGAAAACAATAGTTTGACGTTTGTTGAAAGTTTTGAAACAAATATCATAATATGATTCTTTTAGGGAAATGCTTCTAATAATTACAACCGCCACGGCCGTAATGAATCATCAATTTCTGTATCTTCGTTGATTTTTGAGATTATGCTCCGTAACATCAGCGATAACCTGTGGTGACATTTGATTAAAACGTTTACGCACATTTCTTAACTCATGTTTGCTTACTAAATGCAATAAAAAATCACATTTATTAAGGCTTAACTGCAGTTACGGAACTTATATTAAGGAACGTAATTTGTGCGAACACGAACTGCTGTTAACATTGAAGTTAAAAATCTTAACGTCAGTTTTAAGCCTCGCGTAAACGTAGTAACTGTTGAACTTGATGAATGGCGACAAATCTCGAGATGAAATTGGACTATATGTCCGAAGAATGTGGACATGTTAAGATGCGTTCTAAGAAAAGATAGTAAACATCTCCCACAAAGAACAAGGTTCCCGGAGCTATGCATGCCCGAAACTACCCAAGTTTACGCGGAACCCATATCATAACTATTTTACGAACAACCCTTATAGTTTAAGAGCCAGTGGCCGGCAGACAGAAAGTATTTTACCAAAGTTTAAATTTTTCTCAGCGACTCTCCTATAGCTACTATACATGAGATGGGGAGTCACTAAGCCGAGCGAAGGTAGCGATGACGTCACTCAGGTAAGATAGGTATAAAAATCAGACCAACTTCAAAAGTATTTTACCAAAGCTGCCGCTTGGATATTTTAAAGAATACAACTATTGTTATTAAAAAATGCAATGGCAGACAATTTGGCCGGTTATAACCTCATGGCAGACGTCATTGAAAATTTGAAAAAAAAAAAAATTTAAAAGTATTTTACCAAATCTGATTTTTATATATGTTGTTTATAATAATATTAAAAGTTTAAATTTAAGACGGCAGACGTTTTCTCCGGTTGTAACTTCCCGGCAGACGGTAAAATCTTACCTATAGTGCGAGTACAAGTACCTACTGTAATCTCTCTTACTTGTATAATATCTGCATGCAAATGGATAATCAAGTAAAAATGAATAATAAACTATGAAAATTATAAAAAAATACTTACTATTTTAGAGTAATAAGTAGAAAAGATGGGTCGCTTATAAAATAACAATAATTATAACAATATAATGACAATAATGGAAATATGATCAAAGTTTTTAATGATACTATTTTTTTGTTTACATTTTCGTTTATAATTCGTCAACTTCATGTTCGGAATCATTTTCAACATGATACGACTCATCATTTTGCTCATCATCGACTGGATCATTATTTGTAAAAATGCAATTAAAATTTGTAAATTGAATCAAGAAAATTTAAAATAGATTTTATTATAATAAAATTACCGGATATATCCTGGATAAAATCGCTAAAATAGTATCATTAAAAACTTTGATCATATTTCCATTATTGTCTTTATATTGTTATAATTATTGTTATTTTATAAGTGACCCATCTTCCCTACTTATTACTCTAAAATAGTAAGTATTTTTTTATAATTTTCATAGTTTATTATTCATTTTTACTTGGTTATCCATTTGCATGCAGATATTATACAAGTAAGAGAGATTACAGTAGGTACTTATACTCGCACTATAGGTAAGATTTTACCGTCTGCCGGGAAGTTACAACCGGACAAAACGTCTGCCGTCTTAAATTTAAACTTTTAATATTATTATAAACAACATATATAAAAATCAGATTTGGTAAAATACTTTTAAATTTTTTTTTTTTTTTCAAATTTTCAATGACGTCTGCCATGAGGTTATAACCGGCCAAATTGTCTGCCATTGCATTTTTTAATAACAATAGTTGTATTCTTTAAAATATCCAAGCGGCAGCTTTGGTAAAATACTTTTGAAGTTGGTCTGATTTTTATACCTATCTTACCTGAGTGACGTCATCGCTACCTTCGCTCGGCTTAGTGACTCCCCACCTCATGTATAGTAGGTATAGGAGAGTCACTGAGAAAAATTTAATCTTTGGTAAAATACTTTCTGTCTGCCGGCCACTGGCTCTTAGGCTATTAAATTAAACCATCACCATGAAGTTCCATATCCTTTACAAGACGTTGCAGTCCACTTATTTCCATTGTATTTTGTCAATAGTTAAGTCTTGATATGTGGTAATAATTGGCCAATTTAATACGGCAATAAATAAAGCAAAAATTGTTTTAGTGATATACACATAAGGTAGGCTAATCTTAGTATTTTTAGTGAAATATGGACAGAAAATCGCTGGACCTATTTCAATTCAGTTGTCACGTTTACACCAGGTGTAACCGTGACAACGCACTGCATAGGTACCTACTATAGGTCCTATAGTAGGTACTTATAGAGTACGTTCCACTTGGCGCCCGCAACGCTCACGCCCACGACCGTACATTTAGCTATTCCACTAGCTTATAAACATTGCGGACGAAAACTGTAGTGGAACCGACTTGTGAGCGACAACAAACATGTCTACCATTGTTCCGTCAAAAAACAGAGTATCTTGCATTAAAGTATAAGATTATATTTTTCTCAGAAAAGCTAAATCAATCAAATGTTATGATAGGTAATATATGTTTTGCATCCTCCACAGACATGTAGAGCTCAAATGAGTTCAATATTATTCATCCATTTCATTATTGTAAAATATAACATCTTCTGCTGTCATCTCTGTGACATTAAAATGCGCGGGAAAAAATTAACGACCACGTCGACCCAAACACAAACTCGGGCGTTGTGGTCTCTATGCGATATCGCTATCCGTGACGTCATGCATGACGTTTTCATCGCGACCAAAGCGACTGCGGTCGCCAAGTGGAACGACGTTTGGTCGTTGTGGGCGTTGCAGTAGCCAAGTGGAACGTACCCATAAAGTATTCTCTTGGGAAACACGTGGAAAGCTAGTGTTTAATGTAATAATGTAATTTAAAAGTCTAGACTATGGTGTCAATAAGTGGATTGGTTACCCGATAATATACGAGACAGTGATGCGGTTTCAGCGTTCTTTTATTAAAGAGGCTCCTGAACCAATTAATTATTAAGGCAGTGTTCTTCGGAGGTAAAGCCCAATTTAACAGCTAACAAGATTACGTGGATACTTTTTATCCTTTCATAGCGCAAAGCAATTATCTAAAATGTCTTTATCTAGTTTTCAATCCTACAGTGGAACCATTTATTCAAAAAGATAAGATAAAATTTTATTAACTAAAATTACAATTTTGTACATAAAAAGGACAACATTAATAGTAGATTGTATATTTATAGATGCGTAATGCCTAATGGGGTTTATTACTGACGAGTTGTGACAGTACCTAAATGTAAAAACAAGCGAGTCATAATACTATTACGCACGAGATATATATATATATGGTATTTTTTGCCATACCCACTACAAAATACCTACTTTTCACTTAGTTTTTAGTATTTAAAAAAATTTTTGACAGTTAATTTGCGTCGCCATCTTTAGATTTACAGCAGGCCATGAGTATGCAATAGCAGGCGGATAGAGCGAATAATCATGAGTTACTATGGCAAGCGTTTACTTACCGTACTAGTTATGTTATGAAAACACTTTCGGCACGCCTGCCTGTTAAATGACCCAATATTACAGGCTGGTATATATGCATGGAAAGTAGCTATTTTGTACCAAAAAAATTATTCAATATTTGTCTACTTTACGATACCAATAAACGAGATTTAACTATCGGTTAAATGGCTGCTCTAGAGTCTAAACGGCTGAACCAATTTTGAAAAGCGAGATGTTAAAAGATTTGTCTGAAATGACAATTGTTTTTTTAAATGAATATTGCTCCTCCCACGCCGCAGCCCTCAGACCAATCTAGTAGATATTTATTAGATTTTTTGGCCATCTATATAGTAGAAGAAAACTTTCAATTGTTGGCTATTCAACAGTTTGGAAACGTCGACACTCTACAGATCTTGATTATTTTAAGACCGTAGCCGAATATTTCATTTTTATCCAAACATTATTAAAGTAGGACAGAAATGAAATCATTTTCGAAAAAAAATATGATTAAAAGCCGAAGTTATCAAAAACAATAGCAATTAATTGAACGAGCCAATTGTGTCGTTATTAGTTTCCTTTATAGCATTGGCATAGAACTGTAAGTCATAAAACACATAGTCATATAAAAAAAGTAATTTAACAGTTATAATAACCCTGCAAGTTGCGAAGTTATGATAGAGTATAATTTTACTAGTTATATTCTGTTAGTTTATTTTCTTAGGTTCAGTTCACATTGATCATTTGCAAAATAAAAAGGTTAAGTTTGACCCCATAATGTCATAGAAACATTGATGCTGGGTTGCAGAAATCAATGTCAAAAATTTGATTTAACAATGACCTTATGATTGTGATAATATAATTACAACTTTACACATGTAGGAGCAGTCTAATTTCGCTGTGAAACTTCTTGTTGTGTAGAATAATAGATTGACGTAGGCAGTACCTACTCACTGAAAAACACATGATTGATCTACACAGAAAAAGATCGATCTTCAAGCTAAATTTTGATTAATATGCGTAGAAAATTGTTGTTTCGTAGTGGAAATTGTACAAAACACTTTGTTGAATATATTATTTAAAAAATATCGTTTCAATCGATCAATTATCTTTAGACCAGGATCGATTCAAAATTCTACAATGCTTTTCTTATGGAGAAATATGTGTGGTCACAATCTAAGGTCATTGTCAAATCAGATCTTCTGACAATTCTTTCTGCTACACAGCATTATTATTACGACAAGTACCAGGCGTTTGAAAAAT
This sequence comes from Mongoloraphidia duomilia, assembly GCA_039654895.1. Taxonomy (NCBI): domain Eukaryota; kingdom Metazoa; phylum Arthropoda; class Insecta; order Raphidioptera; family Raphidiidae; genus Mongoloraphidia; species Mongoloraphidia duomilia. The sequence goes on along the minus strand of CM077516.1, from coordinate 33,742,832 downwards.
CCACCGGTTAAATCAATAGATACAGTGCTTTTGATTTTGACCGGCCGTGGCGCGGTATATTGACTTTACATGTGAAATATCTCTATTTGATTTAAAATAGAAGGCTCAATGCATAAAAGCTTTCGGGTTTCGAACCTGGGCTTGGCGTTTGTACCTGTCGGTAGACTCGTACTTTTCCAGACGCTCACCTGATATGTCTAAGACCTTAACATTATTATACATGTCAACCACTTCCGATTATTTCCGTTATATCTAATGTATAGACGTTATTCGCGTAAAAAAATCTTACTCTAGTTCTAGTAGGTACCTATATTAGGGTGATCCTTAAAATGGCCATTCCCAAATATTAATACTCTCATGGGTTAAAATATTAATTCTAAATGAATAAAAAAAGATATACCCGCAGGTCCCTGTCGCAATTCTAACTGGTGCTTCAAGGACATCGATTTTTTCCATTTAAATAGCATATGCGATTTTTGGCACTTTGCGGTTAATTTTTTTTCTACCGCAATTTAATAATAATAATATATTTAGCTGCAAAGGAGACTAAAGTCTATTACATAGTCAAGTAAAAAAGTATACAAAACATAAGGTGTCACTTAAAAACATTTAAAAAATTTATTCACAGAGTAAAAACAGTGATTTATTAGTGTATTTGCCATATGGCACATACACTATTGGCGTCGGTCGGATGGCGGGACCTAGGGGTCGGACCAAAATTTCTCGACGTTTCATAGCCTCCTGAACAAATTGGCACCATTTTTAGAAATGTTTATAAATATATGTATATATACAGGGTGAGTTCGACCACCCGTATCAGTCGTTTTATTCGAAAACGGTTAGTCGTAGAGAGTTGTGTCAAAAATTTGTATTATAAAAGCCCTAGTAAAGAATCGAATGGTGATAATTTTTTTTCCGGGAAGGTAGGCTTCCCTATTAGTTTGCTCCAGAATGTCCAGAACTCCGGAATTATAAATGTAACGATAGGTCGAAAGTGGCATTGTTGAAAAGATCTTTAAAAAATTAGCAAGTTTTGTACGGACTTTTTTTTTATTACTGCCACCCCTGTTAAGTAATATTTGTTTGAAATTACTAAATTAAAATGTCATAATAACGAACTTTTTAAAAGTCTGCATTTAAAATCTAGTTACCTATCTATCGATCATTAAACACTGAAGAAGTACACTCACACTATAACCAGAAGAGCTCAGTAGTATGTATTAAAGAGTAAATGGAAGACAATTTGAACACTTGTGACAATGTCTAAGGTTGCTAGATTTTTAATGCCGACTTCGATCGTTATTATGAAATGTTGATTTAATAATTTCAAACAATTGTTACTTAACAGGGGTGGCAGTAATTAAATAATTTTTCCTACAAAACTTGCCTATTTTTTAAAGAGCTTTTCAACAGCATCACTTTCAGCCTATCGTGCTTTCTAAAATTCCGGAGTTTCGAACATATAATAATTTATATTTATACTTATAGAAATTTACAGGGGTGGCAGTAATAAAAAAATTTTTCCTACAAAACTTGCTTATTTTTTAAAGATCTTTTCAACAATACCAGTTTCGACCTATCATTACATTTATAATTCCGGAGTTCTGGACATTCTGGAGCAAACTAATAGGGAAGCTGACCTTCCCGGAAAAAAAAATTATCACCATTCGATTCTTTATTAGGGCTTTTATAATACAAATTTTTGACACAATTCTCTACGACTAACCGTTTTCGAAAAAAACGACTGATACGGGTGGTCGAACTCACCCGGTATATATATATATATATATATATATGAATATATTTATGTATATATATATTTATATGTATATGTGTTAGCACGATAACTCTCGAAAGACTCAATCGATTTTAACGAAATTTGGTACACACGTTGGAATCCATCACCGCACGGAACCTATTTAAAATGGGCCCAATCGGACTATTTTAAGGGTGGGTTTTAGGGGTTGAAAAATGTTTTTGGGCCCAAAAATACTGAAAAAATTCTCAGAATTGTTTGAAAATTGGTATTTAACCTTTTGGTAAAGTTAAAAATGTGCTGCTAAAATTTTAATTAAATCGGCCCGACAGGACCGGACTTACAAATTTTATGAAAACATTAGTTTGACGATAGTGCTTTACTTACTGAAGGGTGTATTTAATTTGGTACAGAGGGTACATTGATAATAATATTGAAATTAAGAAAAAAAATATTATTTTAAGGGATGTATTAAGGGGTTACATTTTTTATTTTGTCCAAAAACAAACTTAAGTTCACGTATTAAAGCTACAAAGCCTGTATTAGCAAATACACTATATTGTCGGCAGGGTTTTGGCACTGCGACCCGAGTTTTTTAAAACATCTTTTACCTTTTTTTAAAATTTTTTAGAGTCAAGGCATTTAATGCACTCAGGTAAAACATTAAAATATCTGATTCAAATATTCATGGGACCTTCATATGCTAGTTTGGTCCTACAAAAGGGCTGTATTAAATTATCGTTATTCCGCGTAGCGTAACCATGAACACTGCTGCGTTTTGAAACTTCATTGGAGTGAATAAGAATTAAATTAAATAAGCGTTAAATATTGTACGGATTATTCTTTTTTGTACTCTAAATATATAAGTTCAATAAAAACAGTACTTGTATGCTGTGAGATATTATTTTCTCAGAATATTATTCCGAAACGAATTTATTTCTGAAACATAATTTAAAATAATTGTTTCTGTTAAATATATTAAATACCTATGTGTATTTTTAAGCGTAAAAACTAAGTATCAACTTGAATCAAGCATTTTTTCCTGTAAATATTATTTAGGTCGCCATTTTCAAATCTACCGCCGTTATTGTTTTGTTGACTGAAGAACTCGCAAAAACCGATTTTCATAGATTGAATATCTTGTAAAAATGTTCGAATCAGATGAAATTTTGCTCGCCCGTTACCATTTTAACAATCCAATTTTAAGCATTAATACCAAATATCAACTTTATCGAAGTACTTTTTCTCTGTGATGTCATCTTAACAACTTTCAGTAAATTTCAAATACTTTTTTTTGCATAGGTACCTACTGAAAAACTCACAAAAATCGATTCTTTTAATAACAAACGTCAGACTATAACCTGGGCAAAACTTTTTTTGCATGTATCTTCACCATAGTTTTTAAAAATCGATGTGTTTTGATACACATACCTGCGGCGCTAGAAGTGCGGCCCTTTGGTCCGCCGTGCCAATTTTTAGATACGCAAAACTTTTTTGTATGTATCTTAACAATAGTTTTTAAAAATCGATGTGTTTTTACACAGACCCGCCGTTTTGTCATTATTTACATATTGTGCAAGACACGTCTTCTTATATTAGTGTTCATTTACAATTTTAACACTTGTGATATATTATATAAAATCTATGTAGAAATAGACTTCGAATCAATCTGACTTTAATTGGTCGAGTTATAATAAATAAAAAAAAACACCTTCTTTTTAATTGCTCCCCTCTGGAACCAAAATTCCTACCTAGATCAATTTCTCGTCCCGAAAAATCCTCATTCTGTAAATTTCATCAAAATCGTTAGTCGTTTTTGAGAAAAAAAGGTCTAGGGAAGATTATACGTCATACTACATTTAACGTACCTACTTACCTATACTACATATTTTATATAAGTAATATAAAAATAACATACCTATTTATTAGTGTATTTGCCATATGGCACATACACTATTGGCGTCGGTCGGATGGCGGGACCTAGCGGTCGGACCAAAATTTCTCGACGTTTCATAGCCTCCTGAACATTTTGGCACCAATTTTGGAAATGTCTATTTATATATGTATACAGTGTGTCCACAGACTCATCCTCAACATGGGAATCTCCGTTGTTATGGGAGATAGAGATTTGGTTAAATGAGACAAAATATGCAGAATCTCCAGTACTACTACCCTGCGTAGTCAAACTTTCCATATTTTGCTTGGTTCGCGACCGACAGTTGAAAAACGAGATTTACCCATTTTCGTTTTTTGTTTATAACTCGCTTATTAAGTAAGTTAGAAAAAAAATATTTTTACTTTCTTAAAGCCCTTTTTTATGAAGATTTCAAATCTCTTTTCATATTTTTATTTACTTTTATAGTTTTAGAGATACTTGTATTAACTTTGTTTTTTTAAATACATGTCAAAGATGGCCATGACACCATTCGAAAGATATTTTTTTTCTCTTTAATTTGATATGAGGGTCGATAGATTTATTTTCAAAAATAACAGAGTTATACGTAAAACACTGATTTTTAATAGTAGGCTATTCTAAATTAATTGATAAAACAACAGAAGGCTTAGCAAACAGTTGAAATTCGCGTTGGCTTAGTAAACGGCTGTTTTGTTTTAGCTGTCAAAGTGTAGTTTGTTGCTAATTTGTCAGTTTACTAAGTGATTTATTAAATTTACTTTTGTTATCATGGAACCATTTTGTAACAATAAAAAATTAGATATGTTATCTTGTTACATTCTATGTCACAAAAATTCGACCAGAGCTGCAGAAATGTACTTCGATCATATCCAGAACGAAGACAACCTCATTCGTCTATTTACAGAAACTTACGAGTAAATTTAATAAACTATGGATCATTTAAAAAGCCGTTTACTAAGTCAACGCGAATAAGCGAAGAAGACAAAACTACTGTTTTACGATCAATTGTTGAAAATCGCTTATTTTTCATTGTTACAAAATGGTTCCATGATAACAAAAGTAAATTTAATAAATCACTTAGTAAACTGACAAATTAGCAACAAACTACACTTTGACAGCTAAAACAAAACAGCCGTTTACTAAGCCAACGCGAATTTCAACTGTTTGCTAAGCCCTCTGTTGTTTATCAATTAAATTAGCATAGCCTACTATTAAAAATCAGTGTTTTACGTATAACTCTGTTATTTTTGAAAATAAATCCATCAACCCTCATATCAAATTAAAGAGAAAAAAAATCTCTTTCGAATGGTGTCATGGCCATCTTTGACGTGTATTTAAAAAAACAAAGTTAATACAAGTATCTCTAAAACTATAAAAGTAAATAAAAATATGAAAAGAGATTTGAAATCTTCATAAAAAAGGGCCTTAAGAAAGTGAAAATATTTTTTTTCTAACTTACTTAATAAGCGAGTTATAAACAAAAAACGGAAATGGGTAAATCTCGTTTTTCAACTGTCGGTCGCGAACCAAGCAAAATATGGAAAGTTTGACTACGCAGGGTAGTAGTACTGGAGATTCTGCACAGTTTGTCTCATTTAACCAAATCTCTATCTCCCATAACAACGGAGATCCCCATGTTGAGGATGAGTCTGTGGACACACTGTATATATATATATATTTATATATATATATATATATGTGCGGGCTATAACTTTCGAAAGAGTTAATTGATTTTGACGAAATTTGGTAGGCACGTTGAAATCCATCACCGCACGAAGCCTATTTAAAATGGGCCCAATCGGACCATTTTAAGGGTGTTTTTTAGGGGTTGAAAAATGTTTTTGGGCCCGAAAATGCCGAAAAAATTTTCAGAATCGTTTCAAAATTGAAATTTAACCTTTTAGTAACGATTAAAATGTGCTGCCAAAATTTTAATAAAATCGGCCCGACAGGACCGGACTTACAAATTTTATGAAAACACTAGTTTGCGGATAGTGCTTTACTTACTGAAGGGTGTATTTAATTTGGTACCGAGGTTGCATTGATAAAAATATTGAAATTAAGAAAAAAAATATTATTTTAAGGGATGTATTAAGGGGTTAAATTTTTTATTTTGTTCAAAAACAAACTTAAGTTCACATAATAAAGCCACAATGCCAGTATTAGCAAATACACTATATTGTCGGCAGGGTTTTGGCACTGCGACCCGAGTTTTTTTAAATATTAGCTACAACTACTTACATAATTATGTTTAGATTTTATTGTTGTTATTTTTTTACTTTTCAAATAATTACTGATTATTTTAATAAGTTAAAGATTGACTGTCAGAGTAATTTTGACATAAATAATGAAAATTGTTTGTTTTTCCAAAGCCTACTCACAATACGACACTGTTTTATGACGTTAAAAAACTGTTTTTTAAAATAATAAAATCGATAGCAAAACGAATTTTTCCAGGGATGAGACCTAGCTAAATCGATTTTTTGCCCCCCGAAACCCCTTTTCGGTAAATTTGATCAAAATCGTTAGAGCCGTTTTCGAGAAAATATTTATATAGATACATAGAAACATATATTATACATAGAAACATAGAAACATATATACAAGATTTACTCGTTTAATAATATAGGGTGATAGGGGGATGTAACATACTGTAGCTGAGAGTTTAGACGCTAAATTATTTATATGAACTTCCATTGCAATTTGTGATCTATACAGATGCCCAGAAATGTTGCATTTTGTACTTGTGCTATTGATTTTTTATTAAGTCTAATTAGAGAATTGTATTCATATTTTTTATTTTTTGAGATAAATTTTATTATTTGTGTTTTTGAATTATTAATTAAAGTCAGTTTTATTTTAAAAAATCTAAAACCTGGCAAATTTATTCCTTATGGTACCTAGTAGGTATTTTAGAAATTTTTTGGAGATTTTTAATTATATAATTTTGGGAACAGCTACAGCTAGACAAAAAACTTTTATTTTCTGAATTGTTGAAAATTTTACGCTCAAATATTATCTATATAGTATTAATATTTTATTTGCAACTTTATTGAACGTGTTTTTTGTTTGTCGTTATTCAACTTTTTTATATAAGTAGGCACTTTTCAAATAATATATTAATAACTAGTCTGAACCCGCGACCTCGATCGCGTTATACATACAGGGTGCTGAATCGATTTGCGGGTAATAGGGATTTAACCCGTAAAATCAAACTTTTGCGATTTCCTGCTTCCCTAATTATTTTAGGAAAAATATCTTCGAATAAAAGTTTTAGAACATAAAATTCTGCATATAAATCATTAAACAAAATGAATTTTGCATGCTTTTCAACGGCAGAAATTTGATATGAAAATGTCAAAATTACCTCAAAAACAGATAGCGATAGCCATGGAATTTGAACAAAATGATTAAAAATTATTCTGCCAGCTAAAACGTCATCATTTTGATTAAGTTCCATGGCTATCGTTATCTGTTTTTGAGGTAATGTTGACATTTTCATATCAAATTTTTGCCGTTACAAAGCATGCAAAATTAATTTTGTTTAATGATTTAGATGCAGAATTTTATGTTCTAAAACTTTTATTCGAAGATATTTTTCCTAAAATAATTAGGGAAGTAGGAAATCACAAAAGTTTGGTTTTACGGGTTAAATCTCTATTACCCGCAAAGCAATTCAGCACCCTGTATATACAGGGTGTTTAAAAATGACACCGATAAACCAGGGGATGTGACTCCTAAGTTGATTTTTAGAAAAAAGTTCCCATACTCACTAGGCATGGGGTCCGAAAACACTTTGATACGGAATTGCAGCTCTCTGAAATTATTTGGATTTACTTTGTGCTTTTATTTCTACGGCAATTTGTAGTCTACCAAATTTAATTGAAATCGAAAAAAGTGTCAAAAATCGTATATATGGGAAAAATTCGATGTCTTTGAACCAGTTAGAATAATTTGAGATAGGGGCCTGAAATTTCGGCTATATCTTTTTTTATTTATTTAGAAATAAATCCATGAGAGAGCATTAATATTCGGAAATGACCATTTTAAGAACCACCCTAACTATCTACTCAGTAAAAAATATATAAAAAATTGATAGTTGCAACGGCGGTACTACTTTACGGAGGCCAGTGGAAAACTAAGTTTGAATCCTCAGGGCCGCATTGAGTAGGGTGAATTGTTTGACTGAAAGAAGTCCTCTAGGCATTGTCTTTATGTCTCTACACTTCTATATAGTTTCTGTTTATTATTTATACGGAATGATTCACGACTGTGATAGAAAAAAGTTTTTCAAGAATTTTCTCTCAACAAATAATTTTTAATGAGGTCACAATATATTTGCCATTCTGTCTGGCTCTTCCTTGTTCCCAGATTCTGTTGAAAGAATAAATTGAATTTTCAATTCATTATTATAACGAATTCGAACTAAATGACATGTCATGTAGGAAAAGGACTTGTATAAATAAATTTTTTTTTTCGACTTCAAAAAAGAGGTTATCAATTCGACGGTAATTGTATGTATGTAGTTACGTATGTAGTGTAGAGGGTGGTTCAGTTTTAAAATTGAATATTTTGGCATAATATTCTCTTCGTCGGGTGATTCTGAAAATTATAACAAGAACCCCCTCACTCGTTTCCTAAGTAAGATACGGGGTGTCAAAGTTTATATAAGTCATTTTTTATCATATCTTCCAGGGAAAAGCTACAAATTGAATAAAGTTTTGCTTGCATACCTTGTATATCAATATCAATGTATGTTAATGCTCGATCTGATATTGTTGACATAAAAATCTAACCTCATTAACTTAAAGATTTACTTTACTTACCATTCAAACCATCATTTCGTTTAACCCTTTGACTGCTCCAGACGTATATATACGATTACCTGGGTTACTGCTCCTGTCGTATATTTACGTTCGGGGTGGAAAAAATACTTACAGCGATAAACTGCTACCGTTGTATATATACGAGCAACGCCTACTAGATCATACTGGCCAATCCGGAAGTTTTTTGCGATTAATCGCAGAATTATTTTACAGCGATAAACTGCTACCGCCATATATATACGCACAACGCCTATTAGAACACCAATTGTGAACTTTATTGTGATTTTTTTCTTTTAAAGTTAATGCGTATGTACACGTGTTTTACACGTGTATACATACACTGACTGTTCTGTTTTTGATAAAAATATATGTTTTAAACAAAAAAGGCAAAAAAAAACAATTTGATATGATTTGACGGGATTTAGCTTCATTATTTTACCCCACTGATAACAACAGTGGACTGCTCCAGACGTATCTATACGGAACAGCCGAAAAAATTGCGCACACAGCATGCACTCTCGTAAAATAAATGCGCAGTGAAAAGGTTAAAGCGTTGACATCTACATTCGCTTTTAATTGCGAATAGCAAAGTGACAGCTTTTCCGAAACAACCCTTAGAACGTAGATCGTGTGAAGTCGGTTTAATTTTATTTTATAGATTCAGACAGACAAATGAACGTCATTGTCAATTACAGACCCGTCTGCATTACGTAATTTCATTTAATTTTCTGAACAGACTGTTGTTCACAATATGTAATAGTATATTGCATTACAAGGGACGAAACACAGCGTTTGAAACTAGTGTAAAGTTTACGTTCCGAGGAACGAGGACAGCAATTCACACGCGTTACAAACGCTGTGTTTCGTTCCGAGGAAATGCATATTATTTTTCACAACAACTCTATTGACAAATTGATTTGATGCACCTGCAATTTGGGCGCGCAAAAAACCCGTAAAAATATAAGATCTGTCAGATCCATATGAAATGTATGTGGGTTTAGGTATATGTCTGTCATTTTGACGTTTTCGAGTATTATATTATACGAATTGAAGTTCGCGCACTCAATCGCTCTATCTCTCAACTCTCCCTTAACAACGTTAAAAAACAGAAAAAACCGACAACTGAAAATGAAAATCCCTAGGATTAAAACTCTCAATTTCAACCCGCTAAATAAGTACCGAAAAACGAATTTTCAATAGAAGCGTTGTGAAAACGCTCATTACAAAAGGTTTCAATGTTTTAATACATTTTATTTAATTTTACCTTTTTTTATATTGATGCGTTGCGGAAAAAAACGCAATTTACAATTTAAATTTTGTTAATTAAAACGTGTTGTTTTAACTAAACTTATCTGAGAATTTTTTTCTTCGCTTCGGAATACAAACAGTATGTAAATACATTTCATGTATATGTACAATGTACATAACTAGCTGTACCCGAGGGCTCCGCCACGTGTATTTCGAACTGCTAATATCATGATAATTTATAAAATTTCCCGTAAACGACAACCCCTATATAAAGTAGGTAACAACCAAATAACAACTAAAAACGTATGTTGGAATTAACAACAAATTATAAAAAAAACACTATCGTTTTATTACAATGTCGAAAACTGTTTTTTAACAATTACAAAACGTATTATTTAATAAAAACGTATAATTATTAGTAAAATGCAGATTACTTTTTTTCTTGAAAAAACAATGGTACCAAACTAACTTCCAATGATACTTTATAGTAATATCAAATCCCGTCTGATGTCGCTAGTACTACTCAATGCACTATTTTTGCTCACTGATAATCTCCCATGAGGAATATCGTGACAATTCTAATTGGAGATAAAGACCCAGCCTATAAGGCAGATCTCCAACGTTTCATTAAAATCTGTCCAGTGCGCGGTTTTTGCGTGACGCGCTAACAGGTCCATCAGTTAACATTTTATTTTATGTAATTAGTTGTCATGTCCATCGTAACTATATATAAGAGATTAATGGGAACTTGGACCGTGGGTTGATTGAAACTCAGTTAAAGTTTTATTTTATGGATACATAGATTATATCACTAGCCTTACCCGCGTATTTGCTCGCGTTAGTGTCGACTGGAACGTTATATCAAACACTATGGAATTTTAAATACATGTAACTCTGCCCTAAAATTGGCAACAAGTGGTCGTGGTTACGATAGTCTTTCTTGTGATTGTTTAAAAGCTGTAAACTTTCTGACGGAGTAAAACACAGTACTTTTTGTAATAAGTGCATTAAAAGATCAACATTATAAATACAAACACACCGTGAATAGATATTGTAGGTTATGTCTATGCGAACTGTCAGATATAGTTTACAACCATCACGTAAGGTGGTGCCACTTTAGCTTGCTCTCACATCAAAATTATGTATAGCGCTTAAAAGAGGCCTGCACTTCACTCATTTCAAAAGATGGCGCCACCATATGAAATTTAATCCAATCTTTTTCACAACATAGCAGCTTTTATATTGAAAGTACAGTCAATGTGTGTGATCAGTAAAATTCTATAAATGCTATTCTTGGTATTTAACATGTTTGGGTTCATGTGTTGAATTTTATAAAAGTAGGAATTAAGATTGAATTTGAAATATTTTTTTCAATGAAGAGGCATTTTGAGGTATTTAATTATACCTAAATTGGAAAACAACAAATGGATATGCTGAAGTTCAAGACGAAATTGTTAATAATAACAGCAGAATGTTGAATAATAAGTTACTCATAACAGATACTGTAACAATCATTAAAAAGTGTAGCTGTTTAAGAGAGGGCGCTACTTTCATTTTGTTTACATCGGTATAAATGTCAGTTTTGAATTTCGTGTTCTGCAGTTCGTGTTTTTCAAAGGTTTTGTAATGATTAATTGTGTTTCTAGCATCGATGCGGTAAATTGTAAGCGTGGGGTGACGTTAGACGTGCATTGGCTTATTGTTCGTTCAGAGTCCTCTATATGCTAGTAGTCGAACTACTTAAAATATTTGACAGTGCCTCTAAAAGTTTTTAACGGCAAATTGTTTGCAATAAAATTGTTTCGATTGTTTCAGTCGGTACATTAGGTTCCTGCCTCGGGTAAAATTATCAACAATCATTAAGCACACTTGATGTAGGTTTCTGTACATGCTTTTTCAAATAAAGTTTGCTTTGTTGAACATTCATTTGCGTGGGAAAGACTGAAGTCGAAGGTCTTTACCTTCAGTCGATACACGTGTACAACCCACAAGTAGATCTCGGTGGCTGAGGGCTAGGGCGTACCATAAATAATAAGGAAGAACGGGGGAATGGCTTCCTGTTAAGGAAAATATCAAAGAAAAACAAAATTAAAAAATCCACCCAAATTCATGAAATGCGAACCAAAATAAAAACAACAAATACCTAACATAAATTATAGGAAACTATAGAGAGTGCGGAGTAATTGATAACTCAACAAGCGCGAAACTAGGAGTTTCGAGTTTGAATCCCGACGGTGGAATATATATAAAATTTTTCCTGTATAACATTGTAAGCTTACGAGTGTAACGACAACAATGTGTTATAGTAATTCACTAATAATTTGTTATAGTGAATTCGTATTATGGGCAAGGCGTAGGGCAGCGCGTTTCAGGGCGCCGAAAATTTAAGATGAAAGTTAAAAATAAAAAGCGCAAACTTGTCATGAAAAATTCTCGGAACCATTGTTTACGATTTAGTAATATTTGTCGCAAAATATAAAAAAATGAGTCCGATAAACAAATAGAAATCACAATATTGCAAGTCGCGCCGCGCCGAGCCGATTTGTACGAGCGAGCACGCGCTACAGGCGAACCCGCGCTGAACGAAAAAAACGAGGCTAAAAAGTTTCATTTAAAAATAGTTTTGAGATTCTTAAAAAAACCCTTTTGAAATGACACCCTATATTATTGAATACTAAGATATTTTTTGAGCTGTCTAATTTTAACCCCTTCTCCCAAATTTATAGAAAAGTATTTTTTAGGTTTTGACTTCTGGAATTTATGAGGGTTAGTAAGCTTTATAACTATGCCAAATTTCATCTTGATAAAAAGTAAAAACATGAAAATTAATGCTTATAAGTTGAAAATTTCTCAAGTTAGTAAGTTTGGACAAAAATAATTGTTTATGACATTAAATTTTCTATAGATTCTTAGACGGACATTTTTTTATTCGGTATAGAAAGTACTTGTAACGTGTGCCAAAAAAATGCAAGGCTCTATGATGATTTTCAAATTTGACTGGCTATAGCTTCTCAATTTTTAGATATCGATAAAGAACAAAAATCACGATTTAGGGCGTTGTTTGCTTAATGAACATGTGTATTTTCAATTTAAAATTCGATGAAGAACACAATAAATACAGGTATTGAAAAGGACGTTACGTTTTAACCAATAGTTACCAAGGTTAGAAAAAGCTCGTGAATTTCAAGAAGCTATCCCGCGCTTACCATTAGTACCACAGAAAAGTTGTAGGAACAAAAATTGTAGGAAATGTAATCCTCTTTAAAACATTACATAGTGAAAAAAAAAGTCGATAGTTTCTGAAATATTTCGAAACAGGTTCAGCAAAAAGTGATTTGCAAATATTCAAGAGGGGGTGGCGGGGGAAGCACAGGGGAGATAACCGGGGACTTTTGTAAAAATACATCTCTAAAGGTGTTCTAACATCTGTGAAAAATCCAGCTCTATGGGAATTAGTTGCGACGTTGGGTGATTTTTTCATTTCATTTACTGGGCTAATAGGCATGAATTAAAATTTCGTACATAATCATCTGTCACTAAGACATTTTTTCAATTAACTTTTTCAGCTAAACGTTTGAACACAATAAATAAAATCTATAAAAAGCACAGTAGGGTGCTTAGACCAACCACGGCGTAATCTCCAAGATCTAATTTTGAAATAAACGATTTTTCTTTATAAAAAGAAAGTACCTACCTACTTGTGTATACAGTGTGTTCCATAAATCTTGAGAATTTTTTTTTATAACACTATCAAAAGTGACTCCTTCTCATATAGTCTTCTTAATAAAGAAAATTGAGAGCACTGTCGTTGGAAAATTGGAACCACAACAATTTTATTATTTGACTATATAGTGGCCCGGTCCGGCTTTACCCGCAAAACATCACCTGCCGAACAGTGAAAAAAAAATTTGAAATCAGTTTTCTGAGATTACCTCCAATTTTCACCCGGGCGAAGTTTCAATTAAACATCTAAACCTTCCTCGTAAATATAGTTATCTAATCGTGAAAACCGGAACAATATCCGGTCAGTACCTAGTTACGGAGAAATTGGTCTTCTTTCTGAGATTACCACCAATTTTCACTCGGGCGAGGCCGGACCGGATAGTTATTAAAGCCTTCACGGAATACTGTAAAAGTAAAGATGGCGACGCAAATGAACTGCCAAATTTTTTTGAAAATGAAGGGAAAAGTAGGTATTTTGTAGTGGGTATGGCCATAAATACCATAAGTATAATATATCTCGTGCGTAATGGTATTATGACTCGTGTGACTGTATATATTCTCATCACTCGTCAGTAATATAGCCCATTCCATATCTAGATATACAATCTACTATTGTTCTGAATCCAACAACTTGACAAAGTAATATCTTTTGTCATTTGTGTGCCACGCCGTTTTTATTTTCCCCTGGCTTTACAATAGTTCAAAACGAAATTAATTGAAATTAATAGCAAAAATTTAGTATTTTACTAGAGCGAATTTTTGAATCTAAGTAATTTTTATATTTTTTGTCATACCCACTATAAAACATCGATTTTACAAGCGTGTATATATGCATGGAATGAGTCAATTAACAGGCAGATGTGTTGAAAGTGTTTTCAAAATACATTAGTGTTGAAAGTAAGCATAGTGATTTATATTTATTGCTACTGTGCGTGCGCACTGCAGCGACAGCTCACTGCCTACTAAAAGTTGGCGACGCAAATGAATTGTCAAATTTCTTTGAATATACTGAAAATTAAGTGAAAAGTGGTTATTATATAATGTATGACAAACAATACCATACTTATCTCGTTTTAACATACTGTCACCGACTCACTACTCGTTAGTAATTACTAATTACCACACTAGAAATACACTCTACTATACCATGTTTGGTCTAAAATAATAAGGGGAATCAATATTCAATTTACAAAGGAATTTTCTATGTTCCAAAAACAATCTTAGGTACACACTGTCAGCTTGTCTTAATTTTCTAGTACACACGTTATTCAGTATTTTATAAAAAGCGTGAAAATGGTGTTTTTACATGAAAATCAATATTTATTATTTATTTATACCAAAATGTATGTTGTAATCATTTTGAACGATGTTATCGGATAATATTTTGAAAGAAACTAATAATATTAAATTCCTCTCTAAATTTCATTCAATTAATTTAATGAAAAAAATATTTTTGTAAATCTAATCAAAATTTTACTACACTTTTTTTTATAAACGATTATAAAAAATATTAGTAATAAAAAACTTTTTAGGAACAAGCTTTTATTGAAATGTAGGTACCTATCTACTAAAAAGGAAAAAAATAATATTAAATAATTTAGTTTCATAAATATAAAAGCCAGGGTTGTAAACTCTATGCTAGTTTATTAGTGACGACCCACGCTTTTATAAACATGAACCTAAATTATTAAATATTATTTTTTCCTTTTTACTACATTTTAATAAAAGCTTAAGTCTTGAAGAAGTTTTTTTTTACTAATATTTTATTTAGTTCTTTTTAGTCTTTCAAAATTGGCTTGCAAGATATGAACTAACAAAAATAAAGTAATATACATACATATACATACATTCATACACACATACATATATGTATACTAAACAGCAAGTTAAATAAAAGCTTCTAAGATTATATATAGGTACTTACAGATACGTAGATTAGTGATAAGAGAATAATGTTTTCAAAGTCTTACCTGTAAAAAAAAATATATATGATTATGTGCACTTAATTATTGGTTTATTGACTAAAGAAAAAATGAGGAACAATAAAGAATGTGTATCGGTTTTACTAATAAGAATTTGACTTAATTGCGCCATTTTATTCTGACGTTTGGTAAAATCTGCTAGATTACGTTCGGAATTGTTTAGATGGCTCGAATTGCTCGCTTGTCACGTGGCCAAAAATCTGCTCGCTCGGCTCGATCAATCGAGCGCAAAACCGAACTTACCCTTTATGAGACTTTTCAGTTGGGCGTGAATATTAAAAGTAACTCGAAGGGGGCCGCGAACGAAAAAGTTTGCGCACCACTGATCGATATAACATGAACATCACACAATTTTAACACACACAAAAATTAACATATTTTTGAAAAATAAACATTTAAACAAGATGATAAACTTGCCAGTTCAAAAGTCCAAGAAAATCTACATCGGTATGACTTTTTTCCTATTCTAGACAATCAGTTATGTAAGTTTCGATTTGATATTATGTGAACAATTCGGTGATATTGGCAGAGGCATAAATACAAAAAACTATCATTTTAAGTAAGTTTAATTCCAACAAAAATAGTATAACAGTCCCGTCTCGTTTCGACGAAAAACAGCCGTTCTCGTCTCATATAACATATTATCAAGCGGAGAGCTGGCGACGTTTTTTCTCAAGTATCTACGTAAGGCGAAATAATTTTAAAAATACCTGTATCGTCGTGTTCTCCATTTGAGAATCTGTAAGTCTGGCAACCTTTCTCCCTTGCGTTTTAAGTGGCGGGTAGAAATTAGACAAGTAAAATATGAATCTTTCATGTATCTAATAATAATGCAACACTTTTTTTAATCTATATTAATGAGTAATAATTTAGAATACATAAAATAGCATTGCCTGCTCGATTAATCATTATTACCATGTTACACATATTTATAGTTAAAAATTTTTTTTTCATGTATCTACGTCAGGTTCGACATATTTTTTAACCGACTTCAAAAAAAAGAGGTTTCTCAATTCGGCCGTATATATTTTTTATGTGGTTATGTTTTATGTGTGTTCGCGGATAACTTCGTCGTTTATGAACCGATTTTGAAATTTTTTTTTTATTTGAAAGGATATACTTTCAGATTGGTCCCATAGAAATTTCATCAAAATCGGTTCAGTAGTTCGGCTGATTTTAATAAAAGTAAGTAACGGCGTGTGATTCTTTAAGGTAAATGTTACTTTTTGACACTAAAAAGTAAAAAATAAAAAACTTTTTAACAAAAAAAAAACCTCCTTCAAAAAGGCACTAAAAAGAGGAAAATAATGAAATTTTGAGGTCTGTGCTAATTAAAATATGAAGTCGGTTAAAAAGTATAGTATAGTGATTAATATCTTCATATTTTAATTGGCACAGACCTCAACATTTCATTATTTTCCTCTTTTTAGTGCCCTTTTGAAGGAGTTTTTTTTTTGTTAAAAAATTTTTTTTTATATAAAGGGTAATTCTAAAATGCCAGATCATAATGTTGATGCGAACACTTCGAAAAAAATTATTGAAAATCCAGTATTTCTAATAGTAAAAAATATATAACAAACTAAATTTAGATGGGTACCTACCGTCGTGGTGACGAAGTTGTTTAAAGATTACAACACTGTCTAATTTCTATCTGCCACCTAAAACGCAAGGGAGAAAGGCTGCCAGACTTACAGATTCTCAAATGGGAAACGCTTATAGAGGGATTGTTATATTATTTTGCTTTACGTCGACACTTGAGAAAATCCGTCGCTGCCTCTTAGACTATATGGGATTAGTTTGCCACCGATTTGATATTTTTCATCATATTATCACTGGCAAATTCAATAATAGTTTTGTACAGTATACTTGGACATGTAGCGTCGTAAAACTACGTAGCATGCACATAATATTCCATTCTCACGTTCTTACAAATATAAGTCGAAGGGGGGGGAGGGTCTGCAAATCGTCTTTGTCCAGGGGTGCAGAGTTCACAAATACGTAATGAGTCATAAGTATATACAAAATTCATGTCGCAGTTGAAATTTGTACATCCATAAAATATCAGCTTAAATGTATCTATCATATAGGCCATAGGGTATAAAAAAATAAACATTTAAATTTTAACATTTGATGAAGAGTACTACTTACACCCCTTAAAAACTTCGTGTTTTCAGAGGGAAATTTATGGCATACTTTTCGGCGTAAAAGGTTTAATAGCTAGTTTATCATCATAGAAATTGAGACTTTAAAACACTCCCACGTAGCCGCTGTACGACTGTAAATAAATCCAGTGGCGTCGACCTCCAAAATTTAGTAAATTTGGGAAGTAGACCCACTGGATTTATTTACAGTCATATACAGTGACTACTTGGGAATGCTTATAATAATGTATACTGATAGTGGTCGTAACTTTTACGACCGGTATCCGTATACCCATTATACAGGCCGGTGACGAGAAGCGGGCGGTAAAGTAACTTTACCGCCCGCCGGTACATAGTGGAAGAATTGCTTAAGTCGACTGTTTCTGAGATATTTCGAAAAAAGTAATAAAGGTGGTAAAATTTCGTGGTTTTTTCAAGATGGCGGATTTTCCCCCAGAGGGATTTTTTGGAAAGTTTGGGATATCAATCAGAACACTATTCTTTGGCATTTCCACCAATTTTTAGCTTGAGGTTTCAAATGTCCGGGTTCGGGCAACTTTTTGTTGTATTTGCCTGAACTAATGTTCGTGTTATAAAAAGTAAATTACTATACTTTCGAGATTGACATATTTTTTTTGCCATATCCACTACAAAATAGCTACTTTCGATGCACGTATACCCGCCTGTAATGGGTCATTTAACTGGCAAGCGTGCGGAAAGTGTTTTACTTACCGCACTAGTGAAAATGAAGTGAAAAGTAGGTATTTTGAGTGGGTATGGCCAAAAATATCATATGTAGGTATATCTCGTGCGTAATGATATTATGATTAGTGTGACTGTAAAACCTCGCTGTCGCTCATTTCACATACTGGCATCACTCGCCGTAATATAGTCCATTACACATGTGACTGCAACCCCGGGGAACGAATGTAATCAACGCTGCTGTATATAATATTAAAATTTTTCTCTTTTAT
This sequence comes from Mongoloraphidia duomilia, assembly GCA_039654895.1. Classification (NCBI taxonomy): domain Eukaryota; kingdom Metazoa; phylum Arthropoda; class Insecta; order Raphidioptera; family Raphidiidae; genus Mongoloraphidia; species Mongoloraphidia duomilia. Next base: position 33,724,267 of record CM077516.1, on the reverse strand, counting down.
ACAACGTCGGAAATAAAGTGTGGTGTTTGCATTTGACAGCAATTTCCAAGGGCCGACAGTACTTATAGGCGTCGCACATACTTTAAACGAATTTACACTAAAGCGGAAGTCATACGGAATTAAAGCGTTCGCATTAACATATTCAAAGTGAACTTTACAAGCCGTTTACACCAGTAGCGGCTCGTCACGATAAACGAAGTGGGCATTACTTATCCTTTGATTTGAGCAGCAGCACATCTATATGGTTAAAAAACCGGTCAAGTGTGAATCGGACTCACGCACTGAGGGTTCCGTACAATAATAAAAATAAGGAGTTAGGTAGGGGTAAAAAATTACCATATTTGTTTTTAAAAAATTTTTTTACTTATATTATATTTTGATCTTTTTTTCAGTATTAAATTTAATTAACGTATATTTTTAAAGTAAAAAAAATATATTAACAAAATATTTGATTAATAAAAAATAAAGTGAAAAATTCCAAAATGTTCGTCAGTTGGATTAATTGAACTCGGCTCTTCGTGGTGACATGCGAACGCGTAGCGCGTTACCACTACTCCACGTGTACCACGGCATAAACAATGATATATTTGATGCAGCTCTACGGTTAATTATTTCCGCTTCCCGTTGGAATTTAAGGACTTAAGACTTTCGTTTAGGTTTTCCTGTATAAACGATGCATGAGGCCCTATATTCCCTATTTTTTTTTTAATTTTTAGGCTCAGTAGTTTTGGAGATAAGCGTGGGGAGATCAGACAGACAGACACGAGAGTGATTCTATAAGGGTTCCATTTTTTCTTTCTGAGGTACGGAACCCTAAAAAGAAGAAGAAAAAATTCGACTGATGACCAGTCCTATACTTCCCACCTAGTAAATATTTGCAAAAAATAAACACTCTTTTTTTTATTCTTTGACTAGGCCCAAATAACCTTAGCTGTTGGTGGTCTTTAAAACACAATTTAATTTTTATTCTTTGAAAAAAGCATGGCCCTCTTTTTTGTTTGGTGATCTATTGATGGCTAGCTTAATATAGCAAAAATCATGGTTACCTTGATTTACGTACAATTTTTATTTTTTTTAGTAAAATATTTTTTTTCTCGAAAACTATACATTTTAGAGAAAAAAAATATTTACATTTTTTTCATATTATAACATCTAGAATTCATTTATATTTTTTTTTACCTATGTTAATACGTGACATTGAGGACGTTTTTTTGAATATCTCAGGATCCACTGAACCGATTTAACTCAAAATCTAATCAGATCTAAGTTAAAGGCTGATAAACACAATAGAACAATCGGCATGCCCGTATGTTGTTCCGTTCTTAAGATATCGAAGGCGAAAAATTGACCACATACACACACACACACATACACACATACACACATACACACACACATACAGACATCAGTCAGAAAATGATCTTAAACGATTGCTAGGGTCTCAAAACGTGAAAATCTGTTAAAATCTCGAAATATTGTTTTCGGACTGAATCCATTACTTCCCTACCATAGTAGAGGTGGGAAGTAAAAATTATAAGAATTGTTATTGGTAGGTACTAGACTCAGATATCTCTGGCAGTTGATGAACTTAAAATTTAAAAAAATGGCACAGATAAAACTGTAGGAATGTCTTTATTTTATATTATAATATTTTTATGTCTCGTCTATTACAATAGTAGATTGTATATTACGATGCGTAATGTGGTATATTACTGACGAGTAATGACAGTTTGTGAAACGAGCGATAGCGAGTTTTTACAGTCACACGAGTCACAATATTGAATATACCATTACGCACGAGATATATACGGTATTTTTTGCCATACCCACTTCATTTTCAGTATTTACAAAAAAAATTTGACAGTTCATATGCGTCGCCATCTTTACATTTACAGCAGGACGTGAGTATGTAATAGCAGGCGGATAGAACGAATAAACAGAAGTTGCTATGGCAACCGTTTACTTGCCGCACTATAGTGCGGTAAGTAAAACACTTTTTGCACGCCTGCCTGTTAAATGACCCAATACAGGCAGGTATACATAATTAGAAAGTAGCTATTTTGTAGTGGGTATGGTAAAAACTTTATATTTTCAGGTGTCAGCTCTGGGTTTCCATAGTAATTCAGTACTAAAAGTAATTTTGGCGTTAAAAATCGTACTAGAAACCCAGAATTAATCCGAGAAATGGTAAAAGTATATCAATTGAATTTCCAATATTTATTACAAGGCGCGACAGCTGGTGCCATTTTCATATTCGGCAGGCACTTTCAAGCATTAAATACAGAGTATCAACTTCATCGAAATATTTTTTCCTTATGATGTAATCTTAGTGACTCCTCGTAAATTTGATTTACTATTTTTTTTTTTTTTATTATATGATTTGTTGGCCTTTGTTACGTAGAACAGTTAGCCACGTCCAAACCATTTACTATTTGACCATCATTTTGAAATCTACCACCATTAATTTTTCTTGCTTTACTGAAAAACTCACAAAAACCGATTTTCAATGAAATCGGATATATCTTTAAAAAAATGTTCAATTCGAATAAAATGTTGTTGGTCCGTTGCCATTTTCACACTTGACAGCCATTTTTAAGCATTAGTAGTTAATTCCGAGTATCAACTTTATCGAAGTATTTCTTCCTATTATGATGTCATAAAATGTATTTCACGAGCCGCCATTGGTTTTACAAATCACTGCATTTTGTTGTCAGCAAATTTTGTTGAAATAACTTAGTTATGAAATAAAATTGTGATATAGTAATTGAAAATATAGCAAAGCGGAACCGCGACGGAATTGAAGCGTCTGCGCATCGTTTATAAAACATGTTGGTTGACAGAACTTCTACACAATAATAATATTATGTGGAGCGTACCGACAACTAAAGTAAGGTTATGTTTACAGAAGGTGGCAACCTACTTGAGACGTCATATTAAAAGAAACCCACGCACGTCAATTGCGCCTGTGAAAAATAAAGTGGTTATAGAAGGGGAAGCTCAGGTAATTCTGTGAAACGGACAATCTCAATTCTGTAACGATGCCGGTTCTGAATCGCATTGCATAATGTCATTTTGTAAAACTTTAAACTATTAACTAATTAAGTAATTATCTCCGGCATCCTTACTTTCAGTTTTAGATTTACAAATTAATAATAAAAAGATTTCAATACGTAGTTCACAATTATTATAACTCAAGCAAGTAACACCTTTAAATAAAAATTATGACCACCAGTCGCAGGAATTATTAAAAATATTATAAGGAATCATTATATAGCTAATCTATTTAGTAATAAATTATTTTAATTAATCAAACACGAATTTTAATCAATTAAGTCATCAAAAAATTCAACTGCGTTCACAGTTATTCATCTTCGACAGATTAAGGTTGGAAATCAAAGGTTTCAAATGGGACTTCCTAAATCGTTGCCCTTAAAAACCTTTAGAGGCGCTGTCATCGTTATAAATATATATAATTTTTTTAACTACAATTTTAACTAGTAGGATATTCTTAGGAATGTGGACGTAAATAACTATTAATTAACGTTGGTATCGTCCATGATGGATTGAATAGATGTATAAAATAGCTAGAACTTGGTCTAAAGAAATTTCGCCTGAAGAAGCGAACGGTTCGCGAAACGTCGCAATTATTAAAAAAATTTAACGTCTAATAATTTTCTTTAGTCCAAGTTCCCGCTATTTTATACATCTATAACTATTAATGTTAATTCATTCTACTACTATATATAATTATAATTTTAACAATTTAAATATTTTGAGTACTAAAACACGCTTCGTGACGCCTGACAGGTGCTTGACAGTTGTAAATATAACAGTGTATTTTCATTTCTGCTGGCTTTACTCTTATTGGCTGTTAGAATGGAAGCGTGGACATGGTCCTATGTCGACGTCATCCGAAAAATAATTTTCAAATTTATTATTTTTTAAAGCTTTTCCGAGTCTCTAAAAATTCCCAAAAAAATTTGATATCCTTAAATTCAAAAACACTAAAATACTAAAAAAATATGTGGGCCAACCCACAATGTCAATCGGTACGAGTTTCAGATGTTGCGCAAAAAGACGATTCCTCGCGTGATAACAGAAAACCAAACCATATAATTCGAGTTAATCTGCGGTGTCCAGTTGAAAGCCGTGATATTACATTTTAGTTGAAGCTTTCGTATTGTTTGCATGATATCATGAAAGTCGTTTGAAAGCGACACTGGACAAACATGCGCCTCCGTAGAATTGAATTACTAAAAGCTCTCTCTGAATCATCTATTGACACATTTGACTTTCCGTGAATCTGTTAAGTTTCAATAAAAGCTCTATAATACTGAAGATATGCCGCGTCAAACGCTACATAGACGACTCATCTAATATCGTTTTAAAATACTAATGCTGGGTTTATCGTACAATTTTATTTTTTTTTAATCACGCTTTTAAATGACGGTTGCAATGGCAACGATCAACATGTTGCCAAAATGAAAACGCAGCAACCAATGAACACGTATAGCAATCAAAATTTAACACCGTGATTAAAAAAACAGACTGTTAAAATTATACGATAAATCCAGCATAATTAGTGTTTCATATCGTTCTTCATCTCACTTAAAGACATAACTGACAAAAATTGAAAAAGTGACATACGCCACCGACCAACCGCCCTTAAGCCTGACATTTTTCTCACAAAGTGGTGTAATTGTGGTGTAAATGGCAGATACGTCTTTACGTAAGATGAGGGACGATTTAATTGCTGAGTAGTGTTGCTAACTTTTCGCTCTAAATTCAGGGATATTTAGAGAACCTAGAGGATTTGACAGGGGATTTTGTTGAGGTTGTTATTTCAGAACTTATATATTTAAATGTTCAGTAGCCATTACGATTCACAGCTAAATTGCAGTGACATTTCGATATTCAATTTTATCACTTTTCATTACTTTACATATCCCAGTTTATTTATTTCATTCTTTGACACATTTACAAAGTCATGGTGCAACTAAATTAACAAGCCGTGAGGCGGGTCGTTTATTGGGACTAAAGTTACTTTTAATTGGGACTCTACAAGTACGACCCCTTGAGGCCCACACAACGAACTTCCCAGTTTGATAAATATTGAATACTTATTAATAATTAAAATAATTCAAACATAATTATTACTTATTTATTTTTAACAATAAATTAAAAAAACGGCTGGACCGATTTTTATAAAATGTATGTCGGATCATAGTGACGTTAACATGTTTTGATAGACATCTCAACGGAGTTGATAACGTTTTTTGGGGCGAGATTTCGTATAAAGTCTACTTTTTTGCAGTCGTTTTGTTTAAACAAAAAAAAAAACGGCTTGATCGATTTTGATAAAATTTCTTTCGGATTTTGTTCCTGTCAATATGCTTCTATTTGCACCCTAACAAAGTCGATATCATTTTTTATTCGCGAGATTTCGCGTATTATCCACTTTTTGCAGTCTTTTTCTTTAAACAAAAAAAAACGGTTGGGCCGATTTTAATAAAATTTCTTTAGGATCAAAATGACGTTAACACGCCTCGATTGACAGCCTTACGAAGTCGATATAATTTTTATTCGCGAGATATTGTGTAAAATCTACTTTTTTGGAGTCTATTTGGTTTAGAAAAAAGAACGGCTGGGCCGATTTTGAAAAAACTCTTTCAGATCATATTGACGTTAATACGCGTCGATTGACACCTTAACGTAGTCGATATCATTTTTCATTCTCGAGATTTCGTCTTAGAAAGAAATGAGCACATACGTACGTACGTGTACACACACACACAGACATCTTTTCAAAAATAGTGTAAAAATAGTGTAGTGACCTTGAAACATAAAAGTTTGTTAAAAATTTTGATTTCGATTTTCGGATCCATTACAATAACTTCCCAATGTACTGGGAAATTAACATCAAGCTTAAATAAATAAATGTGTCGATTGTTTACCTACCCCTACCTAACTCATTTTTTTTATTATTGTACAGAACCCTCGACGCGCGAGTCTGACTCGCAATTTGCTGGTATTTATAGATGCAAGAACAGTCTACTACACAAAATTTCACATTTCTATGTAACTTCATGTTTACATAATGTTTAATTAATGATTAAAATAAATCTATCGAACTATTATTAATAAATTCTTTGAAATAATTTGATTGGAAAAACTTCGAATTTGATGATCGCATTATATTAGTGACACATCATTTTCATGCCATGCACCTAAAACTATGAAAATTATTACGTGTCCTTATGATTTCCAGCAATAATTTAACGATTTAATCTACTCTTACAGCCAATGAGTTCATGAGTCAGTGAGTGTGTCATTTAGTCTACTAATGCGTTTTTAAAGGTACAGTGGAGTACCTCTATTCCGAACAAATTGGGGACTAGCCCTGTTCAAATTAGCCGAATAACTGCAATAACGCAGAAGCAAACAGTAAACATGTCTGGTTTATGGAATGAATGTATATTCGCTTGTGAGCAGATGCATAGAGGATATTTCAGAGTTTCACTTAAACGTTTTAAGTGAAACTCTGAAATATAACGAGCGGCTATTATAGTTAGATATATAATTTTGAAGGGTTATGTATAGGTATGTGTATTGGTCATTTTAATATTATGTAGAACTTTACCAGTTTTACCCTTTAACCTTTAAAAATGGAAATTCAATACCAATATTGTGTTTATTACATAACATAAACATCCTTAATAAAACAAATTTAATGAAAAAATAACACATTTGGAGTTTATATTTATCTATATGATAAAAGTTAATTGAATTTAAAAATAAAAATATGGTGTATTTAACAGAAAATGAATATTATTTTCGTATTTTGTTTAGAACTGGTTTTAAAAACAGACGTCAATAAAAAATGTTATTACAACTTTTGTAAAAATCATTAAATATTTCGCATTTTTTTACAATTTAACTTTTATTTAGTTTTTATATACCAGAGTGGCAGTTAAGATTTTTTTACATTTTTATCATTATCAATACTAATATACAAGCTGCGGCAAAAGTCAGTTAACGCTGTCCGACAAAATATGATATGCAAATCGATGTCTTTTTGCCGAATCCTGTATATAAAGAGGAACTTTTTGTATGGCGCGGATATTCTCAAGAACTAATGATTCGATTTGAAAAATTATTCCACTGTTTAAAAACCACTTTCTTGAAGAGACACAATAATAGATAAAAAAGAAACGGCCAAGTGAGTGTCGAGCCACACAAAGAGTAGGGTTCCGTACTATGTAAGTTATGCTAAACCTACAATTTTGATAAAATAAATAAAATAAAAACTTATTTATAATCTACTCAAAAGGCCCTTTTCAACGATACCCCACAAGAATAGGTACAAAAAAAATTTGTTTGCCCCCCGTTTGCATGTAAGCAGGGCCGGCGCGAGCCTATTTGGCGCCCTGGGCAAACAATTTCTTTGCACCCTTCCCCCCCTACAATTTCGTTTCAATAAAACGTGTACACAATTTCCTATCATTAATATTAAAAAAAATTCCACAAGGTTTTACGTAAATTGTTTTTTATTTATCTTTTTCAGTTCTTATAACATTCGAAGCCTTATTCCAAGTATTGCACCGATGTTTGAGAAAAAAATGTCCATTTAATTGCTTCAGAAATGAATTCTGCGAGCTTTTTTCTCTGCAAAACTTCTTATCATTTTTTTGTGGGTCATCAGTGCCGCCCCTATTTCGATGGCGCCCTGGGCGGCTGCCCAGTTTGCCCGCCTCAAAAACCGGCCCTACATGTAAGTTTACACTAGTGGCGGCCTAGTGTAATAAACCAGCTGAAAACGCTAGATTAGTTGACACACTGATGAGTAATAATTTACATTGATATAGTAATACTTTTCTAGCCAATTGACATACACCGCATTTACTACACTCATACCAAAGTGACTAATTTTATTCGAGGGATTTACGTACGTTGTATACAAATTACAAACGAATGTAACGCGATACTAAAATTCAACAATAGACGCTACATTGAATCTAAAACCTTCACAGTTTACAATTACATTAATCTTGATGTGCCGCTAAACGGAGTCGAAATTCTCTATTGTCATGAATAATGCAAAAAAAACGTCAGCCGCATTGTAAACAAAATGGTGGTTTTGTTATCACATGTATTGTAGCATTTAAATAAATAGGTCATTACCTATGTGAACTTTTTGTTTTTTGGAAAAAATAACCCTTTAATATATCCCTTAAAATTATTACTTTTCTTTTAGTTTCTATATTCGGGATGGATTTTATCAATCCAACATCTGCATCAAATTATATGCGCACCCTTCACTATCCATAACCTACTGTCAGCGTCATAGTTAGGACCTGGCAACCGAGACCCGCGCCAGGGGCGCTAACCCAGCGATGCGAATATAATTATTTTCAAGAAAAGAGCGCGAAATCTAAATCTTGCCAGGGGCTCCAATGATCCTAGCTGCCTAGTGCCTACCGTTGTCATAAATTTTGTAAGTCCAACTTTGTTTAAATTTTAAGAGTCCATATTAAGACAAACACTAAAAAATAAATCATTTAAATCGGTTAATTTTTGCAGAAGTTCTTGTAAACGAAAGAAAATTCTACAATAATATATATAGCCTATGTTATACTTGAGAAGAAGCAAGCTTTTAAACAGTGGAAGAATTTTTCAAATCAGTTCAGTAGTCCCTAAAATTACTGGAGATAAATAAACAAACAAACTTTTCCTCTTTATAATATCAGTGTAGATTACAGATTGTATTTAATTTTTTGAATAATGCCACCTTAAAAAAGGCATTTTACCGGAAATATCGATTTCAATCAAACGATTGGAAGTAAATAAACAAGAGCATCTGTTTCATTGGTCGATTAAGTGTGAAATTAAAAATCACTTGAAAGGTTGTTGAGCACGGAACAAGTGGAGTACTCAAATTACAGTTTTTATATTGATTAGTATCAATAACAATATCACTCCAGCGCTTAACAAGAATCAGTGATGTAGCTAGAAGAATGCAAATAGTAACCTTGCAATGTAATTTTTATTGATGAAAAATATAATTGGTTAACTAGATATTAAGCTGTCAAGGGATTTAATTGTATAGGTATAATAATATTACTAAAAAAACTTTTTAAAGACAAGCTTTTACTGAAATGTACCTACTAAAAACGAAAAAATAATTTTTAATAATTTAGATTAATAATTATAAAAGCGTGGGTTGTAAACTCTATGATAGTTTATTAATCACGACCCACGCTTTTATAATTATTGTTTCCTTTTTAGTACATTTCATTAAAAACTTGTTTTTAAAAAGTTTTTTTACAAATAATTTATTTTTTAAATTTTTAGTTACGTCTTAACCTATGCATTTCTGATAATGCATCAATATTTACAAAAACTCCATAAAGTGTCACTAGTCCCCCGCGAAATCAACGGTACGATTATATAAAATATATATTCATGACGACGAATACAATTATTTTTGTAACACATATTTGAAATGCACATTTCGCGCCTCTAGTCGGCTGCTTAAAATAATATATATCGCACGCGTACAATAATGCAATATTTTATGTGATACGGCATAGCTAGGCGTACGTAAAATGTAGACAGGGACGTCAACGTACAACAAAGCAATATTTTATTCCATATGGGTAACGAAGTAAATAAATATTGTATCAAGGCCAATAATTTTAGTATATGTAGTGCTGTCAGTGAATTTACGGTGTTTGACAATTCAATAAAGCTCTAAAGTTGAATGTACATTTCAATAATATGTGTTACAAAAAATAATGTAAGTATACATCTCGTACAATTAAGTATAGGACGCGAGGGGTGAGTTTGGCACGCGAGCCGTAGGCGAGAGTGCCAATACACCGAGCGTCTTATACTTAATTGTACTTGATGTATAAACTACTATTGTGTTTAATGGTATTCACGTGTTCTGTCTGTACCCGCGATACAGACATACCCATTTTTTTGTTTGGTACTACACCTTTTAGAATCATTTTGTATAATTCAAAGCACTATAGTTATTGTTACAAGTGGGGTGTTTGGGGGCGGAAAATAATGACACTTATGCACGTACAGTCAATATATCGGTAATTATTATCGCAACCGCAAATTGCGGTTTGTACCGGTAATACAGTTGTCGCTGTTATCACCATTACACTATAACGGGTATCATGAAGGTCGATATTTTCAAAATTAATTGCATTTTAATTGGCTCACTGTGTGCAGTGCACATTTTTAACTGCTAGGGTTATCACACTAATATGTAAAACTGTAAAGAGACTTTTGTCTGTTATTTCGTTGTCATGCCGATTTTTCGAGTATATTAAATTTAGACAGCAGAACGTGTTAGCAGAATTTTTGTCTGTCTGTTTGTACCTCGGTTTGTACCGTCAGTATTACTTGAACACGGCCTTGTTTCAACTTCATAACCCCAGGAGGGACATTAATTGGGATGTTATCGCAATTGCATTCCAATGTTCTTTGGGAATTAGCGCTCCCAGGGACCCGAGCTCGTACCAGTCGGTTTGTGTATACCGGCTGGCGGATTTTAATACACAAATATGTTATTTGTTGTGTTGAAGACGCTAATGACCTGAGTTGTCGACGCGTCTATAATCTACAATACATACATACATACATACATTCAACTTCATATAATACCGTCTGATGTTGAATCAAGGTTTGAAATGCTATAAGGGCCAGACGGACAATCATAGGCTGTTTGGGCTGTTTAGACTAGCTACCCGTGACAAAACAAACAACAGTACTGAACGCAACGCGAGCGTCGCGTCTTGCTAGCCGGCACGGGTGCCCGCGCAAACAGACAAGACGTCTCGCTCTCACGTTCCATTAATTATTGAGAATCTTAGATCATTCATACATATAAGCATAAATGATCTAAGTTGGGACTTTGCATTTTTGCAACTTGAATCACTTGTCCATACGTACACAAAATGTAAAGAATCAGAATAAAGATCAGGTACTCTCCCCGTACCCCCCCACCTGAATCCACCCTTGATGTCCAGGTTAGTTGAATCATTCTGTATGTAGACATATTTACAATAATAGCATGCGCGTGTGTGTATTAAGTTTTTATGTAAACGGATTTATCTAGTTGTGGTGGAATTAAACACGATTGTTGTAGTTTTTTTATACAGAATGAGTCAAACGTTGTTACCACTTATATGGAATTAGTTAAAATTTATAAAATGTTGTTTTACTGATATATAAATTGGTAACATATGTTTTGACTCATCCTGGATTATAGTCGACACTATCGTTTCGTAAAAATTCAGTATAAAGAACATGTAAATTCTATGACGAAATTAAATTATAAACGCTGAGCAACTAAGGTCATAGACAGTGTTTATCAATATAGCTACCTATTTATCTTTTTTAAAATTGACATAAGCGCCATTTACGCTATTTTAGCAAAAGTTTACTTAAGAGGTTTTGCCTGGAGGCCCCTGCGATATGTGCATTTGCACAAAACGTAGATACAGACATATTAGCCCGATTTTTGAGTGCAGAAACAAATTAAACCAGGAACATTATTATATACAAAGCGTCCTTTTATGAATACATAATAGTTATACACCTACCTATTCTAGTTGTTTCTTGATCCATAGGAACCTATAATTAATTATTTTTTGTCTGTATGATATACTAGCTCAAATAGCCACATTTGGCCATAGCTTATGTACTATCATGTGCATATCCTTTATAGACTAAGAGCTGATAACACTTTTTTTATGTCTTTATATAAGACTTGGAACTTTTTTTAAAAGATGACTTTTATATATCTCTACAAGGGGTAAATAGTCTGTCATTCCAAACCCGGAGCAAAACCACCCCATATTTTTTTTTGTTCACTCTTGCGAAAAAAATACTTATGTGTGTTTCTAAGACTTCAAATTTGGACAGCTTTTTCTTTTATCATTAGTAAAGTCTAGAAAAAAACTGACAGGCTGTTTGGACGGGGCTAACTCCCTGATAGACAAGCCCCGTCCAAACAGTTTGCGGAGTAAGACGTTGTGACGTCAAATAAGGTTAAATATCACTGCATGTTTGGTGTGGATAAAAAATGTTAAATTTGCGTTTTCTTCCGTTAATTCAATGAAAGTCTACTGCATGTTCACTGCATTTTCCAAACGTTCAGTACAATTTATTCGACGGAATATCTAGTTTCAGTTACCCGTAATGTATTTATATATTGATTTTTTGTTCATCGACATTGTATAACTTGAACTGTTTCCAAGATTTCTTAGATAAGAAATTTGTACTATTAACCGACCTGTTTTACGTGCCAGTAGATTAATATTAAAATTGGAAGAGGCCAAGCGAGATCGTTTTAGTATCTTCATGGGTTCTACCAACATCAAAGGCCCTTTATTTGACCTTCAGCACGCATACATAATAAATATGCAGTCGGAGGCATCAGATATTTCTGTTCAACTTGTTACTATATATGTATGCTCCCGACTGCATGTTATCATTTGATCTTGTTTCCATCTTTTAAGTTCGGATTTTTTATTTTTTTTTAATTTGAATGTTTATTTACGTCTTTTTAGTGTCATTTGATATTGTATTACCTAAAATGACATTTAGCCTCCGCCGTGTTCAATTTTCCGTGACGTCATATACCCTATATCACTCTCGGAATTAAGACGAATCTAATGACACCTCATTTATGAAAATTCATCCAGCCATTTCAATGCTACGGGGGAATAAAGAATCCCACATACATACTTACATACTTACATGCTACATAGATAGTGCAAAAAAAAATAACCCTTCCTTTACTGTCGCGCAGTCGGGTAAGGGAAATTATTGAAAGTTTTCTCGCATTTATTCGATCGTGTTAATTCGAATGTGTAAATCGAGGGTTACATAGCCTACGAACCCGTGACCTTTTTTCATAATATAATAGTACATTGCATTACAAGGGACGAAACACAGCGTTTGCAACTAGTGTGAAGTTTGCTACCCGAGGAACGAGGGCAGCAATTCACACGCGTTGCAAACGCTGTACGTTCGTTCGGAGTAAATGCATATTATTTTCCACAACAACTTTATTGACAATTCGATTTGAGGTACCTGCAATATGGGCGCGCAAAAAAGCCGCAAAAATATCAGCTGTCAGATCCATGTGAAATTTATGCGGGGTTATTTCTGTCATTTTGAAGTTTTTGAGTATTATAAGTATACGAATTGAAGCTAGCTCGACTCAATCCCTCAATCTCTCTCTTAACAAGTTAAAAACTGAGAAAATCGACAACTGAACATTTTCATCTCTAGAGTTGAAACTCTCAGCTAAACAGGTACCGAAAATCGAATTTTCAATAGCGGCGTTGTGAAAAATAAACATTATGGATAAATCTCAACAGAGAAAATTTTACTTTCATCCTGTAATCCCGTGGTAATTTTACTGTATGACAGAAAAATCTTTCTTTCAAATAAGATTGTTTTAACGTTACAGTATATCTTTTATAAAAATACTTTTCAGTCAGTTCGCAATTTAAAAAATTTTGGAGGATACAAGTAATTCAAGAATTACAAGGCGCGATATTCATGTAGATACTGTGTGTAAACGGTTTTATCGAACATAGGGAAAATAACACTGAGAAGATTTATAATTTTGTAGTAGGCTATGAGCCATAAGACCTAATATAAATATGTATTGGATTACATAGAAAAACTAGTAGGTACAGTGAATTTTTTAAACAATTTTCCATAGCAACGGTTAACTATTAAGCGTTACTCGGAACCGGCTAAATAAAAAAGTCATGATGTGTCGTAAGACACCCGACAGAAGCTATGCTTCTTACGAATTGTATATAAAACCGAATTTATCAAAGATATAAATAATACAATTAAAAAGTTATTATTTGATCGCCATTTTGAAATCTGACGCCATTTTAATTTTTTGTGTCTTATTAAATTCTCAAATATCAATTTTCAAAAGGATCGGATAATTTCTACAAAGAAATATATACCTATTATAAAGATCTTTTTTACTTGATTTAATGTTATCGTAGATACTTATATAAAATTAATAATAAATAAATAAAACACAGCAAAAATTGATTTAATCAAGATGAGTCTAAAATAGGTCTGATCACAACGAAATTATAATTTTGAATTACTTGTTTGTTTCAAAAGCGTAGCTAACAGAAACTGCCAAACAAAACAATGTTGTGTCGACAATGTAGAGTATTATGTTGACTCAAAAAGACACAACATAATGACCGCCATTTTTAAATATGACATCATTTTACTTTTTTGCGTCCTATAAAACTCGCAAATATTAATTTTCAAAAAGATCGGATAATTTTTCAAAAAAGTTCATACGGGCGCCATTTTGAAATCTGAAGTAATTTTTTGTGTCCTGTAAAACTCTCAAATATCAATTTTCAAAAGGATCGGATAATTTTAGCAAAAAAGTACCTACATATGGCCGCCATTTTAAAATATGACGTCATTTTATTTTTTTTGTGTCCTATGAGACTCCAAATACCGATTTTCAAAAAGATCGGATCATTTTTGCAAAAAAGTAAATATGGCCGCCATTTTGAAATCTGACGTCATTTTATTTTTTTGTGTTCTATAAAATTCTCAAATATCAATTTTCAAAAGTATCGGATAATTTTTACAGAAAAGTGCATACGGCCGCCATTTTTAAATCTTACATCATTTTATTTTTTTGTCTCCTATGAAACTTTCAAATATCAATTTTCAAAAGGAACGGATAATTTTTACAAAAAAGTACATACGGCCGCCATTTTAAAATCTGACATCATTTTATTTTTTTGTGTCCTATGAAACTTTCAAATACCGATTTTCAAAAGGATCGGATAATTTTTACAAAAAAGTATATATGGCCGCCATTTTGAAATCTGACGTCATTTTATTTTTTTGTGACCTATGAAACTCTCAAATATCAATTTTCAAAAGAATCGGATAATTTTTACAAAAATGTACATACGGCCGCCATTTTGAAATCCGACGTCATTTTATTTTTTTGTGTCTTATGAAACTCTCAAATATCAATTTTCAAAAGGATCGGATAATTTTTACAAAGGAGTACTACATATTTCCGCCATTTTGAAATATGACGTCATTTTATTTTTTTGTGTCCTATAAAACTCGCATATATCAATTTACAAAGGGATCGGATAATTTTTACAAAAAAGTACATATTATGGCCGCCATTTTCAAATCTGACGCCATTTTATTTTTTGTGTCCTATAAAACTCTCAAATATCAATATTCAAAAGAATCGGATAATTTAAAAAAAAAGTGCATATGGCCGCCATTTTGAAATCTGACGTCATTTTATTTTTTTGTGTTATATGAAACTCTCAAATATCAATTTTCAAAAGGATCGGATAATTTTTACAGAAAAGTACATACGGCCGCCATTTTTAAATCTTACATCATTTTATTTTTTTATGTCCTATGAAACTTTCAAATACCGAAAAGGATCGGATAATTTTTACAAAAAAGTATATATAGCCGCCACTTTGAAATCTGACGTCATTTTATTTTTTTGTGCAGCCTATGAAACTCTCAAATATCAATTTTCAAAATGATCGGATAATTTTTACAAAAAAATACATACGGCCGCCATTTTGAAATCTGACGTCATTTTATTTTTTTGTGTCCTATAAAACTTTCAAATACCGATTTTCATAAGGATCGGATAATTTTTACAAAAAAGTACATTTGGCCGCCATTTTTAAATCTGACGTCATTTTATTTTTTTGTGTTCTATGAAACTCTCAAATATCAATTTTCAAAAGGATCGGATAATTTTTACAAAAATGTACATACGGCCGCCATTTTGAAATCTGACGTCATTTTATTTTTTTGTGTCTTATGAAACTCTCAAATATCAATTTTCAAAAGGATCGTATAATTTTTAGAAAGGAGTTCTACATATTTCCGCCATTTTGAAATCTGACGTCATTTTATTTTTTTGTGTCCTATAAAACTCGCAAATATGAATTTTCAAAAGGATCGGATAATTTTTACAAAAAAGTATATATAATGGCCGCTATTTTGAAATCTGACGTCATTTCATTTTTTTGTGTTCTATGAAACTCTCAAATATCAATTTTCAAAAGGATCTGATAATTCTTACAAAAAAGTACATATGGCCGCCATTTTGAAATCTGACACCATTTAATTTTTTTGTGTCCTATAAAACTCTCAAATATTAATTTTCAAAAGATTCGGATAATGTTTACGAAAAAGTACATATGGACGCCATTTTGAAATCTGACGCCATTTTATTTTTTTGTGTTCTATAAAACTCTCAAATATTAATTTTCAAAAGGATCGGATAATTTTTACAAAAGTGACGTTACACTACTTCGTGACGTGACTTTTCAATTGTTTAGTGTGCTTTATTTCCTTAGTCTGATTTTATTACATTTATCCGAAACGTTACCGGAGAAAGACCTTTTGCCTGTGAAAATTCAAAAGTACGATTTGCACCCGGACGAAAGCCGGGCCGGTCAGCTAGTTACCATAATAATGTATTGTCACCGGAGCTACACATGTGTGCAAAATTTCAACTCAATCGGATCACGGGAAGTGGGTGAAAATTTAAAAGTACGAATTACACTCGGACGAAAGCCGGGCCGGTCAGCTAGTTACCATAATATTGTATTGTCACCGGAGCTACACATGTGTGCAAAATTTCAACTCAATCGGATCACGGGAAGTGGGTGAAAATTCAAAAGTACGATTTACACCCGGACGAAAGCCGGGCCGGTCAGCTAGTTACCATAATATTGTATTGTCACCGGAGCTACACATGTGTGCAAAATTTCAACTCAATCGGATCACGGGAAGTGGGTGAAAATTCAAAAGTACGATTTACACCCGGACGAAAGCCGGGCCGGTCAGCTAGTTACCATAGTATTGTATTGTCACCGGAGCTACACATGTGTGCAAAATTTCAACTCAATCGGATCACGGGAAGTGGGTGAAAATTCAAAAGTACGATTTACACCCGGACGAAAGCCGGGGTATGAACGTCGAGAAATTTTGGTCCGATCCGATCGACGTCAATAAATTAGTTACACGTCATTTTAACTCAGTAGGCCAGGGTTTTTAAACTTAAATTCAAACATCAGCAGTCAAAAAATTGAATAACTATATTTAAATAATGCAATATAAGACAGAGCATACGTTATCTTCCAATATCCATATCACACTGTGCAACAGACAAGGACAACCGAAACAAGTTCGCGATTTATTAGATAAAGTCGCATTTATTTCGTTTAATAATCATATAAATCTGTATAAAAAAACAGTTTTGACACAATATTATACATGAAATCTATCTAAAATTTTCTGCTCTTTCGTTTAAGACAGGTTTCGAATCGATCTGACTTAAATTGAGCAAACTATAAGCAAAAAACACCGTTTTTTCTAATTTGCTCCCCTCTGGGGCCAAAATTCAAAAATCGGGCGACGTTAGGATCAAATAGACCCCGAGAGGAATTGAACAAAAAAAAGTTTTTTAAAATCGGTTAACCCGTTTGGGCTGTACGACTGATACAAAAAATCCGTTACAGATTCACAGATTCACAGATTCACAGATTCACAGACGTACAGACAAAGCGAGTGTATATAGGCGCTTCTAGCTTCGCTAAGATCGCGCCTAAAAAATCAAAAGTAGATACTCGTAACTTTTCCTTTGATATCAACATTTATAAAAGAAACTTTGCCTATATCAAAAAGTATATTTTTCAATTGCTCAAATAAAATGCTGTCAAAACCACAAAATATGCGGTTATTATTATAATATTTTTATACAAGTGGTTTTATATTGCGTTGAAGATTTATATAAAGCCATATATAACAATATATAACGTCTGCAGTGTCGGCGAATGATCAGGACTTATGCTAGATTTCACAAAGCGTCGCTAGTAAATCTTTGGTTACAATGACCTTAAGCTAGTTTTAAACTGAAACAATTTGGTGCGCGTGATTTACCGACGACGTAAAAAAAAATTAACTAATGGATTACTTCATCAATATCTCTTATAAAAGTCTCCTTTTTTAGGATTCCGTACCTCTAGGGCCCGCGCATACATACAACTTTTAATCGCACAACTGTTTAGTTATTGAAAGCAGATGGGACTGCGCATAGATTTAACACGATAGTTGTTCGACTAAAAAATCATAAAACCACATCGATCGCCTTTTGACTAAACTATCGAATAACTATCATCGGTAGCTTTATGTCTACAGCTGTGTATTGACGCTGGCATTCGACTAAAGAGTTGTTCGGCGACCCATTAGTTTAATAGTGAAATTATGGCACAACTGATTGTATGCGTGCCTCTAACAACTAAATAGTTGTGAAATCGCGACATGTACACAACTCGACTAAACTGTTTAGTAGTGAAGCAATTGTATGTATGCGCTCGGCCTTCCTGTTACCCTGCCTACGATGTCTGTCTGTCTGTCCGTCCGTTCGTCTGTCACAAGGCTCTATCTCACAAACGGTAAGAGATAGCTAGTTGGAATTGTTGTTGTGGCATGAATCCCTTGCAAATCCCTGGCAAATAATAATTATATATAAATAAATAATCAAATAATTTTAATAATGTAATGTTTTTTAAGCTGACATCGTACACAAAACTGTATTATATTGGAATCAAACCATATAACTAGTGGCGTCATCGTACGCGATGATTATAAACTATATTATTTATAACTGTGAACCGTGAGGTTCGAGCTTACGCTGTGCTTTTTAACATATAGACACAGCTTATACTAATTAAATTGTTTTAACGGTATACGGAACCCTCGTGGCGCGAGTTATACTCGCACTTGACCGATTTTTGTCTGTCTGTCTCAGTGTTGCCAAACGTCCCGATTTTCTAACTAAAATTGAATGCCCCGCGTAGAACAGCTAATTTCATAATTTATCACATTATTATTATAGTTCAGTTGTTCAAGTCAACAGGGAAAACTCATGTGCTGAATTTTATCAACACACAATCTGTACCCGCGGCTCCACTTACGTGCATTTCGAACTTATGCTGTTATTTTTTATATAATATTAGGAAAATTTATAACATTTATAACGACAACCCCTGTAAAGTACGTAACAACCAAATAACACTAAAAACGTAATATGTTCGAATTTAACATTACAAATTATTGAACAAAACACACAATGTTAAAAATTGTTAGTTAGCATTTACAAAAACGTATAATTTAATAATTCAACACTAATTAACGTTTTTTATGAAACAAATTATTAGTAAAATAATTATATGCACAACAATATTCACAGTTTTATAGTAATATCAAATTCCGTCTGATGTACTACTCAATTCAATATTTTCGCTCACTGCTAATCCCCCATGGGGAATATCGTGACAATTCTAATTGGAGATAAAGACCCAGCCTATAATAAGGTATAGATCTGCAAAGTTTCATTAAAATCTGTTCAGTAGTTTTTGTGTGATGCGCTAACAACCCGTACAATAGTTATCATTTTATTGTATGTATAGATTAAGGATCAGCAAAAAAAAACTCTCCAGGGAGTAAAATATTCATGAGCCGAGTGCAGAAATGTAGACAAGTTCCTCGAAAAATAAATACCTAGGTACTTATTTAATATTATTATTTTCATATTATTATATAAATAA
This sequence comes from Mongoloraphidia duomilia, assembly GCA_039654895.1. Classification (NCBI taxonomy): domain Eukaryota; kingdom Metazoa; phylum Arthropoda; class Insecta; order Raphidioptera; family Raphidiidae; genus Mongoloraphidia; species Mongoloraphidia duomilia. Next base: position 33,704,573 of record CM077516.1, on the reverse strand, counting down.
TATCCAAACATGAAATATTTATTCTTAATTTCTAGTCCCATATTTTACGTCAAAATCACGACATTTTTTATTTCATACGCTGAAAATCCTGATTTGGTAACATTGGCCTGTCTGTATGTTCACAACTAATTTCAAAACAGCTACATCGATATAAATTTTGTTTTCACGGTTGTAGAGATTATAGAAGATTATTCTGGTGTGCCTAAAGCCAAATGACAAGGAACATGGGCAACGCCAGACAATCATTAGTGTTAGCTACAAGCTATACACACTAGCGACATTTTAGCTTAGCATTCAGCCGCTACATTTTGAGATTGGTCATTTTAAAAAATGAATTTATGCTGTCATAGGAGTCACGGAGAGAGTCAATTTTTTTATCCTACAGAGTTCGGTTCAAAATTCGTCTAAAACTAAAAAAATTAACTCTAGATTTTTGCTTGAACATAAATATGCAAATTTATGAATAAAGATACCATCTCTCAATGTGATAAAACAACATTATTGGCGTCCGACAAAAAATAAAAGACGCGCCGCGCCTGCCCAACAGTTTTTTAAAATGACGCCATAAATAATATACGATAAAAAATGCATTTCTCAAGAAATATTTGTCTCTTTTATGTTATAATCATTTGCTTAAAAACCTTCAATATTTCATTTAGACCACACCAAAGGTTTTTTGTTTAAGGTTGGTATTACACTATCAAAGATTTGACAAAGAAATTTTGTAAAACAATTCTGATAAAATATTACAATTTATTTTGTTAATGAAAATCGGATATTAATAATATTTTATAATGCATTTTAATGATAATAATACTGTTTAATTAATGTTCACACGATCAAATCATCAAAGCATTCGCAACTATATCAAGTTTTTTTTTAAAGGTAGGTATCATATATCACTTGGGGGTGGCTCCACCATATAAGGTATCTGGCGGTACCTATCTGCTATCATCAAATATCAAAGCTGGGTCTAAACGACATCACAAAATATCCATGAGCAGAGTTGGGATTCGAACTCATGACAGTCTGATCCAAAGGCCTACACCACACTGTCCTCAAATGCTTAAGTTAGCATTACTTTTAAGGAACACCCATCGAGTGACATTAACGTAAACTTACAATGAAACACTATAATTGATTATTTAATCGCATTACTGTAGAGTAAAAGGATAACTCAGTCGCCGCGATAGTGAAAGATTCGGTGACAGGTTTAAAATGAATTTTTCTAGAATGCATTGTAACTTTACGTTAATGTCACTCATGGGTCCTAACAGTAATGCTAATTTAAGCATTTATTTGTAAATAACAATTACTTAATATTTATTTTTTTATTATAACGGTAGTGTTAGGACATCCACCCTGCACCAACCCTTTGAAGTCAAATAGCCGTATCGTACTTTAATCACGGTGTTTTTTTAATCACACTGTTAAATTTTGATTGCTACGTGTTCATTGGTTGCTGAGTTTCGTTGCCATAGCAACCCTTCATTTAACAGTGTGATTAAAAAACACCTTGATTAAAATGTATAAGATAAACCGGCCATAAGAGACTTGCGCCTGCAATTATCATCTACCTATTCTTTAAAAGTAATAGTAATAGTAACAAACTGTTGTTTTTAACAGTTACTGTCAACGTTTTTATTAATAACAATAACAGTTAAGTATATAGATATATGCATAAACTGGTTATAAAATTACCTAATATATGCAGACTTATTGAACATACGGTAAAAATATAGACATAAAAAGGCAAGCATTAGCTAATAGCCGATATAAAGTCAAGTCATAAAATTCCAACTCAAAACAAAAAGAAATATTTCACGTAAAAACTGTCAAAGTTTACAGACGTTTATAATATATAATACAAATATACACATATGCATACAGGGTGGATAAAAAACATTAAAGATTCCGTAGGTAGTATATATATGGACGTAGGCAAAGGGGGCGGAAGGCAGCTGTCCCCCTGTGATCTGGAATATGGAATAAAATGTGAAAATTCATAAAACTTATATTTCATACTAATCCTTGTTATTTATTGAACTTTGGCGTCTTAAAATACCCCGAATTGCACTTAGAACATTATTTTGATTTATCTAATTGCGACGTATATGATCGCTGAATGTCCATATTTACACTCATAACCCTTTTGCCCTCCCCCCGAACAAAATTCTGCGTACGCTCTTGGTAGTATACCTAAGGTTTCTATATATTGCAATTTTGCTCTGTAAGTTATAACGACATATACGGCGATAACATTTATCAAAATTATACATGCAAACGGGGGGGGGGGCAAGAAAAAACATTTTTTGTACCTATTCTTGCGAGGTATCGTTGAAAAGGGCCTTTTGAGTAGATTATGAATGTGTTTTTATTTTATTTATTTTATCAAAATTGTAGGTTTAGCATAACTTACGTAATACGGAACCCCACTCTTTGAGTGGCTTGACACACACTTGGCCGTTTATTTGTTTCGCTGTCGCTATCAAACTCAAGCTCGAATAACTGAGAACTGATTGCATAGTATTTCACACGGTAAAAGATATAATCTTATATATCCTAAAGTAACAACACTTAATCCAGCTCAAGAAGTATCCGAAAAAACACGGAGAATTTTTAGCTTTCTCGACACAATAAGACAGTGTTAGACTAGACTCATTTATTTGATTCATTCTCAAATAAATCAAACTGCAACGACAGAAACAAATTTGCGGTCACAAGGAAAAGTGACTCATGTCTCAAGTGGCTCATTAATAGACACAGAATCGTCGATCACATGTCTCGAAATACCTCTTTCTACCACCCGAGCTTCGCGAACGTCGAACGAAATTCAAGTACACTTCAAATCAATAAAAAACCACCTATTTTTATTGTAACGCAAAATAGAAAACTGCATCATTAAATGAACTGAATAAATTGTCATTATTCTTGTTACAAATGTTGCAAATCAAATATTATATAACAGATTCGGCCGTTACTTGATGTAAATTAATGTTACACATTTTAATTAAATAAAACAGTGTTTTAATTTACTTCACTTAAGAACTTTATTTTATAACATTTATTTCGCACAACACATCTTAGTAGAGTCAGATCGAAGGCCAGTTTTTTGACATGAATTACGTCTACCTAATGTATCAATACTGAGATGGCATTTTAGAAATACGTAATAGATGTAACGGAAATAGTCGGAAGTGGTTGACATGTGAAACAAAATACAGCATGTATAGCTATGTTAAGGTCTCAGATACAGTAAGTTAAGTGAACGTGTGGAAAAGTGAGTCTTCCGACAGGTACAAACGCCAAGCCCAGGTTTGAATCCCGAAGGATTTTAATTGTTTTCTTTTTTTAATTTGACCCACATTGACTTTACATGCACGGCACGGCAAAAATAACGTTTCCACGGTTTTTATGAGCTGAGACTACTATTATGTCAATATGTTGGTTGAAATCAAATACCCTGTAATAGTGTATTATATTATAGGTTAGGTATTGGATAACATTATCTAAAAAATAAAATTACAATTTTTTTATTTTTTAATTTTACGAATGTTTTGCCGAATGTGACCGAAGCTGAAGCTTCGATCGGACTCTACAGTTTATTTTAAGATCTTTGTCTTACGAAATCATTGTGCTTTGTGAAACAAAGTTCTTAAGTGTACATAAATTAAAATAACGCTGTGTTTTATTTAAAAAGTACAAGAGGTTTTCTCTTTTGGCCAATGATTTATAGATAAAATGCTAAAAATATCGAAATGCAATATTAAAAGATATTTCAATTTCTCCATATGTACGTATTTCAAAGTTTACTTTATTATCTATATGACATGTTAACGGAATATATTACAAAACGAAAACTGAAAAACTTTTTTCTTTTTTCACTGAAAAATAAATAACAAAGCTATATGTAAAAAAAACTAAAACTTGCATTTTCATAAACTTATTTTACTCTTTCTTCCATCACTAAAAGTTTAAGATCGATTGGAATCTCTGAACAATCCATATCTGTTGCGGCAAGAAAAGATCAAATCGTCAACAAAAAATAATGTAAACGTACAGCTTATAGGGGAAAGCTAGAAAGAGTTGAACACTATTGAGAAGTAAAAATTACTGTAGTCTGAGTAACAGAACATCTATTTCTAATAATGTTTGGTGAGCTTTTTTCGTATTTTGTATGACACTTAGACGATAGAATCCGTAGAAAACGTTTACAAAAATTTCATTGTAACTTAAGTTATTATTATTAAAACCTTTTATGAAAATGATCGTGAATTGTAAATACTCGGAGTAAACTATGGCATTTTATGAGCCAAACAAGTCACCGTACTGCGTATATTCAAAAATTTTGAAAAAAGGGGTATAGGGAAATTGAAAATCCTAGACTAATCCATCAACAACCTCGGCGTCGACATCCTCGTAAAGTGATTATATCGTACGCCGTGGTTGAAAGAGTTTGTATTTGCACGGCGGCCAGCATCTGTTTGGTTGTTTTCATATTGTTACGGATCACCCTGTATATAAACGGCAGGCAAGAATTCTGAGAAATGGGTCTGCTTACTGAACAACGAGTACCTGCACGAAAGTTCTAGAGAACGCGAGAACGCACTGTGCTTCAGCCACGCGGCCTATATAAACAGCCGGTACGAGTGAGTGCAGTCAGTCAGTGTAGTGTCAAATACGCAGTCAATGGAGAATACTGAGCGACAAATAGTACGTCTGATATAAATACAGTGAATATAAATATTTGAAACATAAATAACTAGAAATAAATAGTCCTGGTATATAGTTAAGTATTAATTACTGTTTAGTTATTGTTTACTTGTGTTAATTGTTAGAACTGACTTTTCGTTGTTGCATTCATTATTATTGTATTTATAACTATTGTAAATAGATATTTATTCCGCCAACTCAGAAAACAGTTTTGTAACAATATCTATATACTACCTATAATATAAAGAGGAAAAGTTTGTTTGTGAGTTTGGAAGTAGGGAATAATCTCTGGAACTACTGAACCGATTTTAAAAATTCTTTCACGATTAGAAAGCTACAGTATATCTGAGTGATATAGGCTATATTTTATTTTGATAAATTTCTTGCGGGGGGATAGTAACAAAATGTAACTCTGCATTCTTTTGTTTTTTAGCGTATTGGCGGAATCCTACTAATACATAATATTATAAACATCACCTGTCCGGCCAGGGGGAGAATTTCTCGCGAGCGGGGGGATAATTCCTGTGGAATAGCAACAAAAGTAACTCTGCCATTTTTGCATTTTAGTGTATTGGCGGAATCCTACAAATATTATAAACACCTCCAGCCCGGCTTCGCTTCGAAAGGGAAGAATTTCTCGTGGGGGGATAATTCCTGTGGGATCGTAACAAAACGTAACTCTGCAATTTTTTCATTTTAACGTACTGGCGGAATCCTACTAATATTATAAACACCACCAGCCCGCGGCTTCTCTTCGTAGGGGAAGAACTTCTCGCAGGGGGATAATAAATCACAAATATTTAGCACCCGGGCGAAGCCGGACAGGACCGCTAGTTTGGAAACCTAGACTGCCTAGAAAATTTCTGTTGACATCATTCAACTCTGAGTGGTCAAAAACATAAAATTAAGTTTGAATGAAATAGCGTCAATGGTAAGGAAGACAATAATTTTTTTCTGAAACCACAATTTTTAGTTTTTTCGTGATAAATCAGGAACCAATCAAAATATTCTGGATTTTTTTTCTCTAATTTAACCGACCTTGTATCTTTAACCGTTCCAAAGATACCAATGATGAGCATCGAAAAAATCACCACCAGCTTTATAATATACAAATTTAAAGAAAATTAAATGAAGTTATATTTCTGTTATTTTTTTAAATATTATATGTAAAAAATTACATAAATGTAGGTTCATTTAATTTTTTTCAAATTTGGAAATGGCATGACACTCTGTATAATATGTCTATAATAAATGACGATATATCAAGTTCTTTACTTAGCAATCACATGACATGATACCTTAAATATTTATATATTACCTACTTTGCAAGTCATCGGTCCCATCGGTCGTTGACATCAATGCGAGTGAAGCCCCGGGTAATAGCTAGTATCATATAAAAGCATCACGGAAATGTGTGGGCGTATCTTCTATATTATGCAATTTTGAAGAGTGGGCGTGATTGTACATTATAAGAATTCATTAACTTTGTAGGTACGTACTAAATAAACCCTAACAAAGTAATAATAGCTATGCATTCCACGCGGAAAAAGCTATTAAAACGTAAAAGCTTAAAAATATCTTTCAAAAAATAATTACACTTTCTACTTTTTATTTATATTTATATCTAGGATTTTTGCAGGGTTTTTCATCATAAAAATATATGTGATGATATATGATATCCAATACCTTACCTGTGTATATTTTCATTATTAAAAATAAATATAATATATTAAAAGTCTTCGGGATTCGAACATGGGCTTGGCGTTTGTACCCGTCGGTATACTCGTACTTTTCCGCACGGCCACCTGGCATATTGTATCGGAGACCATAACATAGTTATACATGCTGTGTCATATTATGTTTCACATGTCAACCACTTCCCATTATTTCCGTTTCATCTGATATTTCTAAAATCCCACCCCGGTATGAGACATTAGACGTTATTCACGTCAAAAAAAACGGTCAAATGCGAGTTAGACTCGCGCATTGAGGGTTCCGTACAATTATAAAAATAAGGAGTTACGTAGGGATATAAAAATTAACAGATTCGTCTTTAAAAAGTTTTTTTTCTTATATTTTATTTTGTTCTTTTTAGGGTTTCAAACTTTTTCTGTATCAAATTTAAATGAAGTATAGTTTTAAACTCGGTTTTAAAGTAAAAAAAATATATTTTGATGAATAATAAAAACAATAAAATATTGCGATCCGAAACCCAGAATCGAACCAGGGACCTTTCGATATTCCAGTCTAACGCTGACACCATTAGGCTAGCCGGGCTGTCTTACTACGCACGCTTAATGCAAGTATACAGTGTACAGTGCAATATAGTAGAGAGTTACTATAATAATATTCTCAATAGTCTATCCTCTTAATGTATTGCGAACGTGTAACAACATTGATTTATTAAAATTTATTGATTATTTAATTCTAATTATTATTTGTCAGGATTCATGCCATAACAACACACAATCTGTGAAAATTTCAACAAGCTACCTCTTACCGTTTGTGATACGGACGGACACACTGACGGACACCGTAGGCAGAGTAATATGGTTTCATATTGAAGTACGGAACCCTAAAAACGAACAAAAGCGACCAAGTGCGTGTCGGACCAAGCACAGTGAAGGATTCCGTAGTCGGGAAGAACGTTCACGATTAAAATTTGAAGTTAAAAATAAATTTAATAATAATTTATAGTCTTAGACACTGTGAAAAATAAAATTATTTCTGCGGTCGCTAAACTCAAAAAATAGCATGTAACCGAAATTATCCCATATCTCAAAAACTACACAATATATTTATCTTATTCAAACCAATTTTCGTTGGAAGTGTTTTTAATTCTACCACTTTATATTTTTTTTCAGAATTTTCCACCCCATAGTTAAAAAGTTAGAGTGGGGAGCACACTTGTTACGACTTTAGATGCGCATATCTCACGAACTATATTGACTATAAAAAAGTCATTTTGAAACTTCTATATCAATTTTCAAGACCTATCTGACGATACCCTACACGCTTATGTACACTGGCAATTTTTTTTCATCCCTCAGTTAAATGTATGGAGTGCCATTCCTAATTTTTTTTCGTAATTTCACTACACCATTGTATAGCGGTTCATCTGTACCAGGTGTTTCAAAAATGTCTGCCAAAATTTATAGGACGTATAAGTAGTACATCAAAAAATAAGTGTAGTATACTATACCTATACAAAACTATTTCCGAAAATGCACCCCCAGGGAGATACAACCCCTAGAAGAAGACTCAAAAATGGTTTTTTGGCATTTTCTTCAAAACTATTAAAGGTAACTTAAAAAACTACGACACTGTGCCAAATTTAATTAAGTTACCTTTAATAATTTTAAAGAAAATGCCAAAAAACCATTTTTGAGAGTCTTCTTCTAGGGGCTAGGTAGCTTCCTGGCGGTGCATTTTCGGAAATAGTTTTATAGAGTAAACTACACTTATTTTTTGATGTAGGTACTAATACTATACGTCTTAGAAATTTTGACAGACATTTTTGAAACACCTTGTATAGTGCATATAGTCTCCAAGTAAAATGGTTGTGACATACGGACGAACGGACAGGACGAAATTATAATGGTTCCGTTTTTGCCATTTGGTTACGGAACCCTAAGAAACTTTAAAGGTCATTCAACCCGTCAATAAATTGAAATTTTGTACCATTCTGTGTATTCAGTGTAAATACCTCAAGAGATTTTTGTTTTTCTTTATACTTGAACAATTTTTCCTCATATAATATAATATGTGTAATGTGGAGGATTTGTTTTTTCTTCTTGTTTTGGCATAAATAAGACGTTTTAATTTATTGCTTTGATGTGCGCTTCCTTTGCTTTCCTCCCTTCTTTTGTCTTTGTTTATTTTTAAATTTAATCGTATCTAGGTACTTATACGTAGAAATTTTGAAAGATTGTTATACATAAGGATGTTGTTTATTTTCATACATTTTCCATATTAAAATACTGAAGTGTGTGTACTTGGCTTTGCAGAGAAGAAATATTATATATAATTGGTATTTCTTTTCTTTTTAAAAATCACTTGCACAAAGAAATCACAACAAAATAAATTGCACTTATTATACAGGGTGTTTCACGAGAAAAGAGACGTAATGTTTGAGAAAAATGTAACTATGGCTGCTATGAAAGTTTTTTATCATCTCCCAGATGATATTACTATATTGCAGCCTTTAAACAAATTTAAGGCTGAACTTTTTAAATATCTTATACAATATTCGTTCTATTCTGTTGATGAATATTTTTGCGCATCGTCCTTGCGCATTCGAATTGACATGTTCCACACTTTTTAAATTTATGGAATAAATTTGTTATTTATTTATTTTTATTTCGCGAGATGGTAGTGTGTATCATTCTAAGCAAAAAATTCCAAACAATTGGACGCGGGACCATTCCAATATCAAAAATACTGACATTTGACACAATATAAAAAATAAAATAAAATTCCTGTTAACGTGTGAGATGACGCGGGTAACGGCTAGTATTAAATATGTATATTATTATATATTTTGCTTTTCGTTTCCATAGATACTGCCTATGGTTTCACTCGTAAAAATTAACCTAAGCATGCTTGTCAAATAACTCATTTCTTTTTGACAGATCAATTACTTCAGAACAAAAGAACAGCTGATTTTTTTTATTTTCAAAATATTTACAAAACTATAAGGTTTACAAAAAAAATTTATAACAAAACTGACTTGCAAAAACGGTTTATTATTTTTTAATAATAAACAGTTTCAAAAATAATAAACCGTTATAAAAAATATACCATTATAATAGAAAAAACAACGTTATAGCACATATCTCTTCTACACATGCGCAGATTTTCCCCAAAAACTATGTGGCTCTTCCTGTTTATATGTCAAACATCCTAATAAAATTTGGTTTCGATCCGCTCAGCCGTTTGACCTGTATCGTGCTCACAGACGAACAGACTTTCCAAAAATATGTTTTATGGATTCGGGGGACCTTAAAACCAACAAATATTTGAAAAGTGAATTATTTTGACCTAAATGGTAGGTAGGTACCATTCCTCACTTGTAGAGTCGGAATGGTAAAAGAACATAATAATATGAACATAATATGTCCAATCAGAGCTGGGGAATGTTTTGCATCTTAGATACTTTTTAGGGTTTCGTACGATGTATGTCCGTCCGTCCGTCTGTCACAAGCCTCTATCTCACAAACGATAAGAGGTAGCTAAAAATTATTTTATAAGTATTAACAATAAGATATACCTTCTCATTATCATACTGTACTACAATAGTTAAATCACTGATGACTGACAAATTTAGCACGACTAACGATATGTATACAAATATTTTGAGGTTAGAAATTTTCTTATTACAATATAACAATGTTGCAGTTATGTGTTTACTTTATTCACCTAACCCAGCCTTAAAGGAGCATATTGAACCGATGATTAATTTCGTATAGATTTTCTTTTAATTTTGATGTTTTTAAGCAATATGCCATAAAGCTCACTACTTTTGACAGCTCATTTTCATCTTTATTTTTCTCACATTTTATAATATATCCGGCTTTGAAAATCCGTTCTCCTTCAACGAAATTCCTTTGTTTAGGATTCGTACCAGCCCAATCACAAATTGCACTAATGTAATATATTATATATATAATTTCTTATCACTTTAAAAATCACCAAATTGCACGCAAAACTCTGCAATTACGTGTTTTTAAAGCCCCTCCCATCTGACAGATCCCAATAGGTAAAAAAAAACACGAAAAATGGCACGTTTCCAATAAATGTTCAAAATTTTCACCGTCAGCGTTAATGCACTTTAGCAACTCGCGTCAAAAGGTTGCGTGTTGTTAATCTAAGTTCGTCTGTCCGTTCCTTTATTCGACCAGCAGTATTGAAAATGTTTTAATTTCGCATCGAACTGACATTGTCAAGTCTCTTTAATCGATTTATAGAAATTATTATTGATTGTTACCTATAATATTAAAAGCTTAAGAGCGTTGGATATCTACAAATACCCCCTGCACTATTCATACGAAATCCTTTCACCTAGACGGTTATGGCTCTCCCGACGTTATTTTTAAAGTTAAACGGTTCGGGTAAACGGCAGATGAAGTAAAAATCAGTCTACAGATCCTATAGGCGAATGTTTTGAAAAAATTTTGACTACGTGTGAAAAATTACATAATTTTTTTTAAGTTGTAGGTAAGTTTTCGAGGATTTCTTTTTTCATTTTTTCTCCTGAAGGATTCTTGGTTCTTCAATCTCCATTTTGCATTTACCCGAATCGTTTAGCTTTAAAAATAGCGTCGGGAGAGCTATAACCGTTTTTAATTTGAGATGAAGTGTGCAAGGGGTATTTGTAGGTATCGAATGCTCTTAACAATGGCCTATGACGAATCGGATTTTCGTCTAATATTTTTAAATGCTTTTTATTACCTAGAATTGTAAGAGCTTTCCGTCTGGCAAAGTTTATCATAGAGCAAATAAATCATCCTGTATTATATCTACTGTAAATTTTATTATATCAGTTGACAATAAAAGTACAAACATATCTGATCTAACTTTTCACAACCGGTTCTGCATTGTCGTAGTTTTTAGATTTAAATAATAAATTATTGTATTGATTGCATTGTAATTCATAATAAATTTATATGATATAACTGATCATAAAAAAAGATAAGTTCTGTTAGATTTTTATTTTAGCAGCAATGGCTAGAGACAGCATCGCCGATTATATCTATACCTTGAGGAACTATATGTCAAACAAAATTTAATTATTAGTTTTTCACAAAATATCTATAATAAAACATAATTGAGATGAATACTGTCAAACTCGGCCGCTAGAGGCGCCAGCTATGTAAACACCTCGGTCTATGGGCAGTTCATACAGTAATGTGAACAGAATGAGTTTATTTATAACTCGCTGTTACTACTAACGGCCTACTATAGAGTGAAGTTGGCGACACAAAATGAAATGGCAAATTGTTTTAAAATATTGAAAATGAAGTGAAAACTGCAGCTATTTTATAGTGGGTATGGCAAAAAATGCCATAGGTATATACCTCGTACGTGTGACTGTTAAAACTCGGTGTGCTCGTTTTAACATAATGTCACTAACTCGTCAGTAATGCATCCCATTATGCATTCAAATATACAATCTACTATTGTTCAACCCGTCATATTTGCGACGTACGGGTTCGAGTACTGAGAAAACACTTACCTCACAATATATAGCCAGCAGTACTGTCTCTTTCCATTACGGTGAAGAATAGATTAATGTATGCCCCGCGTACTTACTGAACGTTATTTTGAAATGTAATACACTTTTGCTTTGAATAAAACATTACATTGAAAAAATTTCGTATTGATATATGAATTTTTAAGACTTAGAAAAATTTTTAAAAAATAATTTTAAACATCCTAAAAAGTTTAAAAAATCATGTTAAAAATTTTAAATAAATGTTCTAAAGATTTTAAAAATTTTAAATAAATGTTCTAAAGATTTTAAAAATTTTAAAGATTAAAAATTTTAAAAAACAATTTTAAAAATTTTAAAGATTTTAAACATCCTAAAAAGTTTAATTACTTAAAGATATACTTTAATACTAAAAATTTGACAAAGTACTTAATTTGACCTACAGCAACGATTAATATTATCAAAATCTGAAATTTTTATCTACTTACTATTTTAAAATAAAAAATGTACACTAAGCAAATGTTCTAAGATGGTGGAAGAAACGGTATTCCTCAACAAATATTATGCTCAAATATTTTCGAAAAAAATGTTTACATACTATTAGTTTTTTTAAAATATTATTAAATAAATATTACAAATTTTGAAAAAAAACACTTTTTCTGTTTTAGAATCTACGCGAAAATAATAACCAAAAAATTTAGTTTTCCACCAAGTGGAAAATTTTCCGCAGAAATGGAATCTAATAGTTTTTAACCCGATTTTCACATAACACAGGAAATCCGCAAGCAATTTGTAAAGCTCTGTAAATTCTTTGAAGAAAACAACATTAAATTTTTTTTCATTATTTATACTTTTGATGACGAAATTAGGTATTTACGTTTTGTTCTGTTTAATTATATTATGTTTAATTATTAGGTAGGTAAAAATTCATTATTTCAGGCCTGTGTCACCGTAGGGATTCTAACTCTAAACTTTCCACTATCGCCGCGGACTGAGTTGACAATAATTACTCACACATAATGTTCACACATGTTCTGGTAATCTAGCATCTGTGTTAAAATATCGACTCTCGCATGTGGTAGTTTTTCAGTGACAGAATGCTTTAAAGGGAAGGAGTTGGTTGTTTGAAAATGTGTCACTGTGTGAGTAATAATTTGTCAACTCAGTTCGCAACGATATTGGAAAGTTTAGGGTTAGAATCCCTACGGTGACACAGGTTTGAAATAATGAATTTTTCCTGACTACAGCATTATGTTAGGTCATTGTCAGAATGGGTGTTTCATATATACTTATGCAGTCATTATGCATGCATTTAATTCTTAATTGTTATTTATTCTTATTTTACCTCATAACGGTGGGATCTATTTTTTATGAAAATTGGTTACTGTCAATCGGAACCCAATTTAAACTAATATTGGGTATTTTTTAACCGCCTACGCTCATCAAAGCCGACATTACTTGAGGCAATTTCTAGCAAAAAATAAAATAATAATATTGTTTATAAGGATTATTTTAACGATGTATCTCTGTAGCATTTTTAGTCAAAAATTAAGTAGAAAGGGTTTAAATGTTGAGTAGGTACATTATTTAAAAAAAAATGAATATTTCTTACCAGACCACGATTTTAGGTTTAAATTCAACTTGAAATGTAAATTCTTGAAATAGATTATTTGTTAAATATTTTTAATTATAGCACATCAGAGTGATGTTAAAACAAAGATAAAATTTCAGTTCGTACTTTTCGGGCTTTTATCATGCTTATAATTATGTACAATTTCTTTCTGTACTGTTGCATAACTATTATGATACTATATTATATACCTGTTTGATTTTTTTATAAGCTGTAGGACGTAGGTACCAACTGTTCATAGTTAGTTAATTCAACGACGTGCTCGCTAACCTGTTATTTTATTTTAATAAACGAATCATATCAATGAGCCATTTTCCTGAGAGTAGTCCTTTCGATTATCCATCAGAGGCAGCACTTGTGGCAGAGACAAACATTATATATACTCCATTAGTGTCGTGTCATTTTAGTGGTATAAAATAATTATTTAAAATTATTAAACAAATTACCTATTATTATATAATTAAGTTATACCAATAAAATTAAACGACACTAAAGGGGAATAAATAATGTTTGTCCCTACCACAAGTGTTCCCTCAGGAAAATGGCTCATTGTATAAATTTATTACTGTTTTTCTTGACCGCGTCACCGAACATTTCACATCATATCCAAATTTATAATAATAATAATAATAAACATTTATTTTACAACAGATGTGCATCCAATAACAGGTTATGGGCCCAGTACGCTTCCACTGCGTCAAGATCAAATTAAAATGTTTGCAATGTTAAAATAACCAATTTATAATTTATATTACTTGATGTCAAGGTACAATTTTCAAGCAAAATTTTACCTTGGCGTCTTGAAATTCAAAATCGGTTTTTATAATAATGTTTATTTTTTTCACCTGGTATATTAATTAGTACAAAACGAGATATTTTAGCTACCATTTATAAATAGTCAGAAAATGCATCAATGAATCTAAATATAGAGAATTGTTAATAATTGATCCGCGAGTTTTCCTGTTCTAAAGCACGATTCACAATCTTTTTAAGAATTAATTTTTGGGGTCGAAAATCGCGAGGAATTTAAATTGAGTTTTTTGTGAAAGTTAATTTTCGAAAAGAAATGACTCTACATAAATACTGAAAAGGCTTTTTAATATTTTTCAATGCTTGAACTTTTTCTCCCTGCACTAACTCGAAAAGAAAAATCAAGTATTTATCAAAATATACCTACTAAGCGCGACTCAAAAAAGAAAATCCAATAATAAAAAACCAAAATTTTCTTCCCTAGTATTACTCAACTCGATTCTAAATAATTCGTCTTTTAAGCTCAGCCACCGGTTTCATTTTAACAGATCGAGCAGCTAACGAAAACTTTGTTCCTTTGTTTACAACTCGAGTCAATTTTTTTTAGTATTTCTACTCGACTCGACGATTGACGAGTACGCGCCAACCACGAACTAGGTGCTCGAGATAAATAAATAAAATAAACTGCCCCCCAACCAATATTATCTGTATCAAAATATAAATGTAGGAAGAAGCTTTATAGGGTTGGTTTATATCTCTCTGACCTTTAAGACCCTGGGGCACTTAACACTACAGTAGCTAAACCACTGGTACTTGCATACCTCTACAGCGTTTACTTTAGGTACCTATTTTAAAAAAATCTCACATACCTATTTGCGGAACATCGTACTGCCGATTTCCCCTAGCGGAACGAAGCATCAGTTGGCTCGCCAAATCATTCGGAAGTACGTTCCTGGCTTCGGTTTCCCTCTTCTTCCATCCGCCCCTTCTCCTCTTCACTCTTGCATCTTCCCCCATCATATTATTTTTCCGTTGTCTTCCATCACCTTTCTGTCCGTATAGTCCCGCGATATTATTTCCAGCATCGACATAGTCATCAAAATTATTTGATCTCTTCCTCCATGACAGTTGCTTGTAATCATTTATCATTTTCTGATACTTTTCATTACTACTTTTCTTACTTGTATCGTCGCTATTTCCCAGCAATTTTTCCAATTCACTGTGCGGCCGCGAATTGAAAACGTCTTCATTACGGGCCTGTACCATGTCATCTTCGTCGTAGGGCATTTCGTAAAATAACCAACGTTCTGCTTCGAGTGGACGATGGTAATTGTTCCTTGCTAGATGCAGGGGCGCGTTAGCACTCACCCCTTCATGTGCTGTACCCATTATTAGGCTTAGCCAACAGCCCAAATGTATTATTAGGCCCCACATCAGTTAACTAATTTTAAATGTGCTTTGTTTGGTGAATATATTTTTATACACTTATAATTTTTTTTAAATTTAAATACGTTTATTAAATAGGTTACGGTTGTAATATTGTAGTCATTGTTTTTCTCCTCTTGCTCGAAATTCAATAAATTATTATTATTTACAAATCGTATAATATTATCTTAACATAATTAGTACCTCGTCAAAATATGTGTTTTTAGTGCCTTACTGCTCGATAATTTTCGTTTGTATAGTTTTCGACATTATTTGCATTTCTCTATCTTAGATCAGGTGATCATAATGCAATAATTTATTTGTATAAATTTCTTGAAATAGCCACTCAACAAGAACAGAGAATTTCATTCACACGAACAAAACACTGTCGACGGCGTGTGCTTTTATGTACAAGCCTTCAAGCTACAGCATTCACTGTGTATAGATTTTCCGTTGAGTTTCACTTGTTGAGTACAGTTTTTCGATTTATACAATGATATTTTCTCCCGTCACGGAAAAACCCTTTTATGTTTGTCTCGCGATGTTCCTTTTTTATTATTCGTTTGTTTTTTTCCCGTATTTTGTTTCAGTTCTCGTGTTATTTGATAAAAAAATATAATGATAAGAAAAATACTGCGTTTGTCACTTGTTACTATTGGTTGTTTCGATAAACAAAAATTAGGCCGTCTTGATTCTCAAATGTTTTCTATCACTACTCAATTTTCTAGTCTTAATAATCACCGATATTTTTTTTGATTTTTAATAATTCACGGAGCGTTTTAACAGTTCCAAAAGCTCCATTTTATTTCGGAATTCACGTTGCTTTAGGCACTTGTGAATTAACACAATATTAGGTTATTTGATCAACAATCATTGTTTAATTTCACAATCAAATCATTTTAGTCAACAATTCCCACAAAAACCATAATCGATACATCGATATTTCGTCTACAGAGAAAAAACAAAACCTATCGCATTATTATTTAAGAAGTTACAGAATTGTTTTGGTGCAATAAGAAGTTTTAATTTTTTAAAAGCGCGCGTTATTCATTTGTCGCGACAGTAGTTTGTTAATAAACAGTTGAAGAGTGCACACTGTGGTGGTGACTGGATCGTCTCTACAACATCACAGTCGGTACAATGGTATGTTAGCGGTAAATGGAATAATGCACGTACGTTAAGCGACGCTAACAACATCGGGTCCCGTTTATGCAACGACCAAACGGCGCTGACGACGTGCTATTCCCGTGTGCTATAACGGCGCAATGACTGTGCACCAGGATCAACATCGGCGGCGTTGTTGTATTCTTCTTCGTTGCGCGCGCTTACAAATTTTCAGTCCAACGTTTCACGGCATATTATGTGTGCTTGCCGTTCTCTATCCAGGGCTGCAGCAGAGAGTTAGTGCTCGCTTCAGCTAGCCTGTATATTTCTGTCGTATTTTATACACACACCGGCTCGTCCAATAACGAACCGGCTACTGCCGCCCACATGAACGCTACTATGTGACGAACGATGCTACAAAACCTTATAACAATACACTGTGGCCACGAACACTTCGCGTTACATTATTTCATTTTTATAGTAATATACTTCTTTAGCGAGGGTAGTCAATCGGAAAAACAAAACACAAACCGACTCAAAAATTAATGAAATGCTGACAGAGATAAAACGGCTCTTACGATTTGGATAAAATTTACTGAAACGTGGTTTTAGGGTGGCAACAATTCGATCTAGCTGTCTTATCCCAAGAAAAATTCGTCTTCTTATAGATTTTATAATTTTAAAAATCAATTTTTTGACATTTCAAAATATTGTAATATTGTAAGCAGGCTCTGGATACTTAATACTTATGTTTCCATGGCTTGCACCTGCGTCAATTTAATAAAAATATATATGAAGTCGATTAAAAAGAAGATATTATTCACTATACTAACCAACTTCATATTTTATTAAATTGGCTCAGACCTCAAAGTTTTATTATTTTCCTTTTTTTAGTGGTTTTTTGAAGGAGGTTTTTTTTTTGTTAAAAAGTTTTTTATTTTTTACTTTTTAGTGGCTTTACAATACGTAGTTTAGTCGCTTGCCAATAGATTCACTTCTACAAACTTAACCGACTTCTTACGCTGTGTGATGTGTCAAAAAGTGACATTTACCATCACACTCCGTTACACAAAATTTATACGGGATCAAACTTCTAGGTATACCCTATCCAATAACAAAATCGGACTATACTCTGTAAAAAGTTATGCGTGGTCATACATAAAAAAACATATATATACGCGTCGACTTGAGAACCCCCTTCTTTTTATGAAGTCGGTTAAAAAATAATTAAATACAAAGTTAAAATTAAAAATGTCAAAAACTTCTATGGTGCGTGTTCTAATAAAAATGTATGAAGTATAACTTCGACCGTGCGCTTATGTGGGTGTGGCACACAATCCATTCTTTTTTCTAATTGTATATCATCAATACTATAATATAATATATAAAAAAATTCCAGCCAATGTCTCCTTGAGACTTACATTTTGACGTCAATATTTTTTATGTTGTCGATGACACAAAAAAACATTGAAAAAATTGGGTTGCCAGGGGTTTACGGCAGGATGAACTGTGGCATCCCACGATAATATGAAAGTACTCGTTGAGACCGGCATTTTAACGTCAATATTTTTTATGTAATAGTCGGTGACAAGAAAACAGTAAAAAATTGAAAAATTTGGGCTGCCAAGAGGTCATGGTAGGATGATCCTGTGGCATCCCATGATGACATGAAAAAAACTCGTTGAGACCGACATCTTGATATCAATTTTATTTTTAATAATAATTCTTTATTTGTATATAGATACAAAAATAGTGTCAACAGAAAAGAATTAATATATTAGATAGAAATTAATTTATATTATGAAAGTATTAGAAATACCTTGTATTTTTTTTTTTTTTGATGTTCGTCTTGTGGGTTCCTGTGTTTAAACACGACGCGTTTCAGCAACAAGTTGCTATCTTCAGGTGTGGGTGAACACCTAATACTCATTAATCGTCTACATAAATACACACACACTCACACGTCATTTTCATCTACCTACTATATAAATAATAAAATTTCGAAATTTAAATCAGTACTCCACAATCCACTACATAATACGCATGTGCTTAATATTATAACGTGTTACAGATACACAATGTGTAAGTTTTAAAAAAAATGTAACCACACCTGAAGATAGCAACTCGTTGCTGAAACGCGTCGTGTTAAAACACAGGAAGTCACAAGACGGGCATCAAGAAATACAAGGTATTTCTAATATTTTCATAATATTCATATAGTGACTTGGAGACCCAACACTCCAAAAATTTAGAAATTAATTAATATTGATATGTATAGCCTCACAGGAAATCTTTTGAATTTATGTCAAAAAAATCTTGAAAATTGTATAAACATTTCTCAATTAACACATTTTTTATTTTATTTTTATAAACGGCATTTGAAAGTTTTTTTACCCGATCCGATAATTGATTAAAAAAATTTATGGACCGATAATTTGCTACATTTCTTTGTTTTTTGATTTACCTAGTGGTATTCTAATATTTATGTTATCGATGACATAAGAAGACAATCAAAAAAAAAATGAGAAGAAGTGACGTCAATAACCCATGATAATAAATATAATAATAATAACTGTGGCTCCCTATTTGTCTCCTCAACACAAACACACACAGACACTTTGTGTATATTCGATACATTGGAAATCTGACGGTGGGCTCTCCGTCTATTAGCAAATAATTACGAAAATTAAGTTATATGACACTGTCACACAAAAAAATGAAAAACAAGTTAATGAACTTATTAAAGGTACGTTTTCAGAATATACGTCGGGTGCAATCTGAGAAAGACGACTATTTTTTTATCAAAGGTCAAATTTCTGAATAAAAAATGTAACCTTTAATGTTAAAACACGTATATTTCCAACTGTGCATTTTTTTTTATAATAAAAGTTAGACTGGACTTTGCTAATCTTTACAGAAAACTAATAAACAAGGTTAATAAAATACTGAAATAGAAAGAAGTTTTATTATCTCGAAATAAGAATAATAAATACAGAAGAAATTCATCTCTATACTGATATATAAAATAGTAATGAAATGTCTGTCTGTAAATTCGTTTTTTTTTTCAAGATTGAGGAGGGCTTGGTGTAACGGTTAACCAAAGGTGGGCATTAACTCGTTAATCCGTTAATCGTTAATTAACGAAGTTAACAATCTGCTGAACGGATTAACTTTTAAGTTAACTTCAAAAAATGTTAACGCTCTTGTTAACTTCCGTTAAATTGAACTTCCGTTAACTTTAGTCCGTTACATTAGTCGTTTGTTGACATGCTGTCGTCATTTTGTTTGTTTAAATTACGCGCCATGCCACGCTCGTATGTTCGGCGACTGTCGGCAAGTCGAATGGTGAACGATATCATATATGCGAAGTGCGCGTGCGAGTGTGATGCATATATGTATAATTTATGCTAGGCATGGCGTGAGTGTAAGTAAGCAAGTCTGCTAGTGCTCAGTCAATGCCACTGCCAGTGAATACGACAAATTGTAACCTAACTTTTAAAATAACGATGAATAATAGCCTTATTCCTACCTACTTTATTATCGACATAAATAAATGTGTGTTTAATTCTTCTTTCTACTTGTTTTTGTTTTATTTACCTATTTCTCTCAGCCCAAAAGCAGTATAAGTTTTAAATGGTTAATTTTTAACGGTTAACTTTAACTTGCGTTAAATTTTCGAAAATTTAACGCTCTACCTATTATCTAACGAATTAACGATTAACGAAGTTAACTTTTGGATTAACTGTGCCCACCTACGCGGTTAACGTGCTGGCCTTTGGATCTAACTCTCGGGGATTCGAATCATAACCGAGGTCGAGAAAGAGAGAGAGAGCGCGAGCTTAATGAAACAACAATAGCCATATTTTCAAGACGAAGTAGATATAAACAAATCATACAAATAAATTCCAATAGAATGTTCCGACCAACCAATTACAACTCAAGAAACAAAAGTACACACACAAACTCAAGAAACAAAATATGTACCACACACACAAATGACGCACATGTATTATGAACTAGCGATACCCATCCGGCTTCGCCCGGGTGATATGAAATTATGATTTAATAGCGGTCACTCATGGCAGGACCATCGCTAGGATTTTCGGGCCCCGGGTAAGCGTTCTCAGGGCCCTGTGTCCTCAAAAAAAAATTTTTTCTCCAAAATTTGTTTTTTTTTTTGGAAATATGTAGTCAGAAAATTTTATTGCAAAAAATCAAATAACGCCTTTTTTGTTGGGAAAATGTTTTAATGCTCGCAGTTTTAAACACGGCAGTCACATATAATAGGTAAGCTCCGGGCCGGCGAGCACCCTTCAGGGGCCCGGGCCCGGGGTACCTTTGCCCCGCTTAACCTCCCTAACGCCGGCCCTGACTCATGGCTGGGCTCCGCTCACGTATATATTGTTAATTTATTATTATATGCGAAGCGAAGTATAATTAAAATTACTTGGAAATAGTTTGATTTGACGGTGTCACATAAATAAACAGTTTATATTATGTTCTATACGTTTTGACGGTGGGTACAACACGCGCGAAACGAATTTTAAAATTGACGTATCTTTTTTATTTGTCAATCGATTTAAATGAAACCAACACTAAATGTTAGCCCAAGCTTATCTCATATATCATTGAAAACCACATCCAAATTGGTTTAGCCATTGCGGAAAATAGTGTGCACACACAGGCAGATAAACAGATAAAAAGAGTTTTTTTCGATTTTATAATAATGTATAGATAAAATACTCTGGTCCAAGTCATTGTATAATGAAGTCAAACATTCGCGGACACAGTGTACATCTGTATTATACTGTATGTGCACTTCTACTAAGAATGGATGTGTCTACCTATCGGGTGTCTACAAGTTTGGGTCTTTACGTCACTGGAGACGGATATATAATATGTACGATCTCAATATAGTAAACAAGATAGTTTTTCACACGGTTTCACTTTCGTGGACGTCAATTTTGCGGCTTTTCCCGCAAATTCGCTCACATAAATGTCAGTTTTGAGGGGAAGTCATAGCTTAAACTGTACCTTATATTTTAGGTTTAATAATATCATTAAACAGTTAATAATTAGACTTATTTTTTCTTCATTTTACAATGATCAAAGAGGACAATGTGGTCCAGTGGTTAGCATCGCGGCCTCTGGATCAGACTGTCGTGGGTTCGAATCCTTCCTCCGCTCATGGATGTTTTGTGATATCATTTAGTTTTAAATTAATTGTTATTTAATGTAATCAAGATGCTAATGACCTAAGCTGTCGAAGCGTCTATAATTTACAATAAATAAACACAATGATCAAATCCACTATAGAAACACTTTTCAGATCAAACTATTTCTACCCTGGAGTAGGTATGGAAGCCCTATTAATAGATACGTGTACCGAATTTTACTGAAAAACATTTCATTCGTTTGTTGATTTTGTATAAATAGTACATTGCATTACAAGTGTGAAGTTTGCTGCCCAAGGTACGAGGGCATGCAACCACACGTGTTGCAAACGCCAAGTTTCAAACCGAGTAATTGCATATTATTTTTCACAACAACTCCATTGACAATTCGATTTGATGTACCTACAATTTGGGCGTGCAAAAAAGTCGCAAAAATATTTGATCTGTCAGATTTATGTGGAGTTATGTCTGTCATTTTGACGTTTATGAATATTATAATGATTTAACGACGGATTTCGTAATAATATCCTTCTTAATTTGACGTTTTCGAAAATTATATGCGGATTCAATCGCTCTGTCTCCCTCTTAACAACGTTAATAAACAGAGAGAACCGACTTAAAAACTTTCATCCGAAAACGTTCAGTTTCAACCCGCTAAACCGGTACCGAAAATCGAATTTTCAATAGCGCCGTTGTGAAAAAATACTTTTTTGCAACACCTGCATCAAACGTTCAATTTAAGTCCTGTGTACCTTTTCTTATAGGTGATTCTTGATGCAAGCTTCTTATATAGTGTTTTAAGTAAAATTTTATGCACTCCGTGCTATAAAGTAATACTGTTTTGTATTATTTTAAAACACGCGTATGTAAAGTAGTACTTTATAGATTACTGTGCTAGATATAATGTCACTAATAAAATATTTATATAAATTGTATTTTATAATTGCTTATAATTGAACTTTTGAAGCAGTCGTTGCGAAAAATATTGTAAGTATATAACGCGTAGCTAAAGTGACGAATCTGACAGCCACGATTTTACAATACATCCCGACTGTCATATAACTCGTCACTTAAGCCACTTGTTGCATAAATAACTATTATTTGTATCCTTGTCGCCAATTTGTAATGTGTATAATATTATACTACGATTACTTTTTTCTAACTTAAACTTTACTCTTAATACAAAATATGAGTTACTCAACTTACATAAAATATACAATTATACTAACTACATGTTTGCATAATTTTATCTTAAACTAAATCGGATATTACAGAATTGGTATCTACTCGCGAGCAAAAAATTCATTACAGCCTGTATAAAGCCTGTAATAGTAGATTGTAGAGTAAAGGCGGGGATTATGGAATACCATTTTTATTTATGCGATTATCTCTGAACGTATTGGGCGAAATATAAATAAAAAAACGCTAATGGCTGCTCAAAAGGGTTTATTATAAATCACAAGGTTAGAAAAAATATAACAAAAAAATATTTCTGATAATATAAAAAAATATTGTCGGGTAATATGAAATACTACATAAGGGAATATGAAACAGTATGTCATCATATTTCATATTACTGAACAATCGAAAACGACAATATACTATCGATAAAAATCGCAAATATAATAGTCCCCTTCGGAATCAGCGCACGTTTCATGTGCCCAAAATCCTAATTTTGAATTTTTATTTGAAAGTCAGGTAATATGGAATACTATTTCATATTTCCCGCCTTTATAGGTTTGAAGGTTAGGTTCGAAAAAATAATAAAATGTGTCTATAATGAACGATATCTCGATACAAAGGCTTTCCTACATCTTTTATCTACTAAATAAAACAATAACATCAAGTAAAAACACATTTTAAAGTATTGAAAACTAAAATTTTGTGTACATACTTAAAAGTTTCAGGTGCGTGGGAATTACTTAAAATGACAAAATTGCCAGTTGGTTAATGCGTATAGACTATCTAGTGGAAGAACTTGGACCTTATACGAATGTAATTTCAGCAATTGAGCGTAGATAGCGCTAGTAGATTTGCAATTACCATATTACCAGCTATATTCCATAATCTACTCTATATCTAGTTAAAAACTAAAAACGAAGTTAAAACGAGTGATAACTGGTTTTAAAAGTCACGAGTCATATTATCATTACGTACGAGATATAATATATGGTATTTTTTACCATATCCACTATAAAATAACTGCTCTTGATTTCATTTTCAGTAGTTTCAAAATTTTTTGACAGTCTGTTCACTTGTGTTGCCAACTTCACTTCTATAGTAGGCCGAAGCAAAAGTCACTTTACATGCATGTAAAGCAGCTATTTTATACTGGGTATGGCAAAAAAATAGTTTATAAAACATGAAAGTGTATCTAGGGTGCCTGCTATATAACTATACTTACTATTCTCTACGGATTAAGTTAATTAGTTGCATGATTTCAAGTTTCTATGAAGTCTAGTCTCTATAAATTTGGACATTATCACTAATGGATAAAATTCTATGGACTATAGATTATAACTAATCCCTATTTATTTTTAATCCTGGATTAGTTTTGACATATCAAAGATTACGATTGCAGAAATGAAAAAAAACTGTTTCAATTGGTGTATGATTATAATTCTGCCGATGTACAGGAAAATTAAAGTAAAACATTGTTGCCAATTCCAACAAATCAATTAGTCGTTATTATAGAGATTTGTGGGCGAGTGACCTAATGAGCCATTTTCCTGAGAATAGTTCTTTCCACGAGAGGCAGCACTTGTAGTAAGGACAAACATTATTTATTCCCCATTAGTGTTGTGTCATTTCAGTGGTACAACTTAATTATTATTATTATTAAATTAATTAATAATTAAGTTGTATCACTAAAATGACACGACTCTAAGTAGAAATGAATAGCGTTTGTCCCTACCACAAGTGCTGCCTCTTGTGGATAATTTAAAGAACTACTCTCAGGAAAACCGCTCATTGTGAAATCACATTTTGCTATAGTTTCATTTTTGACACCAGATGTCATATACCGTTAAATGCCAAATCCAAACTAATATTATACCTAAATGCGAAAGTGTGTTTGTCTGTTTGTTACATCTTTACGGCTTAAACACTAAACCGATTTCGACAAAAATTGGCAAAAAGATTCCTTAAAGCCCGACAAAGGCCATAGGCTACTTTTTATCACGGAAAACCGTTCCCGAGGTAGAGCATTCAAGCCATGCATCCACACTGTCCACTGTGCATGCCTATGGTATTGAAAAGACAGGAGATCATGAATTAATGAAGCGTTCTACGTTTCCATAGTTACGCATCAGATATTTGTGTATTTTGGAAAACAGATTATTACTCTTGATAGTAAAAAAAATTCCACAAAGCATCAAAACTCGTGTTTTGGTGTTTTGTGGAAACTTTTTTGGTAAGCATTCAGTGTCTTCACACCAACGGCTTTTCAAGAAAGTTTCAAATATTTCCGGATTTTTCTAGGTTTTCGAGAACTTCCAAACATCCTGAAAAAATGACTATAATTTAAATTTGTTTAATTATAATATAACACCCTAAACTAAATAGATATACTGTATATATGAAAATCTTCATAATTTTTCAGCCTCAGAAA
Organism: Mongoloraphidia duomilia; assembly: GCA_039654895.1. Classification (NCBI taxonomy): domain Eukaryota; kingdom Metazoa; phylum Arthropoda; class Insecta; order Raphidioptera; family Raphidiidae; genus Mongoloraphidia; species Mongoloraphidia duomilia. Next base: position 33,678,957 of record CM077516.1, on the reverse strand, counting down.
GATTTTTCATTCTTGCAATGAAATTAGTTTTATTACAACGAATGAAAGGATGAATTTTTCATTAAACACAGTATATTCTTTCAATGAACAACTGGCTGGATACTTTTTATTAAAAGTACAAATAATCGGCTCGCCTCCTGTCACCGTCGTAGATTTTTATTTTTAACGTCCTTCTCTATCAATTGTTTATCTTTCATCGCATCTCTTATTCAATCGTTTCACCGTCTTCTCTGATTTAATTTATGGGTCAGACGTCGCCTACCTTGTCCAACCTGACCTTTGATATAATTTGACAGCTTCAGCAGTAGTCGAAAATCGGATAAGTTGGCAACATTGGAACTATACGTTCTATGAAAGAAAAGAATAGGGTGTTTGTAAGGAGCCTGGAATAAGCTGACAGACTGTATCAAAAGGTCTCGCATTTGCGCACCGCAGCATGAGCTAGGGTTTCGTCTCGATGATATCCTAGTGATACCTCGATGGGCCGTTGCTATTCCTTTTGACGTCAGCGGAGCTTAGTTACGTCACGCGTTTTATAAACTTTAATAAATTATTGTACTTTAACGCACTGTTCAATCATCAATGTTTCTCAGATTAAAAAATGTTGAAATCGACGTAACTTTTGTTCTGCTTCTGCATTATAAAAACAAGCCGTGAGGTGGGTCGTTTATTAGGACTAAAGTGCGACCCTTGAGGTCCACACGACGAACTTCCCAGTTTGATAAATATTTAATAATAATAATTAAATTAGATATTACACAGAAAAGTAATCATTTTAATCATTAAAACATCAATAATTAAAAAAAAAAAAAAAAAAAAAAAACGGCTGAACCGATTTTTATAAAATTTATGTCGGATCAAAATGACGTTAACACGCCTCGATTGACACCCTTACGAAGTCGATATAATTTTTTATTCGCGAGATATTGTGTAAAATCTACTTTTTTGGAGGTTATTTGGTTAAGAAAAAAGAACGGCTGAACCGATTTTAAAAAAATTCCTTTCAGATCATATTTACGTTAATACGCGTCGATTGGCACCCCAACGTAGTCGATATCATTTTTCGTTCTCGAGATTTCGTCTTAGAAAGAAATTGACACATACATACGTACGTACGTACGTACGTACGTACGTACATACGTACACACACACACACACACACACACACACACACACAGACATCTTTCTAAAAGTAGTGTAAAAATAGTGTAGTGACCTTGAAACATAAAAATTTTTTTTCCTTTTTGATTTCGATTTTCGGACCCATTACAATAACTTCCAATGGGAAGTTAATAATATCAGGTACACACGATAGATGTAAAACTTTTTATTTAATAGAATTTTATTATTTAGACATATCTATATATTTATAGATATATATTATAGACTACAGAAGTAGGTGGTTATAATATATATGAACGCGAAATTTAAAATGGAGTCGATTGGCGTTCAAAAATGTATGGGGTTTAACGGAATATTCGTTACTATTCTCTTAACACACATTTCTTACCAAAACAATGGCTGTTTCATAAAAATAATTAATAAATCCCGTTATTATTGACTACAAAACTTTATTATGTCGTGTGAAATAATTTTTTATTTGAAATTAAAGATTTATGAAAAATGAATGTCCTAACTTGATTCACTGATTCAGCCAGTGACGTATATTTTAACCTAACTTCCTCGTTGACGTTTGTCGAGGTATTATTTAAGCAATTATAATTAGAAATTGAGTTTGTTCTTTCCATTTGAAAAAGTGTTCTGAAGTCGCCTGAGTTACGCTAGATCAAGCGAAGGTAAGCTAAAAGTATAAAAAAAAAATGTTTTCACCAATTAGGTATTGGATATTTAGGCATTATTTTAGCTTTTTCCTCAGTCGTAAATTTAAACTTTCTGCAGTCATAATTTTCATTATAATTGCTGTCAAGTAAAAGAAACTATCCCATAACAAATTGCTTTAATTATGAACGATGTGTTTAAAAAAACGAGGTTATGTCAGTAGAAAGAATGAAATTTGACAGGTTTATAGTGTCAATGGGTGAAGGGGAAGGGAAAGAGTGATTCAATTCACAACATACGGTTAACGCAGATTCTAGTTAGAAGGAGACAGTTGCGAATCCGCCACGCCTTCCTTTCCTTATCTATTGTATGAACTGTAAAACGTAAAACACGCGACAACGCCACAGTTGGTTTACTACTACAAGTAGCAACGTGTTGTATGTAATCTTAGAAGGAGAGTGAGAAGAGATAGAGAAAAAGAGAAACTAATAGACTCGTACTGTAGTTACATGCACGTGACATCACTTCCGTACCCAATTTTCGTGATGGAAAATTCTACGTTATCCGTGAGCTAAAAAATTTCACTCCGAACATTCCATGAAAGTATCATATTATTAGGTGTATTTGTTTGCAAGTTCTGAACTGTTGAAGCGTGTGTTGGCAATACAGAACTCGTCGGACACAACTGCGTATTTATTAGTCAATTGTGTGTTTTAAAGACCACCAACAGCTAAGGTTATTTGGGCCTAGCACCAATTCATATTTTCAATTCATAATTTTTTTTTTTTAATAATAAATTGAAAATCCAATTGACACTTTTACCAGCTCTCGGGCTAGAACCCGGGAACTGGGGACTTGTATTAGAGGAAACATAGCAACGCCATGTAAACAACAGCATTGCTTTACTCTCGGCTATTCTCAAGCCCTTTTATTGGTCAAGTTCTCGAACTGTTTGAACTTGATTTTAGCAGTTCTGGGCGTCTATCAATTCTAGGAGCCTAGAATTGTTAAAACCAAGTTCAAATAGTTCGACAAGTCCGAGAATTTGACCAGCAAACAAGCAGTTGTGTCCGAAGAGTTTTGATAGCACAAAAAAATAACAAACGAAATTTAAATGGGTACCGTGGTGACGAAATTGTTTAAAGATTACAGCATTGTTTCTATACTGCAATTTAATAATTAAAAAATAGTGTAACATTATTATTCATGAAAAATTTCTCTAATTTCTACCTGCCACCTAAAACGCAAGGGAGAAAGTCTGCCAGACTTACAGATTCTCAAATGGGGAACAGTTATATAGGGATTGTTGAGATTATTTTTCCTTTAGTACGTAGACACTTAAGAAAATCCGTCACTCCCTCTTAAACTATTAAAGAACTCACAGATGTTTGCTTCGAGCAACGAATAGTTACACTCTGTCTATTTAGAAGGATTGTCTAAGTTCCGTCTATATATCAGTATCATTGTCGTACACAAATAGCGTGTCATCTTTTATCCTTTGTCACACGTCTCTATGGCATCTTCGTATTCGTTCGCACTCGCATTTGTCTTTATTTGTTCTCTTTTACTGTCAGGTAGTTTGAGGTGATGTAAAAGTGGTATGCAGCAAGTTTATTTTTTCCAATTTTAGAAAAAATATATAGGTAACTATACTGTTATGCAAGAAAAATCTTGCATCTATGTAAACAAAGTTATAATTATGTTTGTTCGACCATCACGCAAAACTGATGGAACCAAAGATCTTATATAATTGATAATATAGATGTAGTTCCTCTACAATCTACATAATGTTGTTGTCGGATCAGACCGAGATCTGTCCCAACTATCATTTTTGTCACAATCGTTTGTCGACCGTCGTTGGATACACATCTAGTATTTTCATTAATAAAAATTAGTTTTTGGAAGTGAAACTAGTGAATTAAGCAATAATAACGTGCAAGAACAGAAAAGTGTGAACGTTTCCAAGTCTAATGTATTAGTTTTCATTTAAAAGTACATAATTTTTAATTTTTATCGTAGTGGTTTTATATAAGTATATACTTATAATATTTTGTTTGTTTTTTTATTTTATTATAGATTATAGACACGTCGACATCTCAGGTCATTAACGTCTTTCAACTACACTAAATAACAACTTTCTTAAAACTAAATGACATCACAAAACATCCATGAGCGCAGGTGAGATTCGAACCCACGACCGTCTGATCTAGATGCCGACACGCTAACCACTAGACCACACGGTCCCCTATAATATTTTGTAAAAATTCAAGTTATATGTATATTCTGATTGTAACTCTTTTTTCTAATAAAAATTCCTAAATACTACAATTTTGTTTATTATTTTTTTAGTCATGATGGTGATTATATAATGTGTGGAGGGGAACAACAGTCTGAAAAAGGCTACACTTGGCACAAAACATTAATATAGGCGATGCTCCAGCTATATCTATGGATGGAACCATTTTAATATCTTGAGCTCAATTAGTCTTCGAACTTTTGGCTATCTGCTTTATTTTTTATAAGTAATCTTTTGTTTACAACGATGCACATTTTTATAGGTCACCAAACTGTCAAGTGTATTCAAATTATATTGTCAATATTATAATATTTTACCTATAGATAAACCTGTCCACAGGAACTCAAAACGCTGTTTATCTATAGGTAAAACCTAAGGCATCCCAGCCTAACGAGTTTATTAAGTTGATAAAACATATAAAATGTTAACTCTCGCATGTATAGTGATTCGACTGTTTAATAGCTGTACTATGCTTTGCAGTTTATTTGAATAGTCGACTCTCGAATGTAGTGTGTTTTCAACTTAAAATTGCTATATATAAGAAAAGATCGGTTTCCACTCTCGGGCACTGTGGAGAAATCGGTAACTCACCTAGCCGGAAACTAGGAGTTTCGGGTTCAAGTCCCGACAGTGGTCATTTGATGTTTTCTTAGATATAGCTCAAAAAATCATGGCAGCCTAGCTGTCTGAGATATTTATTATTTTCACCTCTAAATTATTGTTATGTGAATAATATTGTGTGGATATAAGGGGGTTTTAAATCGATTGATTTTATCATATACTAAGTAATTAATATTATAATATTATAGGTAAAACAAAGTCTCCCGCTGCGTCGGTCTGTCTCTCTGTCTGTCTGTGCCCGATTTTCTACGTAAAGCGCCCCGCACACGGTGCTAGATTTCGAGCTAACTCGCTTGTTAGAAGTCTTGATGGCATCTTTGCATGCGACGCTGCTAGATCGTGACGTCACTGATGGCTCCGCCGCTCGCTAACTTGCTGTATTTTGGTGATAGGTCCGGTGCTATTTTTCATGCAGAGCTGCCTGCTTGTTCAAGCGTTGATCCAATCGCGGAGCAGGATTTTGTCACGTGATAAGTATAGTCATCTGTCATCTGGCAACATTGTGTAGAAAACAAAAGAAAGGATTTTGTTCTGGTTTTCACGATAAGATAGGTTTATTCAGAAGGAAGGTTTAAATGTATAATTGAAACTGGTCGGCCCGGTTTCGACCGAGTGAAAATCGGGGGTAATCTTAGAAATTTCTGAACCGAATTCAAATAATAAATCAAATTTTCATAGCACCAAGCCAATTGAAAATCAAAGTGATGTTTTTATCAGTTCTCAGATTATAACTTGGAAACTGGGGGTTTGTAATAGGCGAACCATGCTAACCTCATATTATAAACATCGGCATCCCTAGAGTTCTCAAGCCCCGTGTTATTATCCGTTCAGGCGTTTAACCTGTATCGTGCTCACAGGACTAACAGACCAACAGACTTCTTCCAAAAATATGTTTTTTGGATTCGGGGGACTTTAAAACGAAAAAATATTGCAAAGTTTTGCAAAGTGAATTTTGACTTAAATTAAATACCACTCCCCACTTGTTGAGTTGGAATGGTAAAAAAAACAAACTTTCTTTTCCTGTATTCTTTTGTTTCCGACCATGAATTGTTTCGATTGTTTAAACAAGTGATTGTCTCAGATCAAAACAAAGTTTTACCGGTTTTATATTTCCACTATCCATCAATATCATATTTGAAGTTTAGTTCTGTGGACAAAAGGCGAAATTGCATATGTCGAATATGTGGTAAAATAAGAGTAACTACGATTGAATCATTCAGCTTATTAACTGAGACAGTTCGTTGCCATTAAAAGAAACAGTATTTTTGATAACATGCATCGTGATAACTTTCTACCACACGAGCATCATGAGTGTCAAGTCGAACGAAATTTATCCATTGACACCAGGGCCGTAGCTAGAGCTGAATTCAAGATAGGGCACTGAAAGTTTAAAGCAGGGCTGAATCAAAAGACTACAATTTTTTAATTGGATTGCCCACCTCATCTGGTGATATCAAATTACAAAAGCAAGAAAACGGTAAATGACAATTTATTCAAAAAAAAAATACAGAACCTGCCATGTTATCAAATTTCCGAAGAACTTCATTTAGTCCAACGAATTTAATTTTGTTTTTCCAAATGCCAGATGGATCAAGTCTGTGATTCTGTCGTGATAGTCTTTGCGGCTTGTTTATAATTCCTTAAAGTAGGGCACTGGATGTTTTAAGGTAGGGCATTGCCCCTTAATGCCCCCCCTAGCTACGGCCCTGACTGACACACAATTTAAATGTAAATAATAAAAATCTTACAAAGTTTTTATTATGAAAAGGTTAAATTAAATCACACAAAATGTATATCTACTCAAATTTTCTTTTTTTAAAACTAGGTAGTGATGAATTAACATCTTTCATGACGTTAAAAGCTTTTCCTTGCAAAGTACTGATAATATTGTTATAGCATTTGACACTCTGAAGATTGCACAAAGAAATTATAAGTAAATAAAATGCAATTATCCTGAACATCAGTATTGCAATCATTTGATCCTGAGCCATATAAATCTTTCTTAATGAAATAGGTACCTACGTAATTTTTATCATCTCGGTGTAGTCAGCCTTGATCAGCTGGCCCTTACCTAAAATGTTCGACTGTTTGAAGATAACTTGGTTGAAAAAAAAACTTATAAGTGGTATATTTAAAAAAATCGGCACATTTAAGTGCCCCTATCAGATCATTAATTAAAAAGGTCAAAATTCAAGACGTCCTAAGAAAACTAGAACGTCTAGCAATTCTGCTTGCATCATACATCGAGGTATAGTATCTTTGGTGATCAGCAAGCTTAGTATAACCAGGGGGTCTTGCCTTACGGAAGAAAACGACCGTCTTATGAGCGTCTTTATTGAATGATTTGTGTCATTTTATGGAACTAAAAACATAAACAAAATAAAGTACTAAACCTTTGGTATTTATAGATAATATCCATTCCTGGCACCTATAGTGGCAAAAATGGTAACTAATAAAATGATGCGTCAGCAACATTTTTAATAGGTATATAAGTAATTATAATGGGCATGGTAATTTTTTCTCGTTCTATAATTCAGTGAAGTTTAAATTACGGGAAATGTTTCATAAATGTCTGCAAAAGAATATGTTATTATCTAAATATTACCCCGCGACTAAAGCGACACATACATTTTAATAGGATTGAGATTGTTTTAAGTGTGTAGGATCAGAACCACTCTTATGTTTTGAATCAACTATAACTCACACATACTTATGATACTTATATCAAGCTTTTGAATTCTGCTAACAGATGCGACAGTCAAATCTGACCTTCAAAAGGTGGGTCGCTCGTTAGCACGGCCACAACTTATCTGTGTTATAAGTCATCTGTGGTATAGCCATATACTGTATAGCTCACCGATGCAGGTTGTACATATTTGTAATATTTATGTCCTGCTCAAAAATGGTTTGCCGCTTCCCTTTCAGTTCCATTTTCTCCGCGTCCTGCAGATTGCTTCTGATATTTAAAACCGACGCGACGGTTGTGTCGTCTTTTCAAGTCTGCCGCCCCTGACAAATTCCCTTTTCGCCATATGGCAAATACGTACCTATGTAGTTTGGTCGCCGACTAACTGATCTTGAAAATATTATTAAGAATTCGGTATCTTAGCCGTTTTTCCTTTTGGCCCCTCAGAATTCATTAACTATTTATAGACCACACTATATAAGTACAATCAATAATTCATTCTCATCGAAAATGAATGCTTGGAAACATTTATTAAGAAGTCGCCGGTTTTACAGCATTTTAAGGAACACATCTATATCCGAGACGAATTTTTGAAGTGAAACTTCTATAGGTAATAATAATAATAGATTTATTCTCTACAGGTACTGAGACCCATTTACAGAGAATTTCAAAAATAAATAAAGAATATGCACGTATTTATGAAATAGTTAACTAATAGATGATTAAAAGAAGTGTTTCCTAAAGTGTGGGTCGACAACCTCCTGGGGGTCGTAAATCAATTTCAAGGGGATCGCGATTTATAAAAAAATAAATTTTAATTATTTGATTTCTCGCCTGCCACACGAAATAACGCGTAAAATATTAAGTGTGTAAAATTTACTCAATAGTAGTTTTAACTAGCAGAGTTTGAGGTAGGACACGAGAGGGTAAATTTGTTTTTCTTGTTCGTAGGGGGTGGGGGTCGTGGTTTTCGAAAAAAATTGAAAAACACTGTTCTATAGCGAGGGCAAGTTCGTAAGACAATGAAACGAAAAAGCAACATAATAGAGATAGATATCCAGTACGTAAAGTGGTAAGGTACACATAGGACATTTGCAGCATTGGGAAAAAGTGATTGGATCAGAATGAGCCATGATTCATAATATACATATTTATATACTTTCGGCGCCTACGGGTTAAAAGCGTTTAAGGGTTTATGGCAAAAAGTTTCATTTGCACCATGGTTTCATAAAACCGCACCTTATAGTTTTTTTTAATTGCAGATTTTTACACCACTAAAAAATTTTTGTCATAAAGCGCAACTTTGAACTTTTATATAATTTTGTCATTTTTTAAGATATCTGAATAATTGTTTCACAATTTTACATAATTTTGCTTTAATTTCGTTTTCCGTTTATAAAAAAATAGTGGAAACTTTTTTGTTAAACTAACTCATTCAACTTGATGGAAGTGTGTAAACAGAATTGCATTTCAATGGGACAGTCTGATTGATTCAATTTGATTGATCATTAAAATTGATCCGTCTAAACCGGCCTTTCATCCAAACAAACAAATATGACAAAACCAATTCGAATTATTTATATACAGGAAGGATACACAAATAACAGCAGCAATCAATGGGCGCTTTTGTGGCCACTTTATCCTGCGAGTGGGCATTTTAATGCCATCATAAAACCGAGTGCCATTTTTATATTTTTGCCAACAGTCTCGCCTGAATAATTAAACTGACGCGACGTCACTTATGAATAAAGTTGCTTCATGACGTCACACAATACTTTTGATTATAAAATAATCACAGCAATGAAATCCTTTCCAAAATTTTTTTTGTTAATTCATCAATACATGAGCGCTTTCGAACCTTCGTCCATCATAATATAAAACAATAAAAACACTGTTACAATCCACTAAATATACAGGGTGGCACATCTTAAACAATGCAGTGAAATATCTCGTAAACGGTACAAACCATAAAAAAATGTTTTATACAAAAGTTATAGAGTGTCAAGGGGGACATATCAGATTTAACATAGGTGGTGCTGTGAAACTCAGGCGAAGGTCAGCTTCGATTTTTTAATTGCAACAGTGCATTTTTATTCCAGAATATGATACAGTATTTAATAGTGAACAGTAAATTATTAAGGTACACATGAACTAAAGTTAATAAATATTGAGATGTCTGCCAAAATTTCTAGTACGTATAGTACATCAAAATATAAGTGTAGTTTACTCTATAAAACTATTTCCAAAGATGAACCCCCAGGGAGCTACAGCCCTTAGAAGAAGACTCTCAAAAATGGTTTTTTGGTATTTTCTTCAAAACTATTAAAGCTAACTTAATGAAATTTGGCACAGTGGCGTAGTTTTTTATGAGAAATATTACTAAGTTAGAATCTTCATATTTCATTCAGAGGCGTAACTTACTAGGGGGCTGGAATGGGTTAATTGTCTTATCTTTTTTGTGCGTGATTTTATCTAATACATTTATCAAAAATCTCAAAGTTTGATGTATTTTACATAAAAAATTAGTAATATTTCTCATAAAAAAGTAGTCCACTGTGCCAAATGTCATTAAGTTACCTTTAATAGTTTTGAAGAAAATGCAAAAAAACCATTTTTGAGAGTCTTCTTCTAGGGGCTGTAGCTCCCTGAGGCTGCATTTTCGGAAATAGTTTTATAGAGTAAACTACACTTATTTTTACCCGACTGCGCACGCAAAGGAGTGGTAATGTGTTTAACAGCCTATGTATGTATGTATGTATGTATGTATGTATGTTTGTATGTTCCTTTGAAGCACTATACAGACCAAACGCCTGGGCCGATTTTTATGATTCACACGTCAATCGATTCCCCTTAGTCCGGCGAGTGTCACTAAAGACATGACGTTAGTGAAAATTCAATATGGCGACTACAGGACGCCATATTGTGAAAATGAAAAAAATGAAAGTCAACAAACTATGTCAAGTGGGGTATCGTTGAATAGGTATTTAAAAATCATTTTTAGTTTTCCCTCAACATTTTTCGATTCGACTGACCGTTTAGGATCTATATATCGATTTATTTTTAATTAAAAACATTTGAAAAAATCACATAATTTAAACTTAAATTCCAGTGCAATTGTGATGTAGTACTGATGCTGATAGGAAATCCAATCTGGTAAATAGCTAGCTAGGTACTCATAACTAAAAAGTATAAAATAAAAAATTTATTAAAAGTTCGGACCCATTACAATAACTTCCAGTGGGAAGTTAAAAAAACAAAAAACCCGACTGCGTAAAAATCGAACATAAAAGATGAAAACAAGATCAAATGATAACATGCAGTCGGAGGCATAATAGTAGTAACAAATTGAACAGAAATACCTGATGTTACTACTATGCCTCCGACTGCATGTTATCATTTGATCTTGTTTTCATCTTTTATGTTCGATTTTTACGCAGTCGGGTTTTTTGTTTTTTTAACTTCCCACTGGAAGTTATTGTAATGGGTCCGAAAATCGAAATCAAAAAGGAAAAAAAATTTTTATGTTTCAAGGTCACTACACTATTTTTACACTACTTTTAGAAAGATGTCTGTGTGTGTGTGTGTGTGTGTACGTACGTACGTATGTGTACATTTCTTTCAAAGACGAAATCTCGAGAACGAAAAATGATATCGACTACGTTAGGGTGCCAATCGACGCGTATTAACGTAAATATGATCTGAAAGAAATTTTTTCAAAATCGGTTCAGCCGTTCTTTTTTCTTAACCAAATAACCTCCAAAAAAGTAGATTTTACACAATATCTCGCGAATGAAAAATTATATCGACTTCGTAAGGGTGTCAATCGAGGCGTGTTAACGTCATTTTGATCCGACATAAATTTTATAAAAATCGGTTCAGCCGTTTTTTTTTTTTTTTTTTTTTTTTAAATTATTGATGTTTTAATGATTGAAAGGATTACTTTTCTGTGTAATATCTAATTTAATTATTATTATTAAATATTTATCAAACTGGGAAGTTCGTCGTGTGGACCTCAAGGGTCGCACTTTAGTCCTAATAAACGACCCACCTCACGGCTTGTTAATAAATTTTTTTTATGTAGTAGGTACCTACTATAAGTAAGTACATACGTCCTGGAAATGTTGGCAGACATTTTTGAAACACCTTGTATAATACACAATATCTTTGCTAGTTCTGTATTTTTTTGCACACAAAACCAGTTAGAAAAACCGGCCAAGTGCGAGACAGACTCGCGCATTGAGGGTTCCGTACAATAATAAAAATAAGGAGTTAGGTAGGGGAAAAAAATTAAGAGATTTCTTTTTAAAAAGTTTTTATAAAAATATTGCGATTCGAAACCCAGGATCCCAGGGACCTTTCGATCTTCAGTCCAACGCTATTACCACTAAGCTTAATAGTAATAATAGATCTATTCTCTGCAGGTAAAACCCATTTACAGAGAAATTACAAAACTACAATATGCACTTAAAATATCTAATAGTTAATTTTAACATGATAATGCAAGTTGTATACAGCGTACAGTGCAGACACAGTACAGAATTACTAATAATATTCTCTATACTCTGAATGTACTGTGCACGTGTAACAATTTATTAAAATTAATTGATTATTTATTTAATTATAATTATTATTTGCTAGGATTCATGCCATAACAACACACAATCTGTGAAAATTTCAACTGGCTACCTACCTCTTACCTTTTGTGAGATAGATTCCTGTGACAGACAGACGGACACACGAACGGACGGACAGACATCGTAGGCAGAGTAATAAGGTTCCATACTGAGGTGCGGAATCCTAAAAATGGGTATGTCTGTATCGCGGGTACAGACAGATGACGTTAATACCGTTAAATATAAATAATTGTATATAAATAGTAAAATACCTACATCCACGTTTAATATTTTATAAAATTCAATGTTCGTAAAATATAATAAATAAAATAATTGTAATTTTATTTTTTTATACAGGGTATCCCGGGAGGAATCTGCCAAGCTTTAGGAGCTTGTTAAAAAGTTATATCAACATAGGTCCGATTCGAAAAAGTTATCGAGTTATATGGCTTGTTGAAAGAAAGGCCAAATCATAAAAAATTGTTAAAAGATTTTTTATACGGCTGATAATGCAAATACATAATTGATTCTTGCATTATCGGAAAAAAATATGTAATTATGTAATTGGCTGCTCATCGAATAAAATTTTTAATAAAAAATTGTGCACCTTGGTCGCAAAAGCTCATAACTTTTTCGAATCGGACCTATGTTGATATATACTTAACTTTTTTTGTTTAAAATTACTTAAATATAACAAGCTCCTAAAGTTTGGCAAATGCCTCCCGGAACACCCTGTATTTTAACTTGTTATCCAATACCTATATATTTTCATTATAAAAATACTAATAATATTAACAGCCTTCGGGATTCGAACTTGGTCTTGGTGTTAGAGCCTGTCGGTAGTCTAGTACTTTTACTTTACCACACAGCCACTTGGCTTATGTCAACATAGACCTTAAGATTATAAGTATATATGTGTTTTGTTTCACATGACAACTATTACTTCATTCTATTTCCATAACATCCAAAATTTCTCGAATGCCACTCCAGTATGAGACATTAGACGTTATTCACGTCAATGTAGAATCCTGCCGGCAATTACAATAAAAACTTATCTTTAAAATTCAATGATATCGTAAGAACACCCATGTATTTTTTTTTTCGGATATGAATAGTTCAAATAATGAAACAATAATAATTAATCAATGGTCGTTACTCGTTATTCAAAGCCGGATAATCAATTAAGGAAATAATGGACATATGTTCAAACACAGTAATCGGGCACTTGTTAAACGTTATCAAATGATTGATAAGCTGTTGGCACACAATAAAAAATATGAATTCCGTTTAATAAAAATAACATTGACGCATACAAACATCTGTTTTTGTTTTCAAATTATTCTTTTCTCTACACTTCAAAAAATAGTCATGAATTTTTACCTATGAATACTAAAAAAACTGGTCAAGTGTGAGTACATACTTGCGTGCCGAGAGTTCCGTACCTACAACAAACGAATAGATATATTATACCTAATATATTAAAATACATTTTATTAAATCTTTAAACCCATAAAAATTAATAATATAAGTATAAAAAAATAAATTATTTAAAAAAAAAACAAAAAATCCGATTGTGTAAAAAGCGAGCCTAAAAGGTGGAAACAAAATTAAATGATAACATGCAGTCGGAAGGCATCAGATATTTCTGTTCAACTTGTCTTCGACTGCATATTATCATTATTGGATATTATATTTTACGAACATTTGATTTTATAAGATAAATTAAAATTGACGTATTTACTTCCATGACAACGAATACAATTATTTGTGTTTAACGCTATTCACGTCATCTGTCTGTACCCGCGATACAGACATACCCATTTTTTATCACAATCGGCCAAAAAATCATCTAATATGCCCGATCTATTAATAATACCAATTGCTAAATTCGTATCCACCTGTTAAAAATACCTGCAATATGCGAGTTGTCCTGAATTAAAAGAATCGTTGATGTGGAGGAATCGTTTACGAATCGTTCAGTTGAATACGAATCTGCCAACTTTCTACGTCACTAGGTTTTCATACATACATATATATTATATACATACAGGTCTGAATTTCATTCACAACGACAGCCCAACACACCGGTTTTATTGATCAAAGCTCTAGATCCACCTGTAGAACACTCCCTGTTCTTACGCCGTTCTGTATAGACAAAGATACACCTATTTATCTATCTATCTTTGTCTGCTTCGACTATATATACCTACCTGTGAATGTTGTATATGTTACGGCCGACGAGTAAAAATTATCAATAATGACTATACGTTCTAATTGATACCCTGAATTTAAAGTTACCTATAAGGTACGCGTCAAGTGCATGCATACGGGTAGTCAGATTTTGATTATATGCGCCGATTGGCAGTGGCACCAACTTTCAACAAATAAGCGTTTTCACATCTACCGGCACGACAACGATAACGATGCCGGTGAACGCAATTATCATGTAAAATTGGGAATTTTTTCACACTCAGCGACATATCGATAGTGGCGGAGCAAGGAGGGGGGCTCGCCCCAGACCTCTGATTTCGAGAAGTCCTTCTCAATCAAATCCCAAACAAGGCCAAAATATGTTTAGTAAGTAAGAGGCAGTTTGGAGATGGAGGCCCTGTATACGTATACAAAATATAAATGTAAGTAGGTCGTTTATTATAAATATTTGATTATTTTTTTTGTCAGCCATTACATCTATATTATTAATTTTTTACGAAATTTACACTACAAATACATCAATTTCTAAGCAGACCTGGGGCTTCATTTAGTTCTGCCGCTCCGGGCCTCCGACGGACTTAGTACGCCACTCGTGTCGTTATACGCGCCGACATGTCGGTGAGGAGCTGTCACTCCAGTCGTGTCGTTGCCGATTTTTAAACGATTTTATTTAGTTTCACTGCTACCCAGGTAAATAACTAACAAAGTAGTATACGTTTCCATAGCTATGCATTTTTACTGTCAAAATAATATACAGGGTGTCCTCAAAGACACCTAACACATGCCTACCACATGTTCCTGAGACCAAAATAAGCCGATTTAAGCAAACTTAGCTTCTTACAAAATTTCTTAGTTTGGGCGCTATATGGCTCTGAAGTTACAATTTTTTTTTTTTTTTTTTTTTTTTTTTTATTTGGAAGCGAAAAAAAAAAATACTATGCGACTTGGCTTCTGTGGCCATTATCGCTATACATAGATTGGTATTACATAATTAGTGTAGGTATATGTTACATGCGATTATAATATGGTTTGTGAATTATCTTGTGGTAAGTATTGGTATTTACATTGGATATGACTATGGTGTATGTTATAATATATTGTAAGTATAAATTTATATTTTGTTGATTAAGTTTGTTATTTTTAAATAGTTAATTAATTTTGTAAGAGTTACAATTTTGAAATCGTTTTTTTGTTATAAATTTAAAACGACTTGTGTGATTTTGCTAAAATTTGGTACATTGGCATAGTTTTATGGATCAAAAAAACGCATATCAAAATTATGATTAATATTAATCCATAGGCGTAGAACTCGGATTTTTTAATATTTGAACGTTTCAAATTTCTACGCCAATGAAAGAAAAGGGGTTTAAGTATTAAATTTAGATTCAGTAACTGATTTGCTACAAAAAAGTTACTCTTAATAAGACTCGACTACTCTCATGGTTTTTGAGAAATTTGTATTTTAATAAATCGTAGTAATTTTTACAAAATGAAGTAAAGTTACTAAAACATGAATAGAAATAAATATATATGTCATAAAAAGTGGTCAAAGTGTCCACCATTTTTACGCATACAAAGATTTATACGACGAAGAAAATTAATTTGCTCTTTGCATAACCTCTTCATTATCTCCTGTTTTATTCTTAGAAAAAAGCATGGCCATCTTATTTGTTTATTGATCAACTTATTATTATCAACGTATTATAATTATTGATTAACTTATTACTAAAATACAAATTTCTGAAAAACCATGAGAGTAATCGAGTCTTATTAAGAGTAGCTTTTTTGTAGCAAATACGTTTCTGAATCTAAATTTTATACTTAAACCCCTTTTCTTTCATTGGCGTAGAAATTTGAAACGTTCAACTATTAAAAAACCCGAGTTCTACGCCTATGGATTAATATTAATCATAATTTTGATATGGGTTTTTTTGATCCATGAAACTATGTCAAAGTGCCAAATTTTAGCAAAATCGCACAAGCCGTTTTAAATTTATAACAAAAAAACGATTTCAAAATTGTAACTTCAGGGCCGTATAGCGCCCAAACTAAGCAATTTTGTAAAAAGGTAAGTTTGCTTAAACCGGCTTATTTTGGTCTCAGGAACATGTGGTAGGCGTGTGTTAAGTGTCTTTGAGGACACCCTGTATATATTTTTAATATTTTTCGCCCGCTCAAACACTGCCATAGCTAATGTAAATATAAAATTTTACCAGCGTGTCGATGTGGGTGTTGTGCTGATGTCGTGCTGGTGTCGGGTTCGGTAGATGTGAAAACGCCCTATAGTGGAGACAGATTACAACCCCCGAAACTGCGCGGCGTACCTGTGTTCAGTTGAACAATTCTTCTTATAGCGTTTTCAGCTGGTTACACTTTGTTACACTAGGCCGCACAAGTGTAAACTTTCACCAAGAACCGTGTTCGACTGGTCAGTGTAGATCACAATGCTACAGTGTCCTATCGTGTTCCTTCTGGACGTCGGTGGGATGCTAGTGTTACACTTTTACCACCGTAAGCACCGTAGCAGAGAGATCGTGTAAAGAAAGTGCAACATGACAGCGGTAATGACAGAGTAATGACCTACACGAAGAGCGTGTACACTACTCAGCACTTAAACGGTGCTAGTGTCACACTCGTGCAAAACTACGCGCCACTAGTGTCAAAAAGTGCATACCAGCTGAGAGTGCAATTAGTTTTTTTCCTTCTTTAAAATTTTTGTAATTTGAGATTTGCCCGGGAAAATATTTGTCTGTAGCATATATATTATATCTGTAAAATGCTGTAAATGTCCGCATTATGGTAAAAAGATTCACGGCAATATAGGTTGACATTTTTTTTGTTAAAAAACAGATGCCAAAATCCCTGGCGAGCTTCTGTCGTATATTTTGAGATTCATAATAAACTTGCTGCAAACAAACCTAATTTTGAATTCACTTCATGCCTCTAAAAAGTATAACATAGTTTTTCCTTTCGTTTTACAATCAACTTCCCTATCTATATTAATTTAAAAACACAATTATTTCTCTAATAGTGGTTTATTTATGCTAACTTCTAATTGAATAAAAGTAGTGAAGATGGTAAGACGAAGAGAAAAATTCCTTTATCTTTAAATTTCAAAATATTATATATTTAGTCATTTAACAATAATTTTTGAGTCCTTTTATTTTATTGCGGGTTGCTCGGAGTATTTGCTTGAATCGGATTCAAGCGTAGAAATTTAGAAAACATAACTACTTGATCATTACGATTGCATATTAAAAACATAAATGTGGTGGAAGCGTGGCTACTTAATCACGACACCTCCACCATATACTAAAAAGAACGAACCTTGCAAATATAATTTATTTATTGTAGATTATAGACGCGTCGACAACTTAGGTCTTAAATATATTACATAACAATTCTCTTAAAACTAAATGACATCACAAAACATCCATGAGCGGAGGTGGGATTCGAACCCACGACAGTGTGATCCAACGGCCGCTACGCTAACCGTTACACCACGCTGTCTTCTATAATTTAATAGTAAAATATTGTAAATTATAGACGCTCGAAAACAGAGGTTATTAGTGTCTGATAAAATAAAAGTAAATAATAGTAGGTTGTATATCTAGTCGCGTAATGAGGCATATTACTGACGAGTAGTGACACTATGGTAAAACTATCATTACGCATGAGATATATATCTAATATATAATTATTATGGTATTTTTTGCCACATCTACTATAAAATAGCTGATATTTCAGAATTTTGACGGTTCATTTGTGTCGCCAACTTTACTCCTATAGTAGGCTGAGGCACACACTGGAGTATTTAAAACGGGCGAATAAACATAAATCACTAAGGAAATGGCTTGCTTTCCCACACTAGTGTGTCAAAGATACGTTGCATACATGCATACATAGGTAAAGCAGCTATTTTATAGTGGGTATGGCAAAAAATATGAACAGAATTAAACACAAACAATATGAATTGAAACGCATTACCATTTTAACATGCAGTGTGTCCACAAACACATTCTCAACATGGGAATTTCCGTTATTATGAGAGATAGAGATTTGGTTAAATGAGATGAAGTATTCCTTAAGTAAAGTTGTATCAAATCACATAAGTAGATATTTTGCGTACCTAGTTCAAAAATTCGACTGATGACCAGTCCTATACTTCCCACCTAGTAAATATTTGCAAAAAGTAAACACTCTTTTTTTATTCTTTGAAAAAAAGCAGGGCCCTCTTTTTTGTTTGGTGATCTAGGTACTGATGGCTAGCTTAATATAGCAAAAATCATGGTTACCTTGATTTACGTATAATTTTTATTTTTTAAAATATTTTTTTTCTCAAAAACTATACATTTTAGAGAAAAGAAATATATACATTTGTTTCATATTATAACATCTAAAATTCATTTATATTTTTTTTTACCTATGTTAATACGTGACATTGAGAACGTTTTTTTTTAATATCTCAGGATCCACTGAACCGATTTGACTCAAAATCTAATCAGATCTAAGTTAAAGGCTGATAAACACAATAGAACAATCGGCATGGCCGTATGTTATTCCGTTTTTAATATATCAACGGCGAAAAATTGACCACATACACACACACACACATACAGACATCAGTCAGAAAATGATTTCAAACGATTGTTAGGGTCTCAAAACGTGAAGATCTGTTAAAATCTCGAAATATTTTTTTCGGACTAAATCCATTACTTCCCTACCATAGTAGAGGTGGGAAGTAAAAAGTAAAATTTCGATGTTTTTATTTTATGACATTTAAAAAAAATCTGAATACACCACGAAATTAGTATAAAAAAACTGCCATAAGAAAGTGCAAACTAAAGACTTAAAATAAATCTGCCATCGGCAAAAATAAAAAAATCGAAAATTCACTTTAGCGCATAAACTACACAAAATATCTTAACTTTATTTATGTGACTTGATACAACTTTACTTAAAGAATATACTTTATATCTTTTAACTAAATCTCTCGTAATAACTCAGATCCCCATGTTGAGAATGAGTTTGTGGACATACTGTATATCAAAATTCCTAATATTTTATGCATAAACAAAAATAGAAAAGTAGAAAGATTCAATTTCACATATTGTTATTCCAAAATGAAGAAATTAAATGCCACCGAAGTTGCATAAAACAGACATAAATTGTCTATTATTTGAAATGAATTTCAAGTGTATTCTATTGTTTCAGTAAATTGTTTTTCAAAACAATGAAATGTGTTTTTGTTTTTGTTTCGAGTGTTAAGTATTATTGTTGTTTTGTGTTTTAATAACGATACGCTCTTTAAATGGAAAACGGTTGTGTAGTTACAAAACAAAATGGCTTATGTTTATATCTGTTTGACTTTTTGAAGTGAATACTTCTTATGCGACTCCGTACGCGCAAAATGTTAAACGATGACGCGCGCCCCCCACTACTATTTATGAGAGGTAGACGCGGGGTACGGGGCGTTCTCTCCGCTATACATGGAGAGTTTTGCCCGCCATACACAGGGAGTTCTGTCCGCCGTACACGGGGAGTTCTGTCTAGGGAATGCAATCTCGATCTCGCGAGATCTCGAGCCATTTTTCGAGATTTAATCTCGTGGGCAGGCAATCTCGTTTTTGAAATCTCGTTCTAGATCTCGACCCGATATGGCCGAGATCTCGAAAGAGATTTCAAGAACGAACGCGCTTGAAAAAAAACTTATAACTTATACGTAATAGTTTTTGACAGTCGCGCTAATTGATTCTGTGTGTTTCTCTGCATATATTGTTTTAATTATTGTTTTCTTGAGTGAAATTTACAGTTATTTAACTTATAACAAGCATTAGATGGTTAACAAATTACAAAGTTAAATGAATACTGAATATGTCTAAGAACAATTCAAACCAAATGTTCGTGAACGTTATTAATAGTAACTTACCCTATGCTTCCTAACTCCTAAGAAGTTATTTCCAGAATAATTAATTGACATATAGTGTGCTGTGTGAGTTGGGGTATTGCTGTTATATTTTGAAAATAAAACAAAACATTAATTGAATCTTGAAACAAAAAAATCAACGTTTGTTTAAGGAAAGTAATAAATAATAATCATCTGCACAGTGCACTACGCAATAAATCACACACGTACACAGTGACACAGTTTCACTGTCCCAAGTAAGTAGTTTTCATTTTTAAGTATTTTAGATACAAAATAATACGTTCTTTTTAAAAATAGGCGAAATCTCGATATTGTCGAGATCTCGCGAGATCTCGAATTGCCAATCTCGGCTCGAGATTGCATTCCCTAGTTCTGTCCGCCGTACACGGGGGGTGCTATCCGCCATACCAGCGTCGAGTAGTACAACGCTAGGTCACGATAGATGGCGCTATAGAAGATCAACATTCTCTTTCGCTCTTCTTCGTCATTCACCTAATTTGGTGTAAGATGTATTCACTTCAGCCGTGTGTATAACGACACACACACACTTTTTTATCTCGATTCGTGGCTTTTTCACTTAAAAATACGCAAATATTATTGATTCAGAGGTATTTTTTGCTATTCTTCAAACCTTTGTCTATGTCTTACATCAAACAGAAGTCAAATTCATTGAATATATCAATACTAAAAAATTATAAAGAGGAAAAGTTATCAGGTTCGTTTGTTTGTATGTCGCGGGATATCTCAAGAACTACTACACCGATTTAACTGTTTTATAGCTTATTACTTTCCGAGGAACATTGGCTGCATATTAATACACTAAGACAAAGAGGGATGAGCAGTGAGCGGGAGTGTAGGATCGCGCACACGATTTCTGTCAAACATACTACTCAAATTAATTCGATCAGCTCAGGTGTTTGACCGGGATTATGCTGATAGACGTACAAACAGACGTATAGATTCTTTTTCCAAAAGAAGAATTTTTACGTTCCAGGAGCCTAAAGTAGAGAAAGTATTGTAAAATTTTGAAAAGTGATTTTTGACCTAAATTAGCAACATTCCTCACTTTCGGAGTTGGAATAGTACCAACAAACGCCATATTAAAATTTTTATTAGAATTTGTGTAAAACATTAATTCAAAACATTATATTTAAAATAGCCCATTTTGTCTTGTAGTCATAGATATATATTCAGATGCATTTATAATAATTTGCGTAATATAATTACAGCTTGTCTTTATACATACAATATATTATAAAC
Organism: Mongoloraphidia duomilia; assembly: GCA_039654895.1. Lineage (NCBI taxonomy): Eukaryota > Metazoa > Arthropoda > Insecta > Raphidioptera > Raphidiidae > Mongoloraphidia > Mongoloraphidia duomilia. Next base: position 33,657,565 of record CM077516.1, on the reverse strand, counting down.
AAGCGATTTAGAAATTTAATGCCCGGACGTAGTCCTCCATCGCCACTATTGCAAAGAAAACGTTTTCGAGTAAAAATTCCTCAGCCGACGGTTTTTTAAATTTTACACATTCGAGTTTCGACATTAATAAATACATATTTTTACCATTCCAACCTCACAAGTGGGCAATGTTACCTACCTACGAATTTAAGTCAAAATTCACTTTTCACTATTTCACAATATATTCCTCACTTGAGGTTCTCGATATGCCAAAAACATGTTTTGGCAAAACAGTCTGTTCGTTCCTTTGGTTATCTGTCAGCACGATTCCAGTCAAACAGTTATGTGGATTGAAACAAAATTTTGGTAAAATGTTTAACACGCAAACAGGAGAAGTCCTATTGTTTTGGGGGAAAATCGGTACATGCACAGAAACGATAATATTATGTGCTATATCTTTGTTTTTTTTTCAATTACAATGATATACTTTTTATAATGATTTTCGTTTTGCGCACGTGCATACCCTCAGAAATAATCACCCTCAAAAATGATCACCTTCAAAAATGATCATCCTCAAAAATAATCATCCTCAAAAATGATCTTTCTCAAAAATAAAAATCCTTGAAAATAAAAATGATAGGTAGAACAAAGCTCCAATTTCGACGCATCCTTTAGTCACGGACCATATTTCCATTCCATTTCAGTCGCATTTCCGACCATTACACTCCCACAGCTCTGTTCCGGTGTTGTTTCCATCTCATTCTAATCCTACACAATATGTCGCCATGTTCTACTCTCGGACATTTATTCTCATCTAGGTGCGACATCTAATAACATTTGTATTAGATATTAAAGACGTTTGAAACTACTGTCTGTTTAATAAATATAGAAACATTCATTCTCGAATTTATCGAACCTTAGATCTACACTGTAGACCTATACTACGGCGGGCTACTTAAAAAAAAGCCCGCTTCTCGTCACCGGCTTGCAATGTGCCACTTTACGACAAGTATACATGCATGAAAATCAGTTATTTTATAGGGGGTAGGGCAAAAAATATAACGCACCTACCTTAAGTTTTAGGATGTTAGTAGTAAGATGAAAAAAATCATGTCATCAAAATTATTTGTGAGTTATATCAGATGAAAGGGCTTGACGAAAGGATTCCAAAAATATATAAAATACTAGCGGCGTTTTAGAATTTAATGGCAACGTGCAATCACTATGAAATTTTAACAGCAATATATTACTGTTTTCTGTAAGATATTCAAATTTGATCAAATTCCTAAGAAAAGTGTTTCATGGGTGAACTAATTAGCGCGTTATGAAATACTCGTGGCGACATCTATTGATGAGTATAGCAGAAATATTATTGTTTGCGACATATTATATTGGTGAGTAATAGAAACATGAAGGTTTTATTTGATTCCATGAGCCATCTGGAGATAAAGTTTTTTGACTACATCGCGCGAACTCCTTTTTGCCGGGATAAAAAGTATTCTATAACAGGATGTTGAAAAAAAGGGTAAAATATTTTAGGGGTATATAGTATGACCGAAAATAAGTCGAAAAATTTTAATAAACATAGATCCAATAATAGGCTTTCTCACCTGACACATTGTCTTGTCTTATTGAAGTTTGACACATTGTCTTATATTTTATTCCGTTGTGATTACAAAATAAGTATGCCTTTGTACTCCTACGCGGAAATAAAATAAAAATAAAATAAAATAAACTAAATTAAATTTAAAAAGCATGTTTCATTTATTAAATGGACGATAAGTACCTAACTTATGCTATTGCATACATAAGTGGAAATATTTCACAAACGGTTCGTTTTCGGACCTATGTTTATTAAAATTTTTCGACTTATTTTGAGTCATACTATATGCCCCTAAAATATTTTACCCTTTTTTTTCAAAACCTGTATGTTGACACAGAACATAAGCTACGAATATGCCAAGTTTCATTTAAATCCGTTCAGTAGTTTCCGCGTGGTGCGTGCACAGACAAAGAAACAGACAAACAGACTAAAATTGTAAAAAATGCTGTTTTGGCCTCCATATCGATAATAATGTTCACTGCGATTATAATTTTGAAAAAATATTTCAATTACAGACACGGTGTAGATAGATACTTATACAGGGTGTCCAAGACTTGCGTTGTCGGCCGATATATTGATTTTGGGTGAAGATAGAAAAGAAGTTTAATTACAAAAGTTGTATAATTTTTAATGATGTATAGCCAAAACAAAAATCTTTATCAAACTGAAATGTTGAGGATCACTAGATAGTAGACGGACAAATCAATGTCTGTCCTAAAAACATGAATTTATTATACAGGGTGTTCAAAATAATGTACTTCTTTTACCTAACTTCAATCACGTGTAACTTTTGTTTGTTAAATACCACGAGATTATTTTTTTGCTGGAATTGTATTCTTTAGGATATTTACTAACACTTTTATTAAGGGTGTCCATACCTAAACCTAATATTTTCATATAAAAATGTTTGGTTTAAGTATGAACAACCCTTAATAAAAGTGTTAGTAAATATCCTAAAGAATACAATTCCAGCAAAAAAAAAACCTCGTTGTATTTAACAATCAAAAGTTACACGTGATTGAAGTTAGGTAAAAGAAATACATTATTTTGAACACCCTGTATAATAAATTTACTTTTTTAGGACAGACATTGATTTGTCCAACCATTATCTAGTGATCCTCAAAATTTCAGTTTGATAAAGGTTTCTGTTTTGGCTATGTCGAATTTTAGGTAAAGGTCTGCACGTGTCAAAAATTTCTAAAAAACTTGAATAACTCAAAAATTACTGAATTTTCGAGCATAGCATACCTTAACATTTCTATTCACATTTAGGTGCAAAATTGAAAAAACAAATAAAAACAGGGTGCTAGGTTAAAAAAAACATAACTTTGATCTGCCACGCTTAAATGGGACAGGGTGTATAATTGAAAAAATTTTAGGTTATACACCATTAAAAATTATACAACTTTTGTATTTAAACTTCTTTTCTATCTTCACCCAAAATCAATATATCGGCCGACAACGCAAGTCTTGGACACCCTGTATAAAATAAAAACAATAAATTTTAAAAGAATCAAAAACCCGACTGCAAGAAGCGAACTAAGAAAACAAACAATAAATAATATAAATTAACGCCGACAGCTAGCAGTCGGAGGTCAATAATAAACATTTGATATGAATGGAATTAGTGGCCTCCGACTGCAGGCTAATCTAGTATCTATGAATTTATATTATTTATTGTTTTTATTTTTGTTCGTTTTTCACGTAGCCATTGATGATAATAAACATGATCTATGATTAATAGATTTAATGATTCAAAGAATACATTTAATGATCAACAAATAATTAGCAAAAAGAATTGAGTAAGTAAGTAATGCGAAAACACAACGTCGTTGGTATCACGTCTTAACACTATCAACTGTCTATAGGTGGTATAAGCGACAGTGGAGAGGGTGCCATATTGTTGAAGTCAAGTTGACAAGAATGACAAGTGACGTTAGCGTGCCGTGCAAACGTGGCTGTCTTGGAAACATGATATTTTGCGTTAATTATAGTACAACTTTGGCCAATTTGTTATTTGTTGATCTTTTTAGTGTATTTGCCATATGGCACATACACTATTGGCGTCGGTCGGATGGCGGGACCTAGGGGTCGGACCAAAATTTCTCGACGTTTCATAGCCTCCTGAACACTTTGGCACCATTTTTAGAAATGTTTATATATATATGTATATATATATATATATATTTATTTATTTATTTATTTATATATATATATATGTGTTCGCGGCATAACTCTCGAAAGACTTAATTGATTTGAACGAAATTTGGTAGACACGTTGGAATCCATCACCGCACGGAACCTATTTAAAATGGGCCCAATCGGACCATTTTAAGGGTAGTTTTTAGGGGTTGAAAAAAGTTTTTGGGCCCAAAAATACCGAAAAAAATCTCAGAATTGTTTCAAAATTGGAATTTAACCCTTTAGTAGAGATTAAAATGTGTTGCTAAAATTTTAACAAAATCGGCACGACAGGACCGGACTTACAAATTTTATGAAAACACTAGTTTACGGATAGTGATTTATTTGCTGACGGGTGTATTTAATTTGGTACAGAGGTTGCATTGATAATAATATTGAAATTAGGAAAAAAAATATTATTTTAAGGGATGTATTAAGGGGTTAATTTTTCATTTTGTCCAAAGACGAACTTAAGTTCACATAATAAAGCCACAGGGCCTGTATTAGCAAATACACTATATTGTCGGCAGGGTTTTGGCACTGCGACCCGAGTTTTTTTTTATCTTTAAACCACAAACGAGTAAACATAACCTAAAAACGCAGTGGCAGCCAACTGACAGTAAGATTGCCAACCATACTGTATAATAACGTATCCCACTTTATTTTTGGTCAATATATATAACCAAAAATTGTTAGCGTGTGCTAAAAGCACAAAATCTTAAATTTGAAAAATACTTTTTTTTCTTACACCTACTTTTTCCTCTTTCAAAAGATTGGTTACGTCATTTTCCTCAAAAAAGTTGGCAACCAATATGGCCGCTACCTATGGTGCACTTCGGTTGTGACGTCACGATATAGATATATAAATCTGGGGATGTAGTATAAAGTGCCACTTTAGACGAGGAGGGAAGCCATTCAGGGGAGGGTGCATGTCTGTCTTATGGACATCTCCATGTTATGCATGTGCCCACGTTCTAATGGCCGCGTCTTTGCGCATGTTCAATTGCACCAGATGCAGTCGTCCGCGTCTTTGCGCATGCTCAATTACTCGTACAGCGCTTGCGCAACTGAAGCAACCAATAGAATGCGGGCACGCTTGCTTCCTCACCCCACCCTCCCTTAACAGCAACCACCCCTATCGCTTGTACTACGTCCCTAGATTTCTATGTCTATGCGTCTCGAACGAATAGGTAGTAACCTATTCGTTCGTGATCATCTGGTTCGGTTCAGTTCGGCATCCTACACAACTGTTTCTACAGCTGTGAAGGATCTTCAAACAATGTCTCTATATTTTGTGAACTAAACGGTTTCAAACCCACGGATAAGTGTGTACGTTGACAATAAAGAAATCCAAGCGTGCCATTGGACCATTCATTTGAAAATATAAACTGATCATAAACAACCATATTATTTCAACTCCTTTCCAGGTATTTTGTTTTATTCTTAAGCGAGCTATATTTAAAATGTTTATCGAAATATATCGTCACTTTTTTCGCAATCCCGAAGGCTTTTAATGAATTATTTTTTTTAACTGAAAATATGTAAACCTATAGATCAGGGCTTCCCAAAGTCGGGGTCGCGGGCTGATTTTTTAGGGTCACGGCTTGTTTCCGTGATTATAGAATTTATAACTCTCGTGATCAATTTCTATATTACTTTTACCGTACTTTTTTATACTTAAATTCTTGAATAAACGACTTAAATTTGAATTACTGCATTTTTTTACTGAAAAATCTTTTTTATATATTTTGTACTTTGTGAGGAAAAAATTTTTAAGGGTCGGGAAGGCTTTTGCAATTTTAAATTAGGGTCATGATCAAAAAAGTTTGGGAATCCCTGCTATAGATAGATAGGTAGTGGATAACAATTTAAAATATAAAAAAATAAAATTACAAAACATTATTTTATTTGCTACATTTTACGAACATTTGATTTTATGAGATAAATAAAAGTGGATGTATTTTTTTCTATGACAACAAACACAATTATTTGTGTTTAACGGTATTCACGCATCTGTCTGTAGATACCTATTTTTCCTCACGATCACTAATACAATTTTTTTTCTTTGTTTAACGAAAGTTTATGAAGCCTGTAGATACGTTCGAAAAAGGAAACTGTTACAAGGATAGTATTACGTGTTCTTTAAAGTTCAAAATAATCTCTTTGCAAAGTACTATAAAGTTATGAAAAGGTTGAGTGGAGAATAAAATCTTTTGGGAAGTAAGTCAAGGTAAAATTGTGCTATATCATTGAATAATAAAAAAAAATCCAGCCAATTGGACGACGGGACCATTCCAACTCCAAACATACTAGAATTTGAAATATATCCTAACTAATATTATAAATAAGAAAGTGAGTTTGTTTGTTTGTTCCGCTTTCACGCCTCAGCTACTCAACCAATCTTCGTGAAATTTTGCACACGAGTATAGCTTCCGCAGTGGAGATGAACATAGGCTATAATAACTGGCCGGTTTGGCTTCGCCCGGGTGAAAATCAGGATTAATCTCAGAAATACTGAACAGATTTCAATTTTTTTTTCAATGATCAATAGGTGATACCTATTTTCGTCCGGGTGAAAATCGGGGGTAATCTCAGAAATTACTGACCCGATCTCAAATTTTTTTTCAATATTCAATAGGTAATAATTTCCTTTAGGACATAGGCTATAATAAATGGCCGTCCCGGGTTCGCCCGGGTGAAAGTCATGGATAATCTCAGAAATTACTGAAGCGATTTCATTTTTTTTCCAATATGTTCGATAGGTGATATGTACACTTTGCTTTAAGACATAGGCTATAATAACTGGAGCGGACGAGCGAAACAAGTGTGTATAGTAATGTATTCATGAATCATACATTCATAGCACCCGGGCGAAGCCAGACCGGGCCGCTAGTATCGTATAAATCTACAAAGGGGACGCGAGCACACAGGCTTAGGGGCGCAAAAAAACTAGATCCGAATCTGAGTATTATTCAGGTGCGGATCTAGCTTCGCTCGTTCGTTCCAGTTATTATGGCCTATGTCATAAAGCAATGTATCACCTATCGGACAGTGAAAAAAAATGAAATCTGTTCAGTAATTTCTGACATTACCCCTGATTTTTATCCGGGCGAAGCCGGTTCGGCCAGTTATTGGAGCCTATGTTGTAAAGCAAAGTATCACCTATCGGACAGTGGAAATAAAATTGAAATTGGTTCAGTAATTTCTGAGATTACCCTCTATTTTCTCCCGGGCGAAGCCGGGCCAGCCAGTTATTATAGCCTATGTTGTAAAGCAAAGTATCACCTATTGGACAGCGAAAAAAAATATTGAAATCGGTTCAGTAATTTTTGAGATCACCCATTTTCACCCGGGCGAACCGGGCCGGCCAATTATATACATATCTATATATTATATCCGACGCTTGTTTGGTGTGCAGTAAGCTTGATGTAAAAGCTTTCAGATTATTCTTGGGTGGATGAGCCGCACGTAGTGGCAAAGGATACGTTGACAAGGTGCGTCGCTGTCAAGTGGCAATGGAAATGCAGAATAGTTTCACGGGAGCACTCTTCAAGTTGAATACAAAAGAGTTACAAAAGACTCTGCTATGAAACATTAATATGCCAGCCCAGAAGCACACGCCACCGTTAACCGTTAACGCACCGAATTCTGAACAGCCTATTTATGTCCTATAGAGCTACCGAGTTCATGTCTGTGTCACAATGATTTAAAAAAAATGTATTCATCTATTTCTACGTGATAAAGAAGGACTTGTTGAATCAACAAAATAAATAAAAAAATGTTTTTAAGAAAAGCGGTTTTATTTTCATTAAAGTCTTGCATAAATGTACTAAAAAGAAAAAAAAATATTTAATTTAGGTTCATAATTCTAAAAGCGTGGGTCGTGACTGTAATAAATTATCATAGAATTTACGACCCACGCTTTTTTTATTATGAACCTAAGTTAAATATTATTTTTTTTCTTTTTAGTAAATTTATGCAAGACTTTAAAGAAAATAAAAGCGTTTTAATTAAAAAAATTTTTTATTTATTTTATTTTTTACTTTTTAGTTTCTATGTGGAACGAAAAGTGGATGAAAATTCGATTACAAGATTTGATTGTTAGTTAGCTGTGAAACTAAAAAAATTGTTTAAAAATAATGTTTTGTAGTACCTATGTAAACAATCTAAGATATGTTTCTATGGGATTGAACTCTCAAGTCAAGCCTTAACGTCACACACTGTTTTTTTATCACATCACATGATTTCTTTTTAAGTTCGATTTTTACCCGGACGAAACCGGACCGGTCAGTGAGTATACATAATACTGTATACTAATGTGCAAAATTTCAACTCAATCTGTTAACGGAAAGTAGGTGAAAATTCGAATACAAAATTTGATTGTTAGTTAGTTAGTTAGTTTACAGTGAAACTAAATAAAAGCTATTAAAAATCTATTTAATTATTAGCATTTATTAAACAGCAGCTCATATTTTTTAAGTGAATGACCTCGACACAAAAAAAATCTAACATGACCCGAAATCAAACGACACAAAAACTCAAAGATGAAAGTATATAGGTATACAACAAGTATAGGTACATCTGTTATAGACCGAGAGCTAGTGACAATTTTTTGGTGTTATTTATTCAAGGCTTTATTTTTGTGAAGATGTTGAGGAAGGCATATTAAACTGCCCTGAGTAAGGGATTTTGCTAGATAGCGGTATGGGAGGGATGCAGACCGTCCCCAACATGTAACAAAAAAAATGGTCACAATTATTATTGCTTCATGGCTGAAATTCTTTGTATAGCTTGTCGGTGACCCAATAATGCCATTATAATATTTGCAGATCGATTGGTCAGCATTAAATGGCAGATTACCCTAAACGTGTCATGTACCCGACGAAATTTATATTATTAGTTCAAGGTTCAAATTTTAAAATGTTGTTACGGCGACTGTTTTAGGCATACATTTAAAAAATTGTCACTAGCTCTCGGTCTATTAAGCGCTCACACAAAACGGCCGAGATGAGTGCGTGGAGAAACGCATTAATCCACCGTGTATAAGGTTGCAGGTTCGCGACGCGCTTGAAGTAATATGAAATATTAAATTTACCTATTAATTTTTTTATTTATTATTAAAAATAATAAATTAAAAAAATGTAAAGATGTTTTACTTCAATCCCCAAATTTGCGCCCAACTCTCCCCAAAATGGTAAACTATAGCATGTTTAATACTCTTTACAAGGTAAGCTTTCATAAGTGATCATGGGGTCTACCCCCCCTCCAAGTCTACTCGCCGCCAATGTACCTACAGACAAGCTTTTTTCTAAACATACTAATGACTGCCAATCCACAAGACTGCAGACGACAATAATTGAATAGCTTTGGGCAAAAAGCTTTCACGACTGCAGACAAATCAAATACTCTTCAAGCTGCATAAAGCTGTATAAAAACAGAGTATTAAATTATTCAAGCTAACCCTAGGGTTGAAGCACATACTGTCTGTTTTCCAATTTTTCTGTTAAATTATTAATCCAATTTAAGAGTATTCCCCTCGTCTATAAAACGGTTCCCGTTCTCCCGACGCTATTTTTAAAGCTAGAGGGTTCAGGTAAACGCCAAATAAAGAACCAAGAATCACATTATAGATCCTACAGGCGAAAAATTGAAAAAAAAATTCCTGAAAGACTTACAACTTTTTAAAAAATTACGTAATTTTTCACACCTATCCAAAACTTTTTTAAAAAAATTCGCCCGTAGGATCTGTAGTGTGATTCTCGGTCTTTCATTTGGCGTTTATCCGAACCCTTTACTTTTAAAAATAGCGCCGGGAGAGTGGGAACCGTTTTATAGGCTATCGAATACTCTTATATGAAATGCTATACAGGGTGTCCCAACGAAAACTTGTACCCCCGTAAAACTCGGCAAAATGAACGTTTTGACAAAAATCCAAAAACACGTCTATATGTATATCAAAGGGGACCAATTTTTATGCAAAAACCATTCTTGCAACTCTAGCCCTGTGCGGGGGGTAGCGACCCCCCCAAATTTTTAAATGGAATGGGGGGTCAAATGATCCCTAATTTGGAAAAGTTTTTCATTACTTATACACAACCGTATTTGTTTTTTTCAGTTCGATCGATTTGTTACCGAGAAAGTTTCCAAGTTAAAAAACTAATAAAAGCACAAAAAGGTTTAAACTATCGAATGTATTGCTCGAAATGACCTCCACAAATTGCCATACAATAATAACTTGGAAACTTCAAGAAGCAATTTCTCGGTAACAAATCGATTGAATTGAAAAAAAACAAATACGGTTGTGTAAGTAATGAAAAACTCTTCCAAATTAAGGATCATTTGACCCCCCCATTCCATTTAAAAATTTTGGGGGAGTCGCTACCCCCCGTACAGGGCTAGAGTTGCAAGAATGATTTTTGCATAAAAATTGGTCCCCTTTGATATACAAATCGACGTGTTTTTGGATTTTTGTCAAAACGTTCATTTTGCCGAGTTTTACGGGGGTACAAGTTTTCGTAAGGACACCGTGATACAATATACAATGTTAGGGTGGGTCAAAAAAATCAATTATTTTTTTTTTTGCAAGTGACGGAAAAATAGGTTGCTAGACACCTTAAAAAAATTCTCACCAAATATGAGCTCTTAAATTTAAAAGGAAGATCCTCCGCATCACAGTTTTTTATTTTTTTCTCAGTCCAATAGAAAAAAATTCATACCTCATCATTAATTGATTGTACAGAAAAATGTTTTAAGAGAATTTTGTAGAAAATTTAATGCTCTACAAAAAAGGTATCTTATATTTTTTCCGCAAACCTCACCATTTGAAAGATATTGAAGATTTAAGTTTGATTATTTTAAAACAAACTTCATTTTTGTTTATGAATTTTATAACTCGACAATAAATGACTATTATAAATCTTCAATATCTTTCAAATGATGAGGTTTGCGGAAAAAATATAAGATACCTTTTTTGTAGAGAATTAAATTTCCTACAAAATTCTCTTAAAACATTTTTCTGTATACAATCAATTAATGATGAGGTATGAATTTTTTTCTATTGGACTGAGAAAAAAATAAAAAACTGTGATGCGGAGGATCTTCCTATTAAAATTAAGAGCTCATATTTGGTGAGAATTTTTTTAAGGTGTGTAGCATCCTATTTTTCCGTCACTTGTAAAAAAAAAATAATTGATTTTTTTGACCCACCCTAATATACAAGTAGGTAGGACGTTCTTCAACTCATAGGACAGGCTACTTTATATTCGGTTTCAATCGCGTTAAAATATAAATAAAATAAAGTTTCTGTTAACGCGTGCGATGCCGCGAGTAACGGTCAGTATAAAGTAATCCAAGTTGAATTTCAACTCGGATGTGCAAGTAGTGGATTTTCCTTTCCGAGTCAAGTATTTAATAAATACTCGATTTTTGCGTCGAGTAGTGGGGAGAAAAAAGAATGAAATAATTTTGCCCTTAGTATTACAATTAACATCCCTTCCTAAATTGAAATCAGGCGGACAATTTTTTTCGAAAATGCAATGAAAATGTCTAATTAGGTCAACATATTATGATACATTTTTAGTGTTGGGTCTCCAAGTCACTATATGAATATTATGAAGTATTAGAAATACCTTGTATTATGTCCGTCTTGTGACTTCTTGTGAATTTACACTACGCGTTTCAGCAACGAGTTGCCATCTTCAGGTGTGGTTAATTATTTTTAATACACAGTGCTTAGCATCATAATATTATACCGTGCGAGTTTTTTCAAAACGTACATAGGCTGTTTCCCAATTTGAAATCGTGGTATAGATATTGTTAGAAACTATTGAAACGAATGTTTTTATTTACAATTTATTATTATTGAGTTGCGATAATAAATTTTGTAAGTTCAGAGATTAATTTAATATTTTTTCTATAAAAAATGTACACCGTGGAAGAAAATGTTCTTATGTACAATTTGTATTCTGGGGTAAATAGTTGTCGGCAAGTCTCTGCGTAATTTAGTGTGCAGTTTCCAGGCAGACCAGATAGATACCAACAATGTCTATCCAACGATTTTAAATTGTGAAACAGTCTATGTAAGCTTTGAAAAAACTCCCACGGTATAGTGAAACAAATACTCAATGTGTGTTTTTTAAAAAATAATTAACCACACCTGAAGATGGCAACTCGTTGCTGAAACGCGTAGTGTAAATTCACAAGAAGTCACAAGACGGACATAATAAAAGGTATTTCTAATACTTCATAACAACAAATTATGCTTTAACTGATAAAGTTACAGCGAGCTAATGTAAACGACTTTTATTATTAAATCATTGGAATTAGCTCCGTCTAACTTAAATAATGCCGTTGGATTTTTTGGTCTAGCACTTAAAACGGCTTCACAATACATTTTTTAAGATGGCTAAAATGGGCCGCACCTCTATTTTTCCTTTCGAGCGGCTGACGTCACATGCGCCGACTATCACGGCATACTCCTACATCACATAGGTATATTTAATACACGGCCAATATTGATAGCTAATTGATAGCAACGGTGCGATCTATGTTAGGTGACCTGGTTATAAAGAGTTTAATGCCGACGCGACGGGGGTTGTGACGTAAGCAGATATTAAAATTTGTGTTTGTGGCAATGATTTCTAATAGGAAACAAACATATTTCTACATATTTTTTACAACCTCATTGTATTTAATGAATTAATATTTCATTATAATAAAAACTATACGTCACGTACCGCAGTTAGTGGTAAAATAGGAAAAAATTGAACGCCACTATTGGTACAGTGTGATGTAACTAGAAGTAACTGTGACGATTTTATTTATTTGTGTGTATTGATATTGGTGTATTGATTATAGTCATTATAGTTGTTTATTTGCGCTGACATCAAATTAAATGTGGGTAGAGAAGGTGGTTGTAAAACAAAATGTCATATCGTCAAATGTACAATCCCAATTATTGCCAACTAAATGTTAATCGCATTTCAATGACTGAACTGCATAGCGTAGATTTTACTGTTGGGACGAAGACATAAAATGAGAGAGCAATTCATCATTAAAATAGATCGTCGTTGTCGAGAGAAAACCTCCTACCTGCAAAATATTTAATTTTAGAGTGCTTACATTCCGAGACGGACACTGACGTAATCATGAGCATAGACGAATTTGTGTTCTGACCCGTCTATTATACCTGTGAAGGGGTGGGTAAACGAGCTGTCATTGTATCGTCAACCAGCAGAATGTTTACATTTAGAGAAGGACACTGACGTCATCATGCGCACAGACGTATTTGTGTTTAGATCCATCTATTATACCTGTGAAGGGGTGGGTAAACGAGCTGTCATTGTATCGTCAACCAGGAGAGATTCAGAGAAGAGCACTGGCGTTCAGATCTATCTATTATACCTGTGAAGGGGTGGATAAACGAGCTGTCATTGTATCGTCAACCTGTCGAGTATGCTTACATTCAGAGAAGGACGCACTGACGTCATCATGCGCACAGACGTATTTGTGTTCAGATCCATCTACTATACCTGTGAAGGGGTAGGTAAACGAGCTGTGATTATATCGTCAACCAGCAGAATGCTTACATTCAGAGAAGGACACTGACGTCATCATGCGCACAAACGAATTTGTGTTTTGACCAGTCTATTATACTTGTGAAGGGGTGGGTAAACAAGCTATGAAATTTTTTCGCATCTGCCAGGCATCCCACGACGACTCACATGTTATTTTTATATTAAAAATATAGTAGCCCTCATTTATTTAAAATGGGCAGACTCAGCCGTGTCCCAGTCGTAGGGGTTTACGTGAAAACGTGACCATCTCCGCTGGCAGTTGAATTTGATTTTTATTTATTGTAGATTATAGACGCGTCGATCATTAGCGTCTTAAATACATTAAATAACAATTCTCTTAAAACTAAATGACATCACAAAACTTTCATGAGCGGAGATGGGATTCCAACCCACGACAGTGTGATCCAAAGGCAGCTACGTTAACCGTTACACCACACTGTCCTCTCAGTTGAATTTGAATTATATCCATGTTAATAAGGTAGTACCCATATATTTTCGTCTCTTACGCACGCACCCGCCACGCCCAGAAATTGCGTCAGTTTCCGCAATGGCCTAGCCTTATCTTATTGATAAGTGCCCGTACCAAATTTTTTGAACTATGTATCACATTTATTGTATATTCTTGACCCATTCTTTGTCATTGTGACATTTTTCTGAATAAAGTTGTTATTATTATTATTAGGTAAAATCTTACATATAAGATATCTCATATCTGTATATTTTAGCCGGTTGCTTGCTGTCAGTTCATTATTCACGGAGTATTGCGTTATGAAATCTGGCACAATTTCGTTCCTTTGTAAATTTTGGCTTGGCTACCAAACCTAACGTAGGTATAGACGTTTTCACGTCAAAAAATTTAAAACAAGCTTTTATATACTAATAAATAATAACAAGTATTAGAAATACCTTGTATTTTGGTGTCCGTCTTGTGACTTCATGTGTTGTTAACACGATGCGTTTCAGCAACGAGTTGCTATCTTCAGATGTGGTTAATTGTTTATATTATAAAACACACATTGATTGAGTATTCGTAAAACGTTATAATATTATGTTGTGAAGTACTGATTTAAATTTCATGATTTATATAGTAGGTAGATGAAAAGGAAGTGTGAGTTTGTATGTATGTGGACGATTAATGAGTATTGGGTGTTTGTGTGTTAATTATTGTGTCGTATATTATGTTCGATTTTAACGTTAGTTTGTCATTAAGAATGTTGGTATAATATAAAAAATTAACCACACCTGAAAATAGCAACTCGTTGCTGAAACGCGTCTTGTTAACAACACATGAAGTCACAAGACGGACACCAAAATACAAGGTGTATTTCTAATACTTCTTATTATTCATATAGTGACTTGGAGACCTAACAATCTAAAAATGTATTTTAATTATACTGTTCATTATTGAGAGGTTCCGATAGGTATACCCCTGAGTAATTGGAGACATGAAAATTGACATGACGTAAGTGTGGATTACAAGTATATGATTCTAACTAACAAATTATTAAAAATCTTGTAAAAATCAATATAAGCTACTTTTCCACGTGGCCGTAAACATTAATGTCAAGCATTCGTGGACACAGTGTATACCTACTTATAGCGTGCAAACAAACTATATATTATATAATATTCATTTACGAAAATGAAATTTCCTTTGAGAAGATGAAAAATTTTACACATTTGATCATGAAAATGTTATGTCGATCATAATCATATACTTAGGAAAACTTATGGAAATGCATTTACTAAATTGAAGAAGACGTTTTAAGTTTCCCTTAGAAAAATAATATAAAACCAATTTTAGGAGAAACGACACAAAAATATTTTTCAGCAACGAAAAAAAAAACAAATTTTATCTTAAAATGACAAACAATATGTATAAAGTTAAAATTTATTCTAATTCTATTAATATTGATATTGAGTTATATTTTTTGTACCTATATACAAAATAAACAAGCCGTGAGGTGGGTCGTTTATTAGGACTAAAGTGCGACCCTTGAGGTCCACACGACGAACTTCCCAGTTTGATAAATATTTAATAATAATTATTAAATTAGATATTACACAGAAAAGTAATCATTTTAATCATTAAAACATCAATAATTAAAAAAAAAAAAAAAAAAAAAAAAACGGCTGAACCGATTTTTATAAAATTTATGTCGGATCAAAATGACGTTAACACGCCTCGATTGACACCCTTACGAAGTCGATATAATTTTTTATTCGCGAGATATTGTGTAAAATCTACTTTTTTGGAGGTTATTTGGTTAAGAAAAAAGAACGGCTGAACCGATTTTAAAAAAATTCCTTTCAGATCATATTTACGTTAATACGCGTCGATTGGCACCCCAACGTAGTCGATATCATTTTTCGTTCTCGAGATTTCGTCTTAGAAAGAAATGGACACATACGTACGTACGTACGTACGTACGTACACACACACACACACACACACACACACACAGACATCTTTCTAAAAGTAGTGTAAAAATAGTGTAGTGACCTTGAAATATAAAAATTTTTTTTCCTTTTTGATTTCGATTTTCGGACCCATTACAATAACTTCCAGTGGGAAGTTAATAAATATGTCATAAAAAGTGGTCAAAGTGTCCACCATTTTCACGGATATAAAGATTTATACGACGAAGAAAATTAATTTACTTTTTGCATAACTTTTTCATTATCTCCAGTTTTATTCTTAGAAAAAAGCATGACCATCTTATTTGTTTCATGGTCAACTTATTATTATCAACGTATTATTATTGATCAACTGATTATTAAAATACAAATTTCTCAAAAACCATGGGAGTAATCGAGTCTTATTAAGAGCAGCTTTTTTGTAGCAAATAAGTTACTGAATCTAAATTTTATACTTAAACCCCTTTTCTTCCATTGGCGTAGAAATATGAAACGTTCAAATATTAAAAAACCCGAGTTCTACGCCTATGGATAAATATTATTCAAAATTTTGATATGGGTTTTTTTGTTCCATAAAACTATGTCAACGTGCCAAATTTTAGCAAAATCGCACAAGCCGTTTTAAATTTGTAACAAAAAAACGATTTCAAAATTGTAACTTCAGGGCCGTATAGCGCCCAAACCTCGGCCCAAACTAAGCAATTTTGTAAGAAGGTAAGTTTGCTTAAATCGGCATATTTTGGTCTCAGGAACATGTGGGAGGCGTGTGTTAAGTGTCTTTGACGACACCCTGCATAAAAGGTGTTTCAAAATGAGCGCAAGATTTGAATTTCGCGGGATTTTCTTTTAATGGAGATTGCTTGACTAAAAAGTTGACAACTGTCAAGTAGATGCATCCCGATTATATCTATTTTATTTATTGTAAATTATAGACGTGTCAACATCTTAGGTCATTAGCGTCTTGATTGCATTAAATAACAATTAACTTAAAACTAAATGACATCACAAAACATCCATGAGCGGAAACACGATTCGAACCCACGACAGTCTGATCCAGAGGCCGCGACGCTAACCACTGGACCACTAACCACTCTCCCGATTATCAGTCAAGGAACGCTATACGAACGTACAACGGATTTTAATGGTGAAAAGCTATTTAAAATATGGTGAAAGTTTAGCGGAAACAATTCGTAGAGTGCGTTGCGACCTGACTTGGCCATCGAGATCTAACGCCGTGCGACTTTTTCTTGTGGAGTTTTGTGAAGTCTTCCGTCTATGTCAACCACCCAACCACAATTCCTGAGTTGAAGGAAGACATTCCACGTGTCATTGGCGAAATTGAAGAGCAAATATGCGAAAATTTAATCAGCAAATTCTGTAAAAGCGCAAGAGTGTGCCAGCAGAGTCGTGGTACGGCCATTTGTTGGATGTTCTATTCCATACATAATCGCCACATATAAGATATACTTCATATTAAAATAAAAATATTTGCAATTGTCAAGTAAATGATGTGTTTTATAAAAAAATTAAATCTTGCGTTCATTTTGAAACACTCTTTAGTTAATTATAGTTAGTTGTTAATTAAGATAAAATCTTGTAAAGTTTTGACCCACTTCCACATACGTAGTATTACCGATGACAACACAATATTTTTTAAAAGGATCTGATTTATATAACCAGTTTCTTGTGGAGTTGATTATAGACGCTCGACAACCAGTTTTTTCGTCATCGAAATGTCGGTAATAATCCCGTCACTTCCACCATAAATGTTCTGTTTCTCACGCCATGCGAAATACAATATTTTCATGTCTTCGCAAAAAAAGCTTATTTAAACAAATAATTTATTAAAAATAGTATACTATTCTACTAGTGTGCTAAATACATCTTTATGCGTCAGGCGCGATGTAGTAGGCAAGTGCACACGAGCCTTGACGACTCGCATCTATCTATTCTAACGTTATGTTGATGAAGATGAAGTTATATTTTAATGCACTTAATATAACAATTTTGGAACATTGATAGTGACACTTGCAAACTAAATATTTTCATGCCTTGAAAAAATGTTGTTTAAAAAAAATGCATACTTAATATTGTTCTTTTCGTCCATCATATATTTTTAGTAAAAGCAATTAATGGGAAGAAAGGACATAGAACTATGCACAAATATTTTTATTTATTGCCAACGTTTCGTCGACATTGTCGACTTCTTCAGGTCTCTAGAATAAATAAAATTACATAAAAGACATATCACATAAAATAATGATGAAATATATAACAATTGATTTTAGTTTTTGCACACTGAAATTCATATTGATCATTATATACCTACTTATATTGTTGACATGTATTATTTTTATCAACACAATAAAATTCTTGAAAAAATTCCATTAATACTTATGTCAAACTAACAAAATAATAAACTACCCCATTTCATCTGTCATCATAGAAATAGGTAGTTATTAAATTCACCACCGTCCATCTACCACTGGTAACACATAAAATTATCTTGTCCACAAACGCGCCAAATGACCCTTTTTCATGAAGTACGAAAATTTTCTGACTAGCAGCGCTAGTGGTACGGTGGGTACTGTTCACTGTATGAATGTCCATTTGCGTACTGTCATACATGTAAAAACAGTATCAAAAAAAATGTTTTTGAGAGAAGACGACGAGCTAGGGGCAAAATTAACATTTCCAAATGTCAAGGATAATAATGTAGCAACATTAAAACGTTGGCTCTCTGAGTCTCTTGCCGTAATTTAAAAATTTCAGGAAAAAAATGAATTAATTGACAGGTCAGAATGCTAGGTTATAATGATTTTATAATAGTATTTTCGAACTCAAATAACAGACGTTCAAAATAATAATAAGTTTAAAACTTATTTCAGAACTAAATATGAGTCAAATATACTAACGTGGTAATTAAGACAATTCAATTAATAATAATTAATGAATTTTATTGTGTAACAAATTAAGATTATATTTTTCAATCAATACTTATACGTTTATTAAGTTAAGAATAATTAGGAGCACTGTGGTTTAATTTAATAATAAAGAGTTTAGTCACGTCTAACCACAATAATTTAATTAATGAATGTAGATTTCAAGAGCTATGCTCCCATCTTCAGCAAATACTAAATATACTAAATACTAAAACATTTTCTAAAGATGGGAGCATAGCTCTTGAAATGTACATTCATAAATTAAATTATTGTAGTTAGACGTGACTAAACTCTTTATTATTATTTATTAAGTTAACCACCTATATAAATTATGATTTTAAGTTATTAGTTTATCATTTACTAATTACTGACCGTTTTATATGTAAATTTTGTTATTTTTTCTTTTGTCAAATCCATTCTCAATTTATCACATCTAATGACCGTCAATGTGACGTTTTAGGATTTAGGAATTGTATAAAAAACACGTTTTCATCTGGATATCGATTATATCCAAAGTATAATTAGCAAAACTACAATATTATGTTAGCATTGTGGTTATTTAAAAACATTTTTCTATTTGTTTAATAATTTTAAACAATTAAGTTATACCACTAAAATGATACGACGCAAATAGAGAATAAATAATGTCTGTACCCACCACAAGTGCTGCCTCTAGTGGATAATTGAATGGACTACTCTCAGGAAAATGGCTCATTGTCAAAAAACAAAAAAAAATGTTAAAACTTATTTGCAATCTAGATCCCGTCGCGTCCATTCTTCAAATTTAATTTCACAACATTTATTAAAAAATCTGCACACAGCGGCGTTTTATTAATTACAGTGTTGTATTCTTTGTGTTGAATATATTGTGTTGAGCTTTTATTAAAAAGTAAATGTTCGCGAATGGGTGTTATAATGCCCCATTAATTCCATATCGCAGTACGACAACATATTATATTGTATTTCCAGAAAGGTTGCTTATAACTCATTATCAAGCCAGTACCTACCTCAGAACCAGAAAAGATCGATTTATATTATCCGGTGAAGCACGGCGCGGGAACGTAGCGACAAGCAAGACAAATATTTTTACATGCATTTCAAATACGAATATTCATATTTAGCGGATCCCGTCCATTCATACACGTATCAATACTCGTATCTGAAATTCATGTAAAAATGTTTGTCTTGTCGGAAACTCTAAGTTCTCGTGCCGTGTCTGACCGGATAATATAAATCGAGCTTTAGTCTAATGCCCAATTTTTTCACTGCAAGATAATTAGTTCTGAATACTTTATCCGGAAGATATTTCTTGAAATTAATTTTTATCCTTTACCTACAGATTAAGGTGGTACTTCCACAGTCTATTATTATTTCATCTATGTGGCTATAATATCTCATTACATATTTTGCATATCGACGTTTTAGTCTATCAAATCAGTTTGAATTTCACCGCGCACATTTCCCTTCTCTCATAATATATGTCCGTCAGCTGCGCGCGCAGCTCTACGATGTTAACAGTTCCGCAACGTTGCCGTGTCAAAATAATTGGCCGAAATTTTTACTCTTTCATCGCGATTCAAAAAAAAATCTAGTCAGTGAATCTTGTTCCACCACGAGTTATAATAAAGAGTTCATATATTTTGTCTGTAGTCTCGCAGTTTTTTATTGTAATTGAACGTCGCGTTTATTTGCTATATCCGAATTAGTACTCGGTTCACCCTTGATATAGGCCTTTCAATGTAAAAGGAGGTAGCTTTAACAATTAGGAAGTTTCCATTGGACGAAAATACTAATTATGATACTGTCACAAACGAAACTGATTTATGAATATGACGTCACGCGGTACAAGTTTGCTGTTTTTTAGCTTTGTGAGTAATTAGAACCTAAGTTACTTAGTAACTATTTTGTTGTAATACAAACTTTTCTATTTATATTAAATTAAAATTAACTGTCAAAAATTAAAATATGTCAATATTTTCCGTCATCAACTGGTTTGTTTTTAGTGTTTCCATAACAATTTACGGGTTTAAAGAAAGAGATTTATAGGAAGTTACCATGTTAAATTACCACACATACAAACTGAAAATAACTTTTAGAAATATCGTGCCGCGTGACGTCACCCTGACTGAAAACGGAATTTCTTGGAGAATTGTTAAATTCAAATTTTGAAGTAGCATAACTTTGTTGTTTTTAAAGATATTTCAAAAATTCTTCCGCCATTAATTTTAGAATTTTTAGAACTATGATTTAGACCAAAAAAATAAAAAAGGGAAACTTCCTAATTAATATCTTTTTTCCACTCAGTGAAAAAATCCCAAATTGAAAAACGAAGATAACTATAATATGTAATTGATGAATGTAGCTCTACGTCTTCGGTTGCGACTTGCGGCATAATCGTAATTACTGTGTCCGTTGTCATTTTTAGCAAGTTTTTCGTAGCTTTTAGGTATTTCATATGACACCTAAATGGGAAAACATATTTCCAAAGAAATTAACAATTCATTCCTGCATGAGCAAACAAAAGCATAGGTATACACTAAAAACCCCATAATAACTTATATTTAGGTAGACACCGCTTTATAATTTTACATGACGTAATGTACCAAAGAGTTTTCCACCCCTGGTACAGGCGAATATTATAAAGAGAAATCCCAGTGGAGAATCCTTACTCTACGAGTCATAAAGCACCTCTCTCGAAAAACATAACAGTAGTATGTTAACAGTGCAACCATAACCGCACACCCACGCGTGTTTGGTTACAACAGCGCCGGATCATAACTTGCACTTAATATTGTAACAGTATAGTGTCACGGTTTCATTCCTATGTTATAATATACAGGGTGTAAAAAGAAGTTGTATCCAAATTTGCTAGGAAACATACAGACTAACATTTTTTTTTCTTTTTAAATAACGTGCGCAGCAGCTTAGGCTATATGCACGAGTCTGTAAAAGGTAAGTATTGTTACAAAACTGTTTTCTGAGTTGGCGGAATAAATATTTATTTCCAATAATTAAAAATACAATAATAATGACTGCAACAACGAAAAGTCAGTTCTAATAATCAAGACAAGTAAACAATAACTAGACAGTAATTAACACTTAACTATATACAATTAATTATATACCAGGACTACTTATTTCTAGTTATTTATGTTTCAAATATTTATATTCACTGTATTTATATCAGACGCACTATCTGTCGCTCAGTATTCTCCATTGACTGATTGCGTGACTCACCGATGACTGATTAATTTCTTCACTCACTCGCACTGCTGTTTATATATGCTGCGCGGCTTAAGCCTAGTACGTTCTCGCGTTCTCTGAACTTTCGTGCAGGTACTCGTTGTTACAGTAAGCAGATCCCGTTTCTCGGAACTCTCGCCTGCCGTTTATATACAGGGTGATCCGTAACAGTATAATATACTGTATTATATAAAACTGTTCTTAATCTGTAGAAGAGCTTAAAAATAGCGGCTATTAAGTATGATTCATATATAATAGCTTTGTAGATAATTGTAAGTAGCACTTTTTATTTAATTATATTTTTTCTTTTAGGTTCGTAAGGTCCAAAAACTTCAACACTTTGGATACACTGGGTTCGTCATCTTTTAGTATTTTTTCAAGGGTTTGAGCATTTTCTTTCATTACTATATTTAGGGCATGTTAGTAAAATGTGTTCTACACTAAGTGGTGAATTACATTCTTCGCAGATTGTGGGATTTTCTTTTTTCCTTATATACAAATGAGTAAGGTTGGTGTGTCCTATTTGTAATCTGGTCAAAACTGTTTCGTCTCTTCTTAGTTTCTGTGAGGAGGTATTCATTTTTTTCGTGTGATGTTTTATTTTTCTTAGTTTATTAGATGGGGTGTTAAACCAGATATTTTCCCATTCTTCGATTATGTCTTTCTTGAAGTGGTTCTTGGCATCTGGTAACGGTAGGTATATGTGTAAGAGCTGGTGGATCGTCTCGTAGGAGAGCTTTTTTGGCCTCTTCGTCTACCCGTTCATTCCCAAGAATGCCACAATGGCCACTAACATATTATTAAATTACATAATATTATGAATTACTAACAATATTACATACCCACATATTAATATTATATAGGTACCTATATACGTGTTGAATTGAGAACCGCCTTTTATTGATGTCGGTTAAGAAAAATTTATAAAAAAATAGAAAAAAGCGACTAAAAAGAAGAGAATAATAAAATTTTGAGGTCGGAGCCAATTTAATTACTAAAACTTTTTATATGTAGTACCTATCTAGTTTTATTTTAGTAAATTGGCGCAGACCTCAAAATTTTATTATTTTCTTCTTTTTAATGGCTTTTTTGAAGTCGAGGTTCAATTTTTTTATAATTTTTTTTAATTTTTTACTTTTTAGCGACTTTGCAATACGTAGTTTGTACGTTATTTATCGACTTCTTTCTTGATATATTTTCAATTATCGAATAAATATAGTTACGAATTTTTTGGCGAGGATATTTTGCCGCAAAAATTTTGCCCGTTAGGGAAGTGATATTATGGACAAATCGTTGTTAAGAAAATAATTTTACAGGTTTCGTATATACGGCATTTCATAAGACACAATGTATATTTTTTTAACATTGTCCATAAAGATGAGTTAGGTAACAGGCATGCTTTGGATAATTTTGCATATAAAATTGCCTTCATAAGAAAAACATTGTAAAAGTTTGAATGTTAATAACTCGCTAAAATGATGTCAAATCGATTCAGATTCTTAAATGAAAGAAAGCAAATTTCACAAAGATTTTACACAGTAGAATAGTCTTGCATTGAAATCACTTTTGAAGATATTTCCATTTTTTCAAAAAACTAAACATTTATCAGTACGGCAAGTTGAGGTTAGACACTAATAGAGTTCTTTACGTCAAAAAATAAAGAAAAAAAATTGAAACGACTTCAAAAAGGCAATCAAATTGCTTCTAAATTGGAGAACATAATTTTGTTCTTAGTTTTACAATCACCTTCGCTACCTAACGAATCCACCAGTGAAACCTGACGGTTTTCTAAATGGAATAAACAAATGAGTTTTTGAAATTTTTTCATAATTTTTTTTATTGTAAAGAGCAAGAGTAGAAATTTACATTCAGTATCAAAAAAGTAGAAAAAACATCATGAAGCAAACATTACGTCGCTGAAATGTTGACCACCATGGCCCAACTCTGAAGATTTTTCCCCGGTAAGTGGATCTCGCTCCGAGGTGACATTGAATAGCCGGCACGTTCATCCGACTTATCCCCTTGGGATATTTATCTGTGGGGTTATTTCAAGGGAAGAGTTTATCTCAAGAAACCACGAAATTTGGATCAACTGAAAGAGAACATTCGGCGAGAAATTTGTGAGATCCCACGCCAAACTAGAGAGAGTCATGACGAACTTTTTCCAGATACTGGTACAGTATAGAGAAATTGGTGGGACGGACGGATGAGCAGACAGCAGACAGACAGACGGACAACAAAGTGATCCTATAAGGGTTCCGTTTTTTCATTTTGAGGTGCGATACCCTAAAAATGAAGTCGATTAATATTGTAATTATAGTCTCCCATACAATTCCAATTAATATGAAAAAATTATCGTTCAAATCGGTTCAGTAGTTTCTGAGATATTTTGAGGGCATGTGCATACACGACGAATTTATAACCTTTTTTTTGAAGTCGCAGTTAAAAATTACATGTTCGTTGTTATTATGGTTACACATGGTAACGGATTTTTCAATAATCCGGTAGATTTAATTTTTTTTTATTGATATTCTGTTGCTTTCAGTTGCTGTTTTTAGATGGAACCAACCATTAAAGTTTCTCATAAATGTCAATTTAAAACTTGTTCATAGAATATTTCTATAACAAAGTAGTACTTCTAAGAATAAAAATTTATTTTACTTTGGTGACATACTTCCATATTCAACGTCAAGAAATGTACAACAGATTGCAGATGTTTTCAAATAGAAAAATAAAAGTTTGACACTATATACATAAAATTTTATTATATTCACATTTTATAGATTTATTTTGATATACTTTCAAGGCTGAAATATATTATATAATCAACAAGCGGCCCGGTCCGGTTTCATCCGGGTGTCATGAATTTGTGATTTATTAAGTAGGTAGGTACATTACACACTCGCTTCGCTCGTTCGCTCCAGTTGTTATTGCCTATGTCTTGACTTAAAGCAAAGTATTACCTATCAAACAGTGAAAAAAAATTGATATCGGTTCACTAATTTCTGAGATTATCCGTGATTTTCACCCAGTTATAGCCTATATATGTTTTAAACTTTAGAGCAAAATATCACTAATCGAACATTGAAACATTTTCGAAATCGGTTCAGTACTTTCTGAGATTACCCGTGATTTTCAACCGGACGAATCCTGGCCGACCAGTTATTATAGCCTATGTCCTAGTATGCGCAGTCCTGTCTAATCCCATAGCCTTTTGACAAACAACTAAATAATTAACAGCTGTGCGATTAAAAATTGATTTTATGCATCGGCCCTTAGGGTGTGACCGTGTGGCAACCCGTTAATGGGTTAATTACATTCAAATGTCATCTTAACACCACATTGTTGAATATTGTAAATGACACTGCATTATAATAATTAGAACATATTATTGTGGTTATTCATTAATAACTACTCAAAACTACGACGCCTGCATTCCCCCAGAGCGTCGTTTTCATATGCTGAGAACTTGCAAATGCAGGCCAGAATGGAAGCTTGGAGCATTGTCTTGCAATAAAAACTGCGAGTTGATATATTGTTTTCATAATACAGGGTTCTCCAAATTAAGGCTGGGTCACACGGCTTGTGATAGCTCGTCGGTCCATCACAAGTCATCACGTCATGAGACATGGATCGCTCGCAGTGACGCGTGACTCGCGGATCGTAATTCGGTGGATCGCCTCGAAAGCGGTAAATGAACACGGGTCAAAGAATTTTATGATGGGATCGTCTCGTCTAGTATCGTGCCGACTCGTGCAGACTTGCAGCGACTTGCAATTGGATTAGCTCGTGGATGCTCGGCGTGGTCAGCCATCATCACCTCCCCAACTTCTCAGCTCATTAGTCGGTTTGAATTCATTTTCTCAACTGAACGACGAGTCGACGGATCGAGCGACAAGAGACGAGCCTCGGCAGATTACAGACCGTGTGAACACTGAACACCCTACCTCCACTAGCCATCTAGAACCACGAGCCCCGCCAAAGCGAGCAACGAGTCATCACAAACCTCGCGTCGTGTGACCCGGCCTTTAGTAAATAGTATATTGTCTAACTATAAAAGCCAGTTTATCGTACATTTTATTCACGATGTGTTTTTTTCACACTGTTAAATGACGGGTTGCTATGGTAACGAAACATAGCAATTCAATGAACACGTAGTTGTCAAAATTTAACAGTGTGATTAAAAAAACATCGTGATTAAAATGTACGATAAACCGGCCATAAGTGTGCTAAATACATCTTTATGCGTCAGGTGCATGTTTTCAGCACGAGTAGTAGGCGAGCGCACACGAACCTTGGCGAGTGTGCGTCACGAGCCGTATCTATCTCCTTTATTTTAGGAGATATGGTCATTTTAAGTTATTTTAATTTTTATACATTTTAAACCGTCATCACTTCCAAACTAAAAGAGATACCTATACGGACTTCTTGGGCTTAAAAAGTATATATTTTTATATAGGTAAAACTAAAAGAGATACAGATGTGGGAGTGGTCGGAACCGATTCAGCATGATTTTTTCTATGGGGCCGTTCAAGTATTACGTAAGCAGATTTTTTGCAATTATTACTCCCCCCTCCCCCTCGTCAGCAAAGTAAGCAAAGCTCTTACCCCCCTCCCATGCTTACGTAAACATTGGTACATGCATTTTTCAATGTGTTCTGG
Organism: Mongoloraphidia duomilia; assembly: GCA_039654895.1. Lineage (NCBI taxonomy): Eukaryota > Metazoa > Arthropoda > Insecta > Raphidioptera > Raphidiidae > Mongoloraphidia > Mongoloraphidia duomilia. The sequence goes on along the minus strand of CM077516.1, from coordinate 33,630,962 downwards.
TTTCTTTATTGATTCATGAGCAGCAGTTATAAGTCTATAAATAAGGAATAGGCTTGGAATAGAGGACTTTAACGCACATAATATTTATTTAAGCAAATTTTATTGACATGGTATTCAGTTATTATAATCATAATATATTAACGAACAAAACAAACTTCTTTTAAAATGTTGGTATATTAATTCAAATTAATAGTCCTCAATCCATGACACACGAATCCATGACTCTAAGTCTTCGATGACATTGGATGTTTGCTGCTCAATGAATAGCGCGCGGTAATTCCCTTACTCGGTTCTAAGCGAGTAAACGTATCCATTATTTCGGGAATCCCTGAAAATGCGTTTTGTTTTCAAGCATAGACAAGTAGGGTTGCCATATGTGTTCAAACCAAAATCGACTAAATTTTGTAGAAAATCCTAAAAAGAAAAAAAATAAATACTGCTGACGTAATCACCATCCAGACACCCCCCCCCCGTCCCCCATGTCATCAAAAATAAGCAAAGCAAAGACCCGGCCCCGCCCCCCTGTAGTGCTTACGTAATACTTGAATGGCCCCTATATGAAAGTCTTCATTTGCTAGTTATATTTAAAACAGTTTTTAAGAAATTTTTGAGGTTTCTTAAAAATTGCAAAAGTAAGAAGGTACACACAGATCATTACCAATTAAAGAAAAAATTAATTAGTTACCTACCTGGTTTAGATTTAATTCAAATATCAAAATGGATAGTCTAATATGGAGAACCCTGTACACATAAATGAACTCTAATTATTCATTCTCATACACAGTTGTACTACGTTATTGTTGTACAATGTAGTAATTTTTATTATTAATAGAAATGTTTACTTCATGTCAGTATACCTATTGTATTCATTTGAAGAAAATAAAACTCAGCTGCGTACTAACTTTTTTGCCATACCCACTACAAAATAGCTACTTTCCATGCATGAATACCGGGCTGTATAGGGTCATTTAACATGCAAATGTGCCGAAATAAATGTCATGGAACAGTTCATGACAACAGATAATATTCTTTATCTAAGGTTGCCAATGCTAATTTATATTCATACTCTATGGTTGCGCGCTCGTTTTAATTCCGGTGCGACGTAATTCATTATCATTGCCAAGTGCCTCTTGTGATCGGCTTGATGTCGATTCTTTCTAGTTTGCTTGAACCGCGGCTCGCAGCCAGTTTCGCCGAGACGGAATCACATATCTCGGGACGAGCTGGGGTTTTATGGATAATTATCGCCCATCGGAGTCCCCCAGAGCTTTAATTATCTTCAATTAATCAAAAACAGCTAAGTAGATATTTGTAAATAATTTAGAACTAATATAAGTGATGAATGAATGTTGCGTGAAAATTATAAGCATGAGTTTATAACATGGCCGTCTGCCATTTTAGAATAAAAATTTCATAAAGGTAAAATAAATGATTAATGCTGTCAGCAGCGTCATTTACGATATTACGTTTAATTACAGATAAAATTTAATATATAAAATTTAATATTTTAATATAACCTGTTGATCAGTGTTGTATTTTAAAAATACACCGACCACGTGTATGATAATAATTGTGGAATAAAATCTGGATATATTTTGCCAATCATATACAATCAATTCATGGCATAGTTGTATTTTAACAGAATTGAATTTAATATAAAATTAATCAAAGATATTTTGATTCGCACACGCGATTTGATAATCAAAATAATATGGCCTTAACAAACCAATGTATAGTAGAATGAAGTATCACCAATTTGGTATATCACCAATCTTTACAAATTGGTGGAATTTGTTAATGAATTAATTGAGATAAGATTATACTGTTCTTTTGATCGATAATTTTATCCTATAAAAATCATCTGTCTATTTTCTTATGTCACAGATGGGTTATTCTCACCTGTGTTTAACTAAGGTAATTTTTCATTATTATCAACTAATTTTGGTTTCTATTGTGATCTAGTGTGTTTATAAAGAGATTGCACTATTTTTTGATTAATTTTTCATGTAACTTTGGTTGCCTACCGCTTATTATAATTTCGGTAGACATCATATTAATTCTTTTTTCACTTAAATTTTATACATTTTTGTATGGACAATTTTCTTATTGACAGCGACCACAGACGGTAGTTCCTGCGAATTATTTCCTTACCTATGTTAACACTTAATGGTCATAGAAAATAGCATATTAACAATTAACAAGATAACTGATTTATTCAAATAAATGAATGAGTTTCTTTCGGTTCCTTATTAACAATTAACAATCTTATAATCCTGTAGTGGTTTTTTGACTATCAGACGTGACTACACCTTTTCTTTGACGGTTGTTTCACTTCACTTCGTTAACCATATTTATCCCATATCACGGACTACTATCACTTTAACAGACAGCTTGACAGATTTATACTATCGATTTTTAACGTATTACTCTTTATTATCTACTTTGTCAGTAACTTCTTATTATTTGCCTTCCTCTTTATACACTAGGTTACATATTAACTCTAATTGTGCATCTTCATAATTGATAAAAATTGTTCAGTACCAATCTAAGATTTTGATACAGATAGAGATTTGTAAATTATAATGCTCTTCAGCGGTTTTCAACTTTTTAATGTGTTGAGTTAAGCAGTATGTCTGTTTAACTGATTTAAATTGTTATTGCAGTAACGTTTGTGATTTGTAAAATTCTTGTTAAATTTATAGCAAGTTAATATATTATGATTGTTAAAGATACATAAAATTGTTTTTTTTCATGTATGAATGAATTAATTGATGAGAACCTTTGGATCTGAATAAGTTTAGTGAAGATTGTTCGAATCAATCTAAGACATTTTGTTCAACTAAGCATCTCTCACTGTTAATATTAGAACAGTGAACTTCGTTAAAATAAGTATAACCTTTTGTAGAAAACATATTTCACTTTGTCTCGATAACAAGGACCCTCAATTGAAGTTCCACCCCTTTCTTTCAACACTTTGGACGAGTAAACATCCAAAGATAAATTAATGTGGGGAACCCAACCCTACCTTTATGCTGATAAAACTCGAACATCCAAATTCAGTTATAATTTGTAATTGTCGACAGCATAAAAATTATTCCACCACATAAATAATTTTTTATTTCTGGTTTTTAGTAAAATTTCGTATTTTACAGCCTGTGTTCTATTTTAAAATAAACACAGTAATGCATTGTTGTCAGAAATGTTATTACGTGTCGGTGTAACCATGAAAATGGGAAATTGTATGTTTCACATTCTAATGAGTGAGTGAGAAATGATTAACAAATACTTCAAGCTATAAAAAATTACCATAACAACACTTAATAAACCATTAATTAATGTAGTCATGGCTTATTCTGATCCATTCATTTTTTCCCAGTGCTAAATTCTCTATGTATACCTCGCCGTGAGACGCACTGTATATATTTAATTAGACAGTGCACCAAGTTTCACCGAAATTAAGTAGAATTGACTGTATAGTTTCAACATAACCTTAATTTACAGTGGTCATTATATATTTTAACCAACAATATGAACATTGAATTCTGACTTTAATTGGTATTATAACAAGGGGACTGTACTTGCTTTATGGCTTTTCTTTGAACATTATAACTTGACTTTTCATTTCAGTAAACGCTTTGTTGTCTGAAACAATCACAGTTCCAGTTGAGATAAAATAGAATGCTTCCCCCAATAAATTCTCTGAGATAATCTCTACAGTGTTTTGTTTATTATTACGCAGTTGCGGCGATTTTTGTTGTTGTCCGGTTGTTCGGACAATCACTTCAATATTTTCAGAAGAAAATTATCATAGCCGAAATCGTATAAAAACCCGAATCATGACAGTTCATTACGTCTTCTAAACACATTTGAATAATAGTAGATTATAATATATTATCTAGTTGCGTAATAAGGCAAGTAGTAGTGACATAACGAATTTTAACAGTCACACGAATCATAATATCACTACGCACGAAATATATAATATGGTATGTTTTGCCTAACCCACTATAAAATAGCTACTTTACACTTCATTTTTAGTATTTTCAAAAAAATTTGTCAGTTCGTTTTTGTCGCCAACTTCACTTCTGTAGTGGGTCGAGGCACACATAGGAGTATGTAATAGCGGTCGGATCAGGCGAATAAACATAAACTATGTAAATAGCTTGCTTTCCCACACTAGTGTGAGAAGATACGTTCCCGTAAATCGACCTGTCAAAAGTCACTTTACATGCATACAAATATGCATGTAAAGCAGCATTTTATAGTGGGTATGGCTAAAAAATTACATTATAGTTGTATTGTTGTCAGTACCTACTAAGATGCACGGAGGGAAAATGTAAGAATAGCTGACAGATCGCGCTCGTGGTGGCAGAAATGAGAATTGTGAGACTATCGTTGCTCTGGTATATTACATTAGTTTATGGAGATTTAAGTTTCTATACAACGGATGTATAAATGAGGTCGCGCCTAAAATTGTGAACCACAGGTGATATGTTTTTTAGTGTGAAGAACTCGAAAGGATAATAATGTTTAAAAATTTAATATTCATAGTAAACCGTTTCAATGAATAAGAAAGCGCAACTTTTTTCAACATAACTTGTGAAAACAATTAAATTTGTAGATTAGTGCGAATAGTGGCCACATGGTGTCACTACACGCATCGGTGCATATAGTCTACCTAAATGCCTCAGCCTGGAAATGTTTCTGGCTTCTTTCTTTTGTTAACCTGCAGGCTGAAACGATTCAAGCAAAAATTAATTAGTTTTACTCCCCGTTTTACTTTTTTGTAAGTCAAATCCTTAGGTACTATTCTTTAGAGTTTAGGCTATAATATTATAATATATGGAAAATCATTCATAAAAAATAGAAAAATAGAATAAAGAATAATGAAATTCACCAATTGATTATAGTTTTTGCACACTCAAAAACTATAATCATTTGGTAAATTTCATTATTCTTTTATTGCGTTAGTTATTTAGTGATTATATGTGATATGTGTATTTTTTATATAATTTTAATCATTCTAGAGCCCTGAAGAAGTCAACAATGGTGACGAAACGTTGGCAATAAAATAAACAATATTTTTGCACACATATATTATGTCCTTTTGTCCCATTATTTGTTTTCATTAATGATATAATATGATGGACGAAAACAACAATGATATGAATTAATTTTAAAATTAATCCTCTCGTTTATCCTTTTTTGGCATTGTGAGAATTTCATATCTCAATTAAAAGCAATTTCCGTAATTATTACAAAAAAATTATTGAACATTAAAATAAAAGCTGTGAGGAAGTATTCCCACTATTTCAATCGAAGGCGAATCGCGAATAAACTCGTCATTAATTGATATGCAAATAGGTATAATATAATAATGCGGCATATTAGTGAATTGATCAGGGCTGAGAAATACACAATTTATTGTCTTAAAATACCCTGAACAAATTTCAATCAATGAACGTGCATTAAAAATATATAGAAAGAAATTATTACTATTGGCGCACCTGTAAATAATTGAGTAAGTACTTATATACAGAACGAGATAAAAGTTGCTTTCCCCAAAAATGTTAATAGTAATACACAGCAGTTTTCTTATCATCTTACTTAAAGGTATTCTACAATCTACATTATTTTATTTGCAAAGTTTGTTTGAAACGGTGACAATTTGAGAAAGAGGGGGTGGGAAGAGATAGAGGGGGGTGGGGGGAGAGAGAGAGGTGAGAGATGAGTGAATAGAAGAGAGAGAGAGACCGAACTGTATAGCTTCATGATCCACTTGCACTAGAGATGAGTCAGTGGACCCCTTTGAAGATACCTACGGACCCAAGTTTAGGAAACACTGTATTAATTAATGATTATAACATTTTTAAACCTCTTATATAGCTGTTATAAATCCAGCCCTAGCACTGAAAGAGAGTCAGTGTCGGGAGTGAGTTTGTTGAGGACTCGTCCAGGGATTGCAGACAGTCCGCGTGGCGCTCTCTAGCTGCTGAACTGTGACCTTTTATCTGTATTATCCCGGCGGCTCTTTGCCTTCTCTCTCTCTCTCTCTCTCTCTCTCTCTTTCCTCTCTACTATCTATCTATCAAGCATATACCAACTTTCTTCGTCATCCGGGGAGATGTTTAGAAAGGACAAGTATATAATAGATATAACCATTTTAACCATTTTGTCTTTTGCACTTCTTCGTAAGGAACATTGAATGGTAACAGGTAAATGAACCAGAACCGATATCCTAAACCGCTTCTAAAACCGATTAATATTTTACGACAATAACTAGATTTCATCCGCGCATTAATCTCAGTTTCAACGGAAACCCTTTTCTAATTCGACCATAGTCCATGAAACAATACTCTATCTATAGTTCTTATACTTACATAATTTATAATAAAATGATAAAGTGTACGTGTTGTTAGCGCATCACGCAAAAACCATTGGACAGATTTTAATTAAAACATTGGAGATCTACACCGTACGTATACCGTTGTTTTCATCTTCAATTAGAATTGTCACGATATTCCTCAAGGAGGATTAGTAGTGAGCGAAAACAGTGAATTGAGTAGTACTAGCGACATCAGACGGGATTTGTTATTAACTTATTACTATATAGTATCTTTGTAACATTGTTTTATCAAGAAAATAAGTGTCGATCTATGAGGTATACGAACTGTTAAAATTGTTGTGTATAATTATTTTACTAATAATTTGATTAAAAAACGTTAATTGGTGTTGAATTATTAAATAATACGTTTTTGCAATTGTTAACGAACAGTTTTTGACGTTGGAATAAAATTTTTTAATAATTTGTAGTGTTAAATTCTGTTAGGTATAGGAATTACGAAAAGGGAAAAATAACTAATTGTTTTCAATGATGAATCGTGATTGACAAAAAGACAAGAAAGATGCTTTTTGATAAAAGTATAATTTTAGACTGTCAAATAATTCTGTTCTCCAGATAATAATTAACAAAAAAAATACGTCTTTTACAAAGATTAAAAGTACAATTGCGTAACAAACAAAAAATAATTATTATGTCATATTTTTATAAAATTTTCAGATTTCAGTGGCGTATCTTATGATTTCTAACATACTGCCCGTCTCGTCGTTTTCGACGAAATTTGCTGCCCGCCATGACGAATAGACTTAGAAATCTTTGCTGTTTTCAGGACGAGGTAGCAGGCAAAGTTTGTTGACTGGACGTTTCAAAACAGATCCTCTGGAACGTATTGTTACTACTCGTATCTGTTGATCAGAGCCTGGATGTGTGTTTATAATGCGAGCTAAAGCCCATTTTGTAGGTGGTAGACGCTCATCCTTTAATATTGCAACATCTCCAATTCTAACAGGATGATCTGGTGTATTCCACTTATACCGTTGTTGGAGCTGGTGTAGATATTCGGTTGACCATCTACTCCAGAAATGTTCTTGCATTTGACGAACGAGTTGCCACCGGGTCATTCGATTTGTCGGGATTTCCAGTAGACTAGGTTCCGGAACGGTCGTTGGAGCTCGGCCAATCAAAAAATGACCTGGTGTTAAAACGGCATCATCTTCACAGTCATCAGTCAATGGATGAATCGGTCGTGAATTTAAACATGCCTCAATTTGCGTGAGTAGAGTCGCGAGTTCTTCGTAGGTAAGAGTAGTTTCTCCGATAACACGACAAAGATGATGTTTTATTGATTTGACTCCAGCCTCCCAGAGGCCTCCAAATTGTGGAGCTGAAGGTGGAATAAAGTGCCATTTTGTTCCATCAGTAGCTGACATGTCAGTTAGATGACGCCATTCCTTAGACGCAGAACCAAACAATGTTTGTAGTTCTTGGTTGGCACCAACAAAATTGGTTCCGTTGTCGCTGTACAAGTTTCCGCATATACCACGTCGCGCTGTGAACCTCTTAAAGGCCGCAATGAATCCTTGCGCCGTGTAATCGCTGACAGCTTCCAGATGAGCAGCTCTGGTTGCAAAGCAGACAAAAATGGCTATGTAGCCCTTTTCGGACTTATGACCTCGACCTTTGGAAGTCCTAATTGCGATCGGACCTGCATAATCCACCCTGAGTTGTAAAATGGCGGAGCTGGCGTTACACGGGCTGCTGGTAGGTCACCCATTGATGGCTGACTTGGAACTGCTCGCTGTCTTAGACAAACGACACATCGATGAATATGGGAACGAACGACAGCACGTCCGCCTATGATCCAAAATCGTTGACGAATGTAGCTCATTGTTAATTGAGTACCTCCGTGTAGCATTGTACGGTGTGCTTGATCTACAATAAGATTTGTAAAATGCGATTTCCGTGTTATAATCATGGGATGTCTTTCTTCAAAATTTAACATAGAGTGCCGTAAACGTCCGCCTACACGAATAACGCCGTCGTCATCAATGAAGGGATGTAGTCGATACAATACGCTACTTTTAGAAAGATTTAGACCATCGCAAAGAATCTGATAATCTTCTTCAAATATGACTTGCTGAACGGTTTTTATCCAAAATTGACAAGCCGTCGTTATCTCAGCTGGTGTGAGCGCTGTCGTAATACGTTCAGTAGCATTATGACGTAAATTATAAATAAAACGCCAACAGTAAGCTGTTACTCGATTAAGACGATTTAATGATGAGAAACGTTCTACTATATGTACCTGGCCGGCATTATGATGCTGAACGACGTTCACACGAACTGGTCTTAGTTCTTCAGTTACCATGGCAGGATTGATGTCAGTGACTTCCTGTGGCCAGTGAGACGAATCTTGTTTCAACCAGCTTGGACCTTGCCACCAGAGGTTGTTGTCTCGGAGCTGATCCGGTAACAGTCCTCGAGAAGCGCAGTCACTTGGATTGCTTTGACTTGAGATGTGATGCCATACAGCGTCTGGAACATTGACTTGAATTTCATTGACCCGGTTTGCAACAAATGTCTTCCACCGCGCAGGTTGACCTTTTATCCAAGCCAATGTCACTGTCGAATCCGTCCACATGTGAGTCGGGATTTGTTCAAATTTTAAAATTCGGCGTATATTCTTCATCAAGCGTGATAACAAAAGAGCACCACATAATTCTAGTTTAGGCAGCGTGATTGGTTTCAGAGGTGTCACCTTTGACTTAGCGCTCACTAAGCGAACATCAATTTTCTTCAGGTGTGAAACGATTCTAATGTAGACTACGGCGGCATATGCTTGATTTGAGGCATCCGAGAATCCATGGAGCTCACATGAAATAATTTGCTGCTCATATTTTAACCATCTCGGAATCGAAATTTTCGTAACTTCTTTCAGCTTATCTTGAAAAGTCGACCATTTGTCGACAAGGTACGTTGGAAGTGGATCGTCCCAACTTAGATATTCCAACCACAACGTTTGCATCATGATCTTCGCTTTGATTATGATTGGAGCAAGCCAGCCCAATGGATCAAATAACCGTGAGATTATAGACAAAACTATCCGTTTCGTTAGCGTCTCTGAAATGTCAGGTATTTGAACAACAAACGAAAAAGAATCAGTTGTTGGACACCAAATTATACCCAGTGTCTTCACTGAAGCATCTGGATTTAGCTGTAGCTCTGCAGCATTTTCTTGATGTTCTGGAGGAATTCTGGCCATAAGGTCTTCATGGTTTGAAGCCCACTTTCGCAGTTGGAATCCTCCGGATTGCAAGATTTGAATAAGCTGGTTTTGTCGCGTCAATGCTTCTGAGATGTTGTCACCACCTGATAAAACGTCATCAAAGTAGAATTCGTCTTCGACAATTTGAGAGCCTTCAGGAAATCTGTCTCTTTCGTCTCGAGCAAGTTGTCTTAGAACACGAATGGCCAGGTATGGCGCACACGACATGCCATACGTGACAGTTTGCAAACGAAAGTCTCTAATAGGTCCACTTGAAGACCATCGCCACAGAATTCGTTGTAAATCTGTATCTTGTGTGTCAACTTGTATCTGACGATACATCTTCTCGATATCGGCAGAGAATACAATTGGATGTATACGCCAATGTAGAATAACATCATAAAGTTCATTTTGTAACTTTGGGCCAATATAGAGTTGATTATTCAATGATGAACCAGTAGATGTGGGACTTGAAGCGTTGAAGACAACTCTTAACTTTGTGGTGCTGCTAGTAGTTTTAACAACTCCATGATGTGGCAAGTAATAGGTTTGCATTGGCGGCTTGTAAATATCATCAGCATTATGAACTTCTATCATGTGTCCAAGATTGAGATAATCTTGCATGAACTGATTGTAAGAAATATCTAAATCTGGATTTGCGAGAAGTCGTCGTTCGAGTGAGATTAGTTTTTGTCTAGCTAGTCTGCGAGATTCACCTAAATGAGTTGTTTGATCAGATCTTAGTGGCAACCTGACCACATATCTTCCATCACTATTTCTGCGAACGGTTTCTTGAAAATGTTCTTCACACTTTTGTTCATCAAGCGTAAACATCCTTTGTGGAGTGGAAATTTCTTCCGTTTCCCAAAATTGTTGAAGAGTTTTCAAAAGATCTTGATTACAGATGCAATGAAAATTTTGTACTGGCTGTACATTCTGCGCTTGTATATTGTAAGTAGTAGGTCCAGTTAAAACCCATCCAAAAATTGTTTCTTGGGCAATGGGTGTTCCTGGAGGGCCTTGTTGAACTCCGGTGAGTAGTATTTGATTAAAAATCTCAGCACCTAACAACAAATCAATGCGACTAGGTGTGGCAAACGTAGGATCGGCTAGTTCAATGTTCATCACGTGTGGCCACCGTTGCTCGTTGTCAACAGACGCCGAAGGTAGCAGTTGAGTAAGCTTTGGAAGTACGAATGCGCTAAACGATACACACGAATCAGTATTAATGCGTGAACGCAGGCGTGCTCTTATGACACCGTTAGCAGTGCTTGTTTTGAGAGCTCCAAGACCTGTGACTTCGATATGTTGTGGCGTGCGTTTCAAGTACAGCTGTTGAGCTGCTGTCTCTGAGATGAAAGATGCTTCGGATCCCTAATCCAGTAGAGCTCTCAACTGGACGCGACGACCATCTTCAGATTCTACTATGACAAGAGCAGTAGCCAGCAACACTGCTGTATGTCTTGTGAACGAACCTTGTATCATATGTGATGCTGTTCGAGCTTGATTTGCATTTGGTTGAGAATTGACATCCGCAGCTGTTGAGGCTGTAGACGTAGCAGTTGATACAGTAGGTGCCCTGGCACCACGATGTAATAAAGTGTGATGTTTACCTTGACATGTTAGACATCTCTTTGTTGAAATGCATTCCGAGACTAAATGTCCAGTGCGGAGACAATTAAAACAGACAGCGCTTCGTGAAGCTATCTCTTGACGCTGTGCCTGAGGATTTTGACGAAAAACTGGACAATACGTAAGTATGTGTTTATCTAGACAACACGGACACTTCCGTGTGCTGTTCGAAGCTTGATTGGAATTATCAGGTTGCGGTGCTGTCACGTGATGTGTATTGTAGTTTTGATGTGAGGAACTATTTTGATCAAATCTACGAGATTGTGTGCTTGACGGTTTCGAGACTGGAGAAAGCGCTTCTAATGTTCGGATTCGTCCTTCAAGGAAGATTTGAAGTTGTTTAAAGGTTGGCGGATCAGTTGAAACACAAAGCGAGTCTTCCCAGTCTTTTCGAGTTGCGCTGTCTAAGCGATTTGCAGTGATGAACACCAGCCAATCATTCCAGTGCTCAACAGGTCTCTCAAGATTTTCGAGTGCACGTACAGCTTCAACGGTTCCATCTAAAAGCCGCTTTAAATCTTTAGACGATTCCACATTGACAGCATTTAATGACATCAAAGCTTTTACATGTGTCTGTATGAGCATACGCTTGCTTTCGAAACGTTCAGTTAAACGTTGCCAAGCCACCTTGTAGTTGGCTTCTGTTGTCTCCACATTTCTCAAAAGCTGTTCAGCCTCTCCTTGCAGACTTGTCTTAAGATATTGCAGACGAAGGACGTCTGTTAGATTAGAATTTTTGTCGATTAATGCCGTAAATAGATCACGGAATGAAGACCATTCTTCGTAGTTTCCAGAAAATGTCGGCAGATTGACTCTTGGCAGTTGTATTTGAGACTGAGGTTCGAATGTCTTGGTTGTTTGTGGAGTCTGCTGATTCTCTTTTGTGACTAAATTCAACAAGAGATCGTCGAAGAATACATGCGAATCCATATACTCCGCTTGCGAATTTTCATATTGATTATTTACAAAATATGGAAGTGACTTGTCCGTTTCAGCGATTATAGAAATTAATTCACCGTGGAGATCTTCAAACTTGCACCACAAATCGTCCAGAACCTTCAGTCGGATTTTTATAAATGTTTCTGTCCAATTTGCTTTTCCGGTTTTCTTGAAGTTGGTTACAAAATTCGATATTGATTTAGATTTATCAGTTAGAAGTTTGACGTAACCGACAATTTCTTGAGTCGACATTGCGATTTAGACGTTACAAAGAAACGCAGGATAGACTATTAAATCCGTCAGAATTAAAGGAATATTTTATTGGGTAGCTGATAAGGTTTTTTTTTTTATAATCGGTTCGAAGGACCAGAAATGTTAGGTATAGGAATTACGAAAAGGGAAAAATAACTAATTGTTTTCAATGATGAATCGTGATTGACAAAAAGACAAGAAAGATGCTTTTTGATAAAAGTATAATTTTAGACTGTCAAACTGTTCTCCAGATAATAATTAACAAAAAAAATACGTCTTTTACAAAGATTAAAAGTACAATTGCGTAACAAACAAAAAATAATTATTATGTCATATTTTTATAAAATTTTCAGATTTCAGTGGCGTATCTTATGATTTCTAACAAATTCGAACATTCGTTTTTAGAGTTATTTAGTTGTTCTTTCACAGGGGTTGTCATTCACGGGAAATTTTATAAATTATCATGGCATTACCTATATCAAAAATACAGTAGCAGTTCGAAATGCACGTCAGTGGAGCCGCGGGTACAGCTAATATACCCTATATTTAATATATAGATACTTTATGTTTAATGGGTACCTACCAGTTTATATAGTGGTAGAGTTCTAATTACAATTAACAATTCTGATTTGGTCCGAATTATCCGAAGAGCTCTAGAACCGCTCTTGATCAAAAAGCACATCTATAGACTGGTTTTAAATGCAGTTCACCCTTTTTAACCAACTTCAAAAAAAAGGGGGTTCTCAGTTCGACTGAATTTTTTTTTATGTATGTTACGCGATTTCTTCTGCAATTGTGAACTGATTTTGATGATTATTGTTTTATTTAATAGGGCATACCTCCGGAATGGTACCATATAAATTTTACTTAAATCGGTCCAGTAGTTCGACTGATTTTAATAAAAAAAGTGAGTAACGGGATGTAACACCGTTACTGTAAATGTCAAATATCAAGACAGAAGTCGGTTAATAACGTGCAAACTACGTATTGTAAAGCCACTAAAAAGTAAAAAATAAAAAACTTTTTAACAAAAAAATCTTCAAAAAAGCCACTAAAAAGAGGACTTCATATTTTATTAAATTGGCGCCGACCTCAAAATTTTATTATTTTCATCTTTTTAATGGCTTTTTTGAAGGAGATTTTTTATTGTTAAAAAGTTTTGAGCCTCCTTGTATAATTTCCTGTATTCCATTAAATCTGAAATTCATTTTTACATTTGTAATGGTACATTTTAAGTAACCGGAGATACATACTGTCCCAATGGAATAAAAAACCGGAACATTTTTCGAATGTAACCTACAATATATTACATCAATATACCTATTATCTAGTATCTAGATCAGTGGTTCTTAGCGTGGACTACAAGGTGTTAAAATTTGTAGAAAAAATCGTTTTTTAATAGGTAGGTACATAAAAAATGATTCAGCCGATTTTAATGACATTTTCAGTTAGTTGGTAACTTTATGAGGCATCTTTTGGATCTATTTAACTTCATAAAGATTAACAAAAAACGATTTTTCTACAAATTTGAACACCCTGTATCTCGAAAACGAAGCGTTTTCGGGCATATGTTTATAAAGCAAACAATGTTTCTTTTGATGTCCCCTACCACCCCTAAAAGTTTGTCGGTATATTTATGGAACATCCTGTATATGGTATTTTTTGCCGTACCTATTATAAAATAACTACTTTTCACTTCATTTTCATGTATTTTCAAAAAAAATTTTTACAGTTCATTTGCGTCACAAACGAGGTCACAAACTTCACATTTACAGCAGGCCTTAAGTAATTTTACTTAAGGCCTGCTGTAAATGTGAAGTTTGTGACGCAAATGAACTGTAACATTTTTTTGTTTTCTACACTAGTGTGTTTTGAAAACAATTTCAACACACCTGCCTGTTAACTAACTCATTCCATGAATACATACGTCATACACGCATGTAAAGTAGCTATTATACTGTGGGTATGGCAAAAAATTAATTTCAATAGGGTTCTATTCTGATAGTAAACCAAGTCGATTTGTCAAGAATTGCGACCTGTAGAGCTCGGACGTACTGATCCCAACCAACAATAATTGGAGTTCGCGATTTTCAACTACAATTTAATAGGTAACTTAGTATGAACTCGAATTAATCAAAAAATTGTTCCATTTTATATGGAACAGAGTCTTCCCTTTTCGAAAAGCTACAATTTGAATGGATTTCGTGTGATTTATTTATTGTAGATTATAGACGCGTCGACAACTTAGGTCATTAGCGTCAATTAACAATCAAATAACATATAAACTTAAAACTAAATGACACCATAAAACATCCATGAGCAGAGGTGGGATTCGAATCCACGACAGTCTGATCCAGAGGCCGGTACGCTGACCACTAGACCACACTGTTCTCGATTTCGTGTGATATTGATCTAGATATAACTACTTTGTATAAGCGAAAATCTGACTCTGGCGCGCAAAGCCATAAAGTTTAGAAAGAAGATATTAATGCCATTTCCTGGTAGCTAGTGGCACGTTATATGCAATGTAGCCCTGCAGCAAAAAAAACGTATTTTTTACAGAACCGACAAGCTCTAGGTAACTATTGACTGTAGATATTATGGTATGACATCGCGGACTTTTTTTATAGGAAATTTTATACTCTATAAAATTGTTCATATTCATGCTTCTCACAAAATGTTTAGAGTGAAAGCTGGAAAAACACAATTTTCACGATTTTTCACCTTAAATACGCGATTTTCAAGAAGCTGTAGCGCGCTTACCATTAGTCAGTGGCGGATTTACCAGCAGGCTGAGTAGGCTGGAGCCTAGGGCGGCAGATTTTAGGGGCGGCAAATTTGGGGTCAAAATTTTTTTTTGTCTTACGGAAATTAAAAAGATTCATTTTTATATAGGTACCTAAATGTTATTAGGTCCCCGCGTTATTAGTAGTACATGATTGAGCTTTTATTAATCCCCTAGTTCACAATCATACTAATTACGGGAAAAAGGTGGTGTAATTAGGACGATCGATACGGTGCACACCCCCGAGGGGGGACATTAGAATGTGGTTGCTATCGCAAATTGCATTTCAATGTTCTTTGGGAATTAGCGTTCCCGGGACCCGAGCTCGTACCAGTCGGCTTGTGTATGCCGGTTGGCGGATTCTAATACACACATGAATTATTTGTTGTGTTCAAGACGCTAATAACCTGAGTTGTCGACGCGTCTATAATCTACAATTAATTAATGATACGGTGCACAAATTATAAAGTTACAATTTCATTGACAAAAAAAATTTAATTAATATGATTGTGAACTAGGGTATCGAATTGTAGAGGTCGGTAGGGGCGGCAAAATTTGAATAGCCTATTGGCGGCAAATGTGTAAATCCGCCACTGCCATTAGTACCACAGAAAAGTTGTGGAAATGATAATTGTAGAAAATGTAACCCTCTTTAAAACATTACATAATGGAAGAATTGCTTAAGTCGAAAAAAGCAAAAAAGATGGTAAAATTTCGTGGTTTTTCGGCCTCCAAACGTTGTTTTTTAGAAATCCCAAATGGCTCCTAGACTAACATTTATTAGTATACCCTAAGGTACCTTCATACCAAATTTGGTGCTTTTATCCGCTAGGTATCGATAAGCTTGAAATACAGTTCTAAGCTACCTCACTATAAAGGTAATATTTTAAGATATAACTACATGGAAGTAATTCTACGTCTTCAGTTGCGGCACAATCGTAATTACTGTGACCCTTGTCATTTTTTGTTTTGCTTTTTGAATAAATATAAGTACCTACATATAATTTGATTTGAAAAAAAAATACGTAAAAATTTGAAAAAAGAATACCTATCTACTATTTATTTAGGACTTTATATTTCTATGAAAAGGTATACAGCCATTTTAAATCCGGTTCCGATATACCTATATAATTCATTAAAAAAAATTTCCGATATAACATCTCTGTTTATAACCGTGATAAATCTCTCAGTTAATCTAAAAAATATTTTCATCAAACCATTGATCTATTAATAATTAGTATAGATCAGTGTGTAAATGTGTACACAAGGAATATTAGAAACGAGATGCTATCATAGAAATCAAATAATTATTATACTACTTAATTTATGACAAAACGACCCAGATTCAAAACAAAATTTAAATAAGCGACACTGGTTACGAAGAGAAAAGTTACAATATTTTGTAAGGAATCTTTCCGGAAAATAAAAACATCTTTTAATGGATTTTAATAAAACAATGCCTCAAATCGTATTTATGTGAGCGTTCAGTTATTTTTATTAAATATTACTAGAGATGCCACGAATAGTGATTTGGCTGGATACCGAATAACGAATATTCGGCCACGCTCTCGGCCGAAGCGCCAAATATTCGCCAAAAGTGGGTGAATTTTGCGCGTATTACAGGTTACGACCTTTCTGTTTGCGGTGCGTGCGGGGACGACGGGGCGGACGTATTTGGTTCATTTGCGAGTAGATCGTGTCACGACACGCATTATTTATTACATTCTTCTGATTGCACGTTGTGTTATTATAAAATATAAATTATAATTATTAATCCTTATTACTAAAAATATCTCTATTTAGTGTTTATACTTTATATAGCCAAAAGTTTTACAAAATGACACCAGTAATTAATAAAAAATTGCCTAATCCCCCTATATTATTAAACGAGTAAATCTTGTATATATGTATCTATGTATATATGTATATATGTATCAATATAAATATTTTCTCGAAAACAGCTCTAACGATTTTGATCAAATTTACCGAAAAGGGGTTTCGGGGGGCAAAAAATCGATTTAGCTAGGTCTCATCCCTGGAAAAATTCGTTTTCCTATCGATTTTATCATTTTAAAAAACGGTTTTTTGACCTGTCAAAACATTGTAATATCGTGAGTAGGCTTTGGAGAAAACAAACTACTTTCATTATTTATATATGTCAAAATACTCTGACAGAATTTTTAACTTATTAAAATAATCCGTGAACTATTTGTATAGTAAAAAATAACAGAAATAAAAACTAAACATAATTTCTGTAAGTAGTTTTAACTAATATTTAAATAAATAGGTACCTAAGTATGTTATTTTTATATTACCTATATAAAATATGTATATTATGTACGTTAAATATAGTATGACGTATAATCTTACCTAGACTTTTTTTCTCAAAAACGAATAACGATTTTGATGAAATTTACAGAATGGGGATTTTTCGGGGCGAGAAATCGATCTAGGTAGGAATCTTGGTCCCAGAGGGGAGCAATTAAAAAAAAGGGTTTTTTTATTTATAACTCGCTCAATTGTCAGATCGATTCGAAGCCTATTTCTACATAGATTTTGTATAATATATCACAAGGGTTAAAACTGTAAATGAACACTAATATAAGAAGTGTCTTGCACAATATGTAAATAATGACAAAGAGGCGGCCCGAAGGGCCGCACTTCTGGCACCGCGAGTCTGTGTAAAAACACATCGATTTTTGAAAACTATTGTTAAGATACATACAAAAAAGTTTTGTTTAAAAATTTGCACGGCGGCCCGAAGAGCCGCACTTCTAGCGACGCAGGCATGCAGTATATCAAAACACATCGATTTTTAAAAACTATGGTGAAGATGCATGCAAAAAAGTTTTGCGCTGCAGGTTTATAGTCTGACGTTTGTTATTAAAAGATATAATATGAATTCTATTTCTTCGAAAATCGATTTTTGTGAGTTTTTCAGTAGGTATCTTCTATGCAAAAAAAATATTTGAAATTTACTGGAAGTTACTAAGATGACATCACAGAGAAAAAGTACTTCGATAAAGTTGATATTGAATGTTTAAAAATGGATTATTGAAACGGCAACGGGCAAGCAGAATTTCATCTGATTCGAACATTTTTACAAGATATTCAATCTATGAAAATCGGTTTTTGCGAGTTCTTCAGTCAACAAAACAATAACGGCGGTAGATTTGAAAATGGCGACGTAAGTAATATTTACAGGAAAAAATGCTTGATTCAAGTTGATACTTAGTTTTTACGCTTAAAAATACACATAGGTATTTAAAATATTTAACAGAAACAATTATTTAAATTATGTTTCAGAAATAAATTCGTTTCGGAATAATATTCTGAGAAAATAATATCTCACAGCATACAAGTACTATTTTTTTGAACTCATCCGAGCAAAGCTCGGCACCCAGATATTTGTTAATGAAATAAACACATATTTGAGTAATATTTGCGTTTTTTTTTTCGTGATTAGGGATTCGGTATTCGGCCGAATAAGTGCGCAGTATTCGGCCCAATAAAAAAAGTGGCCGAATACCGAATAGTAGCCGAATATTAGTGGCATCTCTAAACATTACCATTGAAAACAAATAAAAAAGCAAAGCTAAAACAAAAGTTTAATGCCACGTGCTAAGGCTAGAATTTAATAAATAAATTCGTGAAGACATAACCAAACTTACTTTCGTCGAAAACCTTGAGAATTGTTTAGCAGTAAGTAGTAATATATTATAATATTACTAAACTTGTCATGTTTTCTATGCATGTTTGAAGAATATTATTATATTTAGTAAAATTATACATTATTCATTATAACAAAGTAATAAATTAATACCTATCGATTCTATTCAACGTTCAAATTCTTTCTGTCTATTTTTTCTTAATAAAAATTCATTAATAATAGTATGTTAATACGTACTGACACTGAGAATTTTTTTTAATATCTCAGGAAACAGCCGATTTGGCTCAAAATCTTGACAAATACAACAAAACAAATCGCATGACACTGGCCACTGGCTTGTTCCGTTTTTTGAGATATCGAAGGAGAAAAAATTTCCAACACACACACACACACACACACAGAGGAGAGAGAGAGATGCTGGTGCCAAAATATGAAGATATTAATATCCCGAAAAATGTTTTTCGGACTGAATCCAATATTTCCCTACCATGATATAGAGGTGGGAAGTAAAAACAAGAAATTCAAGAGTGGAATTTCTCAATATAAACTCTGAAAAAAATATAAAAAACTATAAAACTTTCCGAGTTAAAGTTCATTATTTGTTCAATGAAGAGGCGTTATGCAGAATGCCACAAATAATATAAGATGGAAAGGGCTCGACGGAACTCTACAAAATGAAACAAAATTATCCAGCATTAAAAGGTAAAACAACTGAAAAACGCACAATATGATATACAGTTTAAAAGTCTCGTTAATTAATTAAAATTTGGTACAATAGTTGACCTTATTTTAAAATATATGTAATCGGACTAATTATAGAGGTGCATTTAGGATGTATTTCAAGAGAAAAAAAATTCGACTGATGACCAGTCCTATACTTCCCACCTAGTAAATATTTGCAAAAAATAAACACTCTTTTTTATTCTTTGAAAAAAAAGCATGGCCCTCTTTTTTGTTTGGTGATCTACTGATGGCTAGTAATATAGCAAAAATCATGGTTACCTTGATTTACGTACAATTTTCTTTTTTTAGTAAAATATTTTTTTTCTCGAAAACTATACATTTTAGAGAAAAAAAATATATTTACATTTTTTTCATATTATAATATCTAGAATTCATTTATATTTCATTGAGAACGTTTTTTTAATATCTCAGGATCCACTGAACCGATTTGACTCAAATTCTAGTCAGATCTAAGTTAAAGGCTGATAAACACAATAGAACAATCGGTATGGCCATATGTTGTTCCGTTTTTACGATATCGAAGGCGAAAAATTGACCACATACACACACACAGACATCAGTCAGAAAATGATCTTAAACGATTGCTAGGGTCTCAACGTGAAGATCTGTTAAAATCTCGAAATATTTTTTTCGGACTAAATCTATAATTACTTCCCTACCATAGTAGAGGTGGGAAGTAAAAATAAACGGATTTTTTTCAGATTCAAAATTTTATTTTTAAATTAAGTTTGTATAACAAATAAACCGAATTAATTTGTATTTTATTTACTCAACAATTTTTTTTTCATTTGAAGTTTGGCAAATCTCTTTTTGGTGCACTCTGTATTTAAATATGAATTTCATATTAACTTCAATAAACAAACATGAGTAGTCAACCGAATTCATGTCAGTATGTCGCCCACATGATTATACAGGCTGTTTCAAAATGATAATAGTCAAAACAACTGAAAAATTAGATTCACACTGAACCAATAAGGGACGTATAATCAAGGTTCAAAATTTAAGATAGTATGTCGTGCACTTATATTTCACTATTTATATAAGCGGCACAATTTTTATACATGAGACGCCTATACATTGTTTCTTTGCTTTTCCGCTCCATTTACCTTGTTACGAGTTAATAATGCATGACTCACTATCTTAAATTTTGGAACTTGACTATAGTTTAGTATTGAAATTTTTCACAGTTTATCACCCAATAACTTTCTACACTTTTTTCTTTAACTGAAATCTCACTCGATTTACATAACTTTTTCAGTGGTAAGCCCATACTTTCAGTAGTAACAGGCTATAATATATTATTACGCAACAATAAAAAGAGAGATGATCAGTGCGCAAAAATAGAGATTTGCAGCCGGGCGGAACTATAGACCAAGCTGCTGGTATTAGATATTTATATTCTACTAGCTGCGCGGTCCGGCGTCGCCCGGGTGCTATGAATTTTGTGAATTTAATGCCTATTTTGACAGTTAAAAATGCAATAATCCGTTTTCCAAAATACACAAGTACATGATGCGTAACGCATCATTAACTCATGACCTCCTGTCTTTCCAACACCATAAGTATGCACAGTGGTGTGGATAGTGTTGATGCATGGCTTGAATGTTCTCCCTCGGGAACAGTTTTCCAGGAAACAAAGTAGCCTATGCCCTTTGTTGGGATTCGAGGAATCTCTTTGCCAATTTTCGTCGAAATCTATTCAGTGGTTAAGCCGTGAAAAGGTAACGAACAGACTTTCGCATTTATAATAATAGTGAGGATTTTTAACAGTGCGTAGTACCCTATAAGTACTTTGTCATTTTGATAATATATTTTTGAAACATTTTGTATATTTATATAATATCTAAGATATATCTATAACAAAAATTACGTTACTACACGATAGATAAAGAAAAACCGTAGATCAGTAGCGTTTCAACTAAAATTGTGCATAAATATTAAGTCACCCAAAACTTGCATTATCTTGAAAAATAAAGCTAATTAGAAACCTCTATTGATATCATGAAATGTATGATGTGTGTAAGCCAACAAATAATTTTAAAACCAGATGCCCCGTTGGTCGTTCGGTTTCGCCCGGTTCGCTCGAATTTCTAATTAATTAACACGTTACTCACTCGCTACGCTGCTTGTTCGGCTCGACTTTATAAATAACTGCCGCGACTTATTAATTAATTATTGTATTATTCGGTATAATATTATATTTCACACCGCTTTTGACATAAACTTGATTTCAATCCAACATAGAATCAATCCGATTTACACTCGGGCGAAGCCGGGCCAGACAGCAAGTCCGGGCCTAAGCCTTCCTCAAGAAATAAGCTATCGAATGGTAATAACCGCATTCAAATCCGTTCAGTAGTTTTTGAAATGAACCGTGACACCTACCAAGACTTGCTTTTATACCTACTAATAGCTGCCCGGTCCGGGTTCACCCGGGTGCTATGAACTTATGAATTATTAATACATCATTCACTTGCTTCGCTCGTTCGCTCCCGGGTGCTATATTACACACTCGCTTCGCTCGCTCGCTCCAGTTATTATTGCCTATGTTCCTCGTGAATCAATCTATCTAATCGTGAAAACCGGAGAAAAATCCGTTCAGTATGCTGCGGGGAATTTAGATTTATAATATGTATTTTTTTTTTCATATTTATACAGATAGGTACCTATGAAAAAAATTAAAAGAAACCATGTGATCCCAAATGGCCGCGGACCTTCACAGATATACTCACGGACCCCTAAGCGTCCGCAAAGTTTTTGAAACGCTGAAATAGTAGACACAAGTATAAATTGTATGCACTTTCCTCACTTTTTAAAGTGAAACTATATTAACCTCGTTTTTCTCGTTGGGTTAGGCATATCGAGCATCACGTTCGTCACGTCTAATCGAAGCGATCGACCAGACTCATCGAAAAGCAGCAACGTTATATGTTCATAACTATATTGTACGACTGCATACAAGTGTAATGGTATAGTCGATCAGACGAGTACTCATCGAAAAGTAGCGACGTTTATGTTCATAACTATATCGTAAGTCTACATAACTAATATCGTACGAATATTCACTCGAGCAGCACATTAAATACCCATTGACCACCAACGATAGAATCTGGATGTTTACGTTCCGTCTCCATACCGATGAGGGTTCAAATTACATTACCAAAACCCACATAATCAAAATTATATACTTTCGGCGATTTAGGGTTAAAAGCGTTTAAGGTTATGGCATTAAAGTTCACTTGCATCGTGGTTTCATAAAACCGCACCAAATTTTTTTTTGCAACCTTGCAAGAATTGTTTTAGATCCGTGTCCCTTTTTTACGCACGCCATTGCGTATCGCACGAGGAAGATGGTCGATGAGGATATTTTAATGCCGACGTCTTCGCCTACGCTGCAATTTCGTTTGAAAATCGTCGCGTGCCAGCCTTTTATTTAGTTGGTTGACATTCGGTTTATAAATAATAACGATTAGTTCTAATTGTTGCCGCTAAAGGAATAAGAATTTGTCATCGGAGCTTTGACAACAACGTCTTTCGTAGTATTCATTACAATAATAATAATGAACGAAATGAATGTTTAAAGAAATAAAAAAGTCGTAAATGAATAAAAGTGTCCAATGACAGGATAGTAATGTCTCAAACACATTTATGGTAAGTATATTCTTATATATATACGCCAGTCAAATTGAAGAAAATAAAAGAAATAATTCTAGAAGTTTATGAAAATTGCCAGAGATGTTTATTTAGGCATACTAATAAATATATAAAGAGTTCGGCGAAATTGAAAAGGAAGTCTTTTGGAAAATGTTTGCATATAAGTATACAAATATTTTATAAAATATAAACATTACCGAAATTTATAATTTTTCTTTGTTACTTCCATAATTTTTTTACAAATAAGCTGGTAATAATATTATGAAGTTGCACTAAAATTTTATAAACTGCCGAGGTAAAAATCAAAGACATATAAGAGGTAACATGGCAAGTTACAAAAAAAATGAAAAATACCTTTTTTGAGGGGAATTTTGCGGTCTTTAATTTTTGTAATAGATAGTTTTTTGATAATATCAATACTTTACGAAATATCGGCAAAAAATCAGTTGTACATATTTTCCAAAATGGTGACTTTTCCTTACCCCAATTTATGTAGCCTCACATGTGGTGGTCGACAAATACCCAACTTGGGCAATGTAAAATGAAAATAAGAATCATCACCTTATGACCTCTATTGTCGAGCGTGTAGGTATTATCTACAAAAGAATCAGCTATCCAGTTGTTTATGAGATCAGTGGTAAATTATGACATTTGAAACTGATGTAGGTATTTCTCATAAGAATTTTATTTCGATCAGTGTCGTATATTTTTAAAACGTAACATAAAAAGTATATAACATAACCTGAAAGTTTAACGTACTATATAAAAACAGATGACGTCATGGAATGTATCCGAATAGAAGAACGTCGTTTATGATAGTTTGTTGTTTTGCGGGCGATAGCGTTTATTAATGAATGTAATTAAATTAGGTTACAATGACGTCATGCACATGTTTGAATTATTATTACATTATACGTCGTGCCTCTTAAGGTATTATAACTAACGATACACCTAACCAGGGCTGAGCTAAACTTATGATAAACTTGAACGCACAAACGGCTGTTAATAATATCAAGTTACATAATTATAGCTTTTTATCCAACAAAAGCTTCGAGTAAATGAAGTACCTAATTAGAAACCACGAGCTTTTAAACTGCGCCCACAACTAAACTGAATTTTATCCATATAAGAGAGGCGTCCAATGACGTCACGTTATAGTGCAATATCAGAAAAAGTCATCGTCGGGACTCAAACCCTAAAATTCCACTTTCCAGATTCGCGCTGGCTGAGTTATCAGTTACTTCCACAGTGACACGTCTAAATGTCCTTTTCGTTTCTTAAACAAAGCAATTATTGTAAACGTATATTCCACTTCATGCTAGAGCTAATGTTTTAACTTGCAAAGTTATAACTGAACCTTCTCACATACGAGAGCTAATGTGTGAATAGTGATGAAATTTTCCACTTGTGTTTTCTAATATTGCATTGTAACGTGACGTAATTAGGTGTCTCTCTTATATAATATAAAGAAATATAATAAAGTTTTGGGTAATAAGGACCAATTAAATGTATAAATTCTTTATTATTTGCCAACGTTTCGTTGCGAATTTGCAACTTCTTCAGGGCTCTAACAACAATGAAGCACAAACATAATTACTTTGTGAATTATAAAAGAAAAAAATTTAACCTTTAAAACTTCTTACCAAATGGTCATTATTATACATTAATTGTCAAAATTTCTTGTTACTTATACTTGATGGTGAAAAATACATAAATAAATAAATACATTATGTGGCAATTATATATTATGTATTTTTCACCATCAAGTATAAGCAACAAGAAATTTTGACAATTAATGTATAATAATGACCATTTGGTAAGAAGTTTTAAAGGTTACATTTTTTTCTTTTATAATTCACAAAGTAATTATGTTTGTGCTTCATTGTTGTTAGAGCCCTGAAGAAGTTGCAAATTCGCAACGAAACGTTGGCAAATAATAAAGAATTTATACATTTAACTGGTCCTTATTACCCAATACTTTATTATATTAACATATGTGATGGACGTAAAAAACAGAGATAATATATAGAGTAACGAACGTTTACAAAACGCAACGTATCTCTGTCTGTCCGTAACTCAAGAATCACTGATTCAATTTACATACATTTTTTTAAATTTATAGGTACGTTGTCTGCCTATAGGTTTAGTCTATGTTTTGTTACGCTATTAGGTAACAGATTTCGAACTCAGTTTATAAATGGGACACGTTTATTGGGCGTAACGTAGGAAAATACCTAACTTTTTGGTTTAAAAAATTTCAAACAAGCTTTTCTTAAAGACATGAACATATTTAGATTACAACAATCACTAACAACGAGCTCAGTTATCCCAAAATTGCAGAGATGTACAAAATGGTTTTAAAAAAGCATTTAAATACAAAATGCAAAATACTTTTCAGATTTACTATTTCAAATGCAAAATACCAAATAGTTTTGCGATTTGTATTTCAAATGCTAAATGCAAAATAGGTATTTTCAAAATACTTTTTCAAAATAAAATACCTTTTTACCAAATTTCAGATACTTTTATTTATTTTAGGTATTTATCATGAGAAATAGAGACACAATGCCGAGCCGAACAAAAACGTCTAATAACATGGCACCTTATATGCATGACATTTTGGTCATATTTATCAGTACGCGTATCAATAAATTCTGTTATGTTATTAATAATAATAATAATACTCACTTAAAATAATTCGGCAATACAAGCGTCATTCGTTCATTTCATTTTGTTTGACTGGTGATGTTGGCTAAACTTAATCACAAAGTATTTTGCATTTTGAAATGAATATTAAAAATGCAAAATACATCTCGAAAGGTATTTCAAATAAAATACAAAATGTTTTTTACTAAAAGGCATTTAAATGCAAAATACAAAATAGGTATTTTGCATTTTGTATTTGCATTTTAAATAGAAGTATTTCAAATAAATCGCATCTCTGCAAAATTGTTACAATAATACCTTGCCAAACCTTTTGCATGGCGGGAGAAACGGAACATTTATGGTGGAAATGACGGGACAGTTACGGAAATTTCTATGACGAAAGAACTTATGTAAATTAGATCCTTATAAAAATATTGTATTGTCACCGAAACTGCGTACGTGTGCAAAATTTCAAGTCGATTTGATATGTGGAAGTGGGTCAGAATTTAATAAAAGTTTCATAACAATCATGGTCGGTTTATCGTACATTTTAATCACGATGTTTTTTAATCACACTGTTAAAATATGACGGGTTGCTATAATAACGAAACGCAGCAACCAAAGAACACGTAGCAATAAAAATTTAACAGTGTGGTTAAAAAACATCGTTATTAAAATGTAGGTACGATAAACCGGCCATTAGTAAAATTGTATCTAAAGCTATAATAATGTTCATGAATTTTTTATCAAATTTTAAGAGATTTTTCTTCAAAAGTAGTATAGATATATTTTTCCATATTTGCAAGAAAAAAAATTGTTATTTTAAACAACACTACCCTAAATATATTATGTTATCCACTTGAATCTTCTTGATTAATGAGTTTTCTCCACTGACGACCTCAAGTCTAGTAATACCACCACAGTACGGTGTTGTGTCTACCAACCTTCATACTATTTATTCTCAACATAGGTACAGGTTAGTCCAAAATTTTAAGAAAACTTGGCTCGTTTGAAAAAATCGGTGTACGCTGGCTGTATCATCTACATGGCCGAGGGTATTTTGGACGTGACATCGTCTGCCTGAGATGAAAGTAATAAATAGTAGATTGTATATCTAGTGTCGTAATGAGGTATATTACTGTCGAGTAATTGCCATTATGTTGAGTTTTAACAGTCACACGAGTCATAATAACATTTCACACGAGATATATGTGGTATTTTTTGACATACCCTATATAGTATTTTTAAAAATTTTGACATTTCACATGTAGAACAAACCTCACTTCTAATGTACGTCATAGGTAATAGGTAAATAGGTAGTCGCTATCAGCTGTAGGCATTGTATAGTGTCGAATGTAGATCACGGTCGATAATGTAAAGTGTAGACTTCACAACTAATTGCAATAAGACAAAAATATAAGGCAACACTGCATTTCGTAACAAAAACTTTTCGTACATACTGCGTAGTGAGACTATATAAGTATAATAAATGATAAAAAATGTGATTTATTCCATGAGAAAAAAAAATACAGAAACAAAAATAAATAAATAACAAGGTAAATTACATTGCAAAAAAAAGAGAAATTTGGAAGTTTCGAAATTTTCCAACCCAACTTGGCTATTGCCAGTTCCAGGGTTGGATAATTATTTACTGAGAGAGTAAACTTAAGGAGGTAATAGGATAAAAATAGAGAAAAAAACATTTTTTTTAATATCTTTAAATAGAGACTACAAAATACAGGAAAACATAATTTCTTGTGTTGTAAATTATGTAGATAAAGGTTAGTGGAGGATATTATAAATGACCTCAGAGTCTGTGCTGAAACAAAACCACCTGAATATTTTTTTATTGAATGTCTTGATGTCTCGAATTTGTTTGATTTCCACCGGTATGCAGTTGTATAACTATATTATATAGGTGTATAACTTAATCTATTTATTCAGTTGCACTTTGTATATTTTTAAAATATAACGTCATTATATTTTGTAAAATGCAAGAATGCGGCACATTACAATGCTTTTAGAACCTTTACAGATATTGCATAGAAGGTATTACAATGTCACCGATGCTTGCATAAATATTAATAATTAATTTTTAAGAGTGTAATTTACATATCGCAACAATTTTGCTGTTAATAAACTGGTCTAGGGCTGCAAAATAGCTAAAATTGTAGAAATGCTGTCCAAGTCTCCCAAATTAAAAAAAAAGTGTGTATGCTTATGACCACACGCCAGAAGTGAAAACTTCAGATTTTCTTATTTTTGGTGTTATTTATTATAGCGCATTTATGAACTAATAATTTATTACTAAAATACTAAAATTGTATTTTCAATTAATTCCACCTTGGTTTTAAAAAAATTATAATTATTGTCAAAGAAAGAATATAACAAAAATTAAAAAGTATATAAATAAATATCATGTAGAATTTAGAAAAAAAATACGTCAAAAATTCTACAGTGTCTTCAGGTTTCGAACCGAGGTCCCTATGCATAAAACGCAAAGAAGCTGCTAACTTAGCTATCGATGCAACTGTGTAGCTTGCCGTTTTTATGATATAAGTATGTCAGCTGGGTACAGTTGTAAGAGAGCGACCAGTCAGTACCGAGACGCGGCATACTCATGGAGGCTAGACAAGGAGTACAATCTCATATGGTAAATTTGACAAAATTTGTCAACAAATCGTTCAAATTAACGTTTAAATTTTGTACCACCAGAGCGTCGCTGGATTCCTTCCCGTACTGACGCAAATTTAGTATCATAAATATTTCTATTTGACAGCTGTAAAGTGTAAATAAACAAGCTCCTGAATACATGGAGTTTATATTCCTTGTGTAGATTCCATGAGCATGCTAATACGTGTGTTCGTGTTTGAGCCGAGTAACCCCGATTCAGCGAATTGTTACCGTCGAGTTGCGAACGCGAACGGTTCACTTGATTTCAGTACCTGCAGGCAAAGAGTGCCTAACGCGCCTAAGGAAGTTTTCACTTCAAAAAAAATCGTCTGCAGCGCTAATCACGGGAACTACGCGGTGCGTCCACGGGGTCCAAACATTCTCCCCTCCCGTCACCTCACTTTGCCCCTCCCTGCTTAAAATCCTGGTTACGCCCATGGATGCTGTTGTTTTTTTCCCGAAAACACTACACAATGCGTTTGATTTTAATTTTTAACCAACATAGGTATTGACTTTACATATTTATATTTTATTATTTACTATGATGTATTTATATGCTTAGCAGTTACCATAGAGAAGGACGAGTTGGGTACCATCGAATGTTTCTCTATTTATCCATTTTTGTGCGCTAAAAGTCACTCTGAAATCCCCTCCAAGCATCTGCTCACAACGAATACAATGATAATAATAGAGTTAAAAATATAGACCTAAGGAGGAGTCAACAGACTCTGCCGTATTTTATAGCATGGCACTAATAGCCCTAATTAAAAATTTTGTTTGGCAATTTAGTGCAAGATGGTAGATTATAGACGCTCGACATAATGCGCTAGTTATGCTATTTCATGTCAAGCCGGGCCATAAAATAACACAAATTTACTGAAAAAAATTATATTCATATTTTAACAATTAATTAAAAACCCGAAAAAATGGCTTATCAAAAAAAAAAAAAATGTGAGCCGTCGCGGGACGCCTGGCAGATGTGAAACATTTTTATAGCTTGAATCTTTTATTTATTGAACTTGACAAATTTATCAAAATAAAATCTAGTCTATATCACTTAGGGATAGTGTAGCTTTCTACTAGTAAAAGATTTTTTTAAATCGGTTTAATAGTTCCAGATATAATAATTTATGATTTATTACAACGCCGCGAGACATTCTCCCCCTGCGAAGATAATAAGTGAAAGAATTTTTAGAATCGGTTCAGTAGTTCGAGAGATAAGAATTTACAATTTAACACAATTTACCCTAATTTTCCCTCGTTTACCCAAATTTACCCTAGTATACCCTAATTTCTTGAATTTACCCTAGTTTTCCCTAAATACCCTAATTTACTCTTATTTAGCCTCCTTTGCCTTAAGTTACCCCAATTTATCCTAATTTTCTCTAATTTGCCCTAGATACCCTAATTTACTCAATTTTTCGTTTTTTTAAAAAAAAAACAAAAAAAATAATTTTTGGTGTCATGAAATTTCAAAAAATTATAAATTATTATTATCAAAGAAAGAATATAACAAAAATAAAAAATTTTATAAATAAATATCATGTAGAATTTAGAAAAAAAAACGTCAAAAATTGTACGATGAGTTTCCGAACCCAAGTCCCCATGCATAGATGGCCAATGTGTTACCACTACTCTGCGGATGAACTTGTCTAGACAGACCTTGTTACTGATATATGTATTTCGTTGCATCGATATTTCGTTGCATTGTATTTCGTTGCATATTTCTCCTCACGCGGCTGTTCACAGCCCAACATAAGATGTTTCACATCAAAAACATTCTCGAATTCATTGACAATTTAAGGTTCCTAAATAGAGGATAAACTGCATCCATACATTTTTTAGACAATTTTGAAAAACTTTTTTTAACATATTATACTAGCCTTGTGGTCGAGTTTTTTTTTGTATCTGTTTTTATTATGCCATCAGATGATCAGACAGTTAAAATCTATTTTTTCGTCGGAACAACTTTTAAATGTATATTATGCTTTAGTTTATTCGCATCTCAGCTTTCATATCATTTTGTGGGGCCAATCAAGTCAAGTAGACCGAATATTCATTCTACAAAAGAGAATTGTGCGGCTAATGTTTGGATTGACTTACAGACAATCATGTAGACCAACTTTTGTGAATAAAAACATTTTAACAGTTCACTGTATCTACCTCTACAATCTTCTGATAAAGGTTAAAGAAAATAGGGGTAAATTTATTAATAATTCTGATGTGCCGATTATAATACTAGGCAAACAGCAACATCGATAATTACAAAAGCTCTTTTTATAAAAAATCGCGTCACTGTGCTGGGTCGTACTTGTTTAACCACTTGCCTAACTTTCTACAACAGAATATGACCGCGAATACTTTTAAAAGGAAACTTAAAATATTTTTAATTCAAAATTGTTTTTATTCAGTAGCTGAATTTTTAAATTGTAAATTTTAAATATTTATTTGATATATTTTGTTTTTTTTAACTTTGTATGTTTGTATAATTGACAATGTTATGTACTCTTTGTATGGAACGACTGCAATATATTACCTACTTACTTACTTACTTATTTTTTTACAGACCTAATATTATTTATTCTCTTTGTAGCTTTTCCACTAATCAGTAAAATATGACGTCATAAACTAGGCCATATACGTACAAATCCTCTATGAAAATACAATTACGAACATTGATATGCAGGTGGTTGCAAAAAAGCATTAAATCAAAGTAAAGAAAACGAACCCCAAAGAACGGTGAAAAAAGAAAGGGACAACAATTGCGTACACAAGTGAGGAAGGGAGTGAGCAGATAGATGATACTGGAGACATCAAAAGAGTCGCCGACTGGTCTGTCAAACACCCACGCTGCCACGTATTATCACACACACTTATATGACCGCGTTTATACGGTCTACGTAAAGTTATTTAGGATCCCAGAACAGAGATAGCTATAGTATTAAAAACAGGATATCAAGTCGCTTGTGAAGTCACAACTATACACTAAAGTACGACCTGTCAGGTACATTATGATAACTCGTTGCTTGTATTCCGTAGTGTTAATAATTACTCTTTATGTCGTGTTGTGTGTCTGGATGTTACAAAGGTTCCAAAGCGCTTATGAAATCAAAGTGCATCTTATCACCAGTAAGTAAATAGTAGATTGTATATTTAGATGTGTAATGGACTATATTACGACGAGTAATGACAGTCACACGAGTCGTAATACCATTACGCGCGAGATATAGGTATATAGTATTTTTTGCCATACCCACTACAAAATACCTACTTTTCACTTCATTTTCAAAAAAATTTAACAGTTCATTTGCGTCGCCATCTTTCTTTCTAGAGTATGCCATGAAGGTCGTGAGTAAGTAATGACAGGCGCACGCAAGCGTATAGAGCGAATAAACAGAAGTGGCACTATGGAAACCGTTTACTTACCGCCCTAGTTCGGTAAGTAAAACACTTTCCGCACACCTGCCTGTTAAATGACTCATTAAAGGGCGCTATACGCATACAGCGAAGTAGCTATTTTGTAGTGACTATGGCAAAAAAAAATTAATATAATATTTTCAGTTTGAGTTACCTATTTCAATAGTTCCCCGCACGTCTCGATTAGCTTCATACCTACAAATTGTGATATTATGCCACTTCTGTAGCTGAGTTTAGGATATATGAAAACGGACTTCTTTTATAAACACTCAACTATCTTCTTAACCCCCGACTCATAACGAAGTGTTATGCGTTTGACGCGGTGTTTGTGTGAAGTTTGTCTGTGACATAGTAACTTTTTAGCGGGTGGTCAGACTTCGATGCGGTTTGTTTTATTTGAAATAGTGTGATTGCGAGATGGTTCTTAGCTACAGAGTTTACTTTAAAACAGTGCAAAATAAATTAAAAATTTTTTGTTTAATTTTTTATTTGATTTATTTTATTGGAGGTGTCATAAATAAAAGTATATGCTAGGTAAGTTTATATATAGGTTTTCATGTTTGTACAGCCTGCATTTTCTAGAAGAAACTGGTCATACAATCATAAACTGGTAGGTACTAAAGGAGTATCCATGTAAAAATCAAAATTTTTTAAGTTGCTTTCGAGAAAAAAATTATTGAGAATAACAATCAATATGATTAGATTCCTAGCCGTAACTAAATTCACTATATTAGTGAAATTAACATAAGAATATCAGACGAATTATCGCCATGGTATTTATATAGAAGGCTATATAGAAAAAATGTAAATGCACCGCCGGGACTCGAACCCAGAACTCCCAAATCTAATCATATTGATTGTTATTCTCATATTTATAAAAACCGTAGGTATGTAAATTTCTCATTATAATTTGAAAAAATTATTGTCTATTTTTTAAACTGTATTTACAGATTATTAATGGATCGCACTCGCCCACATTTGAGCAAAAACCGATTTTGAGATTTCGTCTCATGAACATGCATGCAAAATTTGGGTAAATTCGATCCAATAGTGTGAACTCTAGGTTTTAAGCATGGATGATGCAGACGCCCGCATCCGCAATCGCGGAACTTTCGCATCATTTTTGACATCAGTATCTGCATCTGCAGATGTGGACGTCAAAAATCCGCATCCGCAGATGTCAGTAAAACCCACATCTGTAACGTCCCATAGTTTTAAGTGCGACCACAGACTGACAGACAGACATTTTTTAAAACCACTGTCAGTAAACTCGTACTTTTCCGCACGGCCTCCTGCAGGTTTACTGTGTCTGAGACCTTAACATAGTTATACATGCTGTGTTTTGTTTGACATGTAAACCACTTTCGCCTATTTCCGTTTCATCTAATATTTCTATAATGCCACCCCAGACATTAGTGATTAGACGTTATTCACGTCAAACAAAATGAGAAAAGCAACATCTGTCACAAAGAAGGCCGCAGTCGATTCTCTATTGACCGGTTTATCGTACATTTTAATCATGATGTTATTTTAATCGCACTGTTAGATTTTGACAGCTACGTGTTAATTGGCTGCTGCGTTTCGTTACCATAGCAACACGTCATTTAAACGTAAGATTAAAAAAACATCGTGATTAACACATACTCTCAAACTCGAACCCATATAAAGACAAAATCATTTTTTACTGTAGATACATTGACGACACTTTCATAATTTTCAATGGAACGCCCAGACAATTAATAAAACAATTCAACAACTACATGAACAAAATACACCCTAACATTAAATTCACGTCCGAAATAGAAGAGAACAATAAATTAAACTTTCTAGACATAACAGTATCCAAACTTGTTGACCAAGTTCGAATTCAAAATATATCGAAAACCTACAACAACTGACATCACCATACATGCCATCACCCAATCCAACACAAGATGGCAGCATACAATAGTCTTATTCATCGCCTTCTAACAACACCTTTAAACAATAACGACTACATCGAAGAAATCAACATCATCAAACACATAGCCATAAAAAACGGGTATAACAGTTCCATGATCGATAATTTAATACACAGACACAAAACCAAACTAAAAACCGTAAAAAACAAAACAACAAAACCAGCCAACCACTACATTTCTGCAAACTTTACCAAGTTACTACCTTACACCATACAAAACAAATAAAAAAATACATTTACACAGTAAGCTTCCGTACAAACAACAAAATCAAAAAAATCCTCAACCCAAAAAACAAAACACCTAAGAAAAAACACACCGGCGTCTATAAAATAATATGCAGCGCGTGTGATAAATTCTATCTAGGACAAACTGAAAGACCTTTTGAAGAACGTTTCAAAGAACATCTCCCTAAAAGAAACTTGTTAAATGCTAAATCAAATTACGCCCAATGTATAATTTCACAAAATCATGAATATCACGATTTTGAAACAAATTTTATTCCATTACATATTGGCAGTAAAGGTAAACACATGGACACCCTGGAAGAATATGAAATATATAAAGCCACGAAATTCGACAATACCAACATTCTTAATGACAAACTAACACTAACATCGAACATAATATACGACACAATAATTAACAACACACAAACACCCAATACTCAGTAATCGTCTACACACATACTCACATTTCCATTTCATCTACCTACTATACAGGGTGTATCACAGAAAACCGAACATAGGGAAAAGTACACAGTACAAATTAGTTAAGATCAGAGATTGCTTTGCCCTCTATTCAGAGGTCGTTACCATGGTTACCATGGTGTACGTATACAGTAACAAATGCATATTGCTGTTCATTTGACAAAATCTGGATGAACTTAAAGACAAAATCGTCGAAGTATGTTTCAATATGACTCCTGTAATGTTAGATAAAGTGAGACAAAGTTTTTGTAACCGATTAAGCCACTGCTTAATTCAAAATGGAGGTTTATTTGAACATTTGCTTTAATTTTTTATTTTAACTGTTTGTTTTGTTTAATTATTAGTTAAAAAAATATTTTCTTAAAAAAAAATTGTTTCATTAATAAAAATAAATTCATTTAATATTGAAGAATTTATTTTAACTGATTTTTCTAATTATTCATTATTAGCTAAGTATTATTGTTATTAAATAATGGTTAGTCAGCGTTACCATGGTACCCATTCTCATATGTGGCCAAAGTAATCGTTGATCCTAACTAATTTGCACAATGGAGTTTTCCCTATGTTCGGTTTTCTGTGATACACCCTGTATAAATCATAAAATCTCGAAATTTAAATCAGTATTTCACAAACCACGACATAATACACAGTGCTTAGCATCATAATATTATATAGTGTTACGAATACTCAATGTGTGTTTTTAAAAAAATAATTAGACACACCTGAAGATCTGAAGATGGCAACTCGTTAAATCACAAGAAGTCACAAGACTGACATAATAAAAGGTATTTCTAATACTTTATAATATTGTGATTAAAAAGTACGATAAACCGGCCATATGTTTATGTTCTATTATATTTTACGGATGTATAAACACAGACATAGGACAGTAAAAATGCAATACTCGTTCGCTACTGATCTGCGAAAGTTGGCCAAATGGGCCGCTCGCCCACCAAGTCCTGAAAAGATGAATGAATGAAAAATACAGGATGAACGGCACTAATTGTGAACGATTGACAATAATTAATGTTTATTAACGACCCGCCATTGTCAATTTGTTATCTCCAGTTCTGAATTGTCGCATGTTCACTTGTTGAGGACGCAGGGTTCCAAAACTTGATTGATTTTTTATTTATTGTAAATTATAGACGCGTCGACAACTTAGGTTATTAGCGTCTTGATTACATTAAATAACAACTCACTTAAAACTAAATTACATCACAAAACATCCATGAGCGGAGGCAGGATTCGAACCCACGAAAGTCTGATCCAGAAACCGCGACATTAACCACTGAAGTGGATAATGCTTCTTATGTGACTCAGGACGCGTTTGCGGTGTGCGCAAAGCGTTTGACGCGCGAGCCCCACTACTTTCCATGAAAGGTATAGACGCGGGGGACGGGGAGTTCTGTCCGCCGTAGCAGTAAAAACCGACATAAAAATTACCGACTCAAAAATTAATGAAACGCTGACAGGGATAAAACGGCTCTAACGATTTGGATGAAAATTACTGAAAAGGAGTTTTGAGAGGGCAAAAAATCGATATAGCTATGGTTTTCTTATATAGAATTTATAATTTTAAAATCAATTTTTTGATGTTTCAAAATAGTGTAATATTGTAAGCAAGCTTTGGATACTTATGTTTCCATAGCTTAAGGGAAATTTGATTATCATGATATGTCAAAAATAAAAATACCTACCTAAGTAAATAGTTAAAATTAAAATTGCTAAAAACTTCAACGGAACGTGTTCTTTTGAAAAATCGTGCGCTTATGTGAGTGAGGCACACCGTCACACGGTCCTTTTTTTGTATTGGAGCCCTACAAGCCGAATATAAAGTAGCCTATCCTTTGAGTTAAGGAGCCCTGTAGTACTATACGTAAATCAAATTTCATTGAAATCGGATCAGTAGTTTAAGAGTTATGGCGGAACAGACATACAGACACACAACCTCACAAGTTTTTGTAATTGTACTGATATTAATTTTATTTCTTCGAAAACTTAGGAATCATGGATGAGATGAATCACGTATTTTTAGTGAGAGTTTATATAATGATGACGTGTATCAGAATAAACAAAACATTTCTTTCTACATACAGTATACAATATACATATACACATTATATGTGCATAGTGATTTATTGCTTGAGTCATAGATGGCAGAGCGCGTGGGAACGGTATTTTATGATCAGGCCCCAATTCAACCCGCTTTTCAAACCACCCACTTCTTTCATCTACATTTTAAAAGTCAGCGTCGCAGTACTTTTGGAAAAGAGTCTTTTAATAATAAACTTTTACAGCAACGAAAACAATAATTTATCCATTTGCAAAAGACTTTTATAACAATCAGATTAAGGAGTGTACAACACTTTTCTACAACTTTTATTATTAATGTGCATTGTACTTTTAAGAATAAAGTTTATTTATTTGTTATCTACCTACCTACCTCCTTTCCGCGACTTCTATCGCGTGGTCGCGTAGCGATAACACCACAGACGAGAAGTGTTTAAAATAATTGTTTGTGTCGCGACACTCGGAGGATAAAATCAGAAATAAGTTGCTAATTTTTCTAACAGAGCTCTGACACTAGTTTATTTATTAACCGATTCGACAGAATATTATTGTACTCTATAGACTGTGTGCAGGGGGCGGAGTTATAATAATATCAATGCAAGCGCTCGTTGTGAGTTCCATTGTAAACTCGGAACTCTAATTTTCCGTAATTGTCAGTGAGCATTGTTGTTTGAAAAGTCAAGTAAATAAAACGATGATTTTACTTCTAACTTATTTGGAAATTAATAAATCTGATAAATTTGACACTTTTAAACCCGGTCCGCAAGATTACCGGCGCCATGGTTTGAGGTTATACAGTCGCCTGTCAATATAAATCAAAGACATAGGTGTAGGTACACCTCCATGTCTGATATAAATTAATCAGTTATTTTTTATTAAGTATACGTCAAAATTGAAGAAGAAAAAAAACTTAAAATAAATAATTTTCATGTACCTTTTATGCAATGCAATTTATACTATTTGCAAACAGCTGGATAAAATGATATTCATTTATTAAAAAATTTCCCGGTATAGAGAATAATAAAAATGAGTTCAATTGTGCACTATTGCCCACTAGCGGCGCTAGTAGGCTTCGTGCACACAACCTATAGGTGTATAATAAATATCCATTTTTGGTAGGAATTTTGAAGACTTTATTATTTGCGGACCGTCCCGTATGAAATAGAGTGTGCTGAATCCAATGAGACTACCCCCAGAACTGTGCGAGGAACGGTTGCTGAGTTACAGGCGTTTTGCCCCTGAAAGTTACGCAACCACCCTGTCTAGGGGCCCGGTCGTGGGGCCCAAAATGCCTCCACATCTTAAAATAAAGATATGGGTCCGGCCAACATTCGTACCGAGTGGCATCTCTCTATCACAAAGTGCAAGGTTGAAGTTGGATTCGTCGCTTGGCGGCCCCACTATAATATTAATTGCTGAGTAACGAATGTTTTTGAAAATGTTACTAGCGTCTAACTGCGTCGTGCCACGTATGCTAATTACACTGCGTGCTCTCTTTCCTTTTTCTCCCCTTACATTTGTATTCCCCTCTACGTTAGCGTTAAATATTTAACGCAAACGTTAGTTAAATCCTACAGTTAACTTTTTGATAACTAAGTGTATACTAATATGAATTCTATTTTTAGTTATTCCCGATTTGGACGTCACTGGTAAAAGAGATATTTTATCTATAATAGTGACCTTTTCCGCCGTGATCCCAAATCTTTGCAGATCATGGCTTTTCACCACTACAGTTTATGACCATACATTAATCAAAAATATTAAGGGAATCGATAGTTCCAATATCCATTTGCAGCCGATCTTAAGGTAGACTCCCGAATCGTGATTGGAAACGACAAACATAAAAGACATGCTAATCGACAGGGGACAATTTGAAGTTTTAGCACCCTAACTAAAAAAACCATGGCGCCTTTTTTTGAAAGTATTAAATTAAAGCAAATTAATTTTGCTTATACCTCAATAGTACAATAATTGTTACAAATATATCAATAATAAAGAATTTCCTGCCCAACTTGGAAGACCTGCCATAGGGCAGGAGATCATTTCATATTCATTTCGAAAATTCAAAAATATCGTATAAGTAATCAGCACTTATAATTTAGGAGCTAAAAGACTGTAACAGACAGACACACAGAATAGTGATAACAATATAGGGTTTCTTAAAAATAAAAAGTGAAGAATCAGTATCGAAAAGTACAACATTTATTCTTTTGAAAAAAATATTTCAGTAAATGTGTTTCAAAATATTAGAATATAAAATATATACACTCCCACATTATAAAATGCAATATTCTCGACGAAAAGCACATTTCAGATCGTATTTATTTCATAACGCAATATCGTATATATACGTCTTTTTCGAATTTATACAGAATGTCTGAGAGTAAAGGATTTTGAAGACATATTTTATTCACTGCTACCAGCTCTAGATCAGTGTTTCCCAAACTGTGGTAGAGTGCTCACTGCTTACATTCGGAGAAATACTAACGTCATTATGCACACAAACAAAGTGATTAGACCGATCTATGTACCTGTGTAGTGTGAAGGGATGGATAGGCGAGCTGTCATTTAATCATATACTTTAATTATATACCGCGGATTGTCCATTTACTCAATGTGCGGTGAGTGAAGTCCACAAAGAGAGGAAAAATATATCTGTGTCTCTTTTGACGAAGTTATTCCGCATTTATTCCGATGATGTCATTGGTCGATGTACGGACGTTCCATCTGAACAAAATGTAAACAAAACGCTTGACAGCTGTTGTCATTATAACGTAACCTAGTTTAATTTTGTTAAAAACAGTTTTTTACTCATATTCCTTGAAATTCATAGTGATATAAGAAGTAAACACAGGTTTCTGATCTTTTTGGGCATAATAATATCACTATCAACTGAAGTATTCCATGAACTGAAGTATAAACACCACTTGAAACGTAATATATAAAGACAAAGAAATATGTCATGGATGCCATTGACGTAAAACCTCAGTGCCCCAGTGGTCAATAGTATACCTTCTCTCTTTTAAAAATTCTGTCTTTGTCTATGGAAGTAGCCAATCAGGAGCCTGCCAGCTGGGTTCCCATAAAAAAAGACAGAAATATATACCCGCACGTATGTTGGCTTCACGATTTTTGATCTATCAGCAGTACAGATTTCTTATGTACATGCATTTAATATATGATTTTTGAGGTTATGAAAGTTCCAAATTATTTGTTATTACCTAATCGTTAAAAATTTCTGCAGGAAATATAGTTTTACGTTATAGGAACGGGAACCCTTTGAGTGATTTTAAAACTTTTTATTTAATGGATAAAACGTCCATCACAGCTATCTGTTTCTGAAGAAATTTTAGGTAGGTACCTATATCTAATTTCTGCCGTTATACAAAGTAGGTATGCAAAATAAGTAAATTTTGTTTATTGATTTATTAATAATTTTGTGCCTTAAAACTTTTATTTCGAGGTTTTTTGCCTAAAATAATTAGGGAAGTAGGAAATTACGAAAGTATGATTTCGCATATTATAAAAGTCCTATATGATCGGCTGCCGCGGTCACCACCCTGTATATAGCTGATTCTATAATATAATTTTGTCGAAATTGCTCGAAACTCGTTTTTCATCTCGTCGAGTTCTCAATAGTTTAATCTCAATCTTGTCTCGAAATTCGAGACAAGAAAAATTGTTAACCTCGATATATCTCGACGAGACAAAAAAAAATCTAGTCTCGACGGCAACATTACTCACAGATATATCGAAGTAACAAAATAACAAAAATAGAAAGTAAAAAAAAAATCAAAATGTTAAAATGTACGTGATTTTTACTGAAAGAAGAATTCCATTTCATTTCCAGTCCAGCATTTAACCAGCTTCCGGCGGTATATTTACATGGCTCGTTACATTCAGATAAATATTTAAACCAACTAACTGAAGCATGTATAACAGCCAAATTCTGTACACACAGTGTTTTACGAGGGTCGCTCAAACAAATACAGGGAATTTACAAGTAGGTGCAGGAGTATAGCCGAGCCGCTTAACAGATGGAGTAATCACGTGAAAAGCACATGAATAGCTTGCGCCACAGGCGTGGCCTTCACATATAGTTTCGTTCCCGAACGCTCAAGAAACCAATCAGGTAATTTGCACGCGGTGATCACGCAGTGATCATGCTCCATCTGTTAAGTGGCCCGACTATAATTTGGGTTATACATATTTAAATAGAGTATTTGCCAGCTTGATCAAAATAAAATATAAAACAATGTTACAGTGAAAGTTTATGCTCTGAAATACTTTTAATAATTTTTATTTTTATTAAATAAGTTTCGTGAACATAATATTTAAATAAATAAATAAAATCATGATTTTAGATCTATGTGTCACGTGACTTCAAAAACCGTGTTAAGTCAATTTTAAGTACAGAATAAATAAGTCCATAGAAACATAGCTTAATTTTTTTTTGGTCGCTGCAAATAAATTACTATCAATCTATCTATCTTTAAAATATAATAAAGAGCAATAAAATAATTTTTTTTTCATCTGTCCCGGGTAAAAAAAATGAAATCCCGTTTTTTTGCCCAATTGAACATTTGTCCCTTACAGGCTAAAAAAAATCTGGCAACACTAGTGTGTACCTATATCATGTTTACATAGGTAGGTATACAAAACAGTATTTTTCAGTAGTCTGTTTCTGGGTTTTTAGATAGTAGGTACCTAAATTAGTAGATAACATAAAACGCACGTCAATTTAATTATTATGACTCCATACTTCAGTAAAGCAAAAACGCTTTTTATCGGGCGGGGCTTACACAAATATTTCAAAAATTATTTTAAATCTTAATGCACAGTATATACATGGGAAAGTAAAAATATTGTAACAAAACTGTTTTCTTACGTGGGTGGAATAAATTATTTATTTACAATAATTAAAAATGTAACAAAAATAGATAACAATAAAATGTAACAATTATATCTCAATTCTAACAGTCAACACTGTTTATATAATAATAACACGAACAGTAATTCTTAAACGAACTGAAGCGCTTTAATAACACTGAACAATTTATATGCTGTATTTATTTCAAATCGACACTGTCACACGACTCTCGTTGTTCTCTCCGGTGACTGCTCCTGCTTATATAGAGCTAGCTGCTTGACCCCCCCCACGCTCGCGCGCTTTCCAGAACATTCTGGTGGTTACCTGTGTCTTCGATATCATGCCACGCCTCACCATTGTTACTTATTCTCGATGCTTCTATTGTCGCCAGCGGCGTATCATCTGGGATTTTGCTACAATATAATAGATACATAGCGACAGCATAAGCGTCAGAAGAGAAAAGATTATAGTGTACATTATTCCGCAAATTAACCCGTAACAGTCATGTAGGTCGATTTATATTATCCGGTCAGACAGGGTGCGGGAACGGTAGCGTTTCCGGCAAGATAAACATTTTTACATGCATTTCAAATACGAATATTTATACTCAGCGGATCCCGTCCGTTCAGTCCAAGAATGTTTTGTCTGTTACGTTGCGCGTCTGTGCATCATGTCTGAAAACGTCTGAAACGGTGCGTACATATAGTATACCTACATTATATTCAGAGTCCAGACAGTAATAAGTTTGGAGTGATCGCGTATATGAAAAATTCTCTCGGAATGGATCACGAAAAACATATCGAAAGTGTTAAATACAACGAATTTTTATACAATCAAGAAGATAAAAGGCACAGCAACAATGAGAAAAGAACATGGTCTGGAACGAAAATTGTTTTTCATCTTCATCTAACAATAGGGCAATTAAACATAAATTTTCTAATGATAAATGTAAGAACATATTTTTAAAATTACTCCCTGTATGACAAATTTATTCTTTTTTAAACAAAGCACCTTTATCACAATTGTCTGATAGTATAAATACCTACTGTCTTTGCCGAAACGTTAACGCTACGTTCCTGCACCGTGCATGACCGGATAATATATATCGACCTTATTTCGGTGCGATTTTGAACGGCCCGCGTACTGTATACTCAAAATCTACATACATAGAGAAATTGCCCTTATAGTGTATACCGCAACTTGGCGAAGTTTTCTAAAGGTAAGCGTAAAAAAGTCAACGAAGCATACGGAGTTTCCTTTAATTCATTTTATACTTGAATCAAGGTCCGTCAATTTCAAATACACACATTCGTTATGTGTACCTTTCTCAGATTTCTAACTTGAACGCGTTTTTATCCGTTGAAACATTTCGTGGAACGCAACCGCCTTTAAAACTATTTTATAGCAACTGTTTATACACTATGGCAGAGCTTCCCAAACTGTGGTATTCAAAAAATGTGTCGCGGCACATACGACCGAAGTGAAACGTCTTATGTAGGTATGAATAATATAAAAGCACAAATGACATATATACCTAATACAGAAGTTGTGGCTGCACTAACGAGCGAGCCACCTTTTGAAGGCCAGATTTGACCGTCGCATCTGTTAGCAGAATTCAAAAGCTTGAAATAAGTATGTGTGAGTTATAGTTGATTCAAAACATAAGAGTGGTTCTCATCCTACACACTTAAAACAATCTCAACTCTATTAAAATGTATATGTCGCTTTAGTCACAGGATAATATTTATAAATAAATAAATAATATATTTTATCCAGTGAATCAAATTGTTAGATATAGGACAAGTCAATAATTACAGTATTATAATAGTAAAATAAAAAAGTATTAAAATAGAATATAGTTAATAATGTATTCTTTTGCTGGCATTTATGAAACATTCACTGAATTATAGAAGGAGAAAAAATCACCATGCCTATTAGGTACTTATATTAAAGAATTTTGTTGACGCGTCATTTTATTAGTTACCATTTTTGCCACTAGGTGCCAGTAATGGATATTATCTGTAAATACTAAAGGTTTAGTACTTTATTTTGTTTATGTTTTTAGTTCCATAAAATGACACAAATCATTCAATAAAGGCGCTCATAAGACGGTTCGTTTCTCCCGTAAGGCAAGGCCCCTGATAAAAGTAAATTATGGTTAGGAGCACTTGTACAGGTACACTATGCGTTGTACAAAGTCCAGAAGTCAAATGATTTGCCACTGGCTGTTTCAGGGTATATTATATAGACACCACGATCCGACCTAGGAAGTATAGAGGTTAAGGAGAGGAATCTGTGTACTTACATTGGATACGGGCCAA
Organism: Mongoloraphidia duomilia; assembly: GCA_039654895.1. Taxonomy (NCBI): domain Eukaryota; kingdom Metazoa; phylum Arthropoda; class Insecta; order Raphidioptera; family Raphidiidae; genus Mongoloraphidia; species Mongoloraphidia duomilia. Next base: position 33,587,013 of record CM077516.1, on the reverse strand, counting down.
AAATCGAGAATAATTTAGCCGCTAGGAGCACTGCGACACGTAGGGACCGAACGTCAACGTAAAAAATAAATTTCACTTATACTTATGAATATGTTGCAAAAAACTTGGTTAATTTTTATGAACAAAGTCACGTATGTGCACGTAAACAAATAAACAATGACATAATATGTGATTAGTAATTCGTATGGTTCGTATCTTAGTTTTCAAACGTCTAGGTCTGTGATTCTTATACTAGGTTCTTATAGAGTTAGGACAAAGCGGTGACGATTTCTGATTGGTTCGTTCGATCCGCCATGTTTCTCAGCCAAAATTTAAATCGTCATTAAAAACATCATTCACATGATTGTTTCCTAGGTAGCGTAATTATCTCAGCTACTCATGTCAGTGCAAAAAAGTGCAACGCGAAATATTTTTTGTTACGTTTCCAAAGTTTTTAAAAGTACATGCGTATTTTCACTACACTTCCTTCCATTATTTTGGCTAAATATGGCGTCTTTGTCCTAACTCTTACTAGAGCAACTCTATGGTTCTTATTGAGAACAGCTCTATACTTGTGGCACTTTCACAAACTACGAAAATCACCGATTTTTGTGCCGTACTCTTTTTTTACAGGTCACTGAGATTCATCTCCTTAACCTCTACAGTCCCTGGCCCGACCAATAATAATCGTCACAACTACCATTCGAATGTATCTACAGACCTCAGAACAGATAATAAGTACAGAAGGAGCATATCACTTCGCTTGTGAAGCTCAAATACACTAAAGTACGACTACCTACTAACTCTATAAGCTATAACCTCCATTAGAAAATTTGCTATAGTACATGTAACAGCAGAATAGTGACAATAGGACGTGCAGATATGTTCAAATTTTTCATTCGCAAAATCGGATCCGTTACAACAACTTCCAATGGGAAGTTAAAAATTACACATTTAAATTGAGAAATTTGGCATCCCTGTTAAAGACATCTACATTCTACAATAATACAATATTAATTATGCATGTCTCACTACTCAGGTGGTACTTCCCACCCCTTTCACTGTACAAATGGTTGTAAACCAAGGCACAGCAAGAAGTGACTAATGCTGATTTAAGCGTGTCTTTTAAATTGATATTTACGGTGAGCTGACTTTTGTACAGGCATGGGCAAATTTTTTGGCCTATTTAGTAAGTTGTGCGTCCATCTTAAGACCCTCATGGTAACTCGAAATTCTACATTTTATTATCATTTATTTTAAATGCAAAGCTAACTTTCCGGCTAGGGGTGTGGTGGAATAATTTTTATGCTGTCGACAATTACAAATTATAACTGAATTTGGATGTTCGAGTTTTATCAGCATAAAGGTAGGGTTGGGTTCCCCACATTAATTTATCTTTGGATCTTTACTCGTCCAAAGTGTTGAAAGAAAGGGGTGGAACTTCAATTGAGGGTCCTTGTTATCGAGACAAAGTGAAATATGTTTTCTACAAAAGGTTATACTTATTTTAACGAAGTTCACTGTTCTAATATTAACAGTGAGAGATGCTTAGTTGAACAAAAATGTCTTAGATTGATTCGAACAATCTTCACTAAACTTATTCAGATCCAAAGGTTCTCATCAATTAATTCATTCATACATGAAAAAAAAACAATTTTATGTATCTTTAACAATCATAATATATTAACTTGCTATAAATTTAACAAGAATTTTACAAATCACAAACGTTACTGCAATAACAATTTAAATCAGTTAAGCAGACATACTGCTTAACTCAACACATTAAAAAGTTGAAAACCGCTGAAGAGCATTATAATTTACAAATCTCTATCTGTATCAAAATCTTAGATTGGTACTGAACAATTTTTATCAATTATGAAGATGCACAATTAGAGTTAATATGTAACCTAGTGTATAAAGAGGAAGGCAAATAATAAGAAGTTACTGACAAAGTAGTTAATAAAGAGTAATACGTTAAAAATCGATAGTATAAATCTGTCAAGCTGTCTGTTAAAGTGATAGTAGTCCGTGATATGGTATAAATATGGTTAACGAAGTGAAGTGAAACAACCGTCAAAGAAAAGGTGTAGTCACGTCTGATAGTCAAAAAACCACTACAGGATTATAAGATTGTTAATTGTTAATAAGGAACCGAAAGAAACTCATTCATTTATTTGAGTAAATCAGTTATCTTGTTAATTGTTAATATGCTATTTTCTATGACCATTAAGTGTTAACATAGGTAAGGAAATAATTCGCAGGAACTACCGTCTGTGGTCGCTGTCAATAAGAAAATTGTCCATACAAAAATGTATAAAATTTAAGTGAAAAAAGAATTAATATGATGTCTACCGAAATTATAATAAGCGGTAGGCAACCAAAGTTACATGAAAAATTAATCAAAAAATAGTGCAATCTCTTTATAAACACACTAGATCACAATAGAAACCAAAATTAGTTGATAATAATGAAAAATTACCTTAGTTAAACACAGGTGAGAATAACCCATCTGTGACATAAGAAAATAGACAGATGATTCTTATAGGTTAAAATTATCGATCAAAAGAACAGTATAATCTTATCTCAATTAATTCATTAACAAATTCCACCAATTTGTAAAGATTGGTGATATACCAAATTGGTGATACTTCATTCTACTATACATTGGTTTGTTAAGGCCATATTATTCTGATTATCAAATCGCGTGTGCGAATCAAAATATCTTTGATTAATTTTATATTAAATTCAATTCTGTTAAAATACAACTATGCCATGAATTGATTGTATATGATTGGCAAAATATATCCAGATTTTATTCCACAATTATTATCATACACGTGGTCGGTGTATTTTTAAAATACAACACTGATCAACAGGTTATATTAAAATATTAAATTTTATATATTAAATTTTATCTGTAATTAAACGTAATATCGTAAATGACGCTGCTGACGGCATTAATCATTTATTTTACCTTTATGAAATTTTTATTCTAAAATGGCAGACGGCCATGTTATAAACTCATGCTTATAATTTTCACGCAACATTCATTCATCACTTATATTAGTTCTAAATTATTTACAAATATCTACTTAGCTGTTTTTGATTAATTGAAGATAATTAAAGCTCTGGGGGACTCCGATGGGCGATAATTATCCATAAAACCCCAGCTCGTCCCGAGATATGTGATTCCGTCTCGGCGAAACTGGCTGCGAGCCGCGGTTCAAGCAAACTAGAAAGAATCGACATCAAGCCGATCACAAGAGGCACTTGGCAATGATAATGAATTACGTCGCACCGGAATTAAAACGAGCGCGCAACCATAGAGTATGAATATAAATTAGCATTGGCAACCTTAGATAAAGAATATTATCTGTTGTCATGAACTGTTCCATGACAGGGGTTAATTTAAGTCGGAGAACGTTTTTTTAAGATAAAATATAGGCAACCAAACTTACTTGCAGAAATGTTTAGCGTTACCTCAGTGTCTAAATATTCTTTCACTCACGTTTGTAAAAATTATCTGATCTTTTTGAAAATTGATATTTAAGAGTTTTATAGGACACAAAAAAATAAAATTGCATCAGATTTCAAAATGGCGGTCAAATAATAGCTTTTCAATTGTATTGTCTATAGCTTTGATAAATTCGGTTTTATATACAATGCGTAAAAAGCATAGCTTCTGTCGGGTGTCCCATGACACCTCTTGACTTTTTTTTTAAAGGTATATTAAATTGTATTCTTATGTCCACATATAGTTACAGAACATATTATGCACATATACAAGAGAATATCACTTGAAGGGGGGGGGGTTGCTTCACCAAATAAGGTATGTGACCCTGACATAATCCCTAATCTCTAAGTTACCTTTACGTTTTTAACCATCGAAATTTCAACAAATTTTCTTGTAAATTCTACAGCAAGTAACCTGAGTTAAAATTTTTGTCGAGCACTGAAATTTTGGGAATAATTAATGTTATTGGCCCACCTTCAGATCACCATGCCCAACACTGGCCGACCCTAGAAAAAAACCCTAACGCCGCTACTGTCTGGCCAGTATCATTAAAGATCAAAGCTGGGTCGTAAACGACATCACGAAATATCCATGAGCAGAGGTGGGATTCGAACCGATGACAGTCCGATCCAAAGGCCAGCACGCTGACCATTACGCCACACTGTCCTCATCGATCTATTTATTGAGTCCCATTTAACCACTGCCTATATATTTAACTTGAAGTTATATTGCTGACTGTAGACCAACAACAGTCTTAAACTAAAACTTCTCAAATGCTGTTAGTTTGTTAGTTTGTTCGAACCTAAATAAACAACTGTCTTCTACCCAAACACGTCTATTTCATAGGTCTGAACAATTTCAATGAGTGTATAAAACACATGAAAGGTCAAAGTAGTTATATCTATAGAAACAAATTACATTACATAATCCCCGACGCAAAAGGGGGTGTCATGCGTTTCAGGGGCGGACTGGCGTAGGATGGCCCCGGTGGAGACCAATACGCAAAACCGGTAAAACCTTTTGTGTAGGGTATCAAATGAAAAGGCTTGATGAGTAGATTCTACTAAAAGGAAGGAGATAATTATTTAAAATAAATTATAATTTAAAAAAACTAAAAAACACGCTTTAATGAACTAAAAAGTAAAAAATAATTAATTTTATTGTAAAAAAGAGTGGGGTGCTTTGTATCATATTTTCATACTACCCCACGCTTTTTTACAATAAAATTAATTATTTTTTACTTTTTAGTTCATTAAAGCGTGTTTTTTAGTTTTTTAAATTATAATTTATTTTTGCTTTTTAGTCCTGGAGATCCTGGTCAGGATAATGGGACAAACTTATGGAATTATTGTATTGTCATCGGTCCTTGATAAGTGTGCAAAGTTTCAGTTCATTTGCTTTTTTTTTTTTTAGTCCTGGAGATCCTGGTCAGGATAATGGGACAAACTTATTGAATTATTATATTGTCATCGGTCCTTGATAAGTGTGCAAAGTTTCAGTTCAATCTGAAGTTTTTTACTTTTTTTTTAGTCCTGGAGATCCTGGTCAGGATAATGGGACAAACTTATTGAATTATTATATTGTCATCGGTCCTTGATAAGTGTGCAAAGTTTCAGTTCAATCTGAAGTTTTTTGCTTTTTTTTTAGTCCTGGAGATCCTGGTCAGGATAATGGGACAAACTTATTGAATTATTGTATTGTCGTCGGTCCTTGATAAGTCGACAACGTTTAAACTAAATCTGACCGTTAAAGTTGGTCAAAATCAAGTTCAAAGAAGTCGGTTACAAACTGACAAACAAGCAAGCAAGCAAACATACAGGTGAAGCTAATAAAAGCGTGTTAAAAACAAAAAACCCGACTGCATGAATATCGAACTTAAAAGATGGAAACAAGATCAGTTGATAACATGCAGTCGGAGGCATAGTACATGTATAGTAATAAGTTGAACAGAAATATCTAATGCCTCCGACTGTATGTTATCATTTGATCTTGTTTCCATCTTTTAAGTCCGATTTTTACGCAGTCGGGTTTTTTGTTTTTTTTTAATTTATTTTCTTTACAATGTTGAAACAAAATCACTCGTATTAATTTTGTTATAAGTTCTAACGAACTTGTATCTGCCGACGGCTTTTTTATTATTATTATTTTTACTATTTTTATTATTATATTTTACATCACATAAAATAGTAGCGATTCAACAACAAATTTAGTTCTCTTGTTGCAAGCTTTTAATAGCACTAAGCTAGGAGCTAGAGCTTTGGCGCACAGCTTTGGCTGCGAGCTATATCCAGTAGCTGCATCAGTTTAGGTCACGGTCAGGTCATCAAGTCCAACCCACAAACACGGTCTTCCAACATAACAGAGGAAGGTTGCCGACTGATTTTTTTTTTTTTGGTACCTACAGGAGTTATCATATGCCTTAAAAACGTTTATTAAAAAGTTTTATTTGATAATAAAAAATGGCGCGCGTAACCTTTACGCATGGTTGAAGTAAAACTTATACAGTATCGTTAAGGCGAGAGGTATAGAATACAACATACTAACTCTTCTTAAAAATAAGTAAACCCATATTCGAGCATTTTTTTAATTCAACTCCTAAGGGGGTAAAACGGAGGTGTAGGGTTTTTTAACTAATCAACGCCAAGGCCAAACCGCTGAAGCTAGAAACTTGAAATTTTGACAGTGACCTAAGCACACATTAGGAAGGATTATTGTGTGTTGTTGTGGCATGAATCCTGGCAAATAATAGTTAAAATTAAATAATCAATTAATTTCAATAAATTAATGTTTTTTACCATTTTGGTACGGAACCTTAAAAATGAGGTCTTCCCGCATTTTTTTTTAGAATCCCAAAAGAATGTATTTTTCAATGTAATTTTAAACGTAGAATTATATCGCTACGAAAATTACGTCAATCACAGTCAGCTTTCTCTGATTGGCTAGCTGTAGTTGAATGTAGATACACTCACACCCACTGATCCACAAATAAAGAGATATAGTACACTGATCTGTCATAAATTGAAAGCAGTTAACCATATATATGTATTTAATATACACCTCTCTTTCAACAGACATACCTCTCTTTATCTATGCGCGGAAGTGTGTCTGTCTCAAGGTTAGTACTCTGGTCTGGCTTTGACGTCATCATAATATGGCGGCTAAATTCAGCCGTTTGAAATGAACACATTTTTTTAATTCTTGGTTGCAATTAAGAGGAAGGATATAAGACCGAAATATTACTGTATTGCATTACAAGGTAAGAAACTTGGCGTTTGCAACCAGTGTGAAGTTTTATCCAAGTGTGCAAGCTTTCACGGCCGGCATTGTTCCAAGTCTTCATGGTTTCCGGGCTTGTAGGCCGTGGTCCGGTGGTATTTCTACCTGACGTTTCGTCTACAACTGCGGTAGACATTCTCAAAGGCGATGTGGCAGCGGTCGCTGCCACATCGCCTTTGAGAATGTCTACCGCAGTTGTAGACGAAACTTCAGGTAGAAATACCACCGGACCACGGCCTACAAGCCCGGAAACCATGAAGACTTGAAAGTGTGAAGTTTGCTACCCGTGAGGTACGAGGGCATGCAAACACACGTGTTGCAAACGCCAAGTTTCATACCGAGTAATTGCATATTATTTTTTACAACAACTCTATTGACAATTCGATTTGAGGTACCTACAATTCGGGAGTGCAAAAAAGTCGCTAAAATATTAGATCCCTCAGATTTATGTGGGTCATTTTGACGTTTATGAATATTATATTATGCTGATTCAATATCGCTCTATCTCCTTCTTAATTTGACGTTTTAGAAAATTATACACGGATCCAATCGCTTTGTCTCCCGCTTAACAACGTTAAAAAACAGAGAGAACCGACCTGAAAATTTTCATCCCTAGGGATGAAAACGTTCAGTTTAAACCCGCTAAACGGGTACCGAAAATCGAATTTTCAATAACGGCGTTGTGAAAAAATTACATTATTTGTTTATGTATAAGGAATAACATACAGTACTATACACTGTTCAAAATTATCAAAATTTTGATACGTGGAACGATCCTATTGACATAAACTGTTTTGTCTTGATACCAAGAGAGCTATTTGTTTTATTATCATTTTATCTAGAGACTACCGTCAATTCTCAAAGAATCTGTTTCTCAAAGAAGACGATTTCCAAAGGAACACGATTCTAAATACGTAAAACCTTGATCGATCAAACTATAAAAGGAAATACGTGCCACGATAAAAAGTAAAAAGAGTTCTGTCCATTTTTTATGTCGTCTTCTTTTCACTCCTCGACATATTGTCTGGGAATAAAAAACAACAATAAAAAAATTTACTCGACATTTTTATTGACCGCAAACTTTTGCAATAAAAATTTTAAATACTGAAGTGAGTCTCTTTCAGATTACATCAGATGTGTAATTCCGGAGAACATGAAATCTATATCTGATTTTGCATCTGCTTAACGCGCAGTTACGCAGAATATTCTGTCACGAAAATTGATGACGGAAGTGTCGTCACGCGTATAGGTACTTAAAAAACCGGTCAAGTGCGAGTAGAACTCGCACCGTGAGGGTTTCGTACCGTTACAACAATTTAATTAGTGTAAACTGTGTCTATGTTAAAAAGCAAATGCATTATTTATATTGGAAATTTTTTTAAAAAAAGGCTGACATTAAATCATTCGAAAAATCTACAAAATATGTTTAAGACAGAATTACTAATAAAATGCTTGCAGATATTTTTACAGTAAGTTAAATTATATAAGTGTCAGTTCTACCAAGTCTGACTTTTTCTTGTGCGCCAGTAGGTTTGTGTAAAATATATTTTTGGTATTTATTGACTAATCGAATTTTTTTACTTCAATATTCCATAAGGAAATGGAAGCATGGAAATAAAGTCGAAAAATCATCTTATTCAAATTTAGGTCAGATTCTCAAAAGTTAAAATTCAAAGAGAAGTAATTTTAGGCATGGCGGCTATGTTCGTATATGTGTCTGTCTGTCTGTATGTTTATGGAATTTTCTTTCGTTCATAATAACTTCGGCAAAAATACTCAAGTTATTTTTTGGCTGGTTTCTCGTTTTCGGGGGCATTTTTTTGTGAGGCGGACTGTATTTATTTAAAGAGGTTAAATTATAACTTTTTTTGTTGCGCATTAACTTCAGTACCACATGTTGTAGTTTCACAGTATATTAAGCAATAAAGTTGCCAAAATGATACAATCAACGACAAAAAGTTTTCCCACTGCTGACCCCACATGAGGTCCGAACTATATATTAACCGGGTGTCTTATTTTAGATGGGATTACAAGGTTAACTTTGTATTATATCCTAAAATCTATTTTATGAAAAAAAGGTGCGAATAGGATGTCGTTAAATTGTACGAATAAAAAGAGTGAAAAACAGTTCAGTATTTACTCTTTCCCGTTCTCTCCCGGCGTTAAATTTGAACTTAGAAGGTTCATTTTGGTCTCAAATTTAAGATACAAGAATGCGTCTAGGCGGGCTACTATACATGAGTCACTTTTTTCCAGTAAAGCAGACGTTAAACCATCTAATATTCAGAAGGAAGTTGTATCGCCTGCACTCAAAATTTAAATTTAACCTGTAGCGCCCCAAGAAGGGACAATAAGCTTTAATTTGACGTACTATTATTTGCATAATAAAAGTCCAAGCTCTGGCCGTACAAAAGTCGTCTACTGAACAACACTACCAAATTTTATTAATGAATTTAACAGATAATGTAACGTGAAATCGGTGGTAGACTAATATAAATTTTTTTTATTATTTTTTGTTGTCAGTGTCTCGAATAGGGGAGGGTGGAGCAAGACGGGGTACCCCCTTAAAAAAAAAAAACAACAAAGCGTTCCAGAGTAATGCAACAAAGACTTAAGCCATCCTGCTGCCCTACATCCCCGCCCCTTCATTCACATGACAGCAATTGAAGTGGGACGTCGCATTGCGTCAGTATTCAGAAAAAATCTGTTTTGACGTGTTTGCCTATTATTTTTTAACTATTACATCAAGTGACAAAAGTATCAAAGGATTTGCTGATTGTTACAAGTGTTAGTTTCGTGAAATCTGTAGAAAATAAGCATTAAAGGTGAGCATCTTTTCAAACACGTTTTTATTGTACAATTTTTTTTTTCATAATATCCAATGATGGGGTACCCCTAAACGGACATGACGGAGCAGTACGCCATCTTACCTCACTCGTTTTCCCGCAAATAATTTTATTAAATTATTTCAGAATGGTGCGGAATTACGCTCGTAAAACTGATAGAGGGAGTTGGTCAGAAGAGCAAATGAGAAACTAAAAAAGAAAGAAGAAAAGCAGATTAAACAAAGAAAAGATAATGAAAAAACACCAAACACCTCATCTTGCCCGATAGGGTACCCCATGTTACCCCACCTATGGGGCAAGACATGGGAGAAATGACATTTTTCGTTAAATCATCGATTAAGTACCTATGTTAAAATAAGTGAATCAATATTCCTAAGTTACCAATAATTTTAATAACTGAAAGGTTAAATAAACCAAAAGTTTTTGTTTTTTATCTATGATATTCTGAATGTTATTTAACATCAAACCTTAACTACACCGTCTTGCCCCACCCTCCCCTACGGCTCAACACTACTTGATGAAATTTATACAGATTATAAAGATATATCAATTATTTACATCGTCTGCCTTGCAAATTTTTTTTTCATACCTTGAAGACTTCATATGTCCATTTAGAGAAAGGTCTGAAAGGTACACAAAAAAAATTTGCAAGGCAGACGATGTAAACAGTTGATACTTTTCTATAATCTGTATAAACTTCATCAAGTAGTGTTGAGCCGTATTCGAGACACTGACAACAAAAAATGATAAAAAAAATTGAATTAGTTTGTCAGCGATTTGACGTTTTCCATCACATTATCTATTAAATTCAATAATAAAATTTTGGCAGTGTTGTGCAACAAACTTTTGTACGGTCAGAGGTTGGATTATTAGTGATGCAAATAATAGTATTGAAGTTATCCCACAATCCCGTCAAAATAAGACACACTGTATTTTATATATGCAATAAAAACAGGTTATATAATAGTTTCAACTGCATTTATGTCGTTCTCTGTAATTGAATTAAAATGCAATACTGCACAAAAAATATGGATAAACTGTTTGGCATTTCATTTAAAGTCTAGGACCAGACGAAAGTCCTGCATTATCAATGTATTCAGCTGTGACGTTCTATTCCATTATCTCTTTATATCTCACATAAGCCCTGTTCTATAGCACTGAACGTATTGTATCAAAAGGTAGGGATGATTAAACTTATTTTTTTATTTCTCTTAGAGATGGCACCCATAAACCACCTGTGATGGCACCGTGGTAATAGCAATACGTCAATTGACGTCAGCGCGCGCCTCGCATCTCAATCTTCTCTACATAGTATAAAATTAAGTCGCTTTCCTCGTCTGTCTGTCTGTCTGTGTCTGTCTGTCTGTGTGTATAACCGCTAACTCCTCCTAAACCACGCAACGGATTTGATGTGGTTTTTACCATCAGTTAGATAATTTTCCACGGAAGGTTTATATATATAGCGAACGAGCGAAGCGAGTGAGTAATGTAATTCCTAAACCACGAAACGGATTTTGATGCGGTTTTCACCATCAGTTAGATAATTTTTCACGGAAGCTTTATAGTAATTCTTAAACTACGCAACGGATTTTGATGCGGTTTTCACCATCAGTTAGATAATTTTCCACGGAAGATTTATATATATATAGCAAACGAGCGTAGTGAGTGAGTAATGTAATTCCTAAACCATGCAACGGATTTTGATGCGGTTTTCACCATCAGTTAGATAATTTTTCACGGAAGGTTTATATATATAGCGAACGAGCGAAGCGAGTGAGTATTGTAGTTATAATATTCAAGCGAAAAAGCGAAGCGAATGAGTAGTGTATTGCATCCGGGCTTTCTTAGCACCCGGGCGAAGTCGGACAGGGCAGCCAGTAATATATAAATGCCGAGAAAAATGCCAAATATCATTCACTCACTCAGTCACTCATTCATCACGAAATCTCAGGAACTATAAAGTCTATAAACATCAAATTTAGCAGATAGGTTCCTTATAGGACGTAGGCATCAGCTAAGAAAGGATTTTTTGAAATTCAACCTCTAAGGGAGTCAAAAGGGGGTGTAGACTTTTTGGCAAAATGTCCATATCTCACAAATCGTTAAGGTGAGAGGTATTGAATTCAACATACTAACTCTCTTTTAAAAATAAACAAATCCATATTCGAGCATTTTTTTAAATTCAACTCCTACGGGGGAGGTGTAGGGTTTTTTGTCTAATCAACGCCCAAGCCAAACCGCTGAAGCTAGAAACTTGAAATTTAAACAGTAGGTTCCCTTTGTGGCGTAAGTACTCACTAGGGATTTTTTGACATGCAACTCCCAAGGGGGTCAAAAGGCGACATTTTTTTGACAAATTGTTCATATGTCAAAAATCGTTAGTGAGGGGTAATGAATTTAACATAATACGAATTCTTCATTATAAAAATAATAATAATAATAATTAATCTTTAAGGGGGTGAAAAGGGGAATTATAAAAAATAGTCTTTTTCCGAAACTGTTCGAGTTAGAAACACGAAATTTGACTTAAGTATTCTTTGTCAAAATCAAAGAGATCGGTCACGGTGTTCGACATTATCAAAATCCGTATCCTAAGGGGTGCAAACGGAGGTGGAAACTTTCATAAAGGACACGCTGTATCTCTGAAACAGCTTAAGCTAAAAACGTGTAACTAATCATAAATTCATAGCACCTGGGCGAAGCCGGACGGAACCCATAGTGTAAGATCTATGCCCAGGCTCAGCCCGAGATATACGCTGTAATTGCAGGCACAAATGAATAAAGGAAATTATTTATTAGTGTATTTGCCATATGGCACATCCACTATTGGCGTCGGTCGGATGGTGGGACCTAGGGGTCGGACCAAAATTTCTCGACGTTTCATAGCTTCCTGAACAATTTGGCACCATTTTTGGAAATGTATATATATATTTATATTTATATATATATGTGTGTGTGTGTGTGTGTTCGCCGCATAACTCTCGAAAGACTTGATTGATTCGAACGAAATTTGGTAGACACGTTGGAATCCATCACCGCACGGAACCTATTTAAAATGGGCCCAATCGGACTATTTTAAGGGTAGTTTTTAGGGGTTGAAAAAAGTTTTTGGGCCCAAAAATACCGAAAAAAATCTCAGAATTGTTTCAAAATTGAAATTTAACCCTTTAGTAGAGATTAAAATGTGTTGCTAAAATTTTAACAAAATCGGCACGACAGGACCGGACTTACAAATTTTATGAAAACACTATTTGCTGACGGGTGTATTTAATTTGGTACAGAGGTTGCATTGATAATAATATTGAAATTAGGAAAAAAAATATTATTTTAAGGGATGTATTAAGGGGTTAAATTTTTCATTTTGTCCAAAAACAAACTTAAGTTAAGATATATAATAAAGCCACAAGGCCTGTATTAGCAAATACACTATATTGTCGGCAGAGTTTTGGCACTGCGACCCGAGTTTTTTTATTTGTTGTTTTCGGATGGGGGGCAGAGCCAACTACAGGATTAAATGGCCTATAGCCCATGCCCAGGGGCTCCAGCCTTTTGGGGCGACAATTTTGGTTGCACTCGAATCAGTTTGACAATGACGACTCGTGTGTTTTCTTATGAAGAGGGGCGCATTATTGTTAGTAACCAAATATCTTACGACTACCCTGATGGGGGAGGGTGGTTGTAAAGATGTTTACCCATCAAAAATATGGGGTGCCACTTAAAAATACCAAAGTTGTGGGCGTCGGGGGCGGTTAATGACGTCTTCGGTTCAGCAGCTGCTGAATGCGCTCTTACACGAGAAATGAACAGTGGAAGGGTGCAAGCGGTGAGGGGTAGGAGAGAGCGACTGCAATCAACCAGGTAGAGAGGTGTAGGTGGCGTGTAGACATAACAAAACAACGAACGAACGACGAAGCCACAGGTTGTCGTGACACTACAAGCGCTTAAACCGTTTCCCTGCTGCCATGTATTCACCGTTTGTACTTTGTATCAAATTATATTATGTAACAAATATTATTCATATTACATAATACAAATCCATGAAGGAAATTAACGTTTTTCTGCAGTAGACAATAGGCCGCAGTACAGAACCATGTCGACAAAATACGACATTTACTAAATAGTAGGTACATATATTGTCGCATTGGAATTTGGAATGTAGGTATACCCTGGCCTATAATATACAGCAGGTGGTTACCGCGCCTACAGATCATAGGATTTTAAGATGTAATATCATGATTTCGTAATGTTTACCCACCTGTGCGACAGCAAAGGCAGGGTTATGTTTTTCGCACTATCTATGCATGTATGTTTGTGGGACATTCTAATTATTCCCTCGTATAGCATCCAAACGGCTGAATGGTTTTTAATAAATGAGGTGTCATTAGAAATAGATTCGTCTTAATCCCGAGAATGACAGATGTATATGACGTCACGGAAAATTTAATAGGGCAGACGCTAGATGCTATTTTTCAGAATGTAATAGTATATATTGCATTACAAGGGACGAAACACAACGTTTGCAACTAGTGTGAAGTTCGCTGTCCCTGCGCACGCACGAGGGCAGCAAATCACACGCGTTGCATTCGCTGTGTTTCGTTCCGAGTAAATGCATATTATTTTTCACAACTCTATATTGACAATTCTATTTGAGGTACCTGCAATTTGGGCGCGCAAAAAAGCCGCAAAAATATTAGATCTGTCAGATCCATGTGAAATTTATGTGGGGTTATGTCTGTAATTTTGACGTTTTCGAGTATATATAATATGCGAATTGAAGTTGGCGCGTCTCAATCGCTCTATCTCTCTCTTAACAACGTTAAAAAACAGAGAAAACGTACAACTAAAAAGTTTCAACCCGCTAAACAGGTACCGAAAATCGAATTTTCAATAGATGTGTTGTGAAGTAATTTTTCTTCTAAATATATCAACGTGGATATTTGGGTATATTAAAAGAAAGGTTTCGTTGAGACGATTTCAAAAAACTAAAAAGACGTAGGTAAATAAAAAGTTAAATTAAAAAAATCAAAAAACCCAACTGCGTCAAAAACGAACTAAAAAGATGGAAACAAGATCAAATGATAACATGCAGTCGGAGGCATACATGTAGTAACAAGTTGAACAGAAATGTCTGATGCCTCCGACTGCCTGTTATCATTTGATCTTATTTCCATCTTTTGGTTCGCTTTGAACGCAGTCGGGTTTTTTGATTTTTTAAAATTAACTTTCTGCTTCCCTTATTATTTTAAGGCATAAAACCTTCAAACAAAAGTTTTAAGGCATAAAATTCTGCACCTAAATCAACAAACAAAATTAATTTTGCATACTTTGTAACGGCAGAAAGTAGATATGAAAAGCTCAAAATTACTTCACAAACGTGTAAATTCATACATGATTAAAATAATTTCCCTATACATACATACCGGAGTTTTAAAATGATACCGACAAACTTCAGAAAGTGATTCTTTAGATGATTTTAAGAGCATGTAGCAATGCTGTTGTTTACTTGGCGTTGCTATGGTTCCTCTATTAAAAGTTCCCAGTTCCCGGTTAAAAAGTGTCAATTGGATTTTCAATTTATTATTAAAAAAAAATAAATAAAAAATTGAAAATACGAATTGGTGCTAGGCCTAAATAACCTTAGCTGTTGGTGGTTTTTAAAACGCAATTAATCAATTAGATGATTTTAAAAAGAAAAGTTCCTATAAACAGAGGTTCGAAAACGCTTTGTTACGGAGTTGCAGCAGGTGGGAGAAATTTCTCCAAATTGACATCAACACTTAAATGTGTTCAGTGTTTTTAATTCTATGACAATTTGATTACCAATTTTTTCATAATATCTAAGAGTACACACCTAATTATTGAGCAAATTTCAAATAAGAGCGAAAATGAAGGGAGGGCCATAGAAGTAAATGAGGGCCACGATCAAAAAAAGTTTGAGAAACACTGCACTAAGTGATGTTTACCTACGATGAAAACGCGACAAAATTAATCCAGATTCATAATCACGTTTTCATGCCTCTTTCAGCTTGTGTATTCAGAATAGCAGAATACTTATAGTACCTATGTATAGGTACAGTAAAATTAAAATTTGAAAAGGCCGCCACATGACTTCGTCTCTCATCTCACTTTTATCTTATATAATATGGATTGTGATAAGTCGACTACTCTCTATGGATCGCTTGAAGCCTAATCGACAGGACTATAGGGGTGGGCGATGTTTAATAAACGGCCAAGTGCGTGTCGAGCCACGCAAAGAGCAAGTAAATGATAAATGATAAAATAAATAAAATAAAAACACATTCATAATCTCCTAAAAAAGCCCTTTTCGACGATACGTTACAAGAATAGGCTCAAAAAAAATTTTTTTTGCCCCCCGTTAGCATGCAAAATGGGCGTTTTCTTTTTTCCGTTTTTAGTATTTGTTGATTAACTACAGAGGATATCAGTGATAGTTGACGTGAATTACAGCTTTATAGGTAATGGCGTTGTTAAGATAGACCTGGTAACAAAATAGGTCTAAAAATTGCAAGTTTGACCGTCTCTAAAACCTACAATTTTGTTAAACTAAATAGAAATAAAAACACATTCATAATCTACTCAAAAGGCTCTTTTCTACGATACCCCACAAGAATAAGTACAAAAAAAAAATTTTGACACTCGTTTGCATGTATATCATGCGCCCCCCTTCATTAAACCTTTTTCGTCTTTTGTTATTCTCTCCGTTTTTAGGTCGCGGTAATACAATATATTATGTGTGAATTTCGTTTAGAATTTAAAGGCCTGTAACAGACAGACATTGTTGGCATAACAATAGAGTTCTTTTCTGGTACGGAACCCTAAAAATTGTCGAAATCATCGATATTAATAAATAATTGTAATTATAATCTTTATTCAAACATGACACGCTGACAAAGAATGCATCACTATAGAGAAAAAAATAATCAAATGGGAGTATAACTCGCCCGCCGAGGGTTCCGCACAACTATCAAACGAATAAATGTGCCTACCTAATTAAGTTACAATGCATTAAATCTTAAGAATATCAAAGTTCAAAAACGGCTGTTGGGCTTAAAATAGCATGTATACAGATTGTCCGAATGCTATTCTGAACAGTTCAACAGAGAGGCATTATCTTTCATGGATACTTTAAAACAAAATTAAACTACTATCTTTGAAACAATATGCTTTATTTATTTTTTTGGTTTAAAATTTACCTAGCCATGATTGCATTCTATCCTTGTTGCACTATTCATTTTGTATTATGACGTCTTCCTTATTGCTATCATACATTTTCTATATTCAGAATCGCTTTCGGACAATCTGTATATACATATAATACCTCGTGTGATACCAAATCTCTGTTCAAAATTTTTATTACAGCTTCGTTTAAACAGGTTTTAACTATAATGTTGTCATTTGGGGAAATGATAGGGTCGTCCCACGTATCAAAAATTGATAATTTTTAGCAAAGCAAAAAATATAGGTAGTATTGGGATTTGTTAAATGGACATATGACATCTGGTGATTGAAAATTTTACACAGATAAGGAAGAAATGTAGATGCTAACAGTGTAAATTTATCGTGAAATTGTTTATTATAAAAACAAAACACGTAAAATAAACAAAAAGTTTATAGAAAATGGATTCAAAGACGTTTTCTTATATCATGGTATTAAACACTATCAGTTATTGCCCAGTAAAACTTACTTTACAACAAATTATTTTCTAATGAAATGTGAAGAAACTGTATTTATGAATTAAAAAAAAACATTTTATATTAATAAAAAGCTGTATTCATTATCACACTGTATAACAATAGTTAAATTACTGATGACTGACAAATTTAGCACTAACGATATGTTTACAAATATTTTGAGGTTAGAAACTTACTTATTACAATATAACAATATTACAGTTATGTGTTTACATTATTCACCTAACCCATACTTAAAGGAGCATTAAACGCATAATTAATTTCGAAGAGATTTACTTTTAATTTTGATGTTTTTAAGCAATATGCCGTAAAGCTCACTACGAGGCTCACTACTTTTGACAGCTCTTTTTTATCTTTATTTCTCGCACATTTTATAATATGTCCGGCTTTGAGGATCCATTCTCCTTCAACGAAATTTCTTTGTTTAGGATTCGTACCGGCCCAATCACAAATTGCACTTATATTTATCATATCTTATCACTTTGAAAATCACAATATTTCACTCAAAAGTATATACCCTGTATTTGAAATTCACCATCTTTTTTAAGCTTCACCCATCTGGCAGTCCCAATATCGTAATTTAATATAGCAATAATTTTTATCGATATATCGGAAAAAGCACCCAGCCCTAGATAGGACTTACTGAGGGAGGTGGGAGATTTGGGTGACAACTTACACGGGAAATTTTAATTAACAGTACAGCTAATGCACGCTTTGTTACAGATATGTTTATCTATAACGGTTTAAAAAATGTCAACCAATTTCAACGTTCCAACAGCCTACACCTAAAGTCCCCCACCAAATAATATGATGCCGCACTAGGTAAAATGTCTATTCAACCGTTTAATGTTCTGCATTAATATGGTGAAGCATAAGTTAAAATGTCAGCTAATCCCAACTTTCCAGTATTTAAAGTCCTGCGCATCAATATGGCGATTCGCAAAATGGCAGCCATTCACAATAATTTATAATAAATAATAGAGATCCTTCGCCTAAACAAAAAAGTGAATATAAGAGCGAATATCGTTTGAAATTCAACTACGTTCAGATTGACAGTTACTCTTAAGGTGACCACCTTTCCGTGTTTTAATATCAATTGTCTCACGATTCCGGGTTGCTTCAATTGTATGACATAAGTTGTAGGTACTAAAAGAAAAATTCGACTGATGACCAGTCCTATACTTCCCACCTAGTAAATATTTGCAAAAAATAAACATTCTTTTTTTATTCTTTGAAAAAAAGCATGGCCCTCTTTTTTGTTTGGTGATCTACTGATGGCTAGTAATATAGCAAAAATCATGGTTAGGTACCTTGATTTACGTACAATTTTCTTTTTTTAGTAAAATATTTTTTTCTCGAAAACTATATACATTTTAGAGAAAAAAATATTTACTTTTTTTTCATATTATAACATCTAAAATTTATTATATTTTTTTTACCTGTGTTAATACGTGACATTGAGAACGTTTTTTTTAATATCTCAGGATCCACTGAACCGATTTGACTCAAAATCTAATCAGATCTAAGTTAAAGGCTGATATAATGACAATAGAACAATCGGCATGGCCGTATGTTGTTCCGTTTTTACGATATCGAAGGCGAAAAATTGACCACACACACACACACACACATACATACATCAGTCAAAATTGGCCACATACACACACACATACACCCACACACACATACACACACACACATACACACACACACACACACACACACACACACACACATACAGACATCAGTCTGAAAATGATCTTAAACGATTGCTAGGGTCTCAAAACGTGAAGATCTGTTAAAATCTCGAAATATTTTTTTCGGACCAAATCCATTACTTCCCTACCATAGTAGAGGTGGGAAGTAAAAAGGTTATAATGATGAATGTAACAAAACGAAATTTCGACTAAATCCCTCCTTTTTCGTCATGACGATTCCTTTCACACTATCAGCTTTGGCCGGTCAGGTTTTACACCTGAATAAAACTGAATAGTAATGGACCATTTGATGAAATGTGATCTTTCACACTATCGAGCTCGGCGACCGACTGCAGCCGGATCGGTCGACTGAAGCATCAGGTTCCCAGACGCCGGAGAAGTGATGGTAGGGCATTGCAGCAAATGCGCACTTTCACACTTGTCCGGTTTTCGTCTTCAGGTTCGGTGTAGTTTTGCTTCAACTCTGGCAAGGAAGGTGCGAATACTAAAGGTTTTTTAATAAATATGAAACCAGACCTATTGAAAACCTGATCGCGTCCGAATATTTAATTTTTATATTAGAAATCGTGTCCATCGTGATTATATTAAAATTACGAAAAATCGCAGGATAGTGGACAAAATATTTGAAAAAGTCTAAATATATAGACGAAACGTCGTACATTTAATTTAATAAATCAAATATTTTGTCCACTATCCTGCGATTTTTCTTAATTTTATTTAATTTTTACTTCAGGATTCCGTCAGGTTCAAAACCTGACCGGCAAAAGGGATCTTAGGATTACGTCTCCTCAAATTTTATGATTCAGGGTTACGACAAATAAATGCTTTTTATGTTTACTGTTAGGAACACGTCCAATCAAATGATGTAAGGTTACAATACAATACTAGAAAAATTCATTTTAAATCTATGTCACCGTCGGAACTCAAACCCGAACCTTCCACTATCGCGGCAGCTGAGTTGTCATTTACTTTACGGCATGACACGATTAAATAACATCGTGACATAGATTTAACATGAATTTTTCTAATATTGCATTGTAACGTTACGTTATTCGATGCTAACATAAAAACATGCATTTGTGTTACTTTCTTCTCTTTTATTATAGTTCATGTATTTGAAAAGATCAGCTTCAGTTTCCTCTGTACATGCAAAGCTTACACTTAGCTCTGGCTATTTCCGATTTAAATTTTCCTTGGAGTATACCGGAGGAACCTACGTAAGTTGACATATTTATTGCGGCAACAAAGCGTAGTTCTGAATCGAGGCACAAACACAATTTTGTAGTTACACTATTCTACGTAGGAAGATTGCAAAGGATTTCATCAAACTTATCGAGCAGAGAATATTTTTCAACATACAATTTAATATGTGAAAAAAATCTGTACCAAATAAAATAGGTTAACCGAAAAACGTCAACAGTCAATCATACATAGTACCTAATATTCTTATGACCGGATATCTTCGATAACAGAAAATAAATCCTTGTCATGTTTATTTGTGAACTGGACCATATTCCATATTTGATTGTAATATTGCCACCTGCAGTTCCGTCTTTACTCAATGGGTACGTTGGGCACGAACCCCCCAGGGCCCCCGACCTAAGGGGGGTCCGAAACCCATGTCCATATAAATCCTAATTCCTAGGAAAATAAAAATCACCTTCTCATTGTCGAAAAAAATAAAATTTATATTTTGATCTGGCGATAGTTATTTAAAAATAAAAGCATGTTTAATAATTATTATACACATATCTAAACATTTTATTAGGTGTTTTGATGTTTTGCTGTAGGTTTTTGGCTTTCAAAAAGGCTCCCAAAATCAGTGTGCCCCGGGACCCCTACATGGCATAAGCCGGCCCTGCAATTGCCACGGTCGTATATACGAGGGATACTATGATGGTGGCCGGTGGGGGTATACAGGGCAATAAAATGGAGAAATTTCTTTACGATGAGATAAAAAAGTACTGTATGTGTCGTTACACACGGCTGAAGTGAATACTTCTTACACGAAATTAGTTGAATAACGTAGAAGAGCGAAAAAGAGAGAACGCTGATCTTACGTGGCCTTGGGTTTAAAGAAACTAGTTTAGTGATTAATAGCGACATCTATGAATCGAGGTACAAAGTATTATTGTCATGACGCAAGTATGGTTAAAGATTGTTATCGTATCTTTTAGACATCTAACGGAATTTCTCTAAGGTTCTATCTTATCGGCATCTAAGGTTCTTAGTTCAAACTCATGGCGCACGCATCGTTAAACGATTTGCGCAAAGCGTTAAACGTGTCGGAAGTAGGATCATAGAGATATTATAGCTAGAATAGGGGAGTCATAAGCACAACTGTAGGTGACAGTGTCAGGTTGGAAAAGAGAGATAGAAAACGGTGAATTTCTCTTTTCCTTGTCTTCTAACGCATTTGTGAATTTAAAAATTTATAGTAGGTATTGCTAATTTACATCTGTACCATGGTAATATATTTACATGTAAAAAAAACAGGTCTCAGGACTGTGTCATATTATCTAAAAAAAATTACTGATATGTAAAAACAATGTCAAATTCCTAGCCTACATGTTATTAGCAGTGTGAATTGATAAATTTTCAGCCCAAACTTGGCAAGTTTTCACTAAGGAATTTATTAAAGAACTGAGCATGAAAACTTGCCAAGTTTGGTTTGAAAATTTATCAATTCACACTACTAATAACATGTAGACAAGGAACTTTTTATTAGATATAACTTTTAATATGACCTGAATTTTTATATATTTTTCAATCACACGTTTGCACACGTTTCTATGCCACCAAACAAATAAAATAATTAATCTGCGCAAGCGTGATAGAAAAATGAAGAAATTAATTTATATTTTCCATCTCTATCTTTCGCACCGCCGCATTTTAGAGTGGCTTTCTTCCTCTATCTATAATATCTCTATGGTCGGGACTCGCATAAGAAGTATAGCTCCATAAAATATAAATTATATAAAAAGCAGTTTCTATTCGTGTTATGATGATTGCGTAATAATAACGTTTTAAAATTCCACTGTGAAATCTGATCTGGAATTGCTGCATGCGTAGGCATTTCTCCAACAATCTGAGCACATTTAGCGGTTGGAACATTATAAATGAAGAATTCCAACCAACCAACTTCCCTTCTGCGAATTGCAGCTATCTTTAGCTTTATGATAGTGTGTGGGCTACAGATTCTGGTAACAATGTGTGTTTCAGTATTTGTAATTTGTATAAAACTAACCCCGCGGGGACATTGTCAATATACAAAAACCGATTTAGATACGTAGGTACTGCCCAATAACAATGAATTTTTCAACACATTTTTATAATGGATGACGAAAACATGTGATCACAAACATCATCATAATTTATTTCCAGAGGTATACATTAGTATATTGCATCACAAGGGTCGAAAAATAGCGTTTGCAACCAGTGTGAAGTTTGCTGCCAGAGGTACGAGGGCAGCAATTCACACGCGTTGCAAACGCTATGTTTCATTCCGAGTATTTGCATATTATTTTTCACAACTCTATAAATAATTCGATTTGAGGTACCTGCAATTTGGGCGCGCAAAAAGCCGCAAAAATTTTAGATCTGTCAGATCCATGTGACATTTATATGGAGTTATATCCGTCAGTTTGACGTTTTCGAATATTATATGCGAATATATCGCTCTATCTCTCTCCTAACAACGTTAAAAAACAGAGAAAACTAGCAACTGAAAATGTTCATCCCTAGGATTGAAACCCGCAGTTTCAACCCGCTAAGCAGGTACCGAAAATCGAATTTTCAATAGCGGCGTTATGAAAAGTTAATTACAACTCTTATCTATGCTTTACAATAAGCACAGTATTTTTAATCGACTTAAAAAAATGAAGGTTATAAAATTGCAACGTATAGGTATTATTGTTTTTTTATGCCTTAACTTCTCAATGAGTTAACCGATCTGCATAATTTCGACGTCGTTGTGTTCAGGAAGATGACGGAATGGTTCCATATAAATTTTATTTCAATCGCTTCAGTAGTTTTCTCGTTTAGTAATCAAATCTCACGAAAGAAGTCATATAATAACGTGAAACCTATACGTATTGCAAAGCCACTAAAAAGTAAAAATAAAACTTTTTATAAAAAAATTGAACATCCTTCAAAACAAGTCACTACAAAGGTTTTGTGAAACCACGATGCAAGTGAAACTTTATTGACATAACTCTAAGCGATTTTAACCCGAAATCGCCGAAAGTATATATTTTATTTTGTGTTATAGGTAAGTACGTGGTTTTGGTAATGTAACTTGAACCCTGATCAGCGTGGAGACGAGCGTAAGAATATACTATCGTTGGTGGTCAATGGGTATTTGATATGCTGCTCGACTGAATATTCGTACGATATTAGTTACGTAGACGACATGTAAACGTCGCTGCTTATAAAAATACGGACACTTATAGATGTAACGCTTGGCACAACGACTATTTTATTGTGCATGTGATGTCAGGACTGTTAGTTATGTACCAGGGGCTAGACGCTTGTGTCGATGAGTACTAAGACTTGGTCTGATCGACTACCATGTAGTACCTACAATATAATTATGAACATAACGTCGCTGATTTTTGTTGAATACTGCTTTAGTCGATCGCTTCGATTGGACGTGGACGTGACGTGACGTTCGACACGCGTAACTGAACGGAACAAAACGAGGCTTATAAAGTTTCACTTTAATAAA
Source organism: Mongoloraphidia duomilia (assembly GCA_039654895.1). Classification (NCBI taxonomy): domain Eukaryota; kingdom Metazoa; phylum Arthropoda; class Insecta; order Raphidioptera; family Raphidiidae; genus Mongoloraphidia; species Mongoloraphidia duomilia. The sequence continues at coordinate 33,563,241 of CM077516.1, read as the reverse complement.
CAGTAAGTAATACAATGTAACCGGTTGCATTCTCAAATTTCAGTCTGAGATTTTATCATTAACATAACGGTTACGGAATTACAAAGCAAGCTTTACAAACGGATTGAGGCAACATTATTGTGAATCGTAACTTTATAGCGCGTCAGTGAAATAACAAAGGGATTAACGAAAATCACGTACTAGCTAATTATGAATTAATCCCGAAAGCGTACACAAAATGGCGTATACACACTACACACATACAGACACATAAAACGGTGCATGTGTAAATATGTTTACGTGTATTTGTACGTTTAAAATCAAAAGGTCAAACGGTGTTCATAATAACGTTATTGTACGTTGGCACGTAAAATGCACAGTGCACGAATGTTTAGGGATGGGTAATTTTGTATAATTAGTGTTCCGTACCCAAATCGGCAAAACGGAACACTTATGGAATCACCTCGGTATCTGTCTGTCTGTCTATTACGAAGAGTCATCTCGCATAATTTTTATATACAGTCCCATATTATTACGGAGTATACCTATAGGAGGAAGTCTTATGATTGTGCAGAAATTATATTTTGAGTTTTTTTTTTCGTGAATTTACACGTTTTCAAGTACCCTGAGTCCAAAAAAGTGGTTTTAAAATAGGTGTGTAATGGACTATATATATATATATATTACGACGAGTAATGGTAGTATGTAAAAACGAGCGATAGCAAGTTTTTACAGTCACACGAGTCGTAATACCATTACGCACGAGATATACTTATATGGTATTTTTTACCATACCCAAACAATGGAATATTCTAACCGCTAACGTCTCAATAATTATGAAAGCGCCACACTTCGATTATTATTGAAGGGATTATTCTCTGGAACGTTGGAGAGGGTGGATCAGCGAACAGTGATAAATAAATAAGAGTTGTCTTTGGATAAATAAATAACAGTGACAAATAAATAACAGTGATAAATAAAAGTGACATATAACAGTGATAAATAACAGTGACAAATGACAGTGACAAATAACAGTGATAAAAAACAGTGACAAATAACAGTGACGAATAACAGTTAAAAATAATAGTGGCAAATAACAGTTATAAATAACTGTGAATATAAATAGACAAATTGATAAACAATAGTGTAAAGAGTTGTATTACGTCGCTAATCTACCGTTGTCCTGCATTATAAAATAAAGATTTTTAACGAAATAACCATACATATTTTCAATTTATTTTATTATTTTTTAATAACACCTTCTACAAAAAACCTCTAAAAGAGAAAAATAATAAAATTTTGAGGTCGGTGCCAATGCAATTACATACTTTATTATCTATTTTTATTTTATTAAATTGGCGCCGACCATAAAATGTTATTATTTTCCTCTTTTAAGTGGCTTTTTTGAAGGTTTTTTTTTTTTTTGTTAAAAAGTTTTTATATTTTACGTTTTAGTGACTTTACAATAGGTACGTAGTTTGCATGTTAGACTTCTGTCTTGATATTTGATTACTAAATAACAAAAAAAAGGGAAACACTTATTTACTCTAACCACAGATGACATATAATACAGATATAATGTGACTGTACTTTTGAAGGCCAGATTTGGCCGTCGCATCTGTTAGCAGAATTTAAAAGCTTGAAATAAGTATGTGTGAGTTATAGTTGATTCAAAACATAAGAGTGGTTCTGATCCTACACACTTAAAACAAACTCAATTTTATTCAAATGTATATGTTGCTTTAGTCGCGGGATATGTACCTACGTCCTACACTACGGCACAAATGAGTAGTAGAGACAAAGTACAATTGTACTGCTGAATTCAGTATGGTCATCTGTGATATACAAGGTGATTCTGTAATGAGTACCTACTGTCAAAATAATACGAAAACCAAGAATAACTTTTTTTCCAAAAGTGCTTCCCTAACAAGATACAGGGTGTTAAAGGGTCGATTTGGAGAACACTTATTTGATCGTATCTTTTAATTGGGTTGAACAATTTAATTCATTTTTGGTAGACATCTACTACATAATAAGGACCGTAAACGGACAAAATTTTGTTGCATTTGAACAACCCAGTGGCGTAGAATTGGGGGTCATGTTCCAATGGAGGACACTTTGAAAACTTACTTTAATTTTATTTTTACTAATTTTAATTTTTTTGTTAATTAAACTTTATTACCTAGATGTATTCGACTTTAAGTATTTTATTTGTTTGTTAATAAAACTTTTTCTGTGATAACTTTGCAGCCTGGTATTTCACATAGTGACACGCAAGTCAGAATATCTCGGAAACAGACGCTTCTGGGCAAATGAAACAATTGTACCTTTTTTGTTGTATTTGAACCAAAAAAAAAAAAGAAAAATGGAAAAAACCCAACAGCAACTTTTTTTTGGGGGAAAAAGTGTCACATGACCCCCAATTCTACGCCACTGGGTTGTTCAAATGCAACAAAATTTTGTCCGTTTACGGTCCGTATTATGTAGTAGATGTCTACCAAAAACGAATTAAATTGTTCAACCCAGTTAAAAGATACGAGCAAATAAGTGTTCTCCAAATCGACCTTTAACACCCTGTATCTTGTTAGGGAAGCACTTTTGGAAAAAAAGTTATTGTTGGTTTTCATATTATTTTGACAGTAGGTACATCCTGTATCATTTATGGTACTCATTACAGAATCACCTTATATACAACAGTCTGTATTTTATTTTAAAATTTTTGACCATGCCTATTATAATTACTTATATTAAAAAATTTTGTTGACGCATCATTTTATTAGTTACCATTTTTGCCACTAGGTGCCAGGAATGGATATTATCTATAAAGACCAAGGTTTAGTACTTTATTTTGTTTATGTTTTTAGTTCCATAAAATGACACAAATGAATGATTTGTGTCACTCACAAGACGGTCGTTTTCTCCCGTAAGACAAGACCCCCCTGCTTTAACTAACTGTGTCACCAGCTATTATAGGTATTATATACGTCACTATATCTCACTTCTACAAACAAAATTAAGAAAAATCGCAGGATAGTAGACAAAATATTTTATTTATTAAATTAAATGTACGACGTTTCGTCTAAATGTTCCGCACTATCTTGCGATTTTTCTTAATTTTATTATAATCACGATGGACACGATTTCTAATATAAAACTTTTACGCTGTGTCGAAACTAACATTTACCTTAACGGTATTAAGTCCGTTACTCACTTTTTAATAAAATCAGTTGAACTACTGAACCGATTTAAGTAAACTTTATATGAGACCACCCCGGAGGTATTCCCTATTAAATAAAACGATAATCATCAAAATCGGTTCACAAATACAGGAGAAATCGGTGAACATAATTTCATACATTAATAAATACATAAAAAAAACATAGGTCCCGAATATAGAACCTCCTCCTTTTTTTAAATCGGTTAAAAATTCCACACAAACTTCGGCACTGCTACACGCTCGCCTATTACCTAACCCCGTGCCACTGCCACATCTACTTCCAATCCCTGACACCAGTCGTAATGCAGCTAATGTACTGCTGGAAGACAATAAGCCAATTATAAACTTTATATTATTATTGTGACTAATGATAGAATTAATGTAATTCCATAATACCCATTCAAATAATGATGTGAACTTGTTTTCAAAAGGTGACAGCTTCACATTATTCAATAATTACCCTGCCGCCGACACTAATTTCGAATATTGAGCTCTAGTCCATTGAAATGATACATTTTTTTAGGCTAAGTTTGTGGAAACTGTATCCATTATAGGTTTGCATTTTGGGTATAGGACAAGATTTTTTTATTCGTTTCGTCGGGGCGGCCGTTGTAAATATAAAATTGAGTTTTCGAGGTCGGCGACCACCCCATTTGACCGCCATCTTGAAAAAGAAGTCCGTTATGTCTCCGTAACGCTACATCTTATTTGTAGAGAGGTTTTGTGTTTAGAGTCGAATTCTGTACAACTTTACTAGAGAAACTTTTTGTCGTAAATTGAATAATTAAAAAGATAAGTCTAATAATAATAATAATAGTATAGATAGGTAAGTTAAGTTCTGTTGTTCGACTGGCTCAGTGACCGACCGGTTACAGGCGATACGCTGTGAACTACAAGATTCGAGGTTCGAGTCTAGCTTTGGAGTAATATGAAGTATTATTGATTTTTTCTTTATTTATTATTAAAAATAATAAATTGAAAAGCACCTACTATTGAATTTATATTAAATTACTATTGAATTTTACTTTGCCACACTAGTGTGGGAAAGATACATTCCCGCGCGCCCACCTGTATAAAGTAAAATGTAAAAAATCTATTTTGTAGAGGGTACGGCAAATACCGATAATGTATACTCTATCGGTACGAAAAAAATCTAGAAAACGTGAATTTGCAAGTTAATTGCACATCTTTCGGTTGATGTGTAACTCACGAACAAATTAATATTTTATAATTTCTGTTCACACTGTAGGTGATCGACAGCTGAGGTCATTATCGTCTATAGCTACTAGTAATAATAACTATAATTTTCTGTTCTGTCAACTTTAAATATAAAAAGTCAAGCATAGGTAAGTGGCAAGAAATTGGCGCCATTACCCTACATCTAAAAAAATTCTCATTATAAAATATTGTGAAAGATAATATTAGGCGCCAATTACCTCAGTTGTCGAGCATCTATAATCTGCAACCTAATCTAAAAGACAATACTTTAGTAATAAACCTAATTGTAGTCTAATAACGGGTATTCATGGTGGGAGGACGGATATACTAGATTTGAGCCGAGTTGAATAGATAGATAGATTGTAGATTATAGACGCCCGACAGCTTAGATCACTAGCATCTATGGCCGAGTTGAGATTAATTTAAGATTGTATAAATTACTAACTTTTCATTAGAAATTGGCTGAAAGGTCGTTATTAAACTCATCATCAAAATATACCTAAATTATATACATTGTATAACAGAGATCAAAGATTTACTTAGCTACCAAGGATTTGTGGTTATATTCCGGCCACCAACTACTAGAGTTATATGAGCCGAATACCAACTCTTTTTTTCGTATGTTGAGCGTCACTCCACGTCCAATCGAAGCGATCGACCAGACCAGTACTCATCTAAAAGCAGCGTCGTTATGTTCATAACTATATTGTACGTCTACATAATTAATGTCGTACGAATATTCAGTCCCCTCCAGGGGGGACATTGGAATGTGGCTGCAATCGCAAATTGCACTCCAATGTTCTTTAGGAATTAGCGCTCCCAGGGACCCGAGCTCGTACCAGTCGGTTTGTGTATGGCGGCTGGCGGATTCTAATACACAAATGGATTATTTATTGTGTCGAAGACGCTAATGACCTGATGTCGACGCGTCTATAATTTACAATTAATTAATTTAATATTCAGTCGAGCAACACATCAAATACCAATTGACCACCAACGTTAGAATCTGTATTTTTACGTTCGTCTCCATATACTGATCAGGGTTTAAATTACATTACCAAACCAACGTAACAAAATTATACACTTTCGACGATTTCGGGTTAAAAGCGTTTACGGTTATGACAAAAGTTTCACTTGCACCGTGATTTCATAAAATCGCACCCTAGTTTTTTAATAATGAATTGAAAATTCATTTAATCGAAAATAGGAACTGCATTCGGCGCAAATAACTCTATTAATTGGTGGAATGTAACCACAAATTCGTGGTAGCTATGTAAATCCTCGAACAGAAAACGTAACGTTGCGAAGTTTTATCTATTTGAGAAACATATTATTCCGCTACTCTACTAGAGATTGCACACTCAATTACTTAAACGATGTTTTTCGAGAATTTTCACTATCGAGACGAGCAAGACACCCTTGAGAAAGTAACAAGACGAGAGTTGCAAAATTTCACGAGAATTTTCATTTATCGTCGAGACAAGATGAGACGCCAACAATACTAATTACATAATTTTGATGACTTTTAGGACAACTCGGTATAACAGTCAGCGTGAATTCGAATCCCACCTCGTCATAGACGTTTTCTGATATCGTTTGGTTTAATTTAATGTAATTAAGACGCTAAAGACCTTAATTGTTGAGCGTCCATATTCTACAATAAATAAAAATTTATTTGGAGTAAAATACAATCCTTAAAATGTTTTTTTGGCGTTGTGTTCTGCAGTCCAACATTGGTCTATTAGAATGTCATACAATTTTCAAGCGCTTGAAAACGTTAGTGTTGATTGAACGCATACACTGCATTGTGCTCTACTTTCAATTCACTGTGTCAGCAACAGGCGACCAGAGTCGCCGCTGGAGGTCATTAAGGTAAAGTTCCTTTTATACACAAAATGCATGCAGAAAATCTTTGTAACCGACGTATCCACTGAACCGGAAATATTCTCAGGTAGTGCAAACTACTACTACTACTGCTAATAAAATTCTAACGTATATTATGAAGTATTAGAAATACTTTGTATTATGTCCGTCTTGTGACATCTTGTGAATTTACACTACGCGTTTCAGCAACGAGTTGCCATCTTCAGGTGTGGTTAATTATTTTTATCACATTTCCATTTCATTTAGGTACCTACTATATGAATCACAAAATCTCGAAATTTAAATCAGTACTTCACAAACTACGACATAATACACAGTGCTTAGCATCATAATATTATATAGTGTTACGAATACTCAATGTGTGTTTTTTAAAAAATAATTAACCACACCTGAAGATGGCAACTCGTTGCTAAAACGCGTAGTGTAAATTCACAAGAAGAAATGCAAGGTATTTCTAATACTTCATAATATTAATATAGTGACTTGGAGACCCAACACTCTAAAAATGCATCATTCTAAAGTATGTTGGGGTAATGTTGTATGTAGAGTAGGTAGGTACCTAGTATCGCAAAGAAATAGTAGGTAAGTAATAGTCTTTATAATAATTATTATAAAGACTATTCGTAAATGAATTTTGTAAAAAAAATATACAGGGGCTTAGAGAGTGCGAAGAAAGTATGGCTGCTAATAGTAGAGTGCGTTATACGGTATGCGAATGCATAGTCATAGTTTCTCCGCGCTCTCTCAGCCCCTGTATTTTTTTTTTTTAAATTCTTTACGAATTGTCCTTGTAATTGATGTAACGTAGAAATATCGTATTTTCGAAAAAAATTGTCTGTCTGTCTGTTTGACTGCTGTGATCGGTTTGTATGTTTGAGTACTTATAACTAGAGAACTACTGCATTAATTTCGATAAAATTATAATTAATCGTTAGCTTAAAGCTCAACTTAAAGATACACATCATTATGTTAGCAGTTAAGCCATCGTGAAGCAGCGTAATCCTATACGTACAAATCGGGGAGGGGGAAGCCACGGATACTTAAATAAAATATGTTTATACAAAAGTTGTAGAGAATTTTGTTCTTTATAAGATTGATAATAGCCATTGAAAATGAAACGGAACCGAGAAATTCGCTAACAACCGTTTTCGTGACCTTGGAACCTCGAATATTTGGCAACGCCGGCACGATATCGATGGAGACTTTTTACACGTTTTTTAAAACACCATAACGAAAGTGTATACAAAAATTGAGCTGACTGGGAATTATTTCGCAGTAGAAATCTAAAATGACTGGGCTTTGTAACTATGTAGGTATCTTTACCATAGGATGCTCTGACCGAGTCTGAAAAAAACGCTCCTTCTGTTGTTACTGTTGAGAATGGGCATTAAATACACAACTATTTATTTAACTCACTGCAGTTTTGACTTTATAGAATAATTTCACGCGCCGCTTCTCGTAATCACAAAACGTAAATTTTAAAATCTAATAGGTTTTTTAGACCACAATATTTCTCGAAACGTATAATGCAGCTGCTGAACGCTTACTGCATTATTATTATCTTGTGTTTAAGAGCTTAATATACGTATTTATCATTTATTTTCATGCAAAATAATAAAAAAGAGCATCTCACATGAAATATTAAAGAACTTTCTTTATATGGCAACTTTATGCATTTTCTCTGCTATAGATGAAAACTTTACTTGCTCACAACACATTTATACATACAGGGTGTTTCTTAGAAAAGGTGGCATAGGGAAAATAACATTGAGAACATTTACCATTTTGTAGTGAGCTATGATGGGCCATAAGACCTAATGTAAATAAATGTAGTAGATGCTTTGATTTTTTTTTATTAAGGAAGTTAATAATAGTCAACCGTTGCTATGGAAAATTGTTTAAAAAATTCACTACTATTTTTTCTATGTAGTCCACTACATATTTACATTAGGTCTTATGGCCCATATCTTACTGCAAAATTGTAAATGTTCTCAACGTTATTTTCCCTATGTTACCTTTTCTAAGAAACATCCTGTATAAAAACCATACCTGTACCTATACAGAATGTACCAACAACAAAATATGGTTTATTTAAAAGTTAAGAGAATTCTCTACCGGAAGTTACCCCCTCTTCATCTCAAATTCTTTCCCTCGCCTAAAAACGGTAAGAGCTCTCTCGACGCTATTTTTAAAGCAAATGGGTAAATGATAAACGCCAAATGACCAAAAATCACACTACAGATCCTACAGACGAAAAATTGAAAAACATTCCTGGCAAATAATAAATAGAATTAAATAATCAATTAGTTTTAATAAATTAATATACGAACAAATGGAGTGGCGCGATGATTATAAACTATGGAAGAAAACAGCTTTGATGTGGCTTAAGGATCCAAAATAAGAAGCAAATACTGTTAATATTGCATTTATTAGCTAACGTTTCGAGAATTATATTCTCATCCTCAGAGCTCAAATGCCGTCAAATGTAACAGTAAAATTGTCCAAACATTTGACGGCATTTGAGCTCTGAGGATGAGAATATAATTCTCGAAACGTTAGCTAATAAATGCAATATTAACAGTATTTGCTTCTTATTTTGGATCCTTAAGCCACTTCAAAGCTGTTTTCTTCCATTATTATCAGGATCACCACTTTTCTGTTTTTAATTAAAACAGTTTCTTCACAATTATAAATTATATTAGCCTATTAGGTATTTATATATTGAATCAAACCGTATATGGTTTATGGTCACAGATATATTATTTATATTGGAATCAAACCATAGAAGCTTACACTGTGCTTTTAGACACAGTTAACATTATTTAATTTGTCGTAACGGTACGGAACCCTCATGGCGCGAGTTCTACTCGCACTTGACCTTTTTTTTTGTTGTTTTGTTATTATATTCTGCATTTACAAATCTTTGAACTACCTCCATTCCATTAGAGTGTTTTAATTTAATTTATATGCGTCAGCGGCCAGTCTAAATTCAAAAAATGTTTTGCTTAACGTTAAAATTGGGCCGTGAATTTGCAGATACAAACAAACAGACAGACAGACAGAAAACAAACCGAACGAAATGTCTGTAGCTATATCGAGGACGTATAATTTTACAACCCATTTTTCTGCAGTTCTAACGATATGTGTCGTGTAAAACATCCTGTATGTTATGTAACTAGCGACATGGGTGGGAGGTAAAATGTAATCACATGGAAAACCTATTTCTATATTTTGAAAACCTTGATAATCTAAATCACAAATATTGCCAACAAGTTGATTCAAAACTAGGTTGAAATCAGTTGCTGTTTTATTTTATCGAAATTCGTCAAGCGAATAATTAAATTTTCTTTTCTAGATAATATTTTATTTTATTTTTTCGTCATTTTTCCCTTAGCAAAATTAGTTGAAAATTTAATACTTATAACTAACTAGCGGTCCGAGCCTGGCTTCGCCCGGGTGCTATGAATTTAGGATTTATTAATACATTACCCACTCGCTTCGCTCGTTCGCTCCCGAATAGTTCAGTGATTTCTGAGATTACTCCCAATGTTCACCCGGACGAAGCTGGATCGGCCAGTTATTATAGCCTATGCCCTAAAGCAAAGTATATCACCTGTCGAACAGTAAAAAAATAAAATTTAAATCGATCTTTTGAGATTACCCCCAATTTTCATCCGGGTGAAGCCGGGCCGGCCAGTTTCCATTATACATCTAAACCTTCCTCGTGAATCAATCTATCTAATCGTAAAAACCAGAACAAAAGTAGGTAGGTCTGTATCGCGAATACAGACAGATATGGGAATACCGTTAAACAAAAAAATAATTCTATTCGTTGTCATGTCCACTTTTATTTATCTTATAAAATCAATTGTTCGTAAAATATGATATATAAAATAATTTATAATTGTAATTTTATTTTTTATATTTTAAACTGTCACCTATATTTTCAATGTGAAAAAAAATATTATAAGCCTTAGCACTGTGTTAGGTTGCAGCTATTATTTTGTTTTTAATTTTTTTTAACTAGCAAAAAGTTCTATAATTGTTTTGCGTGAATGTACTCGACGGAAAAAACGCTTTCTGTTGTGATATTATACGTTAAAATTCAGTGGAAATCTCGTCGCTAGAAACACGCTCCGCGGAAAATCCGCCAGTGTAGTTTCGCTCTTAATGTTGTACGAACCTGTTTTGTCTGCACTAAAACTGCAAGCACTATTTTACGAATTGTTCTCGCATTACAATGAAATACGTGTTTGTTATTTCTAAAACACATAAATTTGTCCATGAAGAAGTTTGGTGAGAAGTAATCAAAACTTATATTTAAAAGTCTTAGGTATACCTACTCTCGAATTAAAAAACTTCGATGAAAATAATATAGAAGAAGAAAAGAAATGAAGCTCAATAAAAACCGTTAATAAAAGTTTGTTGTTAAAATCTAAAAGCCAAGGTGGGCGTCTATGAACAAGTGTGCGTACGTGATATTTCCTTCAATGGGTTATAGCGGTGGTCAAACTTGCTGCAATCGATACTGACATCACACACGGCGCGTCATTTCCGCAGATTCGATATTTTTTTAACTTCGCGCTATTGAAAATTTTCAACAATTGGGGAGTGATTGGTTTCAGTCCAATTTTCGAAAATCGAGTTTTCAACAGATCTCGACGTTTTGAGATCCTTGGAAGCTTCTGTATTCGACTATTCGGGTTATAGTGCAGATTGTAAGAAGTAAGCGCCTCTGTGACCAGCGATTATGCAACGCAATTTTTCAATTTTTCTCTCAATAAATAAATAAAAAACTCGGATCGCAGTGCCAAACCCTGCCGACAATATAGTGTATTTGCTAATGCAGGTCTTGTGGCTTTATTATGTAAACTTAAGTTTGTTTTTGGACAAAATAAAAAATTTAACCCCTTAATGCATCCCTTAAAATAATATTTTTTTTCTTAATTTCAATAATATTATCAATGCAACGTCTGTACCAAATTAAATACACCCTTCAGAAAGTAAATCACTATCCGTAAACCAGTGTTATCATAAAATTTGTAAGTCCGGTCCTGTAGGGCCGATTTTATTAAAATTTTAGCAGCACATTTTAATCTTCACTAAAGGATTCAATTTCAATTTTGAAAAGATTCTGAGAATTTTTTCGGTATTTTTTCAACCCCTAAAAACTACCCTTAAAATGGTCCGATCGGGCCCATTTTAAATAGGCTTCGTGCGGTAATGAGTTCCAATGTGTGTACCAAATTTCGTTTAAATCAATTAAGTCTGTCGAGAGTTATCGTGTAGACACACATATTTATATATATATTATAGGAATTGCCCCTCGTTTGGACGCTAATTTATAGCAAGGGCTTTTGCTCCTAAAGACCCGAATTTAATCGGTTGCGCGGCTAGCTACCGACGGCGCGGGGTCATGGGTCGGAGAACAAAAATTATTATTTAGCTATACGATCGCTCTTGTTTTTTTTGGAAAGCAACCCTAAAATTTAAGTACAGGAAAAGCTCTTAAGGGCAATAAAAAACCCAACCACCTACCACTCGACACTTAGGACAACACAAAATGTGAACGCACACAATAAATCGTGCGTCACAATAATTCAATTGAAATTTGAAGTCACCTCTACACTCAGTATCACCTAACCAGAGACGGACCTCGTTGGAAAATTACTTAGTGAGCCAGATACCGACCGAGAGATCAAAGGGCGCCAGAACTTATAGGGCCACACTGCGTAAGTCTCAGGTCGTCCAAGCTGAGACGCGAGAGTGGTCACAGTTAGGGATAATTCGAAAAGGATAACCACATTGGCCAAAAGAGATCCGAAAAATATTCCGGAACAGAGTCCAGAACCACAATCACAGTTATATTAAATCCCAGGCCTAACGCTGTTACTTTCTTAGCAAGATAAACAGAAAAAATCAGAGGTGATTTCGATGGCCAAAACCACACGATAACTTAACCTAAACTACCAACAAAACACAGATTACGAACACAATATCGGGACACACAGTATTCGAGATACCAAAAAATAAAAAGGCGGCCCTGTAATCACAGGTCCTACGGAACTTCCAACAATCGAGACAAAAATCCTAATTCAATAGGCCTCGAAGCCTCACAACAACCTACTCATTCAATCGCAAAACGCTAGCGTGACGTAGCGAGCGATAGCGGAACGATAACCTAACGATAGCGAAATTCTCAACAAAAACTCTTCATAAATAATGAAGCGATACGGAACGATAACGAACTTCACATAATTACTCTTTAACAATTATTTCACACTTAATCCGGGCCTGTACAGAAATTCCTGAGCCTGAAAAGAAAATACATAGCATACGACTCGGGACATAAACACTTTAAAATCGCGAGACTGGCGACGTGGAATTCAAACTTAATTCGTAATAAGGTTCAAAATATTCCAGAAAATTCCCAATGTAGTGCAAGAAATCCTACAGGAATACAATCGACGCAACATTAATCATTTTAATTCTGACGTAAATATCTAAATTAACCCAGTACTATGCAGAGTGGTCGACATTCAGAAATGTAACATGTTCATAAAATATTAGATTTGATCCTTTAATATTTTCGGGATATATTGTAGTACCATATCTATCCCACTGGGCTAGACACTTGATAATATTCTGGGATACTTTATGCGTCGTCACTTATGATAGCGAATATTAAAAATTTCGGGATAATTGCAAAATCTTCAAAATTTCTGGAATAAATTAAATTATTCCCGTATTCCAGAATCAACACAACCACACGGAAATCCAACAGCAGCAACCTATAATCCCTAAACAAAGGAGAAACCGATTGTTTCTTTATGGTTTATTGTTTGCACGGTAAGCTAACTAAATCGAATCAATAATCCAACAATGGAAATACGGAAAATAAATCAATTTTCGGGAATTAGGAAAACTAGGAAGGTCAACCAATACAGGAATCGAAGCAGGAAACAACGCCGAATCCAAAATCCAACACTAAAAAAATACAGCTCCAAAACGAAAAGCACAAATCAAAATCCAAAATCCCAAAATAAAAGTATTTTATTCGCCAGAATATTCAATCATTTCATTTTGATTGTTTAACAGACCGATGTGTATGACACGGTCGCCGTACCTAGTCTGTCGACATGCCAACGCTTACGAAAGTATTCCGTATTTTTCCTCAGCGTTCTCCCTTACACACACAATAAAAATAGTACGTATCGTCTTGCACTCATAGACATCATATGTCCTGGTCGTGTTAATTTCTGTTCTCCTTTGCACAGCTCGTTGTCTGACGTCATAATATCAATACAGTGTTGTCCCACTTACCTCTCGAATTAATGATCAAACATAAAATGCATTGAAGTTAAAATAAATGCCGCTATTTACTAGATGTGCTAAAGGGCTAATTGCCCCCCTAACTACGACTAAAATTAGCCCCCTTATAATATATATATATATATATATTATAGGGGGCTAATTTTAGTCGTATTTAGGGAGGCAATTAGCCCTTTTGTACATCCAGTAGATAGCGGTACAATTTTAAGTTCAATGCATTTTATGTTTTATTATGAATTCATTGAGACGAGGTCTGGCGACCGTACCAGGCACATCGGTCTATAAAACAATTAAAATAAAATGATTGATTATGCTGGCGAATAAAATACTTTTTATTTTGGGATTTTGGATTTGGATTAGTACCTTTCGTTTTGGAGCTGTATTTGTTTAGTCTTGGATTTTGGATTCGGCGTTGTTTCCTGCTTCGATTCCTGTATTGATCGACCTTCCTAGTTTTCCTAATTCCCGAAAATTGATTTATTTTCCGTATTTCCATTGTTGGATTATTGTATTCGATTTAGTTAGTTTACCGTGCAAACATTAACCATAAAGGCGCCAAGCGCTTCTCCTAGTAGGGATTATAAGTTGCTGCTTTTGGATTTCCGTGTGGTTATGTTGATTCTGGAATACGGGAATAATTTAATTTATTCCAGAAATTTTGAAGATTGTGCAATTATTCCGAAATTTTTAATATTCGCAACATAAGTGACGACGCATAAAGTATCCCAGAATATTATCAAGTGTTTATCCCGGTGGGATAGATATGGTACTACAATATATCCCGAAAATATTAAAGGATCAAATCTAATATTTTATGAACATTTTACATTTCTGAATGTCGACCACTTTGCGTAGTACTGGGTAAATTTTAGATATTTACGTCAGAATTAAAATGATTAATGTTGCGTCGATTGTATTCCTGTAGGATTTCTTGCACTACATTGGGAATTTTATGGAATATTTTGAATCTTATTACGAATTAAGTTTGAATTCCACGTCGCTAGTCTCGCGATTTTAAAGTGTTTATGTCTCTCGTATGCTATGTATTTTCTTTTCAGGCTCCGGAATTTCTGTACAGGCCCGGATTAAGTGTGAAATAATGGTTAAAAATTAATTATGTGAAATTCGTTATCGTTCCGTATCGATTCATTATTTATGAAGAGTTTTTGTTGAGAATTTCGCTATTGTTAGGTTATCGTTTCACTATCGCTCGCTAACGTCACGCTACGTTTTGCGATTGAATAAGTAGGTTGTTGTGAGGCTTCGAGGCCTATTGAATTAGGATTTTTGTCTCGATTGTTGGAAGTTCCGTGAGGCCTGTGATTCCAGTGCCGCTTTTATTTTTTTGTATCTCGAATACCGTGTGTCCCGATATTGTGTTCGGAATCTATTGTTTTGTTAGTATTTTATGTTAAGTTATCGTATGGTTTTGGCCATTGAAATCACCTCTGATTTTTTTTCTGTTTATCTTGCTAAAGAAGTAACAGCGTTCGGCCTGGGATTAATATAACTGTGATTGTGGTTCTGGATTCTGTTCCGGAATATTTTTCGGATCTCTTTTGGCCAACGTGGTTATCCTTTTTTGAATTATCCCTAACTGTGACCACTCTCGCGTCTCAGCTTGGACGACCTGAGACTTACGCAGTGTGGCCCTATAAGTTCTGGCGCCCTTTGATCTCTCGGTCGGTATCTGGCCCACTAAGTAATCTTCCAACGAGGTCCGTCTCTGGTTAGGTGATACTAGTGTAGAGGTGACTTCAAATTTAAATTAAATTATTTTGACGCACGATTCATTGTGTGCGTTCACTTTTTGTGTTGTCCTAAGTGTCGAGTGGTAGGTGGTTGGGTTTTTTATTGCCCATTAAGGGCTTTTCCTGTATTTAAATTTTAGAGGCTGCTTCCCAAAACAAGTGCGATCGTAACTATATAATAATTTTTGTTTTCCGACCCATGACCCCGCGCCGTCGGTAGCTAGCCGCGCAACCGATTCAATTCGGGTCTTTTGAAGCAAAAGCCATTGCTATAATATATATATATATACATTTTCAAAAATGGTGGCAAACTGTTCAGGAGGCAATGAAACGTCGAGAAATTTTAGTCCGACCGACGCCAATAAATAGTGTATGTGCCATATGACAAATACACTAATAAGTAGATACCGTTGATAATACATTTTGGCGAATTGTCGCCGACGTCCGGTGTGTTGCTCATTTCGTTTCCTGTTGCTCAAGCTCTCAAGCAACACAATTGATGCCGGCCCTGATTCTGACCATTTTGGGATGGACGTCCGTGTGTGTGTATGGATACAAGATATCTTTGGAACGAAACGATCGATTTGGACGATCAATATGGCGATAGAAAGGGTTTATCAAAACTTAGATCTGGTTAAATTTTAAGCCCAATCGCAAGAGTGGTTTGAGAGTTATATATCAAAAACGTAAAAAAAAATTTTTTTTAATTTTTATATTTTTAATAACTTGAAAACTGCTTGTGCGATTGGGCTCAAAATTTAATCAGATCTAAGACGTGAATTGCTCTTTCAAGTACCGCAAGATTAATCAAAGTCGGTCAATTGGTTCACGAGATATCGTACGACAAAGTTTTTTTTTTTAATTAATTTCTTTTTATTTAAACCAGAAAAGACACAAACAAACAAAAAATTGTGCATTCTGCATCAACTCATTGAGTTATTAATAAAGAAAATATTCTAGCTCAAAAATATTATATTTTTTTACGTTTTTTTTTTACTTATATAATTAAAATAATAGATTCATAACCAATACTTTTGAGCTTCTCGAGCTCAAAAATATATAAATAATAACGTTTTCGAGCTCTTTTAGCTCGAAAACAACGGGAATTTTTCGGGTTGGCCCGCCGGATCAACCGGTTTCCACATTTTTTTAGATCACCTTAACGAGAAGCGAAATTTTGGGGGTGGTAAATAATTATTAAGCCTTAAGTTGGTTCGTTTAAATATACACATTACACACGTCGTGCGTCTAGATACAAAACGGCAACCTCAAAATCTCATCGAATATCAAGCCCTAAAATTATTTGTCCTTGTACGGTATAAGTTGAACATTCCTATTCCACAGGACGTGTGTCCTGCAGTCCTTAATTGTACAAATAGCGTTCATTTCGGCCCACACTTTTCCAATATAATTCGTGTTGTTCCTACAGGTGTAACTAAAGCTTATTTGTGAATTCAATAAAATAGAATAATATTTTGTAGCCATGTCCTTATAGAAAGAATTCTAGACTCGGAAATGCTTTTTAAAACATTAAAATCATTAATTAAAATATCCAAAGTTGGGAAACATCTCCTATGATACTGTTTTGTATCTTAGATAATTTTTTTTGTAAGCATCTGTATCCGAAAATAAAGATATACAGCTCCAAAGTATCTGGTATCAATGGTACATTTAAAGATATCTTAAATAACCTAAGAGTATGTATATCATATATGCTACCATAAGGCTTAAAAACATCGATAAGTTTTGACCGTTAAAAGCAGAAATTTAAATCAGCAGCTATAGATATACAGTCAGTAAAACAGACAAAGATATCAAAGACAGACACAGCATATATATTATAGATTTACAGTCAGTGAAACAGACAGAGACAGCAAACACGGTGCGTTAGAAAATTTAGATTTTTCAGAAATAGGGGTTTGGCGTTATGGACACCGTATTTTTCAAGCTAGAAGGCTCAGGCGGACTGTAAATGGAAGACGAAGAATCAGACTACAGATCCCTCAGGCGAATTTTTTGAAAAAAAGTTTGACCTACATCTGAAAGATTACGTTTTTTTCAAGTTGTGAGTTTTCCAGGAAAATGTTTTTCAATTTTTTGCCTCAGGGATCTGTAGTGTAATTCTTGGTCCTTTATTTGGCGCTTACCTGAACCCTTTAGCTTAAAAATTTTAATAAATTATAAGATATTTTTTAAATCAGTGTAGATACATACTTAAATATCCTTTATTTAGATAAAAAAATATTGAACTAAAATCAATTGCGAAAGACAATTTTGTAAGAAATAATCATTCGATATATTAAAATAAAAATTATCAAGAGCTTAAATAACTGGACCGATGGCTCAAATTTTGCATGCGATTCAGTGTTTAGGCCGATAATAATTTCTCGTCTAAAATAGCGATACGATAGTAGCAAAATTTCACGTCTCGAAAAAACGACAAAGAAGTCGAACCGGTTCGATATAGTGTGTATCCGCCTTAAAAAAAACAAAAACCGTTTTAGTCGACGATACAGTGCGCTGTTTGTTAATAAAGACATTTTCTTCTCTAGTTTCTAGGAAAAGTCGATAGTTAATAGGTACTAGTGCAAATAGACTACGGTTTTAAATAAACGGTGTGCCCACAGTCAAGAAAGGCGACTTTGGGGGTGAGGGGGGTTGTTATATCAAATAAATACCATCGCATGTTCATATATCTATAACATATGTAGAGGTCGTTCACTAAAAATTAAAGTACTGTGTGTGTGTGTGTGTGTTGTTACACACGGCTGAAGTTATTCTTCTTAGGCGCTGGGTTCTCTGAACAGCCGTTGCCGGTCGCCGATGACGCGGACACATCGCGCGCGACGTGAATGGTATATGGGAAATACACAGGGTTGGTCTGTCTGACCGGTCGCGTGCGACGTTCATTTCGACCGGCGAAAGTCAGCCGCTGCATTCGTCGGTCGCTATCATTTAGGAGCCGCACACGCCATGACGTAACTGCATGTCGTCGGTCGCGTGCGGCGGTTCAGAGAGATACCATAGCTCTAAACCAAATTAGAAGTAGAAAGTAAATCAGCGTCCAAATGTATAAACTATACGCTTTACAAAAACTCCTTTAGATGTCACTAACATACAAAATTCGTAAATAATGCTATTAGACTGAGTTTTATCAACGTTTTAGGGCGCTATCGCTTAAAGCTTTGCGCAAACGCGTTATAAAGTATAAACAGGAGCGGAGTCGCATAAGAATTATAACTTCAAAAAACTAAAATCGTGGATTCAAAAAGGGTTACCTTCACTCTACCGCAGTGTCTAAACCTGTCTATACGGGCGTAGTGCTAAGTCCTTACGGGTTTATGTGTAAACACCTTCAATTTAAAACAAGTCAATGATGATTTATAGTTCATACTTACTAATTATCACAAATGGCAGCATAATCCATATATTCCTAAGTAATGTAGAGTTTGGCACTAGAGGCTTGATGTAAGATTTTAACAAAGTAAATCTTATTTTTGCCCCCCCCCCCAGAAAAATTTCTGGCGGCGCCTCTGATAAGTTTCGCGCCTTATAGCAATGTAGAAATTAACTTCAACCTGAGATATATATTGTTTTTTTAGGGGGGGAGGCGTAAAATCGAAAAAATATGAATTTTTGTCACAGAAATAGTGGTGCTATAATAATTTAGCATTTCACTGTTCATTTTCTATACTGTTTTTCGCTATCTAATTACAGCGCTCTGAAATACCGATATTTTTCGTTACTTCCTCAGAACAGAGATAGCTATAGAATATCACGTCGCTTGTGAAGCCACAACTACACACGAAAATGCGACCTGTACATTGTTCGTTGCTTGTATTCCGTGGTGTTAATTACTCTTTATGTCATGTTGTGTGTCTGGATGTTACATTAAAGGTTCCAAAGAGCTTATAAAAAATCAAGGTGTATCTTATCATCTAAGTAAAAATATTTCATTATATTTTCAACTGTTTCAAATTATTGTTCTTCGCACGTCTCGACTAGCCTCAGTTGTACATACCTACAAGCTGTGATATGCTCCTTCTATAGTATCACAGTTCTGAGGTAATTTTCACTATCGACACGTATTACGATTTGAGATCGATAAATTTATTGACTGTTTTATTTACTTTTTTCCAAACTTTTCCTTACTATCGTGATACAAAATTATAGCGTCATAAAAATTTAACTGTGCAGTGGGATACAGTTACACATGACAGTATACTGTTATAGAAGCAGTAATTTAGATTAAACTTAACATTACATGTACTATTATAGCAGTGCACTTTTATGCTAGTTACTGTAAATTAAATTGTTATATTTTATATTTCACATTTATTTTTTTAACATTTCATAAGACTTCCAACTGCCAGGGTTATCTATAATGAACTTACAGTACATTATGGATGTTTATAGCAAATATTTAACAACAAAGAAAGAAGGGGATGAGTGACGTATGTAAGGTAGGTGTCAGGAATCGATCTGTGACACCCACTTTAGTGAGGTTATGTGCTCGTGACAGCTCATCGATAAATGATATGTGGAGAGGTGTTTCTCTGTAATTAGATATTATCTCCGTGTAATATACGTCCGTATACTGGTTTTTATGTAGAAAAACTTCCACTCTCACGGATAAGCGTCGAAATTGACAGGATTTGATACTGTTCCTTGACCGAACAAAACCGTACCCACTAGAATGACAGCTAAATGTTTTCTTTATCGATCAATATATCGATATATTATAAAACTGCAAGCAATAGCCACGGCTTCGCTCGCGTCAATGTCGGTTTTAACAGCCGTATAAAAAGTACCTATACTTCAAGTTTGGGTATACCATTAGAAAGTATACCGAGTTTCATCCCAAACGGTTCAGCCGTTCTCGAGTGATGCTGCTACAAACAGCAGACAAAAAATGAGTATATCTGTATCACCGGTACAGACAGATGACGTGAATATCGTTTAACACAAATAATATGAAAGTATGAAGGTATTCATTGTCATGGAAAGAAAAATACATCCAGTTTTATTAATTTATCCCATAAAATCAAATGTTCGTAAAATATAATATATAAAAGAATTGTAATTTTATTTTTTATATTTTAAATCGTTTTAAATTGTCCATTTATATATATTTTCATTATTAAAAAAATAATTAAAATCCTTCGGGATTCGAGCTTGGGTTTAGCGTTTGTACCTGTCGGTAGACTCGTACTTTTCCGCATGGCCACCTGGCTTACTGTGTCTGAGACCTTAACATAGTTATACATGCTGTGTTTTCTTTCACATGTGAACCACTTCCGACTATTTCCGTTTCATCTAATATCCCTAAAATGCCACCCCAGTATGAGACATTAGATATTCACGCCAAAATCCTTAGTACTTTTATTTGTTTATTGTAAATTATAGACGCATCGACAACTTAGGTCATTAGCGTCTTGATTACATTAAATAACAAGTATAACTTAAAACTAAATAACATCACAAAACATCCATGAGCGGAAACGGGATCCGAACCCACGACAGTCTGATCCAGAGGCCGCGACGCTAACCACACGACCACCTGTTCTCTCCTTAGTATCTACTCTTACATAATGTGTGAACATTCAAATTCTAATACCAGGACAGCTACATATTATAACCTCAAAAATGGTTGCCAGCGGACCGAGGAAGGTTATATTGCTAACAAAGAAGCTGTACGTTCCTTCCGCAACATACCACTTCCGTGACATTTCCCCTCTTTTAATTAATGATGCGTTCTACATTTCCATAGTTACACATCATGTATTACGTATTTGTGTATTTTGGAAAACAGTTTATTGCATTTTTAACTGTCAAAATAGGAAATAAATTCATAGCACCCAGGCAAAGCCGGACCGGACAGCTAGTTTATCATAATATAGGAAATCTTGTGCAGAAAGCAGAAATCTACCTACCATGGAAAAACTTTCACAGAAAAATGTGTTCAGGTTTAAAAATGCAGAATTGATTTTAGTTCAATTTGAACTTAAGACAGTTCCGAACCGTACTCCTGTGTAATGTTTGGTTGTTTGCGTCAAACGGTAATAAAGTAGGCGAACTGAATTGCTGTGTGGATTAATGACTTAGGCACTCTTTCCTCTAATCTCTTTTTTCTCCATACACCGAGATTAAATTGATTCAGTCAACAACTAACATAATAGGTGTACCCGTGCCGACGATAGTTGTTCAACAGAAAAGTCAAAAGAAGATCGTTGCGGTCTTGATTTTTTCTTGTCGTACAACTACAGTGTCGATAGTATGCATTGTGAGCCTCGAGAAGGAGGGGATAAGCAGTTTTTCGCGAGCGCTGTATGCGGCGACTTTTGCGTTAATGCTGTATTTTTAATGAGAACGTGCTGTAGTGTTGCAGTGAAAGAACAGATAATTAAAGAATGTAATTTTATTGTATGGTAAATTGAGTTGATAATAAACGAATCTTATAATAATTGTTCGAACTTAAAACTAAATATAAGAGAAATGTAGCAACTAAATATCTAAGCAAGTTACAAATATGGTTCGGACCTAAACTAATACAGCAACAAAATGTGGAAACATAACCTCTACATAGTCGTAATAACTTAAAGCAATAAATATTTATGAATAATAATGCTTACTTACATTGAATTTTTGAAGAATATATTCACTTAACGTTTACAATACAATTAGAAAATTTGGAGGTATTGTCTCAATTTCAAGTAATAAGCGAATTTTTTGCTCTTTCCTATAATTTCGCATACTAAAGTTACAGCAAAGATGCTTTTTTCGAACCAATAGGCGGCACCAGTGTAGAAGCTCACAGCGAATAGCTTTTGACAAACAACTAAACAGTTGAGCGATTAAAAATTGATTGTATGCGCCGGCCTTAAGAGATAGATACAGTAAACTGTAAAGTGATATAATTATGAGAAAGTTGTAGCTCTTGATTATAAAGGCGGACCGGAAAGCTAGCAATTAAAGTATGTCATAAACAATTTTTTCTTGTGATCCATAAATAAAATTCCGTTTAAAAGCATTTTAAAAGTTACAAAAAAAAAACAATGTTCTGCGTCACCTTAATCAGTAAAAAAACAGTCTCTTTGATGTTTTAAACGTATTTATACAGCAGACATTAAATTAAATTTTAAAAACGCCAACAAGTTTAATGTAAAATTTAAACATCAGTGTTTATTTTTCATTTGCTACCAAAGGAAAAACACATAAAAAGCGTTAAAAATCGGGTTTAGGTGTTCTACTTTATCGACAGTGAAGAAGGTTGAAAATGGAAACACCCTTCATAACTCTTACAAAATAAAAATATACCTAATACTATTCAGAAACGAAATTGCCATCCAATCAATCTGCTGAATAGAAAAATAGAATATTGCCATATACAGACTGTTCATTTAAAAACTCAACTCTTTGCAAAGAATTAATTATACGATGTATACGAAAATCGAGGGAATTTAAATTTTTAAATAATTCTTATTTTTATCTTAAAAATTTACTGTAAAAGTACAATAACCACTGGCGACTTTAATTGCCTGACTCCCCTAGACTCTAATGTGGGTGCCGCCCTTCATGTGAGTTATCATCAAACTCCAAATCTTCATGGTTTCCGGGCTTGTAGGCCGTGGTCCGGTGGTATTTCTACCTGTCGTTTCGTCTACAACTGCGGTAGACATTCTCAAAGGCAATGTGGCAGCGGTCGAAGTGTCCTTCTTGGCGGCTCACAGATGTCAGTGACAGGTCACTAACCTGTGAGCCGCCAAGAAGGACACTTCGACCGCTGCCACATCGCCTTTGAGAATGTCTACCGCAGTTGTAGACGAAACGTCAGGTAGAAATACCACTGGACCACGGCCTACAAGCCCGGAAACCATGAAAATTTGGAACAATTCCGGCCGTGAAAGCTTGCACACCTGGATATCATCAAACTCTTTTTTTATAATTTTGAATAAATATTACAAAAACTGTAAACAATGGTTCCGAGATTTTATATGACAAATTTTCGACTTTTTCTTTTTAGCTTTCATCTAAAATGTACTGTAAAATCGCGACTGTCAGATTCGTTACTTTAGACACACGTTACATACAATATTTTTTGCAACAACTGCTTCAAAAGTTAAATTTTAAGCAAATAAATCACAATTTAGATAAGTATTTTATTAGTGGCATTATAGTAAAGTAATCTATAAAGTACTTTATTACGCACGTGTGTTATAAAGTAAAACAAAACAATATTAGTTTATAGAACGGAGTGCGTTAAAATTGACTTTAAACACTACCGTTCGAACGCATCAGAAGTTTCCATAAAGAATCACTTTTCAAACGGTACACAGCCATCTAAAATTATACTTTTAATGCAAGTGTTGCAAAAAAACTATTGTGTTTTAATATTGTAATAAATTCGTTTCTTAGTAATTTAAGAATAATTATATTATATCTTTATCATATAAACGCTGCAGGAATTGTTCTACCACAAACGTTAACAATTTTACAGTTTGAGGCAATTACATAAATCCAATAATATTGATTTTTAATTATCATTACATAAAATAGGCTAGGGCTGAACAAAATACATTACACTTAAAAACCAGATGTCAAATTATCATTATATTTTAATCGATTGTGGACTAAGATAAGAAGAAAAAATTAGTTTTGGAAAGAATAACAAAATATGGTAACTCAATGCGTACCAGAAATTGTTCGCCCTATATATCGTAAGTATAAGTGGTCATACTATAGCTATTGTTTTTATACGAGCTCATAACTTGCTCTAAATTGGGTAGTTTTCAATCACTGGGAATGAAGTACCTAAGTAAAAATAGAGTTCCCTACGATAAAACTACTGATCTCTATTTACATGGATAGTGAACGGCAGCATAATATTTTCATGACGAGTTTGGGATTAGCTGTACGACCTTAAGCGCGGGTTGTTGGGATATTGGGATTGGCTAACATTTTTCAAACTCTTATCCAAGTAAATATATACGAGTACAGCGTGTCCCAAAAAGAATGGGACATAAAGTAACAGCTGATTCCTTACAAAAAAATATTGCGATAGACCGCCAACTTGTCTATTCCGAAAGTTGATATTAAGAGATACAGGGTGTCAAAGTTTAATTTTTGTTTTTGATTTTCTTAAATAACTTTTAAAATAATTTAGGCATTTTAATGAAATTTGGTATATTGAGATTTTTTGACATGAGAAATTCAAATCTGACCTTGGTATGGCTCTTACTTGTAGAGGGCGCCACTTACACACCTTTTCACTCATTCAAATAGTTATAACTTTTTTGTACGCATTCATACAATTTTTTTAAATTAAAAAATTGATTTTTCCGTCATTTTTACGTAAAGAAGGTATACTTTGTAAAAGTGGCTAGGAGTAACCTTTTTCAAGATATTTGCACTTAAAGTAATCGATGCAATGTGGTTTTAAATGGCAAATTTTGAAATTGAACATACGAGTAGGTGGCTTTGAAAAATGTGTTGAAGTTCATGATTGTCATTTTGAAAACCTTCTACAATAAAATAAATGTTTTTGATTCGCTATTTAAAATAAAATATTAATTAAAATAAGAAATATTATTATTTAACTAAAATTTGCCATTTGAAACCACATTGCAACAACTTGTTTATTCGCTCTATACGCCTGCGTACGCTTGCGTGCGCCTGCCATTACTTACTTGCACGAACTTCGCGGCACACTGGAAGGAAAGATGGCGTCGCAAATGAACTGCCAGAACTTTTTGAAAATTACGTGAAAAGTAGGTATTTTGTAATGGGTATGGCAAAAAATACCATATATGTCTCGTACTTAATGGTATTACGGCTCGTGTGACTGTAAAAACTCGCTATCGCTCGTTTTACATACTGTCATCACTCGCCGTAATATGCCCCATTACGTATCTAGACATACAATCTACTATTTCACTCGTGTTGACAGATCATTTTTATTAATTTTTCGATCAGGTACTTGTTTTGAGTATCAATCACAACACAATCTTGTATCGAACTGATATAAAATTGTGCGGTATTTATTAAAAAATGTAGAACATCAAAATACTTCATTTTATGTTAAAATGTGAAATTCGTGGTAATAAATAAGTAAGAATAAGTTATTTGAATTTCCCGCTTTTTTTAACGTTGGACCATGCCCAGTGCAGAAGCAAAACAGCTGAAAATCGTTTTACATTGCTACTATTGAAAAAGAGGTAGATATAACTAGCTGACAGCTGTCTATTAAGTCTATGTTCGGAACATAATATTCAATTAAAAAATCAACAAAAGTATTAATACAAAAAAAACTTACAAATTAATCCTTTGAAATCCATCATTCCTCAATTTCGAAAACAATAATATATCACTACTCAGTACTCATTATAAGTTAAAGAGCACTGTTGTCCAATTCACTAATGACGCGAGTGTCTGTCACTGTGAGAATTCGTTACGTAAAACCTTCAGCTGTTTGACTGTAATTATTGTTTTGTCTCAACTGGTTTCAAATTATTCTGCAGCTACACAAAAAAACTGAATTCACTATTCACAAACATTTTAATTTGTTGTTAACAAATTGTTTGATCTTTTAGTACGTCCTAATTAAAATATATTTTTCGACATTTTCTATCCTACTTTAATTAATTAACACTTCCTTTGGCAACGTTTATAGGAACACTGACATACGAAACCAAATTTGTGTACCACCTTGAAAGTAAAATTGCATAACTTTTTTCAGTAGTTGACTTTGAGACAGATGAATAAAGTTGTCCAACTAAAGGATGTTACACATGCTGATACACAATAATTATTATTATACTATCACAAAGTGTGTGATTTATTACGGAAAATAAATTTTTGCTCTCCTAGTGTAAATCAGTTTTTCCTGTTGTCCTTAATCTTTTCCTTACCTACTGCGACGCAGCAAGGATTCAACATAAACATCTCTGGTAACTGGTAAGTCACGTTCGTAAATTATATTTATTATGGTAAAATTACACAAAATGGACAATTTTTGGTGATTTTAGACGAGGCCTCGCAGGGTGCAGAGTTTCTCGCAAGGGGGGAGAGTTTCTTGCTGAGGGGTGTTGGCGCAATGGCATTTTTTGGTGGGTGAAAAGGGGTGGTATAGGGGGGGGGGGGGAGTTCCCCAAAGAAATGTTCGCAGGGGGAGATTAGAATACCGTATGCTTATGTCTATTTTGTATAATGTTACCTTTATTATTTCCATCGAATTTCTGCGAACGTTTTTCGGGGAACTCCCTCCCCTGCATCAAAAAAACGCCATTGCGTCAACACCCCTCTGCGAGAAACTCTCCCCCCTGCAAGGGTTCGTCTAAAATCTCCCCAATTTAATCGTGGTGAAGCGAGCCAATAATATTTTGGCGCCACCATGTTAATATCAAAAAACATTATAAATGATCCAATTAAATTTAGTGTAAAATTAATACAAATCAACTAATTAAAATGATATTTTAACAATAAGTATAAATATGTTTTTGAACTCGTTCAAAATCATTTACATAGGTACTAAGATTACAAGAACCAAAATTTCAAAATAAACAGAAATTTAAACGTAATAAAAAAAATTCTATAGTTAATATTATTTCAAAACAAAATTCTGAAATAATTGGAATGGATTTGCATGGAGCCAAATCGAATTGAAGATTTGAATTTCAAAAAAAAACAAGTAAGACGAATATTTAGATAATATCTATTTTGATATCGATTCGATATTTTTTCGAAAAAATCTATTCAAATTGATATAACTATATATTTTGTTCAGACTGAATTGTGATATTATATTTAAAAGGAACGCGACAACCTCCGAGACCGAAACGACGATTTGAGGTAAGGTTAATCCAGAACACGTACGCATTTACACACTAGAGCAGGGATGGCGAACTTACGACACGCGTGCCATAGATGGCATGCGACGGCATTGTTTGAGGTACACAATCAAAATAATTAAAAAATATGTTAGATACTGTCGAAAAAATCAAAAATATTATGAGATCGACACGACAAGTCGACGAAAGTTTCTTGGGACTCAATGCATTATCGAAATAATTCTTTTCATCTACGTTTGGATAATTTTTTGTTCACTAAATTTCTTTAGGTATACTTGCTGGGACTTGGGACGTCATGGCAACATAACCTTTTTTGAAAAAAATTGGCACGTAGATGTGAAATGGTTCGTCATCCCTGTACTAGTGCGTCCCCTGGAATTAAATGATACACCGCGTTTTTAGTACTTCTGTTCAGTAAATTGGACGTTTAGGAAGCGGCGGTGAATAGAATATTAGCCGACCGTCATTTATTTCCTCTTCGTGCCAATCAAGTTCTTTATCCGGATTACAATGTTCTATCCATAAGTCGTAAAGCACCGGTGGAAGCGTGCCGTTCCAACACTAATAAATAACAAATAAAATGTTGAATTAACGTCTGCAGCATTGTAAATTAATTAGAAAGGTCGAAATTTAAAGCCGTCGAGGATATTCTCAGAAACTACTGAATCAATTTGAAAAAATCTTTTACTGTTTGAAAGCCTATACTTCTCCCCAAATAACATAGGCTATATAGGTCCCGTCCGGCTTCGCCCGGGTGCTAAGAAATAATGATTTATTATCCCCTCCCCGCGAGAAATTACCCCCTGCGAAGCGAAGTCGGGCTGGTGGTGTTTATAATATCAGTAGGATTTTGCCAAAACAAAATGCAAAAAATTGCAGTTACGTTTTGTTACTATCTCACAAGAATTATTCCCCTGTGAAGCGAAGCCGGGCTGGTGGTGATTATAATATTAATAGGATTCCGCCAATACGCTAAAATGCAAAAAAAATGCAGAGTTACGTTTTGTTACTATCTCACAGGAACTATGCCCCCCCGCGAGAATTATCAAAATAAAATATAGCCTATATCACTCGGGGATAGTGAACCTTTTCATTAGTGGAAGAATTTGTAAAATCGGTTCGGTATTTCCAGAGATTACCCCCTACATACAAACAAACTCACAAACAAACGTTTCGTCTTTATAAATTACTAGCGGTCCCGTCCGGCTTCGCCCGGGTGCTATGAATTTATGATTTATAGCGGACCCGGGTGGAATGAAATTATGATTTAATAGCGGTCACCCATTGCTCCGCTAACGTATATTTAGTATATTGTTAATTTGTTATCCCCCCGCGAGAATCTCCCCCCTGCGTAGCTTTCTATTAGTGAAAGAATTTTTAGAATCGGTTTAGTAGCTCCAGAGATAAGAATTTATGATTTATTATTCCCCCCCCGTCTAATTTTATTGAAAATAAAATACAGCCCATGTTACTCGCTGATAATGTAGCTTTCTATAGGTGAAAGAATTTTTAAAATCAGTTAAGTAGTTTTTGAGTTTATCCATTACAAACAAACAAAAAATCAAATTTTACCTCTTTATAATATTAGTATAGATAATATTAGCATAGATTACGATAAGACAAAAAGGGGATGAGCAGTGAGCGAAATTATAAAGCAAGTCGGATATTCCGCATTTGGTTTCTGAGATAATCGAGAGTATTCTCGGGAACTACTAAACCGATTTGATTTTTTTTTTCACTGTTTAAAAGCGTGCTTCTTCCCGAGTAACGTAGGTTATATATTATTGCACTACGACAAAATTGGGATAAGCAATAAATGAAAATGTAAAGCACCAATTTAGCGTGCATGATCTATTAAACTATTAATAAATGGTAAATAAACTATTAAACTAATAAACTATTAATTAAACTATAAAATAGTAAGTAAACAATTAATAAATAGTAAAATATTAAGTATTGTTAATGTATCGCTCTTGACTATTTCGTTGGCAAACCAAAATCTACCCGGGCGAACCGAGCCGGAAAGCTTGTAATTAAAAAAAAATTAATGGCCGATTTATCGTACATTTGAATCACGATGTTTTTTTAATCACACTGTTAAATTTTGACAGCTACCTACGTGTTTATTGGTTGCTGCGTTTCGTTACGATAGCAACCCGACATTTAACAGTGTGATTAAAAAAGCATCGTGATTAAAGTGTACGATAAACTGCCCATAAGTGTGGTTAAATTTGGTCGTTGATTCGTAATTTAAAAAAATATAGTGTTGGAGCCATGCCATGATGCCACTGACCAAAATTTATCTGTACTGTTGCTTTCCTAATGCGACTCAATATTTCATCATCAAGCATAAGATATATTCGCGCAAGCTTGACTGCGTATGGGCCTCTTAAGAATTTAGGCATGTCTAACTGGATAAATAAGCGTTGCAGCAAACAATGTTAAAATAAAACAAAATTTGTCAATTATTCTGTAGTATCATTTTTTGTTGAAAATAATAGTAAATTGTATATCTAGTGGCGTAATGAGGTATATTATCTAATGATGAGTACTGACAAGATGTTAAAACGAGCGATAACCAGTTTTAACAGTCACACGAGCCTTATATCATTACGCGCAAGATATAGATAATATTATATAGCATTTTTTCCGTACCCACTATAAAATAGCTGCTTTTCAAAAAATGTTGGCAGTTCATTTGTGTCGCCAACTTCGCTTCTATAGTAGGCCGAGGCACGCACAGGACTATGCATAATAGCGGGCGGATCATAAATTACTATGGAAAGGGCTTGCTTTCCCACACCATTACGTGTGGAAAAGATACGTTCTCGTACACCGGCCTGTCAAAAGTCACTTTACATGCATACATACACGCATGTAAAACAGCTATTTTATAGTGGGTATGGAAAAAGATTGTTCTAACCTTCTCGACATGTTCAAGCCACAGCGTCAAGAGAAGATTCCCACATTTCTCAGATTGATATTTCGCTTCGCTTAATAAAATATTTGCTTTCTCGTCATGATATTCCACTTGGCGCAGATATGCTTTTAAAAACAAATACCTTAAATAAATAAAAATAATTTCAGACTTATTATATTATGATCGCATGCAAATTAAAGGCGATGCCGTAACGTAAATTAAAAAGAGATAAAAAATTAACAAATTTGTTTTTATAACGCTTTTTTTACTTATCTATATTTTATTTTGTTCTTTTTAGTGTTTCAAAATTTTTCCCTGTCAAATTTAGGTAATCAAATTATGTTAATAGTCCAGCAGTCAGGTACTTTTTACCTGGAAATTATTCCGAAGTTATTGATATTTTGGTATGTTGTTTGTGGGTACTCTTTGGAGTAGAATCTGAGTTTTCGACCTCGAGGACCCTGTGCTAACGTGGGGGGGAGCCGAAAAACCACGAAATTTTACCACCTTTTTTGCTTTTTTCGAAATCTCTCAGAAATGGTCGACTTAAGCAATTCTTTCATTATGTAATGTTTTAAAGAGGATTACATTTCCTACAATTTTCATTCCCACAACTTTTCTGTGATACTAATGGTAAGCGCGCTGCAGCTTCTTGAATATCACCCGCTGCGCTTTTTGTAACCTTGGTAACCAATGGTTAAAATGTAATGTTCTTTTCAATAGTTTCATTTATTTTTTTCTTCATCGAACTTTAAATTAAAAATACATTTGTTACAC
Source organism: Mongoloraphidia duomilia (assembly GCA_039654895.1). Taxonomy (NCBI): domain Eukaryota; kingdom Metazoa; phylum Arthropoda; class Insecta; order Raphidioptera; family Raphidiidae; genus Mongoloraphidia; species Mongoloraphidia duomilia. The sequence continues at coordinate 33,532,317 of CM077516.1, read as the reverse complement.
ATTGGTTACCAAGGTTACAAAAAGCGGAGCGGATGATTTTCAAGAAGCTGCAGCGCACTTACCATTAGTACCACAGAAAAGTTGTGGGAATGAAAATTGTAGGAAATGTAATCCTCTTTAAAACATTACATAATGAAAGAATTGCTTAAGTCGACCGTTTCTGAGAGATTTCGAAAAAAGCAAAAAACCACGAAATTTTTTCAACCTCGAGGACCCTCTGCTTAAGTGTGGAGCCCCCACTTTAGAACAGGGTTTTCGAGGTTGAAAACTCAGATTCCACTCCACAGAGTACCCGCAAACAACACACCAAAATATCATTAACTTCGGAATACTTCCCAGGTAACCCCCTTCATTTATTACCTGCCGCTTGGACTATAATTTTAAAATAAAAAAATTATGTTAACAGAATATTTGATGAATAAAAAAAGACAAAAATATTGCGATCTGAAAACCCAGAATGGAACCATGGGGACCTTTAGATCATCAGTCAAACGCTATACCAACTGAGCCAGCCGAACGATATTATTACACACGCTGCGCGCATAATGCAGTATAGCAATAGCCGTAGGTACTGCTATAGTGTACGCGCGCATATAGTGCAGTATAGCAGTACGACTCCAGCCGTATATTGCTATACTGTACACTATGAATATGTAACAACATTAATTTATTTAATTAACTTACCATTGGAAGTTATTATAATGGGTCCGATTTTTCGAATAAAAAATTTTGACATATCTGGACGTTTTGAGGTCCCTAGAGTCCGAATCTACTTTTTTTAGAGAGATGTATGTGTGGGTGTGTGTGTGTACGTACGTACGTTCGTTCGTTTATTCGTACGCTGGTGAACTTTTTTTCGGCACGCATATCTCGAGAACAAATAATGATATCGACTCCGGACCAATTTCATTCGACACATATTTACATAATTAACACCTGATTAGGTTTGCAGGAAATTTTGATTAGCAGTTTTTTTTCTCTAAAGGCGCTTAAGTTAGCAGTGTGGTTTTACCCACACACCAGCCTCTTTTTAACCCCCGACAAAAAAGGGGTGTTATTCTAATTATTATTTGCCAGGATTCATGCCATTATAACACACAATCTGTGAAAATTTCAACTAGCTCTCTTAAGTTTGTGAGATAGAGTTTTGTAACAGACGAACGGACGAATATCGTACGGATAACAGAACCCCAAAAAATACATTCCTTATATTTTTTAAATATAATTTTTGTGTTTAATTGGACCGTCCCGCATTTTTATAGCGTCATCAGAGAGTTCAAATCGCGATCTAGAATATTGTATATAGTCAAGTTCCAAAATTTAAGTACAGTTGTCAGTTATTACTATGTACATGTATAGACTATAAAATATTTACGTGAATTCAAAATGGCGGCTGTGTGCTCACCTCGGACAAGCGAATCTCGTTATTTTCATTCCGCTCTTGGTACTCCTCATGAGAATTTGTATTTCGTTGTGCGTCGATTTGACCTCAGTTATATTTCGCATGTTCATCTTACCGATCAGATAGATGATGAGTCCCTCTATGTAATACATAGCCGAGATCACGTGACTCGGCGTGTCGAATTCCTGTACAGAAATGCATTCTTTCGCTCTCGAGTGCCAGATGGTCGCCTCTTCCCAGTCTTCATTGCGAACACACCTTTCAATTAAAACAATACAATATTCTCTCGTAAAAATATTAGTAAAAAAACTTTTTAGAGACAAGCTTTTACTTAAATGCACTAAAAAGGAAAAAATAATTTTTAATAATTTTGGTTCATAATTATAAAAGCGCGGTTCGTGAACTCTATGATAGTTTATTTGTCACGACCCACGCTTTTATAATTATGAACCTAAATTATTAAAAAATATTTTTTCCTTTTTAGTGCATTTAAATAAAAGCTTGTCTCTAAAAAGTTTTTTTACTAATATTTATTTTGTTCATTTTAGTCTTTCAAAATTTTACCCCCTTTTGACACCCGTAGGGATTGAATTTCAAGAAATCCTTTCTTAGTGGATCCTTACGTCAGAAAAGGAACCAACTGTCCAAATGTCAAGTTTCTAACTTCAGCTATTTGGCCTGGGCGTTGATTAGTCAAAAAAAAAAAACCTACATCCCCGTTTGAACCCCTTAGGGGTTGAATTTATTTCCAAAAACGATTTATTCATGTATTGTCATCGGGAATACATATGTGTACAAAATTTCAAATCGATCGGATACGTGGAAGTCGTTCAAAATTGACTTGCAAGTTTTGACCTAAACAAACACACAAACTTAACTAACAATAACATACATTGCAAGTTAAATAAAAGCTTGTAATAAAAACCAAGCTAGTGTTGGATATAGTGAACGTGACGGATTACAGTGTCTTCGCGATTAAATTCAAAGTAGCTGATCTCTAAATAGTTCTTAACTGAATTTAATCCTAAGCGGGATCACTTCGAAACAAATATGGCGCTGCTGAATAACAGAGCCTTAGACCATAGATATAGAAATGGACAACTAGAATCAAGTATTCTAGCACCTTCTTCAATACACCTCACTCAACATTTTTAATCAGTCGTAACCTCATTACACGCCACTGGTGTGTCACATCCAGATCAAAATATCTGCAGAAAATAGCCAATCATTGAGAAGGTATGTATGCAAAATTTTGTTCGATTTGCAGCTTTTCCCCGGAAGATATGATAAAAAAAATGTGAGCCGTTGTGGAACGCCAGGCAGATGTGAAACATTTTCATAGCTTGAACCCCCCAGCGACAAATTTATCAAAATAAAATATAGAATCGGTTCAGTAGTTCCAGAGATAATAATTGATGATTTATTACCACCCCCCCTCCCCGATAAATTCTCCCTCTGCAAAGATAATTAGTGAAAGAATTTTTAGAATCGGTTCAGCAGTTCCAGAGATGAGAATTTATGATTTATTACCACCCCCCCTCCCCGATAAATTCTCCCTCTGCAAAGATAATTAGTGAAAGAATTTTTAGAATCGGTTCAGCAGTTCTAGAGGTAAGAATTTATGATTTATTACCCACCCCCTCCGCGCGATAAACTCTCCGTATTGAAACAGCAATACACAAACAGTATACCCCCCTCGCACGAGAAACTCTCTACGTATTGAAACAGCAATACACAGATATTCACACACACACACACACTTAACATAGCGAGCGTGTAACAATATTAGTGCGGACGATGCGACGTAACATTTGGCGACGTTCCATTCAAACGATTTTACACCCGTGCCTAAAGATGTTTTACATCAAAATGATTTATTGTTATAAACTTTGACATCTTACTTAGGAAACGAGTGAGAGGATTTTTGTTTTGTTTTTCAGAATCAGAACGACGAGGAGAACATTTTGTCAAAATATTCAATGTTAAAACTGAATCACTCTGTATAATGGGAAAATAAAAAAGTTGTACCTATAGTACTTACCACAACCACATATTTGTGAAATATCTTCTTTCGGCATCAGGATCTCTTACCGAAACCATTATCGCACCCTCTTCGTAAAAAAACTGTTCACATCTTTTGAAAGACAAAACAATGTATCCTGTAAGATTATGAATCTCCATACAAAGCGCAAAAAACCATGTTCGTCCCGAACAATCGGTATCTTCTTCGGAAAGATAATCGAGTTCGTGAAGCATAGTGACTGCCTCAGATAATCTGATACAAATATTGAAAAATAAGCTATTGAAGGACATTTAAAATGAAAGGATATAAAGCATTTCACTTTAAGACGCAAGTGCAACATAAGCGAGTTTTGTTTACCTAGGCAGTTATGGAAAACATTAGTGCATTAGAGAAAATCATTTTACTTAAAATGCAACATCATCCACTGAACAAAAACATCATCACTATCAATATTTTAATTCAAAAAATTGAATTACAGCAATTTTTTTTTAATTAATATATTAGTAATTATTGTTAGTGATGTATAATTTTGTTCAGTGGATGTTGCATTTTAAGTGAAACGATTTTGTTGCGTCTTAAGTGAAATTAACTGCAGAAGATGGACAACACATTCCCTGTCTTAGCAATTGTGTCCCAATGGAAGATGGGCACTACCAAACTTCACCACTAGGGACGCCAGCTATATAATAATATATAATAATAACCACCTCGGTTTGTGTGGGCAGTTCATAGTAGTGTGTAGTGTACAGAATAAGTTTATTTAAAATAATGGATCTTTGACAATGTCGATGTACTAAACTTACCAATGTTCAAATCATAGAGGTTTTGTATTTCCAAAGGATCCGGAACTGAAAAGAAGTGATGTAATGCTATCAGAAAGGAAAAAACTTGATTTCTCGCGCGTTCTTCTATGAAAACCCACGATAATTTAAGTGGATATATACCTGCTGCCATCTGTATTACGTCAGCTAATGTGTGAGTGACATTAATGCCATTGGTTCGAGTGTGAATCTTTGTGAACTTTATTGACCCGCGTCCGATTAGAGAGGGGCATGAAGAAGGAGCCGCCATTGCCTGTCTTCTTCTACTGAGCGACACTTTTTCTGACAAGTTAGATTAAAATTACCTGCGCAGTAGAATGAGCGAACGAGCAATTTTCGGTAATAAAGACAAACTCAAGGAAACCACCATTACCGCAGAACTAATACGTAATGTTACAAAACCAATCTCAACTGCATAATCCAACTCGGAACGTTCGTATCTGAAAAAGAAAACCAAATATGCACGTCAGTTTTAAACGATCATAGACTTTTACTAGGTTTACGTTTCATTAGTTTTTTTGTGTCTCAATGGCTTTAACTTCTCTCCCTGCCTCCCTACCTAACTCCCTCCCTCCCTACCTATCTCCCTTTCTCCCTACCTACCTACCTCCCTCTCTCCCTACCTACCTCTCTCCCTCCCTCCCTACCTACCTACCTACATGCCTCCCTCCCTCCCTATCTACCTCTCTCTCCCCTTCCCTCCCTCTCTCTCCCTCTCCATCTTTCTCCCCCTCTCTCTCCCCCTCTCCCCTTCCTCTCTCCCCTCCCTCTCTCCCCTCCCTCTCTCCCCTCCCTTTCTCCTAATACTTACCTCCCTCCCTCTCTCTCCCACTTCTCTCTCTCTCAGTGGCATTCTCAATGGTGTGGTGAAATTTTTCTCCTTCGATAATTAAAATATGGAACGACATAGGGTCATGCGATTTAAAATATATAAATAAAATCCAATTTTTTTCTATAATGTACAAATTTTGAAAAAAAATGTTTTCAAAAAAATTGTGTGAAAATTATTTTTTAGTTGCTTAAGCAAGGTGTCTACGATTTTAATCGGCCTTCAGTAGATCAACAAACACGTAAGATGGCCATGCATTTTATATTAAGAATAAGTATTATGGAAAGGGAATTTTCTGGCTATCCAATCGATTTTTTTATATCCTATTACTTTCCAGCAAAAATGTTCTGCCATACGACAAAAACCGCAACAAAGGTCCATCCCACACCCACATTCAAATATATAGCACCCAAATACATAGCATCCTTTTTTGATAAATTAGAATTTTTCAGCCTACTAAAACTAAATTCAAATTGAAATTGTCACCTCGACAAAAATATAGCCGTGTAAAGACGTGCGACGGCCATAAGTTCTTGAAACTCTATACACGTGGTTTTTCGATAGCACAGCATCAGCGCAAATCGTTCCAGTCGTTTTGCAGAATCGAATTTGCCGAAATGGCACGCCACCTCTATTGCGTCAGAATAAGCCATACACAGTCCATAAAAGTCCAAATTGCTTTCTATGGCTTTATTCAAACCCCATAGCGCTGCCAATTCTGCCATGTCCCAGATATGCGTTATCTATAAAATTGCTTTTAAGTAAGTTATTTTATGAATTTATGGCCTCAAAAATGTTTCCGAGAACACCAAAAAGTCCGCTGCATATATTAAGTAGGTTTGGTATAGAGGGCTACCATATTTTTATTCGTCAGATAACGCTAGTGGCAATTAAAGTATGTCAAACGTTTAGAGATTAACGATTAGTGATTAGTCATTCTTCATTTATTCGTCATTAAGGAATAAATAATTTTAAATAAATACAAAACTGCGATTTAACCGTTAAGTGATTGAATGTCAGAAACTTTACTTACTGGTGGCGCTATCGGGTGGCGGAAAATATAAACAGTAGTGGCATTTATTTGACATATATCTCACTTGCTAGTGGCGCCATAAGGTGGTAAAAAAGAAGTCTGGTAGCCTTCATTGATGCAAATTTTCGTAAGAATCCACGAGAACAATATTAATGTATTTAATTATTATTTACTTTGTACAAATGAAAAAGTAGCGACAGACAGTTGGCAACTGTGCTACAGAACTCTGCTTCGTCGTCTTCTTGAGTTGAGATGCACGAGCCGTTGAAAAACTGCAATAGCATCATTTGTTTGAACGATCGCACATACGACAATATTTTAGCTTTGGTGTGGCTCTGAGGAAATGGAATCCCGAAATTTTTCATAGCGTCGTGTAACGATTCGAAAGCTTCATCTATCTGCAAAGAAGGGATAAATAAATTAGTTTTAAAACCACTAACTGCCAAGACTTTAGTCTATCAAGGCCTAGTACCGATTCATATTACCATTCCAACTCCACAGGGAATGGTATCTACTAATTTGGGTCAAAATTCAGTTTTCGTAATTTTACAATATTTTTTCGTTTCGAGGTCACCGGAGTTCAAAAAAATATATTCTTGGAAAAAGCTGTTCGTCTGTTGGTCTGTAAGCACGATACATGCCAAGCGGCTGAGCGGATTGAAACTAAATTTTGGGAGGATGTTTGATATGTAAAAAGTAAGAGCTCTAATGTTATTAAACAAAATCGGTGCATGCGCAGAAGAGATAATAATATGTCCTGTAACGTTGCTTTTTTATAATGATGGTATAGGTAGTTTATATTATTATTTATCATATTATGTCAATTAATGTAATAGTACGGGAGGCAGCGTTGCATTTTAGGTAGTGATTTCATACCGACCAATTCATATTTCTAGTAATTGTTTAAGTATCAACAGCAACCAAAATGAGCGTCAGTCGTCGCACCCGCGGTGGGTGTAGTAGTTAGAGGGTGTTGAAGTCGCTAAAAAATTAGATTTTAAAATTAAAGACATCAGTTTCGCCATAGAACATATCGTGTCTAGATAATTTAAATTATTATTTAAATGTCACGGTGTGTTCATTTTGAAACATAGATGTCGTTGATAATAAGCATTTGTTCTCCAAAGAAACAAACCCTTTCCAATGACAGATGCACATCTTCTCTTCAATTTCATAATTTTTCATAATTTTCATAATTCAAATCGCATAATTTACATGTAGAACTAGTTTGTTTGTGTTGTTTTACGCGAAACGACGACAAAAACGAATAACAGCAAAAGCAAAAATCGGCCCTATAATAATTTTAAATAAACAACAAACAAATATTTTTTTGAATACAAAAACTTTGTATTTAAATGAAACTTTATTTAGAAACGTATTTGTCGCAAGTATTATATTTGAAATTATTAAATAAATAATTTTTAACCTCGACAAAACATCTACACGTTTATGATAAGTGCAAATCAGGTGCAAATACTCCTTGCACCGTGGGTTTGTTTCTTTGGAGAACAAATGCTTATTATCGGCGACACCTATATTTCAAAATGAACACACCTTGACGTTTCTGTTCGATGGCGTTCAAATTATCTAGACACGGTATGTTCTATGGCGAAACTGACGTCTTTACCCCCACTGTCTACGCAACTGACAGTTATTTTCTTATTGTTTATTATATAAAGAATCACCATACCAAATTTGGTGTGGTATGAAATAATTAGAAAAAAATTTTTAAATCTAATTTTTTAGCAACTTTGACACCCTCTAACTACCACACCCACCGCTACTAGCGCAGCTGACGGTTGGATGTCTAATCAGGTGGACGAGAACAAACGTTGGTATAATTATCAGCCGGTATGAAATAATTTATTCATTTGCAACGCTGCCTCCCGTACTATAAGTATTTTTGGAGTTGGAATGGTCCCGTCGTCCTACTGACTGGAATTTTTAAGTTTATTATAATTTAGATAATTTAAAATTCCATTGATAGTTTCACTAGTTCTCGGATTAGAACCTAAAAGCTGGGGATTTAAAATAGATAAGCCATGGAAACGCCCGCCGTATTATAACAACGGCATCCCTATGATCTCGGCTAAATTCTAATCCACAAATAGGAAACGTTGAATCAAAAGCATCAGATAAAATTAATTTTTTGGATTAAGGACTCGTCAAATGAATAAACTATTAGAACCACTGTTCAAATACCTTTGTATACCATTTGTAATCTTTTATCACTTTTTCAATCATTGGTAAATTAAGAAGAAACTCAGATGATGAAATATTTTTTTAAGGAATATACTTTAACTTACTAGGCCGAGTTCCAAACGAGCGTGTCCGACAAGCGTTTGAATGTGTCCTTGTAAAATTGGAATCCTCCAAGCCGGATCATCATCTTCAGCTATCGGCGTCGTCTGAAAATGGTAACACAAATTATATGATAAAAGACAAGAATATCGACGTATCAGCACCAGCTGATTACACAAAAAGCAAGAGAGTATAGTTGCCTCCTCAGCGTCTATAATCTACACTCTATGTCGTTATCTATAGTGACTTGGCATAGTAGAAGATAACTATCGCTTCTACAAGGAGGCAAAAGAAACTACTGAACATATTTTCTTCCAAAAGGCTGCAACATCTTAATGGAAGGTTCTTAGAGCCTAATGAGGTGTGGTATAGAGCTCTCAGTAAGGTTAGAAAGGTAATACCTGAACGGGAATAAGTACGAAAGGACTCACAAGAGATCTTCCAGGTCGTAGTGAATGAAACTTTACCTTTAACAAATTGGCAGCATCTTCCAATATTCGCATGGCTTGCGGTACGTTACTTTGATGAATGCATACGTTAGCATATTCCAACATGGCATCCATCATAGTTTCTAATTTTCCTAAAATTGTTTGAAAAAATTGTTATCAGTATTTAAGATAATGCTATTTTATTTTTTCGCAAAACTTAAATTAACTGCAATTATTATCAGGAATAAACCCGAAATCCTATTAAGAACACAACCATCACTATTCACTTTAAATATAAATTTATTTAACATTTAAAAGCTGCACTAGTAGGAAGGTTCGTACGACCTACATCTATGTGTACTGAACACGATAGTGACAGTTTTGAACATTTCTAGTAAAATAAACAGATAATGTAAAACAACACATCAATTATACTCAAATTTTCTTTGTTTAAAACAGGTGACGAATTAATATCTGTCATGACGTTAAAAGCTTTTTCTTACAAAGTACAGATAATATTTGTAACGGCATTTGATACTCGGAAGATGGCACAAAGAATGCCGAAAAGTAAGCAAATAAAATGCATTAATCCTAAACATCAGTATTGCAATCATTTGATCCTGAGCCACAGAATCTTCTTAACTTCTTTATAAACACTACTTAACACAAATTTTGGTCACCTAAATTATGAAAGAAACAATAATTTGGCAACAGTTAACGGACGTATATGTTTATAAGATTTTTTGACTCTAAATACGTTCCCGAATTGATGCCTGAAATATTTCCGGTACGTTTTCAGACACACTGTATAAATGAATGAATTACCAGCTCCTTTACAGTGCTCCAAAATCATCGTATACATTGTCATTAAAATGAGAGCGCATTGACAATTATTGAATTCAGCAGTTGCAAAACTACGCAGAGCAATCGGATGCAATGATTTTCTTCTTTTACTTTTTCTGAAGCCACAAAATCCAACTGAAACAAATTTTAAAAATATTTTTTTTTTCAACAGATCGGCCTTTGTTTTGACTAGCAATTAGCCAGGGCTAGTTTTGACGCCTGACTGCCGAGTTGACACCGCTGTGTGTGTCTTCGTCAAGTCAACAACCGCCTCGGCTACCGAGTCGGCACAAACCGCTGTGTGTGTCATCTCTCTTACGATTAAAAAACCGAAACTGACCTTCGCCTGACCTTGGAAACACCACCTATATGTTAAATCCAACATCACCGCCTTCTTTCAAAAGGCGGTAAATTGAGCATCTCGTGCCGTGACGTCATTCATAAAGTGACTTGTAATTTGGCGTTTATTGCGGGATAAAAGGGGTAGGGTGCAGAGGGGAATTCCTCAAGAAACGTTCTCATGGGAAGTATTTCACGGAATGAATAGGGGTTAGGGTGCGGGGGGGAGTTCAAGAAAAAAACGTCGCCTAATCTTCTTTCCCCCTTCACACTCGACAACTTTTGTATATAAAACATTTTTATAGAGTCTACCGTTTACGAGATATTCGACTGATTTTTAAAGACTGAACTATCGTATACATCACTTTACTGTTATCTACGTATCTTATGTTCTGTCAGCATAGGGCCAGGATTCACAAAAAAATGTATCACCTTGCATTTCCGATTCTGCTGGATGTATATACTCAGTATCCTCGACTACATCCTCGACATCTTCAAATACACTTTGAAAGTGATTTTTCTTCACTTCTTTCGATGCGATTACTATATTTTCAGTTGTAGAATCTTGAAATTGCGAATGCCGATTTTTATCAGGAAGCCCCTTGAATTTTTATACTCCGTATTTATTTTGCATACAGCGTAAGACACAAAAGGTTACAATTGCTAATACCGAAGTTATGTAATATGAAAATAAGTAATAATTTGTGAATTAAAACGTACTATCAAGTAGCCTTGTTTCGCAATTGATTAGTTTGTTTGCATTTTAGCCCAGTCATTTAGTAGTTTTACCTGGAAAGTTTTCCGGGAGTTTTGAAAATTGGTAATCTTATAGATTTTGATGTGCTCTTTCCGAATTTCGACTTTGCCTACTCGTATTTTTGCCGCTCGCGCCGCCATATTGGAAAAATGGCGCCTAAAAGCAGTTTTTTGACAATAGCTCCTTTCCGACTTATTTTACGATAAAAACAGTTACATACAAAATGAAACTAGAGACAATTACCTACAATTTATGTACCTACCTTTTTTTCATAAAGTCAATAGTTTAGGCGTACGAGCGCCGCAAAGTGTACTCCAACACGCGTTTTGACCAAATAACTCATTTCCACACCACCTTGAGGTAAAGTAAGCGGCGCGTTTTTTTTACCGTGGTATCCCCAGTGGGCCTAGTCCACATGCAATTCACTATCCTAAAATTTAGCGCATTCTTCTTCGCTTCGTTGTTCTTGATGGACCAGGTGCAGTTGCGAGTTCATCGTTATTAGTCCTCTAGTTAGTGGGGTGGTTAATGAAAATTAATTTTCTATGTAGATATTATAGACCTGTCAATGAGCAATGTAACTGTGTCGAAAAAATTTGGTAAATTTATTCGTAGCCACCCTAAGGTTGTCATTTTTTCAAGATAGTACTTTTCGACTAAAAATAGAAATCCTTGACGCGGAGTGTTCTAGTAAGTAGGGTGTTTAATGAATATTAATTTCCTATGTAGAGATTATAGACCTATCCATGAGCTATCTAACTGCGTCGAAAAAAATTGGAAAATCTAGAAGTGGCCTCTCCACTGAAGCAATTTTTTCGAGCTCGTATGTTTAAGGTAAAAAAGTAAGATCTCAAAGAAATTGTTTTTTTAAGGTAACCACTTCCAGGTTTTATAAATTTTTTTAACTCATTTAGATAGCCCATGGATCGGTCTATAATCCGTACATGGGAAACTAATATTTATAAAACATCCTACTTACTAGAGCAGTCTGCGTCAAGGGTTTCTATTTTTAGTACAAAAGTACTATCTGGAAAAAATTATATACTTAGGGTGGCTACGAATAAATTTAGCAAATTTTTTCGACACAGATAGATAGCTCATGGATAGGTCTATAATATCTACATAGAAAATTAATATTCATTAAACACCCTACTTACTAGAGCGCTCCGCGTCAAGGATTTCTATTTTTATTCTGTAGGGTGGCCTCTTTGGATTTTTCTAATTTTTTTAACGCATTTACATAGCCCATCAATAGGTCTATAACCTCGATATGGGAACTTAATATTTTTTTAATACATTTCGCGTTAAGGGTTTTTATGCAAACTTTCAAAAAGTGTTAAGTGATTTTAACAGTTTAACAGAATACTCTTCAATTATTTCGACCGAATTTTGATTTTTTGACCACAAATTAATAATCAGCGACCTTAGAATTCCTAAAGCACTCAAATTATAGAAATTATTACATTTCAACATACATTTTTTAAATATTTTATCTATATAGTACCAATCGAAACGTCACAGACCGGAATTTCATCTACATGATGTAGATGAAATTCCGGTCTGTGACGTTTCGATTGGTACTACAGACAATGAATTCGCAACATCTGGTCCATCAAGAACAGCGAAGCGAAGGAGATTACGCTAAATTTCAGGATATTAAATTGCATGTGGATTAGGCCTATTGGGGATACCACATTAAAAAACTCGGGTCGCAGTGCCAAACCTTGCCGACAATATAGTGTATTTGCTAATACAGGCCTTGTGGCTTTATTATGTCAACTTAAATTTGTTTTTGGACAAAATAAAAAATTTAACCCCTTAATACATGCCTTAAAATAATATTTTTTTTCTTAATTTCAATATTATTATCAATGCCACCTCTGTACCAAATTAAATACACCCGTCAGCAAATAAATCACGATCCGCAAACTAGTGTTTTCATAAAATTTGTAAATCCGGTCCTGTCGTGCCAATTTTGTTAAAATTTTAGCAACACATTTTAATCTCTACTAAAGGGTTAAATTCCAATTTTGAAACAATTCTGAGATTTTTTTCGGTATTTTTGGGCCCAAAAACTTTTTTCTACCCCTAAAAACTACCCTTAAAGTGGTCCGATCGGGCCCATTTTAAATAGGCTTCGTGCGGTGATGAGTTTCAATGTGTGTACCAAATTTCGTTCAAATCGATTAAGTCTGTCGAGAGTTATCGTGTACACACACACACACACACCACACACACACACACACACACACCACACACACACACACACGCACACACACACACACACGCACACACACACACACACGCACACACACACATATATATACACATTTATATATATATAATCATTTTCAAAAATGGTGGCAACTTGTTCAGGAGGGTATGAAACGTCGAGAAATTTTGGTCCGACCCCTAGGTCTCGCCATCCGACCGACGCCAATAGTGTATGTGCCATATATGGCAAATACACTAAAAACGCGCCGCTCACTCTACCTCAAGGTGGTGTGGAAATGAGTTTTTTGGTCAAAACGCGTGTTGGAGTACACTTCGCGGCGATCGTACGCCTAAACTATTGACTTTATGAAAAAAAGGTAGGTACATAAATTGTAGGTAATTGTCTCTAGTTTCATTTTGTATATAACTGTTTTTATCGTAAAATAAGTCGGAAAGGAGCTATTGTCAAAAAACTGCTTTTAGGCGCCATTTTTCCAATATGGCGGCGCGAGCGGCAAAAATACGAGTAGGCAAAGTCGAAATTCGGAAAGAGCACATCAAAATCTATAAGATTACCAATTTTCAAAACTCCCGGAAAACTTTCCAGGTAACCACTATTTTTCGAACCAAATGACTGTACTATTTGACATTTTTACATTATTTTATTCGCTGTGAGTAGATGCATGGAGGGGGTTTCAGAGTGACTGTTAGCGCGTAACAACGGATAAATAGAGAAACATTCGGTAGGTATCTACCTATCTCCCTTCTCTATAGTAACTGCTAAGCATAAATACGTCATAGTAAATAATAAAATATAAAATGGGCCATGAAAATGACACTTCTCATCAAAATAAAGTTTAAATTTTTATACAGAAAAAAATATAATACGCAAATTCATTTGCCCATAAATTTATTATAACATAACTTTTAATTATTTTTTTAAATTATTTAATAATTATAAAATAATTTTTGGATGAAACTTGACTACATATATTTAACATTAATGCTCTAATTTGACAGCTGACATTTCGGTTTTGCGCGTAGATTTGATAAAGTGGAAATTGCTTTGCAAATCATGAAAAAGAAGGTTATGATTTATATTGTTCACAGAGTTTTACAAAAAAACACTTTTCACATTGTTATTTTTGAATTCAACAGAATCGTTGAATGATTAAATTGTAACCACAGCCGATTTACGCTATCACTCACCAGACGGCAGGACCATGCATCTGCTCACAGCGAATAGTAAGTTGATAGCTACTTGATATAGTAACGTTTTAACTAATAATTAGTTATTTTCATATTACACGACTTCTTTATTTATAACCTTGACGTGACCTTGAATAACCTAATATCATAGCTTGTTGGATTCGTTTTATAACGGCTACAAGATTCAGTAAAAAATCATAATATTAAATATACTATATTGTATCTTCAGAACCAAAGGTGTGTGCAAAATTTCAGCATGATTGGATATCGGGAAGTAATCGAAAATTCGATTGCCAGATTTGTCCCGGGCAGACTTGTCCCGGACATGCAGGAAAGCAAGAATAAAAGTTTGTAAAAATAAATTGTTTCAGTTTCAATTTAACTGAATACTTTGATTACATAATTAAAAATTATTAATTGTAACAAAACTATAGAAGTAGTTCTACGTCTTAGGTTGAGGCACAATCGTAATTACTGTGCCCCTTCGTATTATTCTTTTCTTTTATAATAAGATAATATTATTATACTTTACATCGTCTGTTCGAACGCCAAGTATTTTAACAAAAAATCCGTTTCCGCATGATTTGCATCGCCTGGTGTTCTTTTCAAGAAAATGCACAGCTCGATTATGGAACTCTTTTCTCTGGTTGTCGGTTAATAAATTGTAAATGATGTCACGAAACGTTGACGTTCGAAACCGCAAGTAACCACAAAATGCATAATTCTGTAGATCTGCACAATCGGCTGAAATAATAATTGCAATTCAGTTTCCGACGAATTCACACAATAAATTTATATACAGGGTGTCCAAGACTTGCGTTGTCGGCCGATATATTGATTTTGGGTGAAGATAGAAAAAAAGTTTTAATACAAAAGTTGTATAAATTTTAATGGTCTATAACCTAAAAATATTTTCAATTATACAGCCTGTCCCATTTAAGCGTGGCAGACCCAAGTTATGTTTTTTTTAGCCTAGCACCCTGTTTTTATTTATTTTTTCAATTCTGCGCCTAAATGTGAATAGAAATTGTAGGGGAAGCCATGCTCGAAAATTCAGTAATTTTTGAGTAATTCAAATTTTTTAGAAATTTTTGACACGTGCAGACATTTACCTAAAATTTGACATAGCCAAAACCGAAACCTTTATCAAACTGAAATTTTGAGGATCACTAAATAATGGACGGACAAATCAATATCTGTCCTAAAAAAATGAATTTATTATACAGGGTGTTCAAAATAATGTACTTCTTTTACCTAACTTCAATCACGTGTAACTTTTGATTGTTAAATACAACGAGGGTATTTTTTTGCTGGAATTGTATTCTTTAGGATATTTACTAACACTTTTATTAAGGGTTGTCCTAACCTAAACATAATATTTTCGTATTAAAATAATAGGTTTAGGTTTGGACAACCCTTAATAAAAGTGTTAGTAAATATCCTAAAGAATACAATTCCAGCAAAAAAATAACCTCGTTGTATTTAACAATCAAAAGTTACACGTGATTGAAGTTAGGTAAAAGAAGTACATTATTTTAAACACCCTGTATAATAAATTCATTTTTTTTAGGACAGACATTGATTTATCCGTCCATTATCTAGTGATCCTCAAAATTTCAGTTTGATAAAGGAATCGGTTTTGGCTATGTCAAATTTTAGGTAAATGTCTGCACGTGTCAAAAATTTCTAAAAAACTTGAATAACTCAAAAATTACTGAATTTTCGAGCATGGATTCTCTTACAATTTCTATTCACATTTAGATACAGAATTGAAAAAACAAATAAAAACAGGGTGCTAGGTTAAAAAAACATAGATTTGATCTGCCACGCTTAAATGGGACAGGCTGTATAATTGAAAATATTTTTAGGTTGTACACCATTAAAATTTATACAACTTTTGTATTTAAACATTTTTTCTATCTTCACCCAAAATCTATATATCGGCCGACAACGCAAGTCTTGGACACCCTGTATACATATAAAAAAAATCTAGGGTGCGGTTTTATGCAAGTGAAACTGAATGCTTTAACATTCGACACACCGTGTAGCAGAAACATTTGGCACACCAATTACTGTCGAGCTCAGTTGACTCAAACGTTTGGTCCAACGTTCGGGTAACGTTCGTAACATCGTGTAGCGCCCGCATTATTTATATGCTGGCACTTCACTCTCGCCCGAGATACCTCGCCGAATGTCTTGGCGAGACATTTGGTGAGGCTATGGAGCCCCGAACGCTACAATCCACCCTCTCGAATAACGCAGTAGATGTTCTACAACATACCAACATGGAATAAGTTTCACTTTAACGAAGATATGCATCGTTGATATGTTTTTCATTCTTATAGTAAGCATGCATTGGCTTCCACACAACATGTTCGCCATGATACAAATCAATGAATTTAAGGATTACCTCAGTTGTCCACTCACCATTCATATTTCACTTAATTAATCGAAACAATAATACCTTGCAAAATAGCAAGATAGCGCGAGAGTGTGGATGGATCTCTTGTACTCGCACCTCGTACCGCCTCGCTTTCTTTGACTCGGGCACAAAAATCGACAAGAAACGGAACTCTGTCGAGGCGAGACGAGACACAGCGAGCCGACACGAGCGTGTCCTCTACACTCTTGCGCTTGGATCTCCTCGTGTTGTCTCGGCGAGAGTGAAGTAAATTGTATTTTAAAGACCACCAACAGCTAAGGTTATTTGGGCCTAGCACCAATTCATATTTTCAATTCATTATTTTTTTTTTTTTTTTTTAATAATAAATTGAAAATCCAATTGATACTTTTACCAGCTCTCGGGCTAGAACTCGGGAACTGGGGACTTGTAATAGAGGAACCATAGCAACGCCATGTAAACAACAGCGCCGCTACACTCTCGGCTATTCTCAAGCCCTGAGAGTGAAGTGCCATCATAAACGCTTTTAACCCGAAATCGCCGAAAGTATATAATTTTGTTAACTCGGTAATGTAATTTGAATCCTGATCAGTATGGAAACGAACGTAAGAATCCAGATTCTATCGTTGCTGCTCAATGGATATTTGATGTGCTGCTCGACTGAATATTCATACGATATTATAGTTACGTAGACGTACAATAATTATAGTTATGAACATAAATGCTGCTGCTTTTTGATGAGTACAACTAGTCTAGTCGACTACCATCACACTTGTATGCAATCGTACAATATAGTTATGAATATGATTTGAGCAAATATTCGGTCATGGCCGTTTAAGAAACCATGGAAAACTTTAATAAATGACCAGTACACGAATTACCGTTTCACAACGAAAGACTAAGAAAAAATTCTTTGTCAAATCTGTCTCTTCCAGGATTTGAACCCAGTACATTTCGAACAAGAGTCTAGTGTTGTATCGCTATGCTAACGCTAAAAGGAAAATAATTCTATTACGAGGTTCGCGTGTTCCTATGCAGTCACATCGGATTCCTAAGTCCAAATTAGGATTGGTTAGTTTATGTCGAAATACGATATATGTATCTCCTTCTTTGAAATCTCCTTGAGCGCATCCCAAAACACGTATATCAAACAGTCTTCTAATTGCTAAAAAATATTAACAAAATGAAATAAAAAACATGGGTATTCGAGCTATACATATACAGGGTGTAAACGGTTTTACTGAACATAGGGCAAATAACATTGAAAACATTTACAATTTTGTAGTAGTATAATATAAATATATAGTAGATGCTTTGTTATTTTTTTTTTATTTAGCAGGTTCTAGGTCGAGAGCCAGGCGTTAATATATATAGCTCATTTGTGACAGGATGAAATTTTCAGGGAAGGTAGTATCTAGTATGACAAAGAATAAGCGCTAGGGTTGCCTCGTCAAATCCTGGTGCGACGGCCGGGAGGAGCCCACTTCCGGTGCAAAATACACATATTTCATTAGCTCATAATTATCTTTCCTCATTATATGACAGCATACAATTGACGCCATATTGTAGATCTCGAAGAGCTGTATTGAAATACATAGGGTTGCCCAAGGAAATTTTGGGTAACACATTGAAAACTTATAAATTATATTTGTTTTTTTGACATTTTTAAAGCTGTCAAATAACATTATGTATATATGTATACTTATATATTGTAACCGTTCTGAAATGAGTTATCGGCCTTGTGTTTGGCAAACATTCATACGTATGTCTAGTTATGTATAACTTTATGTTTTCAACGCATTTGGTTTCTAACTCATATCCGTATAATTACGCAGGAATTGTCTGAATCTAGTATTGACAATTTTCCCAAGAATTTATATATTTTAGGGTAGCAATTTCTTATTTTTATTTTTCAACGTAATTCAACGTGCACCTCTTATATAAATTAGTATAGTAGTAACCTGTAATAAAAGTTTTAAAAAAGGTGGTTTGGGGTTTGTTTCGAAAAGAGAAAAAAGGTTGATTTTTGTTTGTGATTTTAAATTTGGTTTGACGCTAAAAATTAATTGAAGCATTTGACTTTACTGAACCACGATTAATATTTTTTCTTGAAATTTAACTTAATCAGACGCAGGTACAAAGTTAACTAAGCGAATATAAAACCAAAATAACTACACTTGTGTGCATAGAAATCGGCCCACTGTTAACTTTTGACTTTAACTATATTTTTTTTAGACACTATTCATCAGATCAAAAAAGACTATATGTTGTTTGAAAAGACAATTTAATATGCTTCGATATTAGTCTAAATTAATTAAATTTGTTTCGGCTTCTTAGGTTTATAATTGTAAAATTAATGCATGAAACAAATTAACTTTTTTTTTATTACTAAAAGAAGTATGGTTTATTGACAATTATCTAAATTAACTCTTGATTTTTAATAATAAGGATGTCTCCCTCTTGCCCTAATAACATCTCAATATCTGGGTGCCGAGCTTTGCTCGGATGAGTTCAAAAAAATAGTACTTGTATGCTGTGAGATATTATTTTCTCAAAATATTACTCCGAAACGAATTTATTTCTGAAACATAATTTAAATAATTGTTTCTGTTAAATATTTTAAATACCTATGTGTATTTTTAAGCGTAAAAACTAAGTATCAACTTGAATCAAGCATTTTTTCCTGTAAATATTACTTAGGTCGCCATTTTCAAATCTACCGCCGTTATTGTTTTGTTGACTGAAGAGCTCGCAAAAACCGATTTTCATAGATTGAATATCTTGTAAAAATGTTCGAATCAGATGAAATTCTGCTTGCCCGTTGCCGTTTCAATAATCCATTTTTAAACATTGATACCAAATATCAACTTTATCGAAGTACTTTTTCTCTGTGATGTCATCTTAGCAACTTTCAGTAAATTTCAAATATTTTTTTTGCATAGAAGGTACCTACTGAAAAACTCACAAAAATCGATTTTCGAAGAAATAGAATTCATATTATATCTTTTAATAACTTTTGTATTGTATTGTGTTTTAAAGACCACCAACAGCTAAGGTTATTTGGGCCTAGCACCAATTCATATTTTCAATTCATTATTATTATTTTTTTTTTTTAATAATAAATTGAAAATCCAATTGACACTTTTACCAGCTCTCGGGCTAGAACCCGAGAACTGGGGACTTGTAATAGAGGAACCATAGCAACGCCATGTAAACAATCTTTTAATAACAAACGACAGACTATAAACCTGCAGCGCAAAACTTTTTTGCATGCATCTTCACCATAGTTTTTAAAAATCGATGTGTTTTGATATACTGCATGCCTGCGTCGCTAGAAGTGCGGCCCTTCGGGCCGCCGTGCAAATTTTTAAACAAAACTTTTTTGTATGTATCTTAACAATAGTTTTCAAAAATCGATGTGTTTTTACACAGACTCGCGGTGCCAGAAGTGCGGCCCTTCGGGCCGCCTATTTGTCATTATTTACATATTGTGCAAGACACTTCTTATATTAGTGTTCATTTACAGTTTTAACCCTTGTGATATATTATACAAAATCTATGTAGAAATAGGCTTCGAATCGATCTGACAATTGACCGAGTTATAAATAAAAAAACTCTTTTTTTTAATTGCTCCCCCTGGGACCAAGATTCCTACCTAGATCGATTTCTCGCCCCGAAAAATCCCCATTCTGTAAATTTCATCAAAATCGTTATTTTTTTTTGAGAAAAAAAAGTCTAGGTAAGATTATACGTCATACTATATTTAACGTACATAATATACATATTTTATATAGGTAATATAAAAATAACATACTTAGGTATCTATTTATTTAAATATTAGTTAAAACTACTTACATAATTACGTTTAGTTTTTATTTCTGTTATTCTTTACTATACAAATAGTTCACGGATTATTTTAAAATAAGTTAAAAATTCTGTCAGATTATTTTGACATATAAATAATGAAAGTAGTTTGTTTTCTCCAAAGCCTACTCACGATATTACAATGTTTTGACAGGTCAAAAAACCGTTTTTAAAAATGATAAAATCGATAGGAAAACGAATTTTTCCAGGGATGAGACCTAGCTAAATCGATTTTTTGCCCCCCGAAACCCCTTTTCGGTAAATTTGATCAAAATCGTTAGAGCCGTTTTCGAGAAAATATTTATATAGATACATAGAAACATATATATATACAAGATTTACTCGTTTAATAATATAGGGGGATAGGGGGATACGATTAGGCATAGATCTAATCAAGTTCAATATTGTTTCTTGTGGGATGTTAAGCTTATCTTCTTTTACTGCAACAATAAGCTGTGGGATCGAGATTGGGGCACGAATTTTTCGTTTCAGCTCATCCCATAGGTAAATGTTCGATTGGGTTAAGGTCGGGATTGCATTCTGGCAATTCCATAACCCGAAAACCGACTTCTGTAATGTAATCTTGTACGAATCTTGCGGTGTGTGGCCTCGCATTGTCATGCATTAAATTAAATTTACTTCAATATAGTCGATGTAAGGTACCACATTAACTGCTAAAATCTCCTCGATGTACCTAGCACCCGTTAAAGTTCCTTTCCCGTGACCACGGTCGTCTCAACGGATGAAAACAGAGTCGGTTCGTGCTCCCATAGAAATTGCACCCCAGATCATGCAGGAAACATCTCCACAAGTAATCCGCTCTTCAATGCGGCATTCTGCAAATTGCTCTCTTGGTCTCTGGTCTTCGGTCGCTACCATAGAGGCATATCCTGGTTTCATCGAGAACAGAACAGACTCCCACTGTTCCAATGTCCAATTAGGTATTTAAGTTTAAAAAAAATTATTAATTTTTTAATTTTTTCTAATAATTTAACATAAATAATATTGAAAATCGAAAAGAAAAAATTTTTTAAAGCTATAGATAAATTACTAAAAATTAATTAAATGTATAAAAATTTAAAAAATATCACGTGACTTCAAAACGCGCCAGGAATGTTTGTGACGTCGTTATGTTAAAATGTGTCTTCATTTCTTGGTATTTGTGTATATGTATTACACATACTATCAAAAATAATAAATTTTAAACTTGGTAATCATGGATACAAAGGCCATAGATAACATAATGACGTCACACGCGTTCGGATTCTTTCGGCGCGTTATCGGAACTGAGTTTAAAATTAATTTTTATTTAAATATAATTTTTTAATTAGTAAGCAAAAAAATTAAATAAAAACAGTTTTGCTATAAAACTTGTATGTGGTCCTTCCATTTAAGTAAAAAAAAAAATTTATTTAAAAACCCAATTCAGATGATTTTGTGCAAAACGTAGGCGTGCTTGACGATAAGCTGGGGTAAGTTTCGGACAAATCGCAGGTGTATTAGAGGTCAGGTTACTTTCCTGCAATCTTCGTCTGACTGTTCACTGACTAATAGCCACCCCTCGTCGACTACATTGGAGACGAATTTAATTTTTTGACTGATAATGTAAGGCCGCACACCGCAAGATTCGTGCAAGATTACATTACAGAAGTCGGTTTTCGGGTTATGGAGTGGTCAGCATGCAATCCCGACCTAAACCCAATTGTACATATTTTATGGGATGAGTTGAAACGAAAAATTCGTGCCCCAACCTCGATCCCACAGCTTATTGTTGCAGTAAAAGAAGATAGGCTTAACATTCCACAAGAAACAATATTAAACTTGATTAGAGCTATGTCTAATCGTATGAGAGATGTTATTAGGGCAAGAGGGAGTCATCCTAATTATTAAAAATCAAGAGTTAATTTAGATAATTGTCAATCAACCATACTTCTTTTGGTAATAAAAAAAGTTAATTTGTTTCATGCATTAATTTCACAATTTTAAGCCTAAGAAGCTGAAATAAATTTAATAAACTTAGACTAATATCGAAGCTGTATTGTGTATAGTGAGACTTCGTTTTTTGCTTCTTGTTCAATACTTAGTAGAATGAAAATAGTAAAACACTAAATTTGCTTCCAGAACAAGATATAAAACTCTTTATTTAATCAAAAGAGATGGACTACATGTTTCGAGAGCTTAAGCTCTCATCATCAGGTCAATTTAAAAACAAAATTTTACAATAATTGAAAATTGCGTACAAATAAGTTCTTTGTTACTTTAAGCATCTTGTGGTAGTAAATTTGAAATCAAAAAATTGTGACATTTTGCGTTTTATTTTTTACTTCAAAATGTCACAATTTTTTGATTTCAAATTTACTATGCTTAAAGTAACAAAGAACTTATTTGTACGCAATTTTCAATTATTGTAAAATTTTGTTTTTAAATTGACCTGATGATGAGAGCTTAAGCTCTCGAAACATGTCGTCCATCTCTTTTGATTAAATAAAGAGTTTTATATCTTGTTCTGGAAGCAAATTTAGTGTTTTACTATTTTCATTCTACTAATATCGAAGCATATTAAATTGTCTTTCAAATAGCATATAGTCTTTTTTGATCTGATGAATAGTTCCTTAAAAAAATATAGTTAAAGTCAAAAGTTAACAGTGGGCCGATTTCTATGCACGCAAGTGTATAATGAAAAAATGGAAAATAATAATAATTTACTATAATAAAAGAAAAAACCGGTTGATTTGTGAGTCATAATTGTCAATCTTTATTATGGCAACTTTTCAGCAACTATTTTGTTGCCTTCTTCAAGCCTAAAATTGCATTATTAGAATTATGTAATTTTAGGCCTGAAGAAGGCAAACATTGCCATAATAATGATTGACAATTCTGACTCACAAATCAACCGGTTTTTTAATTTTATTATATTACATACGTGAGTGATCAATATAGTTTACTATACATTAAACTATTCAAAAATGTATCCGAACAAAGGCAATAACATTTTATGAATTATTATTAAATTACTTATTCTAAGCATACTTATATTAACGTGCTATTAAAATATTTTTTTTTACAATAATATGTAAACATTTTTAAACAAAACGTAGTTTAAGGTAGTTGCTTTGAAAAAAAGTCAAGAAAACCATGAAATAAAAATTATATATATTTTTTTTAATAAACTGGTATTTCTTTATGCTAGTTAAATTAGATAATAATTTACATCATTGAATGCGAGATATTTTTTGTTGGAAATTGAATTTTTAACATTTTTAATATAGGTAAGATGCTAAAAAAATATCACATTAATAATTTTTCAATAAGAAAAAAAACAATCATAATAATCTATCTGTTTTTTTAATAAAAAAAAAAAAACGATGACACATTACGCGCTGATAATGTTAGTAAAAAAACTATAATTATTGACCACGTAGTTTCAAAATGCAATAACAAATGACATTTGGCGACGTTCCATTCAAACGACTTTACATCCGTACCTAAAGATGTTTCACATCAAAAATTTAAATTTTTGCATTTACTGATACTACTTTACAAAATGTATAACTTTTCTTTTTCGTGATACACGATTTAACTATTATATTTTATCTAATTTTGAGCAGTTATTAACAATTTATAATTTTCGAAATGTCATTTTCTTAAAAACTATGGTTACCATGCTGGACTAAGGGCCACTTTGTAATTTTGAGCTGTTTCAATTTATACATATATAAATATACACATAAAAATTGACATTTTGCACCGGAAGTGGCCTATCCCGGCCGTCTCACCAGGATTTGACTAGGCAACCCTAGCGCTTTTTCTTTGTCATAATAAATACTACCTTCCCTGAAAATTTCATCCTGTCACAAATGAGCTTCATATATTAACGCCCGCCTCTTGGTCTATTCCGAGTTACTTTTAATAGTCAACCGTTACTATGGAAAATTGTTTAAAAAATTCACTGCACTGTTTTTTCTATGTAATCCACTATACATAATATTTAATTAGATCTTATGGGCCATAAGAATTTTATTGGATGAGCAGCCAATTCCTTTCATATAGGGAGAATGTTAGATTGGTAATCATGTCACGGTTGAGTATTGTAAGCTCATTCCGCCGCGATAGTGGAAAGGTTCAGGTTAGATTCCTAACTGTGACTATGGTTAGTAAAATGATTTTTCCGGTATCGCAGGAATCAATTATATAATTGGCTGCTCATCCAATAAAATTCTTAATTGTTTAATCAGCAGTTAAAAAAAATTCTAATAATATGAGATCTAATGTAAATTATTTATGATTTATATTAGGTGCGTTTGGTATCAAGGTGTAGTGTAAAAAGTGTAAACACTTTTGGCACTATTACGTTTGTTATACAAAAGTGTAAAATAACTAACTTGTTTGTTATTTCAGTGTAGGACTAAAAGTGTAACAACTATTAGTCCCGGCTCTTGAGCAGGTGCACGTAGTGTAGTGTAGTGTAGGTCACGTGATATATGTCTGAATTGACAATCGCTTGACAGATTTGATACTTTTTTCATTCTCTGTTTCTTACATTTTTTGTCTCTTAAAAATGAATGAGCTTCAAAATGTAATGGTACAAGATAAATATGATAGTGAGTTTAACATTTTTACGACCAAAGAAACAGTTAAAACTAGAAATAATGAACTCAGTCAATCTGTCATTGATTTATTTTGTAATGCGCATGTACAATCTACTCAGTATGTACACTAGCCCGTTTGTTACAAATGTACATTTAGTTTACACTTTTGGTGAACTTGTTACACTTTTTAGTGAAAAATTATCTACACCACACTACACCTTGATACCAAACGCACCTATTGTTCACAGAATTTCACAAAACACACTTTTCACGTTGCTATTTTTGAATTTAACAGAATCATTGAATGATTAAATTGTAACTTTAGCACCGCCGATTTACACTATCACTCACCAGACGGCAAGACCATGCATCTGCTCACAGTCCATGTCAGACCAGAGAAATTGTCAAACACTTACCTAACGCAGTGGTCCTATTATCTTCGGCGCTCATCAAATAAATTAGCATCGTTCTAGGAAACATTTCTCCAAGCACTGCGCTGCATTTCAAAAGCAATTGTTCGTACGATGTCAACGAGTCGAACGTTTTCATTATCATTGCTACAAAAGTATTAGGATAAATCAGTGTTTCCCAAAGTAGGTGATACCGCCCCCCCCCTGGGGGCACTCGAACTATCCAGGAGGGGTGGCAGTATCCTTAGAAGCAATGGAGATGGGCACATGAGGAATGTAATATAGATGGCAAAAGGTTTATAGCCATCTAAGTTATCATTACCCAAGTAACATTTTAGGTTATAAAAAGGTCATAAACAGCTCCTAGAACCTTTTATTGAGACTAGTTGGTTAGTGCCATTTAGCACAAACAACGTTATATTTTAGACTACAGAACCTCCTGTAGTCTAAAAAGGCCCAGCCCTGAGAACCTCCTCACAACCAATAGGCCCTGACTAATTGAGAACCAAATGGCACGTCTGTAGAACTTAACAGCAAACATAATAACCTTTAAGCAAACTGAAGACGCCGTAAAATAACCTTTCTAGAACCTTTAAGTATTCACTTCGACCAAAGTACAACCTGAATACTGCTTGTACGTGGTTATATTTAAGTTATAATTTGGACATCAAAGTGGCTTATTAGCTGATTTTTAGCATTTTAAGAATCTACATTTAGACAATGTCGCCGCGGTAAAGAGTAAAATCCAAACCAAATAGCCATATTCAGGGATAATTTAGTTTTTATAATATAGCAATTTTACAAAGATGGACTATTGTAACTGAAATAAGAATAAAACATAATGGCGACGTTTTATGGAATATAATTACATATTTCTGAGATTGGTCGTTAACAACGGGGTAGTTTTTGTTGCGCATACCAGTTCTTTGTTGAAGTTGGGTATGATTTAGCTGAAAAACACAGGCGCCCTCGCTATTTTACTCAAAGATCATAATTTATTTAAAAAAAACATTAAAGAAATATGGTTATTATAATAATATGCTACAATGTTGTCATTATAAGCTTGAAATGAGTTTTATATTCAAGTACCTTTACATATATTTGATCTAAATTAAATATCTGTGTATTTCCATCAATTGAAATGATCTATAATTATGTTATGTTACGAAATTTCATTGTTCATAATGGCGGCCTGAGATATAATTCTTACAAGCTGCTAAAAATGCTAAAATATGAATAAACAGTTATCGCGAAGTACATAAAGAATTTAAAAATGCCAACGGGTTTTAAAAAAAGCTAAAGCAGGGCCAATTAGCATTTCTCGGGGTTTACTGGCTGTTTGAACATTCATTTAGCCATCAAAGCTCTGACGAATTCTAATAGATGACTTGTTGACATGTATTTAGGATCTATAGGCATTTCTCGTGGCTAAATACACTAGAATAGGTTGCGTATAGTGCTAAATGGTTATATAATTGTTTCAAGATCAAGTGGTCCTGAAAAGGTAACATGCAAGATTAAAGGAACTTATTTTAGCACTTTTTTTTGCCAAAAAATGGCTAAAATATAACCTCTCCATAACCAAAAGGCCTTAAAACCTTATAGTCAGGATATGAAGCAAGCACAACGTTGTTGTGACTTCTTGCCTAAGTCCAATTAGACTTTGTATTAACTAACAGGTTCTAATACCTGTTTGCAATTGATTTTGCCTGAATATGACCATTAAGCAAGGCGGTAACCAATACAAAACCTTTATCTGACTAAAAGGCCATTGTCAGAACCTACACCTTCAGAAAATGTTACTTGGGTAGTTTTCATAGAAAAACGTGCGAGAAATCACGGTTTTGCCCTTCTAATAGCATGCAGCCACTTCTTCTCAGTTCCGGATCCTTTGAGTAAACACAGCACATTGACATTGTCAACGATTTATTATTTGAAATAAACTTATTCTGTATACACACTATTATGAACTGGCCATGGGCTTGAGAATAGCCGAGAGTGTAGCGGCGCTGTTGTTTACATGGCGTTGCTATGGTTCCTCTATTACAAGTCCCCAGTTCCCGAGTTCTAGCCCGAGAGCTGGTAAAAGTGTCAATTGGATTTTCAATTTATTATTAAAAAAAAAAAAAATAATGAATTGAAAATATGAATTGGTGCTAGGCCCAAATAACCTTAGCTGTTGGTGGTCTTTAAAATACAATACAATACAATGAACTGGCCACAAACCGAGGTGGTTATATAGCTGGCGCCCCTAGAGGTCAAGATTGGCAGTACCCATCTCCATTAGAGACGAAGAATTCGGAAAGTGTCCGAGTGTGCCATGTACGTACCGTCCATGCTAACTTCAGAGTCGACATCTTCTATATTGAAATCCGTCACGATAATACAAACAGGCACTTTGCCTTTTGTTTTACGACTTTTATGCTCCTTAATCAAATTTAATTGACTTTCCTACAAAAGATTATAGAAATGAAATATGGAAAGCTCAACTATTTTCTCCACGATTTAACTGACGTGCGTACTGACTTTGCTGTACGTATGACATAGGTACATCAGTCACATCAATTTTCTGACATTACTCTATAGTCTACCCCATGAATCGATATAGCAACAAAACTGCGTGATTGGTCGTTTGAAACTCAACACAGCGGAGGGCAGTGTAAGGATGTACTAAAACATTTTCAATTTATGCCTTCTGTTTGCATTGTGTACAACCGAACAACCGATTGTAAGTAACAAAACCTCATACTTGATTTTCAAACATTAATCAATCAGATACTTTGTGCATCCTTAGCCAGACATCAACTGCACGTAACAGAGCATGTACTGTTCACGTGATAACTATATCTGTTGTTGGGAAAGACTATTGTGCCATATAAAACTTTTAGAGGGGGGGTATTTATTATTTTTTTATACAAACCCTGAATGTATGTTTGTACATTTTCCAGCAGTCGTCTGCAAAGTTTTTACTTTCATTTGAACTTATAATGTCAGTCTTTTTCTTGTCATCATTTAGTCTATAATTTGAAAAAAAATGAGTCGTCAAATTCGGCAAGAAATTATGCATGGGTAATTTTTATTATATAAGCCGGAATCCCACGACTGGTGTACTTCACTTGTGGAGACTTGCCATCTCGTAGTAACGGGTGTACTTGTACAAATGTTTGGCAGTTGTTTTTTTCCCACAAATTATAAGACGACAATTAATATTTGTAGGTATACTTGACCTTTTTCCACCATTTACTGTCTAATGAGAGTAATGACTACATTACTTCACCAGTGTCAAAAATAAGTCACTATCTTGACAATGTTCAAATTATCCAAGCACCAATATTTGCCAAATACACCAGTCCTGGGAACAGTTTCATAATTATAGAGATGATTTGTTCCGGGTTCCATGTTTTAAGGCCTAACTAAATAAAACATGGTACCCAGCTCTACGTAATTCCCGTCCAATGACACCACGGAGATCCACACTTGGTTACAACCAACCAACCAACAAACAACTCTAGCGAGAACCGACCGGCAGCCAGCTCATAGTCCAGTCACGAGAGGAAGTCCACCTTGCGTTTTGTGCAGCAAATGATTTTATTTTTTTGTGTCCTCAAGCATGTTTAGGAGATGTCAAATCCAAGTTTGCGACTTCTAAAACAGGGCGGGGAAGTTTTGGTGGACTAAAAACCACGATTTTTTTGCACTTTTTTCGGTTTCTTGCTTATAACATGGAAACGGCCTGTCCTATCGAAAAAACGATCCTATTCAAAATTAAATGGCATAAAATTTACTTCAAAACGCACTAGTCAAATATGTTTTTTTTCCGTTTTTTACTGACTACAGAACTTAGAAAAACAAAATAAAAAATAAACTCTTTTTTTGTTTGAAGGCGCTAATCTCAGAAACTACCAGTCTGTAAAAGAAGCAAAGTAGTAATCAATGAGACCCTATACGAGTTTTTTAAAAATTCAATCCCAAAGGGTGAAAACGGGAGTGTAGGATTTATTTATAAATGCACTAGTCAAATATGTTTCTGTTCCCATTTTTACGGACTGTACAGAAGTTAGAAAATCGCCAAAATTTACCAAAATGAAAAAAAAGCATTTTTTCAAGCTTTTAACTTTTGAAAAACTCGAATAGCCTATAACATTTTTTTGTTAGATATCCCGTTTATTAAGGAAGGTTATGGGCTATTCGATTTTTTTTTAATTCAATCCCAAAGGGGGTAAAACGTAGGTGTAGGATTTTTTGTTATTACAATAAATCCTACACTCCCGTTTTCACCCTTTGGGATTGAATTTTTAAAAAACTCGTATAGGGTCTCATTGATTACTACTTTGCTTCTTTTACAGACTGGTAATTTCTGAGATTAGCGCCTTCAAACAAAAAAAGAGTTTATTTTTTTTTTGTTTTTCTAAGTTCTGTAGAGTCAGTAAAAATCGGAACAAAAACATATTTGACTAGTGCATTTTGAAGTAAATTTTGTGCCCTTTAATTTTAAATAGGGCCATTTTTTCGATAGGACCAGCCGTTTTTATGTTATAAGCAAAAAACCGAAAAAAGTGCAAAAAAATCGTGGTTTTTAGCCCACCAAAACTCTCCCGCCCTGTTTTAGAGGTCGCAAACTTGGATTTGACATCTCCTAAATATGCTTGAGGACACAAAAAATTAAAATCATTTGCTGCACAAAACGCAAGGTGGACCCCCGTTTTAATCTCTCGTGACTGGACTATCAAGCAAGATTCGAACGGCAGCCGGCTCTAGCGAGTAGCGACAGCCAATCACAAGTCAGCCCAACAAGTACCATTCCTATAAATATCACAGCACTGACGTACGTTAAGTTAGAGTGCCCATGACAGATTTTTGAATTTTTTTTATGCTAATCGTTAGTGCTGCCAAACCCCAAAAATTTTTCGTTAGTGCTCAAAAAATGTCAAAGTTGTGGACATTTGTGGACACGTGTTCAAGTTAGATTGCCCACTGGCTCCGACATTTATTTTGGACTTTTTTTATGTCAATCGTTAGTGCTTCGTTAGTGCTGTGAAACCCCAAAATTTCGTCGTTAGTGCTCGAAAAATGTAAAAGTTATGGACATTTTTATATGGACAATTTAACTTGGCGTAAAGTTAGATTGTCCACGATGGATTTTCAAAAAAATGTTTATGCCAATCGTTAGTGTTTCGTTAGTGCTGCTAAACCCCAAAATTTTTTCGTTATAGTGCTCAAAAATGTCAAAGTTGTGGACATTTTTATGTGGGTAATCTAACTTCCGACGTTCTTTCCTTGCTTGGACAGTACAACCAATACAACTCAATTTAAAAAAAAAACTTTTTTTGTTCAAGAAAATCAATTGCTCCCTTCGTGTTGCACTTGGAAGGGTCTGAGATTACACATCAATCTGATGGCTCCAGTTTATACGCAACTACGAATATTAAATGCGAATTTTCTTTTTTATTACCTCATCATCATTGCAAGGGGTGGTGAAACTAAACCCATTGAATCAATCTCAGCCTGACTCAAATGTTTTATTATAAGACCACCAGCCTGAATAAGGCTGACAAGAAAACTTTCGATCCATCCAGGGTTGCCATTGCTTCGACTCTGAATGACTCTGATAAAAAAAGAGTAATAATGTAATTTGATCAATGCCAAAAAACATATCTCAAGCCAGGAATACATCGACAAACATTTGCTATTCGTTTGCATTGCAATCATTGCTACTCGTACGCAGACATTCTCGGAAACGTTTCTGGGTAGCAATACACATTTGAATGAATGACTTGCTAGCATTCCTAGTAAAACAACCCTTCTCGACAAATGGTAGAGAACTACTGCAAATGATTGTCAACACGTCCACATAGCAACCTTTCTAAACATTCGTGGTTCACATTTTCTTTTGATATTTGTATTTTCACCGAAAGCTAATTTAAAAACTTTCTTTCGCACTGCTAGTCATTCGAGCCACATTTAATTTGTGCAAACAATCGTCTACACTTCGCGAACTCATATAAATAAACCTTTGACAACGCGGTTTGTCAGATGTATTTTCGGCTTAACAATAAACCGATAAACTATTTCTTACATAAAAAAATTAATAAGCTATAATCTATGCGATAATAATGCGGTCTATCGGCAAATGAATCTCATGGTTTGGTTTCAATTAAGAATTAATAAAAAAAAGAGGCCCCGGTTAATTCTGCGTTGTTTTCCCCAGCAATTCCGTAACTTAAGTCTATTATTGTCTCTGACTATTGACTCTGCTTTGTGTAGCATTGTGACAAGGAGGCGTGGTCTAATCGTTAAACCATGTTTTGCTACACCTATTCTTTCATTTCCTGCCACCAGATGTCATAGCGTCAAATCCCGATTAGCTGATTTAAGCTGGAGACGAGACCTAATCGAGAAAACATATTTTGCTATACTTTTATTTTCTTCATCAGATGTCAAAGCGTCAATTAATGCCAAATCCCTATATGAATCGCCTAGATGTAATGTGAAGAACCGTCATTCACATTCACCTGAGTACCTTCCTATCATACGAGCTTTGTGAAACAAATAAATTCACCATACATTTAAAGCTAAATAAAACGGTGAGGTACCCGATTTATCTATATTCAAAGTAATCAAATTTTAATAAAAGAAAAAAAATAACCGCTCTAGTTCAGGAGGAATGGCGAATACACCGAGTATTTGACAAGCCAAGCCGACGTGATACCATTTAGCGATCGAATGAAGTTCCATTTTGTAAATGTGGTTCTCGTTCAACCAACTTTTAACCTTGGCCGGTAATGTTCTTCTTCCCCCCAACGTAATTGCGAAAAAAATCACATTTAAATTTACTATCTCTCTCACAAAGGCCCACGATTCGTCATCGATGAATTCCGCATTATCCACAGCAACCAACCATAATGTCGGAAAGCACTTCAAAAAATCGAAAAATATACAGAATGTTTCTCGAGGAAAGACAAATACAGGGTGAATCACAGGATTGAGAAATGAGAACATAGAAAATTGATGAGTTCAACAGGGAAGACATAAACAAAATGAGTAGCGCGACAAAGATTGAATACAATCGCGACTAACTAAATTAAATTAATTATCATGATTTTTAACACTGATTTCTATACTTACTAACTGGATAACTGATGCATATCTATATATATAATACTGTGTGCAGGCTTGTTACTGGACATTATTTGTCTGTTAGCCTGTCAGATTTACAAATTAAAATAAAAAATAAAAAAAATATATGGAAAAAAACTAGCGCCACACAATATCAGGCTGAAATTTGGACAATAGCGAATTACAGGATCAGCTATCCAGTGGTTTTTAAGCATGAAATAAAGGCAAGGCAATCATTGATCCTTAATTATTTTCACTACAGTGTGTTCCTTATGTTCTCAATTCTGTGATATACAGTGTATAGATAGAGGATAATGGCTCTATATACAACCGCGAAAACTAAATTGAAATAATTTGATCAGTGGTTTTCAAGTTTATAGTGAACATACAGACATAGGTATACACTATACAATAAAGATGTTGGCCTTTGCACAAATAGCACAGGCTAAATATTTATAGTTTCCGGGCTTGTAAGCCGTGGTCCGCGATGTTATTTCTACCTGACGTTTCGTCTACAACTGCGGTAGACATTTTCGGGGCAATGTGACAGTGATCAAAGTGTCCTCCTTGGCCTATCAACGACTGGTGTACTCTCTTCTTTTATTCTAAGTGCCAGTGTGTTCTCTGTTCGGTCGTAGTCCATCCTTCTGTGATTGGTCAATTGTGTTGTCTGTAGTAGTATGCGTGAATTCTCTGCTCGGTCGTATACCGTCCTAAATGTCCGGTAGAAATGCTATCGGACCACGGCCTGCAACTCCGGAAAACATGAAAATCTGGAACAACGCCGGCCGTGAAAGCTAACACACTTGGATAGCCCAGGCTAAAGTTTGAGAATAGCCTAGATCGCTAAAAAACTTTAAAACTGCTTACAGAGTAGCAAAGTTGTTTAATGATTTTTATTTGAACTGTGATCTTCTGTTTTTCTTTTAATTCCAAATACGTGTCTGTCATCGGGAAATTCACTTTAAATATTGGGTTCAAACTGCACAATAGCTGCGGTACATTCAGTCGACTTAATCGTGCCAATAGTTTATCTTTCACGTCTTTTTTATCGTGTAACGCCTTCAAACCAAGCGGCAATGAAAATAATAATCGTATTGTTTGATACGGTACCTATATAAATTAGGTTACAATTATTATTTTTTTGCCATACCCACTACAAAATAAGTGCTTTACATATATGTATGCAATATGCATGTAGACTTTTGAAAGTCGCGGTAAAACTTGCCAAGTATACAATAATTATTTATAGTCCTTTGACATTTATTTGCGGGAAAGAGCCAGTGGGCAGTGGCAAACATTGATACAAGTACACTTATTCTCATGATAAATATTTATCAAATACACCAGTCGTTATCTGGCTTAAGTCCGTCTCTGGTTTCTAAATATTTTTTACTAAAATGTCCGAAGTCCAATCATCAGATATGGTGAATGACTGTACCTTGTAATCCCTAACACATAATGAAAATCGTACAACTGGTATGTTATGCGGCAAAAGATATACAATTTCATCAAGCAAACGAGTTTTGCCTTGTCTCGCATCACCTTTTATGACAAGAATACTGTACAATATTGATGACGGTTTACTAGATTTTCTCAAGATACTCGAAGTTTTTCGTTCCAATGTTTGAATAAGTTCTAGATATTTTTCCATTTCTTGATCGTGCCCCAGTAACGGATATGGATTGATTGACGTCGTTATAGTTTGAGTCCTGTAACAATAAAATAAATAAAATGCGACCAAGTGCGTGTCGGACCACGCACAGTGAAGGGTTCCGTAGTTGGCCGAAAATATCCCATATCTCAAAAACTACATAACATGTCATATTCAAACCAATTTATAAGTTCTACTTCCTTAATTTTTTTCACAATTTTCCACCCTATTGGTAGTTGAAAAGTTAGAGGAGGGGACACACTTTTTACGACTTCAGAAGCGCATATCTCACCAACTATTAGACCGAGAGCTAGTGACAATTTTTTGGTGTTATTTATTCAAGGCCTTATTTTTGTGAAGATGTGGAGGGAGGCATATTAAAGTGCCCTGAGTAAGGGATTTCACTAGATAGCGGTATGGGAGGGATGCACATCGCCCTCAACATGTAACAAATGGTCACAATTATTATTAGTTCAAGGCTGAAATTGTTTGTATAGCTTGTTGGTGAACCCAATAATGCCATTATAATATTTTTAGATCGATTGGTCAGTATTAAAAGGGTGGCAGATCACCCTAAATGTGCGTCATGTACCCGACGAAATTTTTATTATTAGTTCAAGGTTCAAATTTTAATAATATGTTGTTACGGCGACTGTTTTAAGCATATATTTCAATTCGCAGAACAAAATGTTGTTATTAACCCCCTTGTAGAACGATATAAACACCTAGGCGAGCAAGTTTCCCTCTAAGAGAAAGGGTTAATACCGACATTTTGTTCTGCATATTGATATATATCCTTAAAACAATCGCCGTAACAACATATTAAAATTTGAACCTTGAACTAATAATAAAAATTTAATACGTTTAGGGTGACTGCCACCCGTTTAATACTGACCAATTGATCTGCAAATATGATAATGGCATTATTGGGTCACTGACAAGCTGTACAAACAATTTCAGCCTTGAAGCAATAATAATTGTGACCATTTTTTTTGTTACATGTTGGGGGCGGTCTGCATCCCTCCCATACCGATATCTAGCAAAATCCCTTACTCAGGGCACTTTAATAATGCCTCCCTCAACATCCTCACGAAAATAAGGCCTTGAATAAATAACACCAAAAAATTGTCACTAACTTTCGGTCTATATTGACTTAAATGAAAGAGTCATTTTCGAAGACCTATCTAACGATACCCCTAATGTGCACTGGAATTTTTTTTCGTCCCTCCTTTACATGTATGGAGTGCCACTCCTAATTTTTTTCATAATTTTACTACACCATTGTATAGCGGTTCATAGAAGACACCTCCCTTCCAAATTTTATCTATATAGTGCCAATAGTCTCCGAGTAAAATGGCTGTGACATACGGACGGACAGGACAAAATTATAAGGGTTCCATTTTTGCCATTTGGCTACGGAACCTTAAAAATATAACAAACGAAATTTAGATGGATACAGTGGTGACGAAATTGTTTAAAGATTACAACATTGACTCAATAATACAATTTTATAATTAAAAAATAGCATTACATTATTACATGAAGAATTTGTTTATTTTTTACCTGCCACTTAAAGCGCAAGTGAGAAAGGCTGCCAGACTTACAGATTCTTAAAAGGGGAACACTTATACATGGATTGTTGAGATTATTTTGCTTTACGTAGACACTTAAAAAAATCCGTCGCGTCATTAAAAAGAGTTTCAATTCAAAAATGTAGATGGAAAACGTACGTTTTTTCTTCTTTGAACTCATAAATAGGTCCAACGTTTTTCAGTCCTTTGAGCACTTTATGTTCTTGCAAAATAAAATTTCTCGCTTCCAGTTTACTATGCAGAAAAGTGTCTCTGTCGCAGGTAACTTTACCAGGATAAGCGCACATCAATCGGGCGCCCTTGTTTACCGTAATGCTGATCACAGTGTACTCACGTCGTAGTGTATGACCGACTACTCCGCAATAAGTCATGCCTAAACAAACATTAAACCATAGACGCTAATGTCCTAAGCTGTCGAGCGTCTATAATCTACAGTCCATCTATTAACACATTATGTATAGGGATTACACGAGCCCAGAAAGACGCCAGTACAACTACTTTCTAGCACTGACTTGCTACTGGGTTCATGTAAGCACTGGTTTCATTCCAGTCCAGCGCTGACTTCTCAAGTTCTCGCTCGCAAGTCAGTCCAGCAGACTAGCCTGGCGGTCTATATTTCGGACCCAGTGCCTTCCCCTACCACTCTGAAGTCAGTACAATACGACTGGCATTGTTTAAACTTTAAACATTTTGGACAGTTTTTCCGTTATCAATTCTTCTTTGACCATATCCAGAAATTCTTCAAACATCAAATTAATATAAAAGCAACTGACTGGCGAGGTCCTGACTGCGGCTCACGTTTACACGAACCCAGTGACTGGGTCCAAAAATTCATTTACTGGGTTCGTGTAAACGCGAGGGAGTCAGGACCTCGCCGGTCAGTTGCTTTTTAGGTGATGTTTAAAGAACTCCTGAACATGATCGAAGAAGAATTGATAAAGAAAAAACGCTTTAATAAACTCTATAATAATCCGGCAGCGATTGCCCAAAGCGCTTAAACAATGCCAGTCACATTGTACTGACTTTGGCAGCGTGGTGAGGATAGGCACTAGGTTCGAAAAATAGACCGCCAGGCTAGTCCACTGGATTGACTTGCGAGCGAGAACTTGAGAAGTCAGCGCTGAACTGGAATGAAACCAGTGTTTACATGGACCCAGTAGCAAGCCAGCGCTGGACTGAGTTTCTGTAATGGCATCTTACATTCTTACTAGGCTTGTGTATTTTATTTATTGCAGATTATAGGCGCGTCGACATCTCAGGTTATTAGCGTCTTTCATCTATACTAAATAACAACTTTCTTAAAACTAAATGACATCACAAAACATCCATGAGCGCAGATGGGATTCAAACCCACGACCGTCTGATCTAGAGGCCGACGCGCTAACCACTAGACGACACGGTTCCTACTAGGCTGGCGTAAGCCGTTTGGTTTATACTGTCCGCGTATCAAGTTCCGCGGGTAAGAAGACGAGTTAAGCAAAGTAAGTAGAACGTACTTTGCTGTTGCTTCCGATACATTAGCGGGAAAGAGGGTATATAGCGACTATATTATAGTCTAGGCATTTTAAACGCAATTTAGATAGATATTGTAAGTTATAGACGCTCGATAACCCGATAATCTAGTTCATAAGCGCCTAAACGCAATTTAACCGAAAATCAGAAATAAATAATTAAATTGGTGAAAATATTGCGTGTGGAACAACATACTAAAAGTCCTATGACCATTGTCCGCTTCATTCACTTTTACGCGAAAAACATCTTTCAGCGAATACCGATAGCTGTGTTTTCGTGTCTAGTTTTCAAACGGTTAATCGGACGATAAAAGTGAGCATAGAAAAAATATTTATCACTAAATTTAAATCAAAAATACACTATTCATAAATCAGTTTATTTTAAAGGTAGGCTTACAATAGAGGCTCAAAGTCGACGGCAGTTTTAAGAGCGCATATAGTAATAAATGCACCTGTCTCGTTCTTTTATTACGAATATCTCATAAACGACTGGTTTGACGAACAAACATTCAGGTAGAAAATTTTAGTTTTCTCTACACGATACATTAATTTTATATTTTTCGTTAATGTTTTTTAGGGTAAACCTAATCCGCCCATACATACGGCGCAAGCGACTGCCAGGCAGTTTTGCCAACATTTAGCAGCAATATTATAGCATCAACAATGAGAATTTATGAAAATTTCACTGAAAATATGGTATTTGCTAAAAATATTGATGCTTTATTACAATAAAACTTCTCCCCCAGGGAGAACATTGCAATTTAGTTGTTCTCGCAATTGTATTCCAATGTTCTTTGGGAATTGGCGTTCCCAGGAGCCCGAGTTGGCAGAATCTAATACACAAATGAATTATCAATTATTGTGTTAAAGACGCTAATGACCTGAGTTGTCGACGCGTCTATAATCTACAATAATACTGCAATAAAACATAAATAAATAATGATTAAGATTTGAGAGTTTGTATTTCAAAATAAAAAAATCGTATTTGACAATGATTTAATTGAATACCTGTCGTAACTCCAACCGAAACTTCCGTGACGTATTTAATGGACGAAACGGCTTCTTTTATTTCGCTGGCGCATCGCAAGCCTCGTTGGCTTTCGAGTTCGCATTTAAAGCCGCGAAGACCGAATATTATCAGAAACATCAAATCTTTATCGAACATCGATAATTTATTTACAGTTCCACGCATATCATTTACTATTCTAAAAACAAAATGTCAACATTAGTGTTTAAGAAAGGCATTATGATAAAAAAATTTTTGCTGTACTATATGTAGGGGAAGGTGGGGCCTAATAGCATAAGTTTATAAATTTTTATTTCCGAAAATAATTGATATTTTAAACTTGAAAAAATAAGAAACGTGTAGATGGGTAGTTAGGTATATATTTATTGTGAAAAAATGAAATATTCTTATAACAACA
Source organism: Mongoloraphidia duomilia (assembly GCA_039654895.1). NCBI lineage: Eukaryota > Metazoa > Arthropoda > Insecta > Raphidioptera > Raphidiidae > Mongoloraphidia > Mongoloraphidia duomilia. Next base: position 33,493,557 of record CM077516.1, on the reverse strand, counting down.
CAAGCAAAAGTAATGAAAAGTGAAAACAAATATAAAAAAAGATATTTCGGCGGTTTTGCCTTCCCCTATTGAGGTAAAACCGCACACACTAATGGGCAAAATCCCCACGACATCATAATATATGAATAATCTGGATCGTAGTTCCGGCTAGTGGTCTGGTAGGGTACAATCGTACACAACCAATTAGAGGTAGTGAATGGGATCCTGGTTTTCGGCTCTGAGCAACCAAGCGAAGGCACGGATTCTGTTCGCTATCGAACACGACATCATTCACTACAACGACACTATACGCCCCACAATTCTAGAAGTGAGCAGAAGTAGAAATAAGCGGACAACTAATTGTCCTGGCATCCCAAATAAATCAATTACAGGTGTGGTGACCGTAACTTCACTGCAGTGGCGTATTGCCGGACGCAAGGAGGAAATTGAGAAGACGCCACATTATCTGTCATGTTTTGTTGATTCTGTCAAAACACGGAGCCAAAATGAAATTAGCGTTCCTAGCCCATAGTTGTATTGTTAAAGATCAGAGCAGGATTTCATTGAAGTGTTAAAATTATAAAGTCATCCCGCTTAGAATATTACTCATGCTGCCACCTATAGTTCGATTTGATTACGAATTATAATAGCGTAAAATAATACTTACGAAACAACTTTTTGAAAAATAGTATCTACCATATTGACCATTAATTCGTATGTCACATTTTCATAGATGACATTGACAAAAACAATAACTACGTGTCGCATCTCTGTCAAATATTCAAGAGGCTCTCCAAGGTCAATGCCTCGCATAACGGGCAAAATCATAAATGGTCGAAGTTTCTCCTTCATATTACGTTTTGCCGCTGCATTCACGCTAGGACGCACTGAATTAAAATAAATTAAATGTTTCTATGGTTTAGATGTTACCAATTTACTCATCAAGAAGGAGGCTTACAAACTACATCTTCTATATTATATTAGTATAGACAACAATGATTTGTTTTTGCTCTCCAGAGGTATATAATCATTGCCACTTTTTTTCTGAAATCTCAAGGTCCTAAGAGAGAATTATTAGCTTTAATTTGACGCAAGAAAATCTAACTTCGGATCAAAAATACGATCGGAAGTGTGTAATTAAATTTTAGGCAGGAGGGAGTTATCTAGATCTCCTCTAAATCTTCGTACAAGAAGGTGCAACATTGATGTAGCGCGATACTAGAAATTGTGAAAGTGACTTTCAGTTGTTATCCTATTAGGAACATTTGGCTTCTGCATTTTTCTCCGAAATTATTATTAGATATTTAAAAAAAAATTACATGTAAATTCATCTTCATGGATACACGCCTGTACAATGTTCTCGCCGCAGAGATTCATAAGCAAAGGGATATCGCGATCTAGAGTTTCTAAATCTGAGTCAGTATTGTCTTCATCACTCTCATCGAATAGAGGTTTAAATAATCCAGCAGTTTCTTCGGTGGTCTCTAAAATACAAAAAAAACAAAACTTCAAAAATTGAATTTCCAATAACAACAAAAAGCCTGATCAAAATTTATATAAACATTTCAACTTCATCCAAATAATCGTTTAGAAGGCCTATATGATAGATTAGACAGATGGACGGACAACGAAGTCTCATCAAAAGGGTATCGTTTTAACAATTTTGGTACATAACCCTAATAATTACCTATACATTGTTTAACACGATTCAAGACATATTGCGAACTATATTAATATTTAATATACAAAATTTTATAATGCTTATGTGTGCATCAGTACCTATATGAAACACCCATCTGGTATGACGTAACATAATTCTGCAACATGGGAAAAATTCATTTTTCAAACCTATGTCAGGTTTGAAAAATGAATTTTTCCCATGTTGCAGAATTATGTTACGTCATACCAGATGGGTGTTTCACTTTCATATCCTAAAAATTACAAAAATGTCTAACCATTCGTTTTAGTAACGAACGCCCTTTCAACGGATCTCCAGTTTCCAGTGACGCCTAGTATCTTGACGTGTTGCCCATCTTCCAGAACTTCGATTTGATATTCAATCGGATTTATGTATTGCCACGCTGCCGGTGTCACCATAATATCGCCGGCTGTACACATATACTCTGCATTCTTTACGTCCATCACAGGCTGCCCTATCACTATATAATGCAGATTTGTACCACTTCCAAGAAGAGAAAAGACCACATCGCCTGCTGCTATAGCTAGCTTCACTGAACAGGAAACAACAAATTACAAAAGAAGAACATTTTTATGTGGCGTTACCACGGGGCGTGAATCACGACGAGTGTGGCACGCTAGTTAGCTTAGCTCGTGGCACTCACCAAAGTACAAAATCGATGAACAGTTCACACGTAAATAGTTTTTCACGACTATGAATGATCTAGTTGTTAAAATGAATGAATTGTGAATTATAGACGCTCGACATCAGAGGTCATTAGCGTCTGTTCTAGTTGTTAAAAGCTCTGCTGTTTTGAGTTCTGTTTTTTGTACCATCTTAGCAAAAAAGATTGGTCGTTTACGAGACACGATGATAGGAAAATGAAAAAGACACTTTAATGGACCTATCTCTCGTAATAAGAGCGAGATGTCGTTATTGCTTGTTCTGCAAGAATATGAGAGAACAAAATATGGTTGCGCAGGTATACGGCGTCCTGTCATCTATCCAGCAGCAGTCTGGCAACACTTGTGCTGGAATTTTGGAAACTATGGTGAACAGTAACAATGATAGAGAAGGGATTGACAAGTGACATCCTTGACAGATATAAATAGACTTTTGCCTAGGTGCCGGATCATCTATAAACACGGTATGCACGCAATCCAGGTAAAAAAGATACTTGGATTCCAAAATTTCAAAAAACGTGTGTTTTCATTGTCATAGTTTAATAACGCCACGCTGCTGTGACATATTGGCTTGACGAACGGTTTCCCACGACTGAAAATCAAAAACGTTTGACCCGTTCACGCTTGCATCGTGCGTTCACACAGAAACGTATTGCACGAAAGCGTGGCTCACTCTAGTGATTCACGTCCCGTGGGGACGCCGCATTATGTATAAAATTAACGAACTACAGGATTGCAAGCAGGCGCGGATCCAAGGGAAGCAATGTGGGAAATTTCCCCCTCCCCCGCAAGTCATAGTTAAATAACAATATTTTCCCCAAGTTTTGGTTTCATTCACACAAATCACAAAATCAGAACGAATCTCCTGGAAGATAGGTAACGCTCACAAAAATTGCCCCCCCCCCAAGCGAAAACCTGGATCCGCGCATGATTCCAAGGGTACGATATTATTTTACAAATTGGCGATTTTTAATAAACTTCTGGTCAAAATTAACCCATCATTTAGTTTTTCTATAATATATATAGTGTTTTTAAAGACATAATTGGACTAGAGGTATGAAACTAGGATAAGTTTGAATCCATTGGATAGTCGTGACTTGTGAACAAGTATGACGAAGGTCTTGAGGAAAATGTATTTAAAAGATATGTACTTACTTTTAAACCAAAATAAATACAGAAAATTTAATTTTCTTTTTTTTTATTAGAATTGTTGTTATACGGAAAATTTGGCAAAAAACCAAAGAAACATGTTTTTTGCGATATAAATTTATTTGCAATTAAAAGCAAAGTGGCTGACATCTGGTTTTCGAATCCGAAATCATCGTATGTGGGGTCTACGAGAAAAAAAATGACAGCTCCCGTAATGTCATTATGTCTGATTTGACTCAAACCAATGTATGTTAATGCTCGATCTGACATTTTTGACGTGAAAATCTAACCTCATTAACTTAAAAATTTACTTAAACATACAAAACCATTCAAACCATAATTTCGTCCGAAGTGCTGACATCTACATTCACTTTGTGATACGACCGATTAAACCCCACATAGACGACTAAAGTGCTGACATCTATACATTCGCTTTTAATTGCGAATAAGCTTTAAAAACACCTCTAAGCGTGACTCCGACATCGGTAACATATGTCCCACAAAACTTTTGAATGTTGATGGCGCAATCAATAATATCGTGTACAACGTCTTCCATCGATTCATTGACACTGCATTTCCACATGCAGAGGAAGGCATCACCGCTGAATTTCAGTATGTCTCCATTATGAGACATGATCTCCTGAACCATCGATCCTATGTACGCATTCAAAACATGGGTCAAACGAGATGGACCTCCTTTTCCAGTACGATTATATCGTTCCGACAGATCGGTAAATCCTGAAAACATTTATCAAACCTTATAACACCTTTATTTCAAGGGTATCGTAAATTTAATAGACCTTTTCATCGACGAACATTTTTCTGCGCATGCGTCCAATTCCATTATATTTTTCGGGCACGTTTCATATTGACATGACAAGTGATTGATTTTGAGAAAAGTAAATAACAATTAAATAAGAAATATTACTTAAAGAAGTGTTCGCATCAACATTTTGGTCTGGCATTTTAGAATTACAATAAGTATATATGTCAGTCTTTAAGTAAAAAAATATGCCAGACCTTACGTAGATGCATGAAAAAATTTTTTTTTTAATTATAAATAAGTCTAACGACATGATAAGAATGACCATTCGAGCAGGCAATGTTATTTTATGTATTCTAAATTATTACTCATTAATATACATAGGATAGATAAATAAAATATTAGTAAAAAAAAACTTTCTAGAGACAAGCTTTTATTGAAATGTACCAAAAAGGAAAAAATAATGTTTAATAATTTTGATTCACAATTATTATAAAAGTGGGGGTTTTAATCTCTATGATAGTTTATTAATCGCAACCCCCGCTTTTATAATAATTATGAACCAAAATTATTAAATATTACTTTTTCCTTTTTAGTACAATTCAATAAAAGCTTGTCTCTAGAAAGTTTTTTGTACTAATATTTTATTTTGTTCATTTTAGTCTTTCAAAATTGTATTACCCTTTGACACCCATAGGGGTTGAATTTCGAAAAATCCTTTCTTAGTGGATGTTTATTTACGCCAAATTTCAAGTTTCTAGCTTCAGTGATTTGGCCTGGGCATCGATTAGTCAAAAAAAACCCTACATCCCCGTTTAAACCCCTCAGGGGTTGAATTTATTTCTAAAAACGATTTATTCACGTATTGTGAACGGGAAAACTATGTGTACAAAATTTAAAATCGATCGGATACGTGGAAGTCGTTCAAAATTGACTTGCAAGTTTTGATCTAAACAAACAATAAACAAACAAACTAACTAACATACATTGCAAGTTAAATAAAAGCTTGTAAAAAGTGTTGATTTATTAGATGCCATGAAAAATTCATATTTTACCTCTCTCATTTCCACCTGCCACCTAAAACGCAAAGGAGGCTGCCAAACTTACAGATTCTCAATATTATTTTGCCTTACGTAAACATTTGTTAAAAAACGTCGCCAGCTCTCCGTTTATAATCTTATATATAAAATTCTCGTGTCGCGGTGTACGTTATTATACTCCTCCGAAACGGCTGGACCGATTTTGATGAAATTTTGTGAGCTTATCGGGTAGGGTGGAGAATCGGACAACATCTATTTTTCATCCCCCTAAATGTTAAGGGTGGTCCACCCCAAATTTTTTTTTTTATTTTGTGGACAAAATTTTTTTTTTAATTTTTTCATGATTCAGCATTGAAAAATACATACAACTCTAAATTTTCACCCTTATACGATCAACCCCTGATTTTTAATCGCGATTTTTATATTAAGCTTTAAAAAATACATATATGGCGAACGAGCGAAGCGAGTGAGTAGTGTATTTATAATATTCAAGCGAACGAGCGAAGCGAGTGAGTAGGCGAAAATATTCAAGCGAACGAGCGAAGCGAGTGAGTACTGTATTAATAAAATTCAAACGAACGAGCGAAGCGAGTGAGTAATGTAATTATTCCTAGAAATTATTAACAACAAATAAATACAAATTTAACACGTAAGTCGTGACCAAATACATAATTAGATGAATGCAAAATGACTGCGATAGTGGAAAGTTTAGGGTTAAAATCCCTACGGTGACATAGGTTTGAACTCGGGTTTGAATTAATGAATTTTTCCTGACTACAGTGTTGTGTTACGTCATTGTTCTTACAACAGGTGTCTTCATATACTGTTTGCAGTCATTATGCATTCATCTAATTATTAACAACGTTTGCCGAATCAGCTATACTAAATATACGTGAGCGGAGTAATGGGTGACCGCTATTAAATCATAATTTCATACCACCCGAGCGAAGCCGGGACGGGTCCGCTAGTGTTAATATATAAATCTACCTGAAACGTCCGCAAACAAAAGCGCAGCAGTATAGTTTCTGATACTGAAATCATCAACGTTGTAGATAATCTCATCTGGCACCAAAGAAGCACATATTTTAGTATGATGATCGTCCGAAGAGTTCATCATAGAAGTTATAGTTCCTCGTCTAGGTGCTGCTAATTCCGAAGTAGATTTACGTTCTTTCCATTCACTCGATTCAGTTCTGGTATTCAATTCCATTGCCAAAATGTATTCATCTTGGTCATTTGCAGAATGAATGCCCACTAATAAAATATATAAACGTGTTATATGTTTGGTTACATAACTGTTTGACGTCACGTTGAGTTCAAACGACTTAAAAATCATAATGTTTTCCAAATAGTCCAAGCTCTGAGCGTACAAAAGTACTAGACAGTCCTACTAAAATTTTATTATTAAATTTAATAGATAATATGATATGAAAAACATCCAATCGGTAGCAGATTAATTCAATTTTTTTAATTATTTTTGTTGTCAGTATTTCGAATAAAAAGCTCAACACTACTTGATGAGATTTATACAGATTATAGAGAAGTATCAATTATTTACAATTATTATCACAATTTTTTAATATGAGGTCTGCCAAGTATGCAAAAAAGTAAGGTAGACGATGATAATAAATTGTAAATAATTGATATAGGTACGTGTCTATAATCTGTATAAATTTCATCAAGTAGTCTTGACCAGTATAATAGGAGATATTGACAACAAAAAACCGGTCAAGTGCGAGTCGGACTCGCGTGGAGAAAGTTCCGTACTATTCCGTTTCCCGTGGGAATTTAAAGACTTAGGATTTTCGTTTAGGTTTTCCTGTAAACTATGGGTGAGGCACCATAGTATTCCCTATTTTTTTTTTCAAAATTTTTGGCCCAGTAGTTTCGGAGATAAGTGGAAGGTAATGCTCGATTTTCGTATTATTTTCCCGGACGGACGGACAGACAGACACAAGAGTGATCCTATAAGGGTTCCGTTTTTTCATCGGTTACGGAACTCTAAAAATGGTAAAAAAAATTGAATTAGTGTTCCATCGATATGATGTTTTTTACTAGACTCTAGAGTCTAGAGAACATCTGCAAACAATTTATTATCTGCCTGTTATCTGGCTCTTCACCCCGCGAAAAACGCCGCATTGCACCCCCCGCAAGTGTTTTTTGGGGAGCCCTCCCCTGCACCCCACCCCCTTTCCACTTCGCAAAAAATGCTATCGCACCGACACCCCCCAACAGGAAACTCTCCCCCTGCAATCGTTGAAAATCCAAAAATACACACCCCGCTAAGTTTTTCGATGTTCTCTAGAAGCTTTTATGTTTTTCATCATAAATTATCTGTTAAATTCAATGATAAAATTTTATTAGTGTTGTCCAGTAGAGTTTTGTACGGTCCGAGCTTGGACTAAAACTAACAATCCTTTTTAAAAAAATCAAATACAGCGTGTACCAAAAAAGTGGACTTTCTGTACGCGGAAAGTTACTAAAAATATATATTGTTTTCTAATCAAAGCACTAGAAGTAAAAAATTGTATAGGTTACGAGATATCTAAATGGCAAATGCTATAACAGCTTCGTGACAGTTGAGAATAAAAAAGACAAATTATTTGAAAAAATAATATCAGACTTTCTGGGACACACATATTTTGTTATTATGCACTGCAAAATTATAGGTATACTTAATAAAAATATTACGTACTGTCACCCATAATTTTATTAATATTTTCTATTTTTTGTGAAATCATCTTTTAATGTTGCTTGCTAAAAACAGTTCAATGACAAATTACGATATTCAAACTATCACTATTCTTCTGTTTATCAAAGGTTTCTTCGATTTTACACGAATGACATAATATTTTCCTTTTTGTTATTGTTAACAACAAGAATTATATAATAATCAAAATATTGTTAGCTAACATTCTTATTTTTAATTAAAAGAGCAAAAGAACGCGATTTTTCCTTAAAATAAACAGTTTGTTTCCAAGTAACAAATAAATTATTGTCAAAAACGTCGGCAACAACACAGAGCTTAGTGCAGTGGCAGTGACTATAGGATAATATTCTTTCACTCAACGGCAGTGGTGAGTGATGAAAGGACATACCCTAGACTCTAGAGGTCTTTTTAAAATATTGAATCACTTCAAAATGAACTCAGAAGCCCGTAAAATCCAAGATAATAATTGTTTGATATTCAGTTTATACTCGTACATGCATTTTCAGATAACTCTAATTTCCTCTTTCACTTGATATATTTGCAAATTGGTAAATAAAACTTCCTTTGGCAAGAATTAACTATTTTATTTTAAAATTAAAATTTCGCAACCAGTTTCAACATCTTAATTCTTAGATGTCATCTTCAGGCGTAATCAAGTCGGTTCTACTCTTATTACATAATGTTAATTAATACTGCTCATGGTTTGAACTTCGAAGTTGGGTCATACCTCACACAATGTTACATATTATGTTAAGATATAACCATTAATTTTGTACAATTATGTTTGATTACGCATGAAGATGACATCTAAGATGTTAAACTGGTTGCGAAATTTTAATTTTAATATAAAATAATCAATTCTTGCCAAAGTAAGTTTTATTTACCAATTTACAAATAGCATTATAGTTTTCGTTGAAAAAATAATAAAAATAATAAAAAATAAAAGTTCTAAAATAGACTTCCAGTATCCATTTATTAACCCCCGACAAAAAAAGGGTTGTTATAAGTTTAACGTGTGTAGCTCTGTGTGTCTGTCTATGGCATCGTAGCTCCCAAACGGATCAACCGATTTTGTTTGTTTGAAAGATGATATTTGCGAGATAGTTCTTAGCCATGTTTGATTGAAATCGGTTCAGCCGTTTCCAAGATTTTCAGCTTTCATCACAATTTGTAATGTCTGTGGCATCGCAGCTCCCAAACGGATGGACCGATTTCAATGCGGTTTTGTTAGATTGAAAGATGGTATTTGCGAGATGGTTCTTAGCCATGTTTGACTGAAATCGGCTCAGCCGTTTGTACACACACACTCTTTTTTTTATAAGTAATAATATTGTGCAAGAGTTTTAAGTGAAAAATTACATTTTCAAAGCAGAAAATTAATTGATTAGTTAGATTAAAAAGTATGAAATAAAATTAAATTAAAAATTTAAAAAACCCCCGACGCAAAAAAGTAAACCTTTAAAAACTGAGAAATAATTAATATCTACTATATCTGGCTTGATGCACCGTCTATTTCTTCGTTTAGATGAAATATTTTATTCGTAAATGCGTCGGGGGCCATAACTGTAAAATGACAAAAATATCAATGTCTCAGCGGTCCCCGACGCACTTACGAATAAAATATTTCATCTAAACGAAGAAATAGACGGTGCATCAAGCCAGATATAGTAGATATTAACTATTTCGCACTTTTTAAAGGTTTACTTTTTGCGTCGGGGGTTTTTTAAATTTTTAATTTATTGCCAATACACTCTTTAGCAGTTCAGAACCAGTTCAGAATTTGCTAGCAAACACACATAATTAGTTCAAAATTACACTGGAATTACTGAAATTGCTAACGATGAAGCAATTCTGGTGTTAATAATTAATTTCGAGTCTCGATCTTTACACTTGAGGAAGAATATCAACCCACATTATATACTTGAAACAGATCATTCATAATATTATGTCATAAGAAGTTTCCAACGAACGCAATTTATACGGGTGATCTCGCAAAAATAAATTATGTAATGTTCCGACTTCCGACATACTACAGCCAAAGTTGTCTTATGGGCGCCCAAACAGGCAAATGCCTAGATAGACTGCTATGATCTAGTGGCGGCACTGCACAACTTCGTTCATAGTGGCAATAGGGTTCAAACACAAAACTATTTTTAAGGAATAACGCAAATTGGGGTTAAGGCCCTCGCAGCATTAGGATCCCAGACAACTAGTAATTTCATTTTGTATGTAATTTGGCCAGAATCCGGATCAACAATTACAATATTATGTTCGGTAATTACGTGAATTTGTAACTTAGGTGCCATTTATTTAATAGCTTAAATATAGGGGTGTGCAAGTTACGAGTTCGCATTAACGAGTCATTTGGAAGAAATCGAATTTAGCTTGAGTAGAAGAATTTATTCGAAAAATTCGAGTCGAAATTTTATAATTAACAGATGTCGAATAAGCTGGATCAATATATGAAAAACAAAAAATTAGTCGAGTAGGTATTAACTCCGTTTGTATACAAAATCATGTAACACTTATCTATTTTATCTAATCACAGAGGGCTCCGTATTAACAGTTATTATTTCTCACGAATTTGTGATCTTATCTTATAGAAACTACTAAATCAATTTTAACAAAACTTATTCGTCGTTAGTTACAATCGTAAAAACTACATATCTACAAAATTTAATGTTTCCCCACGTGGCAACTTAAAAAAAAATTTTTTCTCCTAAATATAAATCCAATGACAAAAATTAGTACTTATCTGGATTTGGGCCATCGACTTATAGTTCAGGAGCTAGAAAGCTGTGACAGACAGACAGAATTTAGAAAGCCAATCATTTCTGAGAGTGTATTCACATTAGCAACATTACATTTAAAAAAAGTACTGAACCGATTTAAGTAACAATTATATGGGACCATTCCGCTGTCTTCCTGAATACAACGGCGTCGCAATTATTCAAATCTGTTAACCCCTCGAGTAGTTAAAGCTGAACAAACATAAAAAATATATCAAATTATAACGAGAAATCTATATACGGTTTTTAATATAAACATAAGAAATTCAATCAATATGATTAGACACCTATACCGTAACTAAATTCACTTGAATTTAGTTACGGTATAGGTGTCTAATCATACTGATTGTATTTCATATGTTTATATTAAAAACCGTATATAGATTTCTCGTTATAATTTGATTTATAAGGCGCATCCGGGCCATGAGAAAGCCAGCATTCATTTCTAATGTTGTTATAAAATAATAGCTCTCGCAGTTAATGGATCTGTGGTCATCGTTGCATATATAGGAAGAATTAAATGTATACTGTCGGGCACTGTGTAGTAACTGGAAACTTTCCCGACGCGAAATTGGGAGTTCTGGGTTCGATTCCCGGCGGTGCATTTACATTTTTCCTATATAGCCTTCTATATAAATATCATGGCGATAATTCGTCTGATATTCTTATGTTAATTTCACTAATATAGTGAATTTAGTTACGGTATTATAGGTGTCTAATCATATTGATTGTATTTCTTATGTTTATAAAAAATATAAATATATATACGTCGAATAAAAATGTGATAACCTTATTTTTTTGAAGCCGGTAATTCTTAATGTTCATCATGTTTCATTTATTTGTGTTCTAAGGTTTTTTTCTTTTAGCGTTATTTTTTGCTTAATCAATCCTGTTTAAAACTTATAGCCCGGATAATCTCTCCAACCAATTAATCGCTGTTTAGCGAGAATTTATTATATCTGTTACTTGTACAGCCCTGATAGGATGTAAGAAAACCGCATCACTTGCTGCGTCTTTTTTTTCCGTCTCACAAAGTAGAAAGTAAGCAGGTAGACGAAGGCTATAACTTCATTACATCATTGAAGTTGTGACACTAGTTCAGACTACAAAATACCTTGAATTCTAATTTGGGTTCTAATAAAGAGATTTTAAAAACACTATCAAAGACTAGTTCTGTGTTTGTAAAACGCGTTGTCAGAAAAACTATTTGACAATGACCTTAGATTGTGACCACACATATTTCTTCATGTGAAAAGCATGGTAGAACTTTAAATCGTTCCTGCTCAAAAAATAATTGATTGATTGAAACAATTTTTTAACTTGCGTATACAGGTATTTAAGATTATTCGATATCTTCTCTACATAGTATAAATTGAAGTTGCTTTTCGCGTCTGTCTGTCTGTTTAACCGCTAAGTCCTCCTAAACCACACAACGGATTTTGATGCGGTTTTCACCATCAGTTAGATAATTTTTCACGGAAGGTTTATATAGGTATATAGCGAACGAGCGAAGCGAGTGAGTAATGTAATTATAATATTGAAACGAATGAGCGAAGCGAGTGAGTAATGTATTCAAAATATTCAAGCGAACGAGCGAAGCGAGTGAGTAGTGTATTGCACCCGGGCTTTCTTAACACCCGGGGGAAGCCGGACGGGGCCGCTAGTCTATATATATAAAAGAAAGTCGTGTTAGTTACACCATTTATAACTCAAGAACGGCTTGACCGATTCTCATGATCTTTGATTTTTTGGATTTGTCTCCGCCCTGGTTAGCAGAGTAACTATTAAATCATCGAAAAAATTCACTCGGGAGCGAACGAGCGAAGCGAGTGAATGTATAATTCTATACTTATACTTATATATAAAACAAAGATTTTGCATATATATAAATCATACCACCCAAGAGCGAACGAGCGAAGCGAGTGAGTAATGTAATAATAATTTCAAGCGAACGAGCGAAGCGAGATAGTAATGTACCACCCGGGAGCAAACGAGCGAAGCGAGTGAGTAATGTAATTATAATATTCAGGTGAACGAGCGAAGCGAGTGAGTAGTGTAATGCAATCCGGGCGAATCCGGACCGGGCCGCTAGTCTATACAGGGTGTCCAAGACTTGCGTTGTCGGCCGATATATTGATTTTGGGTGGAGATAGAAAAAAAGTTTAAATGCAAAAGTTGTATAATTTGTAATGGTGTATAACTTAAAAATATTTTCAATTATACAGCCTGTCCCATTTAAGCGTGGCAGATCAAAGTTATGTTTTTTTTAACCTAGCACCCTGTTTTTATTTGTTTTTTCAATTTTGCACCTAAATGTGAATAGAAATGGTAAGGAAAGCCATGCTCGAAAATTCAGTAATTTTTGAGTTATTCAAGTTTTTTAAAAATTTTTGACACGTGCAGACCTTTACCTAAAATTCGACATAGCCAAAACAGAAACCTTTATCAAACTGAAATTTTGAGGATCACTAGATAATGGATGGACAAATCAATGTCTGTCCTAAAAAAATGAATTTATTATACAGGGTGTTCAAAATAATGTACTTCTTTTACCTAACTTCAATCACGTGTAACTTTTGATTGTTAAATACAACGAGGTTATTTTTTTGCTGGAATTGTATCCTTTAGGATATTTACTAACACTTTTATTAAGGGTTGTCCATACTTAAACCAAACATTTTTATATGAAAATATTAGGTTTAGGTATGGACAACCCTTAATAAAAAACGAATATTGCGGCTAATATTTCGTCTACCGTACAGAGAGAGTTGTAGGCTGGTATTCAAACAACGCCAAGTGATGACTGTTTATGGTATATATATTTATGAGCTATTAATTACATTAGCACAAAACTTTAACAATTTCACTACTGTTGCGGACATGCACACGCATAATACTAGAACCGGGGAAAATATATATATCAAAAATTATAGAACTACAAAATATAGAAAAGGGCCTATTTGTAGTGCAGTTCACTACTATAATCATTTACCACCCTTAATTAAATCAATAGTAGGAACAAAAAACTTCCAAAAAGAGCTCAAGAAGTATATTTTGGACAAATGTCCTTATAATTACGATTTGTAGCTGAATTTTACTATACGTTGTTTTATTCATTAACTTATTTTAATTTGTTATAATGTAATGTCTATCATAATGTTTTTATACATAATGTTTTTATATGACCTTTTGTATCCACGTGATGGCCATGCAAATAAAACTTTAACTTTATCTATCTATAACTCGAGAACGGCTGGACCGATTTTCACGATCATTGATTTTTTTGGATTTGTCTCCGCCCTGGTTAACAAAATAACTATTAAAACATCGGAAAAATTCACCCGGGAGCGAACGATCGAAGCGAGTGAGTAATGTAATTATAATATTCAAGCGAACAAGCGAAGCGGGTGAGTAATGTACCACCCGGGAGCGAAGCGAGTGAGTAATGTACCACCCGGGAGCAAACGAGCGAAGCCAGTGGGTAATGTAATTATAATATTTAAGCGAACGAGCGAAGCGAGTGCTAGTGTATTGCAGTCCGGACGAAGCCGGACCGGGCCGCTAGTTATTAATATTTCTTGAACTATTTTGAGTAGTTCGACTACTAACATATAGAGGACTGTGAACGAACAATAAGCAAATGTACGTCTGACGTCACCCCACGCTTACACTTTACCGTATCGATTTTGCAGCATCAATCACAAACTCTTTGAAAAACACGAACTAAACACGAAATTCAAAACTGACATTAATTATACCGATGTAAACAAAACGAAAATAACGCCCTCTCTTAGACAATAGCTACACTTTTTAGTGATTGGTAGCAGCCACAATGTTATAGTATCTGTCATGAGTGACTTATTATTCAACATTCTGCTGTTAATATTAATTATATTAACAATTTCGTCTTGAACTTTGGCATATCCATTTGTTGTCCTCTCGACACAGAGCTTGCTCTAGTGAGAGGGAGTATCCTTTTTATATATATTTTGTAATTAAATAACTTGTGCAATGGTAGGAAAAATAAATAAATAAATTTAGGTATTAAATGCATCTTCATTGAAAAAAATATTTCAATTTCAATCTCAATTCCTACTTTTATTAATTTCAATACATGAACCCAAAAATGTTTAATACCAAGAATACGATCTATATTATCTTACTGATCACACAAATTGACTGTACTTTCAATATAAAAGCTGCTATGTTGTGAGAAAGATTAGGTTAAATTACATATGGTGGCGCCATTTTTTGAAATGGGTAAAGTGCAGACCATTTTTAAGATTTTGTTTTCGCGATAAAAACAACTGTTGATGCAATCGGCCATAAAAACACCTCAGCAGCGTCATAGCTCTGCTAGCAATAAACTAACTCTATAGCGTAGGTATAACTTCGTGTCTTCCCACGCAGTTATCTGTAGGAGTTAAGGGAGTTAGTTTTAGCTTTGATGCTGACGTCGTTGTCGATCAGTATTCGAAGCGAGACATCGCAATTCGAAGCCCTCCAATGAATCAGTGTATTCAAAGACACAAGAAGTGAACATCCATTACTGAATCATAAATCTGACGTACCTACGTTTAAAAAAATCTAACCTCACTACTTTTAAAAATAAACTTATAAGATCATCGACTGTCAAGTCAAAATTATCTATAGGTCAAATATCCATACCTTCGATTTAGTGTTATTTTTAGGGTTCCGTACCTCCGAACGGAATCCTATTACTGAGTCTACGATGTCTGTCCGTCCGTCTGTCACAAGGCTCTATCTCACAAACGGTAAGAGTTAGCTAGTTGAAATTTTCACAGATTGTGTGTATGAATCCTGGCAAACAATAATTAGAAATAAATAATCAAATAATTTTAATTAATTGATGTTTTTTATTTTACTACAACATTGACTTCAGTCTAAACTCTAACATCATCATTCGATAAGCTCAGTTGGTAGAGCGTTCGACTGAAGATCTAAAGGTCCCTGGTTCGATCCCGGTTTTCGGATCGCAATATTTTTGTTTTTTTATTCATCAAATATTCTGTTAATATAAATTTATTTAATTCAATTTGACACGGAAAAATTTTTGAACACTAAAAATATCAAAATCAAACATAAATAAAAAACATTTCAAAAACAAGCTTAATTATTAAAATATAAATCTGTTAATTTTTTACTTCCACCTAACTCCTTATTTTTATTATTGTACGGAACCCTCGGTGGACGAGTCTGACTCGCACTTGGCTGGTTTTTAATAATAAATCGAACATTCATTATCATATTAGTATCTGGGAATTGCGAGGATTTAAAATAGACAACTCACTTAAAATCATTTAAATCTCAGCTAAGTCTTAAGCTCACACTTATTATTATTATTTTAATAGCTAGATGGTTTGTTATTAATATTACCTGGGAACTGGGGTCTTGTGGTATACGCCCTGAGCCGTTTTTGACATATCCATGTATCTATAATTAACATTTCACACAGTAATTGTACATTATCAAATTGATGATAGCTTAAATGTGACAAAAAAATTTGCATAATAAATAGATTCGGCCGTTACTCGATGTAAATCAATGTTTACTTATACTTTTTAATTTTTAACTTCCCGCTAAGAAAATTGAAAATTTTCAAAAATAAGGAAGTTATTGATTTCACCCCGATTTTCGAAAATCGAATTTTCATTAGATCTTGACGTTTTGTGATCCTAGGAAGCTATTCTGACTGTTTTCACGATGAGTCAGTACGTCTGTATGTGTGTGTGTGTGTGTGTGTGAGTATGTGTGTATGTAAACCTCTCATAACTTTTGAACGGCTTGACCGATCGAATCACGATTTGCGGCATTCGAAAGGGTTCCACTGAACTTAGATTTCCTAAAAATTTGAACCGATTCGGCCCAATAGATTTTGAAAAATTCCAAAAAAACAAAAAAAAAAGTTGTTAAAACGATGTTTTTTCAAAATAACTTCTAGAATATTGTACCGATTGATTTCATAATCTAATCAGCTTTTCTCCTCAGAAAACTGCGTCGAATTCCGCTAAGCGGATCAAAATCGGTTGATCCGTTCGAGAGATTACGTGGTCAACAGATTTCGAAAAAAGTGTTTTTTCAAAATAACTTCGAGATTTCTCAACCAATCGATTTTGTACCTCTTACAATATTTTTAGAGCTTAAAAAAATGCGTCGAATGCCGTTTTAAAGATCAAAATCGAACAACGCGTTCAAAAGTTACAGCTTTTCAAAAATTAAAATAGTGTTGGAGTTTCATGCTTTCACGGCCAGTAGACTAAAGTGACCATCCGTCCCGATTTAGACGGGACAGTCCCGATTTTGAGCCACGAGTCCCGATTCAACAAGCGTCCCGCTTTTGTCCCGTTTTCATTAAATCACATGCATTAAGAATGTTTATTTTTTGTCATTAGATATTTTTACCCACTCAAAGTATTTTATTTATCAATAATAATATTATATAATTGATACCTACCTTAAAAAATAAATAATATTTAAAATAAAAATATTAGCGAGTTTTTGGGGGTTTCTAGCGAGTTTTTGGGGATTTCTAGCGAGTTTTTGGGGGTTTCTAGCGAGTTTTTAAGGGTTTCTAGCTAGTTTTTGGGGGTTTCTAGCGAGTTTTTGGGGGTTTCTAGCGAGTTTTTGGGGATCTCTAGCGAGTTTTTGGGGGTTTCTAGCGATTATTTGGGGATTTATAGCGAGTTTTTGGGGGTTTCTAGCGAGTTTTTGGGGATTTCTAGCGAGTTTTTGGGTGTTTCTAGCGAGTTTTTAGGAGTTTCTAGCGAGATTTTGGGGGTTTCTAGCGAATTTTTGGGGATTTCTAGCGAATTTTTGGGGATTTCTAGCGAGTTTTTGGGGGTTTCTAGCGAGTTTTTAGGGGTTTCTAGCGAGTTTTTGGGGGTTTTTAGCAAGTTTTTGGGGGTTTCTAGTGCGTTTAAGGCTTTTTTGGGCGTGGAACCCAACGGTTGTCTGCGCCGGGTTTTTATAGATCTTGTCCCGCTTTTTGATATTCAGGATTTGGTCACTTTACAGTAGACATTCATTAGACCACGGCTACCTATAGCCCGGAAACACTTGCTACCAAGATAAAATAGTGTTGTTATCAGCAATTTTCAGATTTTTGAGCTCGAAGAGCTCAAAAATTTACTTTTGGGTATATTATCAAGTGCTTCGAACTCAAAGGGCTTGAAAATAGCGGGAAGTTCCAGGGATGGCCTGCAGGGTCAACCGATTTACAGATTTTTTTTTTAATTTTAATAAAACACAGTCCTAGACACAGTGTCGAGAAACGCTAATGACCTTCATCGTTGTTGAGCGTCTATAATCTACTATCTCTCTCTATTCTTGATGGATAAGTCGGCTCTGGTTACGCCATATAAATAACGGCGCTTCGACGATCTGGGCAGAAATAGAGCTGTATGTGTGAGTTGACGCTTTCGGGATACAATAATTATTGTTCGTTAATATTGTATAGATTTTATAGCAGTTTACATAAAACATGCTAATATGTGTGACTGGTCCCAGATTTTGGAGAGTATCCAAGTCACCTGTACATTATGAAAACACTTCGTCACCAATATGTATGCTTATACAGGATGGTCGAAGAAAAAGCAATATTTCATTTTTACTATTTTAATACATTAATTTTATTAGAACACCTTGTATGAGGTTTTTTCTCCTACCTAGGCCGAAAGTTCGTACTTTCGTCCCTGCCAAGCGGGAACAAAGTCGCTCTTTATTCCCGTGGTACGAACAAGTGCGCGTGCGCAATAGTACTTATGCCGGCTCTCACGCACCTTCTTCTGTCTCCTACACATTAAAATTATTTCCTTTAAAATTATTTTCTAATAATTTTAATAATAAAATAAAAATAATAATTTTAATATTTTTTTTTTCGATTTTGCGAACTTTCGGCCTGGCAGGAGAAAAAATAGTATGTGCAACACGGGAGGAAATTACTACATCTCCTTCCGCGTATTTGCCACCCTCGCCTTCGACTCGGGTGGCAATTTTATACGCGGGAGGAAATGTAGCACTTTCCTCCCTTGTGGCACAATGTACTATTTTACTGCAGGAGAACGGGATACAAGGCAAAAGAATAACAATATTTATTTGTCAAATTCTTTAATGGCCAACGTTTCAATATTAGAATGTGAAGTCCAGTTTTAATATATTCAGGAACAGTCTAATGTTGTCAAACTCTCTTTTATGTAGAACAATAGATTGTAGTCACAGAAAAACAAATGACTGAGCTACTTAGAAAAAGATCGCTTTTCAAGCTAAATTTTGATCAAAATGCCTAGAAAAATATTGTTTCGAAGTGGAAATTGTACAAAAAAACTACCTATAATAAATACGCGTGTACACTGCAGTTTAAAATAAATACTGTTTCGATTAATCAATTATTTTTCGAGGAGGTTCGATTTAAAATTCTTTTTGCTATACCCACTACAAAATAGCTCCTTTCGATGTATGTATAGCGGCCTTTAATGAGTCTTTTGACAGGCAGGTGTGCGGAAAATGTTTTATTTTCCGCACTAGCGCAGAAAATAACAGTTGCCGTAACAACTTCTATTTATTCGCTCTATACGCCTGCCTACGCTTGCGTGCGGCTGTCATTACTTACTTGCACGAACTTCGCGGTACACTGTAGAAGGAAAGATGGCGACGCAAATGATCTGTCGGAAATTTTTTTAAATGACGTGAAAAGTAGGTATTTTGTAGTGGATACCTATATGGCAAAAAATAGCATATGTGTCTCGTACGTAATATGCCCTATTACGTATCTAGACATACAATCTACTATTTCTTATAGAGTGTGCCCACAACCTAAGGTCCTATTCAAACTAGCTTTTCTGACAATGAGTCCTGCAACCTAGCATTATTGATTATAGTTGTCCCGTCGTGATATTTCAAACACCCTGTATAATAGAGCGTCGCGGCGCACAGCCCGGTGTTGACCTAATCTAATCTTCATGCAATGTAAGACGCTGACGGTCGTTGATCGACGTCATATGTATATCTGTCTTTGTTCACTGCACTGGTTAAAGGCGTCCGTTTCACAGTGTCTTGTTTTCTTTTTCTCTCTCTTTTTCAACAGACGCTGTTGCTCCGACATTCCTGCAGCCGACAGCGCCGATAAATGTTGTCGGAACACCGATCCAACTGTGATATAACAGTGAAAATTTCAACAGGGCCGGCTTCAAACTTCTGAACTAAAGTTCATTCATTTAAAAAATCGTAGTAATATGATATTAATTCATAATGATTCGCTCATTCACCTGCCCGCGACTTATTATTATTATTGGGTAATACATAGATACATATATACTTACATAAATTTATTGTAAGAAAAGCACGCAATGTGCCATACATGGTCCTGCAATACAAGGTTAAAAGTTACATTAAAATTGAACAATATTCTTTAACATGTTAATATGCTTTATTACTAAGAAATTGCTTTAATTCATTTTGAAAAATATTGGGGCTGTTGATGTTTTTAATTTCGTCGGAGAGTTTATTAAATCAGTTGGCTGCTCAATACCTAGTATGGAGCTGTCAAAAATCTTGAGTAGTTACATTTATTTATAAATATATTACGGATTTTATTTATTCATTGTAGATTATAGACGCGTCGACAACTTAGGTCATTAGCGTCTTAATTACAGATATATTACGGATGCTCCTTGTATTATGCTCATGTATATCCGTACAGAGAAAGTTCACGCGACTTAATTTGGCGTGCATTATTGTTTTGTAGATAGTTATGTATATATTATATAAGTATATATTGTATAGGTATAAGTATAATATTATATTTCACGCCGCTTTTGACATAAACTTGATTTCAATCCAACTTGAAATCAATTCGATTTGCACCCGGGCGTAGCCGGGTCGGGCAGCTAATTTGGACCTAAATCTTCCTTAAAAAAAGTATAACGAAATCAAACCGATTTTCACCTAGGCGAAGCCGGGCGGAACAGTTATTATAGCCCTAAACCTTCCCCAAGAAATAAACTATCTAATGGTAAAAACCGCATTCAAATCCGTACAGTAGTTCTCGAGATTAGCCGGTACAGACATCCAGACAGACAGACATCAACCGAGACTTTCTTTTATACTATGTATATAGACTATAGATTATAAGTATGGACGTAAAGAACATGTGGCGGATCCAGGGGGTGGCGTCAGTGGCGATCGCCACCCCCGAAATCTTGGATATATTTTTAGTGTATTTGCCATATGGCACATACACTATTGGCGTCGGTCGGATGGTGGGACCTAGGGGTCGGACCAAAATTTCTCGACGTTTCATAGCCTCCTGAACACTTTGGCACCATTTTTAAAAATGTTTATATATATATATATATTTATAAATTTATATATTTATATATATATTTATATATATATATGTGTGTACACGATAACTCTCGACAGACTTAATCGATTGAAACGAAATTTGGTACACACATTGGAACCCATCACCGCAAGAAGCCTATTTAAAATGGGCCCGATCGGACCATTTTCAGGGTTGTATTTAGGGGTTCCAAAAAGTTTTTGGGCCCAAAAATACCGAAAAATTTGTCAGAATCGTTTCAAAATTGAAATTTAACTCTTTAGTAAAGATTAAAATGTGCTGCTAAAATTTTAATAAAATCGGCCCGACAGGACCGGACTTTCAAATTTTATGAAAACACTAGTTTGTTGATACGGATTTACTTAGATATGGAAGGGTGTATTTAATTGGGTGTATTGATGAAATCCATGTCTAATATTGAAATTTAGAAAAATTTAATTATTTTAAGGGCTGTATTAAGGGGTTAAATTTTTTATTTTGTCAAAAAACAAACTTAAGTTTACATAATAATGCCACAATGCCTGTATTAGCAAATACACTATATTGTCGGCAGGGTTTTGGCACTGCGACCCGAGTTTTTTTAATTAGACACGGGAATAGAAAAAGTTTTTCTTGGATCTAAAAAACTACATAGTTAAGGTTTCCACAACTTTTATTTGATTGTTCTCTTCTCAGAACCGGCTACCTGCAATAATAATTATACCCCAGAACGCGACCCCCGAACAGAGTGACTGGATCCGCCCTGATAGAGAATAGACTATAGATAACTAATTTTTGTTGTCAAATGGATAAGTCGAACCCGGGGACTTGCAACGATTGAAAGCAGTAAGACGCAATAGATCCTATAATAACCTGAATTGTCAAGCGTCCCAAACAGCGAAATAATTCTCCCGAAAGGTATGTCAGTACGGCGCTGTTGCTCAATCTTATGATCAACATATTGAGAGTTTGCAAATATCTAAAAATAAGATATTTTCTAGAACGAGTCCAAGGCTTTCAACCGTGTGTACCTAGCACATCTCACACTGTCCGGGCTCTAAACTCGGATAGTTGGAGGAAAAAAAACTCAAAATTATGCACTAAATTTTTTTTAAACCAAGTGTGCTGCATTGTGGAAAAAATATTATTGTGATATTAAATATAGTGATTGACGAAAAGAAAAAAGAAAAATAAAAAAACCGATCGAAAACAAAATGTCTGCGAATTCAAATATAAAGCGAAAAGCTTCACTGAAGCGCCAACCTTCGTTGGGTACGAGAGGAAGTGCTAATCAAGGACCACAAGAATTACCATGGGATATGGTTGACAGATGTTTACTTCCTGTCGTATTCTGCCACGCATCCGCCGTAGTACTTAGCACGATACTAAATATACTACATATTTCACAAGTGTCATCTATTACCTTGTTTATATGGTTCACGATTATTACTATTGGTGCAGTGCTGTTTTACCACAATTTAAAGGTTAGATTCAGTTTTTTGTCATTTATGACCTTCAAGCACCATTTACCAGTTTTCGAAACTAACTCTTTCCCACTACTTCGCTCTCGTGATTGTCGATTTTTACTGTTATTTACGTAGATTCGTTACGTAGCCGTAGCCGGGTAAAAACTACTCTGTAACTTCAATAATGGACTAATTTTGGTGTAGCCGTTTTCGAGTGATGCCAAGCAGACAGAAAAAATTCTAGAAACGCCTTCTCCCTCCAGATATAAAAAAATAACCAAAAAATCCGCTAGAAAGCAAAATTACCAACAAAAGTCCCATTACTATTTTATTTATATGGATTGATAATATGTGTGCGGTGATAAAAAACCTTATTTTATATATCTATATTTGTAACCTATAACCGCCAACCGGGTTGCGTTTTGGTATTTTGATCTCTAAACAAGCAAATAAACAGTAAATATATTATATAATATTCCATTGTAGAAAAATGACAAATCATAAGAATTAATCTTCACGTACAATAGGATTGTCACTGAAAATAAATGAGCAGTAATTAGACTATTTTTTTCTGTAAATGGAAAGTGTCAAAAAAGAAGAAAATTAAAAAAATGACGCGTCAAGCTATAAATAGACACTGTCTTATAGTGTGAAGACAATGAAAAACTAGGTCATAAGAACAGCAATTACTCTTTAACAAACTTCATGTCATAAAAGTTTGCACCTTTATACAGAATGATTTAGAAATATTATGTTAGAAACTTTAGAATTTCATTTTTTTCTCTTTTTACAAAATTGTTAAAACCGCGCAAACGAAGCGATTGAAATCCCGTCATAATTCTACCATTTGTCATTTTGTTATATTCATTAGTCTCTCCATCCATTAATTGTTCCTCTATTATACGGACAAGCACGTGAACCAATTTTTATGAAATTTGGCAGATACATTGTTTGAAGCTAAATACTAAACTGGACGACATAATATATATGCGATCAAAATATTCTCCGTAATTTGGGGACGGTTAAAAAATCCATAAGTACCTACTGGAAATCTTTAGTATGTTGTTTTATTTTAATTTTGGATCAACTATTGGAATAATAACTTGACTCTTCATCAATTGACCTCCACTTTTTTATTTTAAACTATTTTAAACCTGTGGGCTGTGGCTTCGCCCGCGTATATTTCCGGTTATTTTATTATCCCCCCCCCCGCGAGAAATCCTCCCCTGCGAAGCTAAATCGGGCTGGTGGTGTTTATAATATTGGTAGGATTCCGCCTATATACGCTAATATGCAAAATAATTTCAGAGTTACGTTTTGTTACTATCCCACAGGAATTATCCCCCTCGAGAAATTTATCAAAATAAAATATAGCCTACATCACTCAGGGATAGTGTACCTTTCTATTAGTGAAAGAATTTTTAGAATCGGTTCAGTAGTTCTAGAGATTACTTACTTAAACAAATTTTACCTCTTTATAATATTCCCCGCGAGAAATTTATCAAAATAAAATATAGCCTATATCACTCAGGGATAGTGTAGCTTTCTATTAGTGAAAGAATTTTAAGAATCGGTTCAGTAGTTTCGAAGATTAGCCCGTACAGACAGACAGTCTTCAATTTTATTTATATGTATAGGTTCTTTGTAGACTGTTAAAATTGTAAATATGGATGTCTTCTGCCTTCTGACTTGGAAATTCTCGTCTAATTCACTCTTCTTCCTATAATATTTTCTTCTTTCCTTAATCCGCCTTCACTCCTTGTGACCTTCTTCTGTCTTCTGCTTGGAGATTCTAATACAGACTCTTCTTTCTACGTTATTTTCTTTTCCCTCAATCTGCCTTCACTCTCTTCTTTGTCGACTGGCGAAATTTCAAATATGATCAAAATTCCGTTGTAGGTAACGGCAGCCGGAAAGGCTGTACTCATAACGGGATGCGATTCGAGAATAGGAAGTACAATTGCGAGGCAGCTGGACGATTTGGGTTTCACTGTATTTGCCGGATTCCAGGACAAAGTCGGAAATCCAGTAGCCGAAGAACTAAAAGAAGAAGCCTCTGGACGACTGCATTGTCTTCAGTTAGATGTCTCTTCCGAGAACCAGATCTTAGCCGCAAGTCTTTACATCGTTGAAAATCTTCCAGAGCAGGCAACCGGTTTGTGGGCCATTATTAACGCAGCACAGTGGATTGCCTTAGGTCAGTAAATGAAATTATAATGGGGTTGTTCCACTTATCAAAATTTAACAATTTTATAAAGTGCATATTATTCTTCATCATGGGCTCCGAGGGGTGTGCAAGGGTGTGCAACTGTACTCCCTGGCTTAAAGAAGAAGAAAAAATAGAAAATCTGGAAGAGGAAGAGAAAAAATACCAGAGTTGCATTATAGGTTATTATAATTTGAGTGAACATTTTGCATTTTGCACCCCCTTGGAATTAATCCTGCCGGCGCCCATGTTTCTCATACATAACCAAATAATGTAAACCAACTTTTTAGCCTTATACTCTTCCTCTTAATAAGCCATTTTCCTGAGAGTAGCTCTTTCAATTATCCATGAGAAGCAGCATTTGTGGTAGGGACAAACATTATTAATTATTCCCCATTAGTGTCGTGTTATTTTAGTGGTATAACTTAATTATTAATTTAATAATAACAATAATTTAATAATTAAGTTATAGCTACCACTAAAATGACACGACACTAATGGGGAATAAATAATGTTTGTCCCTACCACAAGTGCTTGCTCTCGTGGATAGTTGAAAGAACTACTCTCAGGAAAATGGCTCATTGCAAACAAGAATGAAAAAAAAATATTTTTTTAACGTTGAACATAAACCGCCATACGATGGCGTAGAAGACAGTCACACTTCTTATCTATTGAAAGAGATGTATATAAATTATCTTCCTCGTTGTTTGCTTTCAATTTAACAGATTGAGCGTAAGATAGTAGATTTAGACAGCCAATCAAGGCTGAATAGTATCTACGTCATTTCGACATCGAAATTACATTATTTAATTATAGAAAGTGTTGTTTATTTTTTGGTTTCGACGACAGACATAAAATTTTTATCATTTTTAAAACACGATCGTTGCTCATATCTGTATACAGGGTGATGACAAAACAGCTGTTATTTTGGTGACGGGTTGTACCTGTGAAAACAGTTCAAATAAATGTATGGCCAAAAACGTTTCGTTTTTCACCATGTATAATATAATATTGTACAATTTACCGATTTATTTTTTTTTTTTAGATGATACGAATTTAAATTAGCCAGTAGCCACCCGATTGAAAATAAACACCTATGCATAATATTGAATTATAAACTCTATTTTTTACTGTTCACTATGTTGCAGGTGAACTGGAGTGGGTACCGTTTACTGTATTCCGTCGTGCCGTTGAAGTCAACCTGTTGGGTACGGCACGTTTAACTCAGATCATGCTTCCATTGGTACGACGCGCCAAAGGTCGCGTGGTCAACGTGACCAGCGGTCTTGCGCGCATTTCATCACCGGTGCGCAGTGTTCACTGTGCCACACTCGCCGGTGTCGAAGGTCTATCGGCATGTCTTCGACAGGAATTGAGAGCTCGCGGTGTAGACGTAGTGCTCGTTGCACCCGGTGAATACGCCGGTTCCACTTGGTTATCGGACGATTACTTACGCGAACAGGCTAAGGAAATGTGGGCGCAACTCAGCAAGGAACAACAGGAGAGCTACGGTACCGATTACTTTGAGAGAGCTATTAGAAGTCTGGAAAAGTATACTAGAGGCCCGGTAAGTACTGATACAATTTTTTTACTCCACTTCCCTCTTTGTTCCATTAATGGTGTACTCACCATATTTTTTTTTATTCTTGTTAGGGCCACCAACTGCCAGGGTTACTCATTCATATTTTCAATTTGTTATTTTTAATAACAAATTAAAAATCCAAATTATATTTTTCCCGGTCCTCAGATTATAACTTGGGAACTGAGGGCTTGTAATAGAAGAACCGTAGAAACGACATATAAACAACTGCATCTCGGCTATTCTCATGTCCGCCATTGTCCCAATTTGAACGAATAATCGCGCCACACAATATCGGACCAGTAACTAAAATATACCTTATTGTTACGGAGATCAGTGCTTATTGCACGTGCACTTAAATTCATTTTAGTTCTCGGCCCGATATTGTGTGGTGCTGACTACTACATCAATTTAGAGTTGCTCTAGTAAGAATTAGGACAAAGACGCCATATTTAGCCAAAACAATGGAGTGTATAGTGAAAATACGCGCGTACTGGCACGTACTTTTGAAAACTTTGAAAACGTAACAAAAAATATTGCACGTTTCATTTTTTGCACTGACAGCAGCTGAAACAATTACGTTACCTATAGAAAACAATCATCTGAATTACGATTTGAATGACGTCAAGTTAAATTTTTGCTGAAAAACATGGCGGATCGAATGAACCAAACTGACACCCCTTTGTCTTAACTCTTTCTAGAGAAACTTCACAATCTACATCAATTGGTTCCATGTTTTCAATTTTTTTCTATAACATGCATCAGTTATCCAGTTGGCAGTTAGTACCTACCTAAGTACTTATAGCGATCAGTGCCTCATTCAATAGTATCACGCTATGTCTATGTGATACTTTCTTCATTTTGGTACATAGGCCGGATCCCCCTGAAGCCATAATATGGTCATTGAGGAAAAAATTCTTTCTTCATTGATTTTCAATTGAAAATATTTTACTTTTTATTCTTAATAACGCACTGTTAATCTTCCATTTTGTTATGAAAATTACTCTCGACGTTTGTGCTTAATACTCAAACAAAGAGACAGAATTTCATTTCAATTTAAATTTTATCTGCGAACTTCGGCTTCATTCGCGCGAAAGTTAATTTTCTCCGCAGATTCGCTCGCGTTAAAGCCTTGCTTTAATGGAAACTTTTGCATAGCCAGATAAAAAGTAGGCTATATATACTTAAAGTTTGGATAGCAACTGCCAGTGTAACGAGTTTCGTCAAAATCAGCCTAGCTATTTTTGAGTGATGCCGATATTCACAGACATGCAAATAATAATTCTAGAAAAGCATCTCTTGTCAAACTATCATACAAAATATCCGTACCTACACCCCAAAAAATTCGCAAGAATAGGAAATTACAAAGGTCCTGTAACAATAATTTTTTGTATTAATATTTTTTTTTTAAATCTATTGACATATTTTCTATTTCAGGACGCTGATCTAACGCCAGTAATTCGAGCTCTGACCGACTCCGTAGTCCGTACTTTCCCATTGCCTCGATACACTCCCGTCACACGACAAGAAAAATTACAGACCCTGGTAGCCGATCATCTACCACGATCTGTCTACGACATGTTCTACACGTAAAGAACATGACCGACATGTCCCCGTCCACCCGTCTTCCAACGAACATGACCGTAATGTTACGAACATGTTTCGCTTGAACTCATTCTACACATAACGTTAATGTACACACATGTTCGTAACGTTAGGTCATGTTAATGTATATACGAATGTGTGTTGGAATGACATGTTCTGTATAATATGCAAAGAACATGTTCAATACTGTATCAATGTCTATCGCACAAAAAGATCGCAATAGTACGGTTAAAATGTTTGACGCAAATAAATATATCTTTGATATATTTGCGAAAAACGATGTGAAAATATATTCTGTGTTGAGAACGTGCTCTGAACGCCGTCTTCACTAAATATCGTACATGAACTTCTACATATTGTTAAACAAACGAAGGTGTTTACTTACTGTGGAGAACATGTTTTACCTGCTATAGAGAACATGTTTTTCTTCTAATACTGCTGAGAACATGTTCAGCAAGTCTAATAATAGATATTATATTACCTACTGACAAAAATAATTGTTATTATTTTTTATTTATTGTTCGCTTACACGCATGAACATTAAAAACAGCACACTGAACATGCTCCCTTTAACAAAATATCAAAATTGTAAACGTGATATACTTAACTTGCATAATTACGCCAAATATGTATTTTATAAAGAAAGGAATATGTTCTGTGCATGAAGAACATGTTAATCGAATATTCAACGTTTATAATTTATGCATAACATATTTTTAACGACATTATCATGTCGTCAAATGTGAACAATAAAAATAACTACAAATTATTTGTTATGCACTAAAATACAAGCATAGAGTAAGAGTACCTACAACATAGATATAGAAATCTGGGGATGTAGTACAAGCGAGTGGAGCAGTTGCTGTTTAGGGGGCGGTGAGGAAGCAAATGTGCCCGCATTCTATTGGTCGCTTCAGTTGCACAAGCGCTGTACGAGCAATTGAGCATGCGCAAAGACGCGGACGACTGCATCTGGCGCAATTGAGCATGCACAAAGACGCGGCCAATAGAACGTGGGCACATGCATAGCATGGACATGTTCATAAGACAGGCATGCACCCTCCCCTGAATGGCTTCCCCCTCGTCTAAAGTGGCACTTCATAGTTATACTATATCCCCAGACTTCTATATCTATGACCTACAAGTAGTACGACATTTTGAGATTAATCGTTATATATAGACCATAATTTCACATTACAAATTATGCCTTCTTTTTCAATCAATTCCAAATAATTTATACGTTTTATTGTTTGCAATGGATTATGAACATGTTCTATCTACCTTGTAGGTACATAAAGATCTCAAACATATCACTACGAATGGACATATTTTTACATTGATTTGCTCGTGATTAATTTTAGACGTTCAAAATTTGTGTTCTAATTTTGATGGTGCAGAAAATGTCCCAATATTAATTATTTATATAGGTAGGTATACAGTGTCGAAATCATTGTAAAATTACATTTGTTATAATTAATTATAATACCTTAAAATTGTGATGAAATTATTTTAAAAAACACTTCAATGTAAAAGTAAATAATTAAGAAGCCTTCTTGTACATTTTAAGAAATTTCATGTAAATATACCTATAGACTATAGTTGGAATATACATTTTTAAATTTTGATGCCCAAATTCGATCATTTTATGCGGAATTTAGATCACCCTACATCAATTATTATTCATTAAAGAACAAAATTATAAATTACTAAATATATAGCATTATCTTCAGGATTTTTGTTAGTATTAAAATGATATCCTCAGGAATACAAAACACGATGAAAGAATATTGTTAGTAAAAGATAAAAAATTGTGAAAAATGTTTTTATTGAAATAAATTATTTATGCTGAGTTTCTGGTACGACTTTCAAAGTTCTCTTAGAACCGAATCATGGTGAAAAATCCGAAAACGTTGATACAAATTCAAAATAAAATTTTGCAAAAAAAAATTGGAATGTATCTTATTTCCTGTTTCTCATTTTTAAAAAGTTAAATTACTATAAAGACAAGCGCGGATTTATAAAATTTTTTGAATGCGTTCTATGCGTTGCCGAAAATCAATTTCATTTGCAATTTTTTGGGTAAACTCCGACGCACCCACTAAAACCGCATAAGTTTAAAATCTTCTTTATTTTTTTGCAAAAATGTAAAAATAAAAAATTGGACAAAAGTTGCTTATCGTAAAATAAATTAAAAACCATTTATGATGCATAGCTATTTCTTATATGTCAACACCTTTATATCCTTAACAATAATTATATTGTTGAAGTAAAAACTAAACTTCTATAGCGAGGGTAAGTAAGTGAGGCATCGCAGCAGTTATGTAAAAATGATAACATATAAATTTTTCCTAAATACGAACTAAAAGACAATTTGTGTACCTACAGTAATTAACAGTTACAATATTGTAACTGTTAATCTGTACTAGGTACACAAATTGTCTTTAATGAATATAAATAATCTTAGTAGAATGAAAATAGTACAACACTAAATTTGCTTCCAGAACAAGATATAAAACTCTTTATTTAATAAAAAGAGATGGACGACATGTTTCGAGAGCTTAAGCTCTCATCATCAGGTCAATTTAAAAACAAGATTTTACAATAATTGAAAATTGTGTGAAATTGTGTGAAAGTTCTGTGAAAGGAAATTATAAATTAGATTTTACAATAAAATTAGCAATAAAACTAAATTAGTTAAAATTTTAAGTAAATTACCTTTGTTACTTTAAGCATCTTGTGGTAGTAAATTTAAAATCAAAAAATGGTGACATTCTGAAGTAAAAATTAAACGCAATGACTACATCTGAGAGCAATGCTGCTAATTTAAACCAGTAAAATTAATGACATAATATAAAGTAGGAGGATTACTGTAATTGATCATTGATAAACAATATTATTTATGGAGGATTATTCTTAAACAAAAAATCAAAAACATTAGATTCCATGCAATCTATTGTTGAGTTAAGGCAGTTATCAGAACTACAAGCTGCTTTTATTTCAAAAGTTTCAAAAGAGTCAATTAGGACATTAGTATCTACAAAGTGTAAAATTTCAATTACAGAATCAGGGTCAAATGAGTGCCCAGAGTTCAAAAGGTGTTTGCCAAAATTAGACCTGGTGTTGATTAAATTAGTGGTATGTTCTTTAAGTCTATCTTTAAATTTTCTCTGTGTTTTTCCAATATAAAATGCAGGACAGTCATTACATGTTAATTTATAAACACCACTACGATTTATAGGATCAATTGTATCTTTATTGTATACTAAAGTTTGTTGTAGGCTACCTTTAGATTTGAAAGAGACGGTTAAATTGTATTTTGAAAAAACTGCTTTTATTTTGAACGATAAACTACCACAATAAGTTAAAGAGCCAATCCATTTGTTATTATCACTAATCGGTTTAAGAGTGGTTAATGGTTGTGCGGAAAATTTATATTTGAATTTCTTGAATAGTGTATATACACAACTAATAGGGAAATTGTTGTTAATAGCTAACTGTTTAATTACGTTATATTCAGCTATAAAAGCCTCAGTCTTCAAAGAATAAGAGAATAGTCTATGCAGTAGTGAATTAAACGCTGCCAATTTATGCTGTATAGGATGGAAAGAATTATAATCAATGAGAGTATCAGTATACGAAGATTTACGATATATGGAAAAATTAAATTCATGATTGGATGTATTAATTAAGATATCTAAAAACGGTAATTGATTTAAATGTTCAAATTCTAATGTAAATTTAATAGACGGATGAATACTATTAAGGTAAGAAAGAAATGTTTGGATGTGTAACAAGTTGCCTTGAAATAGGCAAATTAGGTCATCTACATATCGATAAAAGAAGATAATATTATTTGAAAATAATGTATTTCGAAAAATAATCTTTTCTATGTGAGACATAAAGATTTCAGCTAAAAGGGGGGAAAGAGGGGAACCCATAGCTAGGCCATTATTTTGAATAAAGTAGGTTGAATCAAAAACAAAGAAATTTTGCGAAACACATAATTTAGTGAGAATCATGATATCATCAATTATATACGGATATACCTTCGATTTATACAAGATCTCATTTAGAACAGACAAACAGACATCCATAGGTATGGAAGGAAATAAATTTTGGATATCAAAACTAACTAAATGTGATTGATGAGGAATTTTCAAATCTTTAATATTATTAATTAATTGGTGGGAATTCTTAATAGCATAGGGGTCAGTAATATTGGAAAAACACAGAGAAAATTTAAAGATAGACTTAAAGAACATACCACTAATTTAATCAACACCAGGTCTAATTTTGGCAAACACCTTTTGAACTCTGGGCACTCATTTGACCCTGATTCTGTAATTGAAATTTTACACTTTGTAGATACTAATGTCCTATTTGACTCTTTTGAAACTTTTGAAATAAAAGCAGCTTGTAGTTCTGATAACTGACTTAACTCAACAATAGATTGCATGGAATCTAATGTTTTTGATTTTTTGTTTAAGAATAATCCTCCATAAATAATATTGTTTATCAATGATCAATTACAGTAATCCTCCTACTTTATATTATGTCATTAATTTTACTGGTTTAAATTAGCAGCATTGCTCTCAGATGTAGTCATTGCGTTTAATTTTTACTTCAGAATGTCACCATTTTTTGATTTTAAATTTACTACCACAAGATGCTTAAAGTAACAAAGGTAATTTACTTAAAATTTTAACTAATTTAGTTTTATTGCTAATTTTATTGTAAAATCTAATTTATAATTTCCTTTCACAGAACTTTCACACAATTTCACACAATTTTCAATTATTGTAAAATCTTGTTTTTAAATTGACCTGATGATGAGAGCTTAAGCTCTCGAAACATGTCGTCCATCTCTTTTTATTAAATAAAGAGTTTTATATCTTGTTCTGGAAGCAAATTTAGTGTTGTACTATTTTCATTCTACTAAGTATTGAACAAGAAGCAAAAAACGAAGTCTCACTATACACAATAAATAATCTTGATAGAATTAATTCTATCGTTTTAGTGGCGGAAAAACAAGTCAAGTTTATACATTATCTGCATACTGCAGTTTTGCATACTGCAGTTTTGCTATACAAAAATGTAAACAATGTTTAATTTTGTAAAAACTTTGAACAAATCCAGAAGAAAATGTATGAAATAATTTCTTTTTAACATTATAGAAACTTTTTTAATTAGTATCTCCTAATGAAAATTATTATAATTTTAAAGAAAATAAAAAACGTTCGGTAAATTTCGTGAAAAGTCGTTATCGATTACAAAACACCCTGACCTACTGTGACCTATTATGCAATAATGTATTCGTGGTTGCCGGCCTGCGCTGTGAACAGGGGCGGTGCCTTGAATGTTTTGTTTGTGTCTTTCCCTCAAAAATAATACCCTTACTAACTCATGTCTACCAATTTAAACACTGCCTTCCCATTATTAATTATTTGGGAACAAGTTTATTATTGTAAGTAGTTAAAAATTAAATCCAATTCATACCAACTAGTTTTTAATAAATACTTTGTGAAGTACCACTTGACTGAGTGTAAGTTTTTAATAAATTAAACAGAACAATGGAAAATACAGAATCGCCCCAGAAAGGCGTACCTTACAAAATAACTGATCATTCGCGGGAAACACGAAAAGGAGTCGTTGCAACGTCTTTGGAGGACTTAACCTCAAAACTGTCAGGTAAATTTGTATTGAGTCAGGAAGATGACATTAAAGTCGTTCTGGAAGCTGATGGCACGGAAGTTGACGACGAAGAATATTTCGCAACGCTCGAACCACATACGAGTCTGATGATACTAACAGGAGATCAACGCTGGGCGCCGTGGTCGCCTCCGTGCAAAATTTCTCTCGATCAAGTGGACGATAGCAACGGAATGCGAGCCGAACTTGCCGGTTTGGTTGATCGGTTACATCACGATATCCGTCATGTATCGGTGCTAAACGGACCTGAATTAGAATTACTTAGCGATATGGACCCTGATTCTTTGGCAGATATTACATATCCGGATAAGATGTTTTTAGAACAACTGAAAGAAGTTTCTGGAAGGTACTTAAGCGACAAAAGGCAAGCTCAAGATGCGCTCGATTTACTGCAGATATACAACAGTGGCAAAAATTCAACGGATGACAATTCTCAACCAAAAAAGGAAAGAGTTTAGATTAAGCTAAAGTAATTTATACTAAATTGCAACACTTAAAAATATTTAATTTTGTCAGTAGGGCTTAGATATTTTACTTTTTCAATTGTCTTATAAAAAAATAACCAAAATATGATTTTTGAAACTGCCAATATCATTGGAGCAAAATCGAACTAATAATTTTTGAATCGAACGATTTCATTAATTTTGTTTAAGGATATGAATTAATTAAAATATTATTTTATAATATCAGACATTAGAATTTTACTGTTATATTATGTTCATGTTATTTGCGATTTTAAGCATAAAAAATACATTAGAGACAGTAAAAATTAATTGATGGGCTTGAGAAAAGCCAATTCGAAAGAAAATTGTATAAACTCCCAGTTACCAGTTTTTTTAAGAGAACTGGTGAAAACAATATTTGGATTATGAAAAAAAATTGGAAATATAAATTTTTACTAGGCCAAAAATATTTTTTATTTTGAGACCGCAAATGAAGTGAACAGCTTCGGGAAAATTGAAATTGTTCGTATTATTTTTATTCGAACATTACTT
This sequence comes from Mongoloraphidia duomilia, assembly GCA_039654895.1. NCBI lineage: Eukaryota > Metazoa > Arthropoda > Insecta > Raphidioptera > Raphidiidae > Mongoloraphidia > Mongoloraphidia duomilia. Next base: position 33,458,867 of record CM077516.1, on the reverse strand, counting down.
CAAACTCTTATTAAATAATACAATGTTTTACTTTTTTTATTTGAGTTAGTCAGCTAGATTTCAAATCGACATTTTTAAGTGTTCCAATTTATATGTGATACATTGAATATGAAAATGTTAATAATCAATAGTTATATGCAATATCAAAATCGGAATTTTATTGCCTATAACTGAACTGATTCAATAACCCCTTAGGGTCCATGTCACGAAATATTTTGTCTGGTGCATAAAATTTTACGGGTCTAATAAACTTGCTTCTTGTCACTCTCGGACTATTTCGGTAACAAAAATGTTACTTTATTCAATCACGATTAGTAACTATTAAATCTGAAAAGAAAATTTATTGGACTGGACCATAAATACATACGCAGTGTTTTTATTGGACCACTAAGGGTTATTAATTGGGAATTCTTTGATGTGCTGAAAAAATTTTATTCTTATAATAACTCATAAATATGCACGTACATTGTAGAATTAGTACCAACGATGAACCCATTAAAAACCTTACTTTAAAATAAGGCAGAAAGTAAGAAATATAACCAATATTTGCAGATACCTACTATAGAGGCCCGAATATAACTTAGAATAAAGAAGTAACTAATAATTTTTATTCCGCACATCTTTCAAAATCTATTATATAAATTCCCATAAATGTTTAAATAATATTATAAAAATTTAGGGATGTGCTGTTTCCTTCATTTTTTTTGTGTAAAGTATCTATATTTAAAATTTTCATTATCTGCATTATTTTGTTTTTTAATAGGAGATTCAAAATAATAAAAAAAAAATAAAACCTGATTTGATTGATCAGTAATTTAATACAATAAAAAATCATTTGCTTAATTCTTTGTTGAATTTGCGAATTAAATTTTGTTTTTCAAAACCATTGACAGTCAAGTAAATACGTAGAATTAACAGAGTTAATTTCTGATTTATGTTATAAAAACTTGTCATAAAATCATTTAATGTTTTTGCTGTGTATTTAGTGGTCAGAAATTATAAACTTTTACATCATGGGTAATTCAAATACCTAGTTAAATTATATGCCATAGCATCAGATTTCATTTGTTATCAACAACCTTAGGCGTTTTCCATTCATGCATCGGAATCATTCCAAGAGAAATCAATTTATTCGAGCATCAAATCATTATCGAAAAATTCAAAACATCTCAGTTAAACTAGTTTCTTGAATCAGACATTTTTCATAAATTGCGAATGAAAACGATGCAGGTTTGTTCAGATATTTAATTCACATTTTTTATGGTTATGTTGATGAGGTCTTTTCTGAAATTGAATGGAAAACAGTTCTTAATTGTTGTGTTTAAAACTACGCTTGTTTGATTAGAAGAACGAAATTCTAGATGATAGTTCTTTCGATGTGTGTATAAGAATTTTAAAATCAGCAAAAATATTAAAATGTAGTAAAAGTAAATAAATAAATTAATATTAGAAAATAATATCTCTAGTTTTTGGCCAATATTTCGGCCTGTGGACTATTCAAATATTTAATATTAAAAAATGATAATACGAACCATTTCTAAATGGCCTTGCTTTTTAGCATTATTATAATCGTCAAGATTATATTTTTTTGCGTCACATCCCTAGTGCACGTTAATCCTAGGGTCTGTTCCAATATACTTTAATTCAAATCCAAGATTAGAGCATACAATTTTTAGCGCAAACAGTAGTGAAAGATTTTTTAATTATCAACTGTCAATTACTATTAGTCATGGTTTAAAAAAACTATGAGATTGCGACACTGTTATTGATGAATTCAAATATTATACATTTGAATTTTAATGGCTGATAATGAAACGAACTGCTGTTGGACTTGGCGAATACAGCTTTCATTTCAATTGTTTCACACTGTTTTCATTAACGAAAATGTTATATGTTTCATTACTTTCTTGTTATACAAAAATCACGAATTCTTTGTCAGTTTTCAGACTTCAAAATTCTGGAACACTTAAATGTATACGAGTGTAAGAGTAAGGTATTGGAACATGCCCCAACAATTTATTATACTTAATAAAAAAGAACGGAATTGAAAAGACTGATCTATGTGTCTGATCTTAATGCATTGAAATAAAACACAATGACTATAAAATACGATATAAAAAATCATTAAATTAAAAAAAAAATTGCTCAATCGCACTTTCATATATTGTCAGAATTGATCAATCCATCTTACTACCAATAACTTTAGAGTTCAGCAATCTTAAATAAATAATTGGATTATTATTTTTAATTATAGTTTTCATAATATAAAGTTTTACTATTGTTTGTTTGCTGCATAGGTTGTGGATTTAGGATTTCAATAGAATCTGTGTGTCCAGTGATCTGAAATAGTAATGCTACTTGTTTTCTTCTAACATCAGTACAATAGAAAAGTAATCGAGAACATGTTAACAAACGGGCATATTATTTCTATCTACCGTAAACAACCATGAACCATTTTGTAAGCTTAATAGTAAACTACATGCCCGGTTAAGCATGAATTTTTGCTACTAGGTAACTCCTTTAGCCGGCCCCTGTTTCCAGTCTATTTTTATTTTTTGGCTATCTTGTTAAGACATCAGTCTATCAGGCATTTGTTGATCTTTCCAGATCTGGGCTTGGGTTCAATTTAGACTGGTCAATATTTTTTTTTATAATAGTTGATGGCCTGACTAGAGTCTAGTTAAGTATTTGGCCAGTAACCATATGTATAAACGTTTTTCTATGTGTTTCTAATTCGATTTAAAAAATCTATACTTTGTAGCAATTTTCTACTTAAAAATGTATCAGTAGCAAGCTACTTTGAAGAAAAAAAAACAACACTGGTTGTAACAACCTAAAGAAATGAATAATTATCCAAATCCACATTTGATAGATTAAATAGGCTATATAATTTTCTTAACGTATGCAGATTGCAGAGCATTGACTTTCACAAATCATTTATACTTTCAGCGGATATCGAAAATAAAGCAAATAGTGACACAAATGACTTTTACTGTCAATTTCAAAATCCGTTCTAATAAAATAAATAGGTTAAGAAAACTATCAAACGTATCGGTAAGGTAATTACAGTGTAGGTATAATAATTACTGTTGTTAAAAAAATTGTGAAATTGAACGATGTTTATATATTATGGTACTAAAAATCGGCCTGAAAATACATTATTCAAGGTCAGAATGTATTTATGAAAAATGAGATTTTTCTGTGCAGAAGTGCATCCCAGAGATTGGGTAGAAATAAATTAAATCTACACTAGAATAACATAGTCATATACTCATATGACACAATCATGTCGTTCGAGTATGGTAGTGTTAATTGATAATTTCGAGTCTGTGACCGAAAATGCAGTTTCTAGTATCAGTGTTTGTCAAGATGTGAAACGAAGAAAGATACTGCAGATTATAGACGCTCAACAACTGAGGTCATTAGCGTCTATGATGGAACGAAGATAACTGAAATTGAAAGCAAATCAGTGATCAACTGATTTCACGACTACACTTAATTGTATGACCTAGTCGAGCAACATCCTTTTGGTAACTTGTAACGTGTCATGCAACTTATTATGTCATATGACATCACCAGACACCAGGCATTATGACTGTTAAATGAGTGTCATAAGGTCATGTTGCTCTGTAGTTCAACCTTTACAGAAATCGTATTTGTTAATTCGCTACATGAGGGTCCATTCATTACCTTTCATTTTCTACTCCCAAAACCGTAAGCATTCTGTATGGGTATCAATAATTTTCTGTGCCATTTTAACTAACCTAAACTGATATATTACGCAATCTCTGGGACACAGAATGCGTAGAATGAAAAAAGTGTTGTAAAGGTATGATACGTAACGTATTATAGAAGTCAGGGTGCCTGCTGGAACAGGACCTACGGGTTATTAATAAGAAGGAATCTCTGTTACAATCCGTAACGTAATAATATCTGGATAATAATTTATAGAGACCTAACTGCTATTATTATATATACATATTATTTAAACAGAAAGTATAGTAAAAAATAGTTTTATATATATTAATATTTTATTCTGTGGAATTTAAATCGGCCATTCATGTACCAATAAATAGTGTTGGACGTTTATTTCTGTTGTAATGCATTGATGCCCATTTTTGTTTTCATGTCAAACTTAACTAGAAGACAAATAAAAAATTTGACTTTGGTCATTTTTATCTGGCTGCTAAAATTATCTATCGATAAACCATAAATTTTATTAATGAAGAAAGTGGGCACAAATCTAATAGCGATTTTCAGTCATACTTGTGTACACTGAATATACATGTATCCTTTTATCACCTGATTGCAAACAATGGAAAAAAATGTTTACTCACTAAGAATGATTTCGGTCTCAAACTCTCATTTCTTATTACGAATAGATATAAATATACAGTTATGTGGTTCGAAAAAAAAAACAAAAAAATAACGAAATGAGTGTACCTATTTGTAAATTGGTCATACTGTGAATCAGGGTTAAAAATTATAAACGATAATTGACTATCGATAACATTTTACTTGCAAGTAGAACGTGAAATTAAAATTATTATATTTGTAAAATAAGACGCAGAACATTGTAGTGTCGATACAGTTTTTACAGTTAACAGAATTTAAAAGCCTTTACATTTTTTAAATTTGGTAAAAATTAAAGTACAAAACAATACAAAAATATCTAAATATTGAAAAATGTATGTAATACGAATGGTATTACAGCTCCTAATAAGAGATTGTTTCAACATCGATGCTTGTTTTTGATAACATCCTACATTCAAATGCCATCTCGCGTTCAATTAAGAAAACTGGATTGACAACTTAGATGATTTTGCAGTAAGAAATCATATATACCATGCATTTCAACAACTCAATGCTAGTGAATCTAACAAAATTAAAAATTAAGATTCATTATTCATTAAGCATCTGTTTTTGAACTTGTTTTTATCATCCATTGTTAATTATGTATGTTGAGAGGTTATGTAGTTTTTACGTGGAAGAAATTGGTACTACCTAGATTAAAGAACTCTAAAAACAATGGGGCCTACCGTTCTTGTTGAAATTTGAGAATTTCTTACTGTACATTCAAAAATATATTAAATAGGTAGCTTCAATTTATCGTATAGTGATAGATTGTAAGTAATGCAGACTTACAAATACAATGTAGCAAATAATTAGGCTGAACTCTATATGGTGTTGGACATCATAAATTCCATGAATCAGTCAAATTTTTAATCACATAAAAAAGTAAATAAGCACAATAAAATGACACCAAATATTGTATAATTTTTAAAATTCAATGCAAAATAAAAATAATGACTGTCATCAATCAAGATTATGAAAATCACGATAGTTATGTACACTTCATATTAAATAATTAAATTTAAGAAAAAGTAGATTAGACTTATATTTACTCAAAATGTTTTGTATTTATCACTTGGTCAGAAGAATGTCGGATTAAGATTTAGAATACAGATGACGAAATCCGTTAATTTTTTGAATCGGACACCTGATTTTTACTTATTAATCGATACTCATTAATCACTTCTGATATATGAATGATTAAATTATAGTAATGCTCAATCACACTTAATACGCATAATAATAAGCACATAATTTTTTCTTGACTGATTTTAAACATTTATCGAACGTGCAATTAAATTTGGATAATCACCGATTAAAAGTAAATTTTCTGTTATTTGGTAATTATCGGAAAATTAGGTAGCGAGTAACTGTCAAAATCGAATACATAAGTCCTGATTCCGTTTAGATACCCAGATATCCGCGGTTGTCATTAATCTAAAGCTAAAAGAGAACCATGCACTGAATTGGTTCAGTCTTTGACCACACGATCGACAAAAAATAAAAAACTTAATTGAAAAATTTACATAAACTAGACTTGAAAAAACAGAAAGTATGTCTAATGCCTTTCAACAGTTTGAAAAAAATTTTGAGTTAATATAAGTAGTCATCTATTTTTAAATTCCTTTTTTTTTGAAAAAATAACATTTCTAGTTATTTATAAATAATAATTATTGTACCCTTCGCAAAAAAAAAACGAGTTTGGAATTCGTGTTTACACTTATACAAAACGAACAAAAAAAATATACAGTTTTCCTTTTTTGTTATTATATTAAATGTTAATGTAAAACACATAAAATTAATAAAATTTAAAACCCAAATTATTTTTTCCGTATTTTTACAATTCTTTAGAACTGTTGTACGAGTAGACAAATAAATAGGTAGGCAACTTTGTGAGCACAAAAGTTGAAAATATTGTCAGCCATGGTTTGCATAATTACAGAAACATGAAGAATAAAGTTACTTTGACTAACGATTTGGAAATATTGGGGAAACCATGAAAAACCTCATTCAAGATGTCAGCACGGAAATTTCTGTTCGTTCTGAAAAAAATTCTATCGGCAAGTATCGAATCCAGCATCTTCTACTTGAACGAAAAAGAAAATAATGTTATCAGCCATGATGAGGGAAACTTGAAAATCTCAAGTAAGACGACGGACTATTAATTCTTATTTTGGATTTGTGTATGGTATCAATTAAATGTTAAAGTGCGTACAGACGCCCAACGAAAGGGTTTTGTTGGTTTGGTGTGAACGGTTTAGTAAACGCCAGCGAGCGTTTGCTCGCAATCCGTAGCGTGGCAGTAACATTAAAGAACTCTGAACATTTGAGCAATCGCCGTGTAGAATGTATACAAATAAAGCGGATTCACGTCCAACGATCAAGAACTACAAAATATGTATGTGCCATATTGTAGAAGGCCAACAAACGTGAGGTAGCCATGCCGAATCTCGTTCATTGCACCGGTCTGTACGCGCCTTCATACAAAGCACAACTAACATTTTACAGGCATGTGCATAACTCATAATATGAACAGTGGTCTAAATTGCTTTGGGGAAATATTGTCATACTTTCGTCAACATTTCCAAATTTCTGCCAATGTTGTCTTCTGTAATATTCCGAAACTTCAGCAATTTCCAAGTTTCGTCGACTTTCCGGAATTATTCCCAACATGGAAATTTTCCCGAAGGCACATTGCTTTTCAAACCCCAATAAAGAAAATCTAGTAATCTTTCCACATATTTATTAAAAGGTTTATGTTTACAGAAAAAGAAATAATTGTATCATATAAATGCAAAAGAAAACTACAATTTTTTTTCTAAACTGATGAAAATGAAGTTTCCTTGGCACTATTACATAGTTGTAAATGTTATACATTTTTTTTCATTACATTTATTAGAAGAATTCTAAAATTAATAATTGTGAGCTTGTACAAACTTTAATAAGCTGTTAAAATACATTTTTTTTGTTAGGTACATCGTTTTATACATTTAATTTGATACAACATACATACATCGTTCTAAATTGATGATTTTATGGAATGAGCAACTTTTTACAGAACAATCGTTATAAATTCATTTGAAGAACTAGGAATAGCAAAATATAAATTATCTATGTGCATTGTTATAAAATTATTTAAAATGTGTAGTCAAGCTCGGATTAAATTAACGGAAGACCTGCAATTTTATTCGATAATGGAGTTTGATGTTTTACAGAATTGAAACAGTTGTTCCATTCGCACAATTTTCAATCCGATTATGAGTACACTAACAATATAATAAACTGTTAACTAATTTTAAATACTTTTGCATTATAATTGATCTATAAAAAGTTTACAGTGGAAATACATAAAGTAAGGATGCTTAATGATTAACATAAAATAATACCATTCATATATTTCAGGAGAAATGTGTTGGTTACATTACTCCAATGATTTAACAGATCCAACATAATGAAGATGTTTTCTAGAACGGTTGGAGTTGATCATAGCATAATGCACGAACTTTTTTCTCGGAAAGGATTAACTTTCTGGCTGGAGAATCCGACAAGAAGACAATCTTCTTGTTCATGCTCACTGATATATTTTATTATATCGGCAACGGCTTGTGACACTGGAATTCTTTTTATTCCAGCCTCACGCCTTAATTGTTCCGTGATGGCTCGCTGCTGCTGTAAGCTTGAGACCATCATGTCCATAACAGCCGTATCTGACAGGCCTATGATGAATTTTTATTTTTATCACTCACAACACAAATTATCAGACGCGTTAAAAACGCGTCTTAACACTTCTACAAAGATTTTCTTGATTATGTTTCTATTATTAACACTTACGTGTTGCACTTTAGCTATGGCGAAAATGACGGATACGCAAGGTCGACACAAATCAAAAATGAAAATCACTAAAATATAGGTGTGGTATTTTTAAAATAAAAAATGTAACCATGCAATGTATTTTCTTGTGAAATTCTATTGAAAAAGTAATATTATAGCAATTACTTAAAATAAATAGGTGTTTATTTTGACTTTTTTAAACTTTTTATTATCTAATTGTAAATTGAACCGTAATAAAATCATAAAACCGAGTTGCAGTTTGTTATTTTTGCATGTTGTTGGTGTACACCCATCATATGTTGCGAATTTCACTGAAGTTCAAAACGTGTTTCATTCTTGGTATCATTTCGTTTTGCATCACTTCTTTGTAAATTTTCTTTAACCCGGCGATTTTTACACCTGTTTGAAAAAAATGGCCTTACACGTCCCAAAAGCGCCAGGAATGGCACAAATGATGAAAGACGGAGCCAGAGTAAGTTAAATTTAAATAAAAATCCTTGTATAACTCATTAGTCACTACATATCTGTTTTTAATACTAATTATTTTTCATAGCACTTCTCTGGTCTCGAAGAAGCCGTATACCGTAATATTAATGCCTGTAAACAGTTTGCCGAAACAGTTCGTTCAGCGTATGGACCAAATGGAATGAATAAAATGGTCATTAACCACATTGAGAAACAATTTGTAACTAGCGATGCAGCGACAATAACACGCGAACTTGACGTTGAACACCCAGCTGCAAAATTGATGATAATTGGCAGTGAAATGCAAGATTCAGAAGTCGGCGATGGTACAAATTTCGTAATGATTTTAGCGGGTGCTTTACTCGAAGAAGCAGAAGACCTTCTTCGACTTGGTGTTACTCCAGGAGAGGTTGCTGAAGGTTATGAAAAAGCTCTTGACAAATGTCTAGAGATTTTACCGACTCTAGTATGTCATGAATTTAAAGATCCACGTGATTTGAAAGCTGTCACATTAGGAATGCGTGCTTCTGTAATGGCTAAACAGTATGGCCAAGAAGATTTCTTATCGAATTTGATCGCGAAAGCTTGCGTATCAATTTTACCAGAACAGACTACGTTCAATGTAGATAATATTCGAGTGTGTAAAATTCTTGGATCAGGATTGCAAAGATCTGAAGTCGTTCAAGGAATGGTTTTTAAACGACATGTTGAAGGTGATATTACATCGGTAGAGAAAGCTAAAATTGCTTTATATAGTTGCGCCGTTGATATCATCCAAACCGAAACAAAAGGGACAGTTTTAATCACTTCTGCTAACGAATTGATGGATTTCAGCAGAGGTGAAGAGTCGATGCTTGAATGTCAAATCAAAGCTATTGCCGATACCGGTGCTAAAGTAATTGTCGCTGGAGCGAAGTTCGGTGACATGGCAATGCATTATATTAACAAATATGGAATGATGGCTGTCAGGTTGAACTCTAAATTTGATTTACGTAGACTGAGTAAAGCGGTAAGAAAATTTCAATAATTAAAAAGTAATGACAATTTGTCTTACTTTAATAGGTTTGGGAAGTATTTTCAGAAACTGTTGTGGTGCTGTTACTTCAACAAAATAAAGTTATTAACGCCCGCACAAGTACAAAATAACAATTTCTGATACCTACTGTGTAGTTTTAATACAATTGCAGAAATTGCCACTTGCTTTCACACAGCCGCTCATGTAGGTACGGAGTGCGGATTTAGGTTTCATTTTTATTATTTTGTCAGAATTATTCGTTCATCATTGTGTTTCATTTTGTTAAGAAAATTATCTATCTGAATACTAAACATGACGTAATTTGAATTTAAGCGAAATGTGTACTTACACCACAAACTCATTACTGAATTTCTGAAACAAGCTTTCGCATAATAACACATTATCATTTTAGGTTGGAGGCACTGTTTTACCGCGTTTGACACCACCTACCCAAGAAGAGTTAGGTTACTGCGATAAAGTATGTGTGGATGAATTAGGTGATACAAATATTGTGATTTTCCGACAATTAGGAAAAGATAGTCGTATTGCAACTATTGTTATCCGTGGAGCTACGGATAATTATTTGGACGATGTCGAGAGAGCTATTGACGATGGTGTGAACACCTTTAAAAGTAAGAATATTGAATTTTAAAAACTTTTTATTATAATCTATAATTATTATAACAGGGTGGCCACATTCTGGAAAAGTCAGGAAATTTTGGTAAAATTCAGGGATTTTTGTGAAAAACACGGTCAAGTGCGAATCGGAATAGCGCACCGATGGTTCCATACCTACATTGAACAAATTTTGGTCGACCAACTTATCTAATTGGTGCATGGCGCCATACAAAATCTTTGCATGTAGCTGCATAGTTAAGCTGGTCGGAAATTTCTCTGAAATGTAAACATAAATTGTTTATTCGTGTATAGTTGTTATGTACATAGTCAGGGAAAAAACTAAAAAATCACGTAGAAAACCGGGAAAAGCGAGGGAAATTTGTTCTGGAGAAAAGGTAGCCACCCTGATAAAACAGTTACGTGACTGACAGACAACGCACCGCCTAGAGCACTGAAGATACAACCTTATAGGGTGCAGAGGTGCACTAAGAAAGGATTTTTCGGAAATCAGCTCAGTTCGTATAGAAAATCGCATGTGCAAAAAAAAAACGAAATATATGTGAGCAGAGACGGGTAACCGCTAGTAGTGTATAAGTATTAATTTTTGAGTGCAGTTAAAATACACAACAATTTTGGTCACTTTTACACAAGATGAGCGACGTGAAATACGAAATTTATTTACCAACGTACATTTAATTAAAATCTAAATTAAAATGGAATCACGTGCCCATCAGATTTGAAAGTCACTTTATTTAAAAAAAATTCTTGTTATATAGGTATCACGCGTGATGGTAAATTTCTACCAGGAGCTGGTGCAGTTGAAATTGAACTTGCTCTACAATTACTGGTGCATGCCAATACATTACCAGGTCTAGAACAGTATGCCGTACGTAAATTTGCTAATGCTCTCGAAGCATTCCCAAAAGCTCTTTCAGATAACTCGGGTCTCAAAACGACGGATGTGTTGAGCAAGTTGTATCAAGCTCATAAGGTAATTACTTTATAAAAGTAGATAATACTGCAACTTTTTCCCGATAGGGGCGCTACTAGAGCAATCAGTAAACAATATCTGACAGCTGTGTAAACTATGTATTTTGGCGAATTAGGTTTATCAAAGCACATTTTATAGATTATTACTGAAAACTTGACCGAAACTAGATCATAAATCTTTTCTTTGGAATTAGTCACAGAAAAACGCAATGAGCAGGCCGGCAGGCGCCCGTGATAGATAAATGCGATTTTTGACAGAAAATACAGAAAAATACACTGTGCATGCATTTAGCTTGGTTTGCTAGTTTATATTAAATAACGGGGATGGGCACTACCAAACTTAAGCACTAGGAGAAGCCAGCTATATAACTACCCTGGTCTGTGGGCAGTTCTTAGTAGTGTGTACATAATAAGTTTATTTAAAATAACAAATTATTGACAATGGCGTTGTGCTGTGTTTACCAATGTTCAAATCATAGAGGTTTTGTATTTCCAAAGGATCCTGAACTGAAAAGAAGTGGTTCCATGCTATCAGAAGGGAAAAAACTTCATTTTTCGCGCGTTTTTCTGTGAAAACCAATGATAACTTGGAAGTTATATACCTGCCGCCATCTATATTACGTTTCTTATGTGTCCATCTCGATTGTGGTGATATGCTTTAGAGATGCACAAAAGGTTCATAATACCATCTTAATACATACCTTTCTACCAAATCTTTATTCTTGCCTTTTAAGCTAGAACCGCGGTTTATTAGTAAATTTTTTAGTTGGTCCACCAGTTTTTTAGTTGGTTCCACCTTTTAAGTCATTTTCAACATAGCTTTCCGTAAAATTTTGCAAAAAAATAGATAACCTAAAAGCTTCACATTTGTTTGTTTACTGCTTGTGCAGGGTAGTGACATATATGCTTATAGTCAGGGGTACAGCGCCAATATTTTAAAGTGATTACTAACAGGCTGAATTTTCGTGAGTAGCTTAGTTTTGACGAGTCCCCCAAATCTCTTTCTGCGACAATTCTCGGTAGAGGTATGCAAAGTTCTGCGCAGCCGCTAAACATGTTGATTTGGCGAGTTTTTAAATTTTATACATAACACTTTGTTTTTCAGTTAAATTGCTAGATAATTTATAAAAAAACAGGAAGCTGCGCTTGTCCTACAAAAGCGATGGGTGGACTGGTGAGTCCTCCGTCCCCAATATGTAAAAATAACGAGGTCAGAAATTTTATTACTAACGGGCTGATTTTTAGTTTATTGTTTAATTAATATTTTTGAAATCGAAGGGTCAAATTGTCCTACAAATTGTCCGGTAGGGTTTTCCAGTCCTACGCCCTGAAAGTGTCAGTTCCACGAATATTCTAAACTGATTACTAACAACTTAATTTTTGTTTTTTTCTTGTGGAAATTGAGTGTAGAAAACAATATAATTGGTGTCCTACAATAAAATTGGGAGATATTGATAAAAAAGCCAAAAAACTATAGTACATTGAAATGTGACATGAGGCTTGCATTTTGGGTAGGACGAGATTTTTTTTACCGTTGCGTAGGGGGGCCCGGTGTAAGTTTAAAATTGAGTTTTCATGGTCGGCGGCCACCCCATTTGGCCGCCATTTTGAAAAAGGGGTGCTAACAGGTTTTGTACTGTATCTCCGTAACGGTACATCTTACAGAAAATCTGTAGATAGGTTTTTGTTTAGAATCGAATTCTCTACAACTTTACTAGAGAAACTTTTTGTCGTAAATTGAATAATTAAAAAGATATGCTTTATAGAAGATAGAATATTTTTTAATTATTCAATTTATGACAAAAAGTATTTCTAGTAAAGTTGCAGAGAATTCGATTATAAACAAAAAACGTATGTACTAATTTTCTGTAAGAAATACCGTTACGGAGATATAGTGCAAAACCTGTTAGCACCCCTTTTTCAAGATTGCGGCCAAATGAGGGGCCGCCAACCCCGAAAACACAATTTTAAACTTACAACGGCCCCCTCTACGCAACGGTAAAAAAAAATCTTGTCCTGTCCAAACTGCAAGGTTAGCCTAAAAAAATGTAACATTTTAATGGACTAATATCAGAATGAGCCATGACTCATTATGTACGTATTTATATAAAGTTGCTATCGTTATTTTGGTGTTTTTATTTTAGTTTCAATTATTATCAATAATCACTAAATAACCATAGCGATCCTATATAAATACGTAAATTACAATAAATATCAATTTACCCGATATCCAATCAAAATAATACGTTATAGTATTGAAGCCTTTTTTGTAGGACTAGCGATACCTACCAATATTTTTGTAGGACACTGCATTATTTGATCAGAGAATACACAGACCTATCCAGTGTTACCTTTGTCCTACAGTTAGTAATCAGTTTAGAATATTCGTGGAACTGACACTTTCAGGGCGTAGGACCGGAAAACCCTACCGGACAATTTGTAGGACAATTTGACCCTTCGATTTCAAAAATATTAATTAAACAATAAACTAAAAATCAGCCCGTTAGTAATAAAATTTCTGACCTCGTTATTTTTACATATTGGGGACGGAGGACTCGCCAGTCCACCCATCGCTTTTGTAGGACAAGCGCAGCTTCCTGTTTTTTTATAAATTATCTAGCAATTTAACTGAAAAACAAAGTGTTATGTATAAAATTTAAAAACTCGCCAAATCAACATGTTTAGCGGCTGCGCAGAACTTTACATACCTCTACCGAGAATTGTCGCAGAGAGAGATTTGGGGGACTCGTCAAAACTAAGCTACTCACGAAAATTCAGCCTGTTAGTAATCACTTTAAAATATTGGCGCTGTACCCCTGACTATTAGCTATGCATAATATCTCATATTGAATCCATATTTAATCATCCGTTATGAGTTTAGAAATAAAATTGATGTTTTTTTTTCATAGTCGGGAGGCAAAAATCAAGGAGTTGATGTAGAATCCGAAAATGGAGAACCATGCGATGCGCTTGAAAAAGGCATTTTAGACTTGTTGGTCGGGAAAAAGTGGGGCTTGCGGTATGCCGTTGGAGCAGCTTGTACTATTTTACGCGTTGATCAAATCATTATGGCCAAACGAGCTGGCGGTCCAAAACCCAGACAAGCAGCTGGCAGCGATGACGAATCTTAAACGTATTATTTTTCACGATTCACACAACTAAAATATTTCACTGCATTTGAATAAATAATTATTTACTAAAATAGTATATAAGATAGATAACTAATTTTTCAATGCATTATATTGTAATATTGTTAAAAAAATTTTGATTGCTTTTGTTATAAAGCAAATTTTTGTGTAACGTCTTTTAATGATTTTGCAATTGTTTGTACTGATAACTCACATAAATAACAGTATTTATACCAATTTTAGGAAGTTTTATAATTTTTAGTCATTTAACTGCTTTTATTGCTACAAATATTAAAAGAAGTCAGTTTTCGTTACAGGTTATGTTTCATGTAATCGAGCGTAACTTTTTAAAAGTATTTAAAAGCACGAAAACCACTGCCTCGCAAAATAAAAAAAAATTCGACTGATGATCAGTCCTATACTTCCCACCTAGTAAATATTTGCAAAAAATAAACTCTTTTTTTTAATTTTTATTCTTTGACTAGGCCCAAATAACCTTAGCTGTTGGTGGTCTTTAAAACACAATTTAATTTTTATTCTTTGAAAAAAGCATGGCCCTCTTTTTTGTTTGATCTACTGATGGCTAGCTTAATATAGCAAAAATCATGGTTACCTTGATTTACGTACAATTTTCTTTTTTTAGTAAAATATTTTTTTTCTCGAAAACTACATTTTAGAGAAAAAAAATATTTACATTTTTTTCATATTATAACATCTAGAATTCATTTATATTTTTTTTTACCTATGTTAATACGTGACATTGAGAACGTTTTTTTGATATCTCAGGATCCGCTGAACCGATTTGACTCAAAATCTAATCAGATCTAAGTTAAAGGCTGATAAACACAATAGAACAATCGGCGTGGACGTATGTTGTTCTGTTTTTAAGATATCGAAGGCGAAAAATTGACCACATACACACAGACATCAGTCAGAAAATGATCTTAAACGATTGCTAGGGTCTCAAAACATGAAAATCTGTTAAAATCTCGAAATATTTTTTTCGGACTAAAACCATTACTTCCCTACCATAGTAGAGGTGGGAAGTAAAAATCTAATAACCGGAAGCAAAAAGTGGGTACAAGGTTATATAAAATTAAATTATATGACAAAATTTTCATAACTACAAAAAGAGATTTCAAAAGTTAATTTTAGTAAAACACAAAAAATCCCAGGATAATAATTTTTTATTCGCATTCTGACTTGGTTTTTTGAGAGTTGGTTTATGTCATGTATTTGCTATAAAAATAGAAACTGACAATACAGATTTTCTTGTTAATTACAGAAGTATTTTCTGACACCGATTATTCTTAATAGGATCTAAAAAACTAAATAACACAGAGACATTTATAAAAAATAGTAATTTATTCGTATATATTTAAAAGTAAATAAATATTCATTTCACTTGGACTCCAGAAAGGCTTTTGGCGACAATATTTCCTTTACCGGGTACATGTAAAGGAACATTCTTATAGCATGCAATGAACTGATCGTTTGTTTTTAAATCTGGAGCACAAGTCTCAAATATCTTCTTTTTGGGGTTTAAAACAGAATCTGGCATTCGTGGAAAACCTTCACAATGTACGAGATCTCCCGGCTGGCAGCCAGCGGGTGGGTTTAGAACTTCGACAGCGTCTGGAGATGAAGCACACATTACCATTGCTTCAGATGATACACCTCTCATCTAAAACAAAAAAAGTTCGTTTTAATGGTCGCGAATCACAACTTTTTTTCTGCAATAATGCAACGTGATTCAGTAAGTTGCCTAATCTCTCGATGAAATATAAGAAGACACAGCTGGTGCGTTTCGTTTGGCGACTGAAAGGACCAAACGCCATTCCACTTGGCGACCGCAGCGACCAACCGTCGTTCCACTTGGCGACCGCAGTCGCTTTGGTCGCGATGAAACCGTCATGCATGACGTCACGAGTAGCAATCGCATAGAGCCCACAACGCCCGCGTTTGTGTGTGGGTCGACGTGGTCGTTAAATATTTTCCGCGCATTTTAATTTCACAGAGATGACAGCAGAATATGTTATATTTTACAATAGTGAAATGGATGAATATATTGAACTCATTTGAGCTCTACATGTCTGTGGAGGACGCAAAACACATACCTACCATAACATTTGATTGATTTAGCTTTTCTGAGAAAAATATAACCTTACTTTAATGCAAATAATCTGTTTTTTGAGGAAATAAGGGTAGCCATGTTTGCTGTCACCCACAAGTCGTTCCACTACAGTTTTCGTCCGCAAAGTTTGTAAGCTAGTAGAACAGAATGTGCGGTCGTGGGCGTCAAGTGGAACGCACTCAGCATGGGTATTCTCATGCCCTGAGGCACTTCCCCATCTTTTACTGAGCGCACTGATTATATTATTATCATTAAAAACTAACTGATTTTCCAGTATCTAATAAAACTCGGGTCGCAGTGCCAAAACCCTGCCGACAATATAGTGTATTTGCTAATACAGGCCTTGTGGCTTTATTATGTGAACTTAAGTTTGTTTTTAGACAAAATGAAAAATTTAACCCCTTAATACATCCCTTAAAATAATATTTTTTTTCCTAATTTCAATATTATTATCAATGCAACCTCTGTACCAAATTAAATATACCCGTCAGCAAATAAATCACTATCCGTAAACTAGTGTTTTCATAAAATTTGTAAGTCCGGTCCTGTCGTGCCGATTTTGTTAAAATTTTAGCAACACATTTTAGTCTCTATTAAAGGGTTAAATTCCAATTTTGAAACAATTCTGAGATTTTTTTCGGTATTTTTGGGCCCAAAAACTTTTTTCAACCCCTAAAAACTACTCTTAAAATAGTCCGATTGGGCCCATTTTAAATAGGTTCCGTGCGGTAATGGATTCCAACGTGTCTACCAAATTTAGTTCAAATCAATTAAGTCTTTCGAGAGTTATGCCGCGAACACATATATATATATATATAAATATATATATACATATATATATAAACATTTCCAAAAATGGTGCCAAATTGTTCAGGGGGGTATGAAACGTCGAGAAATTTTGGTCCGACCCCTAGGTCCCGCCATCCGACCGACGCCAATAGTGTATGTGCCATATGGCAAATACACTAAAAAGTAGAAAACGCTCATCACTTAACACTTAAAACAAATGTCAACTGTTGGCGCTGTAGATTAACTGGTACCTCAACCAATACGAGTTTCAAGTTCAAGCCCCAACGTTTAATTTTTTCTTTTACGTCCTTGCCCCTTATATTTGAATTATGATTTTTTAAATTAATTTATTTACACCGGGTGCTACCAAACTCTTTTCATTGATTTTTTTAAACTATTACCAGTGTTGGCTTCTTGCGTACTTGATAATAATTAAAATGTTCAATTTTTGGTGCAATTGAAAGAAGCAGCACTGCACTTTTCCTACTATGCAAGCATAGCATCAAATGAAATGTATTTATTACTGTACGTTTTAAATCTAAATCTCGCCAAAACTGTGATGTCTCCTCATTGTACCGCGCTGTTTAAAGTTTTTTTTCCAATTGCATATTACTCAATGAGTTTACGTGTGTTTCACTATGGAAATAATAGAAGAGGGTTTTTTTAGGGTTAGAAATGTATATATACAGTGAGAACTTATCCTGAAAGTGCGTGTTAATTATTGATAAACATACTTTAACTGGTTTCAAGTTGCACAAGACAACGACCAGCCGTCCTTGCAGTCCTTCTCGAGGTACGTATCTAACTAGCCCAGACACAACGGTACGGAGTTCAGGTTCTCCGCAATCAATTTTCGAAACATATAAACTGTCGGCGTCTGGATGTTTGATTACTTCTTTGATCAAACCGATTCGCATATCCAATCTTCCAACATCGACAGGTGCTTCGGCAACTGGAGGCGCTTTTTCTACTTTGTCTTTTTTTGGTTTTTTTGACGTCTCCACTGCAGAATTCTCAACTTTTGTTGGTTTCTCTTTTTTCGGCTTAGTTTCGTCAATAGGCTTGACAGACTTTTTGTCTGGTTCTGGTATTATTGCGGCGGAACCAGAGTCGGATGATAATTGGCGATTTGGGACGGATATTTGCTTGACACCTCGAGCTAATTCTAACTGAATTAATTTGCGTTTAGTTGCCTCGATTTCATCAAGTAAAAATTTATTTTCAGCTTCTAATTCGCGTACTGCGCGAACTATTGCTTCGTTTTTCATTGCGACGAGCTAACAAAATAAATATAAGTATGTCATTGCATAATGTACATCTTTAAAATGTATTTTAAATACATACCTCACTTTTCATTCCACCGATTATGGACTCAGCAGTATTCGCATTAGCTTTAACCTTTTTCAACAAAGCCGGAGAAGGCATTTTGAGTATATTTCTTATGTTTTTGAATAATCTACTAAACATTAACCTAGCCTAGCTTTTCAAACCACGTTTTTAGTTTTTATTTATGTCATTATAACATGCTGCTCTCTGGTGATTAATCACAGAGAATCAGAAAAATCATCACAGTGTAGATAAGATGCTTTATTATTATTATAAAGGGACAAAAAAATCGTTTTGGTTGAAATCTCTGAACCTGACTTGTTTCAAATCAAATCTCTTTTTACTAAAATGAAAAAGACAAAAATTCAAAAATAAAGAAAATTTTAACACGTTGAGTGCGTTATCAAAAATTAAGCATATTACTGATTTGGGTTTACATATCTCCAGAGGTATGTAAGGCGTTTGTTCCCTGAAACGGCACATACCTCCGGCGATATGTATACGCTCGTCATTTTAAGACTCCCATCTACCGTCAGAATGTATAAATTAAAGCTATTATTGTGTGAATTACGTAGAGGAACACTGTAATAAGGTTCTGTTCCAATAGGACAGGTCTCCGGCGGTTTGTATCGCATACAAGTAATAAATAATAAAATGCATGTTTTCAATGGTTTTATTCAGTGGTTTTATTACAGTAACCGTCAAAACATAATTGTTTTTTTGTATCTATGTAATAAATAATTTGTTTGAATTCTATACTAGAACCATTGGTATAAAAATCAAAAAAATAATATTTATTACGTTGATACAAACAAATAGTTAAAAATAAATTTTTTTTAAATGTTTTATTAGATCTTATACAAAATTTAAAATCATCTGACTATGTAACGAAAGTTACAATGAATGAATTGTAAATTATAGACGCCCGACAACTGAGGTCATTAGCGTCTAATCGAAAGTTACAATACAACACTAATCAAGCACATACAAGTTCACACAATATGTTCATACATGTAAATAATAACAAATTCTTACTAGTCGCCGGCGATATGTATCGCATAATAATAAAACTGCATCAGTTCTGGACGGGACATATCTCTGAGGACCTGTACTTAATTTGGTATTCCAATTGATGGACATTCAAATTGCCATTCAAAAGCTATTGATAAAATTTTAATACACTGAAAAATATGGATTGGAGAACAATCGTAAGTTACGTAATTCTTACGAAATTAGCCGCCGTCTGAGAGAAATTGATCCAACATACCCCCGGAGGTATGTATCGCACTCAACGTGTTAATGTAGGTATATATTTCAAATTTCCATTTTTTGTTCTTAAAATAACTTTATAAATCATATTATATTATTGGGTTTAAAATTGGTGATTTAACCAGAGAACGATTTAACTTTTATGCTTTTTGTTAAAATTTTGTGAATCCCCGATTCACATTTGTCAATTGTTTTTTAGCTTTGCCTTTGCATTTTGCAAAGTTCAAACTTCAAATCACCAGAAGTTGGTAACAATGCGAAGTTGCGAAGTCAGGGAGTAAAACCCAAAAGAAAATAAAAAATTTCAACTAAGTTGAAGCTGGTAACACTGCAACGTGCGACTGACAATTGTGTAAAAATGGCGGACGCGGCTGCAAGACAGCTACAATATGAATACAAAGCGGTGCGTATTTTAGAGATTAAAACGTTATTTACTGTATAAAATTAAAAAAAATTCGCGTTACGCGTCTGAGAAAATTTATGAACTTCAAAACGTATGAATTATGTGTAAAAAACATTTTTTAGTAATACGTTAACGTTACGTTTAACGCTCATTTCTTAAAATCATTAATGTTTGGAAATATTATCGTCTCGCAGTCATGCAATTTTAAATATTGATTTAATTTTCAGAACTCAAATCTCGTCCTCCAAGCCGACGTGCGTCTTATTGAAAGGCGAAGTCGAGATGAAGCCACTGGAGAGGTTATGTCCCTCGTTGGTAAACTCGGCGGCACTAGGATGGGAGATCGACATCAACGCACTAAACCTGGTAAAGCCGAAGAACGTAAAGTAAAGTAAGTTTTTTTGAAGTACTATTAAGGGCAGGATTATTGAATCTTCATGGGAAGTTACTTGAGTATTCGTTACCAGACGAGATCCGAAGTTACTAATATAAACATGAGAAAATAATTGTTACTTTTTACAAACAATTACTCGATACTCCATGTAACTTTTTACTATATAACGAATTAGATTTTGTAATCGAATCATCTAACTACCTATACCTACAGTATTGTAACCGACGATTCGACGCGGGCGGCTCCTGATGCGTAGTGCTTACTAACCAACTATTGTTATTGTTCTGTGGCTCATAATATAGTCTGTTGGACGGACGAATATTCAGTACTTACCTACGCAACGACGATAACATGAACATGTACAGGCACGGCTTTCCGTTTTAATATGTAAAATGCCCGAGAAGTCGAGTACTTGTAACAAGTATTATACCTAAAAGTAACGAATAGTTACAAGCAGTGAGAAGTAACGAAAACTTGCATCTCTAACGGGAAGGGGTGGAGCTATATCCTTTAAGGAAACAGGATCCTAAGTTGCCTCAGTAGTCAGTTCCAAGTTGGAAACAGATTTGACAACAGGGGGAAAGTAAAAATGCACATTTTTATTAAATATATTGTTTCCTCGAACTTGAAAATTAAGATTTATACTTGACATGAAAATAGTACTAAAGTATATTCTAGTTGAAGGGGACATGTTGACAGTAAAAAAAACGTTTCACTGCATGATAAAAATTACTTTATATGTTTTCAATTTAATAATACTGAAGACAAAATTTGTATAAATTTACAACAATTACGAGTTAATTCAACACGATCAGTTACTGACTGAAAACTAAAGCCGGGGCAAGAAAAATAAAAATGTGTATATTGCATTAATTAAACGGATTTAATATTTTCCAGGCGACAAAAGCGCGATGAAGCTCAGTACGATTTTGCTCGTATGAAGGGTGCAACTTTATTATCAGAAGGCGTGGACGAAATGGTTGGTATTTTGTATCGACCAAAAACACAAGAAACGCGTCAAACTTATGAAGTCCTACTCAGTTTTATACAAGAAGCGTTGGGCGATCAACCTCGTGATATTTTATGCGGTGCAGCCGATGAAATTCTTGCCGTTTTGAAAAATGACCGCCTCAAAGAACGAGAAAAGAAACGTGAGACCGAAACATTATTAGGTTCATTAACAGAAGAAAGATTTGCATTGTTGGTAAACTTAGGGAAGAAAATCACAGATTTTGGAACAGAAGAAAAAATGCAAACTTCAGAAGAAAATATTGATGAAGCTTACGGCATTAATGTTCAGTTTGAAGAGTCTGAAGAAGAAGATGACGAGGATATGTATGGTGAAGTTCGAGAAGATCAAGATGACGAAGAAGGTGAAGAAGCTCGATTAGATGGCGCTATACACGCTGAAAATGTAAGTACTTTTTTTGATACGTAAACTGAATGGTGTCTTCAAAACTGCAGACACCCCCACCATCATAGTTTTCTCTGGCATGTATTATAGTCATGGACTTGGTGAAATGTCGCGGAACTGTATTTCGGAAGTGACGCTTGTAGGTGGCAGTTAGAACAGTTCTACTATGATAATATGAAAATAGGTATTCGAGTCATAAAATGTATTATAGGAATTGTGTCAAGTTGTGGTGCCATTATTAGTGCGTCAAGAAAACTAAACATTGTCAATAGTGACGCCGCGCCATGATTAACATACTAAACTAATGCACGGGTCTATTATTACTAATTTCGTGATTAAAAATAATAGAGATCAAATTAAAATATGTATATTTAAAAAATTAGAATGTAATTTATATTATTGTGCATTATTTTGATTTAAGAAAATAGCAATAATTAGACCATAGCTCATTAGTTTAGTATGTTAACCATGGCGCGGCGCCACTATTGACTATGTTTAGTTTTCTTCAACGTCACAACTTGACACAATTCCCATGATGCAATGCATGAAAACGGAATTATATACAGACAGAGGTTCCGTTACAACTTTGTATATATGTGTATTATTTTTTTCGCTCTAAACACTGAAATTTTTTGTTTTTGAAATCTTTAGCTGGGAAAAAATATTTCTTCCTGAATTAATTTTTCAGCCGTTAGAACATCTGTAAATGCAATGTATTGTGATGTCACAAAGATTCGCTCAAACTCTTATATATTTCCCTTTTTTTGTAGTTGGTGGGAGGAACCGAAGAAATGAAAAAAGAGAAACAACTTCACCCTTTGGACATTGACGCATATTGGTTACAAAGACGATTGAGTAAAATGTATAGTGATGCAATGGAGTCCCAAAGAAAAGCGGCCGAGGTTTTGGACGTGCTAGAACATGCCGCCGATGATAGGGAAGCCGAAAGTCATTTAATCAACAAACTGGGCTTCGACTGTTTCGATTTTATTAAACAACTGAAGAGATACAGACAAATGAGTGAGTTTCACATTTCATTTATTTTTACTATTGAGGATACCACACAATAAAATACATAGCTACTAATTACATAATAGTATATTGTGCAACAAGTGCGCTAAATACATTTTTATGCGTCAGGCGAGATGTTTTCAGCACTCGTATGCGACTCGCAAATGCGCAGTCGCCAAGGCTCGTGCGCGCTCGCCTACTACTCGTGCTCAAAACATCGCGCTTGATGCATAAAAATTTAGCACACGCGTTGCACACTATACTTTATTCAACACATGCATGGCTTTAGGCCTTTAGAGCTATATTAAATTAATGTCAAACACCGTAGATTCACTAACGCAGTACATATCATACTAAAAACATTGGCCTTGATACATTTTATTTACTTCGTTACCATATTAAAAATCATTATAGCATCGAAAAGAGATACGTAACATAATGGTTCATTATGTGACGAGTTTTTCAAGTGTTTTTCATTATAACATCGAAAAGCGTTTCATAATGAATCATGACATCACCAATCGATAAACGGCCATTTAACATCTGCTTTGCAGACACGAAAAAACACTGAAAGCGTGCATGTGTTGAATAAAATAACTAAATAAGGTATAAATGCAAAGTTTTTTTTAGATTTTGAACAAAACAAAACAAAAAACGAGAGATTGTTTCTTGTAATTTTTTTTTTTGTGTAATTCAAATTTCTTTCTTTCAGTTTTTTATTGCACGAAGTTAGCTTCATCACAAAGCGAATCCGAACGTCAAAAAATAAGAGAAACGATGAGCCAGGACCCTGCACTAGCTCGCATTCTAAAACAACTAGATACTGGTAAAGGTGACGACGATGGAGACGAAGAGATGGCGTCACAGTCGAGGAATCGAAAGAACCGTTCAGACGAAGGCAACGACGGACCGTCCGGTCAAGTTTTGGGTATCCGTCAAATCGTCGATTTAGACGATCTTATATTCACTCAAGGTTCTCATTTCATGGCAAATAAAAGATGTCAATTACCAGACGGTTCGTTTCGAAAACAACGGAAAGGTTACGAAGAGGTGCATGTTCCAGCGTTGAAACCGAAACCGTTCAGCGATAAAGAGAAACTCCAGCCCATTGATCAGCTACCGAAATACGTTCAGCCTGCATTCGAAGGATTCAAAACTTTGAATCGTATCCAGAGTTGTCTTTACAAAAAAGCGCTTGATTCCGACGAAAACTTATTATTGTGTGCCCCAACCGGTGCCGGAAAAACAAACGTAGCGCTGTTATGCATGATGAGGGAAATCGGTAAACATATAAATGCGGACGGTACAATTAATGACGACGAATTCAAAATCATTTACGTTGCTCCGATGCGATCTCTGGTACAGGAAATGGTTGGTAATTTTGGTAAGAGATTGGCAAATTACAATTTACAAGTTTCGGAATTAACTGGAGATCATCAACTGACCAGGGAGCAAATAGCAGCAACACAAATTATCGTTTGTACTCCGGAAAAGTGGGACATAATAACGAGAAAAGGTGGGGAGAAAACGTTCACTAATTTGGTACGACTGATTATAATTGATGAGATACATTTGCTTCATGACGAACGAGGGCCAGTTTTAGAAGCACTCGTAGCTCGTACGATCCGTAACATTGAAACGACACAAGAAGATGTTCGACTCGTCGGTTTATCAGCGACGTTACCTAATTATCAGGACGTAGCTACGTTTTTAAGAATAAAACCCGAAACTGGTTTGTTTTATTTCGATAATAGTTTTAGGCCTGTCGCTTTGGAGCAACAATATATCGGTGTGACAGAAAAAAAAGCACTGCGTCGTTTTCAAGTCATGAACGAAATAGTCTATGAGAAAACAATGGAACATGCAGGAAAAAACCAAGTTCTTATTTTCGTTCATTCTCGGAAAGAAACAGGTAAAACTGCAAGAGCAATACGAGACATGTGTTTAGAAAAAGATACGCTAGGACAATTTTTACGAGAAGGATCCGCGTCGATGGAAGTATTACGTACGGAAGCAGAACAAGTGAAAAATCACGAGCTGAAAGATTTGTTACCGTATGGTTTTGCTATTCATCATGCAGGAATGACACGAGTAGACAGGACATTGGTCGAAGACTTATTCGCAGACAGACATATTCAAGTTCTGGTGTCAACTGCGACGCTCGCTTGGGGTGTAAACTTGCCCGCTCACACAGTTATAATCAAAGGCACGCAAATTTACAGTCCGGAAAAAGGTCGTTGGGTCGAATTGGGTGCTCTCGATGTACTTCAAATGCTGGGTCGTGCCGGCAGACCTCAGTACGATACGAAAGGCGAAGGTATTCTTATAACGAATCACAGTGAACTACAATACTATTTATCGCTTTTGAATCAACAATTGCCGATCGAATCGCAGATGGTTTCGAAATTGCCGGACATGTTAAATGCTGAAATCGTTTTGGGAAGTATTCAGAACGTGCGAGATGCCGTGACATGGCTCGCATATACATATTTATATATCCGAATGTTGCGACAGCCGACGATGTATGGAATATCGCACGATAAAATCAAAGAGGATCCGTTACTGGAACTGCATCGGGCTGATTTAGTTCACACGGCCGCTTTGCATCTGGACAGAAGCGGGTTGATTAAATATGATCGGAAGGCAGGTAATTTCCAGGTGACGGAAATGGGAAGAATCGCTTCGCACTATTATTGCACACACGAAACCATGTCGACTTACAAACAACTGTTGAAACCGACTTTGAGTGAAATTGAATTGTTCCGCGTATTCTCCCTTTCCGGAGAGTTCAAGCATATTACCGTACGCGAAGAAGAAAAACTCGAATTGCAGAAATTGGTGGAGCGTGTTCCGATACCGATAAAAGAGAGTATCGAAGAACCGAGTGCAAAAGTAAACGTGTTACTACAAGCGTATATTTCACAGTTGAAATTGGAAGGATTCGCTTTAATGTCAGATATGGGTTTTGTGACCCAATCGGCTGCAAGATTGATGAGGGCCATTTTTGAAATTGTTTTGTATCAGGGATGGGCACTGTTGACTGACAAAGCTCTGTCATTGTGTAAAATGATCGATCGAAGAATGTGGCAGTCGATGTCGCCATTGAGACAGTTTCGTAAAATGCCAGAAGAGATCGTTAAAAAAATCGAAAAGAAAAGCTTTCCGTGGGAACGTTTATACGATTTGGGTCCGAACGAAATAGGAGAACTGATTCGTGTTCCGAAGTTGGGAAAAACTATACACAAGTACGTGCATCAGTTTCCAAAATTGGAATTGGCCACTCATATTCAACCAATAACACGATCAACTTTGCGCGTGGAGTTAACGATAACGCCCGATTTCCAGTGGGATGAAAAGTTGCATGGCGCTTCCGAAGCTTTTTGGATACTTGTTGAAGATGTAGATTCAGAAGTAATTTTACATCACGAATATTTTCTGTTAAAATCTAAATACGCGACCGATGAACATGTTATAAAGTTCTTTGTGCCGGTTTTCGAACCGTTACCCCCACAGTATTTCCTCCGAATCGTATCTGATCGTTGGATAGGCTCCGAAACGAAACTACCTGTTTCGTTCCGTCATTTAATTTTACCAGAAAAAAATATCCCTCCGACTGAATTGCTCGACCTACAACCGTTACCGATATCAGCTTTGAGAAACTCGAAATTTGAGTCGTTATATGCCGAAAAATTCCCACAATTCAATCCGATCCAAACACAGGTCTTCAACGCTGTTTATAACAGTGATGATAATGTTTTCGTCGGAGCGCCTACTGGCTCCGGTAAAACCACGATTGCCGAGTTCGCCGTTCTGAGAATGCTTACACAGAATGCCGAAGGCCGTTGTGTTTATTTGGTTTCGAAAGAACCTCTCGCTGAATTAATATTCGCCGATTGGTACAATAAGTTTGGTCAGTTACTCGGTAAAAAAGTCGTTTTACTCACCGGAGAGACTGGCACCGATTTGAAACTGTTGGCAAAAGGACAGATCATAATCACCACCGCAGAAAAATGGGATGTCTTATCGCGAAGATGGAAACAGCGTAAAAATATCCAAAATATTCATTTGTTTATTACCGACGAACTGCAGTTAATCGGAGGTATCGACGGTCCGGTTTTGGAAGTTGTCTGTTCGAGAATGCGATACATATCGTCGCAGATTGAAAAACAAATTCGCATCGTTGCGTTGTCTTCGTCACTGGCAGATGCCCGTGATGTGGCTCAATGGCTCGGTTGTAACGCAAACGCTACTTTTAATTTCCATCCGAGCGTACGACCAGTTCCGCTCGAATTGCATGTACAAGGTTTCAACATCACCCACAATGCATCACGTTTAATAGCAATGAGCAAGCCCGTTTATAATGCTATTATCAAGTACAGCGCTCACAAGCCTGCGATTGTTTTCGTACCGACTCGTAAGCAAGCTAGATTGACCGCCATCGATTTGTTAACATACACGGCTGCCGAAGGACAACCGAATAGATTTTTCCACGCTGAGGAAGATGACATCGTTCCGTTTTTAGACAGGATGAACGATAAGGTATGCATTAAAAATATTACTGAAAATAGGTTAGATGTCACAGTATTTTATAGGTTAGGTTTTACAACATATTTACAGTGTTGCCGCCATTTAGATAAATAAAATAAATATTGATTGCCAATAAACAAACTTGAAATATCTCTAATTTACTACACACTAATTCCAGTCGTACTTATATTTTGTACTATAACAGAGCATCAACATTATCGTTCTACGGGCTCAGTTGGTAGAGCGTTTAACTGAAAATCTAAAGGTCCCTGGTTTGACCACGGGTTTCGGATCGCAAAATTTTTGTTTTTTTTTATTCATCAAGTGACTATTCTGTTAATATATTTTTTTTTATTTTAAAAATTAATTTAATTAAAAAATTTTGAAACACTAAAAAGAACGCAATAAAATATAAGTGAAAAAAACTTTTTAAAAACAAGCTTAAGTAAATAAGTCTGTTAATTTTTTACCCCTACCTAACTTCTTTTATCATTGTACAGAACCTTCGGTGCGCGAGTCTAATTCGCACTTGACCAGTTTTTTTTTTTTGTCGCATTAAACTTGAAAATGGCCAAACTGATTGAGACGAAACCTTTTGTATATTGTTTTTCGTCTTTATAGCTATTTAATGTCTAATTGTTTTTTTTTTTTTATTTGTTTATAGACTTTGAAGGAGACCCTTTCACAAGGTGTAGCTTACATCCACGAAGGTTTGTCAGCTAGCGATCACCGCCTGGTCGAACAGCTATTCGATTCTGGCGCCGTTCAGGTGGCTATCGTCACAAGGGATTTGTGTTGGAGCGTTAACATATTTGCACATCTAGTCATCATCATGGACACCCAATATTACAACGGTAATATTAACATTTTTAATACATATAAAATTACTGGCCGTGTTTACCCGATGTTGCCGAAGAACGCCAGCCCTCAATGAGACATATCTTAATACCTTTCCAAATATTTTCTCTACCTATTCGTGGAAACCACATGAAAATCGGTTGAATAGTTCCACTTGTCTATCGCGCTCAGTCAGGAACACACCTAGTTATCCTCGGGTTAAGGTAAAGTTCCTATCAAACATAAACGCGAGCGAAGTCACAAGTAGGGCATGCAAATATTCGGATGTTTCAGGTATTCGAATATTCGCTCAAATTTTAGCCAATATTCGAATATATTCGAATATATTCGAATAATTGGTAGAAATAATAAAAACACTGGAACTTCAATAAATGACTTTTAATTATTTAAAATCAACACGCCTACTGCACGTCCATAAATCCAATCAATATTTTAACAACAAAAGCAGCTTACTTCTAATTAAAAAGAGATCAAATAATCATTTTTACTTTACTTAGTTACGTAAAAATTCAGATCAAATCAACTAAATATTAGAGCGCACATAGCTTCCGAGAACCATAGATCAAATGAACATATTTAAGTAATCAAAAAAATTCAAAATTCTTTCTTTCTGTTTTTCCTATTCAAACAAAAATATTAAATGAGCATCTAAGACGCATTTTTATTAATTAGTACCACAAAAGTATGGGGTATTGCTCCCCTATAAAAAAAATACTTCACAAATAAATAATACGTCTATTAGCACGTGCGAAGAGCAAATCAAGCAATTAAGTACACGTACGGAACGTAATGTAAGTAAATAGTTATATCAAATAAACATGCAATAATTAACAAAAAACAACTTTTCTCGCCCCGTTTCGATTCCCCTCCCACGCCCTAGCGCGAACTTAGAGCTAGTGTAGCGTTTGTAAGATGTTTTAGCGCCGCCGTAAACCGTTTTTAAACAATTTTAATTCTTAACAAATAATTCGAATATATTCGAATAATAGGAATTACTATTCGAATAATAAATGCAGCCGAATATTCGCTTTATTCGAATATTCGAATTGCATGCCCTAGTCACAAGCAGAAGCTAGTTAAAAATGAGGTATTTTGTCTTTGCAGGTAAAGTCCATGCCTACGAGGATTATCCAATTACGGATGTTCTGCAAATGGTTGGCCGAGCTAACAGGCCGCTAGAAGACGATGATGCTAAGTGTGTATTGATGTGTCAGAATTCAAAGAAAGACTACTTTAAGAAATTTTTAAACGAATCATTGCCAGTAGAGGTTAGTAGTGTATTTTTGATGTTTTTGCCTTCTTTGAAGAAGTAAGGTTGGATCATATTATGTATTTTTTTTACATTGATTACTGTTGATAAGCAATAATAGTGCTGATTACACCATTAGTGCTTATCGATAACCATTTATAGTGCTAACTGCACCATTCGTGCTTATTGTTAACCATTTATAGTGCTGACTACCATTAACCACCAAGTGTTGTCTATTGATAACCATCGATAAACTGACTTGTTAACCATACTGACTATCGATAACCATCGATAGTTTGACTCTTGTTAACTATAGATAGTACTATCGATAACCACCAATATTGCTGACTATCGATAACCATCGACTGTGCTGACTATCGATAACCGTCCATAGTGCTGACTATCGATGGTTTTCCATCGGTAATCTGTAACATAAAAGATGTTTGCTGTTTTTCAGAGTCATTTGGATCATCGTCTTCATGACCATTTCAATGCAGAAATAGTAACAAAAACAATTGAGAACAAACAGGATGCAGTTGATTATTTAACTTGGACATTCCTCTATCGGAGATTAACGCAAAATCCTAATTATTATAGCCTGCAAGGCATTTCACATAGACATTTATCCGATCATCTTTCGGAACTGGTAGAAAATACACTCAGTGACTTGGAACAGTCCAAGTGCATCAGCGTTGAGGACGAAATGGATTGCTTACCGCTAAATCTAGGCATGATCGCAGCATATTATTATATTAATTATACTACTATAGGTGAGTTATCTTTCTCAGATGTTTTCTAACCTAAAAGTCGGCCAAATAACAAATCCGTTTGTACACAGGGAATTCCGTGGACCATGTGTATAACAATGCAAAAGTGTAAAATTATCATGTATTACGAACTTTAGATACAACGAACCGATTTTAGAAGTACCTTGAGGTTCATTAGTGACCTTAAATAAATAATCCTAACTAATATTATAAATCCGAAAGTGATTTGTTTGTTTGTTCCGCTTACTCAACCAATCTCTGTGAAATTTTAAACATGGGGTAGCTTCCGCAGTTGAGATGAACATAGGTTATAAATAACTAGCCGCCTGGCTTTGCCCGGATGAAAATTGGGGATAATATCAGAAGACCGATTTTTCCGTAACTACTGAACGGATTTTGTTTCGGTTTTCACGATTAGATACATTTATTAATGAGAAAGTTTTAGATGTATAATTGAAACTGGTCGGCCCGGGTGGAAATCGGGTAATATATTAACATAAATCATAAATTCATAGTCTCCGGGCAGAGCTAGACGGGACCGCTAGTATTAGATAATATAATGCTTGGTTGTCATACAGTAATTGCTGACTTGAATTTGTTGTGTTTTCAGAACTGTTCAGTCTTTCGTTAAACAGTAAAACAAAAATACGAGGACTCCTCGAAATTATTTCATCGGCTGCCGAATACGAGGACATTCCAGTGCGACATCGTGAAGATAATTTATTGAGAAGTTTGGCGATGCGGTTACCGAATAAACTCGCCGGGCCTGGCGGTTCGTCGCCGAAATATAACGATCCACATATAAAAACCAATCTGTTATTGCAAGCGTACCTGTCGCGCTTACAGCTCGGGGCCGAACTACAAGGAGATACAGAAACTATTCTTGGCAAAGCTATACGTTTGATTCAAGCGTGTGTTGATGTGCTGAGTTCCAACGGTTGGTTGTCACCGGCGGTTGCCGCTATGGAATTGGCTCAAATGGTTACGCAGGCGATGTGGAGTAAGGATTCGTATTTGAAACAGCTGCCTCACTTCAATGCCGATATCATCAAACGTTGCACAGACAAAGTAAGTAGTCTCTCTCCTTTTTAGAAGTTATACTTTTTTATGCGACTCCGAGCGAGTTTACGTAAGACGTTAAACGATGCGCACACCCTACTGCAGACAGTTGCTGAACTAAGAAGTTTATAAAAAAAAGTTTTATCAAGCTTTTACAGATAGTGATGTTGGTAGAGCCCAATAGACTACAGAAGTAATTTGAGCGCGAAATTTAAAATGGAGTCGATTGGCGTTCAAAAATGTATGGGGTTTAACGGAATATTCGTTACTATTCAATGGCTGTTTCATAAAAATAATTAATAAATCCCGTCATTTTGGCTACAAAACTTTATTTCGTGTGAAATAATTTTTTATTTGTAATTCAAGATTTATAAAAAACGTATGTCCTAACGGCTAACTTGATTCACTGATACAGCCTGACGTTTAATTCTAACCGAACTTCCTCGTTGACGTTTGTCGAGGTATAATTTAAGCAATTATAATTAGAAATTGCGTTTGTTCTTTCCATTTGGAGTTGGAAAAATGTTTTGAAGTCGTTTGAGTTACGCTAGATCAAGCGAAGGTATGCTAAAAGTATAAAAAAAATGTTTTCATGTTTTCACCATTAGGTATTGGATATCTAGATATTATTTTAGCTTTTTCTTCAGTCGGAAATGTAAACTTTTTGCAGTCATAATTTTCATTATGACTGCAGTCAGGTACAAAACACCACCCCATAATAAATTGCTTTAATTATTAACGACAACAACGTGTTTAAAAAAACGAGGGTATGGGAAAGATTAATTCAAATTCAATTCAGAACGTACGTTTCTAGTTAGAAGAAGACAGTGGGGCGACTCAGGAGACAGTTGCGACTCCTCACGCCTTCCTTTCCTAATCTATTACTCTTAGAATGACAGTAACGTCATCAGCCTATTGTCAGCAAAGCACCGCCCTCACTTAGCAACAGACTGTCTGCTTGACAACCGCAACGCTCTTTGCTGCTCTCTAATAGTTATTACCATAAACGGCGTGTATTTTCTATTATTGGAACTGTTGCGTTATTACGTAACAATGGCCGTTGTCGAGTGATGTCTCGGTATCATTCTTATTTATAATATTGTGTCTATATAACGTAATGTTTACAGGGTGTGGAAACAGTTTTCGACATTATGGAATTGGAAGATGACGATCGGACGAAGCTGTTACAACTAACAGATGCACAAATGGCTGATGTTGCCAGGTTTTGTAACCGCTATCCCAATATAGAAATGTCATACGAAGTGCTCGATAAAGAGAGGATACGGTCCGGTTCGTCCGTTAATGTCGCAGTGCAACTCGAAAGGGAAGATGAAGTTACGGGACCTGTAATTGCACCATTTTTCCCACAGGTAGCGTTTATTTATTACTTCTTTTTTACCCGACTGCAAAAGCAGGGTTATGTTTTTCGCACTAGCTATGTATGTTAGTATGTATGTGGAATTCTTTATTCCCTCGTAGCATCCAGATGGCTTGATGGATTTTAAAAAATGAGGTGTCATTAAATTCGTCTTAATCCTGAGAGTAACATAGGGTATATGGCGTCACGGAAAATTCAATATGGCTGACGCTAGACATCATTTTGTCAGTATGTAAAAGTAATTTTCCTTCTAAATACATCGATATGGGTATTAAAAGAAAGGTCTCGTTGAGACGATTTCAAATATGTATATATTTATATGTAATACAATACAAATAACACTAAAAAGACGTAAATTAAAAAAAATCAAAAAGCCCTACTGCATAGTAAAAACTAACTAAAAAGATAGATACAAGATCAAATGATAACATGCAGTCGGAGACATAATGTAGCAACAAGTTGAGCAGAAATATCTAATTCCTCCGACTGCATGTTATAATTTAATCTTGTTTCAATCTTTTTAGTTTGCTTTTTATTACGCAGTCGGGGTTTTTGATTATTTTAATTTTGCATTCTATTAGAACTCCAAGTTCCACTATGTCTGAAAAACATTGTGCTTTTTCATTATTTTTTTTCCAATGCATACAATTCTGACTTTTTTTTCAGAAACGCGAAGAGGGCTGGTGGGTTGTGATTGGTGAGCCGAAAAGTAATTCTTTGTTATCGATCAAACGGTTGACGCTGCAACAAAGAGCGAACGTTAAACTGGATTTCGTTGCTCCAAGCCCAGGTCATCACAGTTACACGTTATATTTTATGAGCGATGCATATTTAGGATGTGATCAAGAATACAAATTTTCAATAGATGTTGGTGACTTCGAGTCTGGTGATAGTAGCAGCGATTTAGACTAAATTTACAGAACCACTTGTAAATACTATAAAGTTATTATATTTTGTACTTTCATTTCTTAATTGTTGCTCTTAATTAGATGTAATATTAAAAAGTGAATAAATAAAATTTTAAAATATTCATTGACACCATATTATGTTCTATGTCAAATTGGACTTGATTTTCATTTGTTCCAGAGCTACTAACAGTTACTGACATCCTAAATCTGTACAGTGTGTAAACGGTAGGCTATTATAGGCCATAGACCCAATGTAAATATGTAGTAGATTACGTAGAAAAAATAGTGAATTTTTTTAAACAATTTTCCGTAGCAACGGTTGATTATTAAGAGTAACTCGGAATCTGCTAAATAAAAAAATTCGACTGATGACCAGTCCTATACTTCCCACCTAGTAAATATTTGCAAAAAATAAACATTCTTTTTTTATTCTTTGAAAAAAAGCATGGCTCTCTTTTTACTTCCCACTTCTACTATGGTAGGGAAGTAATGGATTTAGTCCGAAAAAAATATTTCGAGATTTTAACAGATTTTCACGTTTTGAGACCCTAGCAATCGTTTAAGATCATTTTCTGACTGATGTCTGTGTGTGTGTGGTCAATTTTTCGCCTTCGATATCTTAAGAACGGAACAACATACGGGCATGCCGATTGTTCTATTGTGTTTATCAGCCTTTAACTTAGATCTGATTAGATTTTGAGTCAAATCGGTTCAGTGGATCCTGAGATATTCAAAAAAACGTCCTCAATGTCACGTATTAACATAGGTAAAAAAAAATATAAATGAATTCTAGATGTTATAATATGAAAAAAATGTAAATATTTTTTTTCTCTAAAATGTATAGTTCTCGAGAAAAAAAATATTTTACTAAAAAAAATAAAAATTGTACGTAAATCAAGGTAACCATGATTTTTGCTATCAGCCATCAGTAGATCACCAAACAAAAAAGAGGGCCATGCTTTTTTCAAAGAATAAAAATTAAATTGTGTTTTAAAGACCACCAACAGCTAAGGTTATTTGGGCCTAGTCAAAGAATAAAAAAAAAAAGTGTTTATTTTTTGCAAATATTTACTAGGTGGGAAGTATAGGACTGGTCATCAGTCGAATTTTTACTTCCCACCTCTACTATGGTAGGGAAGTAATGGATTCAGTCCGAAAACAATATTTCGAGATTTTAACAGATTTTGACGTTTTGAGACCCTAGCAATCGTTTAAGATCATTTTCTGACTGATGTCTGTATGTGTGTGTGTATGTGTGTGTGTGTGTATGTGGTCAATTTTTCGCCTTCGATATCTTAAGAACGGAACAACATACGAGCATGCCGATTGTTCTATTGTGTTTATCAGCCTTTAACTTAGATCTGATTAGATTTTGAGTCAAATCGGTTCAGTGGTTCCTGAGATATTCAAAAAAACGTCCTCAATGTCACGTATTAACATAGGTAAAAAAAAATACAAATGAATTCTAGATGTTATAATATGAAAAAAATGTAAATATTTTTTTTCTCTAAAATGTATAGTTTTCGAGAAAAAAAATATTTTACTAAAAAAAATAAAAA
Organism: Mongoloraphidia duomilia; assembly: GCA_039654895.1. NCBI lineage: Eukaryota > Metazoa > Arthropoda > Insecta > Raphidioptera > Raphidiidae > Mongoloraphidia > Mongoloraphidia duomilia. The sequence goes on along the minus strand of CM077516.1, from coordinate 33,423,422 downwards.
TTGTACGTAAATCAAGGTAACCATGATTTTTGCTATATTAAGTTAGCCATCAGTAGATCACCAAACAAAAAAGAGGGCCATGCTTTTTTCAAAGAATAAAAATTAAATTGTGTTTTAAAGACCACCAACAGCTAAGGTTATTTGGGCCTAGTCAAAGAACAAAAAAAAAGAGTGTTTATTTTTTGCAAATATTTACTAGGTGGGAAGTATAGGACTGGTCATCAGTCGAATTTTTTGTTTAGTGATCTACTGATGGCTAGCTTAATATAGCAAAAATCATGGTTACCTTGATTTACGTAAAATTTTTATTTTTTTTAGTAAAATATTTTTTTTCTCGAAAACTACATTTTAGAGAAAAAAAATTTACATTTAACATCTAGAATTCATTTATATTTTTTTTTACCTATGTTAATATTTGACGTTGAGAACGTTTTCTTTAATATCTCAGGATCCATTGAACCGATTTGACTCAAAATCTAATCAGATCTAAGTTAAAGGCTGATAAACACAATAGAACAATCGGCATGGCCGTATGTTGTTCCGTTCTTACGATATCGAAGGCGAAAAATTGACCACATACACACATAACACACACATACAGACATCAGTCAGAAAATGATTTTAAACGATTGCTAGGGTCTCAAAACGTGAAGATCTGTTAAAATCTCGAAATATTTTTTTCGGACTAAATCCATTACTTCCCTACCATAGTAGAGGTGGGAAGTAAAAACAAAGCATCTACCACATATTTACATTCGTGGACTTTACATTAGATTTTTTAGCCCATAGCATACTACAAAATTGTAAATGTTCTCAATGTTATTTTTCGATGGCTCCCGGAGGTCTGAACATCGAGGGAACTTTTGCGCCCCAAAGGACATATTAGCTCATAGACATTAATGACACAAACGACTAGGTCCTGCAGTCAGGGTCCATTCTAATTAGTCGATTAACCCAGTCTTGATGTCATTTGACACACACACTCAAACAAACTTAACAACTAACTAGTGTACTCAGTATACTAATATGGATAGTTGATAGCGATTAAAAAATTGGTTTTGTATGTGGACACAGGGCCGGATCTATATAAGGGCTTTTTGGGCTGCAGCCCAGGGCCCCGTGGATATAAAGGGCCCCCAGCCCCCATTATTTCTATTAGGGCAATATTGTGAATTTAAAAAAAAATCTAAAATTTTAAAAATTCCTATCATAAGGTTGGCAACCCTGAGAGATCAATTAAACTGTGTGCGCGCGCCTATCGAACGGAACGGGGGATTCCCCGTCGCTTGTTTTGGTTATATTTTCTCGCGTCTACTACGGGGCCCCCAAGTTGTATTAGCCCAGGGCCCCACAAACTCACGGTCCGCCCCTGTGTGGACAATATTCAAATACATATTATTCAAGACAGGCATTAATGCTCACAAAATTAGAATTATTATTTTACTAGATTCATGCCATAACAACGCGCCTAAAGTTTGAATATTCCGGAACGATTTTGATTGGTTACTCCCACCATTAAGCATTTCCGTCTTCCGTGATTTTTCTGTGTACATGGGACGGATAGCTGCAGAGAGAACGTATATACGTTCTCTCTGGATAGCTGCCTTATTACTTATTAGTCCAATAGCCGATGCGCCTGGTGATCATGGATAACCAGAGAAGTGTTTTTTCTGGCATTTCATTTGATTCCACTAAATACTTATAGACAATACAGTTATTATTTATTATTTTATTACAGAATATCTTGACAATACAATCTGTTAATTTATGATTACAGAAGACAATAATATGTAAGTATTATGAATAGTTATTTTAATTAGGTACTACAAAACATGAAATAATGAAATTGTTATAATATAAATGTTATGAAAGTCAACATAATAATATTATTTACCGGCTCCTCTATAAGACAGTTGCGTGATTCTCTACTTTGACACTACTGTTTAATATTATAACTAATGGTAAACGATTTATACAACTGAGTATTCGAATAAAAAATTATGTCTGGCACTAATAATTTGGTCGAGAACGAGAAGATTGAATAAATTTAAATATAACTTACAAATGTGATTATTTTTTATAAATAAAAAATTTATCGAAAATGGAGTCCGCCACGTTTTGGTTACTTTGGTTACTGTTTTATTGTAAATTATTAATAACTAACCAGATCTGATTTCAAATCATTGCCCTGTAAACCTTACTTTACAGCAAAATATTTTCTAATGAAATTTGGAAAAAAACTGTATTTATGAATTAAAAAATTATGTATAAATGTATAATATTTATTTTTTTAAACTAAAAAACGATAGCAATTTATTGCAATTTTTACCTTAACCCACCATGTTTTCAAAGCCCCTTCCATTTGGCAGATCCCAATACTGAAATGAAAAATAATTTCATAGAATTAGGAAACGAATTACCTAATATTTTGCAATTAATTTATTTTAATGGGTAATTACAAACAAGGATTTGACATAGAGATTAGAGGAGTGGCCTAATCTCGAAACCACATTTTAATATAGATATTAGATACTTCTATTTTCTGCCACCAGATGTAATATCGTCAAAAGTCAAATCTAACTAAAAGACGTGAGAAAAGCTTCTTTAGTTGTCCAGACAAATCTTCTATTATTTATCAACTGTTGATATAAAATGGACAAGCTGAATTTATTTCAGTTGTAAAAATCTTTAATGCGTTTATATAAGTAATTCCATATTCAAAGTTAATATAAAAAACAATTTTTACCATGAAAATCCCACCGATATCACAGAACCACCGAGCGGCAGATCATGCCTCATGAAGGCGGTTGATTTACGGTCCGATTCCGGACTTTTTCACCTTTAAGTACTTACGACAGTTCTGTCTATCTCTTTGGTCTCCAGGAATATTCCCTGACTGTCCCGTCCTGAGGTACCGTGGAAATTATCAAGGCAATTACATTATTAGTTATCGTTCCAGGCACTAGGCAGTGACAGTAGATTGTAGAACACAGGAGGCAATTCTCCCCTCGCTATAAAATGTCACTTGATACTTTTATGCTTTATTAAATAGATTTAAAATTATGCAATACAGAGAAACTTTGTTTATTTTGAGGTTATGTGTAACGACGGCACTAAGGATGTTATCCTTGGGCGGCACTGAATAAATATCAAGTATTTATGTAAACAAAGAGGCGTAGGTATACAATATACATTGTTGTGGGTATCGGCTTATGATTGATTTTTACTCTAAAAATTAATTTCTTTCCAGGTTTATAAGTTTATTCACGGCTTCTCTGCTTAATTCAAGAGCTCGTGGTCAAAAAAATAAATAAATAAATAAAAAAAAAAAACAGGTCAGACCTCATTTTGATAAGTCCGATCTAGTCAACAGTCGGTTGAAGTTTGGAACACTAAGTCGGTTTTATCAAAATGCAACAAAACAGTACAACACTTGTTTTTTCACACCTTTTAAAACGCCCCGATTAATTTCAAAATATTAATCTTTACAAAAATCTTGCGATTTTTGACCATGAGCTTTTGGACTATATTGCAAGGTCACAGTTTCCCTTTCCAGCTTCTAATCTGAGTCTTTGAGAACTGATTAAAGTATCGTTTTTCAATGTAGGTATTATTAAAAAAAATAATAAATAGAAAATATGACTTGACACTAGGCCCAAATAACCGTAGCTGTTAGTGGCCTTAAAATTAATCGCACACCAACGAATATACGTCCCTTTGTTTACATTCTTGATCTCTTTCTAAGGTAGCTAGGTATAGAAAACTTATGGATATCCTCAATCCTGGCCTGGGAACAACGAAAGACACCATAAATAAATACACATAATTTACATTGAATATGGAGGTTGACTACTTTATAGTACATACAGTTTTTCTTATTAAAATTATATTTACATCAATTTTTTTTAATTTCCGAATGACAGTCCCTTTTTGTCGATTGTCTCTTTGTCACAATTTTTATTGTTTGATTTTATTTTTATAATTTTAGCAACCATAAAAATATGTATTTTAAAGTTTCACAACATTACATTTTTATTATTTTATATTGTTCAATTACACAATTCAAAAACGGCTTTAATTTTACACGCATTTAATGAAAAACCATTATTATAAAAAGGACCTGAGTTACAAGATATTTTTTTAGTCGGCGACATTGTAATAATAACAAATCATGCAATTGTTTAAGAAAATTAAAAATGGACACTTATACATAATATGTGGATTAGAAAATATTATTTTATAAATAGATGATAAGAAGTGATTACGTTCTAAAGCTGCTTTGAGAAAGTTTTTGATTACAGCAGAATTTCACGAATCCAGCACTGCCAGTAATCCGGCATTATTCTCCAGCATACTAAATACATTATTTACTCTATAATCTGACATTGACGGTACTCCGACGTTGGAAATCCATTCAACTGCATCTGCTGTAATCCAGTTATTTTCCTGTACCTTTCCAGTAAACCGACAACATGGAAGAATTAATGATATTCTACTGTACTTGTTTTTAATTCGACTTTCTGAGCAAATTCCGAATGTTTTAACGACTTCCAGATTTCGGATTAATTTATACGTTTACAAAATTTCATTTATTTATATTTGCCGGGTACAATAATTTGAATGCGTACGTATATCTTACGCCGCCATACGGTGCATTCGTAACTGTTCAGCCTGTATGTGGTGCATCGCAAGAGACAGCACAGGCCATTAGCATCTAAGCGATACATACATTTAATCATACACTGCATGTACTCGTTTGTATCCGTCTTTACAACTTAAAAAAATCGAAAATTACGTGTTCTACCGCGAGCCCACTGGATAACGCCTTAATTAATTCGAAATTTAGAAATTATCAGATAACTCGAGTATATACTTACTATGGACATAGGCAGTGTCGTAGCCAGAAATTAAAATTGAGGTGCATTTTTTTGTTGTTTTTAAATAATGTGGTGGAAAACTTTCTTTAACCTAAATCACGTAACTTTTAACGTAGTTTACCAACTAAATTTTTCAATAATAAAGGTCAGCGCACATATGCTACTTTTTGTAGCACGACTGAGTGATCAAGTCGCTGGTATAGATCATCAGTCGTCAGATGCAGCTATCAACACTGTAACTAGGCCGCACATAATTCGCTGAAATACACAACCGATGTGTCACGAACGCGCGATTGAGAGCCAACCACATCGATCGCTAGATTGAGCGCATGCTGTTGCCAAATCGCGCGATCGAACTGGAAATTTCGATTATGGTCAAATCGCGATGCGGTAGCTAAATCGCGAGTTTTCGATACAAAAAGTAGCATGTGTGCGCTTGCCTCAAAACAGTAGATTAGAGAGTTACTAACACTTTCTTGTGAGTGTTAATGCACCCTTTGCAGTTTCCATGTCTACGCCACTGCTTATTAGCTTCGCCAAATTGAGTTCCGTACTATAGGTTGATTTTCTAGTCACGCTGACCGTCGACGCGTAGCTGTCAGCGCGTATCCGTCAATCCAGTCTCGTTTTGGTCTCGTGCCGATCGTTAATATCACCGATTGTACCCATTGAAACGTGTGCTCGGGGTGACACTGCAACGCTCAGTTGGCGTAGAGGACGTCAGCGCTACACGGTCAGAGGCGTCGACACGCGGCGCTGACAGTTACGCACGGCTCAGCGCTTAACAATCAGTGTTAGGTACTAGGAAACTCTATATTGTGACATATTTACCGATCAGCGTCGACGGTCGGCGTGACTGGAAAATCAGCCTTATCAAAAAATCGATGTCCAAAAATCAACGTAAAAATGCAGAAGCGACGTCTTAAAAAAGATTTGTCAAAAATGATATCAGTTATCTGCGATATGTTTTCGACAAATAGCAACTTTGTTCGCGCTGCCAATGTAGTGTAGTATAGAAATAATGCTAGACCATTGGTCTATTCCTAGCTTACACAGTTATTCAATACAAAGTTACTACAGTAAGAGTGAAACTAGACGGGCGGATTTTCCGCGGCGTTTTTAACGCGGCGGATTGCAAGTCCAAAAGGAAACCGTGCTGACAAACGAGTGAAACTAGACGAACGGAATATACGTTCGTCTAGTTCCACTCGTTTGTAGGCAAGACACGATTTCGATTTAAAGGTGCAATCCGCCGCGTTAAAAACGCCGCGGAATATCCGCTCGTGTAGTTTCACTATAAAGGCTAAGGTGACCTACGTCCATAGGATAGTAACTCAAGTATTTTAATCACTATAGCTGTTGATACAATCGTCTCTTTCAGATTACACACACGACACACGTACACGACTTCCTTGTCACATTTTTTTGTGTGTACTTGTGCATTAGTAACTTGCAAGGTATTTTTTATGTTAATAATTTTTCAAATAAAAATATTTAGAATATATGCTTACGCCAGATCAAGCGAAATCGCGATAGAATCTCTATGCTGTTGCCACGTTCCTTCAAAATATTGGGGGGGAGGAGGCAACTGCCACCCCGGAGTTACGCCTATGGCTGTTGCCAAATCGCGCAATCGAATGAGAAATTTCGAGTAGCTGAGTAATCGCCAAATCACGAAGCAATTGCTATGTCGCTCATTTTCGGCACCAAAAGTTATATGTGTGCGTTGGCCCTAAACGTGTTTTGAGAAAAATGTATTTTTCGAAAGTTGTAACTTAATAACTGTGCGGTGCTCTGAAATTTAATGCAATATAAAAGAGACGATTTGAACAAATAATTATTTGAAGATTGGTAAAATAATATTATTTTAAGATTAATTCGAAACGTCGTCTCAGTGCCGGCTTTAGGGGTGGGAGGCAACCCGGACGGTCGCCCCGGGCGTCAGGATTAAGGGGGCGCCTCGCGCTAGCGCGACACCATTACCCGCGAATCAATCAGTTAAGAAAAGCAAAATGTTTGTTGATAATAAAAAATAAAGGACGCTGAAGAATACCTCGCCCGGGGCGCCTGGGTGGCTAAAGCTGGTGCTGCGATAAAAATTAAATCTTGATCGGGAAGAGGTTTTCTTATTAATCTTAAAATAAAATTGTATAATTAAATGGAGATGTGAAAGATAACAAATTCATAATAAATATTTCTTGTTTGATTGTGATGATGGCACAGTTTCATAGACGAAAGACGCATAGCTTCACTGATCTTTTTTCAGCGTTTCAAAACTCTTTTATTTGTCGGTTTCGTTACGTTGCTTTTTCCTACAATGAGGGCTATCATATTTTTATTCATCAGAAAGTGCTAGTGGCAAGTAAGGCCTACGTCAAATGTATACATTTTTTATTCGTCAGATGACGCCAGTGACACGTAAAGGCATGTCAAACGCTTAGAGTAGTTTAAAGATTAACGGTTTGTGTTTAGTCATTCTTCATTTCTTTATTATTAAGGAATAAATAATTAATACAAAAGTGCGATTTAGCCGTTAAATGATTGAATGACTAGTAGTTTACTTGCTAGTTACGCCATCAGGCGGCGGACAGACATTTAAATTGCATCAAGTGACGTATATCTTAATAAAGTTACTAGATCTAGTAACTTTATACCTTACTTGCCAGTGGCCTTAACTATCTTCGTGAAAAAAATGCCTTCTGAATATTCACTTGAATCAAAAGAACCCAATCTTAAAACTAACCAAGTCTCTCCATAATCGGATAGACTTATGTTTTCTTATATTTAAATCTACAAGATGTTCCACCACTTTAGGGCATACCTTCGAGATTTTATTCCTGATATCATTTTATGAGCCCGGTTCTCATTTGTAACAGGGCTACCATTAACCAACATTTGAATAGTCTCTTTCAAAATAATAAATGCAAAAATTTGGCTCGTAATCTAAGAATTTAGATTTGATACCAAAATTTTAATTGATACTATAGTTTTCTACCAAATAAGATTCGGACTTATCTACGAGACATTTTAAACTCAAAATCAACTCAAGAATAATATTTCAAGGTCATAATTATAATAATATTTAAAAAATGCAAATTTTACAACATGGTTAATTCTCGCTTGTATACAGCTGCAGAGAATTAAACCCATCCTATTTTTAACTCAAATACTTCACGAATAAGATTTTGTGATAACAATATTAATAAACAAAAAAAAAATTATAAAAACATTCTACTTTCATTTTAAGCCCATTACTTATTCATTCAAAGCTCAGTAGCCCTGTCAGAATTGCCTCGGTAAAAAGATAATATACCCTAAAGTCGTTGAACATTTTCCAGTTATTATAATATAATGAAAAACCGATTGCTTTGTGAGTCAAAATATGTCAGTTTAATAAGGCAACGTTTCGGTAACTAGTTTGTTACCTTCTTCAGGCCTCAATTATATTCAAAAGATCATACTAAACGTAAAGAAACGACATCCTCACTCAAGTGAGTGTGGCCTAAAGAAGGCAACAAACTAGTTACCGAAACGTTGCATTATTAAACTGACATTTGACTCGCAAAGCAAACCGGTTTTTCATTATATTAAACATTCGTGAGTGATCAACATAACTTTCAATTTCCCAGTTATACAAACTTTAATTTCATTGCTTGTTGCATCCAATAATTTATAAGGTTATATTTATTATTAATCGATTCGTTTGTTTCTGTAAATCGAAAGCGCAGCCATCTTCTTAGTTAGTTTTCGTTTCTTGAATCGTCTTTCATCTACACTTAATTATGCACTAAAACAACACAGTCGCATCTCACGGCACGACGGAAGTTAAGACGACAACTGAAGTCTACCAGTTGAAGTAGCCCTTGGGACAGGATCTGGCTGACCCGCACCATTTGGTCTCGAGCAAAGGAGGACAAGGTTGACCTCCACGTCTGGCATGCTTCACTACTTCACGACGTCTCTTCATCTCGCCAATTCCGCAAGACTTACTGCACGCGCTCCAATCGGACCAATCGCTGACGCGACAATCACGGGGAGGCCCTGAAATATTGATAATAATTTTCTCAAAACAACCTGTTTGAAGTTATCACTTTAGGAGAATGAATAACAATTTTATAGTCAACGTTTCAGCACAAATTGCGTCTTCTTCAGGACCTTTAAAGACAATGGATACAATAGGTAGTACAAAATAACTTTATGCTAATTTTTAAGATCCTGAAGAAGACATAATTTGCGTCGAACGTTGATCATTAAAGAGTTCAGCAAGTAAAAATTGCTTACTTTTGCCTTGTACCCTGTTTTTCTTAAAATGAAATATTTATGAAGTTATCATTTTGTTTGTCCTATAAATATTAAAATCTGCTACTGATCAAGTTTTTCATATTTTTCCTTATGTTTAAATTTGCGAATGTAAAATAAATTCAATGTGTCAAATACATCTCTTCATGAAATTTCTACGCTTTTCAGTTTTCATAAAATTGCTATCTGATTCAACTGTTCCGGGTTCAGATGACTGCGACATATTATTAGGTACACGGTTTGTACTAGAGTAGTATTGTTAAGAGAAGACACCAATGTCATACATGCGCACAAACGAGTTTAGTGCCGGGAGAGTCCATATTCTGTTTAAAATGGTGGCGCGTGACACACAACAGACTGACAGGTGTCTTCTCTAAACAATACTACTCTACCATCACTCGAGAATGGTTGGATCTATCTATCTATATTTACAAATACCAACATTTAAAGTGTAGAAGTAGTAGTGCAGGGGCTTATATAATTCTGTGGGATTTTTAATGAAGGAATAGTGTGACAACGTGGGATGGATAGCTTATGAGTCTCACAAAAAGATACTACCAGGTGTTTTGCCCATTTTTTTTGCGGGTGGCCTACATGACAAAAATCTTTTTTTTGCTTCTGTAACTCGTTTGCGGTTGATTCTAGGCAAATTTGGGTTAAGACCTTTTTTGCTGGAAATAAAATAAGGAATAAAAAAGATTTTAACAATTTTTTTGATATCGGTTACCGTTTAGGAGATACATATAATCATGTATACAGGATGTTTCTAAAATAGGGGGCACCCTTAGGGAGACATAGGCCCTTAAAGGGTTTCAGATGAAATTGTTTTTTTTCTATTACCTATTTGAAGAACGGTAATAGATAAATAGTCAAATTTCTGGGAACTGTGTTCAGGAAAATGTCGGATTAGTTTCATACTTATATTTTTTCTTAAATCGGTTCAGCAGTTTTTTTTGTGTGCGATACTTACTGATTCTTTTGTTTTTCTTTGAATTGTGCATGTTGTGATATTTCTTGTAGCGTTGGTCTTTGTTAACGGTATGCGTTCGGTATGTATGTGCGATACTGTTGAAGATGGCGTCTTTGTCCCTTCTCACGGCCTTGAACGAGTCTTCGGTTATGGTTGCGCTGGTGTTCACGGCAGCTGTTAAGTTTGTTGGACTAGAAAATAATGAACATATTTTTAAAATATCACTGCAACTATAGAATATTATAAAAAGAACAAAAGTCCATTCAAATCAACGTATAGAGAAGCTGATTGTTGTTTCTGATAATAATTAAACAATCAATTTATGTTTATTATTTTTAAAGACACCAAAGTGAACTACAAATCTTCAATTTAAATATTCATTTGATAAAAACTTGTCAGATAAAAATTGTCAATATGGCGTCAAATTTTTATTTATTATATAAATAATAGACGCGTCCAAAACTTAGGTCATTAGCGTCTTAAATTACATTAAATAACAACTAACTTAACTAAATAACATCACAAAACATCCATGAGCGCAGGTGAGATTCGAACCCACGACAGTCTAGTCTAGAGGCTGGTACCAAGTACGATATCCACTAGGCTACACTGCCCTCAATATGGCGTCAATGAAATAAATATAGCTTAAAAAGGTTTAAGAGTATTCGATACTCCGCAATCATTATCTAAAATCCTTTCCCCTGGGCTGAAAACGGTTACGGCTGTCTCGACGCTATTTTTAAAGCTGAAGGATTCGAGTAAATGCCAAATGAAGAATCAAGAATCACACTATAATATAACCTTCAGGCGAAAATTTGAAAAAAAATTCTTGGAAAAACTTACAGCTTTTTAAAAATTATCCGAACCCTTCAGCTTAAAAAAAATATTTTTAGGTGAGGGGAATGGATTTGAGATGAAGAGTGCAGGGAGTAATTTCCAGTATCGAATACTCTTAAAAGTGGACGGGGCTATTCTCAATATACAGGATGAGTTCGATCACCCGTATCAGTCGTTTTTTTCGAAAACGGTTAGTCGTAGAGAGTTGTGTCAAAAATTTGTATTATAAAAGCCCTAATAAAGAGTCGAATGGTGATAATTTTTTTTCCGGGAAGGTCGGCTTTCCTATTAATTTGCTCCAGAATGTCCAGAACTGCGGAATTATAAATAGCACGGTATGTCGAAAGTGGTAATTTGAAAAGATCTTTAAAAAATAAGCAAGTTCTGTAGGGACTTTTTTTTATTATTGCCACCCCTGTTAAGTAATATTTGTTTGAAATTACCAAATTAAAATGTCATAATAACGAACTTTTTAAAAGTCCGCATTTAAAATCTAGTTACCTATCTATCAATCATTAAACACTGAAGAAGTACCACTCAGCTCAGTAGTATGTATTAAAGAGTAATAATTTATGGAAGACAGTTTGTCTAAGGTTGCTAGATTTTGAATGCCGACTTCGTTCGTTATTATGAAATTTTAATTTAATAATTTCAAACGAATGTTACTTAACAGGGCTGGCAGTTATTAAATAATTTTTCCTACAAAACTTGCCTATTTTTTAAAGAGCTTTTCAACAGCACTACTTTCAACCTATCGTGTTATCTAAAATTCCGGAGTTCTGAACATAATATAATAATTATTTATATTTATACTTATAGAAATTTACAGGGGTGGCAGTATTAAAAAAAAATTTCTACAAAACTTGCTTATTTTTTAAAGATCTTTTCAATAATACCACTTTCGACCTATCGTGCTATTTATAATTCCGGAGTTCTATACATTCTGGAGCAAACTAATAGGGAAGCCGACCTTCCCCGAAAAAAAAATTCGACTGATGACCAGTCCTATACTTCCCACCTAGTAAATATTTGCAAAAAATAAACACTCTTTTTTTATTCTTTGAAAAAAAGCATGGCCCTCTTTTTTGTTTGGTGATCTACTGATGGCTAGTAATATTATAGCAAAAATCATGGTTAACTTGATTTACGAACAATTTTCTTTTTTTAGTAAAATTTTTTTTACATTTTTTTCATATTATAACATCTAGAATTCATTTATATTTTTTTTACCTGTGTTAATACGTGACATTGAGAACGTTTTTTTTAATATCTCAGGATCCACTGCACCGATTTCACTCGAAATCTAATCAGATCTAAGTTAAAGGCTGATAAACACAATAGAACAATCGGCATGGCCGTATGTTGTTCCGTTTTTACGATATCGAAGGCGAAAAATTAACCACACACACACACACACACACACACACACACACACACACACACACACACACACACATACACACACACACACACACACACGCACACAGACATCAGTAAGAAAATGATCTTAAACGATTGCTAGGGTCTCAAAACGTGAAGATCTGTTAAAATCTCGAAATATTTTTTTCGGACTAAATCCATTACTTCCCTACCATAGTAGAGGTGGGAAGTAAAAATTATTACCATTCGATTCTTTATTAGGGCTTTTATAATACAAATTTTTAACACAACTCTCTACGACTAACCGTTTTCGAAAAAAACGATTGATACGGGTGGTCGAACTCACCGTGTATATAAAATTATTTTTAAAGAAGTTTTAGAAGAGAAGTTACACTTTTGAGTTATTGAGTATTAAAGTTCATGACAAGACAAATGACCTGATATAATATTTGGGTATAGATGTTGAATGTCGGGAGTGATTTTCGCGTTCTTCTCGTTCCTCGTCAATGGCTGTGCCGATGTCGTTATTTCCCCCGGCAGCAGCTCCGTACAGCACATCTATACTGTTGTGTGTCAGATGCTCCATTTTCAATACCTCGTAGCGTTGCTCGTCCTCGGAATGGTGGAACACTTCACTCAGTTCGTATTCTTTTATCTGAGATATGCCACAACTTTTATCAGAAAAATCTGTTTATTTCTTTCCATTTATTTATTGTAGATTATAGACGCTCGACAACTAAGGTCATTAATGTCTAATTACATCGAATAAAATTAAACGACATCAAAAAACCTTCATGAGCGGAGATGGGATTCGAACCCATGACAGTTACAGTTACACCAAGCTTTACCGCCTGATTTCGACTGATTAATGATTATATTTGTTTTAACTAAAAAAAATGGGCATGTATGTATCGCAGGTACAAACAGATGACGTAAATACCGTTAAACACAAAAAATTGTATTAAAAACATTCACTTTTATTTATCTTACAAAATCAAATGTTCGCAAAATATAGTAAATAATATAATTGTATTTTTATTTTTTTATATTTTAAATTGTTATCCAATACCATACCTGTACCTATATGTATTTTCATTATAAAGAAAAATTATTAAAAGCCTCGGGATTCGAACCTGAGCTTGGCGTTTGTATACCTGTCGGTAGTCTCGTACTTTACCACACAGACCTTAACATAGGTATACATGTTGTGTTTTGCTTTACATGACAACTACTTCCTTCTATTTCCGTAATATCTAATATTTCTCAAACGCCACCCCAGTATAAGACATTAGACGTTATTCACGTCAAAAACTAGACCCAGCACAAATTAGTGCCGCCGATATTTCGTTTAGGTACCTAATTTTTGGGGTTTCGTACCAAAATGGTAAAAAACAAAATCCTAAAGTTATACCTATAGTGCATTGGCGTCATTAAGATTTGAAGCTATAGGGTGGGCCAGGTCTCAGTCTGTCTGTCAGTATATTCAGTTTTTCTTGAGAATACATTTAAAAAGCGTATTTGTTTTTATGAATCCTTATTTCTAGGATGGACCAGACGGTTATAAAATAATTGTTTTTCTATCTAATTCTAGACTTAAAACGGTTGAAGTGATGGGGTCTACCTATAGACTCCAATGTTGTTTGACGTGCACAAAAAGATGTAAATCCGAGTGTAAATCTGATCGAGCATTGTGAAAAAATCGATTGATTTTCATGAAACTGTCAACAGATTGCCAGATCGATTCAAGTTATATAATTTGAGAGTTTGGTTTAAAGAAGGAGGAGAGTAGGTATCATATGTGAAGAACGGATATTTCCGCTAGTAACAATATATTAATACCTTTAGAAATTGGAACGTTCCAATCGGTGGCAGCCGAATCATATTTGGGTAATAGAATGATCCTGCAGGATGTGCAGGATATCGTGATGTTATCCTGTAGGCGACACCTTGCGGTTCGGTCGGCCAGTCTGGTGCCGTGAAAGTGAAGCCGTTATCAGTGCCAGCGTCAATGGGATTAACCTAAAGGAACATAAAAATAACTTCAATATTCGAAAACTCTCGTATGTCAAAAGAAAAAATTTCAGCGTTTGCACGAATAAAAAATTAAAATGACAAAATTTTAATCATAAAAATTCAGGCAATAATTTTAAAAATATAAAATTAAACTAATTTCAAAACAATAAAACGGTAAACATTGAAATTTAAATAATTTTTAACGAGAAAGATTCTGTCCCCTTGAGGATTTTTGCGCCTCCCAGTTTGTGCACCTTTGATATATCGTAGGTAATTCTATTCCTTACAAGAAAGCAGTTCAACCTGTTACTTACCTCAATTGTTATGCTGTCAAGCCAATTACCATTGACGCATAGATCGAAACTGTCCAAACCAATAAACCAATCAGGTGATGGAGTAATTCGCGCCATCAAGGATACCTGTAATCATGTAATTAAATGATACTTAATTAAAACTGATCAAACGCTGCATTAACTATAATTAGTTGCTTTGCAATCAATTATTTGTTTTATATATCTAAATGCATATATCGTGTGAACTCATTAATTAAAACAATTTAGCGCGATTAGAATTAAATAGATAAGGCTATTGAAGCCGCAAAAAAGTTATCCCTGACATTTAGCATCCAATGACTGAATTAATAAAACGTACTTCAGTCAAATTGAAATAGATAATGTATGTTAGGAATAATTTAACGTTTAGATATTTATATATTATTATTTTAAAATGATTTCAATAGATTTATCGCTAGGCACTTGGTAGAACATGATTGAATGAAATAAATACACACACACTTGAAAAATTCTACAAATTTATTAATCTCAACGATCGTTCCGGGTTTCAAAGTAAAACTATAGTTAGTTTGACCTCGCTTGATGATGGGTTAGAAACTAGAAACGATCGTTGAAATTAATAAATGTGTAGAATTGTTCAAGTGTTTGTGTATTTATTTTATTATTTTAAAGGTCTTCTGCTAAATATCATCGCTACGATCAGGTAAGATAAAGTTTAATTTACGCGAAATAAGTGAAAAACACCGTTATTAGTGTATTTGCCATATGGCACATACACTATTGGCGTCGGTCGGATGGCGGGACCTAGGGGTCGGACCAAAATTTCTCGACGTTTCATAACCTCCTGAACACTTTGGCACCATTTTTGGAAATGTCTATTTATATATGTATATATATGAATATATATATATGTATATATATGAATATATATATATTTATATATATATGTGTACGGGCTATAACTTTCGAAAGAGTTAATTGATTTTGACGAAATTTGGTAGGCACGTTGGAATCCATCACCGCACGAAGCCTATTTAAAATGGGTCCAATCGGACTATTGTAAGGGTAGTTTTTAGGGGTTGAAAAATGTTTTTGGGCCCAAAAATGCCGAAAAAATTTTCAGAATTGTTTCAAAATTGAAATTTAACCCTTTAGTAACGATTAAAATGTGCTGCTAAAATTTTAATAAAATCGGCCCGACAGGACCGGACTTACAAATTTTATGAAAACACTAGTTTGCGGAAAGTGCTTTACTTACTGAAGGGAGTATTTAATTTGGTACCGAGGTGCATTAATAAAAATATTGAAATTAAGAAAAAAAATATTATTTTAAGGGATGTATTAAGGGGTTAAATTTTTTATTTTGTTCAAAAACAAACTTAAGTTCACATAATAAAGCCACAATTATTAGCAAATACACTATATTGTCGGCAGTGTTTTGGCACTGCGACCCGAGTTTTTTTAAAATTTATTCCCCTCTGGGACCAAACTTTAAAAATTAAGTTTCGTGATGTACTTACTACAACTAGATCTTGAAGGAATCGAACAAAAAAAGTTTTTCTAAATCGATTCAGCCGTCTTAGCTGTACGCGTGCCATAAAATAGCGTGACATACCGACTCACAGATCAGCTGGTAATATAAGATACGAGAGCTATAAGCGAAAAACACTGTTCTTTTAAATTTACTACCCACTGGAACTAAAATCTAAAAAAACAGTTTCGTATTGTGCAACTAGACCTTGAAGGAATCGAACAAAAAAAAGTTTTTCAAAATCGGTTCACCCGTTTTAGTTGTACGAGTGACACAAAATAGCGTGACATACAGACTCGCTGCCAAAGCGACTTTTACATTGTAGTCTATAGGCGCTTCAGCTATGCTTAGATCGGGCCTAAACTGTATAAAAAAATTGAGATGTTTATCGTAAAACCTACTTTGGAATGGTTTCCATCGACAAAGAATTCAGCCTCCGTGCGACCCGCCCCCTTGGTGATGGGTGGCGCACTGAATTCATCGTAGATTCCGAATTCTCCTTGAGTCTGCTCCTCAAGCAGGTCTGTGTGACCTGTCTCAGCGAATTCTTTGACTCCGGCGGACGATCTTTGACCCAACCGGAACAAGGTAAATGATTTGTCATGAGAACGACCTGAAACAAAATAAAAATTGCGATACTTAAATACATTTTTAGAAGCTCAAAATAGCAGAGATTATTGCTGGGACGTCATTGTTTACACGCAGTTATTACAAACCCCCAGTTACCAATTTGGAGATAATGATGGCCTGATTTTTAAATTTTAAAAAATATATGACGAAAGAGCAAGCCAACATGATATTTTTACAAAATTTCAATTTTTTGCCAGTGTTTGAGATTTGGCACTAAAGAGAAAAACTGTTTTGTATATTTCAACAAAAATCGGGATAATGTAAAGAATTTTCTTTTGAGTTATTTTTACAATTTTTGTAATCAGTTAGGTACCTACTTTTATTTTTTTACTCAGATTACCTTTAAAAAGTATGGATCAGAGAGAACGTATATATATACGTTCTCTCTGGTATGGATATTTATTATTACGTCCAAAGAACGTATACCCCTACCCTAGCACTGGCTTCTCCCAAGTTGACGTATTCCAATAATGTAAATACAAACTGCTACGTATACCTATATTATATTATGTGGAATAAAAATAAATAAATAAAATTTGTACGTGTACCTGCAAAAGCTTTGCCAATAATTGAATAGTTTTATCAGTACTAATTTTCTGTACTTTTAAAAATAGAAATTAAAATATTTGGTTTACCTATATTTTTTTACAGACAAAAAAAAACGGTTTGTGAGACGACGATCAAAATAAAATTACATTAATTAGTAGTTTTGCCACATTTCGGAAAATTTATTTTCATCATCAAGACCTAAATATACCAAATGATCGAAATTTTGTAAAATTTTTGTTTAATTATTCGAATTCAACGTAGGTATCTACATATTTTCTATTTATTTTTGTTCTGAAATTTTCGGATTAGTGAGAGCTTATTACACTCTACTATAAAATAGGTACGTCAGTATATTTATCTAAAAACCATTATCAAATGTTTTATTTCCTATGCGTCGAACAAAATTCAACACCTTGTATAATTCCCTACTTAAGCCCTTAGGGCAGGAAATACACGGCCATCGTGATAATTTTCCAGTCAGTAGCCGTGGACGTAATGCGTGTAATTGAAAATGCAACTCAGTACAAGAGTTACTCTTTTAGAGCGTGTAAATGTACCCCGAGGTAATTCTGCGTTCGGTTCGTTGCGTGATATGTAAAATCTTACCGAGCGTGATCATATCAGCTTGATTGAAAATCGAGTGTGATAAAAAAACGACCTGATAAAAATATAGCGAACAGTATAATCCCTTACCAACCATTGGGGATATGTTACTGAAAAATAAAAACTAAATTAAAAATAATCTTGTATACCAGTGGGTTCGTGGGTTCATGAAGCCTTCCTGCTTAACGCAGAGTGTCGAAATCACGAACCCAGGAACCCACTGGTACAAGACAGATTATATTTTCATCTTATTAAAGGACTTTTAGGTCGGGGTATTTTTTTTTTAAATGAGGGGATAGTTACGGAAATTTCGATGACGCGTGAAGAAACAAAGTGCAAATTATAAAAAATATTGTAATGTCATCGGAACGACGTGTGTAATATTTCACCCTAACTAAGTGAAGTTATAGTATATACTCTCAGAAGACCGATTTCAAAATATTTTTTACTGTTAGATAGGTGATACTTTTATATAGGACATCATATGCTGTACTGGCCGGCCCGGCGTTGTCCAGGTGAAAATCGGAGGCAATCTCATAAATTACTGAACCGATTTTCAATTTTTTTAACTGTACGACAGGTGATACTTTGCTTTAGGACATAGGCTATAATAACTAGCCGGCCCGACTTCGTCCGGGTGAAAATCGGGGGTAATCTCAGAAATTGCTGAACCGATTTTAATATTTTTTAACTGCTCGATAGGTGATACTTTGCTTTAGGACATATGCTATTATAACAGACCAGCCCAACTTCATCCGGCTGAGAATCGGGGGTAATCTCAGAAATTATCGAACCGATTTTAATTTATTTTTAACTGTTTGATAGGTGATACTTTGTTTTAGGACATAGGCTATAATAACAGGCTGGCCCGACTTCATCCGGCTGAGAATCGGGGGTAATCTCAGAAATTGTTGAACCGATTTTAATTTGTTTTAACTGTTCGATAGGTGATACTTACTTTTCGTTAGAACATAGGCTATAATAACTGGCCGGTCCGGCTTCCTCCGAGTAAAAATCGGGGGTAACCGATTTCAAATTTTGTGCACTGTTTGATAGATGATACTTTACTTTAAGACAAAGGCTATAATAACAGGAGCGAACAAGCGAAGCGAGTGAGTAGGTATAATGTATAAATAAATCATAAATTCATAGAACCCGGGTGAAGTCGGACCAGGCAGCTAGTTATTGATAATCGATCAAACAAACTATGCAATGGGATGTAAATATGAACAAATAACGTCCAACATAAAAAAAAACGTTCTTTTGTAAGACACCCAAGAATTTATTACCAGTTGAAGAGTATTTTATTGTGGAGATAAAACAGCTCGTAATTATATTAAATAAATGCCCCAGACATCTGTTTTCTCTACTCGTAGAACATTGTAATTCCGCTAAAAGAATACCCACTACTCGTATTGTCTTCTGTAGGCAGTAGCGGAAACCTCAACCGACGATTGGGGTGGAGGAGGGGGGGTTTGGAAGCCTCACTGAATTGTTTTAAAATGATGAAATGGAAATGACTGACGCAATTAATAACACCAGCCTCTAAGCCCGGCGTCGTCCGTGCCGTCGGTTGTTCGCATTTTAAAATAGTTGTTGTCAGAGTAAATGACATAATCAATCATCATCATCATTAACCCAGGCAATCAAAGGAAAAATTTCATTATATATGTAATGTTTTAAATAGGAT
The DNA here is from genome assembly GCA_039654895.1 of Mongoloraphidia duomilia. Classification (NCBI taxonomy): domain Eukaryota; kingdom Metazoa; phylum Arthropoda; class Insecta; order Raphidioptera; family Raphidiidae; genus Mongoloraphidia; species Mongoloraphidia duomilia. The sequence goes on along the minus strand of CM077516.1, from coordinate 33,403,750 downwards.
TACATTTCCTACAATTTTCATTCTCACAAATTTTCTGTGGTGCAAATAGTAATGCCCTAAACGATGATTTTTGTCCTATCTCAATAACTTGAGACATTTTTTAATTATGGGCATTAAAGTCCAAGCGAATTGAATGAAAAATAGCCTAATAGAAGAAAAAAACTGATTTTTAAATGCTTATAACTTGAACATTTTTTTCGAGAAAGGACAAAAATCATCGTTTAGGCCATTAAATTTTCTATGGATTCCTAGACGGATTTTTTTTTATTCGGTATGGAAGGTACTCGTAATGCGTGTTAAAGAAACGCGTAAAACTCTATGATGATTTCAACTTTAACTAACTATAGCTTCTCAATTTTTAAAGATATCGATATGGGACAAAAATCACGATTTGGGGCGTACTTTGCTTAATGAAAATGTGTATTTTCAATTTAAAATTTGATGAAGAACACAATAAATAAAGCTATTGAAAAGGACATTACGTTTTAACAATTGGTTTCCAAGGCCACAAATAGCGCGTGATTTTCAAGAAGTGTAACGCGCTTACTATTTGCACCAAAAAAATTTTTGGGAATGAAAATTGTAGGAAATTTAATCCTGTTTAAAGCATTACATAATGAAAGAATCGCTTAAGTCGACCGTTTCTGAGATATTTCGAAATTGGCTTCCGTAAGGCTTGCAAAATTATATTCAAGAGGGGGTGGGGGGGGGGAAGCACAAGGGGGATAACCGGGGACTTTTGTAAAAATACATGTCTAAAGGTATTCTACCATCTATGAAAAATCCAGCTCTATGGGAATCATTTGCGATATAAAACCTTTATTAACCGGGCATTCAAAGTCCCCCGCCGCGTCTGTCTTTCTGTGCCCGATTTTCTCAATAACTACCGAACGGATTTTGTTTAGGTTTTCGCTGTTAGATAAATTTATTCACGAGGAAGGTTTAGATGTATTATTGAAACTGGCCGGCCCTGATTCGCCCGGGTGAACATCGGGGGTAATCTCAGTAGACCGATTTCAAAAAAAATGTCACTGTTCGATATTAAGTGATACTTTGCTTTAGGGCATAGGTTATAATAACTGGCCGGCCCGACTTCGTCCAGGTGAAAATCGGGAGTAATCTCAGAAATTACTAAATCGATTTCAAATTTTTTTTTCACCCGGGTGAAGTCGGACCAGGCTACTAGTAAAATATAATTTAGGTAGGTACCTATTTATATCTCCCCGGAATTAAGTATTAGCAGTTGTTGTGATTATAATCAACTTTGTATGATGTTTCTGTATAGTATATGTAGATTGAAAATATAACACTAACCGTTAAGCCCAGTGTTGCCAGCGCTTTTCAGATTTAGCCGTTATAGCGTGTTGACAATCCCGGGATAATCCTCTGTCTAATACGTAACCGTGAAAACCAAATTAAAATTAGTTCGGCGGTTTTCAAGTTTATCACGAACAACTGCATATCTACAGATATTATACAGACTTTACTTTTGTCTGATACTGGGGTGGCATTTTACAAATATTAGATGTTAAGGAAATAGTCGGAAGTAATTGACATATGAAACAAAACAGCATGTATAACTATGTTAAGGTCTCTGCAGACACAGTAGGCAAGCCATGGTGACCGCACAAAAAATTACGAGTCTACCGACAGGCACAAACATCAAGCCCAGGTTCGAATCCCGAAGGCTTTTATATTTTATTTATATACTAGCGGCTCCGTCCGGCTTCCTGGGTGCTAAGAAAGCCCGGGTGCAATACACTACCCACTCGCTTCGCTATATATATATAAATCTTCCGTGAAAAATTATCTAACTGATGGTGAAAACCGCATCAAAATCCGTTGCGTGGTTTAGGAGGTTAGCAGTTAAACAGACAGACAGACAGGCAGACGCGGAAGCGACTTCATTTTATACTATGTAGAGATTTATTTATATATTTATTTATTTATTCTTAATAATGAAAATATATTACAATAGGTAATTATTTTATTTTATATTTTACGAACGTCATATTTTGATTGATAAATAAAAGTGACAATGAATACAATTTGTGTTTAACGATATTCACGTCTTCTGTCTGTACCGGCGATACAGGCATACCCATTTCTTTAAATTTCTTTTTTAACTTCCCATTGGAAGTTATTGTAATGGGTCCGAAAATCGAAATCAAAAAGGAAAAAAAAAATTTATGTTTCAAGGTCACTACACTATTTTTACACTACTTTTAGAAAGATGTCTGTGTGTGTGTATGTATCTCGAGAATGAAAAATGATATCGACTACGTTAGGGTGCCAATCGACGCGTATTAACGTAAATATGATCTGAAAGACATTTTTTCAAAATCGGTTCAGCCGTTCTTTTTTCTTAACCAAATAACCTCCAAAAAAGTAGATTTTACACAATATTTCGCGAATAAAAAATTATATTGATTTCGTAAGGGTGTCAATCGGGGCGTGTTAACGTCATTTTGATCCGACATAAATTTTATAAAAATCGGTTCAGCCGTTTTTTTTTTTTTTATTATTGTTAAAAATAAATAATAATTATGTTTTAATGATTAAAATGATTACTTTTCTGTGTAATATCTAATTTAATTATTATTATTAAATATTTATCAAACTGGGAAGTTCGTCGTGTGGACCTCAAGGGTCGCACTTTAGTCCTAACAAACGACCCATACCTCACGGCTTGTTTTTTTAGTGACCACGTTTAAGCTCCGCACCTCAAAATCGGGACATTGAACACTTTAGTTCTAAGACTTATCGGTATTTTATTTTAAAATCCCAAAACAATAATTATTATTACCGGACATATTAACGGAATAGCGAGCTCTTAATGACGTTTAGATAAAATATTTGGGATGCCACTGTGTATTAATTCTTGAACAATCCTGCAGGATGTGTTCGGTGCAGACCGCATACTGTCGCCTTACACTTGTGACAAGCATTCTTTTTGACTTTGAGTCATTAAGACAAATAGCTCACAGACCATTAAACACAAGACAATGGTCAAGTCTCTATTTCAAGAAGGAAATCAACCGTATTTTGTACAACTTTCACTAGTTCCGTCCTTACTGGACTCCCTTTTAAGTTCTAATAATGAGAACTAAATATCGGAAAATATCAATCAAAAGAGATTTACATATTTTGGTATGCATGTAACTCGATCAGATTATGTAGAAAGTCGGAAGTAGACATTATATAATCCCGGAGCGAAAAAAGCGCAACGTGCGCATCACAAATCAATAAAAATTAATTACTATTTAAATGCTTTCAAACAAACCCTAAATGAAAAAAGGGGAAAGAAGTAGCAGGTGAATGCAGTGCGGTCATGGGTACCGCAGCACCGCTATAAAATTTTCTAAGGTGGGCAAAGTCTATATAGCTGGATTCGACATTATAAAATGCCAAAACGAAGTAGAGCTGACTACTCAATAGTTTACATATACCCAACCTGCACAGACCTGCACCGGCACATAACGGACCGGCAATGTGTTGTATATGGCGCAATCGCGCAATCCTCAAAAATCTGAAAATTGCTGATAACAACACTATTTTAATTTTTGAAAAGCTATAACTTTTGAACGCGTTGTTCGATTTTGATCTTTAAAACGGGATTCTACGCAGTTTTTTAAGCTCTAAAAATATTGTAAGAGGTACAAAATCGATAGGTTGAGAAATCTCGAAGCTATTTTGAAAAAACACTTTTTTCGAAATCTGTTGACTACGTAATCTCTCGAACGGATTAACCAGTTTCGATCCGCTTAGCGGCATTCGACGCAGTTTTCGGAGGGGAAGAGCTGATTAGATTATGAAATCAATCGGTACAATATTCTAGAAATTATTTTTAAAAAACATCGTTTTAACAATTTTTTTTTTCGGTTTTTTTGGAATTTCACAAAATCTATTGGGTCGAATCGGTTCAAATTTTCAGGAAATCTAAGTTCAGTGGACCCTTTCGAATGCCGCAAATCACAATTCGATCGGTCAAGCCGTTCAAAAGTTATGAGAGGTTTACATACACACATACATACAGACATACTGACATCATCGTAAAAATAGTCAGAATAGCTTCCTAGGATCACAAAACGTCGAGATCTGATGAAAACTCGATTTTCGAAAATCGAGGTGAAATCAATAACTTCCCTATTTTTGAAAATTTTCAATTTTCTTAGCGGGAAGTTAAAAATAAACTACATAAGAGTAAAATGCACTCGCCACAAAATCTAGTACTTATAATTAATACACCCGGAAGAGAGAGAGAGAGAGAATGGTTTAGCAGTAAGCTTTTAGCAAATAAATAGTGTATCTCCAACAGTAGACGGGCTGACTAATACACATGTCAGTAAACTTTATTATCTGACGACGCTTCTGTCGATTGTAGTCGAGTGCAGTTGGCAGCACTGCTACTGCACAGTTTGTGTTTGTGTTGGCACGCCTGCCTACATTCATCAATGTCTCATTGAACGCGCTCTTAAACGGCAATCGCGGTTGCTTCATAGTTCCCGTCTCTTCAGCCGCAGCGTATATTATATAAGCGACTGTTCAGCGGTGAACCGTTCCACAGGCCGGATTCAGGCTGAATCTTAAAACATTAAGGGCAAAGACAGACACGGCGGTTTTAACCGAAGCGTTTCCAAGTCGATAGGTGCGTTTCGTGCGGCAGTTTTGAAACATCTGCGTGTGTTTTACACTATTATGCTATATTAAACGACCTATCGACTTGGAAACCGACTCGGTAAACGCTTCGGTTAAAACCGTCGTATCTGTCTTTGAGATATGAGGATAACTGGCGTCGATGGGCTATTGCGTTTTAAAGACCACCAACAGCTAACACCAGTTCATATTTTCAATTCATTATTTTTTTTTTAATAATAAATTGAAAATCCAATCGAAACTTTTACCAGCTCTCGGGTTAGAACCCGGGAACTGGGGACTTATAATAGAGGAACCATAGCAACGCTATGTAAATAATAGCATTGCTACACGCTCGACCATTCTCAAGCCCTCTATGGGCTATTAATGGGAGCTAATTTTGTGTCTTCTCTAGGGCCTCCAATATCGGATCATCCTCAATTTGGGAACTGGTTTCGATATGTGATTCTCAGTTTCGGAACTATAGATACTCTTTCTCACCAACAGATTTAGTAATCGCTATATTCTTGCCTTTTGGACAAGAATAGATGATTTATTTACATTATCATTGATAGGTAAATATATATACCTATAGCTTAATTTTTTTTTATTGTTACCTACATTATTATATTACCTTTTTTGTTTTCATAATGTTTTTATTTTTTATGTAGGTACCTGCATCTATCTAGCATTTTACACACAATTTTTTTCTATTAGTTTTAATTATTTTTCCATTTTTGTGTTTGTTTTGTTTCGATTATAGAGACGCTAATTACCTCAGTTGTCGAGCGTCTATAATCTACAATCTCTCTCTCTCTCTCTCTCTCTCTCTCTCTCTCTGTGTCTTTTTCAAACAATTTCAAACAAATCAAGACATGTCCCCCCAAATTACCAAATTAAAAATTAGTCCACAGATTTGATATAGTAACCGCAGAAAGAAATGGGACGAAATGACAAATGGTCAAGTTAAAATAGATTGTTCATTATGCAGCTATACACTGCGGTAGAGTGGGGATAACCCTCATTGAAACCAAAATAATAGTTCACGATAGCAGCGCTGCAATCAGGAAGGCAAATATAAGGCTGATAAAAAAACATGTAATAAAATGGAATGATCAACTTTTAAATTTGGTTTATCTGTTCTCTTTGGTTTACGCTTTTTTTAAATCTTTTATCTCTTTTAAATAAAATTATTTCTTTGTTTTACTTTGCCCTCCTGAATCCCATCATTGCTAAACAATAGACAGCTTTCATTCGATCGTTGCCTATACTAAAAAAACATTGATTTTAATTGATTATTTAATTCTAATTATTATTTGCCAGGATTCATGTCATAACAACACACAATCTGTGAAAACATCAACTATATCTACCTCTTACTGTTTGTGAGATAGATCCCTATGACAGACGGATGGACATCGTAGTCTTAGTAATAGGGTTCCGTTCGGGGGAACGGAACCCTAATAAAAATTTAGACTAATTTCCGGTGGGCGAAACGGATTGGGTTTTCCACCTTAATCCGGTCGGTTTCATTCCAAACCAATGCTGCCAACATACACTGTAAACAACACCAACAACCCGACAAGATAAATTATTGCCAAGAGTTTATTCTCAAATGTTGATATCACCGCTTGACATAATACTGCTGTGTGAATTAAATTACCTATCTGTCTGTTTTCTTCACATTTAGACTAAGTATAGCTAAATGCAATATTTTTCAAAATAATAATAATGTTAAATTGTTCGTGCGGCTAAAGTATTCGCGCATGCTATTAAATACAAATAAAGGCTCAGTTAACATTTAACTGTCAGGAACACCATCGAATGCATAAAATGCAATGCTGGAAAAATTCATTTCGAACTTATGTTACCGTCGGGACTCAAATCAAACCCGAAACTTCCACTATCGCGGTGGCTGAGTTATCATTTGCTCTACGGCGACACGGTTAGACAGCCAATTATTTCCATTATAAAGCAAACTGTAACTGATAATAATAAATAATTAATTGATTGTCTAATCGTGTCGCCGCGCCGTAGAGTAAATGATAACTCAACCATCGCGATAGTGGAAGTTTAAAATGAATTTCTCTGTAAGTTGTAACGTCATGTCATTCGATGGTGTTAATGTTGTGTTTATGTTAATACTGCCTATTAATTGTACCTAGCCTATTATTTATAGATTTAATTAAAGAACATTGAACCGGCAAGGTGCGATCAATCGAGGAGCGTGTATTTTTTAATTGGCTATGTATTTAATATTATGCACACATAAACAAGACATGTATATTGTATAGTCTTGCAGGCTATGCAAAACAACACTGCAATATACAATATTTCACAACACATGTTATGTTAATGTTAATGTTGTTAATGTTAATGTTAATGTCAATGTTATGTTAATGTTAATGTTAATGTTAATGTTAATGTTAATGTTAATGTTAATGTTAATGTTAATGTTAATGTTAATGTTAATGTTTATGTTAATGTCAATGTTATGTTAATGTATTTGTCAAAACTGAGATTAACGCGTGCGAAGTGACAGATAAAGACTGTATGCTTATTTTTAATTTTACATTTTATGATGTTTTTTTTATTTTTAACTTCCCACTGGAAGTTATTGTAATGGGTCCGAAAATCGAAATCAAAAAGGAAAAAAAATTTTTATATTTCAAGGTCACTACACTATTTTTACACTACTTTTAGAAAGATGTCTGTGTGTGTGTATGTGTGTGTGTGTGTGTGTACGTACGTACGTACGTACGTACGTACGTACGTACGTACGTATGTGTCCATTTCTTTCTAAGACGAAATCTCGAGAACGAAAAATGATATCGACTACGTTGGGGTGCCAATCGACGCGTATTAACGTAAATATGATCTGAAAGGAATTTTTTTAAAATCGGTTCAGCCGTTCTTTTTTCTTAACCAAATAACCTCCAAAAAAGTAGATTTTACACAATATCTCGCGAATAAAAAATTATATCGACTTCGTAAGGGTGTCAATCGAGGCGTGTTAACGTCATTTTGATCCGACATAAATTTTATAAAAATCGGTTCAGCCGTTTTTTTTTTTTTTTTTTTTTTTTAATTATTGATGTTTTAATGATTAAAATGATTACTTTTCTGTGTAATATCTAATTTAATTATTATTATTAAATATTTATCAAACTGGGAAGTTCGTCGTGTGGACCTCAAGGGTCGCACTTTAGTTCTAATAAACGACCCACCTCACGGCTTGTTATGTTTTGTTTTTGAAGTAAATACTTCTTATGCGACTCCGGACGCGTTTGCGCAAAGCGTTAAACGTTATAAGATGACGCGCGCGCGTCCCACTACTTTCCATGAGGGGTACTGGGAGTTCTGTGCGCCGTATCATTATCGAACGAGTAGTGCAATGTAAGGCCATACAAGATCAACGTTTGCTTTCCTGTAAGAAGTATTTACTTCAGCCGTGTGTAAAAACATACAGGTCTTTTTTTCAATTGCTGTGAAATAGAATGAATAGAAGTAGAGAGAGTTAAAATGCAAATAGGAAATTTGTACAGAGAGCAAAACCTGCTGCAGTGATAGGATAGTATATCTGGAGTCTGTGACACAAATGTAATTGGTAGTCGCACACTTTTGTTTCCGAAGCGACCGGCGTCGGAGCAGTCGACATAGTCCAGACCAACACTGGAAACAAATCACGGGAATTCCCAACGGAATGCCGAACTAGAATTAGCGACGTAACTTTGGCCCTTGAAAAAGGACACGAACACACGTGATCACTAACCACTTTTTCCCGTTAGCAATTTGAGTAATAACTCGCATGAAAATATTTCATCGCATTTTTGAAGTTATAACTTTTTCAGCGACTGCGTAAAAGTTTGCGCAAAGCGTTATATGACGCGTGCGCCTCACTACTTTAGATAGAATGAACTATAAGTTTTAAAGGAAATCTGCTAGATGTTACTACAAACTTATTTTAAACTAATTTCTCTAATTTTTAACAGATGTTGCTGCTAGTTACTAAACGATTTTTTTTTTTGATAAAAAAACAACTAATTTGGTGTAAAAAGTACAAGTTAGACGTATAACTTCAGCCGTGTGTAATGACATACACAGCATGTTTCGTCATGCGCAGAACGAAAATATACTGACGTCTTTCCGTATGGCTCTTCTATTACAAACCCCCAGTTCCCAAATCCCAGGTTCTAATGAAAGAACTGGCAAAAACATCAATTGGATTTTTAATTTATTATATTCAAAAATAACAAATTGAAAATATGAATTGGTATACCTACCCTATAAGTTAGAATTAAAAAATCTATCTGAAAAAATTGAAATTAGAAAGGATACTTCAGTCACTTCTGATTGATATTAGAATATAAATTGCGAAATTCATTTAATATAAAATCTACAGATAAAATATTTACAAACATGGTTTATTTCAAGGACAACATATTTCGACAACTTAGTTAGATTTTATACTAAACTTAGATTTTTGTTATGCCTTCCCATACAAATTTCAACACTCTGTTGCACTCCTCCCTAGGGGTAGTCTTAAAAAATCCTAAAATACGTGTTTTATTATTTGTTTTGAAGAGTAGTTATACCAAGTTTCAAGTTGATACACGCAGGGAATACGATTTTCTATACAAACATTTTCACCCCATTTCATCCCCTTAGGGGTTGATTTCCGAAAAATACTTTCTTAGTGCACCTCTATACGCTGTAAGAAACATAACTCCCAAATTTCATGTTTCTATCTTCAGTAATTTAGGCTGTTCATTACACCCCCTTTTGACCATTTTAAGGATTGAATTTCGAAAAATCCCTTCTTAGTGAGTGCTACGTCACAAAAGGAATCTACCTGCCAAATTTCATGTTTGTAGGCTTTATAGTTCCTGAGATTTCTTGATGAATCAGTCAATCAGCCAGGACATTTCTTTTTTTATATATTATATAAGATAAATTTCACAATTTATATTATAAAAATATTATTACCTATCTAAAACAGATTTGCTTTTCGACCACAGAAATAAATATATATTCTGAAAACATTCAGTTATGGCGTCGTCCAACTTCTGCCGACGCGTTCAACTATCAAGCATTTTCCGAAAGAGTTTCCGGAACTATTTTATCGGAACCATGATTAGATTGTGTCGTCATAGGTGGCGGTGGTGTATAGCTACACGTCTGTGGTAGTTCTTCGCGGATCGGAAGTGCGGGCATAGCGTCCCGACCCTAAGTTATGGCGTCGTCCAACTATTGCTGACAGATACATACGATAACATCGTACCACGCGCGACCATTCCTACACGCTCGAATGGGTGGACTTTGGCTACACCTAACACCGGTCGAAGGCAAACTTTTAATGCATATGTATACGAACGCATACAAAAACTTTTCTTATCTATAACAACTTTTCCCATGAAAACCGTTTGTACATATGTAAGGTCCTTGTTTATCTGCGTACGGGCTCCGCCAGAATCGACTTTCGATATTCAAAACTCAGCCATTTTTACTTGGACAAGATACAGTTTAACATAATAGACCAAGAGCTAGCTACGTATTTTTAACTGACTCGGTGCAAGGCTGACAATTTGCGTATTTATTGTGGAGCATATTGCATAATGTTAAACCCAATTTTTTCGGTTTCGCTTCCACTTAGGCTTCTGACGTTTCACATACATTATGCTCCACGTCACTCCACGTGAACAATAAGTACGCAAATTGCTAGCCTATAATTGTACCAGTCAGTTAAAAAATAATTTAGTACGGCTGTATATAATGTTCAATGAACAGAATTCTCGCATTTATTTGAAGGTTCACTATATTATAGTATACTAGCGGCCCGATCCGACTTCGCCCTGGTGCTATGAATTGATGATTTATTATCCCTCCGCGAGAAATTCTCCCCCTGCGAAGCGAAGTCGGGCTGGTGGTGTTTATAATATTAGTAGGATTCCGTCAATACAATAAAATGCAAAAAAATACAGAGTTAAGTTTTGTTACTATCCCACAGGAACTATACATTTTTCCGGGATGAAAAGTACCTATGTTTTTTTCCAGGACATAAAGTAACTATATACCCAATTTCATGAAAATCCGTTCAGCCATTACGGAGTGGTAACCAACATACACACAAACTTTCGCATTTGTAATATTAGTAGAGATATAATATCTTAAATTTATTAACATTCGCATGATGTGATTTTTTGTGACTTAAATTACTTAATATAGAAAAAATCGTGTCACGGTAGAGTAATTGATTACTCATCCGTCGCGAAAGTGGAAAATTCGGGTTTGAGTCCCGACTGTGAATTTTCTATTTTTTTTTTATCCGGATACGGCCGGGTTCAAATAAGGTTCATGTCAAAATCAACATTTATGTGTGCAACGCCGCGGGTAAAGGCTAGTATAATATAATGCTAATTCTGTCTGACCCTGTTCAAAGAGGTAACTAACAGTCACCTATAGCCTGGGAAATATATTATTATTACAAAGGGAAATGTTTTAATACGAGCCAAGAAAAAAGTCTATAAAAAAGTTTTGTAGGATTTTAAAATTAATTTATCTTATAAAACGTCGTGAGGTCGTGAACCTACTTTATTATCGTATGTTTGTAAAATATTACTATTCAATTATAATAATGACATAACTCTTTGACCTCTAACTTTTTTGTCGTTACAAAGAAAAATTCATTCTATCTTTTGAAATGAGATAAATGCAGGAATCTAAAATTTGGGTGGAACATTTTAATAATCAACGAGTTGTCCAAAATATCTCCCGTCACCGTTTTGGAACTGTTTTTTTGAAGTGAACTTCTTAAGAGGCGTCACTGCCTCGACGATTTGAAGGGTAAAATCATGATATCTCGATGAAACGAAGAATATATAACGGGAAAGAATGTTTGGAACGTATCCCCTCTTCTCGCGGGGTCTGTGTTATGTTATATAATATATGGGATAGAGGCATTTGAACGCCTGCAGTTGTGGGTTCACTCTTCTCGTGGGGTTTGTGTTTCGTCTACCGGTACATATAAACCCTTAAACAGCCAGTAGAAAGTCATTCGACTTCTGACTTTTTTTAAGTTATACTACTTTAACGAGGTTATAGTGAATTGGTATGACCTCGTGTCAAATAAATTATAATTTAAAAAAACTAAAAAACACGCTTTAATGAACTAAAAAGTAAAAAATAATTAATTTTATTGTAAAAAAGCGTGGGGTATTATGAAAATATGATACAAAGCACCCCACGCTTTTTTACAATAAAATTAATTATTTTTTACTTTTTAGTTCATTAAAGCGTGTTTTTTAGTTTTTTTAAATTATAATTTATTTTTGCTTTTTAGTCCTGGAGATCCTGGTCAGGATAATGGGACAAACTTATGGAATTATTGTATTGTAATCGGTCCTTGATAAGTGTGCAAAGTTTCAGTTCAATCTGAAGTTTTTTGCTTTTTTTTTTTTTAGTCCTGGAGATCCTGGTCAGGATAATGGGACAAACTTAAGGAATTATTGTATTGTAATCGGTCCTTGATAAGTGTGCAAAGTTTCACTTCAATCTGAAGTTTTTTGCTTTTTTTTTTTTTAGTCCTGGAGATCCTGGTCAGGATAATGGGACAAACTTAAGGAATTATTGTATTGTAATCGGTCCTTGATAAGTGTGCAAAGTTTCACTTCAATCTGAAGTTTTTTGCTTTTTTTTTTTTTAGTCCTGGAGATCCTGGTCAGGATAATGGGACAAACTTATGGAATTATTGTATTGTCGTCGGTCCTTGATAAGTGTGCAAAGTTTAAACTAAATCTGACCGTTCAAAGTTGGTCAAAATCAAGTTCAAAGAAGTCGGTTACAAACTGACAAACAAGCAAGCACACAAGCAAGCACACAAGCAAGCAAGCAAGCACCCAAGCAAGCCCGCAAACATACAGGTGAAGCTAATATAAGCGTGTTAAAAATTGAACGTTGACAGGGATAAAACGCCTCTAACCTAACGATTTGGATGAAATTTACTTAAAAGGAGCTTGGGGGGGGGGGGGGGGATTGATCTAGGTAGGTCTCATCCCAGGAAAAAATCGTTTTATTAAAGACTGTAATTTTAAAAAATCGATTTTTTGACGCTTCAAGATAGTGTAATACTGTTGTAAGCAGGCATTGACTTATATTGTATAGATGTTATGATAGCAATGAATTTTATTTATTAGTGTATTTGCCATATGGCACATACACTATTGGCGTCGGTCGGATGGCGGGACCTAGGGGTCGGACCAAAATTTCTCGACGTTTCATAGCCTCCTGAACAGTTTGGCACAATTTTTGGAAATGTCTGTTTATATATGTATATATATATATATATATATATATATATATATATATATATTTGGATATATATATATATGTGTGCGGGCTATAACTTTCGAAAGAGTTAATTGATTTTGACGAAATTTGGTAGGCACGTTGAAATCCATCACCGCACGAAGCCTATTTAAAATGGGCCCAATCGGACCATTTTAAGGGTAGTTTTTAGGGGTTGAAAAATGTTTTTGGGCCCAAAAAAGCCGAAAAAATTCTCAGAATCGTTTCAAAATTGCAATTTAACCCTTTAGTAACGATTAAAATATACTGCTAAAATTTTAATAAAATCGGCCCGACAGGACCGGACTTACAAATTTTATGAAAACACTAGTTTGCGGATAATGCTTTACTTACTGTAGGGTGTATTTAAATTGGTACCGAGGTTGCATTGATAAAAATATTGAAATTAAGAAAAAAAATATTATTTTAAGGGATGTATTAAGGGGTTAAATTTTTTGTTTTGTCCAAAAACAAACATAATAAAGCCACAAATACACTATATTGTCGGCAGGGTTTTGGCACTGCGACCCGAGTTTTTTATTGTAGATTATAGACGTGTCGACAACTTAGGTCATTAGCGTCTTAAATACATTAAATAACAATTCTCTTAAAACTAAATGACATTACAAAACATCCATGAACGGAGGTGGGATTCGAACCCACGACAGTGTGATCCAAAGGCCGCTACGCTAACCTCGATAGACATGAATATTATATTAATAATAATTATTTATTAATTTTAAAAATGCTGAGAGGGCAAAAGCAAAAATGTAAATGTATGAATGTAAATTCGACCGTGCGCTTATGTGCGTGAGGCACATGTCCTTTTTTTTCAAAATAGTGTAATATTGTAAGCAGGCTTTGGATACTTATATGCGTATAGATGTTACGGTGTCCATGGACTTTATTAATATCTAATAATTAGTTATTAATTTTAAAAGTGCCGATAGGAGAAGAGCAAAAATGCAAAAATGTAAATGTATGAAGTATAACTTCGACCGTGCGCTTATGTGGGTGAGGCACATAATATCCTTTTTTTTATTCGACACTTGTCAGTAATAAAGGTGTGACAGTAATCCTATTTGAAAATCGGCTTTAGAAAAGCTCATACGTCAAACAATCAACTTTTTTTATTTCAATAAGAAAAAAAATCGTTTCACTGGAATTTGTTCAATTTTTGTCGATGAAAGGTGAATTGGAAAGCTTTCTACTATATTATGTTGAATAATACAGACATAGGAAAATTATTTGTGCAGAACCGGACTCATCAGTCGTTTGTTAAACTGTAATTTTTTACTTTTGCGTTGGGTATTTTTGGGTCTTCTTGAGACAACGTCAATACCCTAAATTGTCGACCACAGCATTGTTTAGTTTTGGCAGTTTCTATGAGCTACGCTTATGAAACAAATAACTACCTAGAATAAAAATTTAAAATCTCGTTGTGATCAGAGATATTTAGATATGTCTTGATTAAATCAAATTTTATTGTGCTTTATTTATTTACTTTTTATTTATAATATATGTATACAAAGATCAATTAATAAGTATATCCAAATAGATCTAAATCTTTATAGTACCAGAGGGCAGTGTAGTCTAGTGGATAGCGTACTTGGTACCAGCCTCTAGACTAGATGTTATTTAGTTTTAAGTTATAGTTGTTATTTAATGTAATTTAAGGCGCTAATGACCTAAGTTGTCGACGCTTCTATAATCTACAATAAATAAACTTTATAGTACCTATATTATACAACTAGTTATAGAGAACAGCTTGGTGTAATGGTCAACGTGCTGGCCTTTGGAGCCAGATGTCGTGGGTTCGAATCCCACCTTTCTCATGGATGTGATGTCGTTTAGATATGTTATTAAGACGCTAATGACTTAAGCTGCCGAGCGTCTATAATCTACAATAAATAAAATACAACTATAATTTTCAGTTTTTTCACTCGGCACTTGGTAGAACATTATTAAATATTAAAATTATTAACAATTTACTTGAAAAATTCTACGGATAAACTCGAGTTCCACGATCGTTTCGGACACTTATGGCAGGTTTATCGTACATTTAAACACGATGTTTTTTTAATCACACTGTTAAATGACGGGTTGCTATGGTAACGAAACTCAGCAACCAATGAATACGAAGCAATTTAACAGTGTAATTAAAAAAACATAGTGATTAAAATGTTCGATAAACAGGCCATCAGTCCATCTTCAGGGAGTATACTCCTGAAGATGGCCTAAGTGTCCGAAACGATCGTCGAACTCGTGTTTATTCGTGTTTATTGGTTTCACATTTCTGTAAGCCCATTTCCATTTGTCCAATTAACCTGAAACAATTTGCAGGCGTGTGTAGTTCCGACCACAATGCAATATTTTGATATTTTGGCTAAGATAATATTTTAATAACAAATTTTAAAATAATATGATTAAAATAGCATGTGGTGGAAGTGATGGTGGGAGAGCGTGTCTCTAGTCGGTTGAATATTGACTCAAATTTCTAATCCGACACTGATAGTGCGCCAATATGACGTGCACTCAATGTTTCTCAAACTTTTTTTATTAAGTAACTTTTGTTGTATTTTTAAGGTTTCGTACCCAAAGGCTAGAGACCTACAGTTCTCACTATTATGTCTGTGTCATGGCCTTCCAGCCCCTATAAGTGCAATAATGAAATTGACATATTTTATGTAAGTTGATGGCCCAAACTCTAACAAATGCTATTAACATTGGAAATGTTTATGTTCGTATATGGGGGCAGAGTTACGAATTTTCGTTCAAGGCCAAAAGACAACGGTGTCGCGATCAAGTGAGGAGCAATCATGCAAAATTGAACAAGTGCAATTTTTTCGAAATGTGTTTTATATCATGTCTAGTTAATTGAGAGGTATTTGCGACGATCTGCGGTGTTATTTTTGAGCAAATGTTAATAAATACTGTAGAAAAATCCATTTAAAAGTTAAGTAATCAAGCAAAAGTGAACGCGTATATAACAGAAGAATAATAGGGTTATTCCTGACAAAACTAAACAATTGATAAATATTGTGTGTATAATAAACAGTTAATTATGTTTCATATATGCTGTTATCATTTCCAATGTCCTCGATGGTTGCAAGGATTGCGAAATCTGTGGATTTTTTTATTGGACGTATACTTAAGGGGCTCCTGTGCATCGAAAAGAGGGTAAAAAATAAAGTTTTTAAAGACACTCATGTGGGGTATCTGTGATTACGTCTCATCGAATAGAGTAAGAAACTTTTTTAACTTGTTTTTTAAATGCAAAATGGCGACGTGAGAGGGTTGCATTTAGAAAATATTTGATCTAAATATGTACCACAAGAAGAGTCTAGCCCGTCAGACCATGAGAAGCAAGATGCATAACAGTAAATTTACAAGTTAATATGCTACTTGGTATACCATAAAAACCGTTCTAAATCAAACAAGTTCCATAGCCGACTTGATACCGCGTATACTCCGTACGCAGAAGGTCGCTGGTTCGATTTTGGTTGGCACCATTAATGTTTTTTGTTTTTTTTCAACTATTCCATGTTCCACTTGATATTTTCCGTATGTTTTATATTGTTTCTATTTAATTATTTTTTTATCATAGCGGGGTGTACACTTTTGGCTTTGTTAATGATTGCACGGAGAGA
The DNA here is from genome assembly GCA_039654895.1 of Mongoloraphidia duomilia. Lineage (NCBI taxonomy): Eukaryota > Metazoa > Arthropoda > Insecta > Raphidioptera > Raphidiidae > Mongoloraphidia > Mongoloraphidia duomilia. The sequence continues at coordinate 33,387,122 of CM077516.1, read as the reverse complement.
GTTTCTCGCGGAGGGGGGCTGGTGCGATGGAGTTTTTTGCGGGGTGAAAAGATAGGGATACAGGATAGAGTTCCCCAAAAACCGTACGCGGGGGGAGTTCGTGCGATGGCGTTTTTCGCGGGATGAAGATCCAGGGAATTATTCCAAGACAGATCACGTGCTCCTCATGGTCTTATAGCTAGACTCTTGTTGTATCAGGACTACCAATAGCTTACAACCAGAAGAAAGAAAATATGTCTCATCAATGCACTTTTTGACATTAATGGCGCGTAGTTTTGCACGAGTGTAATACTAGCACCGTGTCAGTGCTAAGTAGTGCACACGCTCTTCGTGTAGGCCATTACTCTGTCATTACCGCTGTCGTGTTGCATTTTCTTTACACGACCTCCCTGCTATGGTGGTAAAAGTGTAACACTGAAAGTCACACTAGCATCCCACCGACGCCCAACCGAACACGATACACATTACACTGTAGCACTGCTCTCTAGACTGGCCAATCGAACACGGTTCTTGGTGAACGTTTACACTAGTGCGGCCTAGTGTAACAAAGTGTAACCAGCTGAAAACACTATGAGACAAATTTGTCAGATATAATAGCTCTGCAGGTACGAAATCCTTTTGCGCGAATTTTTAAACTGCATATAATCCCAAATTTTTCGATTTATTTTATTTTTTGTAGATTATAGACGCGTCGACATCTCAGACCATTAGCGTCTTTTAATTAGATTAAATAACACATTTCTTAAAACTAAATGACATCACAAAACATCCATGAGTGGAGGTGACATTCGAACCTACGATAGTTTTGATTTAGAGGCCGGTACGCTATAATCACCGAACCACACTGTCCCTTTTCATTTTTTCGAGTACCTCCGTTTGAGAAACACTATATTATATAACGTGTGTTTAAACATGTGTGAGTGCCAGTTGTAAGGACAGCGACGGAAAGAAATTGAAATCTGAGTTCAATGTACTAAAATACTCTAAGGTTACGTCATTGATTTGATATGCAAATATGTCTTTATCTACATTGTATTACTAAATTATAAATTTGTAACAAGACCTCTGTCTGCTTTTTCGTATAGGTATAGGTATTTTTTATTAGCTGTCTGGTCCGGCTTCGCCCAGGTGCAAATGTATTGCTTTTGCTCGCAACTTATTATTATTCGGTATAATATTATATAATTCGTATACCGCTTTTTATCGACATACATTTGATTGCAATCCAACTTGGATCAATCCGATTTGTAGCCAGATGAATCGGGTACATGACAAGTTCGGGTATAGTCGGAGTTTTAGACTCTACGAAGTAGAGTAATAAAACAGTGACACGAGACGTTTCCAGGACAGACGGACACTAATAATATCATTTTTGCCATACCCACTATAAAATATCTGTTTTACATGCGTGCATGTATGCATGTAAATTGAGTTTTGACAGGCCGTTGTGCGGGAATGTATCTTTCCCAAAGCAAATCATTTATCACCTAGTATTACAGCTACTTTCGGCCTACTATATAGAAGTGAAGTTGGTGATACAAATTAACTGTCAATTTTTTTTTGAAAATACTGAAAATGTATTAAAAAGCAGCTATTTTGTAGTGGGTATAGCAAAAAATACCATATATATGGTGCGTAATGATATTATGACTCGTGTGACTGTTAAAACTCGCTATGCTCGTTTTAACATAATGTCACTTGCTCGTCAGTAATATCTATACGTCATTACACAACTAGATATACCTATTCTTTCCTTCAACGCAAATGTGTTAGTGAAACGAGATCTTCCTGCGGAAATGTTTCCCGGAACCATATCCGTTCCATTTTCGGACCTATTTTGCGCAAACCTAACCGGCGAGCAAAATTCAGACGAGTCGAGCAAAGTTACGGGCAAAATCTATTTAATTTCTTTTACGAGTGGGGATGACACAATCTTTTGCTTGCGTTATGCATAAGTAATAACGGGTCGATTCACATTTGCGAATCGATTGGCAGAGCAGCTGGTGCAAGCCGGGACCGCCTTTACATTATGAATATTTCCATACACTGTGAACCTCATATTTATCACAGCGGCACTACGATTGGCTTGCAGTCAGTTGTTCTCGTTCATAGTCGTCTTTATTCATGGTTGTTTATACAAAGTGTCCGTCCACAAAATATTACATAGTCTAACCCAGCGTTTCCTAAACTTTGTTCTCCTACGGATTAGCAAAATTGTCGCGGATCTCCATTAATATACAGGACGGTCCACTTTTTTGTAGCAGGACTTTAATAGTGAATAGAAAAACTTCTTTTAAGAAGAAAATTTCATATCAACATAGGACCATTTGCAAAATTTGATTTTAGTAATTTTTTAAATATTATGGTAGTGCTGTGAAACCCCACAACTCTGGCACTGGTTGTTCGTGGGCCGTGATATTATCACTGAATATGCTAGCCTACAATGTGATGCTGTATACCAAATTTAGTTTAAATATCTCCAGAGGTTGGGATATTGTAAAAAATAATCGATCTTTTTTTGAAAATTTCAACACCTGGTATCTTTAAAACGAAGCGCTAATGGGCCTATGTTGATATGAAATGTTCTTCTTAAAATAAGTTTTTCTATCGACTGAAGTCCTGCTGCAAAAAAGGCGACCACCCTATATATCAAGAGAAAGTTAGTTTCATTTCTTTTTAATTAAAGCTTCTTAGTATTTATCAGTTTGCTAAGCGCTTAGACACAACAACCGAGATGGTCGTGCGCATAAAAACGTTAGTCTACACTCTACAGTGTACGAAATGTTACAATTACCACAAAACACCAAACCATAATGGTTTGGTGTTTTGTGGTAATTGTAACATTTCGTACATTTCTTTACACCAAAGGTTCCAATATTTTTTATTACTCTACAGTGTATAGGCTTGGGAGTAATATAAATTATTAAATTTTTTTAATTGGTTTTTATTAGATATCTACCTAGTATATTAAAAATAATAAATTGAAAAACATTAAATTACTAAAAATAAGAATAAGAAATTTGATTGTATAAAGATAACATCTTTTGATAAGGGGGAGGTTTACTGAACCTCTAACAATTATTAAATATAAATTAACAAATTCAACACCAATATAACCACTATAACATTAATAATTAACAAAATTTTTTTTCGAACACAACATAAATTTTTCATTTGTTTTCTCATTCTGAGAGCCCTCAGTCCGAACGAATGCCTGCTACCATTCATTCAGATTGAAAGCTCTCAGCCTGAGAGCATTTCTAATAAAAAAAATATGGCTTTTTTACTTTATCGTTGCTGCCCATTAACAATAACCTTTGCGTATACAATTTCTATCATGAATATTAGCTAAATACTCTTTAAAATATATTTTTCTGTATTCCTTATACAAGAGACACTCGAGTAAAAAATGCTGTACAGTTCTTTCACTTTACAATTACAGTTAAGACATATTTCGTTACAATTTATTTCGTATCTACATTTTCCTGTATAAAATCTTAAAATGTCTGTTCCAGCTAACCTTACTTGAGATAAATTACTACCTTTTGCAGAGTTTTTTTTAAGTGAAACTTCTTTACACATGATAACGAAAAACAAAGCATATATGTATTATTGTGCAAATGTCGATTTATAACATTTAGATGTAGATTTTACGTATAAGCTTCACTTCTGTAGAGTGCAACGACATATCACTGTTTGTCGGACGGCGTCCATACAGTTTAATATTTTGACAATAAAAATATTTAAACAAAAAAACGTGTGGAAGTCCCGGTGTTGGTGGTGGGAGAACGGGTCTCAAATTTAAAAATAAAATAGGAAAAAAGAAATTTATTCTATAAAGGTGCATTTTCATGTGACGCTTGACGCTGGTTTCTAGCGTCAAATTCGGTCACGTGATAAAATTTTAACATGAACGCCAACACGAAAAAATGTAGCGTAAAAGCTAAACATTGTTTAGCTTTTACGCTCGAGTTCTGCTTGTTCTACAGCTGTACTTAACCTATAGACAAAGATTAGTCTGATCTCAATAATAAAACGGATTTTGAGGAATTTCATCGGAAAAAAAATCAAATTTTGACTTTGAACTCCAATTTTCATCTTATTTCCCTAATTTTATCTGTTAAAAATAGCGCTATTTAACCCAAATGTGTTCGAAGTATAATTAAAAAAAAAGTTTTTGACAATGAGAGACCAGTTGACCTGCCAAGGTCTTCATAAAGAAATGTTACTTAAATCCTAATCGTTTGTTAATAATATTAAGATTTCTGCAAAACCTGACATTTGTTTATTAAATTCGACGCTACATTTTTTCGGGTTGGCGTCCATCACGTGACCGTATTTGACGCTAGAAACCAGCGTCAAGCGTCACATGAAAATGCACCTTAATATGTTGTATACAAGAATTATTACAGAAAAAAACTTATTTCGGAATTATCCCACCCAACTTGGGTAATTCTTAAAGAACAAGACTAGAATTAATTCGTGACTTGAAGCTTAAAAATGTAATTTCAAAATGGTTCCTTAATCTTCAAGTGAGTTATAGATAGCAGAGAGGTTTTTCCGGACACGTTCTCTTTCTTATGGCGAGGTTTTTAGGACAGTCCGAGTTTAAACATTATATATACAGCACGATCACATGGCCCTGTAGCCTGTAGGCGCTGTGACTTGAAAGCACGGTCGTACTTGAAAGTCTACTTTACCATAAAAAAATAGACAGCCTGTATAATTTCACAGCTGCAGTATGAAGTTTGAACTTCAACGACCCCTGCTTTGCTGCTATGTTCAATTCATTCAATTGTAAGTTGTATTCACATTATAATAAAGTTCGCGTCGTTTAAAAATGAAATAAAACCTATCGATGCAAAACTAATAGGCAATAACTTACATTTTAACTGTATGAATAATTCTGAAGCAAAGAAAATAAACATATGTATAATTCGAATTAAGTTTGTAAAAGTAACAGAAAATATATAAATTTTGACATATTATCTTGATATGATGTGGAATAATGGTTCCGTTTTTACCGTTTTGGAAATGAACTCTAAAAAAAGGCATGCAAGGCAAAAACAGTAATCATTAATTTCGATGTTTATTTATTTATTTAAAACCGTGAAAAAGTGCGAACAAACGGACGAAACGTCAGTAATTAAGTAATTGGTTTACACTTTATTTGGTCCATTTTTTTCAATAATTCCAACAAGTAATTAATTATTAATGTATTTAATTATCTAGACTCTAGGGTTTCGATACTGTTCGTGTCTTCTTCAAGGTCATAAATCTTATATATAAAATTCTCGTGTCGCGGTGTACGTTATTATACTCCTCCGAAACGACTGGACCGATTTTGATGAAATTTTGTGTGCTTATCGGGTAGGGTGGAGAATCGGAAAACATCTATTTTTCATCCCCCTAAATGTTAAGGGTGGTCCACCCCAAATTTTTTTTTATTTTTTGGACAAAATTTTTTGTTTTAATTTTTTCATGATTCAGCATTGAAAAATACATACAACTCTAAATTTTCACCCTTATACGATCAACCCCTGATTTTTAATCGCGATTTTTATATTAAGCTTTAAAAAATACATATATGGCGAACGAGCGAAGCGAGTGAGTAGTGTATTTATAATATTCAAGCGAACGAGCGAAGCGAGTGAGTAGGCGAAAATATTCAAGCGAACGAGCGAAGCGAGTGAGTAGTGTATTTATAATATTCAAGCGAACGAGCGAAGCGAATGAGTACTGTATTAATAAAATTCAAACGAACGAGCGAAGCGAGTGAGTAATGTAATTATTCCTAGAAATTATTAACAACGTTTGCCGGATCAGCTATACTAAATATACGTGAGCGGAGTAATGGGTGACCGCTATTAAATCATAATTTCATACCATCCGAGCGAAGCCGGGACGGGTCCGCTAGTATAGGTATATAAAAATAACTATATGATCTATAGATTGATCCTGAGGAAGTAAAAAATAAACTGAGAAATCTCGGTTACTTAATAGAACATTATAGTTAAGTAATATCTGAATCCTTGGGTCGATTTTGATCTAATCGTAGTTGGTTAAAAAACTAAAATGTAGCTGTAGTGGATATAATATATCTATTAAGTTTCATCAAAAACGGTTCAGCCGTTCTCGAAAGATGCTAGTACAACAAACAGACAGATGTCCAGTTACAATTTTATATATTACTAGCTGCCCCGTCCGGCTTCGCCCAGACTGCAATACACTACTCACTCGCTTCGCTCATTCGCTTGAATATTATAATTAGGTACATTACTTACTCGCTTCGCTCGTTCGTTTGAATTTTATTAATACACTACTCACTCGCTTCGCTCGTTCGCTTGAATATTATAAATACACTACTCACTCGCTTCGCTCGTTCGCTTTAATATTATAAATACACTACTCACTCGCTTCGCTCGTTCGCCATATATATATTTTTTAAAGCTTAATATAAAAATCGCGATTAAAAATCAGGGGTTTATCGTATAAGGGTGAAAATTTAGAATTGTATGTATTTTTCAATGCTGAATTATGAAAAAAAAAACAAAAAATTTTGTCCAAAAAATAAAAAAAATTTTTTGGGGTGGACCACCCTTAACATTTAGGGGTATGAAAAATAGATGTTGGCCGATTCTCAGACCTACCCGATGAGCACACAAAATTTCATCAAAATCGGTCCAGCCGTTTCGGAGGAGTTTGGCAACAAACACCGCGACACGAGAATTTTATATATTAGATTATTATTGATTTTGGAAGCCTCTATTCAACCCTAGATCCAACACTACCTTTTTCTGTGGTAGTATATTTCACTTCATCAATGATCTTCAATTAGTATCTATGACAAAAACGTACCGACAGACAGACAGAAACCTGCAATGCCGACTACTCAACATAGGTTTTAAATTACGCAATAGTACGGCACGTAAACAATACACAACCATAAACAATAGGTATATAGGTACATTACCATGTAATCATTAACAGCAAAATCGATACTTCTAATTCTGTGGAAGTAATTAGTAGCCAACACTAGATTCGTCTGCGTAAACAAGGTAGATTTATCACGTTGACTCTACACTGCAAAAAATTGAGGCAAATTTATATAGTCCGAGCGGCAGGTAATAAATGAAGGGGGTATCTGGAAAGTATTCAACAGTTAATGATATTTTGGTATGTTGTTTGTGGGTACTCTGTGGAGGTACTCGAGGACCCTGTGCTAACGTGGGGGGGAGCCGAAAAACCTCGAAATTTTCTTACTTTTTTCAGTTTTTCGCTTATAACTTCAAAACATGCGTTTTTAGCGTAATACACCTATTTACAAAGTTGAAGAGCATTAAATTTTCTACACAGTTCATTGGTCTAAAGTAGGTATAGTTAGTAGTTACCGAGATACAGTGGTTCAAAGTTACAACAAATTTCTCAAATTATCAAAATAGCAAGTACTACCTATAATTTACGATATTTTACTATTATTTTTATGTATGATTTTTTGTACAAAATACAACTAAAATTGATATAGGAAAACTTCACTAACTCTTGTCTCTGCAGTAAGTAATTGAAATAAAAAAAATGGATGTACATTTTTTAGTTTAATAACTTACATTTTTTTAAATAGATAAATCAAAAACGTATTGTCACAAAATTAAAGTTATAACTTGTTGAAAAATTAAGCTCCAATTCCAATCGTAGGGAAAAGTTAAAAAAAACCTAATATTCTACTAAATACGTCACCATAATAATTAATAAAATTGTTTTTTTTTCTTTTTAATATTTTTGTATTTTACTATCTTGGCGTTATTATTGTACATCTCTCGTCAAATAAGGCGAGTCATTTCGTTAGTCGATTTATAAAACAACTGGGTGCATGTAAACATTAATTGTATTATGGTGTAAATACCAAGTAAACACTAAACTTTGGAGTTTCACCAAAACACTAAACAGCTTCATCTAATATAATATGTTGGTTCTGATCTTAGGTAATTTATATGGTTAATTTAATACTAATTATCATAAATGGTAATGTTAAAATACTCTTTTTGTCTCGCTATAAATAAATATATATAACTATCTAAATTACCTAAGATCAGAACAGCTGCAGTAAAGCTGTTCTGAGCTTAGGTAATTTATATAATTAATTTCATACTAATTATCACAGATGGCTATACTATAGGTACTACTCTTTTTGTCTCGCTTTACTCCAGCTGTTCTGATCTTCGGTAATTTATATAGTTATTTCATACTAATTATTATATTACAGACACCGCTTACATATCAAAAATACGACTAACGTCTGTTTGCACTAGGTACTTATTTAATTTTTATAACTTTGTAATTTTTATAAAAATTTGTAACTTGAAATAGAGTTCGAGTACAGTGAGTGCGACAAAGACGAATGACGATTTTTTGTTTTAAAGTGTTCAGCTTGGGTATTATTTCTACTTTGCAAACAGAAAGGGGCGCGTCGATCGAGTTTATTCCTCAACACATTCACCACCTGCCAGTCAATCGGTTCCCCGCTAGCAGTTCACTTCCCCCACTCCTTACCGATCGAGTTTTCCCTCAATGCGTTTGTACTTAACACTACCCGCCAACTAATCGGTTTCCCGCTAGCAGCTCACATCCCCCACTTTGGACGATGTCGTTTTTTTCGTTACGCTTTTGAACGAAATAACTCCCATTGCGGCTCAAGAACTTTCACTTCAAAAATAACTCCAAAAGCGACACCAAGCTGTGAATTATTTGGTTCAAAGTGTCGCAAAGAAAAAATATACTAACGTTGGTTTGCAGAAAGTATTGGCAAAAAATTTGATTAGACAATGACTTCAGATTCTGATATAATTACAGTTTTTATACATGCCGGAACAGTCTAATGTCGTTGTGAAACTCTCTTTGTCATGTATAGAACAATTAGAGTGTACTCACACAAAAACAAATGATTGATCTACAAAGAAAGGGATCTCTTTTCAAGCTTTTTGATCAAAATACGTAGAAAAATGTTTCGAAGCGAAAATTGTACAAAAAACTATTTAAATACGCATCTATATTTACATAAAAAATATCGTTTCAATTGATCGATTATATTTCGAGCAGGATCGATTTAGAGTTTTATATTGCTTTTCTTATAGACAAATATGTGTGGTCACAATCTAAGGTCGTTGTCAAATCAGATTTTTTGACAATGCTTTCTGCAACCCAGCATAAAGATATAAAATATGACCTTAATATATATGGCACAGGCACCTTAATCGAAACATGACACAACTCATTAACTCGACTATTTTGTTCTTTGATCGTAATTCCAGTAATTTCCATCTCGACAAATCTATAATACGTTATATACCTTTTCTGAAACGAACCATCAGTAGCGTCCGTCAAGAGACAAGAACGGGGGTCTGTAGCAACGTGTAACATGTACACATAAAATGATCAACCACTCCCGACAGAATACTCGCAGTGTCCATTTACCCTCCCGATGTCTGTTCTCCGCGTCCCGCGCTCCGCCGGTCCGGTCCGGCATGCTCCGGTCATCAGGGCTCGACAATAGTCCGGGTCGACCGCTCTCTGGGACCGACACTATTCACAGCCAATGTACCTACCGACCTGACATGTAGCTACTATAACCTAACATTATACATACATATACTCAGTTGTGGATTGTTTCTTAGTTCCAACTAGTAACTACAGATGGGACGAAAACAGAACTGTATTTTCCTATTCGCATAGTAAACGTGATGCATACGTCGTAAACTGTTCATTTTCTAAGTGAAACATTTTAGTCTCGTTGAGGTCACGTTACATCACGTTCAATCGAAAAATCGCGTTTAATATATCCCAACACTATTGCAGAACACTGCGTCATCCGAAACAGACAATTTGGCATATCAAAAATATAGCAGTACACACAACGGGATGTGTGGCGTAGGGGTATCGCAGATACTTTATACTCAGTACGTCGTTGGTTCGAACCCGGGTGACACCATTAATTTTAATTTCTTTTTTAACTATTTCAAATTTTATTTGATATTTTTATTTATATTTTTTTTCTATTTTGATAAGGTATTACCTACCTAAGTATATTTTCACTATTTATTTTTTATTTTAATATTTTACTATCACACAGTGTCAAGTTTAGCGGGTTGTTTGCGACATATATTGGTGAGTAACAGAAACATGAAGGTTTTATTTTATTACATGAGCCATCAGGAGATAATATAGTTTTTTGACTATCCCGCGGGAACTCCTTATTTTGCCGTGAAAAAAATATCCTATATGTTGACCCAGCACATAAGCTACCAACGTACCAAGTTTCATTTAAATCCATTCAATAGTTTTCGCGTGATATGTCCATAGACAGACAGACAAACATTGTAAAAATTGCTGTTTTGGCCCCCATATTGATAATAATGTCCACTGCGATTATAATTTTGAAAAAATATTTCATGTACAGACACCACATCGTTATAGTTTTATTATATGTATAGGTAGATTATAGTCGCTCGACAACTAAGACAATTAGCGTCTAATTACATGAAATTAAATTAAATGACATCGCAAAATATTCTTGAGCGGAGAACCCATGTCAATTTGATCTAAAGGTCAGCACATTATACTCTTTTTTTCAACTAGTCGAAACGAAGTATAGTCACGTACGTGCGTATACACAGCATCCCCTTTATCTCCAAATATAGGAAGATAGAGGCATGTAATGGAGAGAAATTAGTTCCTGAAACATGTATAATATACAGTGAAACCTCGCGATAATCATATTAGTTAAGGTCCCGCTCTTTGCTGCCTTTCAGGAAGAACATTTATTAATATATTATACAAATTATGAGACATTAATGTAGCGTCAGCGCGTAAATTTTCTCTTTAAAGTTAGCATCATATCCCTTCGCCGTTTTTACCTGTTATCTAATCAACATGGGCAGTTCGAGCAGGCCCTATACCGTATTTAGAGCGAGTACTATATTCTAACCTCCTTGATCTGCTGCTCTGAGCCTACTATTAGAGAGTCTTTTATCTATGCCCCAAACAGTGTTTGTGCTGTGAAAATTTATACTTTTATTATGAAACCCCAAAAAATTATATTGGTACTCAAATATTACACATCTCTTGAGATTTTGGGACTCACTGTTTTTTTCCGTATATAGGTACTGTAATGATATTAAATCTTGAATTGTGCATGAATCTATACATATAAGTAATAAAATAATAACTGGTGTAGTACGTGTTGTTAGCGCATCACGCAAAAATCACTGAACAGATTTTAATGAAACTTTGCAGACCTATACCTTATAGACTGGTGAGTGGTGCCCATATTCATAGTTAACCCTTAAGATAAGTGATAAGGGTCCTTTAGCTGAGGGTCGCTTGAGTGCTGAGGGCACCTTATTTAAAAGAGCATTTCATAGTCATTTCCTTGAGTGAGGGAAGAGTTATAGTAAACCTCCATGATTTTTTCGGTTAGAACAGTTGGTCATACTGCAAACCGATTGTGTTTAGTTGTCATTTTTGATATAAATGCCTTTTAGCCACGATTATTAATTTTCGTCAAACGATACATCTATTACAACTCCTTTGCTGAATCGATATCTTTTCGAAAATTCATTTTCTTCGTAAAATTCAAAAGAATTTTCAAGATCGCGTATATATCTCTTTTTAAAACGTTCTACTTTCATCACTACTATCGTACAATTCATCAAAATCGTCCATTTTTATAATCTTTATTTTACGTAATATTACGCTGTTTACACAGAGAATGCAGGTCAGGTTAGCAGAATAATAATAATTATTACCTACGTCTATTTGCTTCTTTGTCTAAATAAACACGCACATACTTTTTCGACACTTAAGGGACATACTACCTACCCTTAAGGTGAGGGTGATGTAAGGGCCCTTACAGACGTTTATTGTGACTATGAAACGCATATTCGATTTGAGGGTAGAGTTAAGTGTCCCTTACTACTTAAGGGTTAACTATGAATACGGCCGTGGGTCTTTATCTCCAATTAGAATTGTCACGATATTCCTCTTAGGAGATTAGCACTGAACGAAAATAGTGGATTGAGTAGTACTAGCGACATCAGACGGGATTTGATATTACTATAAAGTATCATTGGAAGTTAGTTTGGTAACATTGTTTTTATCCAAGTGTGCAAGCTTTCACGGCCAGCATTGTTCCAATTCTTCATGGTTTCCGGGCTTGTAGGCCGTGGTCCGGTGGTATTTCTACCTGACGTTTCGTCTACAACTGCGGTAGACATTCTCAAAGGCGATGTGGCAGCGGTCGAAGTGTCCTCCTTGGCGGCTCACAGGTTAGTGTGTCGGTGACTGATGTTCTCCCTTCTTTTATACCTAGTGCCAGTGTGTTCTCTGTTCGGTCGTAGTTCGTCTCTCTGCCATTGGTCAACAGCGCAGTGTGTAGTGGTGGTGAGTTCTCTACTCGGTCGTATCCCGTCCTTGTACGATTGGCCATTGGTTTTGTATGTCGGAGTGCTGGTGTCCAGGTTTTACTGAGATTGAGGCCTTCATCTTTTCGGTTGAAATTCTGTGCGTGTTTATGTATTTCTATGGCCTCTCTGTATATTCTTGGGTAATAGCTCAACGTTCTGTCTATGGCTTGAGTTTCTTCGAAGAGGATCTTATGATTGTCCAGAGTCAAAGTGTGTTCGGCTATGGCAGATTTTTCCGTTTGTCCCAGTTTACAGCTTCTCTTGTGCTCTGCTATACGTGTGTTGATGCTTCGTTTCGTTGTCCCAATATATACTGATCCACAGCTACAAGGGATGCGGTATACTCCTGGTGTTGCCAGTGGGTCTCTTGTGTCCTTGGCCGATCTTAGACATTCCTGAATCTTTCTCGTTGGTTTGTAGATTGTCCTGACTTTGTACTTTTCCAGAAGTTTGCCGATGCGGTCCGTTATGTTCCTGATGTATGGTAGATACGCTGTACCATTTTTCACTTCTTGTTCCTCGTTTTTCGGGATGGCTGCTCTTCTTGGACGTATTGCTCGGTTTATTTCTTGCAGCACTGAGGGTATACCGCCGCGCAGAGCAAGCGCTTCTACGAGAACGTATTCACCACAATAGACGGGATCTTGCTCATGTAGACAAGGAATTGATGGTTCTACATATAAACATGGCAAACTCGTGCCAAGGGAACGATTGGGACAAAATAGACAGGTTAACTTTCAACACAATGGAAGCAATCAAGAACTCCACAACAGAAAGACAGAAGAGGAAATTCGAGGAACTGAGTAAGAAGCAATCATCAACATCAAAAGTTGACCATACGAGGACAGTTATTAATCTCACGGATCGAACACTGTCAACTGAAGAGACAGCAGTCTTAGCCAAAGGGCGAAATTTCGCAATTACACCTACTACAATACCTACGGAAGACATCATTGCCAATGTTGAAGCAGGAATTCGTACCTTACCACGAGATCTGGCAGAAGAAATTCGCACTGAAGCCTCAAGAATTCTACGCCAAGCCAAACCACCGAAAGGCAATTTAACTGGAAAGGAAATGAGAGCAATCAGAGGCCTAAACTCAGATAAGGACATCATAATCCTACCAGCAGATAAGGGCAACGCCACCGTAGTGTTAAAGACTGAGGACTACAAAAGAAAGATCGAAGAGTTATTAGACCCCAACACATACAGAAAGCTGAAACGGGACCCTACTTCAAGTATCACCAGAATGACCAGTCAACTTATAAGGAAATCAACCATCGAGCCGCACGTCCAGAGGAACCTATGCAAAACAGAGGCTTTACCACCGAGACTGTATGGTCTACCGAAAATTCACAAGGATGGTGTACCTTTGAGACCAATCGTTAGCGCGATAAATTCACCCACCTACGACATTGCCAAACACTTAACCACTTTGCTACAACCACTCATTGGCAGAACGGATACATACGTGAAGGATTCAACTCATTTCATCGAGAAAATAAAAACAGCCATATTGGATCCGGATGATATATTAGTCAGCTTCGACGCGGTCTCGCTATTTACAATGGTTCCAATCAAGGACACTTTGCAATATATAAGCGAGATTTTTCCAGATGACATCACAGCTCTGTTCCGACACTGCCTCACGACAACATACTTCCAATATAATGGTGAATTCTATGAACAAACCGATGGAGTTGCGATGGGAAACCCATTGAGTCCGGTAGTCGCCAACTACTTCATGGAAAAATTCGAGGAAACAGCATTACGGTCATCAGACAAAAAGCCATCGTGTTGGCTTCGCTACGTTGACGACACCTTCGTAATATGGAGCCATGGAGAGCAGGAATTGGAAAGATTTTTCAACCACATCAACTCTATAAATCCCAGGATACAGTTCACGATGGAAAAAGAAAAGAACAAACAGATAGCCTTCCTAGACGTATTACTGGAAAGAAAAGACAATGGAAAGCTGGATCATAAGGTCTATCGGAAGCCAACTCATACAGACCGATATTTGAACAAGGAGTCAAATCACCACCCGAGACAAAAAAGAGGACTAATCAAGACACTGGTAAACAGAGCAACACGAATATGTGAAGCGAAACACCTCCAACCGGAACTAGAACACCTGAAAACAGCACTACAAAACAACGGATACACACTGCAAGAAATAAACCGAGCAATACGTCCAAGAAGAGCAGCCATCCCGAAAAACGAGGAACAAGAAGTGAAAAATGGTACAGCGTATCTACCATACATCAGGAACATAACGGACCGCATCGGCAAACTTCTGGAAAAGTACAAAGTCAGGACAATCTACAAACCAACGAGAAAGATTCAGGAATGTCTAAGATCGGCCAAGGACACAAGAGACCCACTGGCAACACCAGGAGTATACCGCATCCCTTGCAGCTGTGGATCAGTATATATTGGGACAACGAAACGAAGCATCAACACACGTATAGCAGAGCACAAGAGAAGCTGTAAACTGGGACAAACGGAAAAATCTGCCATAGCCGAACACACTTTGACTCTGGACAATCATAAGATCCTCTTCGAAGAAACTCAAGCCATAGACAGAACGTTGAGCTATTACCCAAGAATATACAGAGAGGCCATAGAAATACATAAACACGCACAGAATTTCAACCGAAAAGATGAAGGCCTCAATCTCAGTAAAACCTGGACACCAGCACTCCGACATACAAAACCAATGGCCAATCGTACAAGGACGGGATACGACCGAGTAGAGAACTCACCACCACTACACACTGCGCAGTTGACCAATGGCAGAGAGACGAACTACGACCGAACAGAGAACACACTGGCACTAGGTATAAAAGAAGGGAGAACATCAGTCACCGACACACTAACCTGTGAGCCGCCAAGGAGGACACTTCGACCGCTGCCACATCGCCTTTGAGAATGTCTACCGCAGTTGTAGACGAAACGTCAGGTAGAAATACCACCGGACCACGGCCTACAAGCCCGGAAACCATGAAGAATTGGAACATTGTTTTTTTCAAGAAAACAAGTGATCTGTATACTGTATATAGGTATCTGAACTATCAAAATAATATTGAAATATATTATAGGTACCTATAATACCTATACACAAGTTAAAAAGAGGTTTTTCTAATAACAATATAATATTGTTTTACTAATAACTTGTTTAAAAAATGTTAATTGGTGCTCATGAATTATTAAATAATACGTTCTTGTATTTGTTAACAAAAAGTTTTTGATATTGTAATAAAACAACAATAATAATTTGAAGTGTTAAATTCGGACATATGTTTTTAGTGTTATTTGATTATTACGTACTTTTAACAGGGGTTGTCGTTCACGGGAAATGTTATAAATTATCATGATATTATACGAAAAATAACAGCAGCAGTTCGAAATGCACGTGAGTGAAGCGGCGGGTACAGCAAGTTTTATTATATATATTATAATAGGTAGCTATAGATAGTAAGTTAAATGTTTGTAAAATGATTGTTCATGTTAGTTTTATTTTTCGTAACATAAATTGTGTTATATGTGTTGTCAACGAATTAAATAATAATAATTATGATTAATTACAAATGCTACTTGTTTTACGAGACGATTCCCGCATGCTATCCGCGAATTACCAGTGCAAACCGTTTCAGTACCTACCAATATATACCTACGTGAAAAAAACGCTATATACTTTTTACGCAATAGAAAAAGAAATGCGTTTTTGAAATCTCTGGTCGAAAGGGGATATTATAAGATACAATCTGTATGGCAACTGGCAAGTGATCATAGTAAACAAAATACACAATGATAGTGCAATGCGCAGGCGCTTATATATATGTATGTAAGAGACGATGGTTATTACCCTAATTACAAATGTCATTACAACGTAATTCCATTAATGTCGGAATTTAATTACAAATTTAAAATTGGTTAACGTAATCCCACCATCAGCCCGAAGCTGTATATTCTCCATATTACCCTACATATTACGCTCCACGCGCTGTAAACATACTGTCTCAGAGATTCAGACAGGAGCGCCCGGCTTCCTCCTACATTGCTCTACCTCTTAGCTATTATACAGTGAATTTCACTTAAGACGTAACATAGGTGAGTTTTGTTTACCTGGTAGTTATGGAAAAGATTAATGCATTAGAGAAAATCGTTTCACTTAAAATGCAACATCCACTGAACCAAAAAAAAATTGCTCAATATCAATATTTTAATTTAAATATTTTTTCTGTAATAATTACAGAAAAAATATTTTTTCTGTAATAATTACAGAAAAAATATTTAAATTAAAATATTGATATTGAGCAATTTTTTTTTGGTTCAGTGGATGTTGCATTTTAAGTGAAACGATTTTCTCTAATGCAATAATCTTTTCCATAACTACCAGGTAAACAAAACTCACCTATGTTACGTCTTAAGTGAAATTCACTGTATAATGTATATACATCGTGTCCACGAATTTACGTTATGCAATTCAACGTGTATCTATTTTCTTGGGTTTGAGATTGACCGAGCGTGTAACAATACCGTTGATTGTATGACGTTTTCATGACTCTTCTATTACAAGCCCCCAGGTCCCAATTGAACTGTTAAAAATGTTATAACTGGATTTTTCAATTTTCTAAATAGTTATAAAATGAAAATATTAATTGGTACTAGGCTCTGATAACCCTGGTAGTTGGTGGTCTTAAAAAATCTTATTACTTTTATGCTTATAGCATGAAGTATGGTGATTAGGGAATGCAATCTCGAGCCGAGATTGGCAATTCGAGATCTCGCGAGATCAGTCTGGGTTCGAGATTGGCAATTCGAGATCTCGACAATATCGAGATTTCGCCTACTTTTAAAAAGAACGTATTATTTTGTATCTAAAACTTAATCAACACTACTTACTTGGGACAGTGTGACTGTGTCACTGTGTACGTGTGTGATTTATTGTGTAGTGCATTGTGCAGATGATTACTATTCATTATTTTCTTTAAATAAACGTTGATTTTTTGTTCCAAGATTCAATTAATGTTTTGTTTTATTTTCAAAATATAACAGCAATACCCCAACTCACACAGCACACTATATGTCAATTAATTATTTTAAAAATTACTTCTTAGGAGTTATGAAGCATAGGGTAAGTTACTAATAGTAACGTTTACGAACATTTAGTTTGAATTGTTCTTAGACATATTCAATATTCACTTAACTTTGTAATTTGTTAGCCATCTAATGCTTGTTATAAGTTAAATAACTGTCCATTTTACTCAAGAAAACAATAATTAAAACAATATATGCAGAGAAATAAACAGAATCAATTAGCGCGACTGTCAAAAACTATTACGTATAAGTTATAAGTTTTTTTTTCAAGCGCGTTCGTTCTTGAAATCTCGTTCGAGATCTCGACCCGATATGGTCGAGATCTCGAACGAGATTGCCTGCCCACGAGATTAAATCTCGAAAAATGGCTCGAGATCTCGCGAGATCGAGATTGCATTCCCTAATGGTGATATAATATGGCCGAAAAAACGTGTCCGAGATAAGGTGAAATCCTAATCGTATTTCACCTTCAAAACATAAAGAATAGTAGATTGTATATCTAGTGGCGTAATGAGGTATATTATTGACGAGTAGTGACAGTATGTTAAAAGGAGCGCTAGCGAGTTTTAACAGTCACACGAGTCAGAATATCATTGCGCCCGAGATATATATGGTATTTTTTATTCTACCCCCTATATAAAATAGCATGCTTTTGTCTTCAGTGTCAGTATTTTCAAAAATGTTGACCGTTCACTTATGTAGCAAACTTCACTTCTAATATTAGGCTGTCGCGCGTCCAATTAGCACACATGCCTATTGAATGAGCCATTTTCCTGAGAGTAGTTCTTTCAATTATTCACGAGAGGGAGCACTTGTGGTAGGGCCAAACATTATTTATTCCTCATTAGTGTCGTCTCATTTTAGTGGTAAGTATAACTTAATTATTTAAAATTAATAAACAAATTATTATTATTATATAATTAAGTTATAGGTACCACTAAAATTACACCATACTAATGGGGAATAAATAATGCTTGTCCCTACCACAAGTGCTGCCTCTCGTGGATAATTGAAAAAGTGGCTCATTGGTCAGTGCGCCTACTACTTTCCCACACACCGACCTCTAAAAGGTCACTTTACATGCATGCATACATGCATCTAAAGCAGTTATTTTATAAAGGGTAGGACAAAAAGTGGTTTTCCGCATGGCGGCTGTGCGTGTGTGGGTGTGTTGCACCGAATTGAATTTCCTTTTTTTTTGTTACCAACATTTTTATAATGTAAACCTTGTCAGCGAAAAACGTTACTAGTTCCAAAACTTGCTTTGGAAGAGAAATTGTCGATTATAGACGCTCGACGACTAAAGTCAAGAAACTGTGTTGCTGTTTGTGATGACAATTGACAACGCTGTACCAGACAATAGTTTCGCTGCAGCATCAATTTTTTTTCGTTTAATTACTTCATTTGTCAATTTTTTTAGCCATATACTATATAAAAAATAATTATTATGGCAAAATGATTTTTTTAAAAATGGCGAACAACACGATAATAAAATGACACTAAAGAAAATTATAAAAAGAACACTAATCAAAACAAAGCATATAGATAAGAAAGGGTAGATATACTGAATAACTTAAATCATTCATGGACACAGTGTACAGTGCATCCCCCTTGTATACTGTTTAATTTTCAATAAAATTGCATGACTCAGTTTAATGTTCCGGTGAGGAAAAATAATAATTAAACTCTCGATTTTCAGTTTCGACGTTTAAGGGTGTCTTTTTCACACCGAAAGCAATTACAAAAACATTTCCAACGCTGCCTTTGATTTATACATTTAGGAATTGCTGTATAATTTTAGAGCAGTGTTTAGTTTCTTTTAAGTTTAACATTTAAAAGTTTAATGAGATATTTATAAACACTATTTCTCACATATTGATATACAACATAAATTTTAATAGAAAATGTATCTGATGCCAATTATTGGACTGCTTGTTTGGGAAATAAATTTATTTATAATACTTTAACTCGAATTAATTCAAAGTTATATTTTAACAGAAAAACTAGCATTTGTTTGTTTTATTCAACAACTGTTTTCAAAATAAAAAACATTATTTAGATTTCACTAATTAACTAATACTGTATCAACTAGAAAAAAGCTGAATTTTGAAAACCTAGCATTTATCAATTTCTTTCAGTCTTGAATTTTTGGAAAACACCTATCAATTATGAGTTGCCAGAAAATCTCGGTTGATAATAACCTTATATCATAATAATTTATTGGATAAAGTAACAACAGGATACAAGGCTTATAATTTAAAAACAGTTATTCACTAATCATTTTTAATGGCCAACGTTTCGGCAAACATTTTTTTGCCTTCCTCAGGACCTATAACCAAAAAT
This sequence comes from Mongoloraphidia duomilia, assembly GCA_039654895.1. NCBI lineage: Eukaryota > Metazoa > Arthropoda > Insecta > Raphidioptera > Raphidiidae > Mongoloraphidia > Mongoloraphidia duomilia. The sequence continues at coordinate 33,367,218 of CM077516.1, read as the reverse complement.
AGTACAATGAATTACTCTAAACTATACCTAAATCTTAAATGTATAGTTTAGAGTAAATCATTGTACTATTTTTGGTTATAAGTCCTGAGGAAGGCAAAAAAATGTTTGCCGAAACGTTGGCCATTGAAAATGATTAGTGAATAACTGTTTTTAAATTATAAGCCTTGTATCCTGTTGTTACTTTATCCAATCATTATAACCAAGGTGTTCTTATTATTTTATTATAATAATTTATGCACACACAGAAACATGAGGTCAGTGTTAAACATTTAATCACATAGAATTAGAACGTTAGATTGTATACAAAAACAAATAATGGCTCTACACAAAAATGTCAATTTTTAAACTAGATATTGACAAAAATAGTAGTGTGAAATGGAAGTCGTACAAAAAAGCACGTTTAATATAATATAGGGTGTCATAAATGTCGAGATACCATTTACAAATTGAATAAAAACTAAATGAAGTTACATTTATGTAATTTTTTTAGGTACTTACCTATATCGTTTATATAATTCTTGACAAAAATAAAATTGATGAAAAGGGTCGCTTCTGACCCGCGAGTTCGTCGTACAAATGCAAGCTCTTTCAACAACGTTCCTCTTTATATTTTGATGTTCCCGACCCAAATCACTTTACGACGGTTCAGAAATCGTTGCTGGATCAGTCAAGGATTTTTAGTTCCCCATTACTGGATATTTCCAAAATTTTAGCACATAAACATAAAAAAAATCACGTAATTTTCTCCTATAATTCACATCGACGATTCATTTTCAACTAACGACCACTCTTTAGTCTTTACAATTGTCAAATGAGAACTGTCATGTCAGACTTACGTAGAACCAAAATGGCAGCAAGTCAAAATCGTATCGCAACAGTTATGACACACTATTCGAATTCCACCTCTGATCGTGGATATTTGTGATGTCGTTTAGACCCGCAGCTTTAATATTTGATGATATTGGCCAAATACCTTATATTATGGTGGAGCCACCCTACAAGTGATATTCTTTTGTATATCAATGTGCATATGCTCTACATATACCTTTGAAATAAAAAGGAAAAAATAATATTTAATAATTTTGGTTCATAATTATTATAAAAGCGGGGGTTGTTTGATGATAGTTTATTAGTCGCAACCCCGCTTTTATAATAATTATAAACCAAAATTATTAAATATTATTTTTTCTTTTTTAGTACATTTCAATAAAAGCTTGTCTCTAAAAAGTTTTTTTTACTAATGTTTTATTTTGGTCATTATAGTCTTTCAAAATTTTACCCCCTTTTAATTCCCCTCGGGGCTGAATTTCGAGAAATCCCTTCTTAAAGGCTACTTACGTCAGAAAAGGAATCTACTGTCCAAATTTCAAGTCTCTAGCTTCAGCGATTTGACCTGGGCGTTGATTAGTCAAAAAAAAACCCTACACGCTCGTTTGAATCCCTTAGGGATTGAATTTATTTCTAAAAACGATTTATTCATGTATTGTCATCGGAAATACATATGTGTACAAAATTTCAAATCGATCGGATAAGTGGAAGTCGTTCAAAATTGACTTGCAAGATTTGACCTAAACAAACAAACATACAAACTAACATACAAACATTGCAAGTTAAATAAAAGCTTCTAATAAAAAATTCTAGCCACTCGTTCACGATAAAGATCATCATTAATTCAATGAAATGTGCTTCTGAAAAAAGCCAAGACTTTTTTTTATTTTATCGTTTCTATTTTCATTGTAAACGTTAATTGTAAAAATAAAATTTAATTTTCCGTAAAAAAACTCGTATGAGAACAATTTAAATAGAATAAAAAAAAAGTAAAACGAATGGTTCGTATAAATAGTCGATACGAGAGTTTTTTTTAACATCAAATGAATTGAAATAGTTAATGTCGAACAAATTAGACAAAGCATTATATCCTTTTCCTGGAAATTATATCTTTAACTGTACTAGCTTATCCGCTCAATTCCTATAACTGTTGTATATGCATGTACCCTGTCTCAAATAACAGGGGTTGCTTTTAAAAATTACTTGTAATCGAACGAGAATCTAAAAGCGAGTTTACACAGTGCGAGTTCCTGGGCTGGCAAGTAGACTAGCTGTACGTGGAAACTGGGGAAATAAATTAGTCATCTTCTGGGCTGTTTACACTAGCTCAGTAGCTATACTGTCATCGACCAGTTTCCCGACTTGCAGGTCTTCGAAAGTATCGTGATGTGATAAATCAATTAACTTAACTGCCCAGCTGCGTTCAAACTGAGCGAGTAGAATGCGAACTACTGGCCTAATATGCGGTGAAGGAAGGCGAGTTGCAAGTAAAAAAAAAATAATATAGAAGTGACTTGCATGCGGTAGCTGACCACCTTGCAGAGACAGTAACTCGGAACAATCTGTTTAAATCATGACAGTAGCTGGCATACAGTAACTGGTCTTCTTAGGTCAGTAGCTATACTCTCATCGACTAGTTTCCCGGCTTGCAGGTCTTCGAAAGTGTATCGTGATGTGATAAATCAATCCACTTCTGTTCAGCTGCGTTCAAACTGAGCGAGTAGAGTGTGAACTACTAGCGTAATATGCGGTAGAGGAAGACGAGTTGCAAGTGAAATAAAAATAAATATGGAAGTAACTTGCATGCAGTTAAGCTGAACACCTTACAGAGACAGTAACTCGGAACAATCTGTTTAAATCATGACAGTAGCTGGCGTACAGTAACTGGCCTTCTTAACTCGTATACGCTAGCTTGCACTGTGTAAATTCACCTTAAGACTACAGAGCAGCGCTTTTCAATCTTTTTCGTTGGTAATACCAAAATGTTAATGAAATAAAAATAAACTTGTGAAAATGAAACATGCATTTTCTCGCCACATATCTGGGATTTATTTTTCATTTCGAATTTAAAACATTTGAAGGACTTACTTATAACGTCATGTCGAAAGAACTATTTTTTCTCCCCTCCCCCCCCTACTACATATCACCTTTCGTCATCATCAATACCTGAAAGAGTACAAACGACTTTTTTCTGAAAGTTGAAGGGTATATTTACTTGGTGGCAAAGGATATAAGTAATTTTAGAGACATTTGCACCATCTTTTGGCTAATGAAAATACAGAATATTATATAGGAGTTATTTGCGGCAAAAGGTACTAGCAAGTATTTTTACTTCCCACCTCTACTATGGTAGGGAAGTAATGGATTCAGTCCGAAAACAATATTTCGAGATTTTAACAGATTTTCACGTTTTGAGACCCTAGCAATCGTTTAAGATCATTTTCTGACTGATGTCTGTATGTGTGTGTGTATGTGTGTATGTGTGTATGTGTGTATGTGTGTGTGTGTGTATGTGGTCAATTTTTCGCCTTCGATATCTTAAGAACGGAACAACATACGGGCATGCCGATTGTTCTATTGTGTTTATCAGCCTTTAACTTAGATCTGATTAGATTTTGAGTCAAATCGGTTCAGTGGATCCTGAGATATTCAAAAAAACGTCCTCAATGTCACGTATTAACATAGGTAAAAAAAAATATAAATGAATTCTAGATGTTATAATATGAAAAAAATGTAAATATTTTTTTTCTCTAAAATGTATAGTTTTCGAGAAAAAAAATATTTTACTAAAAAAAATAAAAATTGTACGTAAATCAAGGTAACCATGATTTTTGCTATATTAAGCTAGCCATCAATAGATCACCAAACAAAAAAGAGGGCCATGCTTTTTTCAAAGAATAAAAATTAAATTGTGTTTTAAAGACCACCAACAGCTAAGGTTATTTGGGCCTAGTCAAAGAATAAAAAAAAGAGTGTTTATTTTTTGCAAATATTTACTAGGTGGGAAGTATAGGACTGGTCATCAGTCGAATTTTTTTGTCTAGGTTACAAGTGCATTTATACCGTTTTGATTCTTTGTGAAACTGTCCTGGCTTATGTTCTACTGAGGTAGTTTTCTTTTATAGAGTCACAGATAACCCAAACTGATGGTTTTTACCAAAAAATCCTGAGAGTGACACCTATGTCATTCTCGGGATTTTTTGGTAAAAATTATCCGTGACGTCATATTCCCTTATAGTATATGACGTCGAGGATAATTCAATATGGCGGACGCTAGACGCCATTTTGTCAGAATATAAAAAAAATTTCTTCTATAATACAACGATATGGGTCTCAAAACAAAGGTCTCATTGAGGCGATTTCAAAAAACTAAAAAGACGTAAGTAAAAAATTAAATTAAATAATCAAAAAACTCGACTGCGTCAAAAGCGAACTAAAAAGATGGAAACAAGATCAAATGATACAATGCAGTCGAAGGCATAGGTACCTACATATACTAGTATCTAACAAGTTGAACAGAAATATCTGATGTCTCCGACTGCATGTTATCAGTTGATCTTGTTTCCATCTTTTTATAGTTCGCTTTTGACGTAGTCGAGTTTTTTGATTTTTTTTTTAGTATTCAATCAAAATTAGATATTACTATTAGTAAAGCTTAATATCAACCGTGCTACTGCAGGGACGGGATAGGGGCTAGTTAACTTGTTTTATAGTTGAACAGGATAGAGTGTTTGTGCATATAGGTAGATCCGACGTAGTACGTCGCGACGTTTCAAGACCGGCGTCGCTCGCTGCATGCGCTATGTGTACGTATGTGTGTGTGTGTATTTTTTGTCGATACACATGGCGAGGGAAAGAAAACATGATCGGTATCTAAATCCCAGCGTTCTGCAATATAGGAGTTAGTTGTAGCGCAGTAGGATACGGTACGGTGGGGCCCTTCACGTATCACTGATTCACTTGTTCAGCTGTACAGTGGCGTGCCAAGTGTCACATGTATCTAGATATGTATTTAAAATACTAGGCGATTTTTTTTGTTCGAGAATTTTCAGCGATCTCTACTTGAATGTTTTTTTTATTAATCGTATAACTCTGTATTGTCATTTTTTGCCATTTATTACGCGATTGCGGAAAAAGGAGGGTTATGACTTTGATGTTTATATGTATGCAAGCATGTATGTGTGTGTGTTCCCTCGTATCTTCTAAACTACTGGACCGATTTTGACAAATAAGGTGTCTATCGATTCGTCTTGGTGACGTGCCTGCTATAAAGTACATTACGTCACGTGCATCCAATATGGCGGATGATAAACGCAAATTATAGACAATACAAAAAAAAGAAATAGAAATGAATATCGTGTAGCGTATCACATGAAAGGGATTGGCGAGCGGATTCCAAAACTAAAAAGTATACTAAATAAAAACAAAAGTTTGAAAATCTAAAATCCGACTTAGAAAAAGTAGAAAACAAGTTTCCAATTTGAAAAGTAGTCGGATAATTTAAACTAACATCCTTTTACCCGACTACATCTATAGACTTAGACATTGTCTCATCATCGACAGTAGAGATTTTTACACATAAAAAATCTTTACTATCTAGGTTAGTAATTGTAAGGTTTGCATCCGATTGGTTACCAGCATTACTGGAGAATAGCCTAGCGTGTAGCGATTCCGTTGTTTATATGACGGTTTCATGGCTTCTCTATATTACAAGCCCCCGGTTCCCAGGTTCTAATCCGAGAACTGGTAAAAGTATCAATGGAATTTTCAATTTGTTTTTAAAAAAATATTAAATTGAAATTTATTTTTAAGAAATATTAAATTGAAAATTAGTATTAGAAAATTTCTATATTATATTTCTATATTAATGATCTTGTGTGCATAATTTTCTATATAATATATTATAAATTGAAAATATTGATGGGGGCTTGAGAATAGCCGAGAGTGTAGCGGCGCTGTTGTTTACATGGCGTTGCTATGGTTCCTCTATTACAAGTCCCCAGTTCCCGGGTTCTAGCCCGAGAGCTGGTAAAAGTGTCAATTGGATTTTCAATTTATTATTAAAAAAAAAAAAAAATAATGAATTGAAAATATGAATTGGTACTAGGCCCAAATAACCTTAGCTGTTGGTGGTCTTTAAAACACAATTGAAAATATTGATTGGTACTAGGCCCAAATAATCTTGATAATGGCCAGAGCAGCCGATTTACTGTGTGTTTTTTTTTTGTTAAAATAAAAAAAAACCATAGCTGAAATTTATTATTAAAGAACTACTAAATTGAAAATATGAATTGTTACTAGGCTCAAATCGTAGCTGTTGCTGACCTTGAAGAAAAGTATTGGCGGTGAGCCACTGTGCCAGTAGACTTCTCAATATTATAGTACACGGGCATGGAATCGGGCGGCAACAGTAATTCCGGGTCGTTCCGGGGGACGCGGACGCCATGCACAACACACATATAGATAACGTTGACGTCGCGGCGGCTCGTGCGACCGGGTCCCATATATAAGCGACGACAAGAAACTTTTAAAATAGAATTTTGCTAATGAGCTTTTAAACTGAACCGCGTCGTGTTCTCCTCGCTTGCACTTGTTTTATGAGAGAGTCTCGGCGTGAAACAAAAAGTGACATTAGTCGGGAAACATAGTATAACGCGCTTCGTGTTGTAAAGGCGCGGTCACACAGGCTCGCGAGTCGACGGCGATAACATATCGGAACGTCCGAGAGTGAACGCTGATTCTCTTGCAATAAGAAGGCGACTGTTCACTCAGATTGTAAATTTCAAACTGCGGTCACAAAAGTCATTTTACTACTGTTTTTATTAGTTATAATTAATTATTATTATTTATTAGTTATAATTAATTAATTATAAAAAACCTAACGCGCGCTTGACGCCTGTCATCTGAACGTAGCCTAATACGTTCAGATGACAGGTGTCAAGCGCGCGTTAGGATTTTGTGTAATGTTCATATTATGGCGAGCGTTTTTCGAGCGTTGACCGCGCGTTGCTATAGTTCAGTTCGAATTCTGCATTTGTCGAATATGGACGTGGAAACAGCTATATTATGTGTTTGTGGATTTTAAGACGGAGACAGCGACGCAACAGAAGACGGCAATATTAAAATCTTAGCTTCACAAAATGTCGCTTGTTGCTTAACGATTGCTTAAAAAATTAAAAAAAAATTTTTTTGTCTTAAAAATTGTATCAAAAAATGTGATATTTGACATGCGATTTCAAATTACGGGAAGACTAATTAATATTTTAAAGTTTCTTCTTTACAAAATAAATGTTGAAAATACTGAGAAATGGCGCTTGTTCAACAATTTTTTTTGAAATCTTTTTTTTTCTGTACATACATTTGTGTTGAACTTATGCTATTTTTGTCATTTTTACCTGATTTTAAATCATTTATTTAGATTTTAGATCAAAAAAACTCGGGTCGCAGTGCCAAACCCTGCCGACAATATAGTGTATTTGCAAATACAGGCCTTGTGGCTTTAATACGCGAACTTAAGTTTGTTTTTGGACAAAATAAAAAATTTAACCCCTTAATACATCCCTTAAAATAATATTTTTTTCTTAATTTCAATATTATTATCAATGCAACCTCTGTACCACATTAAATACACCCTTTCATAAGTAAATCCGTATCAACAAACCAGTGTTTTCATAAAATTTGAAAGTCCGGTCCTGTCGGGCCGATTTTATTAAAATTTTAGCAGCACGTTTTAATCTTTACTAAAGAGTTAAATTTCAATTTTGAAACGATTCTGACAAATTTTTCGGTATTTTTGGGCCCCAAAACTTTTTGGAACCCCTAAATACAACCCTGAAAATGGTCCGATCGGGCCCATTTTAAATAGGCTTCTTGCGGTGATGGGTTCCAATGTGTGTACCAAATTTCGTTTCAATCGATTAAGTCTGTCGAGAGTTATCGTGTACACACATATATATATAAATATATATATATATAAATATATAAATATATATATATATAAATATATACATACATATATATATAAACATTTGCAAAAATGGTGCCAAATTGTTCAGGAGGCTATGAAACGTCGAGAAATTTTGGTCCGACCCCTAGGTCCCGCCATCCGACCGACGCCAATAGTGTATGTGCCATATTATGGCAAATACACTAATAATATAATATAAAAACTCGGGTCGCGGTGCCAAAACCCTGCCGACAATATAGTGTGTTTGCTAATACTGGAATTGTGGCTTTATTATGTGAACTTAAATTTGTTTTTGGACAAAATAAAAAATTTAACCCCTTAATACATCCCTTAAAATAATATTTTTTTTCTTAATTTCAATATTTTTATCAATGCAACCTCGGTACCAAATTAAATACACCCTTCAGTAAGTAAAGCACTATTCGCAAACTAGTGTTTTCATAAAATTTGTAAGTCCGGTCCTGTCGGGCCGATTTTATTAAAATTTTAGCAGTACATTTTAATCGTTACTAAAGGGTTAAATTTCATTTTTGAATCGATTCTGATAATTTTTTCGGCGTTTTTGGGCCCAAAAACATTTTTCAACTCCTAAAAACCACCCTTAAAATGGTCCGATTGGGCCCATTTTAAATAGGCTTCGTGCGGTGATGGATTTCAACGTGCCTACCAAATTTCGTCAAAATCAATTAACTTTTTCGAAAGTTATAGCCCGCACACATATATATATATCTAAATATATAAATATACTAGCGGACCCGTCCCGGCTTCGCTCGGGTGGTATGAAATTATGATTTAATAGCGGTCACCCATTACTCCGCTCACGTATATTTAGTATAGCTGATCCGGCAAACGTTGTTAATAATTTCTAGGAATAATTACATTACCCACTCGCTTCGCTCGTTCGTTTGAATTTTATTAATACAATACTCACTCGCTTCGCTCGTTCGCTTGAATATTTTCGCCTACTCACTCGCTTCGCTCGTTCGTTTGAATATTATAAATACACTACTCACTCGCTTCGCTCGTTCGCCATATATGCATTTTTTAAAGCTTAATATAAAAATCGCGATTAAAAATCAGGGGTTGATCGTATAAGGGTGAAAATTTAGAGTTGTATGTATTTTTCAATGCTGAATCATGAAAAAATTAAAAAAAAAATTTTGTCCAAAAAATAAAAAAAAAAAATTTGGGGTGGACCACCCTTAACATTTAGGGGGATGAAAAATTGATGTTGTCCGATTCTCCACCTTACCCGATAAGCACACAAAATTTCATCAAAATCGGTCCAGCCGTTTCGGAGGAGTATAATAACGTACACCGCGACACGAGAATTTTATATATAAGATATATATACATATATAAACAGACTTTTCCAAAAATGGTGCCAAAGTGTTCAGGAGGTTATGAAACGTCGAGAAATTTTGGTCCGACCCCTAGGTCCCGCCATCCGACCGACGCCAATAGTGTATGTGGAGAATCGGACAACATCTATTTTTCATCCCCCTAAATGTTAAGGGTGGTCCACCCCAAATTTTTTTTTTTATTTTTTGGACAAAATTTTTTTTTTTAATTTTTTCATGATTCAGCATTGAAAAATACATACAACTCTAAATTTTCACCCTTATACGATCAACCCCTGATTTTTAATCGCGATTTTTATATTAATACATATATGGCGAACGAGCGAAGCGAGTGAGTAGTGTATTTATAATATTCAAACGAACGAGCGAAGCGAGTGAGTAGGCGAAAATATTCAAGCGAACGAGCGAAGCGAGTGAGTAGGCGAAAATATTCAAGCGAACGAGCGAAGCGAGTGAGTAGTGTATATATAATATTCAAGCGAACGAGCGAAGCGAGTGAGTACTGTATTAATAAAATTCAAACGAACGATCGAAGCGAGTGGGTAATGTAATTATTCCTAGAAATTATTAACAACGTTTGCCGGATCAGCTATACTAAATATACGTGAGCGGAGTAATGGGTGACCGCTATTAAATCATAATTTCATACCACCCGAGCGAAGCCGGGACGGGTCCGCTAGTTTTATCTAATTTTTCAAAAAAATTTAAAATAAATACGTATATAATGTAAGGCAACCAAATTCAAAATTTTTTAATTTTATAAGTACCCTGAAAACTGACACATGAATTTTATCTCTGCCTTCTTAATGACGTAGGTCGCTAACATGTTTTGAGTAAAAAGTATTTTTTCGAAAATTTGAGCTTTTGAAACGGATTTTCAACTGTATGTAAAGATACAAACCAACCCAGGAAGGCAAAAAAAGAGTCGATTTAGCAATTTCTGAGTTAACTCGGAAAAACAAACTGTCAAACAGACAGACAGAAATTCTAAAAATGGCTAATTCGATGTAGGTATCTTATAATCTATACATCTAAGTTCAAATTTCGTTAAAAACAATTACACACCAATTACAGACAAAGTTGCGATTTTATTTACATATTTGATTTTTATGGAAATTTCAGTTTATTATTCCGCTTCAAACTATCGCTGTGTGTGCATCTAGCTTTAGCCCGTATATAACACAGTAACACGGTTGTTTTAAGTCTGCTGGCGCAGGGAAATGAGTTTTTATTCGTGAAATTCGTTAGGTACGTATCTACATATTACACGGAACGAGTAGGGTAGTGTGGGGTAATTGAGATAATAGTCAGGTGGCGCTAGGGTCGACAAGCTCGCACCTTCAAATGAGATATTCGTTATACACAACAAACCATTATTATCTATGATCACGCATAAACTGTGTGGACACTTATTTCATATTCGTTATATGAGCAACGCTAAGCTCGAAATCCGCATGCGATTGCGAACCGCATTTTTTGTGGACATTTTTTAACTTACAATAAATTAATTCACATTTAATTCAATTCTTGTACCTTTTTGTTTATTTATTGTGTAATTTTTCATTTATTGACTGTTATCTATTGTTTCATATAATAGGGTTGACCCACTATATCAGTGATGGATCCAGGATTTTGGTTTGGGAGCGGCTTGACCCAGCTGAGGGTAGGCTTTATCAAGGTAAACATTTACCGCATAGTGTATGTAGTACTAAGAATAATATCGAGTTTAATTTAAGATTTGTCAGGGGTGAACCCAGATGCTTTTGGGGAGGGGGGGGGGACTTGAACCATATATGTAATACTCCTATATTGCTTGCGCTCGTAAGTGGAAGTATCAGGCCGCAAGTGAGACAGCAAATTACTGTTTCTATCTTTGTGGAGAAATCCATCTCGTGCGCAAGCGTTGCAACATTCGATTCACATTGTTTCCTTAGCAATTACGGAAATATTATTATCACTACAAACCTTGTTATTATCATAGAATATAGATCAATTAAGTCTTGCGAGAGAGACAGACGTATATATGTCTGCACCGTAGGCTTTTCTTCCGACTCCAGACCCCGGCTAGCAATATAGGAGTATTACATATATGCTAAAAACCAAGAAACAAACTGTTGAAAAATACTGTTTTGTACCTATGTAAACATGATATAAACAAGTTTTTATGACAACAGGCTTTCGATATGCACGTTGACGTCACACACTGTTTTTGATTTTTAGAAATTTATTCATATTTCAATAAATTATTGCATTTCAACGAATCATTCAACGTTTCTCAGATTTTAAAGTTGTGTTCAAATTGACGTAAGTATGTTTTCGTTCTACGAAATAAAAATGAGACGAAAAGAAATCATGCATATACCCTATTGTCGTATTTTTTTTAAATTTTTTTTATTGTATTTTTATTTTATTGTAGTATTTTATTTTACCTATCTTAACCGCAACTTTCCCACATGATTTTTTTTCTGCACAACTATGGCACAGTACCTTTCGAATAATATATGTTTCATTCCCCTCCTTTCATAATAAACAGTAAAAAAGTGTGCGAGAACTTTTGGTGGTCACCTATTAATATATATAGATATTTTTAATAATTTAATTTTACCGCCATGGAAATAACAAAATATGGATGAGACAGCGTTGTCATGTTGTCGTTGTGATGCGAAATGTCAAATTCCGTAATTCTCACTCGTATTAATTTCTCAGCAAAAACGTCTGAAAATAATGTGTAAAAATAATACCTACTACAAATATTTGAACGTATGAAGTAGGTAACAAAAACACTAAAAAACGCTTCTTGACGCTTGACAGGTGCTTGATAGTTGTAAATACGACAACAGTGTATTTTCATTTCTACTGGCTTTACTCTTATTGGCTGTTAGAAAAACGCGAGAACCTAGTCCTATGACGTCATCCGGCTAACAATTTTAAACTTTATTTTTTTTAAGGCCTTTTCGAGTCTCCGAAAATTCCGAAAAAAATTTGATAGCCTTAAATTCAAAAACACTGCCGATTAAGAAAAAAATAATAATATGTGGGTCAACCCCATTATTGTACACCTATTAGTAGGTACTACCTACTTTATGGGTGTCGAACTCAAAACATCATTAAACTAAGGTGACCAGACGTCCTCCTTTGAGGAGGATAGTCCTCCTTTGGTGAGATTTGTACTCCTCAGTGATAGTGTACTCGGCCTATGTACTTCTTTCCAGTGATAGTGTCCTCCTATGTCCTCCTTTCGAATGATAACGTCATAACGACCCCATTTGTCCTACTTTTTAACGATATCAACAAATGTTTTTGTGGTTCTGTACTATGGGTAGACCAATCTCACAACCGGTAGAGTAGTCACAGCATTCTTTAATGATTACCTATATTATTATTAATTATATTATTATACAACAAATACGAATACGGCTATGGACTGTTAGTTGGCGCCACTCCTATGTGTTTCAATCTTAGATTATTAGGTCTAGAATCTAGATCATAAATAGACTGCAAAAGTAGTTTTTTTGGTGTCCAGGTGGCGTCCTCCTGAGCAATTTTAAAACTCTGGTCACCTTAATTAAACATTTAATAAAAAAATCAAATCTAGTGATGCAGCGATTCTTGTTTTACGATTACGATTAACAAACCAATAATCGTACGGATACGATTTTTATCAATGATTTGAAGATATGTATAAATAAAACAAAACATGAATTAATAACAAAAACGCCAAGAAAATAAATAAATATCGGTGCCAACTGCCAGGGGACATTATAGGTCCTTAATATTCCTTCCCTGAATAAAATCGAACTGTTGAATATAAATACATATTTTATTACAAACGTTGGTTATTCCAGGAATAATAATATATCCCATGGGAATAACGCGTCCAATTTATTTATTATTATGTATAATCATTAAGCAAATCCAGAGCTTTCAAAAATACATTGAATGAACTAATATACCTAACAGCAGCGAAATAATTACTTTTTTGTTAATTAATATCAAAGTATTTTTATAATATTTATTCCATTGATTTGATTAATCGTTCCCTAATCTCTTTTTGTACATCGTTCTTTTGTGTATACAAATAATTTTTTATTATCAAAAATATGTGTTTTTAAATTTCAATGCAACGATAGAAAAAAAAAATATTACCTATTCTTATACGAAAAACAGTTTATAGTTTTATGTTATAGAATTAAACTTAAAAAATAGCTTTTATAGATTAGAAAACACGAGAAAAAATGATGTTTTGTTATATAAAGATAGTAGATGTTTCTATATTAAAACATGCATAAATAATTTTTAAAGAACTTGCTTTCATGGAATTCAAATCATATATATGTTACAAAAAACTGGGTATCTCTCGTTCACAGTATAATTTCTGCATTAATGCACCGATATAAATGATTTTTTTTAAATGTTTGCCTCAGTAAGAATTCCAGGTCTATTAATTATGGAACTAATAAGATCAGTTGTTTTGGAAATATACGTAATTTTACTTTAATTATCGTACGGATTATAGGTATAAGAGCTTTCCGGCAAGTTCCATTTAAATTTTTTGTACTAAAAATTATTTTGGAACTTCAAGGTTATGATTGTGGTTCTCCATGTAGATATTTTCCTATAAGGATTATTAAAAACATTTTTGAATTATGCACTTTCATTATACATTATTCAAAAGTTGAACAGTTGAAAAAGAGCTTATTTAACTTTTTTTGTCGATTAAAAAGGAAAGAAACGGATTATCTCAGCTTCCCAACCACCCTTGATAAAATATTTAAACACATATTTTATTAAAAAGGCATTTTTAAAAATTTAAGAGACAACCACAAATAAGTCACAGCTGAGTTTGATCTCACAACATTCGAGGGAAAAAAAGAACATAGTACACAATATCAGACTTTCTCAAACTGTTTGTGTATAAAACTTACGTATAGGACAGTAGGTTTGTCATTAAAATATTTTCAAAACTAAAACTTATAGGTTAAAGACCACGAACATTTCATTTGCGGCCCGGAACATTTTTCTTGCATCCCCGAACATATTTCGCTTGCAGCCTCGGACAATGTCACCACCGAATGATATTTTTTTTAGTCGACTAAATTTACTTTTCACAAACGTCTAAAACATGCGTGAAAAAACTAGATTAAACAATAGAACAATAGATGTAAATTTAGGAATTTCCTAAAACTCTTAAACCCCGAACACATTCGAAAAATCCCCCCGGATGCCCTAAAAAGAGTACAGTGTTCTGGAAAAAGAGGACGGATGTCAACAGTACTTATATGACACTAAATAGGATAGGTAATATGCGTGAATTTGTTTATCTCGTTTTTATTTTGTAGCACGAAAATATACGTCAATTTAAACACAAGTTTAAAATCTGAGAAAGATTGAATGATTCGTTGAAATGCAATAATTTACTGAAATATGAATGAATTTCTAAAAATCAAAAACAGTGTGTGACGTCAACGTGCATGTCGAATGCTCGTTGCCATGGAAATTTGTTTATATCATGTTTACATAGTTACAAAACAGTATTTTTCAACAATATGTTTCTTGGTTTTTAGATATTTTTAGTAGAAATTGAGAAATTGTGCTTTAAAGACTACCAACAGCTAAGGTTATATTTGGGCCTAGCACCAATTCATATTTTCAATTCATTATTTTTTTTTTAATAATAAATCGAAAATCCAATTGACACTTTTACCAGCTCTCGGGCTAGAACCCGGGAACTGGGGTCTTGTAATAGAGGAACCATAGCAACGCCATATAAACAACAGCACTGCTACACGCTTGGCCATTCTCAAACCCTAATTTAGTAGATACTTAATATAAACGCACGTTCTCTTGCATGTATCATGACGCTACGAGCAAAACCGCTTTTTAGCGGGCGGGGCTTATATACATATTTCAAAATTTATTTTTGAGCTTATTTGAAATCAAAATGAAGTAATTGATGTGTCATTTTGTTCACAATTTACTGCTCTATTAATATAACGAAAAAACAATTTTCATGCATATACCCTATTATAT
This sequence comes from Mongoloraphidia duomilia, assembly GCA_039654895.1. Taxonomy (NCBI): domain Eukaryota; kingdom Metazoa; phylum Arthropoda; class Insecta; order Raphidioptera; family Raphidiidae; genus Mongoloraphidia; species Mongoloraphidia duomilia. The sequence continues at coordinate 33,352,032 of CM077516.1, read as the reverse complement.
GCAATATGCATGGTCCCCACAAGGAAGGGGGGTGTTGGCAGAGGGCTCTATCCTAGGGGTCCGGGATAAGGAGGGGTCTGCCGTTATCAATTTCCGCGAGCTAAGAAGTTTCACTTAAAAAAAAGGCATGTTTCACAGGACACACGACCCAAGTGAAACTTCTTATGTATGAATAGTATAAAAATAAATCAGGGCTAGGAGCACTTGCACTTGTACAGTGTACACTGTGCGTCGTGCAAAGTCAGAAGTTGAATGACTTGCTAGTTGCCAGTTGCCGCTGGCTGTTTCAGAGTTTATATACTTCACCGGTAGACGGACCGACCAATCACAATTGCCGTTCGAATGCATTTACAAACCACACCATATGGCATATAACATATAACACAGACGCGGGAGAAGAGGGGATGCATTTCAAACATTATTTGCCGTTACACATTTTTCGTTTCATCGAGATAGTATTTTACCCTTCAAATCGTCGAGGTAGTGGCGCCGCATGAGAAGTTTCATTTCAATAACAGGATCACTATAGAGTGTGGTAGCCTTAAGATAAAATCTTCGTCCTTGCGAAAGACCGGTTAAGAAAGGCTGACCTAAACCGTTTGTCCACAGTCGACCGTTTCCTCTGCAGATATAAAATTGTTATGTTTGGGTCGAAAATGACACTTAAAAAACTGCTGATATTACATGTTAGCTGGGAGGTTCGAACTGTAATATTTCTACAAGCATATAAATCCATGTCGTTAACATCCTAATATCGGTCACACAGGGTGCCGCAGCAGCTAGCAGGTTAGTGGCACCGCCCCACACACTCACACATGTTCAAATTTATACTCAATATCATTATATCGCTTGATATTATGAGCTGATCTCATATCGTACGTTTAAAGGGTGTATACTCAGTAATCTCTTTTCAACTGTGGGTTTCCCAACCGCAGATTTGAGATAACACGTTCATTTTTCTGTACCAAAAATAACAATTTTTATACGCGATTTTTGTAAATCTGGCTCCAGACACGACATGTGCAAATGCTGATCAATTTTGACATTCGGGGAATTGCCATGCCGTGTGAATGGTTTTCATATGGCCAATATTTAACAAACAGTTACCAACGTTGGAACTGGAAGACAATCGCTTTGAGGACGGTTTTTTGAACACATGTGAAAGGGATTAGCCACCGCAGGTGTTGATATGAAAATGACTTTGTTTTCATGTCAGACAGTTAGTATGTGTATATTATTGTGATTTATGAGTTACATGAAACATGTATTAAGAGCTTGGCATAAGAAATTATTACCTCTGAAGCACTTGCAATAATTGCATCATCTTATCTATCCATTTTGTTTATTGTTGGTATATATTCGCTAAACATTGGGTGTATCTACTAAGCTTGGTCAATGTTGACCAAACAGAATTCTGTCGTAACCGTGTGGATACTGGACATAATCAAATGATTACACATGTCCAACCATGCCCAACATTGGTTGCCAGTACATTCGCCAACATTCGCATACGCTGGCCATGCGTCTGGAGCCAGCTTTACGCATATACCGTTTTTTAAAACCGAGTTAGTAGCTCTAAACTCACGTTAGAAAGGCACTGGGTTCTAATCCTGGTATAGAGGCAAATGTGGCTACAGGGCTTCTTTCTACTGCTTCTCGCCGAGACACGATAATCCCTGCACCCATCTTGTTGAGGTTTGCCATTGTTTCCCTCAATAATTCCAGATAAATATCGAGATGATGCTTTACACAAGGCAATGACCGATTTATACCTGGCAAACTTTTATAATGCTCAAAAAAAGTTGCCTACCTTATCCCACAATTCTTCCACTCACACATTGTCAGGGATCATTGGGTACGCCGTAAGCACCTTCGTGAAGAAGGTAAGCCACCTTTTGACGTAACAACGTCTTAATACGCAGATAGTAAGTATATGCATGTACAAAAAGTATACTTCCCTTTACAATCAAGATATGTCGCGAGAGGTAGTCTAAAGGTCACACAATTTGTCTTACAGAAAACTACATTATCTTCACCTGGCATTTTGACAATTGTTTTGACGTTGTCACGCCGAAAACACCCGCGGCATTGTAGACGACACAGTCTATCCCATTTTTTTTTATTTCTCTATATACGTGAAGACACCGAAAATCCTTGGTGCCGTTTGCAAAATGGAGACATTTCAAAATATAAGTTGAAGTGAACGAAAAGAGTGGTCGAGCGTGTCAGACGAAATCTACAACGTCAATTCAGCGCTTACTATAGCCATACGATAACAGAACGCATCCACGCATATACAAACCCACACACGAGGATTTCTCAATAACGCAGCTAAGATTTACGATGAGGACGCTGAATTTTTAATGCTGGCATTCTATCGAGAGACCAGACTGAACGAATATAAGAAATAGAATATGTTTCATCTAAGACTCTCTCTGCAATATACTAGCTTTGCACATAAATTTATAGATAGCAGTGGCGTATTTAAGTTCAGTGTCACCCGACGTCCCGGGTTACTCGAAATTGGTCATTCCCCACCACCACCAGCATTTAATATTGACTGATGAACTACAGAGAGACAAAAGTCTAGGCGTCAGACCATGAGCACGTGATCTGTCTTGGAATAATTCATTGGATCTTCACCCCACAAAAGACGCCAACGCACACCCCCCCCCCCGTACTTTTTTTGCGGAATTCCCTCCTGAATCCTTCTTTCCACTAAAACCCCCGCGTACGTTTTTTGAGGAACTCCTCCCTGCACCCCCATCTTTTCACCACGCAAAAAAACTTCATCGCACCAACACCCTAGCCCACGAGAAACTCTCCCCCTGCAATCGTTGGCAAAATCAAAAAAGTGTGATTGTATGATAAAAAACATTACATAGAGGCAATATAATTATAAATAAAATATCAAGTGGAATATGGAATAGTTGTAAAAAAACAAAAAACATTATTGGTGTCAACCAGAACCGAACCAGCGACCTTCTGCATACGGAGTAGACGCGCTCTATGGAAGCGGCTTGATTTACAGCTGTTATAAGAAGTATCATGGTCTGACGGTAAGTCTTGCTAACTAAGATAGTTAGTAACACAGTAGTCAATCTTAGCGGCAACATAGCAAACAACATTTTAGTATCTTAGCATAGCTTTGGTAAGATATTATATAATGTAATGTGTTTGTGTTACATCACATCGATCAGGACAAAATATGTTCTTCAACCAAGCATAATCCTTTATGTTTGAACAGGTCAGGTGAATTCGATTTAAAATATGTAATATAACATAATCTTAAACCTATAATATCTGCTCTGGACATCGTTTATCATAACCGTCCGGCGAGTGTGTTTCAATTGTTGACATTATCTCCGTTCGTCGTATATAAAGAAGGGTCGCATAGTTTATGAATTTAATTAAAAAATGTAAGCCCGCAATTCAGAGATAGATTGTAGATTATGAACGCTCGACATCTGAGGTCATCAGTGGCCCGGAATTTAGATACAAGCTACGAATAATTAACAATGTAATATTTAGCGATATAATCGACGCTGTCAGATTACACTACAGTTCCGTTTGACAATTTTTGTTGTTGCAATGCTGGATACATTTTTTTTCTTTTCACCAAGATTTTACGTGCAGGTATTGATGTGTAACTTCTTAGGCGAGTTCGGGCCGTTTAACGCGTTAAATATGTTTTGGAATATGGGAGCTTCGAAATGTATGACTTTCTAAATAAATTTTGTTAATAGTATCTCTGTGTAATGATTAATTACAGAATAAGGTAGCTTACAACTGGATAATTGTTATTTTGGAATCAGTGCTGGCACCATAGAGCTATCATAGATAGAGTAAGGGAGTCATAGGCACAACTGTAAGTGACAGTGTCAGGTTGGAAAACAGAGATAGAAAACGAAGCAGTTCGCTTTTACTTGTCTTCTGACCCATTAAGTGTGAATTTAAAAATTTATAGTAGGTATCAAGGTTATTAGAGTACAGGTTGCCTCATTCCATCTGACCAATCAGCGTAAGCGCGGGAATGACGTCAGCTAGAATTTAGTTTAAATCAAGTACAAAAATTATTGAAGATTATGCTTATTTATATTAGGTGCTTCGTGCAGATTTTTTCTTAAAATTGGCAGGAGACAATAAATAGAAGAATAGATATTAAAAAATAGGATAATTTTTATTTTTATTACAAAATTTAGGTTTTAATATCTATAATATAAACAAACAATAAATTAAATAATGCTCAAGAAATGGCAGATCTTGTTAATTACCTATTTTTTTAAATTTAAGAAACGAATAGAATTAACTAACAAATTGATAAATTAATTATTTTATCTTTTATATTCACAAAATATTAAAAATAACCACAAAACACCATAACACTTAACAGCTATCGCAAAATTGACAACTTATCATATTTTTTTCACTAACAGAAGAATCACGTTTCTATTAGGTATTGAAAAAACATATCACACTACCATGGTTACTGTGATTTTTATTTTCAAAAATTAGCAGCGTCCATGGTCTGATCTTTTCTATTAAAGTGAGCAAGCATGGTATATTCTGAGTGACGTCAACCCCCCCACTACTATCTATCGGAATGAGGCAACCTATGCTCTACTAACCTTGAGTAGGTATATTGTTAATTTACATCTGTAACCTTGGTTATGTATTTATGATAGAACTGCTCTATTCTCCAGCTATATCTTTTGCACCGACACTTTTTTGGGTAGCGTCCATATTCTATCATTATTTCTATGGCTGACACATGAGGCTATGCTTCTGAAGCCATTGGTGGTATGGTTAATAAAAAAACTATGGTGTAACTATGGCAACAAAAAACAAATCAAATAAAATCGCAATTATAATAAAAATGAAAAAATTGTAATTTAGCCTGTAATTGCATAATTTATAGTGTTTATACGATATCTATAGACTGAATTTGTTATTTTCAACATTTTTTGAATTGTACTTCTTATGCAAGTTCGGATCGTTTAACATTAAATAAAGTTTCAGTTCTGTGATGTGTAGTATAACATATATCACTCTTTGTCGGACGGCGTTTTATCAATCGCTATGATAAAATAATCTTTATAAATAATGCTCGTTCCACGGTTAACAGAAATAAATAACAGATAAAAAAACAACTCATAGTTCAACGTTCTTCATTTATTTCAAAAATAAGATATCATTTTTATAGCAAAAATAAACAAAAAGTTTCGGACTGTTCCACGAGTGTATTAAACAAAAATAATTATAATCGTTAAGAGAGCTCGCGTAAAGGAAAAGTTCTACAGAAATTATTTTAAGTTAGAACAAAGTTTTTATGACAGTTTTTTCCCGTCAAGTTATTCCTTCTTAGTTCTAGCGATAGATCAACATCTACCGTCAAAAGACGGTACTACAAACTATATACAAGAAACGTTTTGTTTACGCGCGCATCTTACGCCTTTTTGTACATTACTGCCGCTTGTTTTTGTAATTTGTGAAAATTTGTGTTGCGGTAAAAACTTGCTACGTTGAAATTACAAAAATTTGACAGTTTTACTATACCTACCACAAATAATAAATTGTGGTTCGTTTTATATAGTACTAGCTGCCCTACTCGGAATCGCCCGGGTTGAGTTAGTTTACTCTAACATAAAATATCGGGAAGGGAACGACGCAACATAACGAGCTGAAAATAGTCACAAAAAAATTCGGATTATAATAAATTGCAAATTTCATAACACTATGACAGACAGATACGAGTATTTTCTATTTTATAATTTAGATTTGTTTGTGTTCTGCCGACGATATTTTTGCATATTTTTTTGATACAAAATATTTTCAGATGTTGAAATTCTGTTCGTAACATAATGGAAAAAAGATAAGAATATAAAATCAGAAAATCGTTAGAAACATTTAAATTTATCTCTTATATTTGAAATAGGAGAAATGTTGTAATTGTGACCGTTCTGAACACGCATGCGAAATTTGAGCAAAATCAATCCTGCGGTGAAATTAAAAAGCTACTTTTTTGGGTTCACGTGTAAATTCTAACTGTAGAATTGATTTTGCTCAAATTTCGCATGCGTGATTAGAACGGTCACAATTGCAAAATTGTTCCTATCTTAAATATATGAAAGAAACATTTGAACGTTTTTAACGATTTTTTTCATTTTATATTCTTAACTATTCAATATATACTTCGTTTACTATGGAGAAGTAAAAATAAATCAGTGAGTCACTCACTGATAATTTTCAGTTTACTATAGCCAACTGTGTTTTGTTTAAATTCTAAATATTAGCAGTACGTTTTAAACAAACAGGTAAATGCTGTGCTAGGATTTGTGAGCGTATTTTTTTCCCCCAAAACGTATTCTCCACGGAGTACGTTGGCAGGGTATAACGGCGAACGACCTGGAGGAAATGACCAGAAAACTAGAGTACACAGAAAAGGTCAGATAACGTTTTTATTTTCCTTCGTCAATATACGTACGCACATACAGTGTATCCATCCGGCAATGTTACATAGTCTTATCGAATTGAATTGTGAATTATAGACGTTCGACATCAGAGGTCATTAGCGTCTGTCATAGTCTTATCAATACATCAATATACATCTATACATCAATAAATCAATACATATAGGTACTTACCTAAATAAAAAAAAGTGTCTGTTTGTGATTTTCGAATTCCCAGCTTTTAAATACTTTTCCGTTTGCATTCAATTACTAAACTGTTCACGCCGTATTTTGAAGTCATAGTTATTTTTTGTTTTCAATGTTGAGAATGTCACGTGATCGCCTACGGCGAGAAATCAAACTAGTTAGATACGCGTACAAACAGCAGAGAACAGATACATGACAAACAGTACAACTTAAGTAGCCTAAGCCGAACATAGTTTTTTGTGTACTCCCCATTTGGGCAATTTTGAATGATATCAAATGCTTCGTTCAGTGTGTGAAAAACTTAATATTTGTGAATAACTTCGACCACGTCGCCGAGAATTCTTTTCCTTGTGTTTCTTTTCCTATTTTTCGAAGCGACCGCGATCGGAGCGAACGAGAAAATTTCAATCATCAATAAGGTAAGATTCAAAGTTTAAAAATAATAAATACAGTCCACTCAAAATTTGCGATAACATAAACCAAATCTAATGTTAAAAATTGTTTAGTCTGTTTGTCCGCCTGTTTGTACGACCTGATTTAACTCGAACACTAGGTACTAAAGTTATTGACATGAAATTTACAAAGGTTAGATAGGTATTTTGATGACAATAATTCAGGTCCATAATATTCAATTTAGGTGGTTAGGTGAAAGATAAAATATAGTAACCCTGGGAATAGCAGTCTTTGTTTCATCGTGATATCTTAAATGGCTACGAAGATATTACGACCAGGGATGCTGGTAGAGGATTCCGCAAAGCAGTTGGTCTGCAGGTTTACCTATAATAGATGGTAAAGAAGCTTTTTCGATCTATGGTGCAATAGCAGGACTCAAAGAACGGAGAATTGGTAAAAATATCAATTTAACTTTTTAAATAATCTATGTATTAATACGTGAACACCGAAAATTGTGGTGCCTTTTTTACTATTTATTATGAAAGGAGGGGAATGAAACTTATATCATTCGAAAGGTACTGTGCCAAAGATGTGCACAAAAAAATCATGTATGTATGTTGCCGTTAAGGCAGGTGAAATAAAGTTTCCCTGCACGGGAGAATATTACATGCAAACAAATGCATAGCGTTGTTTCGTGTGTGTGTTTTTAAAGACCATCAACAGCTAAGGTTATTTGGGCTTAGCACCAATTCATATTTTCAATTCATTATTTTTTTTTTAATAATAAATTGAAAATCCAATTGACACTTTTACCAGCTCTCGGGCTAGAACCCGGGAACTGGGGACTTGTAATAGAGAAACCATAGCAACGCCATGTAAACAACAGCATTGCTAAACGCTCGGCCATTCTCAAGCCCTAGCATTGTTTCGCTCGCTGTTTGGTGTAATTTGAGACCTTTGGTGACACACCGTGGAGATTCTATAAACTATCAATATGTAGAAGGTATCGTTTTGTCGGATTTCTTCGTTGTCGGCACAGTTATGTTGATGTTATAAATTCCAATTAGAATTTCGTTACTTTACGGACACAATTGGTCGAATTTCGATCACAGGCAAAACTAGTAAAAATAATAAATTGAATGATGAATTGGTACTAGTAACTAGGACCATATAGACCTGACAGTTGACCTATGTTACACCAAAATATGGACACGTACATAACATGAATAATACAACATTGATATAGGTCAGAGTTACTCAACTGGTGTACTTTGATCAGAATAAACATCGATGTAAAAAGATTGTTTACTCCTGGACTGCTGCTATTCCATAATTAATATTATATCGATCGGTCAGTCAAAGTATGCAGTGAGGAGAAAAGATTAAAATATAAACAAAATCACGTACATATTGAATTATTGTTTCGGAAGCTGTGATAAGAATTCATGTCATAGAATGAACAAAAAAAATTAGATTAACATTTAGAACTTGGTTTCCTTAAAATAGTTTAAATCCCAGGACCGTTTGGAGGGAAAATTGCGACCGGGGCATCGCATTAATTTGACGCCCCTCCGAAATAAGATATCAATTAATTAGAGGTGCTGTGGGGATATTCTCCACACAATATTTACTTAGTTAGAGTGCGTTAGAGTAACTTCTTGATAGAATTTTCGTGCTCATGAATAATAGTAGATTGTATTTCTAGTGTCGTCATGAGATATACAGGGTGGCACATCTTAAACAATGCAGTGGAATATCTCGTAAACGGTACAAACCATAAAAAATGTTTTATACAAAAGTTATAGAGTGTCAAGGGGGACAGCTAAGACTGTGATATTAGATTTAACATAATTGTCGTTCATTTTGGCTGTTATTTAATTTCTAAATATCTCAATATTTATTAACTTTAGCTGATATGTACCTTAATAATTTACTGTTCACTATTAAATACTGTATCGTATTCTGGAATACAAATGCACTGTTACAATTAAAAATTCGAAGCTGACCTTCGCTTGACCTTCACAGCACCACCTATGTTAAAATAATCTGATATCACAATCTTCTGTCGCCCTTGACATTCTATAACTTTTGTATAAAACATTTTTTATGGTTTGTATCGTTTACGAGATATTTCACTGCATTGTTTAAGATGTGCCACCCTGTACATATAGTGATATTATGTTAAAACGAGCCTTAGCGAGTTTTAACAGTGACACGAGTCATAATATCATTATATACGCACAAGAAATATATGGTATTTTTTGCCATACCCACTATAAAATAGCTACTTACTTTTCAGTTCATTTTCAAGTATTTTCAAACAATTTTGACAGTTCATTTGCGTAGTCAACTTCACTTTTATAGTAGGCTGTCGCAGTGCGCACGCACAGCAGCAATAAACATAAGTTACTATGGAAATGACTTTATTTTCCGCACAAGTGTGTTTTGAAAACACTTTCAACACTGCACCTGCCTGTTAACTGACCCATTCCATTCATACATACACGTGCATGTAAAATAGCTATTCTATAGTGGGTATGGCAAAAAATACTACTCAAGTTTGCATCTCTACATTAGATTATTCTGTTCAATGTTTTATTTTCTACTTTTGCAAGTTTCAATGGTGAATTGTTTTTCCTTTTGTGTTATAGCAAAAGTTGCAATATTCTATATAATATTATACATCATTCATAGCACATTTCATTTAATATCCATTATCCGAAATGACGTGAATATAAAAGTGATTTTATCCAATTTATGTCATAATGGAGTTACTCTTCAGTTTAATTTTCGAACACAGCGGTGGTCATATTAATAATTTTAATAAATATTTTTTTATTAGCAATTTTCAATGTTTTCTAAACAAATTCACAGTGTGTCAAAACTTTCTCAACGGAATGTTAATGAACACAACATTCTGCACTACTTTGCTCATTTGACCGACTTTCTATGTCCACTAATAACAAAGAAAGGCACGTCTTACTGCATAAAATCAAATTATCCGCTTTGAAGGGCCAGGCAGCGCTCGGATATTTGTGCAAAACTTTACCAGCTTCTTGGTACTCAAATTAATTATTTTTTGAATTTTTAAATGAAAGCTGCGGTGTTTTACTCAAAAATTTTTGTTTAGAATTTATTTTTCGGTGTAGCTTTATAATACAGATAAAAATAAAAAATTGTTTTACGGACTTGTACTGTATTATTAAATTTGTGATTATAAATGCTTGACACGTTTATCTATATTTTTTGCCGCACGTAATTTGAATAGTTAGAGCTAATCGGTGCTATTCTCCTATTTAGTCATTTCTAACTATAACTACTATTCTCGTTAACTTTTTAGACTTGAATTCAATTCGAAAAGAAGAACTTGTTATTCGATTCCCTTTGCGGTCTATTTGCGAGCGAATCGAGCGTGGTCCCGTTGGACATTTTCTTCTGTTTCTTGTTTGTCTCACGATAAGCGAAATACATAGACCCATGCAGTTTTTACAAAATTTGGCAAGGGCATTATTTGAATCTAGCACTGAATTACCATCGAAACCACGGTAAATTTTTAAAAGTACTTTTATTTTAAAATTTAAATCTTCTTTGAAAGTCGTGCCAGAAACCGAGCATAAATCTCACTGATCTCTATACTTACTAGCTGGATAGCTGATCCTGTAGTTCGCCATTGTCCCAATTTGAACGGATAATCAGCGCCACACAATTTATCGGGCCAATAATTAAAATGTACTTTATTGCCATGGAGATCAATGCTTATTGCGCTAATTGATCTCAGAGATCAGTGATCAATATGGAGATCTCTATCACTGCATGACGCATGCGCATTTAAATTCATTTTAGTTCTTGGACTGAAATTGTGTGGCGCTGGCTACCACATCGATTGGTTCCAAATGTTTTTGATGTGTTTCCATAATGCATCAGCTATCCAGTTAGTAAGTATATATCAGTGATAAATTTGCTATCAAAGTATTTTAACACTGAATTAGCATGGAAACCAAGATAAAAACTGCATTCAAAGTCGTACCAGAAATCGAGCATTATATTGATTACTAAAATGGGTTGCCAGTTTGTGTGACATGCTCTCGAGTATAAGCCCACGAAGTTCCGTTACGTTAGAATTGCTTAATTTAAAAACATGCAGGGAATGATCACTACTGTTCACAAAACTGCTAGTTAAAACAAAATGAGAATCGAGTCGAATATATCTCGGTAATACTTTTTTTTGTCGTGAATGTGATTTGAATAGTTAGGGGTTAAAATAGCAATTAGAGGCGGCAAACAAGTAAGATAGAAGATATTATTATAAATGATCAGATTTGCACGGCGCACTCTGATTACCCTACTTGCTGATTATGGATGCAAAGCGTGTTATGCGTTGTCTCCAATGAACATTAATTATGCTAATTTCTTTGTTATATTCGAATTTATCAGTTGATTATCGGGGATGATGTATGAATCTTCGAGTAGAGAATAATATAGGGAAGAATATTAATATTGTTGTTCACAGACTGTTGTGCACCATTAACGGGCAGTGCCGTCTTTACCATAAGAGCATGTGGGGCACGATCCCAGGGCTCCCGGCCTGATGGGGCCCCGAAATGCCGAAACCCAGTGCCTAAGGAATTTAGCATTGGAAATGTTTATGTTCGTATATGGGGGCAGAGTTACGAGTTTTCGTTCAAGGCCAAAAGACAACGGTGTCGCGATCAAGTGAGGAGCAATCATGCAAAATTGAACAAGTGCAATTTTTTCGAAATGTGTTTTATATCATGTCTAGTTGATTGAGAGGTATTTGCGACGATCTGCGGTGTTATTTTTGAGCAAATGTTAATAAATACTGTAGAAAAATCCATTTAAAAGTTAAGTAATCAAGCAAAAGTGAACGCGTATATAACAGAAGAATAATAGGGTTATTCCTGACAAAACTAAACAGTGCATTGATAAATATTGTGTGTATAATAAACAGTTTATGTTTCATATATGCTGTTATCATTTCCAATGTCCTCGATGGTTGCAAGGATTGCGAAATCTGTGAATTTTTTATCCAATTAATCAATTTAAAAATACATTGGCACATTGATTTGTATAGAGCTAACCATAATAACCTATAAAGTCACTAAACAAAATTGCATTCTGATGTTTTCGTTCACGTTTCTAAAAGGACTCCCAAAATCTGTCTGCTCAAGGGTCCCTTCATGGCCTAAGAGGGCCCTGTTAACAAGGTTGTCTCACATTTTTTTGTTGGAATCTGGAATCTACATTACCTACAAATAGATTATGAAACAATTTCTTTGAGAATTCATCGGAATCTTTTTCTTTAATAATAAAAAAATTCCAAGAGTGTGCATTTTTCAATGGCATTTTAAACATAGATTTATGCTGCTACCAAAACGACGTAGATAATATTCAGTCTGAGATTGGCTGGCCAGATTTACTGTGTCACGCCCATAGTGTCCCACTGTTTGCATATCTACTGACGCTTTTTTTCTTATTTAATCTATCATTTTTACACAACGCCGAGGAATTACTTTTAACCCACGTGATTGAACGCCCCGGAAAAATTCCATGCAAGATGTCGGATGTTCTAATGTTCATCCCCCATGTCTTGTACCATTAGCTATCCATAGAATTATTTCAAATCTTAAAATTGTGTTTTAAAGACCACCAACAGCTAAGGCTATTTGGGCCAAGCACCAATTCATATTTTTAATTCATTATTTTTTTTATAATAAATTGAAAATCCAATTGACATTTTTACCAGCTCTCGGGCTAGAACCCGGGAACTAAGGACTTGCAACAGAGGAACCAGCAAATGGAAACAGTACTGCTACACGCTCGGTTATTCTCAAGCCCAGCATAATTTCAGTGTTAACACCGCTTTAAGCCCACTATCATACTCGTAGTATATTATAGAATTACTAGCGGACCCGTCCCGGCTTCGCTCGGGTGGTATGAAATTATGATTTAATAGCGGTCACCCATTACTCCGCTCACGTATATTTAGTATAGCTGATCCGGCAAACGTTGTTAATAATTTCTAGGAATAATTACATTACTCACTCGCTTCGCTCGTTCGTTTGAATTTTATTAATACAGTACCCACTCGCTTCGCTCGTTCGCTTGAATATTATAAATACACTACTCACTCGCTTCGCTCGTTCGCTTGAATATTTTCGCCTACTCACTCGCTTCGCTCGTTCGCTTGAATATTATAAATACACTACTCACTCGCTTCGCTCGTTCGCCATATATGTATTTTTTAAAGCTTAATATAAAAATCGCGATTAAAAATCAGGGGTTGTGCGAGTCGTATCTAACTAACAGGAAACAAAAAGTACTTACCCGTAATTCTTCATCTTCATTTCAAATCATTCAGCATGGGGTGCCCCAAGGTTCCGTGTTAGGTCCGGTGTTATTTATTATTTACATAAATGATTTAGCAGATAATATGAAGCCATTTTCTACAATTTTGTATGCAGACGATACGACTTTCCTTTCTAAGCGTGATGACTCTGGACCTGGGATGTCGCGTGAGGCACTGTCGAAGGCTACTGATTGGTTTTCAGCTAATAAACTTACTTTAAATGTTAATAAAACAGAAATAATGACTTTTGATCACTTAAGTAATGATAACATCACCAATGTTAAATTCTTGGGAATATATCTAGATCAATCTCTTAGATGGAAAACGCATATATCCCAACTTTGTCAAAAACTTAATTCAGCCATTTATGCTATAAGAAGGGTTTCGGATGTTGTATCCATTGATGCTGCACGAACAGTATATTTCGGGTTATTTGAGTGTTTAATTAGCTATGGTGTATTGCTATGGGGAAACTCTACTAATTCAAACAGAGTCTTTGTACTTCAAAAGAGAGCCGTTAGGGCTATGGCTAGAGTCTCAGCTAAAGAGCATTGTAAACCAATTTTTATTAATTTCAAAATACTAACTCTGCCATCATTGTTTATTTTACACGCATTATTGTATGTCAAACAGAATATGTTGAACTTTAGCTGTAGCTCTAACGTCCACTCTTATAATGTAAGATACAAAGATAATCTTAGATTACCACCTCATAGATTACAAAAAACACACAGCAGTTTTGTCTGCATGTCCATTACTTTATTTAATAAACTGCCCACAGCTGTTCAAAACCTTCCTCTAAGTCAGTTCAAAAATCTTGTGAGAAGACGGTTGACTGAGGCTGGTCTTTATAAAGTGGAAGATTTTTCATTTATGTAATGTATTAAACTTGTTTTTATTTGACGATGTTATGCCACGTAGCTGTGGTGCTCAAACAAATAAATATCTATCTATCTATCTATCTATCTATAAGGGTGAAAATTTAGAGTTGTATGTATTTTTCAATGCTGAATCATGAAAAAATTAAAACAAAAAATTTTGTCCAAAAAAAAAAAAAAATTTGGGGTGGACACCCTTAACATTTAGGGGGATGAAAAATAGATGTTGTCCGATTCTCCACCCTACCCGATAAGCACACAAAATTTCATCAAAATCGGTCCAGCCGTTTCGGAGGAGTATAATAACGTACACCGCGACACGAGAATTTTATATATAAGAAGATTAAGTAGAATCTCTTCTCAGTCAATACCTAAATCGCGCGGACGAGCTGCGTAGGTTGTGATAGTTTGCAGAGCGATCAGGCCATACTGTTTTAGAGATGATACAAAATACTATGAACAGTTATTTTGGAACAGTTTCGAACGAGGAACAGATTGGAACAGTTGTCAGTTTAATAAAATACCTGTTCCAGACTGTTCCAATGCTTCGACTGTTTCGAGTAACAGAACGGACATTCTTCTGCATTAAGAAACTGTTGGAAAGAATCATATTATCATGTGCAAAAAACTAATACGTAATATTTACTCGTAAGATGTTTGTATATAATATTTTTGTTTTTAGTTATTTTGGTTTTCATTTCTTTGTTGATTTTAAATAACGCTTTTTATTTAATGGTAAAATCTATTTTTCGCTATTGATTTTCTGTAAAAGTATATTTTTAATATTATATTGTTGACAAATTTATTTTGTTTTTTTTAATAATTAGGTAAGTACCTTAAATTATTAAACTTGAATAATAGAATTAATTCACGAAAAAATACAAATAATATACACTTCATAATTTCAAATTTTTATACGTTGCATGTTACAAGCTGCTCCGAGAATGTCAAGGTTCCAACGTTGAAACTGTTCAAAAGTAACAGGTTTTTGGAACTGTTCCGTAAGCGGAACAGGAACCGAACGGAACTGTTATTAAAAAATAACAGTTTGTACCACCTCTATACTGTTTTCTTATTGGTGCTTCCTACATACTAGTCAGTGTGGCTTGTAGGACGACAAACAAGGCCGCACAGTGCTGTATTGTTTTTTTTCCGTTTCATAATATTTATTTAGGTTATATTGTTTAATATGTTTATTTGTCCCTATTTTATAATATGTCAGTGTTATTTTTAATAAAACCCACAAAATGTAATCATTTTTTATTCTAATACCCAACGCAACACACATTTAAAATCATCTTCCTAATACGGCCCTGTTACACTGGGAGGAACAGACCACAGTTGCGTGTTCGACTGTGATAGCTGTCTCAAGGTCAAAGAAATTGTAGTACAGACATCAAAGTGCCGACAAAGGAGCGATTCTACTAAGAATATTTTTTATACTATGCCACTGTACTTCGACAATATCTGGAACATTTTATCAGATTTGTACTGTAACAATATACGAATATGAATCCACATTCCACACATTTATATAAACATGTAGGTATAGGTTCTTTGTGCAACTCTTGTTTTATATTACCACTGAATAGAACAAACCTAATCGTTATCAGTCAGAGGACAGAACAAACCTGGGGAAAAGAGGGAGCGACGTTTTGAGTGCGGTGAGCCCGTGTTTTCATCGCAAATAGAAACGATATTCGGCTCGATTCTCTTATTGTCCTTATTTCTGTATCTTCTGAGAAAAGATCAGAATAAACGTTCCTTTCGGTGAGTGATTGACACAGCTGAGTATGTAAAAGCGGGCGGATCAGGCGAATAAACATAAATCACTATGGAAATGGCTAGTGTGGGAAAAATACGTTCCCGTATACACCGGCCTGTCAAAAGTCATACATACATACATGCATGTAAAGCAGGTATTTTATAGTGGGTATGGCAAAAAATCCAATTATATTCTTGGCCAAGTTTTTAAACTCTGATCCAATGTGCGACGCCCGACGACGCTACAAAACAACCTTTTAGTACGGTATACACTATACATGTAGGTAGAAGAGGAAGCTACTCTACTATCAGATATTTCATTCGGCCGACTGCAGTCTTGTAATTAACAGCCGTTAATGGAGTGTTGCTCTGTGGGGGGCGGCGGCGACGTTGGGGCAGCGCACCTGCTGAATCAGACAATCCGCAATCACAACAGCAACAACCGAGTGCACACCCCGAACGCGTCACATAATATTGTTATTTATTGCAAGGGCGCAGCGCCCTCCGACATCGACACTGTTTATTTTATATATCAATATTAACAGAGATGTTATGGGGATAATAAAATTGACTGCACACGCTAATAACTGTTGATATGATTTTAAGCTTCAACGTATATTTATGTAATATATTCACCATTCCCTCTTTCTCTCTCTCTCTCTCTCTCTGTCACTCTCTCTCTCGTATCGTCGCTTGTTCTAAGGAAACGGAAGAAGGATGCACAGATGCCGTTTTGTCTTTAACATCACTATACATTAATTGATATTTTATTGGCAATTGGCTTTTGCAACTGCGCTATCTTACCATTAAAATTGGAACTAATCGAGTTAACATAAACGCGAGCGAATTTCAGAACAAACTTGAGGTTCGCGCGAGTGAACATTATTAAATCGTGATAATTACATTGGCAAGTATAGCTTTTGCATTCTTTCGACTAAAATTAGACTATATATAATCAAACTGACATGAACGCAAGGAAATTTCTAAATAACATTAATAGATTCGCGCGGATAACGTGAAAATTGCATGGGCAAGGAGCTTTTACAGCTAGACTGCTTTAGACTAAATTTGAAAATAATCAAACCGACATAAACGTGAGCGAGTTTATGAATAAAAGTGAGGTTCGCGCGAGTAAACAATAAATTGTGGCAATTGCATGGGCAAGTAGGTTTTTCGACTAAATTGGGAACTAATCTAACCAACATGAAGGCGAGCGATTTTGTTGATAAAATTTACGCTTATGTAAACGAAGCGGCGAGTAAACATTCGTTCTTAAACTACATTTTGGAAATCATGGTGGCAAGTCATTTTTGTATATAAAAACCTTAACTTGAAATGTCATATTGATTATGTCATTGAAAACATTAATAAATTCACGTTCCTGCTAAGATCCCTAAACAAAATTGTTCCTGTTTCAGTGCTTTTAAATATTTATTAGTCCTATATCGAGTCCAATCTTCGTTAAGGTATAGTTTTCTGGGGTTCTTCACCACATATAAAAGATTTATTTCGGATACAGAAAAGGCTCGTAATACCCTCCTTTGCGTCGCGCAGTCGGGTAATAAGTCCTCGTCAGTCATGCAAACCATTATTCAAAAAATGTAAAAATTTTAACGATTTATGATCTTTATGTTCATGAATCGGTTCTCTTTGTTAAAAAACACCCAAATATTTTTTTATCTAATATCAGTGTCCATAACATGACACTCGCACAAAAGATAATTATGTGTTTTCTCTTGCTCGCAACAACAAAAATGTTTGCAATCGTTTATTAAAAATATACAATCATTTGCCTAATTCAATAAAAAAACTATCTTTAAATGCTTTTAAAATATAGGTCAATAACCATCTATTAACTAATGTAAATTATAGTTACTCCATACTAGATTTTTATTCCACTAAATTTTAAATTAAACTGAAACTGAATGTTAAAATTTTGTTTTTTTTATCCATATGACATATTTTGTATTGTTTTATATGTACCTACCTATACTTAATGTGTATGATTATTATACGACGCATTCCATACCTTTTTGGTATCTACGGAAAATAAAGTTATTTCTATTTCTATCTGTAGTTCAGTCAATGAGTGCTCACAAGGGGAATGTGGATGGAAAAGTCGAAAGCAGAAAATTTGACTTAGGAACTTTGTTTGGACTAGTTAGGAGATAAACATACTAAAAGTCCTTACCCCTCCGAGGTACGCCCGAGGGGGGGGCACAAAGAAGGTCCCGTTTTTTGGTTTTTTGCTTTCATCTCGAAAACGGTGCGTCGTACGAAATTTTGTTGTAGTACATAATGAAAGCTGATAAAATTCTCTACAGCTTTAACTTTCACACTTTTTATCTATCTCCATTCTTTGCCTAGCTATGAGCTTCGAAAAAGGGCCGATTTTCAAAAATGTGTTAAATTCTCTCTAGCACATTGTAACAATACGAATTTGCCAAAATCATTTCTTATTACTCATCCACCTTATTAAAAAATGAATTATTTAATTCGCTGCCTCTTTGGGCGTGACGGGCCTGGTTGTGGTTCCTCAGCGTTTGCCTCTTCTTCTTTCTCCTCATCTGTCGATTCTACGGCTTAATTTCTTAGATATAAACTAATTAATAATTAATAATTAATTTTTATATTATTATTTTTTTAGCTCGATTCTGAAGAAAATCCAAATCCGGATCGAAACGTCAATTATTTGAATTATTTGTTGTAATTTTTTGTTAATACATTGTCTGAAAAATTGGTCGAGAATTTTATTCATTGATATTATTGGGAGTTTTATCCAGTTTAAAAGTAAACTGTTTCCGCCTTCACCGCGTGGAGGTACTCCCAGCTTGTTATTTTTTAATAGTGTGTGGGTGTTTTTAATAGTGTGGAAGAGCAATTAGAAATGATTTTGGCAAATTCGTATTGTTACAATGTGCTAGAGAGAATTTAACACATTTTTGAAAATCGGCCCTTTTTCGAAGCTCATAGCTAGGCAATGGAGATAGATAAAAAGTGTGAAAGTTAAAGCTGTAGAGAATTTTATCAGCTTTCATTATGTACTACAACAAAATTTCGTACGACGCACCGTTTTCGAGATAAAAGCAAAAAACCAAAAAACGGGACCTTCTTTGTGCCCCCTCCCCTCGGGCTTACCTCGGAGGGGTAAGGACTTTTAGTATGTTTATCTCCTAACTAGTCCAAACAAAGTTCATAAGTCAAACGTTCTGCTTTCGACTTTTCCATCCACAAATTATTCGTTGCTTAAGCTACTGGGTCTAGTAGCAATTCATATTTTCAATGTTACTTAATCATTAACTTTTAGACAACAAAAAGTGTACGTTTGATAAAAATTATGAAAAAGGCACGCATTTCGTTACCGAACTGTGATAAAATGTCGGATGTTGTTCTACGTAGCACCCATTTGATACTTTTTAATCTTCTTGTAAGAGTCAAACTTTTTCTCGGTGTCACAGTTTTTGTGTAAGTGGCATTAAAAGTGAAATAGCGTTGAAAAAAAAGCCGGGAACATTGTCGCATCGCCAGCAGGCAACGTCGCCGTCTGTAAGAGTAGAAAACCACAAATCGTCGGGACATCCCCACTAGGTGGGCTTTTGAGTCTCCCCGGTAGGTGGGCGGTATATATTATATATCTAGTGGTAACAAGGCAAAGTGGCTTAGATCGAATAGTAATCTTTTATACCATCAGATATAAAATATTTGTGGTGACCGGCGAAAGTGATTGTTGAGAAAATTTATTAAGCTACTAGCTGTACCCGTGACTTCGTTCGCGCGGCGTTTTGAAATTTGTTGGCACGTGCAATCACTCGGAAATTTTAACAGCTGTTTGATACCTTTTACTGTTTTCTATAAGGTATTCAAATTTGATCGAATTTCTAAGAAAAGTGTTTCATGGGTAAACTACAACGTTAGCGCGTTATGAAATACTCGTGGCGACATCTATTGGTGAGTAGCAGAAATATTATTGTTTGAAACATATATTGGTGAGTACCTAACACAAACATGAAGGTTTTATTTTATTCCATAACAGAAAAATGAATATTTTATTTTATTCCAAGAGATATAGTTTTTTGACTACCCCGCAGGAACTATTTTTTGTCGGGATAAAAAGAATTCTATATAATTACAAAAAATGTCGTTGCTTTTCGATGAGTACTGGTCCGGTCGACTACCATCACACTTGTATGCAGTCGTACAATATTATAGTTATGAACATAAACGTCGCTGATTTTCGATGAGTACTGCGGTCTGGTCGATCGCTTAGATTGGACGTGACGTTACCTCGACATGCGTAACCGGCCGGAAAAAAACGAGGCTAAAAAGTTTCGCTTAAAAATAAATTATTTAAAAAGAAACAAAAAATCCGACTGCGTAAAAACTAAAAAGATAACTTAAAAGATGGAAACAAAATCAAATGATAACATGCAGTCGGATGCATCAGATATTTCTGTTCAACTTGTTACTACATGTGTGCCTTCGACAGCATGTTATCATTTGATCTTGTTTCCATCTGTTAAGTTCGCTTTTTACGCAAGTCGGGTTTTTTGTTTTTTAAATAATTTATTTTTTTCTTCCTTTTAGTTGAATCTATACTCATCAACCCTTATTTCATTTGATACCCCACACAAAAGTTTTTACCGGTTTTGTGCGTATTGACAAAATGGCGTCTAGCGTCCGCCATGTTGAATTTTCCATGACGTCATATACTCTATTTGATATCATCTCAACGAAACAATTCTTTTGATACCCATATCGATGTATTTAGAAGGAAAATTACTTTAGCATCTTGACAAAATGGCATCTATCATCCGCCATATTGAATTTTCCGTGACGTCTTATACCCAGTAGCAGTCGTGAGTCTATGAAGAATCTACATACACCTCATTTTTCAAAATCTGTCAAGCCGTTTATGCTATACAGAAGGCGCCGACGAAAATGCAAAGGTACTTACATACATACCTACATACATAAATAGTAAATAGGGTTTTTTGGAAATTTTGTAGCAGCTAAATTATTATAGAAAGTTTTATTTATTTAAACGTTTCGCCTTTTAGGAATCACCAGTAAATTATTTTATAAGAGTGAAATTGTGAATTATGAACATTTTGAAAGATGTTGTTATTTACAAGGTTTTTGGACATACATCCGAAAAACATTACCCTCCTTCAACAGTCGAGTAAAAGTTTGACATAGCTATTTCGTCATTTGGTCGTAGATTTAGAGTCTATACTGTGTTGTGATGAAGATGAATGGAGAGCGCGATGTGTCAGCAGCCACTATCAGTCATACCAACGTATGACACACTGTGAATGCGCATTCCACTGTTTTAATGTTGTAGGGATTTGTGTGTGTGTCATGATTGCCAACATTTCACGCTTGTGTTAATAGTTATCGATTCGTCAACATTCAATTTATGTGCGTTTTATATCCAATTTTATTAATTTTTTTCAATGCTCGTATTGTCATGTCGGCTTTTTCCAGGTGGGATCAGAACTATCCCAAAACATCCTGTCTTTTTTTCGTTTTTAAAATTCATTTAATATATTTGACTTCTGTTTGCTGCAGGATATAGATCAGCGATCGACAATTAGCCGCCCGTGGACCAAATCCGGCTCTCGAAAGTCTCTCTTCTGGCCCGAGGACTACCCCTGGGATATGTTTGACAAAGGTATCCCTTTATCTTTGAAAATATTGTGTAGGTATGTAAAAATTCAAGATTGTTGAGTAGAAAATTGGCTTGACATCACCAAAATAAAGATTCTATTCTATTCTATCTTTACGGGTCGTGTGGAAACATTCCTCCCATCCCTTCACGTAGGTACATAGTTTCTGTCTATCCATAGTTAGTTGACAACATGTCAAGAACCAGCTGTACGACGTCTCGGTTCCTTGCGTCGGAGCCGAGACCAGATCTGGCTGTCTCTCGCACATTTTATACGGCGAGACCCCTTCGTCTTTTTAGAGAGGGTGAGGATAAGCAATTCTACACAGCTGCACGTGTGGAAAGCACATCAGTTGCTCTGATATGATATCGACTATTTATGACAGTGGGACGTGTCGGACATTGACAACAATCTCTCATCACTAGCTTAGTATCAAAACTGGAAGAGGTCAAGGCGTGGTTTCGCATGCACGAAAAAAACGAGGGCGACGGTTGGAAAAAAATTTACGTGGGTCAAAAGTCAGCCACATATAAAAAAAATCTGTAAATCGGTTGACCCTGCAGGCCATCCCTGGAACTTTCAAGCGCTTTGAGTTCGAAGAACTTGATAATATAACCAAAATCTGAAAATTGCTGATAACAACGTTATTTTAATTTTTGAAAAGCTATAACTTTTGAACGCGTTGTTCGACGCAGTTTTTTAGCTCTAAAAATATTGTAAAAGGTACAAAATCGTTTGGTTGAGAAATCTCGAAGTTATTTTGAAAAAACACTTTTTTCGAAATCTGTTGACTACGACATCTCTCGAACGGATTAACCGATTTTGATCCGCTTAGCGGCATTCGACGCAGTTTTCTGAGGAGAAGAGCTGATTAGATTATGAAATCAATCGGTACGATATTCTAGAAGTTATTTTGAAAAAACATCGTTTTAACAACTTTTTTTTTCGTTTTTTTTGGAATTTCTCAAAATCTATTGGGCCGAATCGGTTCAAATTTTCAGGAAATCTAAGTTCAGTGGAACCCTTTCGAATGCCGCAAATCGCGATTCGATCGGTCAAGGCGTTCAATAGTTATGAGAGGTTTACATACATGCACACATATACACACAGAGAAAGAGACATACTGACATCATCGTAAAAATAGTCAGAATAGCTTCCTATAGGATCACAAAACGTCAAGATCTGATGAAAACTCGATTTTCGAAAATCAGGGTGAAATTAATAACTTCCCTATTTTTGAAAATTTTCAATTTTCTTAGCGGGAAGCGGGAATTTGTTATGTTAATTAGAGAACACCCTGCAGAGGCATTTGTGCTATTTTAAAGAATTAGTATAACTTTTTATCCGGATATGGATTAAATTCAAAGTCGTTCGCTGAAATCAATCCGAAGCGGGACGATTTCAAAACAAATATGGCCGCTAGATCCGTCAGAACCTTGGACAATAGATATAGAAATGGACAACTAGAATAGCAAACTCAAACGAATGTCAATGTCATGTCAAAGTCTGGTGATTCCGTTATCCACTGTGAGTAGCAAAGAAAATCAATTTTTGTCCTGGTTATTGTGAAATATTTATTTATTTATTGCTTGTTGCACCTGTGCAGAGATCAGCCACTGATCACAGTTTTACAGAAAGTTAATAAATCTTCTCAACAAAAAATGTCCAGTCGACTCGGTAAGTCTTTACGTGAGTTTTTTTTTCACTTACACACCGTATATTTCTAGGGAAAAAGTACCTACTGTTCCGGAATACTTTTATCCCTTCAGCTTTCGAAGTGAATAGAAAAAAATAAATCTTGAACTGCAGTTTATTGTATCGTGTCTAACAAGTATCTCGACGATAGATAATCGTTATTTAGACCATTAAACTCGGTACAACTTTCTTTTTTAAATGATTTCAACTGTCATCTTATCCTGATATTATATATTGCAAAAAAAGTTATATGTAATATTACGTCAGGTATGTTCAGATATTTGTTGTCATCAACAGATGAAGTGAAATTTACACTATAGTAAAATAAAAATTACAAATGTTAATGTAATATTACAGTTCATAAATATTACAAAATGTCTGTAATATTATAATATAACACTTTATAAATTTTACGTCTGCAAAAATTTTCGAACTACCTATGTATATTATTTTACATTAATATCTACTTAATAAAACTCTCACACTGACTGACTGACTGACTAACAGACGACGCACAGCCTAAACCGGTCTAGAATCATGAAATTTTGCACAGGAGTTCCTTATATTTATATAACGTAGGTGAGCACTACGAAAGGATTTTTTAAAACTCATCTCCTAAGGGAGTTAAATAGGGGTTGAAAGTTTGTATGGGAAGTGCGTCATTTTTGAAGTTAGAAATATGGAAATTGATGTTTAGGCTTCTGTTTATAAATATAAGTCAGTTGTATCAGCGTTTTTGGAAATGTATCCCCTAAAGCGGTAAAATAAGAGACGAAAGTCTCTTTAGCCTTTATTTGTTTACGCGGTACTAATTCCTCGCCGCGACCAAAGAGTAAAAAAGAGGACAATGGCAGAGCAAGTTATCCAGAAACTAACATTTGAGAAAAGTCGGATGGTTCCTAAGATATTGCCGATGGGGGCACACGGATAGTAGTACTAGTATCCATAGTTTAAAGTAGGTATAGGTAATTTAAATATTACGTAGTCATGTAATATTACATTTTATAAATATTACATAAATGTAGTAAAATTTTATAATGTATAGAAAAAATTACATATTCAGAGGTTTGTAATAACATTCCACAAGTTTTACACACGTATAAACATTTTCAAAACATTATTTTTACACAAAAGATCACGGAAAATGTAACATTTTAAATAAAATTGTACGTTTTAATAGTAAATTTTCATGTTTGCATACCTAAGTCAGAAGTTAATTTTTAAGTTATTAAAGAAATAGGTATAGAAAAAGTTCCAGAATATTTTTTTTGTTCACTATAAATATTTTGAGATATAGGTACAAGATATCCTATCAAAAATTTAATTATTGATATAATTGAGTTGCCTACCTTATTCAAAAAATCATACATACCTGAAACAAAAGAAAATGAAAAATTAGTAATTATTTGCATTGTTGTGATGATCAATAAAATATCAATGTTTACAATTATAGTCCATTCACGAGAGCTTTAAAAAGGTAGGTCCACCTTGCGTTTTGTGCAGCAAATGATTTTATTTTTTTGTGTCCTCAAGCATGCTTAGGAGATGTCAAATCAAAGTTTGCGACCTCTAAAACAGGGCGGGGGAGTTTTGGTGGGCTAAAAACCACAATTTTTTTGCACTTTCTTCGGTGTTTTGCTTATAACATAAAAACGGCCGGTCCCATCGAAAAAATGGCCCTATTAAAAATTAAAGGGCATAAAATTTACTTGAAAATGCACTAGTCAAATATATTTTTGTTCCGATTTTTACCGACTCTACAGAACTTAGAAAAACAAAAAAAAAATAAACTCTTTTTTTGTTTGAAGTCGCTAATCTCAGGAACTACCAGTCTGTAAAAGAAGCAAAGTAGTAATCAATGAGACCCTATACGAGTTTTTTAAAAATTCAATTCCAAAGGGTGAAAACGGGAGTGTAGGATTTATTGTAATAACAAAAAATCCTACACCCACGTTTTACCCCCTTTGGGATTGAATTAAAAAAAATCAAGTAGTCTATAACCTTCCTTAATAAACGGGCTATCTAACAAAAAAAATTTTTCAAATCGGACTAGTAGTTCCTGAGATTAGCGCGTTCAAACTAAAAAAAATAAACTCTTTTTTTGTTTGAATGCGCTAGTCTCAGGAACTAGAAATTGTTTTTAAATGTGATTTCTCTGACGCTATCTACGCTGTAATTGGCACAAATGAATAAAGGAAATTATTATTATTATTAGTACAAGTTCGATTTAAAAAAAATTTTTTTTGTTAGATAGCCCGTTTATTACTTAGATAGGTACCTGTTTGTTTTCTTATTATAGTCTATACGAGTAGGAGTAAAAGCCAAAATACTTAAAAATGGCACACAACGTTAATTCCCTATGTCGACTTTGAGACCGGACACCCGGTATATATAAAAGTTAATGTGTGCAATTTGTATGTTGTTTATGGACTCCTAAACCGTTCAACCGATTGCGATGAAACTTTGAAAAGTTGTTGTACACACGCCGGGGAAGGTTTCTGAGTTATAAAATCGTCCAGTCCGGCTTTACCCGAGGCGAAACCAATAGATTACCGTGCATAGTGGAAGTACGTGTATATATGGTGGAGGAGCAGGTGTTTAATCTTTAATTATTAATATATAAATTCTTAGCATCCGGGCGAAGTCGAGACCGAGCCGCTAGTCCATTATAAAATAGCTGCTTTTCATTTCATTTTCAGTATTATTTTGACTGTTCATTTGCGTCGCCAACTTCACTTCTATAGTAGGTCGAGAGTATAGATGTCAGTAGGTAATAGTGGGCGGATCAGAACGAATAAACGGCTTGCCTTTTCACACTAGTGAGTTATAGTGTGGAAAAGATACGTTCCCACACACCGACCTCTCAAAAATCACTTTACAATTTACATTCATGTAAAGCAGTTATTTTATAGTGGACATGGCAAAAAACTATTTTAAGCTACCTAATATTGCATGTGAATATGATTAGCAATAAGGTATTAAATAATGATAGTTGACAAAATATGCAATTACACATTTTTTTATCCTGGACAGATATCCTCGTAAATCTATTAAAAATAAATGTTTTGTTGAGCAATAAAGTATTAACGTTGACAAATGCAATCACAATATATGAAATGCCGTTCGATTTGCGACACAGCAATCCAACAGTTGCCGGAAGGCTGTTGACGGTGGTGGGAGGACGGACGCCTCACGTCGCGACGCTTTCGAATACTTGAGAGTATTATTTCTATGCTGGTGGTTCGCAATGCGCTCGGATCACGTCCTTTATCTATCGGCTCTATGCACAGTGCGGGTTTGTACACATCACTGATTCCATTCTCCTTGTATCTCTGTATTTTGTGGTACTTTCACCACAGTACTGCAGTGTTAAACGTGACGACCGATACCCGTCGTCTACGGCCTACCCGTCTCACATTGAACGTTTTAATAGCACATTTCAGAATTTGCATTCCTGATTTGTAATGAGACAACAATCTATTCCAACATTCAGAAACTGAAGGTAAGCACATCTGTCAGAAATTTACGTAAACCGAAATACACTCCCGTGTGACATTTACGTAAACGGGAGTACACTTCAATGTGGTATTTACGTAAACGGGAGTGTACGCCATGTGACATTCGCGTAAACGGAAATCCACCCGAGTGATTAATTACGTGAACGGAAGTATACTACGGTGTGATATTTACGTAAATTTTACACAGGAATGTACTCCAATTAACGTAAATTTCTTCATCAAATGACTCTTTTCTTTTTTATAAAATTTTGACTTCGGTATCATAATGCTTCTGTATTTACGTAAACGGTAATACATTCCTGTGTGAGATTTACATGCACTTAGGGTTACCATCTGACAGGCGTTTGCCGCATTTGGCAGACATTTTAAGATCTAGACAGACGTGCGGTCGGCGCTGGGCAGACAGGCATTTTAAAATTTCGCGCCCTTTCGTGACTTCGTCGCACTTTTTTATTTTAGACAGGCATTTTTATGAAAAATCAGGCAATCCATGCACCCTACACAGGCATCCCTCCGCTTATGTATGGTAATCCTACATGCACTGGAGTACTCAGTAAAATAGACACAATTTAATTTCAATAATCAAATAATTAAATTGGTTAGTAACTTCGCGATGACTTCAGCTGTTGAGTGTCTATATTCTACAATCTATTGATTAGTAACTTGTTTCTGTTAGGTACTTCTAAAGTTCTGATAGTAGGTAACTAATAATTCTTAACCCACGATATTAACTGGATTTCGTCAACTTTTCTCTACACGCTGTATATGTTTATGTATTAATGTGTGTGTGTTATACTTCGATCTCTTCTCGCCGCAACAGGTACAGGTAAACATCATCCCCACCGATTTATTTCTGCTTTCTTTGCAGCGCTGTCAATCTTTGGTTTTGATTCCACTTCTGATTTTAAATTAAATCTGTTATTTTGTAGCGTATTTACAGCGCTATACGTTATTATTTCGAAATCTTATATACGTGATACGACCACAGTAAAGGGTGCACATTAGGCTTAGAAACGCTGCGTAAGTAGGTATAGTATTATTATTTTCATGCTTAAATGCCAAATTTATACTTGCGTAATGCACTGCGTGATATACAGGGTATGCCAAAACCGTGTATTTCTACGTGAAAAAAGATTAATTAATTATTGGCACTTAAATTATTTTCAACAGCCCATCTGACCTTTCGAAGGGAAAGCGTTAACGGATCGAGATGAAACAAAGTGCAAATCAATTTAGGAATATTTAATTGAAGACTATATGCAAGTTTCATTAAAATTGCATCAGTTGTTTTTGCGCCAACTCAGAACTGGCAGACAAAACTACATAAACATTAGAATTGACTTACTGTGGACGGCTCCAAATAAATAATTAAAATCAAACGGTTTTTATCTTCTTGTATTCACACCATATTCACATAACAATTAAGTACTTATAAGTATATAGTGAATAAAATATCAGACATGCAAAGCTGCGGCTGCCCTGACTGGTTGGCTATATCTAAGAAAATATCAAATGCCACTTTCAGGACTGGAACCTGAAACCACAGTTCCCCAAAAGTATAATCTGTTCTTTTCTTAAATATAGCAATTTCAACGATGAAAACGCACTGCATGCTCTATATTTAAGAAAAGAACAGATTCTACTTTCGGGCACTGTAGAGTAATTGTTAACTCATCCAGCCGGAAACTGGGAGTTTCGGGTTCAAGTCCCGACAGTAGCATTTGATTTTTTCTTAGATATATCCAACCAATCAGAGCAGCCACAGCTTTGCTGTCTGATATATTATTCACTATTTAATTATTGTTATGTAAATATGATAAGGGGATAAAAATCGTTTGATTTTAATTATTTAATTAGAACTACATAAATTATAAGTGGATTTTAAATAAAGTTAGTTAGTTAGTGTGTATTGCAGACGCTCGTCAATTAAGGTCATTATAATTAATTTTGAATAAAGAATACTGTTTGATGCGTGATTCCAAAAACGTACGTCATGATGCAAGATGGCTGGTTGATAACTGGTAGATAATTGTTGGATAACTAGCAAATTCGTTTCACTTTATCGGACTCGAAGGATCATTGTTTAATTTTAACGAATACCAATAACCGACTAAATACTTTCTGACTTTCGCTACTAACACTGAAATTATATTTTGTAATTGTAATGGGGTGGCCGCCGACCCCGAAAACTCATTTTTAAACTTACACCGCTCCCCCCCCACGCAACGAAAAAGAAAACCTTGTCCTACGCAAAATGCAAACGTAGCCTAAAAAAATTTAAAATTTTAATGAACTACTTGTATTTCACCCCTATACGCGGGCTGGTGGAGATTTAGGAGTTAGTCTGAGGGCCGTCTCGTATGAAGTTGAGTGCGCTGAATCCAATGAGACTACCCCCAGGGCTGTGCGAGGAGCGGTTGCTGAGTTACAGGCGTTTTGCCCCTGAAAGTTACGCAACCACCCTGTCTAGGGGCCCGGTCGCGGGGCCCAAAATGCCTTCACCTCTTAAAATGAAGATATGGGTCCGACCAACATTCGTACCAAGTGGCATCTCTCTATCACAAAATGCAAGGTTGAAACGCTTAACGGCCCCACTAAATGTGTTATTCACTGCATAGTTATCAAACGCGTAACAACAACTCTTTATAATAGACCTGAATACTCTGCTTTAAAATATTATAACTGTCTTCCTACAGACCTGAAGAATTTACCTTTTCCCAAATTTAGCTTGTTTAAATTCTGTTAATGAATTTATCTGATTAATTGTAAATGTAATATTTTCATGACGATTCCTGCTAATAGCTGTTTTGGATAATAAATTTATTCTATTCCATTCTAAATAATTTCGATTTCTCGATTCATGTTTCCGAGATGCTTTTATTGCAATTTTGCTCATAGATAAGAGAGTTATATAGATAGCCCACTCCATCATGAATGCTCTGACCCTTTTAGTACTGACTGCAAAAACTTATGGCGCTAGTGTGCAACCATAGATAGAGTAGTATAGATATCCCACTCTATCCTTTTAGTACTGATTACTGCCACTATGGAGTATGGCGCTAGTGTGCAACAATGAAAGAAGCGGTAATTTCAAATATTTTACTCGTATCTTTAAATTTAATTTTCCTAGAAATGACGTACAAATTGAAAAGGTTAATTAAAAAATAAAAGAATTGTTTTTTTTCCAGTTTTATTACAATTTTTCATAATAACAAACTATATTAACATTAAAAAAATAACATTTGAATACAAAATAAGTCACTAAACTAAATTATTATAATATTATCAAATCATGTAAATATAAAATAATACAATAAAATATTAATAATATAGTTTTCAGAATTGTTTCATAATATTAATATTGATTTTCACGCCTTCATATTTGCAATCTTCAGAGAAATAAGCTTCACACACTCGGCCATTTTTTCGGACTCGATTCATAGGACTATCAAGGAAATCCCTACGATTGATCGCAAAAATTCACTGATGAAATCTCTGTAATTAAAACATTATTTAAAGTATTTTAAACACTTGTCAATCCCAGATTTTTAATATTTTAAACATCTGTAAATATTATTACTTAATTCAAACAAAATATAACAACGTGATTATATGATTTTTAAGTTATAATATCTTACTCATGTCATAGTCATAGATAAATAAATTATTCTTACCTCAGTTTCCTTAGGAAATGAATAAAATGTAATCTTCCCACTATTAGCATTATTGCAATTCGGTACACAGCACTTAAAAACCATTTTTTTCACTTTTACAAAACACGAATATAATGACTGCATCAGTATACAATGAAACACCCATTTTGACAATGACGTAACATAATGCTGTAGTCAGCTATGTTATGATGCCGCAGTCATTATGCATTAATTTAATAATATACTGCGTTACCTAAGACATTGTGATCATTAATATTCAAAAGTTAGCAGCGCCAATAACTTCGGTTTTTGCAGTCAGAACTAACATGGTCTGAGCTTTTCTATAAGAGTGAGCACACCAGATTTTGCTTTCAGATTTTTTTAATCTTAAGAAATAATTTTACATCAGAAAATCGGTTGAGCATAAAACTGATAAATATTAAATTAATCGACACAAGCCAACGAGCAGGATAGGCCGAGGTCTGTATATAATAAAATATGTACATTCTATTATGTTGAGATTGTCTTATGTATAGCACAGATATTACTATAAGGCGAACTTTGCTTGTCACACAAAAGCTTAATGTATTACTATCTTTAAACTATTATAACTTAGTGTTCTGTTATCAATAGACTTTGTTTTCTCCCAGGGCTGTAGTTAGAACCAAATTTATACAAGCGACTAGGCCCTGCAGTTAGGGTCCATTCTGATTGGTCGAATACTTCATCTTGATGAATGAATGAATTGTGGATTATAGACGCTCGACGACAGAGGTCATTAGCGTCTGATCCATCTTGATGTCGTTTGACACACACACAGACACGTCCAAACGAACGTAACAACTAACTAGTGAACTCGGTACTAATATGGATAGTTGATAGCGATTAAAAAATGGGTTTTGTATGTGGAGAATGTTCAAACGCATATTCTTCAAAACAGGCATTAATGTTCACAAAATTAGAATGAAAACTTCAGATAAGGCTTGTAATCTAATTCTTTCTATAAAAGTCGATCAATTTTCTGACATTTTAAAACAAAACTTAATTAAAATTTATTTTTCTATTCCAGTTTCTCAAGAACACTGTTATTGTATAAATTTTGGACATCCTAAGATCTCAAATAATAATATTAAATTAGGTTTTATTTTGAAATGTCAAAAATTTGATCGACTTTTATATAAAGAATTAGATTACAAGCCTTATCTGAAGTTTTCATTTTAATTTTGTGAAAATTAATGCCTGTCTTGAAAAATATGTGTTTGAACATTCTCCACATACAAAACACATTTTTTAATCGCTATCAACTATCCATATTAGTATACAGAGTTCACTAGTTAGTTGTTACATTCGTTTAGGTGTGTGTGTGTCTCAAACGACATCAAGATGGGGTATTCGATCAATCGGAATGGACCCTGACTGCAGGGCCTAAGTTGCTTGTCAAATTTATTATAGAATAGACAAAAAATATTCTATAATGAGTGGACAATGCAATAACGATTCGCCTATACGCTACGTACACGAAGAAGAGGCATTCTCTCTCGATCTATTTGGATGTCGCAGGGGTCGGGCGAACGCCATAGCGCTCTGCCCTGGCTGTCTCGAGTATCGCACGCGGCCCGTAAAGTGATTAATGCCGGGGTGAAAAAGGAATGCAGATTTAAAACTGGAATTCCAACAACAATACACTGTGAAAGACAGAGATATATATACTATAAAAGAGAAAGAGAGACAGAGAACACATTTTATTGTAGAAAGCACCGCACATTGTTTAGATATTATATCATTACTAGCTATGGCGCGCGCATCTTCCACGTTGCGGTTGATAATTTTTGAAAATTAATATTAGTTATAGGATAATATCTATGACTTAATACCTAAAAGTTCCTTTTTTCAAGGCCATCAACAGCTAGAGTTATTTGGGAATAATACCAATTTTGTAATAATAAATTGAAAATCCTGCAGTTGATACTTGCACTAATTCTCTTAGAACCTGCGAACTGGGTGCTTGTAATAAAGGAGCCATATGGAAACGCCGTATAAACTACGGCATCGCTACACGTTCTACTATTCCTAAGTTTTCTAATTTTCGGTCCGGGTAGATTTTGGTTTGGCAGCAAAATAATCAAGAACAACAAATCTCTCATATGTTATAAGGTTTCACTGTATCTCTTATAGTTTAGCCTTGTTTTACATTTTTCCTCATTGCTCAACCGCCTTTTATTTTATGAAATTACCCGCCGCAAAAAAAACGGTTATGTTTGTATCGCGGGTACAGACAGATGAGGTGAACAGCCTAAACTCAAATATTCGTAAAATATAATACTTAGGTAAGTAAAATAATATATAATTGTAATTTTATCTTTTTATAATTTAAATTGTTATCCAATAGGTACGCATATAATTTCAATACCTATAAAAAAAACACACTGCGTAAAACTCGAACTTAAAAGATGGAAATAAGATCAAATGATAATATGCAGTCGAAGGCATCAGATATTTCTGTTTAATTTGTTACTACTATAATAGTTATAGATCCATCCAAAGAAGAAATTGAAAATGAACAACATGAAAAAAATGACGACGAGACATGGTCAAAAGTTGCAAAAAGAAGAGTTAGATTATCTAAATCCGCAATAGTAGGAAGCTTAAAACAAGGTCCAAATAATAAAATAAGAACAGTTTCAAAAAAAGCCCATCTTTTTATTTCACGTTTGCTTTCTGATACTTCGGAGAAGGACATTGTGGATCTATTGAGTGATTTCTTCCCAGAAGTGCAATGCGAAAAAATTAATTCTAAGTACCCTATGCACTACTCCTCTTTTAAAGTGGCCATAGATGCCGCAAACATTGATAATGCAATGAAACCAGATATCTGGCCAAGGGGTGTGTTTGTAAATAAGTTTTTTCAAGCCAGACCTGGGAAAACACCGTAGAGATAAAAACATTTGATACATCAACTGTATCAAACGTACAGTTAAAGGATTATAAATCAAATTTCAACTCTAAAAATACGGTTAAATATAACGGACTAAATGTATTTCACATAAACATTCAATGTATACGGAACAAAGCCCTAGACCTAGAAGTGCTCCTATCCACCTATAAAATAAACTGTGCTTGCATCACTGAACACTGGCTTAAAACCGAAGAATTGTCTTTTTTTCACCTAAATGATTACGTTGTGGCTGATTATTATTGCCGGACCGACATGATTCATGGAGGTTCTTTAATTTTACTAAATAATAATATAGCATTTAAAAATTGTATTATCATAAAAAATCTGTCGGTCGAGAAACATTGTGAAATTTCTGCAATTGAAATAACTACTTTTAATCTAATTATAGTGTGCTTATACAGGTCTCCGCTAGGTGATTTATCTACTTTTTTTGATATTGTAAAACAAATCCTAACTGTATGTTATAGTAAAACAGATAAAAAGACAATCATATGTGGAGACCTGAATATAAATTTTATAAACTCTAGCCGAGAAACACAATTGTTCATTGACTTGTTGAGTACCTTCGGTTTCTATGTAACTGTTAACGAACCAACGAGAGTTTTTAACAACAGCTCCACTTGTCCGGACAATATTATCACAAATTGTATAAAAGAACATGTAGCAGTAAATGTCATTGACGCTTGTCTTTCAGACCACCATGGTCAGCTAATGGTCTTAAATAAATCTCGTCAATATGATTGTGATATTCAAAATAGACAGTCTTTCTCATATAAACGTATAATAAATGAGTCAACGATCTCTACCTTTATCAAGAGTTTTGAAAATATCGTCTGGACTAGTGTTCTGACTTGTTATGACGGTTTAGAGAGTTTTAAAATTTTTTTTGACATTTTTAATAAACTGTATCATGCGAGTTTTCCGATTAAAAAATGCTACAACAAAAATACTCAAACAAAAGATAAAAATAAAACATGGATAAATCAGGATATAAAAAATTATAGAGACTACAACTGCATGATTCATAATATTTTAAAAACAAACCCTTCCACAGAATTGAAGCAATTCTACAAAACTTCAATGAGAAATTATAGACTGGCTCTCAAGCATGCTAAGATCACTTACAATAGTAATAAAATTTTAAGTGCTGATAATAGAACTCGTGCGGTGTGGGAGGTCGTGAATCGGGAGTTCGGAAGACATACAAAAAAATATATTCCACCAGAAGGTTTTTCTGCGGACCAATTAAACGATCATTTTGTAAATATAGCCTCAAATTTACTAAAAACTATACCACCTACTCAAAATAATATTTTTGACTTCTTAAATAATATGAGAATCTCGCAGGGAGATTCTGTCTTTCTCAGAGCAGTAGATGGTCCGGAAATTCGCTCTATTATAGGGAACCTAAAAAATAAGTCTACTCAAGATATCTACGGAATAAACGGTAAACTGATAACTTTTGTTTCTGACCACCTAGTCGAACCTTTAGTACATATTTTTAATAGCTGTCTGATACAGGGTGTTTTTCCCGACGAACTAAAAGTAGCAAAAGTCATTCCTATACCAAAAAAAAACTCGGGTCGCAGTGCCAAACCCTGCCGACAATATAGTGTATTTGCTAATACAGGCATTGTGGCATTATTATGTGAACTTAAGTTTGTTTTTTGACAAAATAAAAAATTTAACCCCTTAATACATCCCTTAAATTAATTAAATTTTTCTAAATTTCAATATTAGACATGGATTTTATCAGTACACCCAATTAAATACACCCTTTCATAAGTAAATCCGTATCAACAAACTAGTGTTTTCATAAAATTTGAAAGTCCGGTCCTGTCGGGCCGATTTTATTAAAATTTTAGCAGCACATTTTAATCTTTACTAAAGAGTTAAATTTCAATTTTGAAACGATTCTGACAAATTTTTCGATATTTTTGGGCCCAAAAACTTTTTGGAACCCCTAAATACAACCCTGAAAATGGTCCGACCGGGCCCATTTTAAATAGGCTTCTTGCGGTGATGGGTTCCAATGTGTGTACCAAATTTCGTTTCAATCGATTAAGTCTGTCGAGAGTTATCGTGTACACACATATATATATAAATAAATATATATATATATATATACATATATATATAAACATTTTTAAAAATGGTGCCAAAGTGTTCAGGAGGCTATGAAACGTCGAGAAATTTTGGTCCGACCCCTAGGTCTCACCATCCGACCGACGCTAATAGTGTATGTGCCATATGGCAAATACACTAAAAAGCCAACACTAATGATATTAGTAATTTTAGACCTATTTCTGTGTTACCGATATTTTCAAAAATTTTTGAAACGATTATCAAAAATAGGATTGTGTCTTATTTTAGCAGTCGTGGTTATTTTGATGACAGTCTGTATGGCTTTCGAAAAAAATTATCTACAACTCTTGCAATAAATAATGTTTTAAATTTTATTTTCCAGGCTTTTGAAGATGGTGCCTCCGTGGAAGCAACCCTGTGTGACCTTAGTAAGGCTTTCGACTGCGTGCCGCACGATGCACTACTGCAGAAACTTGAATTTTATGGTTTCAGAGGCTCTGTTTTGAATCTTTTTAGATCATATCTTAGCAACAGGAAGCAAACTGTGTTTTATAACAATAAAAAATCAAATACAAGTGACATAACCTGCGGAGTCCCACAGGGATCCATATTGGGGCCAGTGTTATTTATTATTTATATAAATGATCTGTCAAGTAATATAAACGCGACGACTGTTCTCTTTGCTGATGACACATCTTTACTTAAACGCAGTGATGCACCGTGCGACCCGCTGTCGGAAGCGGTATCTTGGTTCAATACCAATAAACTACTTTTGAATATTGATAAAACTGAACACTTCACTTTTTCACGTCAGTCAACAAATAAAAACTCCGTCAAGTTTCTGGGAATCCATTTAGATGCTACTATCAGCTGGAATTGTCATATTCAAACTATCAGTAAAAAATTAAGCGGAATTGTCTACGCTATACGGAGAATCGTGGGGGTTGCTTCCACGGAGGTAGCACTCTCTGTCTACTACGGCATGTTTTATTCTTGCATGCAATATGGCATTTTACTTTGGGGTAACTCATCTAACTCCATAATTATTTTTCGTTTACAGGAAATGGCCATTAGAGTTATTGCAAATGCAAAATTTCGGGACCCATGCCGTCCTTTATTTAAAAAATTTAAAATATTAACTCTGCCATGTGTCTATATATACAACTGTGTAATATATATACATTCGCACAAAAAAAATTTTGAAAATCATGCTGACTGTCATCATTATTATACCAGAGACAGAAATAAATTTCGTCTTCCGGACCACCGATTGGCGAGATCACGCACCGCCCCGGACTATTATTCCTTAAAATTATATAATAAATTACCATTTTCAATAAAAGAATATAATTTACAAAAATTTTTAGAAATTATGTTAAAAAATTGCTTACTGATAATTGCTTCTATTCTGTGGAAGAGTTTTTAATTCATACATTTTAATTGTATATATTTATAGACTTGCAACTATTGTACTAACTGTACCAAATGTTGTTAAATATATATCTATCTATCTATCTATCTATGCCTCCGACTGCATGTTACCATTTGATCTTGTTTTCATCTTTTAAGTTCGATTTCTACACAGTCGAGTTTTTTTTATAATTTTTTATTATGACTTTTTAATTTTGTTTTATCAATGTTACTTAGCAATTTTTTTTCGTCTCTACCGCCATTTTGTATTTTACGGCCGCCATTTTGGTTTTATAAAAACACAAACTAGCCTATAACCATTGCATGGTATATAGACGAATCGATAGATACCTCATTGATTAAAATCCATTCATCCGTTGGGATGCTTCGAGGGTATAAAGAATTCCACATACCCAGATACGTGTGAAAAATACCCTGTCTTTGCTGTCGCGCATTCGGGTAAAAAAATACGTTAAAAGCCATCGAGATTCGACCCTGGACTTGGCTGTCGGTAGAATCGTGCTTTTTCGCACAGTCACCTGGCTTACTATGTCTGAGACCTTAACATAGTTATACATGCTGTGTTTGGTTTCTCATGTCAACCACTTCCGACTATTTCCGTTTCATCTAATATTTCTAAAATGCCACCCCAGTATGAGACATTAGACATTATTAACTTATTCAGGTCAAAAAACTTTTATACTCGTTATAATATTAATAAGTTATACTAATGTCGGGTTTATCGTACATTTAAAACGCCGTTTTGTTAATCGCTGTTAAATTTTTACACATATAAAACATACGAAGTAACCATAGAAATAACAACGAATTAACATAACAGCGTGATTAAAATGTACGATAAACCGGACATAAGTATGCAGATTAATTTGAACTGGTACTAAGCCTAGATAACCCTGGCAGTTAGTGGCCGTAAGTAAATAAAATAAATAAATTGCAGGTGACTTCAATGTAATTTCGCTTTCCTTGCAGGGTTTTTCCTTTTTTCCTTATGCGGGGTTGTTTATTTATTCAGTCGTTTTAATCTAAATGAAATTTAAATAATTATTGTCGGTGAAGATTTTTACACACAAACGTAATTTTTAATAGAAGATAAATAATTAAACGATATACTAAAGTCGTGGAATGGGAATGGTGCCGTCGCCCAATTGGTTGGAATTTTAAGTTTTAAGGTTTAAATAAAAACAATAACGAATCTTCATTAATTTTCATTATTACGTTTTTGTTTGTCTGTATACAAGTTGAATAAATAAACTTTTCGATTCTCGGCGGCCATTAATGCGAAATCTAAATTTTTCGTAAATATTTACAGCTTTCATATTAATCTTGAAAAGATAAATAGAAGCACAAATTCACTAATCTTCATTATAAGGTTTTTGTTTTGTAAAGACGGTTAACACATATAAACAATTATAATCCAGCAAAACAAGCGCTTTACGCTCTGCTATTGTCTTCTTTATCCAATTCATGAGGAAAACTCAAGAAAAGTTAGCGTTTAAGAAACACTGGAGTAAACGAGCCGAGAATTCTTTAGAACAGTGCTGTTCAACATACGGTTAATGTTTTTCTAGGGCAGGGATGGCGAACCTATGGCACGCGACGAAATATTGTCGGCACGCCATTGATTGAGGACTGAGGTACACAATCGAAATAATTAAAAATATGTCAGACGTCGGAAAAAAATTTGACTATCATTCAAATAACATATTATATTATGAGATCGACACGACAAGTCGACGAAAGTTTCATGGCACTCATCAATGCATTATCGAAATAATTCTTTTCATCTACATTTGAATAATTTTTTTGTCCATTAAATTTCTTAAGGTGCTTGT
Source organism: Mongoloraphidia duomilia (assembly GCA_039654895.1). Lineage (NCBI taxonomy): Eukaryota > Metazoa > Arthropoda > Insecta > Raphidioptera > Raphidiidae > Mongoloraphidia > Mongoloraphidia duomilia. The sequence continues at coordinate 33,313,138 of CM077516.1, read as the reverse complement.
TGGCACGTCATGTCCACATTAAACATTTTTTGAAAAAAATGACACGTAGATGTGAAAAGGTTCGCCAACCCAGTTCTAGGGTGATTAAGAAAAAATGACTGAATTAAACTAAAGCTATGTTGAGGTCGCGTCTCCCCTCGAAGCTATAGTGAAAACGCATTAAGCTAATAAAAGTATAATTTATTTTATTGATGCATCTTACATATAAGTTGAGCTTTAAAACAGTTTGAACAACACTGGTTTAGAGTTGAACGCGTCAGCAATTAGCATGGTTTAAGAAGCTTTATAACTTCATTAGTGCGTACGTCTGAGCTATACTGTATCTAAGACCCATTTTACCCATCAAGATGTGATGCAGGTTAACCCATTTTAAGTCAAATTCTTTTCGTACACAAAATATTGATAGTTTAAAAAAACTAATATATTTTGTGTACAAAAAGAATTTGACTTATTTTTTTCAGTCTCCAGGTTTTTACTTGGAAATCGAAAAAAAAATATTACTTTTTGATTTTGCTAATTTGATTGTCGTGAAAATAGTTTTTCAAAAAAGGAATCAGAATGTCTCTAAAAAGAATAAAATAATTTTCCTGTCGATTTATAACCTCCCCTACCTACATTCAGTTGGAAGTTGGCGGAATTATTTCTCTTTACGTAGAATGTACGTATGGTAGGGAAGGTGATTATAAAAACGAAGGAAAACATTGTTTTATCGTTTTTAGAGCAAATCTAATTCATTTTTGAAGTCGATTAAAATGTTTAAAAACAATTGTTTTATGTGTATAGATTATTTATTGTCTTTTTGTGCAGATGAAACCACGCCTTAACCTCTTCCAATTTTAACAGTACCTATCACCCCTTATCTATCCGTTCAATATTTAAACAGTAACTGTGACCCGCACGGAAAGATTCAAGAAAGGGGGGCACGGGGGCACGCGCCCCCCAGACGATCTAAAGTGACTATACAAAAACCCCAAGGAGTCTCAGAATAATCACATTTTTTACGTTTTGTGTATTTATGGACAAGTTGCAAAAATTCAAAATTCCAAATTAGATCATTTAATACTATGATAACACTGCACATGCTTGCCCGCTGGTCCTGTGCCCTCCCCCCAGAAAAAAATTCTGCATCCGCCCTTGGTAACCAGTAATGAAAGCAACACGTCTAAGACGGTCTGTCGAATGTATTTTATTATAAATAGCGAACGCGGCGGTATCTCAGGATCACGGCGGAGGGATTCCCCCGGCAGATGTGGTCGGCGAACGCTCAAGGCTCGAGAAACCCGAGATAACAAGTACGTAAAGCCTCTCTGGTATAGTGTAAACACGGTTAATAGAAGTGCTTGGACGTGTCGGTATCGGCTATGGAGTTTAAATACACACTGATAGAAATTGCGGTAAGAACTAATTAACCCTTTGACGTCCAACTGTTTCCGTTTAATCCGTATTGTCGTCGTGTTAAACTCATGTAGCTGAAATCTTAGATAGATATTGTGGCTATACGCCAAATGAAACCGATCAATTTCGTTTCGTTGGTTTCTGGTAGATACGTTAAATTTTCTTCGAAAGTAGATTTACTGTCAAAAAGCTAAATCTACTTTGGCAAAAATCAATGTTATATTTACTTTGAAAGTAGATTTAGCGTCAAAAAGCAATGTTGCATCTATTTTGTAAGTAGTGTTGCCGTCTAGATCTAGACTTTCTAGACTCTTGTCTTGTCTAGATTTTCAAGACAAGACAAGACTTGCTTTATCTAGATCAAGGCTCTTGCCAAAACTCTAGACAATTTTCAAGAGTCTAGATCAACTAAGTAGTAGAATGTAGATTTACTTTACCTACTACTACTAATCTAGACTCTTGAAAATAATCTAGAGTCTTGATATTAGACAAGCCAAGAGTTTGTTAATCTAGACTTAGACTTAGTGAAGTCTTGATATTTCAAGACAAGGCTTTGAAAGTCTTGTCTTGTCTTGTCTAGACGGCAACACTATTTGTAAGTAGGTTTAGCGACAAAAATCAAAGTTATATTTACTTTGAAAGTAGATTTAGCCTCAAAAATCAATGTTACATCTACTTCGAAAGTAGATTTAGCGTCAAAAACAATGCTAGATATACTTTGAAACTAGATTTAGCATCAAAAATCAATATTATATCTACTTTGAAACTAGATTTAGCGTCAAAAATCAATGTTACATCTACTTCGAAAGTAGATTTAGCGTCAAAAAGCAAAGCTAGATATACTTTTAAACTAGATTTAGCATCAAAAATCAATTCTATATTTACTTTGAAAGTAGATTTAGCATCAAAAATCAATATTATATCTACTTTGAAACTAGATTTAGCGTCAAAAATCAATGTTACATCTACTTCGAAAGTAGATTTAGCGTCAAAAAGCAAAGCTAGATATACTTTTAAACTAGATTTAGCATCAAAAATCAGTTCTATATTTACTTTGAAAGTAGATTTAGCGTCAAAAATCAATGTTGAGGATAAAGACAACTATTTGCACTTAAATAATATAATTGCGCTTAAAATGATCTGAGATTACAATATGTCCAGTTTCGAACTGTGTGTAATCTGAGAGCTTCAAATATGTAAAAATTATAATATATTTTAGTTTGACATCCCTGTTTATGCAAATTTTTAAAAAAAAGGCTGTATGCATGAAAGGTTAAAGAAAGTAATGTTTTCCCGCATTTTCATGTTTCATTATTTTCAAGAGGCCTCAAGGGGTAGCTAGATTTACGTGACGTAAGAAAAAAGACGTTTAAAACTGGTACATGTCCTCGTTTTCTCAAGAATTGAATAAGATCTTTTTTATTGCTTGCATAATTGCGCTACTAAAAAGTTTCGTGTTGCTTTAAAAATACAAGCAATTTTTGTGATAACGTCAGGGGTGAATCTTCTACATTTTTACGGTTCATTATTTTACACAATACAAATCCACTTCCCACTCCCAGCTGAATTCGTAATAAGTATCTAAATTTGAACAATCAATTATTTGAAGATCGGTAAATAATATTATTTAAGATTAGGTATAGGTAATAAAAAAGTTTCTTCCAAATCAAAATTTCTTTTTTGCCATACCCACTATAAAATAGCTACTTTACGTTCATGTATGTATGTAGGGAATGGATCAGTTAACAGACAGGTGTGTTGAAAGTGTTTTCAAAACACACTTGTAGTGTGGAAAATAAAGTTTCCATAGTGATTTATGTTTACTCGCTCTGATCCGTCCGCCATTATTCACTCGACCTGCTATAACTGTGAAATTGACGAAGCAAATGAACTGTCAAATTTTTTTGAAAATACTGAATTTGACGTGCAGAAAAGTAGCTATTTTATTTTATTTTATTTTTTTATTTTAATTTGTAAATCTGGCAGGCTAACAGACAAATAATGTCCAGTAACAAGCCTGCACACAGTATTACAACAAATTCACATTTGCAGCACAGTATAGCTACATTAACAAAATATATGACAAAAATAAAAAAAGAATTACATAATTAAATAATTAAATAATATAAATAAAAGATATGAATAACAGTGGATATGACAAAAAATACCATGTATATATCATACATAATGATATTATGACTCGTGTGACTGTTAAAACTCGCTAGCGCTCGTTTTAACATACTGTCACTGCTCGTCAGTAATATACCTCATTATGCATCTAGATATACAATCTACTATTATTGTAATTAGTCGCCTAATTGCGCGGAAATCGCCGCGCCGCCCGGTCGAACTGTACAGTAGGTATAGTGTATAGCTTTGCCCATTTACAACTGGCGTTCAGATCACTAAGTATATACAATCAAGCTGTTTGCCGGATGTATGTAGATGTTGTGTTAGTAGTTTCACTTCTATAAAGAACACACTTTTATAAGTAAACTTTTTGACTATGTGTAACCTCTAAGATATAATATTTTGTCTTTTATTACTTCGTGTTAAAAGGGTTTGTTGCATTGTGTTGTATAATATATTGTATTACATAATGGCACAATTCACGTAGGGGCCTAGTTGCACTATAACATCATCTTCGTTTATAATTAACTAAGATTTACTGCGGTCAGCAGCGATCCTAGCGGTCACTGGCGTTAACAAGACACGGCACTCTAAACAAACCTCCTAAAGGGAACCAAATACAGTGCAACCTCGATATTACAAAACTGAGGGGAATTAGAAAATATTCATTATACCAAGTAATTTGTTACAATGAGGTTTGTTATATAGAGGTTAGGTTGGACTACGACTCGCTTTAACAAGGTTAAGGAACACCTTTTTCGTTTCTCAGCCATTGCAACTTTAAAACTAACAACAGTGACAAACAGCAGTGTTTACCTTAGCATCAAACAACAATGATTGTCTTACGAAAAATGTAACGTGTTTGAACCTGTCGAGAGATCAATTATTGTGGAATTGAGTGTGAATAATTGATAGAATACGTTATGTAAAGGTTATAAGTTGACAAAATAGAGGTAAATAATACTTTCTATTTATATTTTGCAATGATTGAAAATTCGTTATAAAGAGGTTTTTGACAAATGTATTCGTAATGTAAAGGTATATTTTGCGTTAGCTCTTACGGGCAGTTCTAGGGAATTTCGAAAAATTTGTTAAATCGAGGAAATCGTTATATTGAGGCTCGTTATATTAAGGTTACACTGTAATAGTGGATTGTATATCTCGGGTGTAATAAAGTATATTACTGAGGACTAGTGGCATTATGCTTAAACGAGCGTTAGTGAGTTTAAAAAACAGTTACACGAGTCATTAAATCATTGCGTACGATATGGTAACGGTACGAAATATATATTGTACTTTTTGTCCTACCCCCTATAAAATAGCTGATTTTGTCTTAATTATCAGTATATATTCAAAAAATTTGACATTTCACTTGTGAAGCAAATTTAACTTCAAATAGTAGGTTAGGTAGTCTAAGCTAGTAGGAATTGTATATAGTGTACATATTATGTATAAAAGATTATTGTAATGGCGTAAAGATCAAATAAAAAACGCAATTACTGTGAAGGATGTTCCTTCACAGTAATTGCGTTTTTATTTGATACTTACGCCACTACAATAATCTTTGATATCGTTAGGATCGCACCAATTCGGTTTACTTAACAGATTCTTAATAAATAGTATGTAAATAACTAGTCTGCTAAGTGTTGACAAACATCGATCTCCATTGCTTTTAAATCAAGAAATACCTACATAATTTCAAGTGTGCTCATCGAAATCCCCATATCTTTTTCTATAAGCCCGATAAATTTTAAAACTATCAGAGGTGATTTAAATTTTATCAAAAATCGCAATTTATTCAACGGGGTGTATCTTTGAAAAATCAGGAAAACATTGTTTTAAAAGATCATTTTTGAAGTCGATTAAAAAGATAGGTTATAATATTTGGGTATAAAATTTACAGCAGTGAAAGTAAAACGGGATTTATGAAACAGTCTGTATATATTATGTAAGTAATTTGATCAAAATGTATCTGAACTCCTGAACCGGAGTGATCCAATTGAAACGTGCGGTTTGCTACCGGGAAGAAAGGGCACATAGGACATAGAAATAGGTAGATATGCGTTCATATTATCTATACAGACTGTTTAATAATATTCGACATAATATTTTCCTTGCGTAGAATATTTTTCTATAGTTATTTTTATACACACTTAAGCGCATGTTTTTGTTCAGTGGATGTTGCATTTTAACAGAAACGATTTTCTCTAATGCATTCATGTTTTTCATAACTAGCAGGTAAGCAAAACTCGCCTATGTTGCGTCGTAAGTGAAATTCACTTACCTACTGACAAATTTTAATACAAAACTGACTTGAATAATATGTAGTTCTATTGCTGTAGCACCTATAAATTAACATAAATAGATATTTTTAAGAATTGTTGGAAATGAGCACCTCCGTGGCACAAAGGATCAATAAAAAGCAATACTGATTTTTTTAAATTTGCATTTTACTAACGTTTCGGTATTCTTCATACCATCTTCAGAGTCTACAAAATAATTTTAATGTTGATACAAACGTGGGTGAGAATATGTGGAAATAAAGTTAAAATTAACAAAAAATTGAAATGTGTTTTTTTTTTATAACTTACCAAATGTTGTCAATTTCTTTCAGTATTTTGTTTGTGCGATTAATGAACAAGGTGATGACATTATTGGTTTTTTTAAATAAAACTTTGTGCCACGGAGTGCTCATTTTCAACAATTCTTAAACTGTTTTCAAGGATCAAATTGCTCTATTTAAATATAGCAACTTCGAATTCAATAAATAGATAATTGTTATTTCAGGGTATCATTATTACATAAGAATTTTCTAGAAAAGTAGATACTATTACGTTTATTTCAACATCCGTTTGCCCTAAATATCTCATGACAGAGGCCATATTTTCGAAAAATGCAATAAGTAAAAAAAAAATTCGCAAAGTTTGATAAGATTGTTTAAACACTTTCAAACTTTGAGAATTTTTTTACTTGTTTAGACATCATTTAAGGGGTGAGAGTGCAGAAACTCTAATCACTCTAGTGATATAGATTCAAAGTTAAAAAAAGCTAACAATAAAGGGATTTCTTCGCTGTCTTACATTTTCATGGACTTGTGGGAGTAATAAAAAATTCAAGTGAAAGATTCAAAAACTAGAAATATTCGGCTTAAAAATGTATTTTTCATCATAAAAATCGGTTTAATTTTCGCAAAGATACAGAAGTTTGAAATAGTTTGCAAAATCAAAAGTGCACATCCCGCTAAGCATGATAAAAATATTGAAAAAAATATTTAATTTAAAAAAATTTTTTTAAATAGGTATAGTAAATAAAAATATTTAAAAAAAATATAAATAAATGAAAAAAAAAAATAAATATCAAGTGAAATAATAATATGGAATAGGATGCAAAAATAAAGTCATGACGTCGGTCGAAATCGAACCGGTGTACTTGTCCGCAAGATGCAACTGCCTTATCCATTACTCCACGAGCTCGATGGATGATCAGCTACTTTTATCGTATAGCAGTGTAGTAGCAATAATAATAATTTATACTATACATTGTACAATATATTATTATTAGCTGCCAAAAATAATAAAAAATTGTTTATAAAAATTAAATAGTGAACGTATTTTAGTAAATTTAAATAGGGTTCTAGTCTGATAGTAACCAAAGCAATTCGTCAAGAATTACGAGCTGTAGAGTTCGGACATACGTACGGTACAGACCAACCGACAACTGCTGTTCGCAATTTTTAGTTACAAATTTAGGAGTAATTATGAACTCGAATCAATCTAAAAATGGTTTCATTTTATAGAACAGAATCTCCTCTTTTCAAAAAGCTATAATTTGATATAACTTCTTGTATGAACGAAGCTCAGCTCTGACGCGCAAAGCGATAATAGAGCACATCCGCTAATAGTCTAGCGGTATGTGCAAAAAAATGAAATGTCAAATATATTTTAGGCCAGAGGTTCCCTAACTGTGCGTCGCGGCGCTATCCTAGGGGAGTCGCAATTTCAGAACTCAGTCCCGATTTGAGAAGTTATGCTCAGAAAAGCAAGCTCATCCAGCTCATTAATTGTATTGTTTGAAGTTTTTTATGTTTTCTAATTATTACAATTAGAATCTAATAAATAATAATTAAGATTCTATATTCTTTGGAATTTTCTTTGAATAATAAAGTAATTTTATTGTCTGCTAGAGCTACACACAGGTATTTTCTTTTAGAAGGGCGTCGCAAAAAATTGCAACCTGTAAAGGGAATCGCAGTAAAGAAAAAATTGGGAACCCCTGTTTTAGCCGTTAAATTTCGATCGATCGGTGGCACGGGTTAATATTGCCAACTTGCATTCAAATTTTGTATATTTTTTTGGATATTGAAGAAATTTAGAGGACGATTTTAAACAAATTAGAAAGTTGCTTAATAATTAACGGCCACCCTAGACTATATATCGGGAACTGTGTTAAATAATATGGTACAACATGAGATGACTGTTAAAACATCCCCACCCCTATAAGTAGGTAATGTATTTTATTTATTGTAAATTATAGACGCGTCGACAACTTAGATCATTTGCGTCATGATTACATTCAATTAATTTAAAACTAGATGACATCACAAAACATCCATGAGCGGAGGCGGGATTCGAACCCACGACAGTCTGATCCAGAGGCTGCGATGCTAACCACTGGATTACACTGTCCTCTTATAAGTAATGTAGTTATATAATTCACCCGGTATATAAATAAAGGGAATATAAGCAGATAAGATGGAAAAGAGAGTAGAGAGGAAAAGTTGGGTGTTAAGTGTCGCACAGGGTCCACGTACACACGTTCTAGTGTGATTCAGTGTCGCCCGTCACCTCGGGGTTCCTGCCTAACCAATGCCGACCGACCAGATAAGCAAAGTTTCCGTACAGACATTTTCATCGACCACACAGTTCGCTTATTCTTCTTTGACTAAGCGACACATCATAATGATGTTTTGTCCAGGGTCGGATTTAGAACACAGCTTGCCTCTTCCACCCCAATGAGAATATAAACGACTTTTTTATTTATCACTGGAAATACCTCCGTCTAACTTAAATAATGTCATTGGATTTTTTTGTCTAGCAGGTAAAACGAGAAAAAAGATAAATTTCTGAAGTTGGTTAAAATAGATCACATTTATATTTTTCCTTTATTAACTTCCCATTGGAAGTTTTTGTAATGGGTCCGAAAATCGAAATCAAAATGTATAACAAATTTTTGTTTCAAGGTCGCTACACTATTTTTAGAAAGATGTCTCTCTCTGTGTGTGTATGTGTGTGTGTGTGTGTGTGTGTGTGTTTGTGTGCGTGTGTGTGTGTGTGTGTACGTACGTACGTATGTGGTCATTTCTTTCTAAGACGAAATCTCGAGAATGAAAAATGATATCGACTACGTTAGAGTGCCAATCGACGCGTATTAACGTAAATATGATCTGAAAGAAATTTTTTCAAAATCGGTTCAGCCGTTCTTTTTTCTTAACCAAATAGACTCCAAAAAAGTAGATTTTACACAATATCTCGCGAATAAAAAATTATATCGACTTCGTAAGGGTGTCAATCGAGGCGTATTAACGTCATTTTGATCCGACATAAATTTTATAGAAATCGGTTCAGCCGTTTTTTTTTTTAATTATTGTTAAAAATAAATAATAATTATGTTGTAATGATTGAAATGATTACTTTTCTGTGTAATATCTAATTTAAATATTATTATTAAATATTTATCAAACTGGAAAGTTCGTCGTGTGGATCTCAAAGGTCGCACTTTAGTCCTAATAAACGACCCACCTCACGGCTTGTTTATTTATTTATTTATTCATTTATTTGTTTATTTATTTAGTTTATTATAAGACACAAAAGTCACACAGCCATATTATTATAATGTCATACAAAAAATACAAGACTACAAACGCAAAATTCAAAAATAAGTAGGTACCTATTCTAGCATGTAAAAAAATACATAATAGTTTATAAAAGTTCAATGTAGAATTTTTAATTTATAATTTTGTTGAGGAAATATGATTTAACACATATTTTTTCCTTTCGAGCAGTTGACGTCACAAACGCCAAATATCACGGCCCACTGCTACAGCCCACATGTTTATTACATTATTTATCTAATGAACCATTTTCCTGAGAGTATCCACTAGAGGCAGCACTAGTGGTAGGTACAATAATTATTTATTTTCTATTAGTGTCGTGTTATTTTAGTGGTATAACTTAATTATTAAATTATTATTATTATTAAATTAATTAAATAATTAAGTTATACCACTAAAATTACACAACATTAATTGGGAATAAATAATGTTTGTACCTACCACAAGTGCTGCTTTTTGTGGATAATTGAAGGAACTACTCTCAGGAAAATGGCTCATTCTAGCCATTGTGTTTGTGGCAATAACCTTTGTTACACAATTGCGTTTATTTTATTTGAATACGTTATGTAGGTAAGTATTTACGGAGACAAATTTTTAAATTTCTCTGCAAATATTTTATACTTCTATATAACCAGGCCGCCTGTCTTTCCTGTACACTTATCTCGCACGGCCCGAATGAGATAAATAATGTATTAAATAAATGGGATGTAGCAGTGGGCCGTGATATTTGGCGTTTGTGACATCAGCCGCTCGAAAGAAAAAATATAACGGTGGTCTATTTTAACCAACTTCAAAAAAGTCATATATATTAATTGTTTTTTTTTTTATTTATTAGTATTTTAAAGATATATTCAATTGCATATTATGTCCACATATTATATAGATTATAGAGCATAATATATGCACATATATAAGAGATATCACGTCTTGGGGGGGGGGGTAGCTTCACCAAATAAGGTATCTGGCCAGTATCATTAACTAGCAAAGCTGGGTCGAAAACGACATCACGAAATATCCATGAGCAGAGGTGGGATTCGAACCCACGACAGTTCGATTCAAAGGCCAACACGTTTAGCAATATACCACACTTGTCCTCTATTTATTTAACCGACGTTGGCGCCATTGGCTATAAAAATACCTTGTTATATCACTGCTTCGATGTGTTATATATTGATTAAATGATAAAAAGTAATTATTTTACATTCGAGGCTTTTTCTTACATAATAACATCCTACATAATGTATTTCATCTCTCCTTTAAATTGCAAGCCTTTGCTTATACTTGACACGTTATGTTAACCAAAGTATTTTTGTCGCATATTTTAAATTTTAATACTTATATACATCCCTAAAAATCTAACTTTTAATATAATCTTTCTTCGGAAGTTGATTTTTGAAATGTATACACAAGTTATTAAAAGTTTTTATTAAGGTGTGCAAAATATCACGACGAAATTATTTTTAAGTCTGCGCGCGGTGCGCATTAGCAATAATCACAGCGATGGGGTATCGACATCGTACATCACTTCTGGTAAAAATATTCTTTATAACTATTTTTTTATGAATGAAAAGAATGCAAACATAACGTGCAGCGATACGAAATCTAACATTGAATGGGGTTGACCCACGTTTTTTTTTTAACCGGCAGTGTTTTTGAATTTAAGGCTATCACATTTTTTTCGGAATTTTTAGAGATCGGAAAAGTTTTAAAAAGATAATAAAGTTTAAATTGTTGGTAGGATATTGACTACCTAGGTCCTAGAGTACATTGATATTTGTTAAAAAACAACCACTTTCAATATTATATAGTAGGTCAGCCCCATTGTGCGTGAATTTTTATAATAAATAGATAACTGTAGAAACTCGTAGGACTGAGTGGCAAAAACTAAAGTTAGATAAATAAATGATTATAAATTTAAAAAATAATTAAGATACAAAACAACAACTTTCTAGTTACTGTATTTACAGATATTAACATTTATGTAACCTTGGGACAATCATTCCCCACAATAATAAAGTAAGGTTAAGATAATTTATAAAACATTTCCAGAACTGTCTATAAATCATTTTTTGTACTTATGTGGCATTATTTGAGAATTTATTTGCAACGAATGAGTCATATAAACCACTTAAAAATAATTAAGAGCTGTATATTATTAGTTATAACCTCGGTTATAACTATATGATTTATGTATTTGTTTTGATATAAACAAGAAAATAATTAAGCTACTTGATATTATTTCTGTGCATTTTGATTTTATTATTGCGTAAACAAAAGAGTGTTCTTTGAAATTTATTTTGACAAGTTAATGTTTGTTATTGTGTGGTTATTGTTATATTTTTAATACCCATATACGAATACAATCTGGCATGTTTTTTTTCTGATTTATCTTTCTATTCATTCATTTCTTTTACTATCAAATAAATGATATTTCGACTTGAAAAAATAATGAAAGAACAAAATAATTTTGACTAAAAGTTGCGTGCGTCTATGATATAAATATTTGTGTTATGCTATACGCTTGTCCCACATAATATGCTGTGGGTTTGAGATCAGCTCGTTTATATTCACACTATACTCTTTCCCACCAACAGATATAGTAATCGCTATATTCTTGGACAAGGATACGTAAATAGATCCTCTATCATTGTCCAAGAATAATATACCTTGTTTCTGCTGTGCTAATGCAGTGTCTTGCAGCGCAATGGCTAAGGCGTTCGCATGTCACCCCGAAAAGCCGGCTAAATCCGACTGACGACACGTGTGTTTTTGTTGTTTTTATAATGTAAATATTTTGGAATTTTTAGAATAAAAAGTTTAATTTAAAAATAATTTCAAAAAAATTAATTTAATTTAATGAAGTGTAGGTATTTTAATATATTTCTTTCTTAGTTGTAATGTACGGAATCCTCTGCATGCGAGTCGGACTCGCACTTGGCCGGTTTTTTTTTTTAATAAAAATCTTTCTGACATCTTGTAATTCCTGAATTACATGCTCCTACAGGTTGGTTAGTATTTCTAATCGATATTATTAGAATCAAAGAGTGGAAAAACGTCGTACTAACGGGCAGGAGCGGATCCAAGGGGGGGCAATAGGGGAAATTACCCTCCCTGAGCCATATTTAAATAATATTATCGAAACCTTGGATCCGCGCCTGCTATCGAGGCTTCTGATGATATAGCATATTTACGATAGACCTTAAGGTCTCTGGCAAAGCTGAACAGAGAATGTTGGCTATTCATTTTCTATGAGTTGGCGGTATGAGAAAGGCCGAGACACGGTGAATAATGCACGGCTAGGGGAATTTCGTATCCTAAATATTTAAATTGGTGTATCATAAAAGCATATAAATACTGCATTGCAAAATGAAAGCGAATTTCATGTTTCTGTAACGATTTAATTTTCTTCATTTAAATATTTAAAATCTACTTCGTAATAATTCTAGACATGTGGGATGAATTTATTTAGTTTTCATGACATAACTTTATTAATTTAAGCACATACACTAATATTCATAGACTAATCACTAGCAGTCCAAGCTCCGACAGTACAAAAGTATACTAGTAGTCCAGTCACGAAAGGAAGTCCACCTTGCGTTTTGTGCAGCAAATAATTTTATTTTTTTGTGTCCTCAAGCATGTTTAGGAGATGTCAAATCCAAGTTTGCGACTTCTAAAACAGGGCGGGGGAGTTTTAGTGGGCTAAAAACCATGATTTTTTTGCACTTTTTTCGGTTTCTTGCTTATAACATGAAAACGGCTGGTCCTATCGAAAAAATGGTCCTATTCAAAATTAAAGGGCACAAAATTTACTTCAAAATGCACTAGTCAAATATGTTTATGTTCCCATTTTTACCGTTTCTACAGAACTTAGAAAATCGCCAAAATTTACCCAAATGAAAAAAAAGCAATTTTTCAAGCTTTTAACTATTGAAAAACTCGAATAGCGTATAACCTTCCTTAATAAATGTGCTATCTAACAAAAAAAAATGTTCAAATCGGATTGGTAGTTCCTGAGATTAGCGCGTTCAAACAAAAAAAAAACTCTTTTTTTGTTTGAACGCGCTAATCTCAAGAACTACAAGTCTGATTTAAAAAAAAAATTTTTTTTTTAGATAGCTCGTTTATTAAGGGAGGTTTTAGGCTATTCGAGTTTTTTTAAATTCAATCCCAAAGGGGGTAAAACGGGGGTGTAGGGATTTTTTGTTATTACAAAAAATCCTACACTCTCGTTTTCACTCTTTGGGATTGAATTTTTAAAAAACTCTCATTGATTACTACTTTGCTTCTTTATAGACTGGTAGTTCCTGAGATTAGCGGTTTCAAACAAAAAAAGAGTTTTTTTTTGTTGTTTTTCTAAGTTCTGTAGAGTCGGTAAAAATCGAAACAAAAACATATCTGACTAGTGCATTTTGAAGTAAATTTTGTGCCCTTTTTTTTGATAGGACCAGCAGTTTTTATGTTATAAGCAAAAAACCGAAAAAAGTGCAAAAAAATCGTGGTTTTTAGCTTACCAAAATTCCCCCGCCCTGTTTGAGAGGTCGCAAACTTGGATTTGACATCTCCTAAACATGCTTTAGGACACAAAAAAATAAAATCATTTGCTGCGCAAAACGCAAGGTGGACCTACCTTTTTAAGCTCTCGTGACTGGACTATAGACAACATACTGCTAAAATTTTATTAGTGAATTTAATAGATAGATAACATCAAATCGGTGGCAAACTAATTTGATTTTTAGGGTTCCGTATTTCCATATGGATCCCTATTACGCTGCCTACGATATCCGTCCGTCCGTCAGTCTGTCACAGGGCTCCATATCATAAACGGTAAGAGGTAGCTAGTTGAAATTTTTACAGATTGTGTGTTGTATTGGCATGAATCCTGGCAAAAAATAATTATAATTAAATAAATAATCAATTAATTTTAGTAAAGGAATTAAACATATACCTAAACATTCGTGGTTTCTACTTGTTAAATAATAACAAATCATTTGTTGTTTTTTTAATTTTTTTAACAATTTCTTTATAATTAGATGAGTTTTCATCTGTCAAAGTTTGTCAGTGATCAGGAAATTAATTGAGTACAGATAGATTGTAGATTATAGACGCTCGACAGCTGAGATTATCAGCGTCTATTGAATATATGAAGGCGTCTTTTATAAATATGAAAATACCTGTTTAATATTATGCGAGAGGTGAGTATAGAAAATGGGATTCCCCGACAGACAATGCTGTCAGACATGTTTTACAGATGCAAATATTAAGAGAGTGTCTGCATTACTGTTTATAGTATTTATATTATATAACAGAATCCTTGCCCTGCAGGACCTTTCAACAAAAGGAAGCCCCGCGTTCTCATTTTTTATTTAAAGCAAGGGATTCGAGCTGAACGAAACTGAGATGTCTATGCATATACAGTGTTCGACAGAAGTATCACTGCGTTTTGTGGACTGACAAGTAGGCACAGTTGCGGACTCAATATAGTTTACACTTTTATTCATCTGTTATGGGATCCGTCAGATGGGTGGAGCTTAAAAAACATGACGCAGATGGAGGGACATTTCATATACGGGGTATACTTTTGCGTGTAATTTTGTGATTTTCAAAGTGATAAGAAATGATAAATATAAGTGCAATTTGTGATTGGGCCGGTACGAATCCTAAACAAAGGAATTTCGTTGAAGGAGAGTGGATTCTCAAAGCCGGACATATTATCAAATGTGTGAAAAAACAAGAAAACTGAGCTGTTACAACCCAACCCAAATTACTCAATGTTATTCAAATAAAACATATTGATAATATCTGACACTAGCAAATTCCTTCCTCCAATCGTGCAATATACTTCTTCGTTTTTGTTCATTTTTTAAGGTAAGTAGTTGTCTTGTGATAATAATATTATAAAGTTTCGTTCATAGTACGCTGTAAAACAATAAAAAAGTATAGTGTTAAATGTAAAAAAAATTTGTTAGAGATTGTACCTAAACTGTTGTTCACATAGTTAAACATATTTCACTTAGTTAGTTCGCTTGGATTATATAAAAATGTCAATCTTTTCTCATAAATTGTTGAACTTTGCGTTATTATATCTTAACAATAAAAAGGTCAATAATTTTTGGATTTTCTTTTTTAAACTCAGAACAAACACATCAAAGAACAGTTAGTTTTTTGAAAATTTCTGACTGTTACTTTTTTTTTAAATTAAAAAACTTGTCAAAAACACAACCTTTCCTATGCTCTCCGTGTTAATTATCCAAACTTTAATTAAGTTTATCTCGAGTTAGAGATGGTCAATCAACTTCAAATTTTAATGGTATTTATATACAGGGTGTCCCAAAATTGCTGGGACACAGAGCTACCACGTGTAGTAAAGGTCAAAATAAGTCGATTGAACCCAATTTATTTATATACCAAAATGAACCGTTTGCCCTTGAGAAGAGTTCAAAGTTTACATAAAATTTTGTACTTATATAAAATTTTGTATTACAATTGTATTAAACGTGTACTAGGAATATCTGTTAGCATTATTTAAGAAAACATTTTTTTCCTTCGGAACTATGCGGAATACGAAATTTTTACAAGAGTAACAAAATGAAGATAATTGATCAGTCTTCTCGCTAAAAAAATGAGAATCGTATTACCACCCCTAAGAAAGTTCTGAAAAAAATGTCAGGGGGTGAGGGTGGTTTTAACCCTTCTACAATTTCTTTTGGGTTTCTTTGATTACCGAAAGGAGAGTAATCCTCTAAAATGCACTTTTGTCAAATTTCATTCAATTTGTTTCACTCATTTCTGAACAGCGTACAAAAATGTGTTTTTTTATGTAAATTTTGAACTCTTCTCACGGGCAAACGGTACATTTTGGTATATAAATAAATTAGGTCTAATCGACTTATTGTGACCTCTACTATACGTGGTAGCTCTGTGTTCCAGCAATTTTGGGACACCCTGTATATATACGACACTACCTTAAATGATTTCGAGACAATTTTTTCAATCAATTTTTTTTTAACATATTGATATTTACCTATCAAAGAAAATTTGTTGTGAAGCTACTGGCTTTTTTGAAAACTCAACTGTAAACTATATTGATAGTGAGTCATGCATAGTTCATAACAATTTATATTAGAAATCTTGTCCATCGTGATTATAATAAAATTAAGAAAAATCGCAGGATAGTGGACAAAATCTATAAACGAAACGTCGTACATTTTATTTAATAAATCAAATATTTTATCCACTAGCCTGCGATTTTTCTTAAGTTCATAACAATGTTAATGGAGCGGCAAACCAATGAAACAATGTAAGCATAGGCGTCCCATGTATATAAAAACTGTGCCGCTTATATAAATATAGTGAAGTATAATATCTTTAACTTTGGAACTTAACTTCATCGAAAATCAGTTTCTTCGTTTAAACTTTAAACCTTCTCCTTGGTTCTTAGTCATAGGAATAAAATAAAATTGTGAATTAATTCTGTCGGATCCTGTAAGCGCACGGCGTCAGTCGCCGTTGAGCTACATATACGCAATGTTAAAGTGTCGAAGGACATTTCATGACAAACAAACGAGGTTCAGGCGGGATACGGAAATTGTGTTTCACACCGCGGGCCCCCAGTTCGAAACCCGCTTGCACACACACTCTCGCTTTACACATTCCCCTGACGATACGCGAACGCCGTACGGGATGTAGTCAGACACATTTTGATACAAAGGAGCGAAAATAAAATCGTGATTTTTGAAGTAAAACTTCTTAGGTGGCACTTCCTTGACGATTTGAAGGGTAAAATGCTGATTCGACGAAACGAAAATGGGTCACAAAAGTGGTGTGACGCAAATTACCATAACAATAACCCTAAATAAATCATTAATTAATGTTATAGTCATGGCTCGTTCTGAGTGATTCATTTTATATTATTCAGACATAAGAAGTTTTACTTCGGTCGGGTGTGCCGCGACACATGCTCTTTTTTTGCCAAGATCAACATTTTTATTAATAAATAATTTGTTTATACGGCTAAATTTTTTAATTAAAGACAGTCTTTGGATTAGCAGTCAATTTGTTTTGATTATCCAGTTATTAAATTTTTTTTAACAAGTTAAAGTATAATTTAATGAAATTGGATATCGTCTAGTATATAAAATTTCAATGTTTCGTCCTGTTGGACATTTTCAAAAAGAGAAATAAAATAATTTGTAAATTATGTATAACATAGTATACCATGTTTATTTTTATTAATAATCTAAGAAATTAATTCTATTCAGTGTCATAAGCACTCTAATGAGTTAAAAAATGTGACCCCTCGATAAAAGTTTCGAATTTCTTTAAATTTAAAATTTAAGTTATCTCGAGGCATGAGATCGATTTTCATTACTGTTAAAAATGTATTCTAGGTGATCCATATACACCTACTGAACAGTTTTGAAATGCAAATAACTATGCCATGGGTTCCCAAAGTCGGGGTCGCGACCCCAAGTGGGGTCGCGGGCTGATTTTTTAGAGTCACGGCCTGTTTCCGTGATTATAGAATTTATAATTCTCGTGATTATACCATTAAATTCGAATAATAGAAAAAAAATACTAAATAAGAACACGAAATCAAATAAAAACGGAGTGAAGAGGCGGGAGGGGGGTCTCTAGGGTAATAAAGAGAGAATGAGCCCTCCCAATTTTCAATTTCTATATTACTTTTACTGTAGTTTTTAATACTTAAATTCTTGAATAAACGACTTAAATTTGAATTGCTGCATTTTTTTACTGAATATAGACAATTTTGTACATGTGGGGAAAACATTTTTAAGAGTCGCGAAGGCTTTTGCACTTTTAAATTAGGGTCATGATCAAAAAAGATTGGAAACCCCTGATTACTATACCAAAAAATGCCCGGTTTCGGGCCCTCGAATTGAGAAACAAATTATATGACAAATGATTTGTTATGATGAGACAATTATCACAGAAAATTTTTAAGTTGAGCATATGATTGGTTTTAGAAATACAGGCGGTCAAAGTGGTCACCGTCCATTCAGCAAGTATTTAGATTTTTACTGCACTAATTTTCATACCGAACATACGTCTCTGATAGCTCATGTAAAGGTTTTTTGGGTCGCTGATAAATTCTTAAGCTTAAGGTGTCAAAATCTAACAAGCAGTCATATATACTTACTTATTCTTAATGAATGAAGGGTGGTCAATTTGATCGTCTGTATTTCTGAAACCAATCATACGCTCAACGTAATATTTTTTTGGAATTTATGTCCCATCATAATTAATCATTTGACACATAATTCGGTTCTAAATTCGAGGGTTCAAAAATGGGCGAAAATACACTAATTTTTCGGTCATCCTTATAGGATTTGTGTTGAGATGAAACGTTTTCTAGTACACAAAGCAAAGTTAAAAAAACCATCGGAAGAGATATTCCTTTTGAAAAAAATATACTTTGGTTTCCTACCTTATTCAAAAAATCAATTGTTTGTACATACCTGAAACAAAAGAAAATGAAAAATTAGTAATTATTAAAATTGCTATGATGATCAATAAAATATTAATGTTGCCAAATGCATTGACAAAAATTTTTATCCTGAGAATAACTCGAAATATTATTTAAAAGAAGGGTATGTGCCTCACCAATATACGCACACGGTCGAAGTTATACTTGATACATTTACATTTTTGCTTTTGCCCTCTCACCATTTTTAAAATTAATAAATAATTATTATTAATAAAATCCATGCATATCATAACATCTGTACCTAGATCACTATCCAAAGCCTGCTCACAATTATTATTACACTATTTCGAAACGTCAAAAAATGTATTTTTAAAATTATAAAATCTATATATACAGGGTGGCACATCTTAAATAATGCAGTGAAATATCTCGTAAACGGTACAAACCATAAAAAAATGTTTTATACAAAAGTTATAGAGTGTCAAGGGGACAGAAAACTGTGATATCAGATTTAACATAGGTGGTGCAGGTCCGGCGAAAGTCAGCTTCGATTTTTTAATTGTAACAGTGCATTTTTATTTCAGAATACTATACACCATACAGTATTTAATAGTGAACAGTAAATTATTAAGGTACGTATGAGCTAAAGTTAATAAATATTGAGATATTTACAAATTAAATAGCAAATTTAATTTGTCAATTCGATTCTTTTATGAATTGAATTGAAGCCAAGAAGGCCGGTGCGTAATATCATGGCTATCTGCTATGCCATAATTTATTGTCGTTCATTTTGGCTGTTATTTAATTTCTCAATATCTCAATATCTATTAACATTAGCTCATAATGTACCTCAATAATTTACTATTCACTATTAAATACTGTATCGTATTCAGGAATAAAAATGCACTGTTACAATTAAAAAATCGAAGCTGACCTTCGCCTGACCTTCACAGCACCACCTATGTTAAATCTGATAGCACAGTCTTCTGCCCCCTTGACACTCTATAACTTTTGTATAAAACATTTTTTTATGATCTGTACCGTTTACGAGATATTTCACTGCATTGTATAAGATGTGCCACCCTGTATAAGAAAATGAGTTTTTCCTGGGATAAGACCTAGCTAAATCGATTTTTTGCCCCCCAAAACTCTTCTCAGTAAACATCCAAATCGTTCGAGCCGTTTTATCCCTGTCAGCGTTACATTACAGCGTTTCATTAATTTTTGAGTCGGTAATTTTTGAGTCGGTAATTTTTACTCCAGGTTATTTCAATTCACGACCCTTGCTAAAAAAGTATAACTTCAAAAAAAAATAATCAATCATCCTTCATAAAAGGTTTTGTCTTTTAGCGAGAAATATACTTTTGCAGTTATGAAATAAAATTTCTCTTTTCTCTTCATTTAATGGTCTTTTATGTCAATTGTAATTTTTTATCATTTTTCTAAAACACTCCGCTCTCGCTGCAGCTCTGAGGATGGCCGATAAGTTAGGAGGGTCATGCAGGGTGTAGGCGATCGTAAATTGTAAAGGAAGACATCATTCTTCCTGTGACAAAGAAATAAGACCTCAAACTAATACTCTTAAACCCCACAGCAATTCGATTTGCATTCCAGAAAAAACTAGTTGAAAATACATAAAATAGCGTAATCGTAAATATTTATATATTGATTTAAAAATTTAAGACCGATAATATTTACTGAAAAAGTTTTTGATTATTTTTGACGTGATAACGTCTAATGTCTCATACTGGGGTGGAATTTTAGAAATATTAGATGAAACGGAAATAGTCGGAAGTGGTTGACATGTGAAACAAAACACAGCATGTATAACTTAAGGTCTCAGACACAGTAAGCCAGGTGGCCGTGCAGAAAAGTACGAGTCTACCGACAGGTATATAAACGCCAATTCGGCCCAGGTCCGAATTCCGAACGATTTTAATGTATTTATATTTTTTTTATAATGAAAATACGAGTAGGTAGGTTTACAGGTACTATCTATTGCATAACAATTTAAAACATAAAAAAATAATTTAAATAAGTACAATTATTTTATTTATTATATAATAATAATAATAAAACTATCAAAAATGAATTTATCAACAGATACTTCGTTTTTTTTCATTTTGTGCATCGTTACATAATATTATAAATAACTTTTCCAATATTGGAAAAATCAGTTTCTCGTAACTCGTATTCCCTTGTTCTGAACATAAATCATACTTTGATTCATCATCATTCCAAAATTGGTTATTGTTTTATTAAAATTATTTATTGCCTTCTGATCCCCTGTGAATAGTAGAAGCGCCTGGGGTGTGCATCTCTGCGCGCCATCATGAATAACAGACAATGATGCGACAGACGCAAGGGCCGCTGCGCCGCTATACCTACTCGTTATTATAAGAATGTGATAAATGGCGAATATCCAGATTGTTAGTCAAACGCACATACCCAACCGTTCAGAGGTTCTCAACACCGTTTAAACTTACATCGTTTTCAGCTAGTATGCATTTTTAGGGTTCCGTAGCCAAATGGCAAACATGGAACCCTTATAATTTCGATGTTAAGAATCTGTTTTAATTAAAAAAACAGAAAATGTGGTGATCCTGATGATATTAGAAATAAAACGACTCAAATGTGGCTTAAGGATCCAATTTGAGAATTTGTCACATATATACAGTAATCTGCTTAATGAAAAAAAATTGTGATAACTTGAATAAACATACTACATTTTTGCAAAAACAATTTTTTTTTATTTGAAACTATGTGACTTGGCTTAGTTTTAAAATTCACAAAATTATTCACTTAGTTTCTAGCTTAAAGCATTCAATCATCAAATAATTAACTGGCAAAATTTTCCAAAAAAAAAAAATTAATAAACAAAATTCTACATTATAACATAAATATTTTCAGTGTTTGTTAAAAAATTAATAAAATAAATTTCACACATCACAAAAACAATTAAAAAAAAATGGTAATATGTATTTTTAATTATATGACAATTTTTCTGTTACTGTTGACGGCATTTGGTGAGTTAATCTACAATTTTACAAAGTTATCTTTTCCAAATTAATTTAATTTTACAATTATTGTTTATACAGAGCTCTGAAGATGTAAACATATTTTACGAAACGTTAGCCAATAAATGCATTAAAAACAGTAGTTGCTTCTTATTTGGACCCTTAAGCCACATTTGAGTCGTTTTATCCCTTATAATTTCGTCCTATCCGTCTGTCCGTCCGTCCGTCCGTATATCACAGCAATTTTACTAGGAAACTATTGCAGACACTGTATAAATGAAATTTGGATGGTAGGTGTTTTCTATGAACCGCTATACAATGGTGAAGTTAAAATTACGAAAAAAAATAGGGGTGGCACCCTATATATGTAAATGAGGATGAAAAAAAAAATTCCAGTGCACATAACCAAGTGGGGTATCGTTAAATAGGTCTTCAAAAATTATGAAGAAGTTTCAAAATTACTTTTTTACGCTTTTTTATTTAAGTCAATAGTTGGTGAGATATGCGCTTCTAAAGTTGTAAAAAGTGTGCTCCCCCTCTATCTTTTCAAGTATGGGTGGAAAATTACAAAAAAATTTAAGGAAGTAGAACTTATAAAATACTTTCAACGAAAATCGGTTGGAAAAAGATATATATGTTGTGTAGTTTTTGAGATATGGGATATTTTCGGCCGACTACGGAACCCTTCACTGTGCGTAGTCCGACACGCACTTGGCCGCTTTTTAGTTCCTTACGGCTTATACTAAGAAAAACGTAAATACCATACGTGTTGTCTACATTTTTAAGCGAAACTTTACTCATACAGGGCGTTGTACATAACTAATAAAATCAATTAAAAAAATTGTTTCATTTTAATAATAATTTCCATAAACGAATAATATATACCAAAGCAACAGTTGTCGAACAGTTCCCATTTCTGCTACAATGAACGCGATCTGTCAGCCACCCCTACATTTCCCCTCCGTGCACATTATCTATAACCCTACCGTAAAAGAAACCTTGTTTTGGAGATTCTGATTCAGCTAAAACTTGTGAAGGGTTTTGAGATTATTATATTATTAATGAATGCATGATCTGTTTAGGTTGACGTTGCATTTTTAAAACAACTGAATAATCTTGTTTTATAAGCGTCGTTAAAAACTCCCCTTAATTACATCGCTAATTACGCGAATGGATAATGCAACGATATTGTGTGAATTAATGGTTAACTCGAAAAAAAAATGTGGTTTCTTTTTATAAAACGTTTTACGGAAATTACCATTGTCATGAAAGCGCTTGCAAATTGCAATATATGCATGCAAAAGCATTGGTTCTTTGGGAAACTACCGACTGAAGCAGCCGATTTAATTTTTGTTTTTGCAAGTACCTATACTGTTTTCCATTATCAACTATAGGCATATTATAAATACTGGAAATTTAATAGATAGTGTGAATTCAACAGTCAAATATAGTCAGTAACGATGAGACAAAATAACAGTAACAAAGTAACTGAACCACTTTTATAATAATACATTTTGAAAGGTAAAATATATAAGTTTTTATAAGCCTTTATTTAATTTATACAATATTCTGATATTTCGTTTATAATAATATTATAAAATATAATTAATTAATTTAGGAAGCTAAAACTTTGCACACGGGACAGAACCTAACGGAGCCGGATTTTCGATTTTCTGCTCGGGGGAGTTTTTCGAATAAAATATTATATATTGTAAGAATGTATTTGAAACAACAATTGATTTATTTGTTGTAATTGTTTAACAAAAAACACATGAGATTGTTTTAATTTTTAACCGACTTCAAAAAAGGAGGTGGTTCTCAATTCGGTTGAATTTTTTTTTTTATGTTTGTTACCTCATAACTCAGTCATTTATAAACCGATTTTGAATTTTTTTTTATTTGAAAGGATATACTTTCAGATTGGTCCAATAGAAATTTCATCAAAATCGGTTCCGTAGTTCGGCTGATTTTAATAAAAGTGAGTAACGGCGTGTGATTTTTTAAGGTAAATGTCACTTTTTGACATATCAGACAGCGTAAGAAAGTCGGTTTAATAAAAGTGAGTAACGGCGTGTGATTCTTTTAAGGACAATGTCACTTTTTGACACTAAAAAGTAAAAAATAAAAAACTTTTTAACAAAAAAAAACCTCCTCCAAAAAACCACTAAAAAGAGGAAAATAATGAAATTTTGAGGTCTGTGCCAATTTAATAAAATATGAAGTTGGTTAAAAAGAAGATATTAATCACTATATTATACTTTTTAACCGACTTCATATTTTATTAAATAGGCACAGACCTCAAAATTTCATTATTTTCTTCTTTTTAGTGGTTTTTTGAAGGAGGTTTTTTTTGTTAAAAAGTTTTTTTAATATTTCAAATAACCATAGCTATACCTAGCCAAGACAGGTTTAAATAACAAGTTGCAAAAATGAAAAAATAACATGTGGTGGAAGTCCCAGTGTTGGTGGTGGGAGAACGTGTCTCCAGTCGTTTTACAAAATATAACCGATGATTAAAAATTTTAAAATAAAATAGGCAATTTATTTAAACAAGCTTTTATAAAAATGTACTAAAATGAAAAAAAATATTTCATTTAAGTTCCTAATTGTAAAAGCGTGGGCCAGTAAATATTATTTTTTCTTTTTAGTCCGTTTGTAACAGAATAAAACATAAACAGTTGTCCCCCACCATTGTGCACCCCATAAGCCGGCTAACCGGCATACGCACAGACAGTACTCACACAACTATCAGAACAGTAGCATGTGCTCCGACAATTGAGCGGTTAGAATCCACAAATTTGTTTGATAATTAAAAATACTTATATACTAAATTGTAAAATCTTATTGATTTGAATAAACCACAATTCAACCATCAAACTGGCGCTCCAACTTGCGGCCGTTCGAGTTAATTAATAAAAGTAAGAATTATTGTTAACAAATAGGTGCACGTGTACTGTAAACGCGTATGTGTGCGCGTTCGGTAACTTTGTACAGTGTATGTGTGTGAGCCAGTATACCGTCGCCGTTGTGCTGTGTCACTGTGTGGGTATGGACGTTCTCACGCTGCATTGAGACTGTACTTGTATGTGTGTAGTGTTGTACTCTTCGAGTTTGGTATACCATCGACACACGCTGTGCTTTGTCAGTGTGTAGGTATTGACTTTCGCAAGATAGATACATACGTGCATGTTGTACCGACTGGTATATGTGCGTATTAGGTTTGCCCGGTATTGAACTTTGTTTCACCGTGTCCGGTATTGAACTGTGTTTCACCGTGACTGGTATTGAACTCTGTTTCACCGCGCTCGTTATTAAACTGTTTCGTTGTGTCCGCTATTGAACTTTGTTTCACCGTGTCCGGTATTGAACTGTGTTTCACCGTGACTGGTATTGAACTCTGTTTCGCTGTGACCGATTTTAAACTGTGTTTCGCTGTGTCCGGTATTGAACTTTGTTTCGTTGTGCCCGGCATTGAACTCTGTTCGCTGTGCACAAGATTGAACTTTGTTTCGCCGCGCCCGGTATCGAACTCTGTTGAACATTAAACGTGTTCTGGTGATATTCGCATTGCTAGTGATCAAGTGACTTTTGTCGTGAACACTGAACGTGAATTGTGAGTGAAGGTGCAAGAAAATTTCGCCAAATTCTGCACGCTTCTAGAAAGTTTTGTACATTTTACGACTGTAAGTACATTAAAACTAAAATTTGTTGATTCATTGGTGACTGCTATTGCTCGTCAATCACGGAGCCTGCAGATCAGAATCAGTATTGGTTACGAAGTCATCGTGGAAACGAAAACATGTCGGTGACTTTGACCAACGAGCAATTTCAAGAGCTCTTAGCTAGACTGACAGTCGCGCAGATGCCGGCTGCTGTTGCTCCGCCGCCGCCACAAGTTTCTGGTGGTAACTTTTCGAGATGCTCTTCGAAATTCGATGGAAAAGGCGATGTAAACGCATTCATTGACGCGATAGAAGTTTACAAAGATTGCACTCAGGTTTCCGATACAAATGCATTGAAGGGACTTCCCATGTTGTTGACTGATTTTGCTGCAACTTGGTATCAAGGTGTGAAGACCACAATCGAGTCCTGGCATGATGCAATTGACCTGCTGAGAAGTACGTTTGGCCCGAAGAAACCAGCGTACAGAATCTATCGTGAACTTTTCGCTGTAGAACAAGATTCCAAGACACATACAGACGTATTTGTGTGTAAAGCTCGAGCGTTGCTTGCTCAGTTAGACGCAGGAACGTTAACGGAAGAGGTCCAGTTGGACATGGTTTATGGTTTGTTACACAAACGTATTCGCGAAAAGGTACCTCGCGACAAAATTCAAACTTTTAGTGAACTTTTGACGCAAAGTAGATTAGTTGAAGAAACCTTCGAGCGCGATGGTGATGAAGTGCGCGGAAATAATTCTAGACTACCGCGTTGTGCGTACTGCCGCACTGTCGGACATGTGAGAGAAGAATGCCGCAAACTTGCATCGAAAGCAAACAAACCGAACGAGGCTAGTGCTCCCCAGACTGGCCAAGAGACAAAAGTGACACCGTCACCGAGTACCGGTGGTACGCGAGTTACTCCCAATGTTACTCCCACGTTGTCCTGTTATGGATGTGGAAAACCGGGTTATATACGCAGAAACTGCCCAAAGTGTAACGCGACCGAAACGTCATCCCTAGAGTTCTGTTCGGTGGGTGCAATAGAATACCCCATGTTGACACCGCGTCCGCGACCTATGTTTAAAGTGAACATTCTCGGTGCTAACGGAACTGCTATCATAGACACAGCCGCTAAGCAGAGTATCGCCGGAAGATCTCTGTATGAGTTGCTTAAGCGAAAGGGACAAAGTTTTAAAAGTGAAGAAACATTTGCTAAATTTGCTGACGGTAGTGCGCGTTTTGAGAAAGTGCTAATTACTCATGTAGACATTGTATTAAAGACACGAACAATTCCGACTACATTCATAGTATTTCCGGAAGCCGAAGCTAACAATACGCTTCTTGGCATAGATTTCTTGAGTGACGCTAATGTGATTCTAAACATATGTGATAAATCATGGTGTTATGCAGAGCAACCAAGTGTGATGTTTACACTTCTGTTCGAGGCTCCGACGCCTGATAATCGTGTCGAACTCGCATCGGTCGAAAGTCTCCGACCCGACGAGGCAACCATGCTTTCCATGGAGCAGCGTGTTCGAATGAATTCTCTATTGGAAGAGGCTCATGATGTATTTGAGAAGAAGGTGGACCCGACGCCATACGCTGTCCACTACATAAATACTGGAGATCATCCGCCTATTTCGCAACCTCCATACCGGATGTCACCGTTGAAGAAACAGCAGCTGACGGAAGAGCTGGAGAAGTTGTTAGAAGACGACGTTATAGAGGAGTGTGAGAGCCCTTGGGCCGCCCCAGTGGTTCTTGTCCCTAAGAAGGATGGTACGATAAGGTTGTGCGTGGATTATAGACGTTTGAATGCTATAACTGTTAGTGACGCCTATCCGCTACCCCGTATAGACGATATATTACATGGTGCTAGACGCGCAACGATCATAACGACACTTGATTTGCGTGCTGGTTATCATCAAGTTAGTGTGCACGAACCGGACCGTGACAAAACCGCGTTTGTGACCCCTTTTAGAACTTATCGTTATTTAAAGATGCCTTTCGGTCTCCGAAACGCACCGGCGACATTTCAACGCCTAATAGACCGTTTTCGACAGGGTTTAGGTGAAGTGTTGATACTTGGGTATCTTGATGACTTAATTATTGTGTCAGAATCGTTTGATGAACATTGTGACGATTTAAAACGTGTATTTGCTAGACTCAGACAATTTAAGCTCCAAGTGAATCGTAAAAAATGTAGCTTCGCGTGTGCGCAAGTGCGCTATTTAGGACATTTAATTACGTCCGACGGCCTAAGTGTCGATCCGGAGAAGACGTCAGCAATTATGCGTCTGCCGCCGCCAAAAACGGTAAAGCAGGTACAATCGTTCTTGCAAACTTGTGCTTGGTACCGACGCTTCATCGCGCACTTTGCTGCAATCGCGAAACCCCTATGTGAATTGACTAGAAAGAATATTGCATGGGAGTGGACTGCACGACATCAAGATGCGTTCGAAACACTTAAACAATTGCTGACTACAGCCCCGATCTTACGACAAAACGACGAGACCAAACCGTACGTGCTACGTACTGATGCAAGTGGTTATGCGTTAGGAGCTGTACTACTTCAGGGCGAAGAGAACTCGGAAAGCCCCATAGAGTACGCCAGTAGATTGCTGACCGCTGCTGAAAAGAATTATTCGACCACGGAGAGAGAAGCCCTTGCCGTCGTCTGGGCTCTGAACCGATTTCGAGGATACGTGGAGGGTTCGTCGGTAACCGTCTCCACGGACCATCAACCGTTACGATGGCTCCTTAGCCTAAAATCCCCCTCAGGCCGCCTTGCCAGGTGGGCAATGTTAATCCAAGGCTTCGATGTCAAGATGGAATACTTGCCAGGGAAGAAGAACGTGATAGCTGATGCTCTATCACGTCCACCGTGTGACCACAATGTCGCTACGGAATGTGATATCTGTATGCTGACGATCGAAATGCCACATCGCTCCGCCGAGGAGATACGACAAGAACAGCTGAAAGACCCAGAGGTCGCTAAAATTGTCCATTCGTTTGAAGACCCAAACAATCGTGATGTTGCCAAATGGACTGAACGAGGATACCTTTTGTCCAGTGGTGTCCTCCATCGTTACTCAGGCGAGGAAGATTGTGAAGATGCACAACTCGTCGTTCCTGTTCAAGAAAGGGAACGAATCATGAAAGAATACCATGATTCCCCTACCGCCGCTCATTATGGTATTGAACGTACCATACAGCGAATTGCCAAAAGATACTATTTCACCGGCATGCGACGTTATATAACCGATTATGTTAAGCATTGTGCCGAATGCCAGCGTTACAAAGCTAGTAATCAGAAACCGGCTGGACTGTTGCAAACTCCAGTATATGCCCAGCGTTTCGAGACTTTGGCAATCGACCTATTCGGTCCCCTACCCGAAACGGATACGGGACAACGATGGATTTTTATAATAGAGGATACCTGTACCAAATGGGTAGAACTATTCGCCTTATGTCAGGCCACTGCTGAAGAGTGTGCCCGTGTTTTGATTGACGAGGTATTTTTGAGATTTGGACTGCCTCGCAGAATCATTAGTGATAACGGACCTCAGTTCGTAAGTGCAATTATGCAGAAGGTATGTTACTGCCTGGGAATCACACAAAAGTTTACCCCGGTGTATCATCCAGAAGCCAATATGGTTGAGAGAAAGAACCGCGACTTGAAGCCTCGATTGGCTATAATGGTGAACCACGATCATACTGCATGGGTTGATAAATTGCCTAGTATTCGTTTCGCCATGAACACTGCTAAAGGAGAATCTACGGGTTTTACCGCCGCTTATTTGACGTTTGCCCGAGAGTTAAGAACTCCTGATGATGTAATGCAGGATTTTCGGACCGTGGTACAGTCCGAGAACTTTATTCCGCAAATTACTCCGTATCTAGAGAGGATTTCGAGAGTCCTGAGTGAAGCACGAGAGATACACGATAATCTCCAGGATCGACAGAAAGAATACGCCGACGTGACCCGACGTGACTGTCCTCCCTACAATCCAGGAGATCTTGTATGGGTTACCACCCATGTGAAGAGTGATCGAGAAAAGAGCAGGACTGCTAAGTTCGCACCGAAGCGTGACGGACCGTACGTGATTCTACAGAAGGTATCACCTACGGCGTATGAGATAGGAGATCCTAACGACCCGACTACGCCGATTGGTAAATACCATAGATCATCGCTGACGCCGTGTCTAGGCTGTGAAGAGGTCGAGCCTGTAATTGGGATACGCAAGCGCGGGAGACCCCGGAAGAAGCCCATAGACGCTGTTCCTGGTCCCACCACGGGACGTACGTTGGAACCAGGGGGGGGGAGTGTAACAGAATAAAACATAAACAGTTGTCCCCCACCATTGTGCACCCCATAAGCCGGCTAACCGGCATACGCACAGACAGTACTCACACAACTATCAGAACAGTAGCATGTGCTCCGACAATTGAGCGGTTAGAATCCACAAATTTGTTTGATAATTAAAAATACTTATATACTAAATTGTAAAATCTTATTGATTTGAATAAACCACAATTCAACCATCAAACGTTTTAATAAAAGTACGTTGGTATGTTTAAAAAAAAATACCTATTTTATTTTTCAATAATATATAATCGAGATCCTTGTACTTATTCTTATATGAAAATGATAATTATTGGTAAAAGGCAGAAAATTGTATCAACATCCGTTATATCATATTGTCAGAAAGTTTTTAATAAATCTGTCAAAAATATTAAAGATGGGTCTTCCGGGAAAAATATTATGATAACCTATAACTGGACTTTTGTATACTTCTGGGTAACACGCCGTTCGACAAAGGAACTTTTTGGTAGTGAGTTTACAGATGTGGAGTTTCATGAAACTTACATGCCATAAGTTTCATGAAATTTACTGACATAAAATGTTTCTCAAAACTTGGGAAAATATTTGAGTTTCATTAAACAATTCAAAAATAGAAGATTCATAATATTTATATTACTCAAAATGAGTAGATATCATAAAATCTACGAAATTTTGCGACACTTATGGATTACACTGTTACGGATTAGATCAAAGTGTGACTGTGTGTATAAAATACCTTTGATACTAGAAGCTCCGTAGACGTGTACCGAATTTTAATGAAAATCAGCTCAGTCGCTTGTTGAATTTGAATGAAAAATACTTTTGCGGGAGCCCTACTTTAACGCGAGTGAAGCCATATATAAAGTAGCCTATTCATTGAGTTGAGGAGTCTTATATCAGGCCCGCATTTAGAGACCCAGGGCTCTTAGGCACTTGACAGCTGGGGTCTCCCAAGCACCCCAAAAAAAGTTGGAAACAAATGAAAAAATCAGTTGAATCAGAAGACATCATCAGCTCGAATTAAACGAGTGATTAAACAATGATTTGAGTAGCATCGTGTGCAAAGTTTGGTTACTAGCTAAGTAGTTAGTCATTTCAGTTAATATAATAAGTTTAGTTTCATTTGAGTAGCTATAGTGTGGCCGTCTAGATCTAGACTTTCTAGACTCTTGTCTTGTCTTGTCTACATTTTCAAGACAAGACTTGCAAAAATCTTGTCTAGAAATTTTCAAGACAAGACAAGACTTGCTTTATCTAGATCAAGACTCTTGCCAAAATTCTAGACAATTTTCAAGAGTTTAGATAAACTAAATAGTAGTAGGTAAAGTAAACCACTCGGTTAATCTAGACTCTTGAAAATAATCTAGAGTCTTGATATTAGACAAGACAAGAGTTTTTAGTGTATTTGCCATAATATGGCACATACACTATTGGCGTCGGTCGGATGGCGGGACCTAGGGGTCGGACCAAAATTTCTCGACGTTTCATAGCCTCCTGAACACTTTGGCACCATTTTTAAAAATGTTTATATATATGTATGTATATATATATATATATTTATATATTTATATATTTATATATTTATATATTTATATATTTATATATTTATATATATATGTGTGTACACGATAACTCTCGACAGACTTAATCGATTGAAACGAAATTTGGTACACACATTGGAACCCATCACCGCAAGAAGCCTATTTAAAATGGGCCCGATCGGACCATTTTCAGGGTTGTATTTAGGGGTTCCAAAAAGTTTTTGGGCCCAAAAATACCGAAAAATTTGTCAGAATCGTTTCAAAATTGAAATTTAACTCTTTAGTAAAGATTAAAATGTGCTGCTAAAATTTTAATAAAATCGGCCCGACAGGACCGGACTTTCAAATTTTATGAAAACACTAGTTTGTTGATACGGATTTACTTAGATATGGAAGGGTGTATTTAATTGGGTGTACTGATAAAATCTATGTCTAATATTGAAATTTAGAAAAATTTAATTATTTTAAAGGATGTATTAAGGGGTTAAATTTTTTATTTTGTCAAAAAACAAACTTAAGTTTACATAATAATGCCACAATGCCTGTATTAGCAAATACACTATATTGTCGGCAGGGTTTGGCACTGCGACCCGAGTTTTTTAATCTAGACTTAGACTTAGTGAAGTCTTGATATTGAAAGTCTTGTCTTGTCTTGTAGACGGCAACACTATGAGTAGTTCCGTGTGAAAAGGGCCTTATATCTACTATTTACATATTGCTTTAACATGTTGTAATGTAAAATTAAATTAGATCTTACCTGCATAGCAGCATAAAGGTATGACTTTTAATAAAACATAATCTTGTTTGTTTTGTTCAAGTTTAATTTGGAATGTTCAACAAACGAAATAGAATGTGCGAATTTATTGCACTAACAAAAGACTTACGACGTGAAAACAGTAGAATAACGGGTGCTGACATAAGAAATAAAACAATTTGCATATCTAGCTGACAGGTCGTTTATTTTCACTACAATATTGCATTCGTCAAATATTTGTCTGAAAGTATATTCTTAATATCTTGACTTTTAATTTAAAACGTTTACGATTTAGTACAAATTTTATATCCATTCCCCGAATATTTTTTCTTACAATGTTTCCAGATGTTTCTATAAACAGTGCACGCCAAAAAACACCAGAAACGACTTTAACTTTTTTTTAATTAATGGTACACCCAGCTTGACAACTAGAGATACAACATAAATTTTATTTTCTGCAAGTAGGTACGTAAATATTTACAAGATTTCCAATTTTGCCAAAAATTGCATTTATTAAGAGATAGGTCACATTATTTTCAAAAAATATAATTTTTTTTATAGGCAAAATATAATTTTTTTCAAAAAATCACATTATTTTCAAATATCACATTTTTTTTAAATCACATTTTTTGAAAAAAATAACATTTTTTTCAAAAAACACTTTTTAATTACCTAATAAATAAGGGGAAATAGGTAGTAGATACTTACTTTTGAGGAAGACTATATTTTTTGGCAAAAAATCTCAAAATCTATATTTACCTAATGGAAAACTTATTAAAATATAGAATTTTGGATCATAAATTTCGTTTTCGATAAAACTATAATGTAGCTTTTATTTGAAGTGTTTCTCAAACGGGCATTTACTTATTTCCCTAGCAGAGCAGCGCAGTCTGCAAAAGATGATAAAAACGGAGAATAGGTATATTGAGAATTTCCTGTGCATGTTTTGTTGCACATCAGAACCACTTATACAGCTCCTCTATTCCAATTGGAAAATCGTTAAAGTATTGTAATACGTATCAGAGAGACGTGTCTCAAGCACCTCATATTCTAACTGAAAAGGTTTTTCCGGATATTTCAATTTCCATATATGAAATTACACAGAGTAAAATGTGACAGTTACGTAACGAGAACTCGTGAATTTTTAAACATTCACCGCAAATAAAAAAGACCCATCTATTGTGCTTAGGATCCTTCCATATAAGGCACGTGGCCAGTTAAGAGGAAATGGGGGTCGCTAAAAGGCTACGCTGGGCTACACTGTAAAAAATGGATGTAAAAATACTTCGAAAGTTAAGGTAAAATTCGCTCGATTTTCTAAGTGATTTTACATTATTATTTATTTTTACACAGAAAACTTCATAAAAACTTGGACTTTTACTGTAAAGTTAAGCAAATTTGTGATTTTTACATAAAGTAAATTAAAATTACATAATTTGTGTAATATTCCAATAAAGTGTGTAAAAATTGCAAAATAACATGTATAGTTACATATATAAAATGGATGAATACAAAACAAATTAATGTAAAATTAGTAACCACGCATGCGCAATGTGTTTTTATGGAATCTACGCGATGTGCAGGCGATACCTGTTTGCGATGCCATTGTCTCTTTGTGTGCCTATTACCAGATTAGTCGCTGGCTACAAGTGGACCATTGATAATCTATGTAATCGGCCTTCTCATTTCTTACAGTGTACGGTGGAAGGTGGGAGGAGATCTAAGAATCTGTGCAATGTAGTTTTACTTTTTACCTGATACATTTAAACTGATACATTTAAATTGCGCTCTGTATAGTTACCGACAGAGCGATACAAAACATGATCAAATTATTTATTATTTTACGCTTTTTGTTGTCATATACTAGTAAAATGCTTGTTGATAACAATATCGAAAAATCTACGTTCTACCACTGAAATGGGGAGGGGTCTAGGCTAAAGCCACGTTAAGCTACATTAGGGGTCGGGAATCAAAAGGTGAACTAAACAGGGCCATGTGGTTTATGGAAGGCGCCTTATGAGTCTAGTGGTTACCCAGAAAAAATATTCAGTCAATGAACATTCATTGATATAATACTAAAGCAAACATTTTTAAAGTTTTGCGTTTTCAAGGTGCGGCGGCAGCATGGTACAGTGTCAGAACATTACGGGTCACGCATGTAACCGAGTTACAAGCCAAATATAAGTTTCACTTCAACCACATGCAAAGTTTACACGCACACATTTTTTGAAATGCATTATTTCTTTAAGGTTACCAATGAGCCATTTTGCTGAGAGTATTCTTTCAATTATCCACGAGAGGCAGCACTTGTGGTAGGGACAAACATTATTTATTCCCCAATAATGTCGTGTCATTTTAGTGGTAAAACGTAATTATTAGTGTATTTGCCATAATATGGCACATACACTATTGGCGTCGGTCGGATGGCGGGACCTAGGGGTCGGACCAAAATTTCTCGACGTTTCATAGCCTCCTGAACACTTTGGCACCATTTTTAAAAATGTTTATATATATATGTATGTATATATATATATATTTATATATATATATATATGTGTGTACACGATAACTCTCGACAGACTTAATCGATTGAAACGAAATTTGGTACACACATTGGAACCCATCACCGCAAGAAGCCTATTTAAAATGGGCCCGATCGGACCATTTTCAGGGTTGTATTTAGGGGTTCCAAAAAGTTTTTGGGCCCAAAAATACCGAAAAATTTGTCAGAATCGTTTCAAAATTGAAATTTAACTCTTTAGTAAAGATTAAAATGTGCTGCTAAAATTTTAATAAAATAGGCCCGACAGGACCGGACTTTCAAATTTTATGAAAACACTAGTTTGTTGATACGGATTTACTTATGGAAGGGTGTATTTAATTGGGTGTACTGATAAAATCCATGTCTAATATTGAAATTTAGAAAAAATTAATTATTTTAAGGGATGTATTAAGGGGTTAAATTTTTTATTTTGTCCAAAAACAAACTTAAGTTCACATAATAAAGCCACAATGCCAGTATTAGCAAATACACTATATTGTCGGCAGGGTTTTGGCACTGCGACCCGAGTTTTTTAAATTATTATTATTATTAAATTAATTAAATAAATAAATTATATCTACCACTAAAATGATAGGACACTAATGGGGAATAAATAATGTTTATCCCTACCACAAGTGCTGCCTTTCGTGGATAATTGAAAGAACTACTCTCAGGAAAATGACTCATTCCCTGAGTTATCGCATAACATTTTTTTTTCGTATCAATTCTAATGATCTTAGTTATTAGGCGTCTATAAAACACAATGTATCAAGAGACGAAGTCACGCCCCAAACTCTCCAAACTTTAAAACAACTGTAATTTAGTAACATTGTTCCTGGCGTTCTTCTAATCATTCTGCATTTTGCAAAAATTTATATCGGCCATTAAAGGCTTACCGGTAATCTAATGTGAACAAAATGGGATAGATTTAAGTGGATTTCAATCGCGCGTTTTACCCCAGCATTGCCACTTTGCACATTGCAAGATGTATTTACGATGCAACGCCAGTACATGCTTTCGTACTACGCATATCGTCTCTATAAGGCTGAGGCTACATTGGCGCCGTTTCAGACCAGATCAGATCAGACCAGATCAGATCCGTATTGTCGGATGTGAACAAACACCAGTAACCTTATGAAGTGGCTACACTGTTCACTCCAGACCGCGCCAGAATATGTCAGATTACAACAGACACGTTCCGACCGTCGGATGATATCAAACGTGTTTGAAATTTTCGTCAGACTACGGCCGTACATTTGACAGTTTACAACAAACAGTGTTGTGTATGCTAGCTATTATTACCAGATTGTCTTATTGTATTGTATTATTTTTTAAAAACGTGTTTGAATATCAATTGTGAATATGGACAAATCACTTTTAATTGATCTTGTACGTGAAAAGCCTCCTATTTGGGACCAAAGAGACAAAAGATACCACAACAGGGACGTGAAAGGTCTTTTGTGGAGAGATATTGGCGAAAAAATGAATCTTTCAGGTATGATTTGAAAATATAATTTATTTATTAATTAATCTATGAGTAGTCCATAAAATGAAAGTAAATTAACTCTGATCGGTTTCAACGCATTGTTGAAGTTTGTTTGTTTTGTTTGTTGTTTATAATAGGGCTCGGTATTTTTCAAATTAAAGTATTCGAATATTCATTTAAACTTCTATTCGAATAGTTAAAATTAATTAAAATTTAGCTGTTTTTTGGATTTTTGACAAAGATCCTGAAGTCTGTCAAGTCACGGCCCTCACAAGTTTCCCAACAATAAAATTTAAATCTAACAATACTGGGCAGTCATAACAGATAGCATAACTGTTAAATGATTAAAAAAATTACATTATATTTCTGAAAAAAATGTTATCTCTATCGCTAATCTAAATCATAAATCGCATATTGAAATCAAAACGTAAACACAGCAATGAGTAATAATTGGCGACAGCCGATACTCATGACAGGGGTCAGGACTCAGGGACGCCAAAAACAAAGAACAGTTGTATAAATGTATAATAAATGTTATTGTTGAACAACGATAAAAAATAATAAAAACAGTGCATTTTGATTTTCATTTGAATCCGGAAAGAAGCTAACTACAGTCTATGAAAAATATTTAAATATCCAAATATTCAAAATTTGCACATCAAAAATTATTATTGTTCAACAAAGAAAAACTGTCCGTCGGATATTATCCACTCCCTATGTAGCCACTTCGTCTGAAGTGTCTGATTTGGTCTGGTCTGGTCTGGTCTGATCTGATCGGATCTGGTCTGACACGGATCTAGTGTAGCCTCAGACTAAGGCGGTTTCAAACGACATGCCAAACGTCGCTTAGAATCGACATAGGATTATTCACCGTTTACACCAGGGAGTATAGAGTTAAGGTATCTTCACGCTATACCGTGCCGGGGCTGGGCCGTGTCACGGACGGGACACGGTCAAAGATTATTTAGTATACTTTTGTATGAACTCATTCATGGTCGACCGGGCCAAACGGCCGGGGCACGCGGAATCGGAATGTCGATGAGTATTCTTTCCCGGCTCTGGTCGGCTTGACAACACTAATTGGTACAGACGCAGACACGGTCATCCACAATACGAACCGCCAGGTGTAGCATTAATGATATAAGCGACTATAGGCCCTGCAGTCAGGGTCCATTCTGATTGGTCAAATACCTCATCTTGATGTCGTTTGACACACACATACACACCTAAACGAACGTAACAACTAACTAGTGAACTCTGTATACTAATATGGATAGTTGATACCGATTAAAAAATGGGTTTTGAATGTGGACAATGTTCAAATACATTTTCTTCAAGACAGGCCTTAATGTTCACAAAATTAGAATGAAAACTTCAGGTAAGGCTTGTAATCTAATTCTTTCTGTAAAAGTCGATCGATTTTTTGACATCTCAAAATAAAACCTTTTTTAACATTATTTTTTATGATATTAGGATATCCGAAATTTATACATAACAGTGTTCTTGAAAAATTGGAATAGAAAAATAAATTTTAATTAAGTTTTATTTTGAAATGTCAGAACATTGATCGAATTTTATAGAAAGAATTAGATTACAAGCCTTACTTGAAGTTTTCATTCTAATTTTGTGAACATTAACAAAACCCATTTTTTATTGCTATCAACTATCCATATTAGTATACAAAGTTCACTAGTTAGTTGTTACGTTCGTTTAGGTGTGTGTGTGTGTGTGTGTCAAACGACATCAAAATGAGGTATTCGACCTATCAGAATAGACCCTGACCGCAAGGTCTAGTCGCTTGTATGAATGACTAGCCCGTCCGGCGCCCGGTGGAAACGACACGGCACGGTATAGCGTGAAGATATCTTTAAGGTCTACGTGTCATTCGTTTAATATTAATCACGAGTGTTCTGGGCTCTAAAATATTTTTGTGACTTCAAAATGGCTGCCATAAGGTAGAAAAAATCTTGGTCTAATTTTTTTCCCATAACTAAATCGATAGAATGGGTTATCAAATGAAAGAAAATTTTGTGGCGATTCCAAACGTATATACTTCTTATGGTTTATAATTTATTTGATATTTGATAATTATATACGTCGGCAAAGCCAACGTTGACCGATATGTTGTCGTCTATAGCAAGCTTTAGATCGAAGTTACCTTCACGTCTCTTGCGACACCCTCACCTTCCTCCTTCTCTGTTGCTTAAACCAACTACTTCAGAGGCAATTCGTTGGAGCTTGTCGCAACGGGGGGTTCCCTACAGCTTCATTTTATTATCACTCGCCTACAATTTAAACAGAACCGACTTTAACGAATAAAAATACATAGGAAAGTACAGGGGCGTAGCCAGAAAGGAAAATTAAGAGTGCATATATTATTTCAAAAAAATACTATTGTTATCTTAAAACATTTGCCTGAAGTTAATTTAATTTAGGAGAACGAGGGGAAAAGAATAATTTAAAATTAATTAATAGGCTCGTAATGCATTTTTAAACCCTAAAAATTGGCTTGTAATGCCCATACGCTGCTCACCTGCAACCAAGGGCGTACGTCGAATTTAGTGCACATAAGGGGGGGGGGGCAAGAGTAATAAGAGTAAATTAAGTCATAAAAGATAGTTTAAATGTTTTAAGTGCAATTCGGGTAATTTTCAGGCTCCGAAGTTCAATAACGGGAAATTAAAGGGATTAAGTATAGTAATGAAAAGTAAGCTTAATGAATTTCCACACTTTTTTCCATCATTCCTTTGAGTACGCCATTGCCTGCAACTGTTAAATTGATCGATTAAATAGTTTGTGAATCATTAGTTGGGTCGACCGGCCGACTAATTGTGCAAATAAAAATTGTCTTATTTGTTGATTTCTGTAATGGCCAACGTTTCCACATTGATGCTGGGTTGTAGAAAGTATTGTCAAAAATTAATCTGACAATGACCTTAGATTATGATCATATAATGATTACAGTTTGTATATATGCAGGAGCAGTCTAATGTCGTTGTGAAACTCCCTGCAACAAAATACTATTTCCAAGTGGAAATTGTACAAAAATCATTTTAAATATATATATATATATATATATATATATATATATATATATATATATATATTGTATGTATATAAGCAGTTTAAAAAAAATATTGTTTCGATCGATTAATTATTTTCCGAGCAGAATCGATTTAAAATTCTACAATGTTTTTCTTATGGAGAAATATGTGTACTAGCCACAATCTAACGGCATTGTCAGTTCAAATTTTCTGACAATGCTTTCTGAAACTCAGCATGATATGTGACTTCTCTAGGGTCTATTTAACAAATAGTTTTTTTTATATCCATTGTCTCTAAACTTCGTGATTCTATTTTTATAATCTATGTTTTTTTGTGTCCAGGTGGACAGCAGTCAGGTCCGGGCCTGCTTATGGTTTATCTCTCTCTCTATACAGGAAGTACACGTTAGCTATGAGTTAACCCACAACGCCTATTGCTTCTGTTAGCATATCGACGCCTCATCGACACACTATATGACGGTTTGTTATAATATCACTCACCCCCTCCGAGACACTCCCCACACTATGCAGCAGTTCTTCACGTGTATCTATTCTGTGGTCACAAAGTAAAGAGATTTATGTCAGATTTTTGATAAAATAAAATTAATGACCGTTTCACCCTTCAGTTTTTTTATAAAAATACTTTCCATTTAAAAAAAAGTAGAAGAAGGAAACCTTCATTTTATTTAAAAATCAATTTCATTTTAAACATAAGAAATACAATCAATATGATTAGACACCTATACCGTAACTAAATTCACTATATTAGTGAAATTAACACAAGAATATCAGACGAATTATCGCCATGATATTTATATAGAAGGCTAGTTAATGGATCTGTGGTCATCGTTGCATATATAGGAAGAATTAAATGTACGCTGTTGGGCACTGTGTAGTAACTGGAAACTTACCCGACGCGAAATTGGGAGTTCTGGGTTCGATTCCCGGCGGTGCATTTACATTTTTCCTATATAGCCTTCTATATAAATATCATGGCGATAATTCGTCTGATATTCTTGTGTTAATTTCACTAATATAGTGAATTTAGTTACGGTATAGGTGTCTAATCATATTGATTGTATTTCTTATGTTTATATTAAAAACCGTATATAGATTTCTCGTTATAATTTGATTTTAATTTCATTTTAGTTAAACAAAAGGTCAACTAGGTAGAAATTTGATGTTTTTTTTTATTCCTTGCACGTGTTCATCAGATGACTGTTAGTTTGGACTGTGCACTTATTGTTTATGTTAAAATTCCTTTGAAGTCTACCAAGGCCACTGTAGTTATTACTACAAAAAGAAAAATTCTTCTTTTTATAGATAACTGCACAGCACATAGTGACACACATAAACGAAACTTCACTAAGTAAAAATATGAGCCTTTAAGACCTCCTTAACTTACACCCTTTTTAAACGGTTTTATTTAGCTTGATCCCGTATATTTGAATGTTTATTTGTTTCAAATCTTGCGACCGATTTTTTACCCTTCCCGTTATCCGATTGAGTTGAAATTTTGCACACATGTTTAGCTCCGGTGACAATACAATATTATGGTAACTAGCTGACCGACCCAGCTCCCGTTCGGGTGCAAATCGCATTATTGAATTTTCACAAAAGGTTACATTTCAGTACATCGGTTAAATGTAATAAAATCAGACTAAGTAAATAAAGCACACTAAAAAATTAAAAATAAAAATAGGTAAAAAACTTTTAAGTTAAACGGTTTTATAAATGTTGATACTAAAAAGAAAAAAATAATATTTAATTTAGGTTCATAAGTATAAAAGTGTGGGTCGTGACTGTAATAAATGATCATAGAGTTTACGACCCACGCTTTTATACGTATGAACCTAAATTAAATATTCTTTCTTTCTTTTTAGTACATTTATAAAACTGTTTAACATAAGCGTTTTTTACCTACTTATTTTTAATAAAAAACTCTATAACTCAATCTTTTTAACGTTTCCCTTGAACTTTAGCTTATCGAGGCTCTACTGTATTAATATAGATCAATAATATTAATATTAATAATGCATGCATCCAATAACGCCACTTTTTTGTATTTTATAGTAATATTTTCCATGAAATATTCATCCCATTCATCAGAACCTGAATAACTCATTGATTTTAATTTTACCCTGTCGGATATTATCCACCCCAAATGAAGCCACTATGTCTGAAGTGTTAGATTTGGTCTTGTCTGGTCTGGTCTGATCTGATCGGATCTGGTCTGATACGGTTCTAATGTAGCCTCAGCCTTAATTTGGATCTGCGTGCACACAAAACAGTCGGGTAAAATAAAAATCGACATAAACTTTCTTGTCTTGTGGCCACAGTATTGATTTTTAAAACGGCGCTATAATACTTACGTAATACACTTAGGAGGCCCCCTGTTGTCTGTCTTTCACACGCGCTCTTCTCTTTCAAACTTTTATTGCAATCATCGATTAAGTGCCGTCTGAAATTGAAAATTCATCACTGTACGCAGTTATTGCGGAATTTTTATTTTTTTTCAGAAATGGCATGTTGTTCCCTAACGACCGATTTTAATTAAACTGAGAGCATTTTTACTGTTTCACCAGTTGAAAAGCTACGAATTTTAATTGTAACATGAATTCTCGGTTGAAATACAATAATAAAATTTATTCTTAATAAAGTTGATAAACACATAATGTACTCATCACTTCCACCTTAAAACTCTGCACCTCTACCGTAATACTTAAAGATGCGAGTTTACTCATTTATGTTAGAACAAAAAAATAGCTGACTATTTATTCCTCGTGTTCATTGGTTGCTGCGTTTCGTTACCATAGCAACCCGTCATTTGACAGTGTGATTAAAAAAACATCGCGATTAAAATGTACGATAAATCGGCCAATAGAAAAATAACTTTTTCACAACGCCGCTATTGAAAATTTGACTTTTGGTACCTGTTTAGTGGGTCGAAACTGAGAATTTCAACCTTAGGGATGAAAATTTTCAGTTGTCGGTTTTCTCTGTTTTTAACTTTATTAAAAGAGAGATAGAGCGATGGAGTGGCGCCAACTTCAATTCGCATATGATACTCGAAACGTCAAAATGACAGATATAACCTCACATAATTATTTCACATGAATCTGACAGATCTAATATTTTTGCGGCTTTTTTGTGCGCCCAAATTGCAGGTACCTCAAATCGAATTGTCAATAGAGTTGTTGTGAAAAATAATACGCATTACTCGGAATGTAACAATGCGAAATGCAACGCATGTGATTCGGGCAGCAAACTTCACCACGCTAGTTTCAAACGCTGTGTTTCGTCCCTTGTAATGCAATATACTATTTTTTAATTTTCTCTTAAAAATAAGAGAAATTATAAATCGTTATGAAAAGCATATATACCGTTCTTTTATAAATCGCTTTTGCGCATGCGCCGAATTTCACCAAGAATATTAAAGCTCTTCCCATTTACGTGTCAAACACCCTACCAAAATTTGGTTTCGATTCGTTCAGTCGTTTGACCGGAATCTTGTTGGGAGACAAACAGACTAGCAGACTTTTGGAAAAACACGTTTTTGAATTTTAGCATATATCGCTTCTGCGGATGGGCCAATTTTCTCAAAAAACAATAGAGGTCTTCCTATTTACGTGCAGTTAATCACCCTACCAAAATTTGGTTTCGATCCGCTTAGCCGTTTGAGCAGAATCGTGTCGACAGACGCACAGACACACACGAACAAACTTTTTAGAAAAAACACGTTTTTTGCACTTCTCAAGAAGCGAAAATATTAGGAAATTGCAAAAAGTGAAGTTGAACTTATACTATTTCCCCACTTAAGTGGAGTTGAAATGGTAAAACTGTCTATTTGTGTTAAAATTACTATTTCCAAAAACAAATGTCTCTAGTAAATACGACCCTGTTAATATAAGAACTTTCCAGTTAACTATGCAAGAAAATCATATAAATTAAAAACTCAAAGTGCAACTGCAGTTGTGCTGTTTACATTATTATACGTACGTATATCTAATAATTGGATTATGTTGTATCTCAGTACTTAACTTTATCATCGACTCTAAAG
The DNA here is from genome assembly GCA_039654895.1 of Mongoloraphidia duomilia. Classification (NCBI taxonomy): domain Eukaryota; kingdom Metazoa; phylum Arthropoda; class Insecta; order Raphidioptera; family Raphidiidae; genus Mongoloraphidia; species Mongoloraphidia duomilia. Next base: position 33,269,824 of record CM077516.1, on the reverse strand, counting down.
ACGCTTACAGACTAATTAGTTTAGCTAAAACTAATATACGACATATTCGTAGTGTTTCAATACAAATAATTATGGATGATCCAGAAATCAACTGATGTAGTTTCACTGATTTAAAAAATACCGCGTCCGGTAGAAATAGCGTTCGATTCGATGGGAATTTCGTAATATATTATAGTCCCAAGGGCTAAGTTAAGATTAAATATCGAATCCAATAGAAATAGCTTTCAGATCTATGGACATTTCGGTAAATATGGCCTCAAGGGCCAAGTTAAGATAAAATATCCAATCCAATAGAAATAGCTCTTTCAGTTCTATGGAAATTTCGGTAAATATGGCCTCAAGGGCCAAATTAAGATAAAATATCCAATCCAATAGAAATAACTTTCAGTTCTATGGAAATTTTGGTAAATATGGCCCCAAGGGCCAAGTTAAGATAAAATGTCGATTCCAATAGAAATAGCTTTCAGTTCTAAGGAAATTTCGGTAAATATGGCCCCGTGGGCCAATTTAAGATAATTAACAATTTACTAGTAAAAATAAGGATTTGTTCTTACTTAAGAAAATTAATATGTCCTGGACGCAGAGACGGATCCCCTAGGTACGGAGAAGTGTGAAATTGAGGCCTCAATATCGAAGGACCTCGAAAAACGAAAAAAATATTTTTAACGTTTTAAAACTCTAAATAGTTTCAGCCTAAATATGAATACAAGTAAAAAAGTTGTATTTGGGCCGTCAACTATAACGTCTGTCAATATCACTATTGGTAGCACTTATACTTTGGGTTTGGGAGCTAGTAAGCTGTGACAGACGGACAAATGGACAGACAGACCGAATAGTGAGAACAACAGGGTTCCAATCTTTGAATACAGAATCAAAAAAAAAATTAGAAGCTGCAGCTACAATCGTAAAAGTTGTTTTTATAGATTAGATTACTGCAGTTTATAGACGCTCGACAACTAATGTCATTAGAATCCAAATGTTGGGTTTAGTGTGCTGTTTGAAGGTACAGTTTTCTCATGATTAATATATGTTTTAAAGGGATTGCAATTACTTTAATACTTGTTTATTATTCGACGAAAGTTACAGTAGAAATGTTACCTGCAGATTAATTTAACAAAGGCACCAGACTTTGCCCGTTCATATATTATATCTATCTACAATATTGTAAACATTTATACTACTAAAATCTTTGTTAGTTTCGCGTTTAGTTTTACAGTTCTACAGAAACTCAGCGTAAGTAATATATAAATAACAAAACATTCAAACTATTTGCGTAAATCCGCTTTATTATCATCGTAGTGATAAAATGTTTCGTCTGTAATTTCATGCCAACCTTTCACAGTGGGGAATATAAGTCGAAAAGTTGATTGAAAACATTTTTTGCCATACACCCTATAAAATGAATGCTTTACATGCATGTATGTATACAGGGTGGCACATCTTAAACAATGCAGTGAAATATCTCGTAAACGATACAAACTATAAAAAAAGTTTTGTACAAAAGTTATAGAGTGTCAAGGGGGACAGAAGACTGTGATATCAGATTTAACATAGGTGGTGCTGTGAAGGTCAGACGAAGGTCACCTTCGATTTTTTTATTGCAACAATGCATTTTTATTCCAGAATACGATACAGTATTTAATAGTGAACAGTAAATTATTAAGGTACATATGAGCTAAAGTTAATAAATATTGAGATATTTACGTCAATTCGGTTCTTTTATGAATTGAATTCAAGCCAAGAAGGTCGCGGTTCGTAATATCATGGCTATCTGCTATGCCATAATTTATCTAATTTCGTTCATTTTGGCCGTTATTTAATTATCTCAATATTTATTAACTTTAGCTGATATGTACCTTAATAATTTACTGTTCACTATTAAATACTGTATCGTATTTTGGAATAAAAATGCACTGTTACAATTAAAAAATCGAAGCTGACCTTCGCCTGACGATCACAGCACCATCTATGTTAAATCTGATATCACAGTCTTCTGTACCCCTTAACACTCTATAACTTTTGTATAAAACATTTTTCTATGGTTTGTACCGTTTAAGAGATATTTCACTGCATTGTTTAAGATGTGCCACCCTGTATATGACGCAAATAAACTGTCAAAACTTTTTGAAAATACTGAAAATGAAATGAAAAGTAGTTGTTTTATAGTGAAAATGGCAAAAAATACCATATATTTCTCGTGCGTAATGATATTATGACTCGAGCGACTGTTAAAACTTGTTTTAATATACTGTCACCACTCGCCAGTATATATACCTCCTTATGACACTAGAAATACAATACTATTAACCACGTTCTCTTGTATTTTGTCCCACCGTACAAACAAAACAAAAGAAAGCGATTTAATATTTCAAATCAAACTAGAGAGATAAAAAGTTTTATAAGGTTTTGTTCTTTACTTTAATATAATACTCTCTCAGCAGATACGCGTTTAAAATTAACATTCATTTATTTTACAGAAACAACAAAACGTCTGTTTTTATCTTTTTGTTGTTTGCTGCGCAACTTCTTATGATTTTAATTTTTATTTCCTTTGTTTTGTTTCCAAATAGCAGTTGTTTGTAACAAATGAATTACTGCACAAACTTAATACAACACCAGTTCACCTTTGTGTAACGTTTTTTATGTAACTCTTTCTTTAAGTCGTTAAGAAAGTTCTTTCAAAAATGGAACGTGCATTGATTTTTTAACAGCAAAGTTTGCCAAATACATTAGCGCCCATATTTATTGTCATTGAATTTTATCAAGTCGAACATGCATTTTAACTTTTTATATAAGCACAGTGCGCGTCTTAAGTGCCCCTCCTTCTCTTCACTTTCGAACGAATTGAGTTATAGAGTCCGGACAAAATCGAAGTAAAATTTTATTTGGAAGATTTATTTTTGGAAATTTAAATAAAGCACCAGGGGCACTATCAACAGAAAATTTTTAAATTTGACCCCCTATGTATCGCCGGGAAATGCGTAGTGTCAAGTGTGAGTCAGACTCGCGCAATCACCAAGGGTTCCGTACAAAAAATGAGGAATTAGGTAGGGGTTTTTAAAAAGTTTTTTTTACTTATATATTTTACTTTGCTCTTCTTAGTGTTTCAAAATTCTTCCGTATCAAATTTAAATAAACTAATTTTTAAAGTGAAAAATTCTAAAATGTTTACATTATAAAAAAAAATCACGTATCGTCAGTTGGATTTGAACCCGGCTCTTCGTGGTGGCATGCTAACGCCTAGCGCGTTACCGCTACTTCACGTGTATGACGGCACAAACAATGGTATATTTGATACACTTGGTACAGTTCTATGCTTAATTTTCCGTTTCCGTAGAATTTAAGAACTTAGAATTTTCGTTTAGGTTTTCCTGTAAACTATGAGTGAGACCCTATATTCTCTATTTTTTTTTCAAAATTTTCGGCTCAGTAGTTTGAGAGATAAGGGGGGGAAAGCACAATTTTCGTATATTTTCTTTAATATTTTTTAAACTATGCATTTTAAACTTATACAAAAAAATACATTTGTATTTCTCATAACGAGCCATATCATTTGATATGTCACATGATGCATTTGAATTTTTTTTTATTTTCTAATTTGCCCCCAAAATTAACTCGTAAAATGAGAATTCGTTTATTTACGCTATACGTCCGTGATTGGGTCACCAAACTCTATATATGTACCAAATTTCAACATTTTTCGTCTAGTAGATTCGGTGAAAATAAGCTGTGACAGACCGTCGGACAGACACAGACAGACAGACAAGAGAGTGATCTTATAAGGCTTCAGTTTTTTCATTTTGAGGTACGGAACCCTAAAAATAAGTTATTGATTTTCAGGTAAAATCCGCTACTCTACAAACCTTTCTCTACAGCCAGTGGCGGCGTTAGAGGGTGGGCCGGGTGGTCCATGGCTCACCTTAAACTGTCTTGGCCCACCCTGAAATAATCCCCAATCTCTAATTTATCTTTTAAACATGTTTTTAACCCTCGAAATCTCAACAATTTTTCTTGTAAATTCTATAGCAAGTAATCTGGATTAAAATTTTGACTGAAATTTTGGGAACAAATGTTATTGGCCCACCCTAGCAAAAAATCCTAGCGCCGCCACTGTCTACAGCAAATGGAAGTCAAAATGATTTTTAAAATTTTGTAAAGTACCTAGGTATCTATTTATAAAATATGAATTCATGGATTTTTGAGTAACATCATATAAAGAGGACATCCAATAATTGAATATGTAAAACTACCTCGCTCACAACTTCCTATTGTACACACACTGTATATGCGTGTTTACAAGTGGCGAAAACTCATACCCACGCCCTTCTTATTTACATACGTGCGTAGGGTTACGTATCAGGGGCGCAGCCCCCATAAATGACATTTGAAAGACACTATCAATTTTAGAGTGATTCATGTCATTTCGATAGAAATATGAAAAATGGTTTAGAGTGTGCCATTCTATCCGTCATTTTTTGTGTTTTCTATAAGTCTTCTTATCTAAAACAGTGGTGGCGAACCTAAGGCACAGTCAAGATAGATTGTGGAATGTAGATTATAGACGCTTAACAGAGGCACGCAGAAAATGATACGAAAAAATTGATCCGGAGTCGATATCATTATGAGAGAGAGAGAGAGAGAAATTTTTCGTTCGCAAAATCGGACCCATTATAACTTCCAATGGAAAGTTAAAAATGTATGCTGATTGCTGATTTAAAAACACACTTGATAAATTTTGATAAATTCGAAATCTATTTTTATTTGGAAACTGAAAATTTTTAGTGTTTTTGAAGTGAAATTTCTTATGCGGGGCGTTACTGTCTCGCCAATTTGAAGGCTATAATAACTCGAGCAAGCGAGCGAAGCGAGTGAGTAATATAATAATTAATAAATTATAAATTCGAGAGAACGAGCGAATCGAGTGAGTAATGTAGATATTAATTTATTATAAATTTGAACGAACCAGCGAAGCGAGTGAGTACCAATGTATTAATTATAATAAATTATAAATTCGAGCGAACGAGCGAAGCGAGTGAGTAAAGTATTAATTAATTATAAATTTGAGCGAACGATCGAAGCGAGTGAGTAATTTATAAATAAATTATCAATTCGAGCGAAATGAGTGAGTAATGTAAGTATACATTATTTATACATTCGAGCGAATGGGCGAAGCAAGTGAGTAATGTACTTATTAATAAATCAAATTCATAGCACCCGGGCGAAGCCGGACCGGGCCGTTATTTAAAATAAACATGTAATCTTAATCTGACACAAGATTGTGACTTTCTTCTAACACTTATCATGTATGTTAAAATGTATCGTATAGCTAACTAAGAATGGCTAGCTCATAATTTATCAGAAACGTGAATTTGAATCTAGCGAGACAGCTCGCGGATTTATTGGGAAAATCAATCGGCAACGAGTCACTACTGATTTGTGGCACGTTTGAGTTCGTTCGGTACCAAGCATGGCTTGCTGCGATCGCGTTCGCCTCATTACCCGTGCTCGGCGGAAATGGATTTATGTAAATCGTTTCCGCCCCGAACAATATATTAAGATTCATACGTCGTTAATTGATTCATAAACGAACTAATTATGCCGACTCACTGCTTTACTGAAATCATCTCTTAACGTTCAATTGATGAAGAGCGATATGGAACCTTTGGTGTAAAGATACGAAATTTAAAAATAATCACAAAATATCAAAATGTTTAACAATTCTCGACGTGCGTTTCGCCAACCATGTTGGCATCACCAGGAGATGATTAAAACCAAAGACTAAATTCTATTATGACAAAAGGCCAGTCCGAAGTAAGAAGCCCACTTATGATTTATTAAAGGCAATAGAATTTAATAAATTCTATTGTCTTTCTTCAAAACAAGTCACTAAAAAGAGGAAGACAATAAAATTTTGAGGTTGGCGCCAATTTAATAAAATAAAAGTAGATAATAATAATAAATTCCTTTATTAGGGTTCGGACAAGCCAATGTGGCTATCTCGTCCGCCCTCTACTAACAATTGACAATAATAAAAAAATAATATAAGTATAGAGAGAGCGATTAATATATAATAAAAAATAAGAAAAATATCATTTTAAAAAATATTTTAAAATATCAGTTTAAAACATTTTAAAATTAACATATTAAAAGCACCAATATACGGATAAAAGAACATATTAAAATAATAGCAAAAATGACAGAGGAAAACATAATAGATAGACCTATATAAAAAAATTTAGTAGGTACTAACGTTGATTGACATATTACTAGAAGATTGTGAACCAAAGCAACGTAAATGAGGCCACTTTTAATAGGGGCAGCTAGATGTCGCACTATTGGCCTTCTGTTGACTAGCATCCTAAGTTTTATTATTTAATCTTTGAATAGAGAATAATTGTAGAGTTTTAAGAAGTGAGTTGTGTTGACAACCGTTAGGCCATCTAGTGACTAGCATCGTAATTTTATTTAAGGCCATCTTGCGTCATTGGTTCATATTACATAATATTTCGCGGTTACTATTAATAGACAACCCCTAACGTTCTTTCGAAACGCCTCTTTTTTGAAATATTTATATTCACGAGGAATATTATTATAAGTACCTATATAGAGGCAGAACCATAAGTAAAAGATTTTTTATAAAAATTTGTTTCATGCAAGTTTATTGACAATGTTGTATCTTGTGACCTCGTATTTTTATTATGATAATCTGATAAATATTTTAAATTGCAATTTAGATAATCTGACTGGCCGGTTGCGATCAAGTTGTGTATGAAGCATGCGATATGTAAATTTCTTCGAAGAGACATATTTAATATTAATTTGTAACACTTGTAATATGGTCTCTTTTATTTATGTTGTATACAATATATCTGAAGCATGAATTTTAAAATTTTTTGGATAAGCTGCGATGTTAACTGGTTTATACATGATCCGTACACAATATCACAATAAATAAAAGATGATAAAATGAGCGCTTCCACTAAGTATTTGTTCATGTATAATCCTAAATTTTTGCAAAAGTCTACAGAATCAATTTGATGACCAGACAGCGTTACAGTTAGGGGAGCCGCTTTAGCCAACTGATTCCGGCTTCATATAGACATTATATTGAATTTAATTGGACTTAAAATTAGGGCATGACTTTTGGACCGTTCTGATATTTTATTTAATTCTAAACTTAATAATGTTAATCATTATTACCTATGTCAAACTAAAAATATTCATACATAAGAAAATTAGATAATCAAATTCATTAAAGGCGCCTACACACGATCAGTTTAACTGCGCAGTTTAACCCTTGTGACGTCATGTCTGAGCGATAAACTGAGATTACTGCACAGTTCCGGCAAATTTTAACGCAAGCTTGCGCATTTGACTCTACTTTGCATCGATAAACTGCGCAGTCCGCTCAGTTAATTGAACAGTTGGCACAGTCTTGTGTAGTCTTTGGGTAAGTTTGGTTTTGCGCTTATATCATTATTTAGGATCAGTATAGAGGTAGCATTGACAATATCTGAGCTGTTAGTTCAACAATAATATAGGTGGAAGTACAAGTCAACATTGAGTTTGTGGGCCAGGGGAATGAAAAGTAAGCGGGCAGCTATAGTATATTTTTCAGTACATGGATAACTATCTTTATATAATATCTCAATCAACGGTACTAATTAAATTGGCGCAGACCTCAAAATTTTATTCTTTTTCACTTTTTAGTGTTTTTTTTAAGGAGGTTCTACTTTTTTAATTTAAAGTACTATATTATAGAAAACAATTGAAGCCGGACCTGCATGAAACAAAAGAATAATGTTGCACATTGCACAGCTGTCAATCCTGTGCACCATTTTACATCAATAACTCGAAGACGTATGCAGTGAAAGTATGATTGGTTGATTCATCATGGCTGACCAAGCCGTTTATCATTTATTTCACTTTTACGTTTCTATGTTTCAATGTATTTTCTTTTTTTTTGCTGATTTTGCTGAATTGTATAACATTTTCTTAAAAAAATGCACATAAGAGCCTTAATAATTTTCTCTTGCTAATTAAAATTAATAATTTTATTTTAATTTTAAGACCTCTTGGTAAGAATTAGAGTAAAGAAATAAAATAAAAATTCTGTAAATAATAATAGGTACCTATATAAAAAGGTAAATAGGAAATCAAAAACTCAAGATACAATAACGTAACTGAACTAATTCAATATTTTGAGGTTATCTATATTACGTATTCCAATATCCTGAATTGTCGTCACATAACCTAGATATTACAACTTGACTTTTGTCTTCCTGTACAAAGTAAGTTTGAATTTGAATATGGCAGTATTAACAGCCCACGCTTGAAATTCAAATACATTTTCAAGCTCCTTATTGTTTTATATTTGAAAATTTACAGTTGCAGTTTGGGTTAATATTGATGTAATCAAAAAACTTGATGTAGGTAAACCAAAACTCAAAAAAATATTTTTTATTACAAAACAACCTAATACAAAGTAAGAAAAGGCGCTCGCAGATCGCAACACCGGAATACGAGGTGGGCCGAATTAGCGCATGGCCGGATTATAGAGTCTGCTGTATTATGGTATCTACCTATAACATTAGTTATAGGTGGTAGTTTAAATTTCACATGAGGTATGGAAATTTCTGAAGGCTGCAGCTTTTATGCGAAATATCATTCATCAGGAAATCTCAGGAACTATAAAGCCTACAAACATGAAATTTGGTAGGTAGGTTCCTTATATAGGACATAGGTTTTCGCTAAATTAATTAACTCTTAAGGAAGTGAAAAGGGGAATTATAAAAATAGTCTTTTTCCGAACATGCTCGAGTTAGAAGCACCAAATTTGACTTAAGCATTCTTTGTTAATCGAAGAGATCAGTGGTCGAAAAATTATCGAAATCCGTATCCTATAAGGGATGAAAACGGGGGTGGAAACCTCCATGAAGGACACGCTGTATCTCTGAAATTGCTAAAGCTAAAAACTTGTAACTAATCATAAATTCATAGCACCCGGGCGAAGCCGGACGGAACCGCTGTTTATTTCTCCAACTTTGAGTAAGATAATTAAGAAATCAATTGACGTCTCAAATCAACGACTATTAATACCGGCATAAGTAGGTTTTTGACGGCAATAATCTTTGTTCGAGTCAGCGTGCTATGCGACGTCTGTCATACCTAGCTCTACATTTAGAGATTACACGGAAAATGGTTGATTGCGACGCTCGCTACAGGAGAAAAGAGAGGCCTTACGCTACAAATGAGAGGCTCGTCTCAGATATTACACCACTCTCAACTTTCTAAGTAGTACAGCTTATGACACAGTCATTGCTTGCAAATAAAGTACGTTCATTATAAAAAATGTCAATAAGAATCACAAGTTACCCTTTGCACTCTTTATCTCAAATCCTTTTCCCTTACCTAAAAACAGTTATGGCTCTCCCGACGCTTTTTTAAAACTAAAGGCTTCTGATAAACGCCCAATGAAGGATCAAGAATCACACTACAGATCCATCAGGCAAAAAATTGAGAGATTTTTTTTGAAAAACTTACAACTTTTTAAAAATTACGTAATCTTTCACACGTAGACTAAACTTTTTTTTAAAAAATTCGCCTGAGGAATCTGTAGTGTCGCTATAGTATATGCTACCAGAAAATGTCTTTTCACGACCATTATTATTGATAAAGCAAACCAAGACATTTTCTGGTAGCATATATACTATAGCGACACGTTATACGCAATATAAGCATGCAGTAAAAAATATCTCGTTATTTCGCAAAATTATCGAAAGTAGATCAGATAGACCAAAATTACCAAAAATAATTGCGGCGAATCTTACCAAAATGATGCAAAACTACACGGTTTAGAACAAAGAACTTTTTTACGAAATTCTCTTTTAATAATGAATAATAAATCGCGAAAAAAAACAATCTGATAGCATATATCGCTTCTGCGCTTGCTTCTTTAGCGAGACAAGTGAATCGAAATGGCCTCGACACAAAAAACACCGATACGAAAATTCAAACAAACTCTGTTACGCGCTCACGCAGAACGACTCAGAATTCAGGAAACATGTTAGTGTACAGCTTGGAGTAATATGAAATATTAAATTTATTGTTTATTTTTCATTATTTATTATTAAAAATAATAAATTGAAAAAGTGAAAAATGTAGATAGGTACGTACGTATATACTATATATTATACAATTAATAATTTAATTATTTAAATTCGCATGGTTGACAACCGTGCGCTTATATGGGGTCAGGCACACACTTGCCTTTTCCCCCAAAAATAATAGGGCTCTTCCTATTTTATACGTGTCAAAATATTGGAAAATTGTGAAAAGTGATTTTTTACCTAAACTATAGTACCGTTCCCCAATTATGGAGCTGAAATGGTAAAATGATTTTATGAAACTTGTACTAGTGAACGCACTATAAACATAAAAGCAGGTATTATAAACCTGCCCTAAACCAAATGTACAGAGAAGAGTGAAGAAGTGAGACGTTCCGTGGAACAAAGAAAATTATATGGTATGTTCTATTTAGCAAACAATCTAATGGAGACATCTTGTTAACACGTTCTAAAAATCTTAACCTCTTGATATTTTCGTTTGATTTGATTTAAAAAGGCACTTGTCCGCACTTGTCTTGAAAAAAATCTTGGGCTTGGGCTTAGCCCTTAGTCTATAAGACACATTAATTGGAAACATATCTTACAGATATTCTTATATTTTCCCAAATATCGCAATTCTTTTTATGTCTTGCAAATCTGCGACTTTTTTGAGACTAAGCGCTTTCTGGTAGTACGTTTAATATTAACCGAACTTCTAGAAAAAGTCCCACCGAATCGATACCGACCACTCGTACAACTGTATATCTCTTTATGTTTACGTAATATGAGCGTTTAAATATATTTTTCCAGAAAAATTTAAAAACTCTATAACTCCTAAACTAAAAGAGATATAGAGGTGGGAGTAGTCGGAATCGATTCAGCGTGATTTTTTCAATTAGGATGCAAGTTATATTTAAATAGTATCCGAGAAAAATGGCAACTGCAGTAAGAAAGTCCCCTCCCCCCTTAAAATCCGATCAAGTGCCAGTAAAACTCGCGCCCTGTGAGTTCCGCTCCGTTATAAAAATGTTGTAAAAATTAAGTGTCACGTAATAATTTCCAGATATAGTCTGCAATCATCAGGTAAGATGACGCCACTTTCGAAACTATCTATAGGTTTTGATGAGTGAGTCAGTATCAAAATACGTGGTTTTTAAAAGGTTGTAACTTTTTATTTATTTGAGTTAGAAGCTTGGATTTTTTTACAGGATTATGAGGTTGTAGATCTTAGTACTTGATATGAATTTCAACTTGATTCCTCTAACCATTCCTGAGAATAAAAATAAATTATAAAAAAAACAAACAAAGACCCGACTGCGTAAAAATCGAACGTAAAAAATGGAAACAAAATCAAATGATAACATGCAGTCGGTGGCATCAGATATTTCTGTTCAACTTATTACTACCTACATGTAAGCTTTCGACTACATGTTATTATTTGATCTTGTTTCCATCTTTTAAGTTCGATTTTTACGCAGTCGGGTTTTTTGTTTTTTTTTAATAATTTATTTTTATTTCCTTCCTTTTAGTTGAATCTACTCATCAAGCCTTTTCATTTGATACCCCACACAAAAGGTTTTACCGATTTTTTGCGTATTGACAAAATGGCGTCTAGCGTCTGCCATATTAAATTTTCCGTGACGTCTTGTACCCTATTTGAAATCTTCTCCTCAATGAAACCTTTCTGTTGATACCCATATCAAGGTATTTAGAAAAAAAACTATACTATTGCCTTCTAAAAAAATGGCCATGAAGAGTGATGGAACCTTTAGTGTGAAGATACAAAATGGCGTCTAGCGTCCACCATATTGAGTTTTCCGTGACGTCATATACCTTATTTGAAATCTTTTCAGCGAAACCTTTCCATATCCATATCAATATAGGTATTTAGAAGAAAAATTACTTTTGCTTTCTGACGAAATGGCGTCTAGAGTCCGCCATAATGAATTTTCCGCGACGTCATATACCCAGTAGCACTCGTGAGATTATGAAGAATCTATAGACATCTCATTTTTCAAAATCCGTGAAGCCGTTCCTTGACGGACAACAAAGTGATTCTATAAAGGTTCCGTTTTTTTCATTCTGAGGTACGGAACCCTAAATATACGAAAAATGTGACATACACAGTTTTGCCTTGCAAGATAAACCATGCACATGTGTGCACACTTGCTAAATTTAAAGAGTGACCGCTAGAATGCGTATAAAGGCATTAACCATTACAGAGAACACAAAGCTTTGAAAAGCGAGAATCTTTTACTAGAGTTTGGTCTGACAGTAGATGGAGTGCCAGAGCTAGGTGGTGGGGGGATGGCGTAGGGGAGGGAAAGACAGACACAATGACGGTTTGCGAACGCATTGACGTGCACGGAACAACGCTCGGAAGGTATGATCATAAAATGCAGGATGTGTGCGAGAGGCGCGCCATTTGCAAAATTGAGATCGCAAATTTGGAACACCAACCGTTCCGTTATTACGTATGTATTACGTGCCCATACGAACATTGGCGGTTTGTATCTATTCGGATACAGGCGTATCTACCGCATGGCGTATAATATAAAGTATGTATGTGTGAATGAGGGCGTAGTAGAAAATCCTCTTCGCACTTCTTAAATTATCTATCTCAATAAAACTGTACAAGCGCGATTTTGTATTAAACAGGGCCAGGGATGGGAAATTGTCTTAATTATTGGAAATGCAGAGGTGTAGGACACTGGATTGGTGAAACGTTTAGCGTGTCGCGTATTCGAATCCCACCTAGGTTCATGGATGTTTTGTGATTTCGTTTAAATTAATTTAATGTAATTATACCGCTTATTACCTTAGTTGTCGAGAGTCTATAATCTACAATAAATAAATATTGGCAACTGGGTCGACCACAAATAACATAAGATATTTTGTGCTTGAGATTATCAAAGCGTAGCTTCCATGGCTCCTCCTGATCTCTATTATAAGCCCCAGTTACCAGGTTCTAATCAGCTACAACTGAAATAGAAGTATCAATTGGATTTTCTATTTATTATTAAAAACCTATGAGTGAGACCCTATATTCCCTATTTTTTTCAAAATTTTAGGCTCAGCAATTTCGGAGATAAGGGGGGGATGCTCGATTTTCGTATAATTTCTTTAATATTTCTTCGATATTTCTTAAACAATGCATTTTAAAATTATAAAAAAACTATATTTATATTTCTCATAACTAGCCCTTTCATTTGATATGTCACATAATGAATTTGATTTTTGTTTTTAATTTTCTACTTTACCTTCTAAAATTAACCCCCAAAATCAGATTTCGTTCATTTACACTACATACGTCCGTCATCGCGTCACCTAACTCTATAAGTAGGTATATGCACCAAATTTAAACTTTTATCCGACCAGTGGATTCGCAGAAAATAAGCTGTGACAGACGGACGGACAGACACGAGAGTGATCCTATAAGGGTTCCGTTTTTTTCATTCTGAGGTACGGAACCCTAAAAATAACAAATTGAAAATATAAACTGGTACTAGGCCCAAATAACCCACACTATTGGTGTGCGAGTCCAGTTAGTACTCTCATAGTACCTTATATGGATATGTATATAAACAGCTTCAATTTTCTGAGATTACTTTCGTATACAATTTGGGGGGGCTAGATGTTTACCTATAAAAAAATTCGACTGATGACCAGTCCTATACTTCCCACCTAGTAAATATTTGCAAAAAATAAACACTTTTTTTTATTCTTTGACTAGGCCCAAATAACCTTAGCTGTTGGTGGTCTTTAAAACACAATTTAACTTTTATTCTTTGAAAAAGCATGCCCCTCTTTTTTGTTTGGTGATCTACTGATGGCTAACTTAATATAGCAAAAATCATGGTTACCTTGATTTACGTACAATTTTTATTTTTTTTAGTAAAATATTTTTTTTCTCGAAAACTATACATTTTAGAGAAACAAAATATTTACATTTTTTTCATATTATAACATCTAGAATTCATTTATATTTTTTTTTACCTATGTTAATACGTGACATTGAGGACGTTTTTTTGAATATCTCAGGATCCACTGAACCGATTTGACTCAAAATCTAATCAGATCTAAGTTAAAGGCTGATAAACACAATAGAACAATCGGCATGCCAGTATGTTGTTCCGTTCTTAAGATATCGAAGGCGAAAAATTGACCACATACACACACACACACACATACACACACACATACAGACATCAGTCAGAAAATGATTTTAAACGGTTGCTAGGGTCTCAAAACGTGAAAATGTGTTAAAATTTCGAAATATTTTTTTCGGACTAAATCCATTAAGTACTTCCCTACCATAGTAGAGGTGGGAAGTAAAAAGGCAAGATATTTTGAGACATAAAACACAATAGGGTATAAAGTTATCCGAGCTGGGCGGGATTTCGCAAAAACTGAAAATTGGAATGACGGACTGTCCGAGTTTTTGACACGGATAATCGGTCGCACGGATAACCAAGATTCTACTGTACTCGCTAGGAATTGTTTTTTCGTCAACTCTAAAATCTCAGAAACATTGAAGAATTCGCTGTGCTATTTAAACAACATGTGACGTCACTTAGTAGCTCTAAAGTCAAACGTGCTTTTGAGAAGAGATAAAAACAAGTTAAAACGAAATATAAGTGACGGTTAAAAAATTCATAATGGAAGTTCTCTTTGAGTATAACTGTATATAAACAGGCTGGAAGAATGTTGAATTTTATACAAAAGCTTATATATTTTAAAATATCGAGGTTTTAAACAAAACGTAATGGTTTCATTTTCACTTGCAGCTTTTCGTCGCCTCGGCTTTAAACATTCTTTCAAACAATCTAGATTCTAGGTAGAAGCGTCGGTTTCGTAGCGGCGCCTAAAGCGACGTCGGACTGACTGGCATAGAGTAGTAGGTAATAAAATTAGAAGCGGCCAGGGCATAGTTTCATCGATAGTATAAGTGCGAATATCGTTTGAAATTTACTAACGCTGGGTTTACAGTTACTCGTTCCATCTATTCGCTGTGAACAGATGCATGGTCCTGCCGTCTGGTGAGTGATAGCGTAAATCGGCTGTGGTAAAGTTACAATTTAATCATTCAATGATTCTCTCGAATTTAAAAATAACAACGTGAAAAGTGTGTTTTGTGAAATTCTGTGGACAATATAAATCACAAACCTTCTTTTTCATGATTCGCAAAACAATTTCGGTAAGTACCTACACTTTATCCAATCTACGCGCAAAACCGAAATCTCAGCTGTCAAATTAGAGCGTTATAGTCAAATATGTAGTTAAATTACATCCAAAAAATTATTTTATTCAACACATGCACGCTTTTAGTGTTTTTTCGTATCTGTTTAGCGGATCTTAAATAGCCGTTTATTGAATGGTAATGTCATGATCCATTATGTAACGCTTTTCAGTGCTATAATGAAAAACAGTTACATAATGAACCATTATGTAACTAGACATTATTTCAATTATATAGTAGATTGTATGTCTAGATACGTAATGGCGAGTGATGACAGTATGTAAAAACGAGCGATAGCGAGTTTTTACAGTCACACGAGCCGTAATACCATTACGTACGAGACATAATATATGGTATTTTTTAACATACCCACTATAAAATACCTACTTTTCACGTCATTTTCAAAAAATTCTGACAGTTTATTTGCGTCGTCATCTTTCCTTCCAGTGTGCCGCGAAGTTCGTGCAAGTAAGTAATGACAGGCGTACGCAGGCGAATAGAGCGAATAAACAGAAGTTGCTATGGCAACCGTTATTTTCTGCGCTAGTGCAGAAAATAAACCATTTTCCGCACACCTGCCTGTTAAATGGGTCATTAATGACCGCTATACATACATCGAAATTAGCTATTTTGTAGTGGGTATGGCAAAAATGTCTAAAAGTACGCATGTGTTGAATAAAGTATAGTGTGCAACGCGTCTGCTAAATCTTTATGAGTCAGGCGCGATGTTTTCAGCACTCGTATGCGGCTCGCGAGGGGGATAAAAACCATACTCCGTTTCGCAGGGGGAGAATTTCTCGCGGGGGGGGGGATAACAAATTAACAATATACTAAATATACGTGAGCGGAGCCACGGGCAATTATTATTTATTAATAATATAAATCCTATGTTACTTGACAATAAGTATCTATAAAGTTTTTTTAACGGTGAAAATTTTTTTCCAATTACCCGAGACAAACAAACTTTTCGTCTTTACAATATTGATGTATAGATTGATGATTGGTACTATACTAGCGGGTTTTGCGGGTACAAATTTTAACGAGTACAGTCATTCGTGGTAGAGGTAGTCTAGGTATAAAGTCCCGCGCATTTTATAGTCGATACGCTTCTTGAGTTTATATTATCAAAAATGTGTCCCGCGAGTAAAACCGACTGAAGCTTTTATGATTTGCCTTATCTCTTCCGATACCGATAAAAGCCACTATGTCTATATTCGCTCAAAATAATATTAGATTATAACGGGCCATATAAACGCTCCACCGAACAAATAGATATATGGGCCGATCAACGAAAATAATGATTCAATTTTTTTTATCGCACGTGTCTCGATGCTAAATTCTGAATTTAAAGCCACTCTCTCTATAATTTATAAACTGATTTTTTTTCAGAATGATATTACGTAAAAATATGCAATTTTCTAGCAGTAATAGCAACATAGTTGTCTGGAAACCGCGATTCCCTAATGAAAATGAAACCGTATTATCAAAAGGGCTTATAAACATTTATAAAATATAGGTAAGTAAAAAACATTTTTAAAGACAAGCTTTTATTGAAATATACTAAAAAGAAAAAAATAATATTTAATAATAGGTTAATAATTATAAAAGCCTCCGTTTTTATAATTATGAACTTAAAATATTAAATATTATTTTTTTCCTTTTTAGTATCATTTCAATAAATGCTTGTCTTTAAAAAGGTTTATTTCCCTTATATTTATACCTATTTTATTTTGATTTTTTTCCGTGAAGCGGTTGGTCTGCAATAGTAAAGAAGCTTTTGCGATAAAATTTCACAGATCGACATCTATGGTGCAGTAGCAGTAACGAAGATTACGACAAAAAATTGACCAGTTGGGTGGAGCCGGATGGGATATTTATTCGCAATTAAAAGCAAAATAGCTGACGACATCTGGTGTTCGAATCCGAAGTCGTCGTATGTGGGGTCTACGAGAAAAAAAAATGGCAGCTCTCGAGATGTCATTCAGGAGAGGATATAGGTTTTTCAGGGCCTAGGCTTATTGAAGTCCAATGGGGCCCAATTTTTTGTTTAAGAATTTTTAAAATTCATTTTTAATAACATCAAAATCAGAGTTGAAATATATTTATTTATGAAATAGTGTTGAATGACAAACGTTTATGAAAATAATTCAATTTTTGTGGGCTCTTGACACTTTGGGGCCCAGGACTTAAGCCCTATTAGTCCCTAAATGTAGATCCGCTCCTGGTTTCATTATGTCATTTCCTGCTGCTATAACCTCTAATGATTGTCAAAACAATGTATGGTAATGTTTGATCTGACATTGTTGACATAAAAATCTAACCACATTAATTTAAAAATTTACTTTACTTACAAAACCATTCAAACCATCATTTCATCCGAAGTGCTGATATCTACATTCTCTTTTAATGAGTCATTTTCCTGAGAGTAGTTCTTTCAATTATCCACGAGAGGCAGCACTTGTGGTAGGTATAAACATTATTTATTCCCTATTAGTGTCGTTCTAGCTCGAGAGCTGGTAAAAGTGTCAATTGGATTTTCAATTTATTATTAAAAAAAAATATAATGAATTGAAAATATGAATTGGTGCTAGGCCCAAATAACCTTAGCTGTTGGTGGTCTTTAAAACACAATTACTATTAGTGTCGTGTAATTTTAGTGGTATAACTTAATTATTTATTTAATTTATTAATAATAATTTAATAATTAAGTTACACCACTAAAATGACACGACATTAATGGGGAATAAATAATGTTTGTACCTACCAAATTAAGTGCTACCTCTTGTGGATAATTGATGGAACTACTCTCAGAAAAATGGCTCATTGCGAATAGTTTGACAATATTTACGTCAGCGCCGACTGCGTGGGTATTTTAAATTCTTTCTCGCGCATCCCTTTATTTTTCGGAACGGCCACAATGGTTTATTGTTGTGTAGTTTATGACCGTACCATATAATATAAATAGAAGAATATAGTGCATTAAAGCGAAACTTAATGTTTCGTAGTAACAATAAACAAACAGCGTGAAAAGTTAGTTTAATTGCATAAAACTTAATTATATTATGAGTCATGCAGATTATATAATGAAGTCGACGACAGAATTTAACAAAGTTACTTCTTCCACTAGGCACTACTTACTTAAGTTTTAAACATTTCTGTTAAGTAGATGAGTAATTTATGATCTTTTAAGAAATAATGTACTATAAGAACATCGGGGGTAGAAACTATAAAAAACAACAATTTGGTATCAACAAGTAAAAAATAATTTTATTAAAAAAATTGAATCGACTGAAAAATTGAGTCACAATGTCTAATATTCTCCATTGTGCTAGAACAGACTTGTTACAGTGCACAGTAGAAACAGTACACTGAGTATTATAAGCGTTCAATACATATAAGTTAAGATAATATCTTGTACATAGGTATATAGTATTGAATTCTCATATGTGAGTATAATATATACATGTATGGGGAGCCTCCTAGGGATTAAACTTAGATTTTTATTATTTTCCAGGATTCATGCCACAACACACAATCTGTGAAAATTTCAACTAGCTACCTCTTACCATTTGTGAAAGAGAGAGCCTTGTGACAAACAGACGGACAGACATTCTAGGCTCAATAATAGGGTACCGTCCGGAGGTACGAAACCCCAAAAATGACATTAGTTTTCCGTCGTTTTGCAATCACCTTCCCTAGCCTACATTCAATAATCAATTAGAAGTCGGCGTAAATAAATCACTATTACAACTATTCGCGATTAAAGTGCACCGTGTCGCCGCGATGCGAACCTTAACTGAACTAACACAAGAGATTGACAGATTATTTCTTTGTTTTGTTTAATTGTCAATTAAAATAGAAAAAGCTAAATAAATAAAATATTGAGCGAAAATTGACAAGACATTTTTTACGGCACGAAAATATATATCACAGCACATAATTTACAAGCGAACAAACAATTGACATTTGAATACGGCCATCTTGGATGGGAAGTTACTGCCATCTGTAGGGAGCTATATCCACGTGTGTAAGCTTTCACGGCCGGGGTTGTTCCAAATCTTCACAGTTTCCGGGCTTGTAGGCCGTGGTCCGATGGTATTTCTATCTGATAGCTGCCACATCGCTTTTATAGACGTAACGTCAGGTAGAAATACCATCGGACCACGGCCTACAAACCCGCAAACTGTGAAAATTCATAGGGAACTTTATTCGCGAATATAATCTATTTATTGTAGTTTATAGAATATAGACGGTCGACAATTAAAGTCATTAGCGTCTAATTACATTAAATTTAATTAAAGGTTAAAACAAATGCGGAGGTGGAATTCGAACCAACGACAGTTTGATCCAATTGTCAGCACGCTAACCGATACACCAAACTGTCCTCGAGACAGAAGGAAAAAATTGAAAATAATTAATAACGACTCGGTAAGAATCGTGCAAAATGCCTAAAAAAGTTGAAATTCCTTAAAAAAAATAACTTAGAGGAAAACCACCCTTTGGTGTTTACAGTTTTATTATTAATATTGCTTTAATGTATCTTAAAATCGGTTCTCCCTGTATAAAATATTATAGAATGTGTGAAAGCTTGGCAACAAGACGTGATAAGTACAGAGATTAGACGAACACTTAAAAGCTTTTGCCTGTGAATACCGGCCTATTTTATTATTTATCATTCGATTAACAAAATACTAGGAAGTAGGAACACAACAACTTACTATAGGTTTACATTTTACACAATATAAATTATCACATTTCAGTTTCATCATAGAAATAATACACTAGACTGTCCCCGTCGAATTTCGACATAGTGTTGATAAAGATATTTGGGAAAATATTTTAGAAATAAAAGAAATAATTGTAATAATTATTCTAAACGCTTTTATACCCGACTGCGCGACAGCAAAGGCAGGGTTATGTTTTTCTCGCTATCTATGTATGTATGTGGAATTCTTTATTCCCTCGCAGCATCCAAACGGCTGAATGGATTTTAATAAATGAGGTACCATTAGATTCGTCTTGATCTCGAGAGTGACATAGGCTATATGACGCCACGAAAAATTCAATATGGCGGGTGCTAGACGCCATTTTGTCAGAATGTAAAAGTAATTTTCCTTCTAAATACCTACATCGATATAGGTATCAAAAGAAAGGTTTCGTTAAGACGATTTGAAAAAGCTAAAAAGACTTAACTAATAAAAAAGTTACAAAAATCAAAAAACTCAAATGCGCCAAAAGCGAACTAAAAAGATGGAAACAAGGTCAAATGATAACATGCAGTCGGAGGCATATTTTTAAGGTATGTACCTACCTATTAACGGGTAAATTAATTATTTTGTCAAAAAACAAATATATAAGTTCACTTAATAACTCATTTAAATGCCACAATGCTTGTATAAGCAAAATATACACTATTTTGCCGGCAGTGTTTGCACTGCGACCAGTGTTTTTTTATCCTATTACTGTAAATTCAGTCCATGGAGGGAGAATATAAAAAAGTGAAAAACGTTTGTGAAGCAAGTGTAATTTAAAAATTCATTCAACCTGTTTTTGAGGAACTAATTTAGCAAATTACTCTATGAAAAAAGTCGCTTTGAAGAATTCCCTAGTCTAGACGATAAAAAAGTATGAATAAAAATTTATAACGTTTAATATGCAAATTAAAAACAAAACTGTATATCTAAACACTTTTTTACATCGGCATTGGATTACTTTTTTTATCAATATTTTTTGACGTGTAAACAACTTTTCTGGCTCTTCCCTCAAATTTCTGCTAGAGAGAAAAATTTAGTATAGATTTTTCCTTGTAAATTCTGCATGGAGGAATATTAAGATACGGAAAAATCTTAAAAATATTTTTTAGTATCTATACTAGGTACGCGTTTTTATTAAATAGGAAATATAAAATTCACTATAGCACACTTCCAGAGTTGGGAATATATTGATTAGACTCTTTAGAGAACACAATTTATTATCTAAGTCTTGATCCCGCGAAAAACGCGATCGCATGATACCCCCTCCCGAACGTGTTTCGAGGAACTCCTCCCTATACCTCACCCCCTTTTCACTTTTCAAAAAACGCCACATTTAAACTCTCCGCGTGCGTTTTTCGGGGAACTCCCCCTGCACCCCACCTCATTTTCACCTCGCAAAAACGCTATCGCACCCCCCCCACGCAGGAAACTTTCCCCATGCAATCGTTGCAAAGCCAAAAGTACACACCCCGCTAAGTTTGATTAATAAATTGTTATACGGTGTTCTCTAGAAGCTTTTAATATCAGCTTGTATCTAAGATACCGCATTTTGTATCTTAGATAGGTACTTTTTATAAGTATCTGTGTACGAAAATGAAGATACATCTCAAAAGTAACTGGCATCTTTGATACTTACAAAGTAATTAATATACTTTTGAAGCACTTATCTAAGATACTTTTAAAAGTAACTTAGATACTTAAATATATTATTTAGATACTTTACTTTAGAAAGTATAGAGTAGATATATGTCGATGGAAAGTAACTTTTTTAGATATTTTTATATACAGAGGATCTTGCATCTTTTATATTTTGGGATAATGACTGCTAGGTATCTTGTATATCTAGATACTTTTTTCAAGTATCTTACAACTCTGGTCACCTTTACATAACATATTATTATATGATTTATCATGGATTTATTTTTCGATTTTTTACCTTACCAGAAAATAGTTGTTGGTACATACCTGAAACAAAAAAAAAATTAAATGTTAGTCACTATGTATTTCAAGTTAATGCCTAATAATACAGCTCTAAATTAGTTGTGAGTAGAAAAGTCTCCCGCAACTAGACCTGATAAACAGATAGATACAAATTCTGAAAACGCGTTTTCTCGTATAGATGTTACAAAATATCTAAAAATCTTGAAAGATCCGCTAAAGAACTGAATTACAAAAAGAAGTTCCGTTATACAAAATACTTTGGTGCGACGAATTCGCAGTTTTGGATGACACATTCTAAGTATTTTTGTTTCTCAGATTAATATTTGAATAAAATAAATCCGCACACTGCTCGGGTTTCGCTAGCATGCTCCCAACATTAAAAGGGACTTGCACTTCAAATTGCCGTTAAAAACCTTTAGAGGCGCTGTTGTCGTTATAAAGGTAATATTTTAACTATAATTTTAACAGTTTAAATATTTTGAGTAGTTTGACTACTAGCATAACATAGAGAATGCAGAACAAACAATGCCAATCAGTAAAATATAAGCTTTAGGTACATTTCAATGAAGCCAATGAACGTCTGACATCACCTGCACCAGTGTACGCTTACACTTTAACCGCATCAGTGCAGGCCTCTTTTAACGCGCTCCAACACTTCAATATATGTATTTTAAAAGCAAAAGACACTGTATCTCGAGTTAACCACTTCATAATTTAAATGCTTCTTTTATCTCGGACGATCCAGGCAAGAGTTTAAATAATCTCAGTTTTATTTCTTTACGGAGAACAAGTGTATTACTAGGTCTGTATTTTACAGTAACTCGCAAACGTATTTATTTTGCAACTTGCAAGTCAAGAGGATGCTACCAAAACATAGTTCTGAAAAAATGAGCCAAGTGTTCTTCTATCAGTTTATTCGTCCACCAAAAGAATTGAAATCTAAAACAGTGCCAAGTTCCAAGTCCAATCTTAAATTCGAAAAATGGAAAATGGAACGAAAGTTCTGAAAAACGAGTCATAAAAATCGGCAAAAGTATATAATTTTGTAAACGCTGTTTCGGACTTTGGTAATGTAATTTGAACCGTGTTCAGTATGGAGACAAATGTATAAGAACCCAGATATTTTATCGTTGATGGTCATTGGGTATTTGATGTGCTGCTCAACTGAATATTCGTTTTTATTTATTTATTGTAAATTATAGATGCGTCGACAACTTAGGTCATTAGCGTCTTGATTACATCAAATAATAATCAACTTAAAACTAAATGACATCACAAAACATCCATGAGCGGAGGCGGGATTCGAATCCACGACAGTCTGATTCAGAGGCCGCGACGCTAACCACTGGACCACACTGTCTTCGCTGAATATTCGTAAGATATTAGTTATGTAGACGCACAATATACTTAGTTATGAACATAAACGTCGCTGCTTTTCGATGAGTACTGATCTGGTCGACTACCATCACACTTGTATGCAGTCGTACAATAGTTATGAACATAAACGTTGCTGCTTGTCGATGAGTACTGGTCTGATCGATTGCTTCGACGTGACGTAACCTCAACAAGTGTAACCGAACGAAAAAAAACGGAATATTTCTATGAGTAACTGTACCTACATGTGAAAAGTTGCCGTAATACAATGTAAAGTGCATAACTTATTTTTCTATGGTAATGAGTTTCAATGTAATTAAATTAATATAAACATGGCGGGTGCTCGTACTTTATAATGCAGCCGCTCATCTCAGGCCGTATTAAAGCTGTACTAAGCTGTAGCGAAAATATACACACATAGCTCCTGCGTAAACCGTATTGCGATAGCACACACACGTCTTTATCAAGGGTTGTACAAAACAGTCACAGCTGTGACTTTGCACACTTGTCAGATTGCACCCTTATAATTTTAATAGCCAAGCGTGTAGCAACACCAATGCAAGGTGTTGCCAAGGCTTCTAACCCTAGAGCTGATAAAAGTGTCGATTTGATTTTCAATTTATTAGTAAAAAATAATAAATTGAAACTTACAAATCTTACCAGTGAGATATGTATATGTATATAAAATATTAAAAATATTTTTCATAAGAAGTGGCACAAATTATGGAGATAAAAAATACAACTTCAGAAACGTAAATGTATTTGTTCCTATAAAACAAATAAATCTCTGTTTCAGAGATATTTTCTATTTACCGGCCCATATTTCTATAATTTGCTGCCACTTCAGTATAAGAATATTAATTATAGTTCAAAGGTTTTTTTGAAAAATATTAAAAAATGGCTCTTGCTAAGAAATGATGTCAATGATCTTTTTTATGTAAATGTATAATTCAATATTCGGTTAGGAAAAATAGAAATATGTTTATTGTAACGGTGCATCCAACACAGGTTTTCCTAAGGATGCACCTATAGTTCCCTTTGTATAATTACAGAAAATTGTATTTTTGTTGTATAATCACATGTTTTGGGAACAAATAAATATTCTTTATTCTTATTCTCTTTAAATATGAATTGGTGCTAGGCCCAAATAACCTAAGCTGTGGTGGCCTTAAAACAAATTAAATACACATATAGTAGTATTTAAGCCTTACTTCGTCAGAGCGAGCTTATTTGAAATAATAAAATACCTTTTAAATTTCAATAAAACACAACGTTTTTATTACCTGAACTGAAAAACTTTATTTTATGCCATCAAAAACATAAGTGTGAAAAAAGGGCCAAGTTCGGTACAAAGAACATCTTCACCGAAAAAAGAATTGAGATCTAAGTGGGTGCCAAGTGTTCGCACACGATTTTTTTATTTATAATATAAAATATGAAAACTTGCCATGTGAAAACTTGTCGGTTGGCACCCACTTAGATCTCAATTCTTTTTTCGGGAAAGCTTTTCTTGGTACCGAAATTGGCCCCAGTTTCACATTTATGTTTTTGGTGGGACGTCAATACTTTTTGTAAAGTTACATTCTACTTGAATATTATCTAGACACATACAATAATATATAGTTGTTCATCATATTTCATGTATGTATGATGATCTAGAACACTTAGATACTTAGTGCTTAAATTTGATAATTTGCAGTTTTCAGATTTTTTCCTTTGTATACGCCTAATGATCTATAACCTTGATGCCAAATTTCAAGTTTATAAGTCACCTAGAAGTGGTCTAGGTTTTTGATAAGTCAGTGAGTGATAAAAATGGCACTTTTCAGACCTTAATAACTCAAGAACTATAATAGGTTAATTCATGAAATTTGGGATTCTAGGTGTTCAAGAGGGCCTTCTTAGACATGCAAATTTGCAAGTGTGTAGGTCTAATATTTTTTTAATTATGGAGGGGTCGAAAGTATAGTTCGAAATTGTTCATGTAAATGTACACACAGTCAGTGTTTGCCGAACTTGGCTGACACACTACCGTGTGCACAGCTGCAATTCGTCAGACAAGATATCTCTTTAGGATCTTTGTCAAAGCGCTGTGTTGTGCGCAACAAGTCTTATAAAATAAAGTTCTTAAATGTAAATTATTGAAAACAAATTTAAATCAACTTGTTTGTTTCATAAGCTTAGCTCATAGAAACTCCAAAACAAAACAATGGTCGACAATATAGGGTATTGATGTTGTCTCCAAAAGACCCAACAACGATATGAGATTACACACGTGATGTCTACTCTGTGTAATTTTACAGCATTAACTGATGAATCCTGCATTGGAAAATACTGGTTTAAAGATGGGTTATATAACACATTGTGTAATATTATACTATATATTATTATAAGGTACAAGATGCGAAACAACTACGCATAGTATTATGACGTAGGTAAGTACCCAAGCAGTGTTGAAAACGGAACTAGCAGAGAGTGAATATAATATATTTTAATATGTGAATAATCCGGACTTGTCATGGTGTAAACATGCCGGATCTATCAGGTGGATAGAAGAAAGGGGAAGGCCGCAGCTCTACCAGTGGTGCGTTCCACTTGGCGACCATTGCGCCCACTACGCTCACGCCTTATGGCCGCGCTTATTACGTTTGGTCGTTGTAGGCGTTGCGATCGTCAAGTGGAACGCACCCCAGATGTCTGCCAGGCCCGGATGATCGACGATAGTTATCGTTATGACAACATTTTAGACGAAGTTAGTTTTTCAGTTAACAATATAATATAACAATAAATTGAAAATATGAACTGAACGGCCAAATAAATAAATTAAAATCAAGCAACTTCGGTTCTACACAGAGATTTTCTAATTATATCTCATGAGTTTCTTAGATGCTTATCTCAAAAACCACTAAACCGATTTTGATGAAACTTATTATCGTGAAGATTACGACCGAGGGACTCAATATTCTACCAAAAATTGGCAACTTTGCGGCCCCCACCACGTCCACATTTTGGACTAAAACAAGAAATACTTACATTTTTTTTCTAAATTCACTCGATGAGATCTACTCATAGACATCGCACATCTTCAAAGAATTTTTGACGTGATTGACGTCCAATGTCTCATACTGGGGTGGCATTTTAGAAATATTAGATGTAACGGAAATAGTCGAAAGTGGTTGACATGTGAAACAAAACACAGCATATATTACACTATGTTAAGGTATCATATTATTTTAAGGTCTCAGAGACAGTAAACCATGGTGGCCTTGCAGTAAAGTACGAGTCTACAGACAGGTACAAACGCCATGCCCAGGTTCGAATTCAAAGGCTTTTTTTAATAATGAAAGTATATAGGTATTGGGAAACAATTTAAAATAAGTATAAAAAAATTAAATTACAATTATTTTATTTATTAAGTATATTTTACGAACATTTGATTTTTTAAGATAAATATAACTGTTGTGAACAATGCTATGAGTAGCCCATGTGTGCTGAGCTAGCATAATTTTCAACAAAAAAAAATAAATAAATAAAAATGGATTATGGATAAGTATATATTAGGGTCCACCCATTGGGTACGGAACCCTAAAAAGTTAACATTCGTCTTAAAACATGCCTACAAATAGAAGTGATTCAGAATTTGTGTAAATTCAGTTCACAAATTAATTGTTCAGAAAGATATTGTCTACATGTCTTCAATACAAACGCTGATGATCTCAGCTGTAGAACGTCTACAATCTGTTTGTCTGATAATTTAGTAAATTGTCTTGTAAAGTCCGGGCCTGCAGATAGGAACAAGGAAGAAAGACGATGGTGCGGTAGTGTTAACACACATCATCATGCAGGAACCACTATGGAATGTTTCACCGTGATAAACAGATCCTAATGACACTGTATAATATAATACATATTTGTAGCTTGTTCAATTTTGTATATCACAGCACAAAATTTAAATGGGTTTAATCTGTTTCAGCGGGAGTCAGGGCCGCATCTAGGGGGGTACACAGAGGGACAATGTCCTATCTTAAAAATAGCCAACATACAATAATATTTCGCCTTTGGTGATTTTTACCTTTTGAGCCCTACTTCAAATTTATGATGCCCTATCTAAATTTTGGTTCTAGCTGCGGCCCTATCGGCCGTTTCTCTTCGCCTATAGTTACGCCCGTTTGCGGTTTGATAGAGAATAAAAAAATTCGACTGATGACCAGTCCTATACTTCCCACCTAGTAAATATTTGCAAAAAATAAACACTCTTTTTTATTCTTTGAAAAAAGCATGGCCCTCTTTTTGGTTTGGTGATCTACTGATGTAGTAATATAGCAAAAATCATGGTTACCTTGATTTACGTACAATTTTCTTTTTTTTAGTAAAATATTTTTTTTCTCGAAAACTATACATTTTAGAGAAAAAAATATTTACATTTTTTTCATATTATAATATCTAGAATTCATTTATATTTTTTTTTACCTATGTTAATACGTGACATTGAGAACGTTTTTTTTAATATCTCAGGATCCACTGAACCGATTTGAGTCAAAATCTAGTCAGATCTAAGTTAAAGGCTGATAAACACAATAGAACAATCGTCATGGCCGTATGTTGTTCCGTTTTTACGATATCGAAGGCAAAAAATTGACCACATACACACACACATAATGACATCAGTCAGAAAATTATCTTAAACGATTGCTAGGGTCTCAAAACGTGAAGATCTGTTAAAATCTCGAAATATTTTTTTCGGACGAAATCCATTACTTCCCTACCATGAAGTAAAAATATGCTATATAGTGGTCGTTTCTCATTTTTTCAGGTTTTTGAGATTCGCCCTTGTGCCGTAAGGACGACGATATAATATACAGGATGTTTCATAAACATTGTGCCAAACTTATAACAGAGGTTGAGTCTTGATTGAAATATGCTCCATAACGAAATACAAACTCGACGTTGATAAGTATGTAAAACAAACAATAAATCTTTAATTTCTTTTCGAGCCAAAGCGGTTCGTTTCCGGACAGGGGTTTATTGACCAAAATTGATTATTTAGATGCCTTCTACAACCTTTTGCACAATGTTTATGAAACACCTTGTATATGTGTAGTTGGTGCCTGTGCTAAAGACATTTCCGTGTATTTTTTGTACGTACATTCATTAACAATTTTGGAATTTATTTTATTGACGCATAAAATATAGTTCGATTTTATCAATAATATATAAGCATGACTAGTTTAGTACCTAAATTTATTTAAGTATACAGTGCATTACAAATTATATCCAATTTATTTTTAATGAATAATTGGTCATATACGAAATTAAATAATTAATTGAAAAAGTGATTTATGTCGTTTTGTTTATTTTCTGCCACATAGCGATTATACATAGATTGTATCTGAAAAAGCGAACATAATCCATATTTTTAGGTTAGTTTCGTGACAGTCAGGTTTTTAAAATTTATTTTTTTTATTTCTTTTTATTCACTCCCAGAAAAGATTAAAATATTAAACATTATTTGATTTATTAATTCTTCAGTATCAATAGTACTATAATATGAAATACTATATATGAAATAGTAACAAGATATCTGTCCGTAATATAGTTTTTTGAGTATTTTGCATGATATCTGGAATAGTAGTGCGTTTCCAGAAGTTTCATCCGTCTGTAGGACAGAAAATACAGTGTGCATCTAGGACTCGTGGGAGACAGTACGCTAAGGTACGTTTTCATTTCTCGTTGAAGTCTGCCCCTGCGATTTTTTTTTTGGAAACTCCCGATTGTGCCATCCCCCTTTTCACTCCGCGAAAAACGTCATCGCATCAACACGCCCCCGCGAGAAACTCTCCCCTTGCGCGAGAAACTCCTTCTGCGAGAAACTGCCCCTGCGATTGTTTTGGTTCTATTTTTAATAATTTTTTTCTCTGAAAATTTACGTGAAGTATGCAACTTTTATTTTAGAAACTGTCTAGTTTTGTAATTTTGAAAAAAATGGTACGTTTGATTCAGTGAAAAATACGAAAAATGAAAACGTACACTTAGCATACAACCCAACTTGTGTGGCTGTTAAACAAGTGTCACTGAGTTTAAGATGTCACAACTCGTCGAAAATATATGTCATTACGCCCTAGATACACAATCTATATTATTTGTAATCTACATTTTATTTCCGATTTAACGTTAGGTTAGGCACACCTCACATAATAAGATTTCGTTTATCAGCTAAAATTTGTCAAAAGCGAAGTCAATTAAACGACTCTTTTTACTACTCAAGCCCTTAATTATTATACAAGTTACGACTAAAACAAAATGGTGTAAAAGAGCATTAATAATTTTATTTTGTGTGCATCATTAAAATTCAGAAATGCTGACACATTTATATTATTATATAACTTCACATCGTAAAATTTACTGTCTGATTATAAACACGAGTATTTATTTTTGCATAATCGTATTAAGCTGACAGCTTACAGGGTACTGACGGGCGAAACTGTTATTTCTAGATAACAGAGAACAGTTACTATTGAAAATAACGGATTACTAGTGACTGTTAAGGCGAGAGGAAAGGATTTGAGATGAAGACTGAATAGTGCAGGGGGTAATTTCCAGTAGATAATGCTCTTAAGAGTATTCGATAGCACTCTTCATCTAAAATCCTTTCCCCTCGCCTATAAAACGGTTCCCGCTCTCCCGACGCTATAGATCCTACAAGCGAAAAGTTGAAAAAAAACTTCCTGGAAAAACTTACAACTTAAAAAAAAGTTACGTAATCTTTCACTGCACGTAGCCAACACTTTTTTTCGAAAAATTCGCCTGTATAGATTCTGTAGTGTGATTCTCGGTCTTTATTTTTCCGAACCCTCTAGCTTTAAAAATAGCGCCGGGAAAGCGGGAACCGTTTTATAGGCGAGTGGAAAGGATTTGAGAGGAAGAGTGCAGGGGGTAACGTCCGCTATCGAATACTCTTAAAAAAAGAATAACTCAAGGGGTAAAATATTTGGGTTTGGAGCGGTGCCAACGTTAAATCCGGCTCTGGAAACAACCATATGCTGAACGGTCAAGTTATAAAAATAGGATCTCTATGTTCACTGTTCAAAATTATATCAAAGTTTGACATACGCCATTTTGACTTGTGATCGCAAAATTATTATATGAATAAATTTACTTTGACGACGTAAGTATGCAGATAAGTAGATGGATTTCGTTTCTATTTCGCGAATGACTTTATTATAGCCACTCATGAAGTTAATCTCCTGAATACACGTGCTGAAAGCGATGCAGGCGGGTGTATTTTCTGCGACGGCTCATCCATTTGACGGTCTCTCATCATCTTCATTCAGACGGATTCTGTTTTCAATTTGTAATAACGTGCGCGCCTCTTGTGGTTATCGAAAATACTAAAAACCGGTCAAGTGCGAGTAGAACTCGCGCCACGAGGGTTCCGTACCGTTACAAATATTAAATTACCTAGTGTAAACTGCGTCTATGTTAAAAAGACTAAGCTCGAACCTGACTGTTGACATTTATATGGTTTGTTTCCAAAATAAAAAAGAAGCTTGGTGTGTGGCTAAAGCCACACTGCTAACTTCCCATTGGACGCCCTTAGTTTTTGCAAATTTAATCAGGTGTTTATTATGTATTAATTATGTGTTGAATGAAATTGGTCCGAATTTGATATCGATTATTTGAAAAAAGTACGTACGTACGTGTGTACGTAAGTACTTTTTTCACACACACACACACACACACAAACACAGACATCTCTCTAAAAACAGTAGATTCGGACTCTAGGGACCTCAAAACGTCCAGATATGTCAACATTTTTCATTCGCAAAATCGGACCTATTACAATAACTTCCAATGGGAAGTTAATAATAATATATTTAATATACAGAGTTTTATGATGCTTATGTATGCATTAGTATAGGGATCCGTCAAATGAGCATATGACATCTGGTGGCAGAAAATTGTACTCAAAACGAGGGAAAATTTTATATGCTAACAGTGCAAATTTATCGTGAAATTGTTTATTACAAAAATAAAACAAGTAAAATAAACAAAAAGTTTATCGAAAATGGAATTCGCGACGTTTTCTAATATCATGGCAATAAACACTGTCAGTTATTGCCTCGTAAAACTTACTTTACACAGAATTATTTTCTAATAAAATATGGAAAAACTGTATTTATGAATTAAAAAAATATTTTATATTAATAATAAGATGTACTTATTATCATACTGCACTACAATAGTTGAATCCTGATGATTGACAAATTTATAGGATTAACTTTGTATACAAATATTTTGAGGTTTGTAACTTACCTACTTATTACAATATAACTTATTATGTTGCAGTTATGTGTTTACATTATTCACCTAACCCAGCCTTAAAGGCGCATTGAACGCGGATGATTAATTTCGTGGAGATTTTCTTTTAATTTTGATCTTTTTAAGCAATATGTCGTAAAGATTACTACTTTTGACAGTTCATTTTGCATGCATTTTTCTCGTTATATTTCCGACATTTGATAATATGCCTGGCTTTGAGAATCCGTTCTTTTTCAACAAAATTTCTTTGTTTAGGATTCGTACCGGCCCAATCACAAATTGCACTTATATTTATCATTTCTTATCACTTTGAAAATCATAAAATTACACGCAAAAGTATACCCCGTATATGAAATTTCCCCCCCTCTGCGCCATGTTTTTTAAACTCCACCTATCTGACGGATCCCAATATGAAACATTAAGTGGAAAGTTTAGGGTTAGAATCCCTACGGTGACATAGGTTTGAAAAATGAATTTTTCCCATGTTGTAGCATTATGTTGTCATACCAAATGGATGTTTCATATAGGTACTAATGACACATAAGCGTAATAAAAATTCTGTATATTAAAACATATTAACATATAGTCCACGATATTATGTCTTTGTATATCAATATGTCTGGAAAAAGTAGATTTTATATCTAGTGTTGTATGAGGTATATTACGTACGAGTAGTAGCACTATGTTTAAACGAGCGCAGCGAGTTTTGACAGTCACATGAGTGATAATATTATTACGCACGAGATATATATGATATTTTTTGTCATACCCACTATAAAATAGCTGCTTTTCACTTCATTTTCAGAAATGGTGTCAGTAGGTATACATGTAGATTGTAGGTATATGAAAAATTACTTTCCCACACACTTGTGAGGACAAGTGTGCGCAAAAATAACTTTCCCGCACGCCTGCCTGTTACAATACACGCCGCTATACACGCATGTAAAGCAGCGATTTTATAACGGGTATAACAGGTATAACGGGTAAAACAGAAAGTTTTTTTATGTTTTACACGACTTTTTTTGCAAACCTTCAATGAATTTGTACCGCGAAAAAGATGATTGGGAGCGTGTCACAGTTTCAACCGATTCTACAAAGTTCAACAAAAACTAAATAAGCTATCTAGGTACAAATAATAAAAGCGCTTTTCACTTATTTCACCGCACTCTAAGATCGTGAGTTGAATTAGAATGTCGGACATCCAACTTCTGAAATCCGCGATGTCTGAAAAGTTTACTGTTTTACAGTGAACAATAAAAAATGGTGGAACCTTTGGTGTAAAGATACGAAATGTTACAATTACCACAAAACACCAAACCATAACAAACACTCTCGACGTACGTTTCGCCAACCAAGTTGGCATCATCAGGAGATGATTAAAACTAAAGACTAAACAAAAATTACTGCCTATTTATAGGCTACCTAATTTTAATTACCTGAAAACTAAACTAATTTACTAAATCAAAAAGCAGGCTACCTGGAATTGGGCCTTTGTCACTGTTCATAATATTATGTTTACACTTATGAATCTCT
This sequence comes from Mongoloraphidia duomilia, assembly GCA_039654895.1. NCBI lineage: Eukaryota > Metazoa > Arthropoda > Insecta > Raphidioptera > Raphidiidae > Mongoloraphidia > Mongoloraphidia duomilia. The sequence goes on along the minus strand of CM077516.1, from coordinate 33,236,558 downwards.
AGACTCTCTACGGCGTCTAGTTGTCTAATATTAATGACGTTTCTAATTAATTTTAAATTACTATTGTCTATTTTATGGTCATTTTCAAATGCATGTTGGGCAACACTAGATTTATCAAACCTGCCATATTTTAGATGAGCCATATGCTCTTTAAATCTTACTGAAATAGATCTTCTCGTTTGGCCAACATACTTTTTATTACAATTTTGACAACTAATTTCATAAATCCCGGACTTTTCTTTTTCTTCCACTTTTTCTTTAGGGTTCCCTAATTTTTCTTTCAAACTATTACTTGAAGAGTATACAATATTTAATCCTACTTCTTTAAAAATCTTTTTTAACCCTCTGGTGAAGCGCGATTCAAATGGAATCGATACATATCTAGAAATTTCTGTTTCATTACGAAAAGTCGAGGAATTTTCCAAAGCATTCTTAAAACTACGTTTTCTAATCATTTTATCTATTAAATCTACATTATAACCATTACACAAAGCTATGTCCTTAATTAAAGTTTTTTCTTTCTCAAACCTATCCTTGTTGAGAGGGAAGCTGAGTAACCGGTGTATTAAAAAGTTGAAACTTGCCATTTTATGTTGAGGGCAATGATGTGAGTCTTTAGGGATATATCTTACACTAAGATATATCCCTAAAGACTCACATCATTGCCCTCAACATAAAATGGCAAGTTTCAACTTTTTAATACACCGGTTACTCAGCTTCCCTCTCAACAAGGATAGGTTTGAGAAAGAAAAAACTTTAATTAAGGACATAGCTTTGTGTAATGGTTATAATGTAGATTTAATAGATAAAATGATTAGAAAACGTAGTTTTAAGAATGCTTTGGAAAATTCCTCGACTTTTCGTAATGAAACAGAAATTTCTAGATATGTATCGATTCCATTTGAATCGCGCTTCACCAGAGGGTTAAAAAAGATTTTTAAAGAAGTAGGATTAAATATTGTATACTCTTCAAGTAATAGTTTGAAAGAAAAATTAGGGAACCCTAAAGAAAAAGTGGAAGAAAAAGAAGAAACTTATAATTCCCTTTGGCGTTGCACAGACCACGGAGGCCATTTAACATCAGCTATTGCCATCTAGAAACTAGATCTTCACAACAACAATATTGCATTTGCTAATTCTGAGCTGCCGGTTCAGTTTAATGCAACATTTACTTACAACTTTTTAATTAAAAACTTTCTTTTCAATTTTATAATTCTTTTTTAGAAAAATAATTTTTGAAAAGCTTAATTAATTTGTTTTGTTACATTACTACAGAGAAATTATATTTTTTAAATTCCGTGAAATAAACTTTAAATTCTTTAATCTTTTTTTTTTAATTAAAAAATTCTGGCCAAATCTATAACGCGTTACTGTGGTCTAGGTGCTTGAATTTGTGTTATCAATACAGACAAATAAAACAAAAATGTCTGGCAGGGATTTTCGATACTTTTTAGGGTTCCGTACCTCCGAACAGAACCCTATTACTCTGCCTGCAATGTCTGTCCGTCCGTCCATCTGTCACAGGGCTCTCTCACAAACGGTAAGAGATAGCTAGTTGAAATTTTCACAGATTGTGTATTGTTGTAACATGAATCATGGCAAATAATAATTAGAATTATTTCGTTCGCGTTTTCAATTATTATTAAACCAAATCTAATGCTAAAAAATTGTTGTCTGTCTGTTAACGGATGGATTTAACTTAAAAACTACTGAAGTTATTGACATTTTTACAAAAAATATAGATAGTAACCCTGGGACTAACTTAGCCTTTGTTTCATCATCATGATATCTCAAACGGTTCCAAAGATATTATGACGATGACCAGGGATGTAGGTAGTGGATTCCGTGAAGCGGTTGGTCTGCAGGTATACCTAATTATGATAATAAAGAAACTTTTTATATGAAATTCCACATGGTGCCAGAACTCGAAAAATGGAGATTACGACAGTTAATTGACAACCGGGAGAAGATTTCTTTCTGTGTACTAACGAATAACTATTATATAATATTTGAAATCTTTGATTACCAGATTTTTAATTTAAATTATACTTAATTATTGTTCGAAAAGTAATTTCTATTTTCTGCTTCAGCAATTGGGTAATCATCGGAGAGCGGCCAAATATCAGATAACGCGAAGTTAATTATCGGATAGTGGGTAAATATCGCACATTTAACTGGTAATTATCGGAGAACCGGTCTTAATCGATTAAGGGATACGTATCGGATAATTTATTATCTATACTAACCGGTTAATGGGAAGTATTGGATAACTAATAATTATATTTAACGAATAATTATAGTTATTTTAGATAACGGGTAATTATTGGCCACTGGGTATAATTATCGGATGATTAGTAGTCACCGGTAGGTATACTATTTCTAAAGTTTATGAATCGAGTACCGTCATCATCCCAAACCAAAAGCACATTCCAAGTCAATATTTGTTTGGACATGAACGTTATAGGTGTTTTATGTCCAATATATTTTGTAATCAGTTTGTATAGGGTCAGCCTTTAAGAGAGCGATGTTAGGTGGCTATCAGTGCTGATTAAACATCAACTGAAGCGAGCCGCAGCCCCTGCCGCTTGACACTTATTGGCTTCAAAGTACACCTTGGTACAACACTTATTGCCACTGACGCCGCGCCGTTGCAAACCTAACAGAATCATAATATAAATTGAACACATAGTATCCAGCTGCAATAAAAATAGTGTAGAGTTTCTCTAGTAGCAACTCTAAAATAGTGTAAGTATCTGTCAGAGCCATCTAGTGTAAGTGGACATTTCATGAATTGTTTTGACAACTTTTGAAACGCTGGTCGCTGACTCTGATATTACAGAAGTTTTTTTAAAATCAACATTTTTCTGTAAAGTTAATCAACAAAAAATCTTCGAGAATGTTAGTCTTTTCCTATAGATTATAAATTATTATAGACTCGATAACTAAGAGCGTTCGCGCCTAAAGTTTTAATGTTAATTTAAATAAAAATCTCTCAGATCTTGACGAAAATTCACTTATTGAAGTTATACTTCTTTAGCGAGGGTAGTGAATCGGAAAAACAAAACATAAATCGACTCAAAAATTAATAAAACGCTGACAAACGGCTCTAAAGATTTGGATAAAATTTACTGAAAAGGGGTTGGGGGGTGGGCAACAATTCGATCTAGCTATAGGTCTTGTCGAGGAAAAATTTATTTTCTTATAGATTTTATAACTTTTAAAATCGATATTTTGTCGTTTCAAAATAGTTGTAAAATCTTAAATTACTACAAGTTATTTAAATAATCAAAATTCTAATATTTTAAACATAATATTCTAAATACATCACAATAGTGTAATATTGTAAGCAGGTTTTGGATAGGTACTTATGTTTCCATGGCTTAAGGGAAATTTTTTAAATTATCATAGGAGGTATGTCAAAATAAAAACAAGCCGTGAGGTGGGTCGTTTATTAGGACTAAAGTGCGACCCTTGAGGTCCACACGACGAACTTCCCAGTTTGATAAATATTTAATAATAATAATTAAATTAGATATTACACAGAAAAGTAATCATTTTAATCATTAAAACATCAATAATTAAAAAAAAAAAAAAAAAACGGCTGAACCGATTTTTATAAAATTTATGTCGGATCAAAATGACGTTAACACGCCTCGATTGACACCCTTACGAAGTCGATATAATTTTTTATTCGCGAGATATTGTGAAAAATCTACTTTTTTGGAGGTTATTTGGTTAAGAAAAAAGAACGGCTGAACCGATTTTGAAAAAATGTCTTTCAGATCATATTTACGTTAATACGCGTCGATTGGCATCCTAACGTAGTCGATATCATTTTTCATTCTCGAGATTTCGTCTTTGAAAGAAATGGACACATACGTACGTACGTACGTACGTACACACACACACACACACACACAGACAGACATCTTTCTAAAAGTAGTGTAAAAATAGTGTAGTGACCTTGAAACATTAAAATTTTTTTTTCTTTTTGATTTCGATTTTCGGACCCATTACAATAACTTCCAGTGGGAAGTTAATAAGTAAATAGTTAAAAATAAAAATGCCAAAAACTTCAACGGAACGTGTACCAATGAAAAATGTCTGAAGTATAACTTCGACCGTGCGCTTATATGGGTGAAGCACACAGTCCGTTTTTTTAAGAATCAAATAAATTTGATTTTTGTTTGATTTTTGAAATTCAAAAAAATCAAAAGGTAAGTACCTACATTATTTTTGAATTTTTATAAAAGTTTACCTTTTTTTTTTAATTTTTATCAAAATTTAAGTTATATTTTCTGGCAATGCTTTCTGATGCCCAGCATGAGTGTTGAAACATTAAATTGTGACTCTTTTGCCTTGTATCCGGTTTTCCTAAAGTAAAAAAAGCATGTGTCGTGACACACATGACCGAAGAAAAACTTAAAACATACGCAGTACGGCAGTAGTAGTACTATGTAAATGCAGGTAAGGTGTATGGAACATTTAGCATTGGGACAAAATGAATGAATCAGAATGAGCCATGAGGTTTCCTTTAATTACTTCCAGCTTTGACAATAATAATGATTTATTTATAGCGTTGCTATTGGTTACGCCCGTAATCACACTTCCGTTACATTCCCAGCATTTTAGTCCTCAAATCGGCGAGCTAGTGCCGCCTAAAAAGTTTTATTTCAAAAAAATGTATCACGATTTAGATTTTGATAACATTTTTTTAGTTGGCTATTAAAGTCATCATCGAGCAATGGTCAGCGACAGCCACATATAAGTTGTTTGACTATGTTGCACCTTACTATGTTACGCCAATTTACCACAATCACCTCTAGTTTTAGAGAGCATGTCTCGCTTTCATGGCCTGTCTATTGCTTTCCACCTCAGCAGAAATGTTCACGTTTACCAGAAATACGTCTGGAATGTGTATTACGTATTTAGTTCGCTGCATTTCACACGTTTTAATTCAAGGGCTGGATGTATTTCGACAGCTTTCAAAATTACAAAATATACGGCGCTATTCTGTAGTCAATGTTAGAATTTACAGTACTGTATTTAATATTTATACACAGTACTGTATTTGTCTAACTTTATCCTTATGTAATGTCAACTTTCTTATAAAGTGACAAAAATTTAACAGCACGTTAATTTATAGCAATACTCTACGTTTACAGATAAGCGCCAATAGTCTACTGTTGCCACCGTGACGAAAAATCTCGAGACGAAGTTAACGATTTTTCTCGTCTCAATTTCCAAGACGAAATCGAGATTAAACTGTCGAAATCTTACAGTGATGAGAAACTATCTTCGAGAAATTCCGACTAAAACTATGGAACATCGAAATATTTGTACTATTATGGTTATATTTTATTTTATTGTAGATTATAGACGCGTCGACTACTGAGGTCATTAGCGTCTTAATTACATTAAATAACAACTCACTTAAAACTAAATTACATCACAAAACATCCATGAGCGGAGGTGAGATTCGAACCCACGACAGTATGATCCAAAGGCCGCTACGCTAACCGTTACACCATACTGTCCTCATTATGGTTATAAGAACAAATATGTTGATTACCTATTTGATTGTATAGACGCTCATCACCTGAGGTTAAACTTTAAATACTAATTGTTATTTCTTATCTATATCATCATCAATACATATTATAAAAAAGTCCCCCCCTCGTCTCTAGCAGTCTGTCTGTCTGTCTGTACCCGATTTTCTCCGTAACTCCTGAACGGATTTTGTCGCGGTTTCACGATCAAATAGATTTATTCACGAGGAAAATTTAGCTGTCTAATTAAAACTCACCGGCCCGGCTTCGCCCGGGTGAAAATCAGGGGTAATCTCAAAAGAGCGATTTCAATTTTTTTTCACTGCTCGATAGGTGCAGATACTTTGATTTATGACATAGGCTATAATAACTGGCCGGTCCGGGTGAAAATTGGAGGTAGATAATCTCAGAAATCACTGAACCGATTTCAATTTTTTTTTCACTGTTCGATAGGTGATACTTTGCTTTAGGATAATAATTGGAGCGAGCGAGCGAAGCGAGTGAGTAATGCATTAATGAATGATAAATTTATATCACCCGTGCGAAACCGGATCGGGCCGCTAGTACAAATATAGAAAGAGGAAAAGTTTGTTTATTTGTAACGTTTTCACACAAATGCCACTTACCCAATTGAGAAGTAACTTTTACTAACGCATTGGGCATAATTCTTTGAGTGTATAATAATCACGCTTTGTCAAAATGGAAAAGAAACGGGCCATGCGGAAGCATTTTTGACATTTATTAAAGATCGATAATGAGACGAGATCGAGTCGATACGTAGACGAGATCAAGTCGATACGTAGACGGGATCGAGTCGATACGTAGACGAGATCGAGTCGATACGTAGACGAGATCGAGTCAATACGTAGACGAGATTGAGTCGATATGTAGACGAGAACGAGTCGATACGTAGACGAGATCGAGTCGATACGTAGACGATATCGAATCGATACCGAGACGATTCGAGTCAAAATCGAGACGATACAAAATTGGATAACGCTTAACTATTTTTGATGTTCATGCCACTAGTGGTAAATCTTGTGGTTAGAGAGACGTAAACTTAAGGATTGTCAAGTGAACGTAGGCCTTGGTTTTCAGCATAGTAGAACACTATTTAACAGTTATGCGGAGAAACATTAAACAATTCTTCTTGAAAATGACGTTAGCATTTCTCACTTGTACGAGAGTTTTGTTCCAAAGCACCAACTGCTCGTTTGCGAAACAATGTTACACAACTTTAGAAGCTAATTTAAATTCATTATTTTCACGTTGCTGTTTATATTAAGGTGCACTCATATTAACATAACAGTATCTATTCTATAATATCTACAATATGTGGTATGTTTTATTAACCGCAAAGCATCATATATCATCACGACATATACAGGTGATCTAATTTAAATCAAAAATAAAATAAAGGTTAGGTCAAACAGACAGCGAACCGAACCGTTTCTTATTTGTAATATACGGGTGATATATGTAGTATGTACCCTGCCCTGCCACATAGGAAAGCGAATTCGCGACGTGCGCTTGATAACCGGACGCCATGACAAACAACTGGCAGGAAAGCGAAACGAAGCGTGCCGGTTGTGCTTGATTACAAATGGTTCTTCGCTCTTTCGCCACATGCTTAATTAGCCTTTCTGTGTGACGTCTCCGAACCGTTCACGCCTCGATTCACTTTCGCCGTGCTTCGATTCGCTGTCTGACCAGGCCTTTACTCTATTCGTTTTAGCAAGAAGTTTTGTACAACATTTTTTTTTTTAATATTAGTTTCGTAAATATTTTTAAAATAAAAAAATCCGCTATTCTTTTGTTCTGAAGTAATTGATCTGTCAAAAAGAAATGCGAGTTATTTAACAAGCATGTACTTTGGATAATTTTTTCATGTGAAACCTCGTGTGAAACTATATGCCTAACCACGGAAACGAAAAGCAAATATCAAAATATAAATATTTATTAGGAGCCGTTTTATTTATTTTTCCATTTGTGTGATCTAGGTAGGTACCTACCCGCGTCATCGCACGCATTAACAGAAAATTTATTTCATTTATTATAATATTGTCAATTAATGTCAGTACTTATTTTTGGAGTTGGAATGGTCCCGTCGTCCAATTGGCGGGATTTTTTTTCAAGTGAGACTATTAAATATAGAAATTTGAGTCTAACAAAATAAAAAAAACTAGTGTGCGGGTTTATGAAACCACGGTGCAAGTGAAACTTTTTGCCATAACCCTAAACGCTTTTAACCCGAAATCGCCGAAAGCATGTAATTTTGTTTACGTGAAACTCTTAGGTAAATGATAAAATCAATCGATTTTTTTAACCCCTTATATCCACAACAATATTATTCACATAACAAATTATTAGAGGTGAAAATAATATACCGTGCGAGTTTTTTCAAAACGTACATAGGCTGTTTCACAATTTAAAATCGTGGTATAGATATTGTTAGAAACTATGGAAACGAATGTTTTTATTTAGGTACAATATTTATTATTATTGAGTTGTGATAATAAATTTTATAAGTTCAGAGATTTATTTGTAATTTTTTCTATGAAAAAATGTACACAATGGAAGAACAGGTTCTTATGTACAATTTGTATTTTGGGGGAAATAGTTGTCGAAAAGTTTCTGCGTTATTTAGTGTGCAGTTTCCAGGCAGACCAGATAGATACCATCAATGTCTATACCACGATTTTAAATTGTGAAACAGTCTATGTACGCTTTGAAAAAACTCGCACGGTATATCAGACAGTAGTGAGTTTTCATATCTGAAATTGCTATATGTAAGAGGGGATCAGTTACCACTCTCGGGCACTGTGGAGAAATTGGTAACTCACCTAGCCGGAAACGGAGTTTCGCGTTCAAGTCCCGACAGTGGTCATTTGATTTTTTCTTAGATATAGCTTATACAAATCATGGCAGCTTGGCTGTCTGATATATATTATTTTCACCTCTAATTGTTATGTGAATAATATTGTTGTGGATATAAGGGGTTAAAAAAAAGTCGTTTGATTTTATCATTTATCTAATATTACTGTCCACAAGAACTCAAACCTTTGTTTATTTACGTGAAACTCTGCAAAGTTAAAACTTGACACTCTATAATATGATAAAAATATTAAAATAAAAAATAAATAGAACAAATATAATCAAAATAGAAAAAAATATAAACAAAATATATCAAGTGGAATATGGAATAGTTAAAAAAAATAAACTAAAATTAAATAGTACCGCCCGGTTCGAACCAGCGACACTGCAAATAAGGCAAGTAGTAACTGCGTTAACCCTACGCCACGCATCCCGTTTGTATATGCAGCTGCTATATTTATAATAATAATAATATGATATACCTACCAAGTTGTCCGTGCTGCAATATAAGTGTTGGGATATATACTTACGCGATTCTTCGATTGAACGTGATGTGACGTGACCTCGACATGAGTAACCGAACGGAAAAAACGAGGCTGAAAGTTTCACGTAAAAATTCTGCAAATTTCTAAAGAAAATAGTTTACTTTAAGTGTCACCTTAAAAAGACATTAAAACAATATGAGCGTGTAGTTGCATTTAGGAGACCCTGCAAGCTGCAGGCTGCTGGGGGCTGTTGCTAGAGGATGCGAACTGCTGCTGGGACCAGCAGGAAAACTGCGTATTCACGTCGTGTACGCAAAGGAAAACATGCACGCGTAAAATTTACGCCATCTTAGTTTATTATTTTAACAACAATAATTAGTTAAACTCTATTCTGACTTTAAGACAGTGATTTGTTGCTTCATTGTAAAAAACAACAGCGAATCTTCTTACTGTTTTAAGAATTATATAACATTTTTCTTTTAGAGTAAAATTAGATATGTACGGTATAGTAAATTACCGAAATTGGACCCATTTTTTAACTAACTTAAAAAAGGAGGATGTCAATTGGACGCGTAAAATTTTTTTGCCATACCCACTATAAAATAGCTACTTTCCATGCATGTATATACCGGCGCCTGTATTGGGTCATTAAACAGGCAGGCGTGCCGAAAGTGTTTTCATAACATAACTAGTGCGGTAAGTAAGCGATTGCGAAAGTAACTTACGTTTATTCGCTCTATCCGCGTGCTATTACATACTCACGGCCTGCTTTAAGAAAATACTTAAAATGAAGAGAATAGTATAGGTATTTTGTAATGGGTTTGGCAAAAAATCCTTACATATTATAAATTAAAGTCCCCCGCTGCGTCTGTCTGTATGTATGTTCGCGCTAATCTCATAAACTATACTTTGGGGATTTTCATTAGAGTTTTACCAATAGACAGACTGATTCACGAGGAAAGTTTAGGTATATAATTTATGAATATTTTATGCAAATTAGCTGATGATATTTGTCGATTAAATCGGAAAAAATTAGCGTATTGACGGAATTCTACTAATATTATAAACACCACCAGCTCGTCTTCGCTTCGCAGGGGGGGAATTTCTCGCGGGGGATAATTCCCACCAGCCCGGCTTCGCTTCACAGGGGGAGAATTTCTCGCGAGGGGATAATTCCTGTGGGATAGTAACAAAACGTAACTGCAATTTTTTTTGCATTTTAGCCTATTGGCGGAATCCTACTATTATAAATATCACCAGCTCGGCTTCGCCTCGGAGGGTAATTTCTCGAGGGGGGGATAATAAATCATAAATTCATAGCATCCGGGCGAAGCCGGACCAGGCAGCTAGTACCATATATTTCTCGTGCGTAATGGTATTATGACTCGTGTCACAACTCGACACTAATAAACTCCATTACGACACTAGAAATGCAATCAACTATTTTTTACTCGTTTTTTCTCGAGGGGTTAACAGATTGGCATGATTTCGACACCGTTGTGTTCAGGACTATTATTCATAATATTCATATATTAATAATGCATATAATTTTTACTTAAATCGGTTCAGTAGTTCTTTTTTCTAGTAATCAAATATCAAGAAAAAAGAGGAATAATAACGTGCAAATATGTATTGCGGTTTGAAGTCGGTTAAAAATAGATACATACTTTATAATAATATGTTAATATCAATTAAAAATGAAAAAAACATTTTCGTAAAAAAATTGAATTGCTTTAAAAAAAGATAAAAAAATTTTGAGGTCGACGTCAATTTAATAAATCTATATTAAAAGTTTAAGTCTCGGTTTAAGTATAATTAAATTGACGCCGATTTCAAAATTTAATTATTTTTCTCTTTTTAGAGGTTTTTTTTTAAAGTAGGTTCGATTTTTTTATTAAAAGTTTTATTGTGTCTGAGTTAGAACTATAATTAATAAATTACAAAATAAACTTACATTAAAAAAATTTATATAACTTGCGAAATGCCTGCTTGTACATGTAGTTCGCCCCTGACGCCATTTTAGAGAAACTAAAATCAAAGTTTTTTGACCGAACAGCGTTCCGTTAACATCCTCACGATAATAACATCTAAATGTATACCATCAGCACAGATGACACCATCAGTAGCGTTTTTTGAGCACTCACTTAATCACAGCATTACATTTAAAATAACTTTTTTCTGTTCGAAAAATTCACAACATTTTATATCTACACTTTTATAAACTGTAATGAAAGTAATTTAAAATCGATTTACAATGTTCATAAAATGACTTTGAAAGTATTACTGGTATTACGTAAGACTTGTATAAATTATAGTTGAATAATATTTAGGCAAGTATTCACAGTCATCGGTAAGTCGGTATTCACAACTAGCATAGCGTTTCATTATTCCTTAAGTTTGAAAACGTTTTCTTTCGACAATCCACTAGCGGTCCTACTTTACTTTACATTTTTTAATGGCGGCTTTGTCCACATATTATTGTTTATAGTTTTAAAAAGAAACAATTCTGAAAGCTTCCTTCTATTAACATGTTTATTATGCTTGTGTATGAATCGGGTTTCATCGGCAAAGCCGAAAGCAAGCAAACAAGCATGTTAAAAAAGTACGTCCAGGATTCTTTCTTTATAATAATATAAACAAAAGAAAAGTGGGACGTCAACGACGGCGCTGGAGGGACGAAATAGACAACTTCATTGGCAAGTTATGACACAGGATTGCAGAGGACAGACAGGAGTGGAAAGTGAAGGGGGTGGCCTTTGCTCAGCAGGGGGTGAATGAATGAATTGTAAATTATAGACGCTCGACAACTGAGCGTCTAAAACAATAAATGTAAATAAAAACGAAAGCAAAATCAAAAATTCCCAGCAGTGGGATTGATGGCTTATTATTATTATTATTAAACAAGAATTACAATTAATTCTTTTGTTTCTAAAATACTTTTCCAAAAAAATATACTGTCCGTCTCTTTGTAACGCAAAAAATTGAAAAATATACGATCACTATATTTGACACTCTCCCGACTTTATTTTTGAACTGACAGGATCCGTTCTGATTTTAAATTAATCGGATCAAAAATACGATCGGTAGCGTGTAATAAAGTTATAGGCGGGAGGAAGAAGGCTAGACCCCTTTAAGTATATAAAATTACATTTAAATGTTAATATTGTGTGTATAAGTGTATATAGGTACTGTATTTTTAACCAGTTTCGTTGTCTGTTTAAAATAGTAGATATCATTACATAATATTACGTTGTAATTCATTTTTATGTCTATATTTTTTTTATTTCTTTTGTTGTTTCGTCGTATAGTGACTTATGAGAAATATGTTTTTTTTATATTTTCGTTATTGTAGGTACAAGATTACTTTATTATATTTATATATAGGTAGGTACCTTATATCTACAGTATTTTGTATTTTATTATCTTCAGCGAAAGCGTACCAACAAAATAATAATATGTACATTACAAAGTTTACACAAATTTGAATAACTTATAGAATCGAGTGATGTCCCATTTTAACTGGACAGTTCAGTTTTTCATGTTGTTTGTCGTCTGTTCTGCGATTATCGTCAAACGCGTTGACCAATTTTAACGAAAAAAAAAAACTTTTTAATAAAAAAAACCTCCTTCAAAAAAGCCAATAAAAAGAAAAAAATAATAAAATTTTGTGGTCGGCGCCAAATTAATTAATATTTACTTTTTAACCGACTTCATATTTTATTAAATTGGCGCCGACCTCAAAATTTTATTATTTTCCTCTTTTTAGTGGCTTTTTTGGAGGAGGCTTTTTTTATTAAAAAGTTTTTTATTTTTTACTTTTTAGTAGATTTACAATACCGTCAATATGTATTAGTTTACATGTTATATTAACAGACTTCTGTCTTGATATTTGATTACTAAATAACTAAAAAAATGAAAAACACTTCTTTACTTTAACTAACGTCATCAGCTATTATATTATACGTCACTATAGCTCACCTCACTTCTACAAACTTTTTACGCTGTGTCAAAACTGACATTTACCTTAACGGTATTATAATCCGTTACTCACCTTTTATTAAAATCAGTCGAGCTACTGAACCGATTTAAGTAAAACTTATATGGGACCACCCCGAAGGTATGCCCTATTAAATAAAACAATAATCATCAAAATCGGTTCACAAATACAGGAGACATCGGTGAACAAACATAAAAAAACAGGTGCCGAATATAGAAGTCGGTTAAAAATCAACTGGTTTACACCAAATAATTTTATTAATATATTTGTAGTTGTATGAATTTAAAAAAAGTTGCAAATTTTTTTAAGAAAATACCGTAGGTAAATTAATTTAAGTAACGCAGATTGCGTTCAGCTCGTGAACTACACAACTGAAATTATGTATAATATTATGCCATCGAACGTGTTCTACGAACCTGACTTTTGAAGTAGGTATATTTTATAATACTATATAAGAGTATTATATTTTCATTTGGAAGTTTTCCTTTAATAGAAAACTCCAATATTACCTCTACCTATATCGGGTATTCCCTGGATCTTTTACTGTACAGAAAAATCTTAGACTACCTACAAATATGCTGGATGGCAGAAAGCATTGTCAGAAAATCTGATTTGACAATCACCTTAGATTGTGACCACACATATTTCTCCATAAAAAGCATTGTATAATTTTAAATAATTGATCAATTGAAACGATATTTTTTGTGCAGTATATTGACGTAGTGGGGCCGTTAAGCGTTTCAACCTTGCATTTTGTGATAGAGAGATGCCACTTGGTACGAATGTTGGTCGGACCCATATCTTCATTTTAAGAGGTGAAGGCATTTTGGGCCCCGCGACCGGGCCCCTAGACAGGGTGGTTGCGTAACTTTCAGGGGCAAAACGCCTGTAACTCAGCAACCGCTCCTCGCACAGCCCTGGGGGTAGTCTCATTGGATTCAGCGCACTCAACTTCATACGAGACGGCCCTCAGACTAACTCCTAAATCTCCACCAGCCCGCGTATAGGGGTGAAATACAAGTAGTTCATTAAAATTTTTAATTTTTTTAGGCTACGTTTGCATTTTGGGTAGGACAAGGTTTTCTTTTTCGTTGCGTGGGGGGGAGCGGTGTAAGTTTAAAAATGAGTTTTCGGGGTCGGCGGCCACCCCATTTGACCGCCACCTTGAAAAGGGGGTGAAGTGGGGCCGTTAAGTGTTTAAACCATGCACGACGTGATAGAGAGATGCCACTCGGTACGAATGTTGGTCAGACCCATATCTTCACTTTAAGATGTGGAGCCATTTTGGGCCCCGCGACCGGGTCCCTAGACAGGTGATGGTAGGGGCCGTAAAGCGCCTATCTTATACAACGTGATAGAGTGATGCCACTCGGTACGAATGTTGGTCAGACCCATATCTTCACTTTAAGATGTGGAGCCATTTTGGGCCCCGCGACCGGGCCCCTAGACAGGTGATGGTAGGGGCCGTAAAGCGCCTAATCTTGCACGACGTGATAGAGAGATGCCACTCGCTACGAATGTTGGTCAGACCCATATCTTCACTTTAAGATGTGGAGCCATTTTGGGCCTCGCGACCGGGTCCCTAGACAGGTGATGGTAGGGGCCGTAAAGCGCCTATCTTATACAACGTGATAGAGTGATGCCACTCGGTACGAATGTTGGTCAGACCCATATCTTCACTTTAAGATGTGGAGCCATTTTTAACCCCGCGACCGGGCCCCTAGACAGGTGATGGTAGGGGCCGTAAAGCGCCTAATCTTGCACGACGTGATAGAGAGATGCCACTCGCTACGAATGTTGGTCAGACCCATATCTTCACTTTAAGATGTGGAGCCATTTTGGGCCCCGCGACCGGGCCCCTAGACAGGTGACGGTTGGGGCCGTAAAGCGCCTAATCTTGCACGACATGATAGAGAGATGCCACTCGGTACGAATGTTGGTCGGACACATATCTTCATTTTAAGAGGTGAAGGCATTTTAAGCCCCGCGACCGGGCCCCTAGACAGGGTGGTTGCGTAACTTTCAGGGACAAAACGCCTGTAACTCAGCAACCGTTCCTCGCACAGCCCTGAGGGTAGTCTCATTGGATTCAGCGCACTCAACTTCATACGAGACGGCCCTCAGACTAACTCCTAAATCTCCACCAGCCCGCGTATAGGGGTGAAATACAAGTAGTTCATTGAAATGTTAAATTCTTTTAGGCTACGTTTGCATTTTGGATAGGATAAGGTTTTCTTTTTCGTTGCGTGGGGGGGAGCGGTGTAAGTTTAAAAATGAGTTTTCGGGGTCGGCGGCCACCCCATTTGGCCGCCACCTTGAAAAGGGGTGAAGTGGGGCCGTTATTTAGAGTTTTTAAAATATGAGTATTCAGATATTGAATACCTACTTGAATATTCGATTAGTCGAATATTCGAATATTTGAAAAAATCTGTTCTGACAGTATTCTAATATTTAATAAATATGTTTTGAAAGTATTTGATAATTCCAATATTCCATTATTTCAATAAATTACGAGCCTTAGCCTGCTACGCGTGGTTATAGCAGGCTATGAAAATAGAGCGTAAAAGAGAGTGTGCTGAATACAATGAGACCACCCCCAGGGCTGTGCGAGAAACGGTTCCTGAGTTACAGGCGTTTTGCCCCTGAAAGTTACGCAACCACCCGGTCGCGGGGCCCAAAATGCTTCCACATCTTAAAGTGACGATATGGGTCCGACCAACATTCGTACAGAGTGGCATCTCTTTATCACGTCGTGCAAGATTAGGCGCTTTACGGCCCCAACCATCACCTGTCTAGGGGCCCGATCGCGGGGCCCAAAATAGCTCCACATCTTAAAGTGAAGATATGGGTCTGACCAACATTCATACCGAGTGGCATCTCTCTATCATGTCGTGCAAGATTAGGCGCTTTACGGCCCCAACCGTCACCTGTCTAGGGGCCCGGTCGCGGGGCCCAAAATGGCTCCACATCTTAAAGTGAAGATATGGGTCTGACCAACATTCGTAGCGAGTGGCATCTCTCTATCACGTCGTGCAAGATTAGGCGCTTTACGGCCCCTACCATCACCTGTCTAGGGGCCCGGTCGCGGGGCCCAAAATGGCTCCACATCTTAAAGTGAAGATATGGGTCTGACCAACATTCGTACCGAGTGGCATCACTCTATCACGTTGTATAAGATAGGCGCTTTACGGCCCCTACCATCACCTGTCTAGGGACCCGGTCGCGAGGCCCAAAATGGCTCCACATCTTAAAGTGAAGATATGGGTCTGACCAACATTCGTACCGAGTGGCATCTCTCTATCACGTCGTGCATGGTTTAAACACTTAACGGCCCCACTTCACCCCCTTTTCAAGGTGGCGGTCAAATGGGGTGGCCGCCGACCCCGAAAACTCATTTTTAAACTTACACCGCTCCCCCCCACGCAACGAAAAAGAAAACCTTGTCCTACCCAAAATGCAAACGTAGCCTAAAAAAATTTAAAATTTTAATGAACTACTTGTATTTCACCCCTATACGCGGGCTGGTGGAGATTTAGGAGTTAGTCTGAGGGCCGTCTCGTATGAAGTTGAGTGCGCTGAATCCAATGAGACTAGCCCCAGGGCTGTGCGAGGAGCGGTTGCTGAGTTACAGGCGTTTTGCCCCTGAAAGTTACGCAACCACCCTGTCTAGGGGCCCGGTCGCGGGGCCCAAAATGCCTTCACCTCTTAAAATGAAGATATGGGTCCGACCAACATTCGTACCAAGTGGCATCTCTCTATCACAAAATGCAAGGTTGAAGTTGGATTCGTCGCTTGGCGGCCCCACTAACGTATTTAACATAGGTTTTTGTACAATTTTTACTCCGAAACAACATTTTTTTACGCATTAACAAAATTTAGCTTAAAAAGCGGTCTTTTTCTATATAGATCAATCATTTGTTTTTCTGTGTGTACAATCTAATCTTCTACATGAAAGAGAGTTTTATAACGACATTAGACTGCTCCTGCATGTATAAAAACTAATTATATTATCATAATCTAAGGTCATTGTCAAATCAAATTGTTTGACCATGCTTTGTGCGACTGAGCATGTATGCTTTAGGTCGTCAATTACTTGTAATTTATTAGCATAAACTCAAGATTTATAACATAGCCCCATAAAGAGTGATCTAACGGCGTTAAATCACGTGATATTGCTGGTGGGATAATTATGTGTTCCAAATTTCACGTAAAGCACGGAATGTTTGGTAATAAATTTTTACTAAGTAAAAACAAGTGCTAAATACAGTCGAACTTCGATAACTCGAATCATGGCTAGAGGGCAGTATAGTTGT
Source organism: Mongoloraphidia duomilia (assembly GCA_039654895.1). Lineage (NCBI taxonomy): Eukaryota > Metazoa > Arthropoda > Insecta > Raphidioptera > Raphidiidae > Mongoloraphidia > Mongoloraphidia duomilia. The sequence goes on along the minus strand of CM077516.1, from coordinate 33,219,340 downwards.
ACAGTTGTATATAGTTGTTATTTAGTGTAGTTGAAAGACGCTAATGACCTTAGATGTCGACGCGTCTATAATCTACAATAAAATAAAATCGAATCATGACTTGCCACAAAAAAAAATCGAGTTATCAAGACTTCGATTTATCAAATAATATTAATTTTTACTCTTGGCGCTATTGCCAACTAATTTTGTTCGAGTTATCAAGAATTCGAGCTATCGAAGTTCGAGTTATCGAAGTTCGACTGTGTCAGCTGTATCTTCATAGTCATGACGTGACATAAATAGGACATCCTTATTGAACGACCCTAGTCAGATATAACTTTGGATATACCTATCGTAACAGACTTACCATAAAAGGATTCGTATTAAAATGTTTCTTTTTCTTAGAGAGGTAACTTTATAGACACCCGGTATATATACATATCAGAATATATAAGAAAGGAAACTAAAACATTGTAAAGGATTTGATGGGTCGTTACCTGAACAGCCTCCATCATAAACTGCACTCGACTAGTGTAATAACCTCACTTATTGGAGCGTACGATAACAGAAAAAAATAAGTATAGGTAAACGAAAAGAAACTATTTTCAATACGTAAAACAACTAACAAAATAGTAAGGTTCAGGGCCGTATCTCAGTTTTTTTTAATCAAATATACCTTTTCATGGTTTAATAATAAATAAAATTTGGACGTGGCTAACTGTTCTACGCAACAAAGGCCAACAAATCATACAATAAAAAAAATACCTTTTCATCGACGAACATTTTTTTCTGCGCATGCGCCCAATTCCGCCATGTTTTTCGAACACTTTTCATATTGACAGATGACAAGTGATTGATTTTGAAAAAGTAAATAGCAATTAAATAAGAAGTGTTAAAACACCCTAGAAACGTATTTCAGTAGATACTTTTGAAGATGAACTTTTTACGATAAACGATTTATGAAAGGTAGGATTCTAACCTTTCAACCAGTTTTCCTTTAACTTCTACCAGTTTTCCGACCGTGGCACTTCAACCACCGTCTCAATTTAGCACAAGTGTGTTCTTTCACTTTTTTGTGCACTAATTTAGTACCATCAGTAACAATTTCATCCAAATTAACATTGGAAAACGTTGGTGGGCCAACAATTGCGTCAAAAAGTGCCCGAAACTTTTGAATACCGCGATCATAACCATGGTGACAGCGCTTGCGCGTGAGAATGATGAAAGGCCTATCGAACATTTGATTAAAACCGTGAAACAAAATCTCGCTAGAATGCAGGTATTTATCATGCAAATGGCGGACGATGAAGTAGATACTAAAATTGGAAAAGATCACGGTGTGGCTACGATTGTATAAGAAACCGCAGTTCACTCAGGTTCGTCGGGAGGAGGAGGGGAAGTGTGATTTCAATTATTTTTTGAGCGAGATCTATTTAAAAATCTACAATTCGACACTTCATATGAAGAAATACGTGTGGTCACAATCGAAAATCATTACGAGAGGAGGCGAGGGGTGATTTCCATTTAAAAAAATATCATTTCAATTGATCAATTATTTTTTTGAGCAAGATCGATTTAAAATTCCACAATCCATTTCTTATCAAGAAATTTGCGTGGTCACAATTGAGTCATTGGCAATGCGTTCTTTAGATAAAATTTTCCTCCAATAAAATATTGGATTGGAAGATTACTAATACTCCTTAAAAGAGTGCCACACCCCTCCCCTAGACACGCCACTGCCACAGATAACATACCTACCTTAAAAATACTCTTAATAGGCCAGGGATGGTAAACATCTGCTTTAAAAAAATATATTAACAGAATATAGAACAGGACCTGATTCAGTGCCATAGACACCTTAGCTCGTGATTTGTGCACAGGCCATAGATATAAATCACAGTTGGTACACTGTGCATAAATATAATATGCCTGTCCTGCCTTCAAAACTATATTAGGTCGACGCATGCGCACTGAATTTCTTGTCACAGAAATATTGGCGAGTAGAAAAACTGCTTGAATACCTACGTTTAAACTGTGGTAATAGGGTACCGTTCGAAGATACGGAACCCTAAAAATGGCAAAAAACGTCATTAAAAAAGAAAATAGGTCCATAGAAACAGAATATATTTGAATGAAAACTCTTACGACCTATTCGATAATTTTATAAAAGTTTATACTATTTTTTTTTGTTCTGATATTTTCATAACATCCATCAAGGCTTAACGACTTTCAACATTTTCTAAAAAAAATAAATAAATAATGGCATATTTATGTGTGGATATAATAATCGTTCCATGTTATTGGTGAAAAATCATAAAACATTATTTACAATTGTGCGCTAGCGTTTGTTTTACAATGTCAGTACAATATGCGAGCGTGTATTGTTTTATTTCGCTTTTGTTATTCGCAATGTACGTTACACGTACATTATGTATATACATACTATACTTATATAGTATATATATACAGCGCAAATTGAATACATGCATAAAATGTACTACACTGTACCCATATTATATAGTTTGTTTTAAATTTAAACGGACTTATTAGGCAACGTCAAAGCTGCAGAAGATACTAAAAAAAAACGGCCAAGTGCGAGTAAGATTCGCGCATCGAGGGTTCCGTACAAAAATAAAAATAAGGGGTTAGGTAGGCGTAGAAAATTAGGTAACAGATTCATTTATTTAAGCATGTTTTTAAAAAGTTTTTTTTACTTATTTTTTTATTTCATTCTTCTTAGTGTTTCAACATTTTTCCGTAGGTACCAATTTTATTAAATTAATTTTAAAAGTAAACACATTTTTTTTTGGTGAATTAAAGAAACTAAACTTGGGATCGAACCAGTGACCTTAATTAGATCTTCAGTCTAACGCTCTACCAACTGAGCCAGTCGAACAATGATGTTACATGCGCTATTATAGTACAGTATATAAGTACGGCCGGAGTCAGTGTTGTAGTAAAATAAACAACATGAATTTATTAGAATTCATTGATTATTTAATTATTATTATTGTTAGCCCGGATTAATGCCACAACAACACACAATCTGTGAAAATTTCAACTAGCTACCTCTTACCGTTTGTGAGATAGAGCCTTCTAATAGACGGACGGATGGACATCGTAGGCTCAGTAATAGGGTTTCCTTTGGAGATACGGAACCCTAAAAAGTATCTAGATACAAAATACCAAACAGTCGATATCTCAAAAAATGAAAGCTGCTTTAATATTTAAGATACTTTAAACCAGTGTTTCCCAAATTAACATATTTTGCGTTTTTCCTCGAAGTGTGACAGTCCAAAACATGATTTCCAAAGGGCAAATTGATCCAGTGGTTTGGGATCTATGTGCGATCACAGACAGACAACTGACAGGCATTTTGTAAAGTAACATTTTTTAGGTTCTGGAGACTTGAAAACGTGAAAATTCACCAGCTCAAAATCGATTTTTTTGCACGATCAGAAGACTTCCGTGTGTGGGATAATAAAAAAAAAGGATGCGTTAGAAGTTATACTCCTTTGGCGTGATTAAAAACTAAATTTTAGTTTGCATGCAAATAATTTATCAAAATAAAATAATAAAAAAACTCGGGTCGCAGTGCCAAACCCTGCCGACAATATAGTGTATTTGCTAATGCAGGCCTTGTGGCTTTATTATGTAAACATAAGTCTGTTTTTGGACAAAATAAAAAATTTAACCCCTTAATACATCCCTTAAAATAATATTTTTTTCTTAATTTCAATAATATTATCAATGCAACCTTTGTACCAAATTAAATACACCCTTCGGTAAGTAAATCACTATCCGCAAACCAGTGTTTTCATAAAATTTTTGTAAGTCCGGTCCTGTCGGGCCAATTTTATTAAAATTTTAACAGCACATTTTAATCTTTACTAAAGGGTTAAATTTCAATTTTGAAACGATTCTGAGAATTTTTTCGGTATTTTTGGGCCCAAAAACTTTTTTCAACCCCTAAATACAACCCTTAAAATGGTCCGATCGGGCCCATTTTAAATAGGCTTCGTGCGGTAATGGGTTCCAAAGTGTGTACAAAATTTCGTTTAAATCGATTAAGTCTGTCGAGAGTTATCGTGTACACACACACACACACACACACACACACACACACACATATATATATATATATACATATATATACATATACATACATACATACATACATATACAGGGTGAGTTCGACCACCCGTATCAGTCGTTTTTTTCGAAAACGGTTAGTCGTAGAGAGTTGTGTCAAAAATTTGTATTATAAAAGCCCTAATAAAGAATCGAATGGTGATAATTTTTTTTTCCGGGAAGGTCGGCTTCCCTATTAGTTTGCTCCAGAATGTCCAGAACTCCGGAATTATAAATGTAACGATGGGTCGAAAGTAGTATTGTTGAAAAGATCTTTAAAAAATAAGCAAGTTTCGTAGGAAATTTTTTTTTATTACTGCCACCCCTGAAAATTTCTATAAGTATAAATATAAATTATTATATGTTCAAAACTCCATAATTTTAGAAAGCACGATAGGTTGAAAGTGGTGCTGTTGAAAAGCTCTTTAAAAATAGGCAAGTTTTGTAGGAAAAATTATTTAATTACTGCCACCCCTGTTAAGTAACAATCGTTTGAAATTATTAAATCAAAATTTCATAATAACGATCGAAGTCGGCATTAAAAATCTAGCAACCTTAGATATTGTCACAAGTGTTCAAACTGTCTTTCATTTACTCTTTAATACATTCTACTGAGCTCTTCTGGTAATACTGTGAGTGTACTTCTTCAGTGTTTAATGATCGATAGATAGGTAACTAGATTTTAAATGCGGACTTTTAAAAAGTTCGTTATAATGACATTTTAATTTAGTAATTTCAAGCAAATATTACTTAACAGGGGTGGCAGTAATAAAAAAAAGATCCGTACAAAACTTGCTAATTTTTTAAAGATCTTTTTAACAATACCACTTTCGACCTATCGTTACATTTATAATTCCGGAGTTCTGGACATTCTGGAGCAAACTAATAGGGAAGCCGACCTTCCCGGGGAAAAAAATTATCACCATTCGATTCTTTATTAGGGCTTTTATAATACAAATTTTTGACACAACTCTCTACGACTAACCGTTTTCGAAAAAAACGACTGATACGGGTGGTCGAACTCACCCTGTATACATAAACATTTTTAAAAATGGTGGCAAACTGTTCAGGAGGCTATGAAACGTCGAGAAATTTTGGTCCGACCCCTAGGTCCCACCATCCGACCGACGCCAATAGTGTATGTGCCATATGGCAAATACACTAAAAACAGTATTTGTTTATATGGTAACTATGGAAATAAATCCTATTAATTTTGATGTTACAGTTTTTGTATTACAGTTTTTGAAAAATTCACTCTCATCATTTTTTCATAGAGCGCCTAAAGAAGTATAACTTCAAAAATTGTCCGTTTAGCTTAATAACGTACTATGTCTATACCTATATAGTATATGTACAGAAATGATAATATATATATTTTGAAGAAATACCGTACTAAAATACCACACATATTGTTTTTATTACGCGAGAGCGCCAAGTAAAAATTGCCTTTTTCCTGTACCTATACAATACAGAACTTTCCTTTGAGCGATACCATAACTAAATACAGGTTGCGTTATTTATGATAACAATGACGTCAACTTTTGAAAATCCTTCTGGTTGTTCTCACAAAATGACCTTTTTAGAATTCCGTACCTCCGAACGAAACCCCATTATTTGCAAATTGCAATTCACCAAGGGGCTCTAAATTTTGACGTGAATAACATCTAATGTCTCATACTGGGTCAGCATTTTAGAAATATTAGATGTAACGAAAATAGTCGGAAGTGGTTGGCATGTGAAACAAAACACAGCATGTATTGCTATGTTAAGGTCTCATACGCAGTAAGCCAGGTGGCCGTTCGGAAAAGTGCGAGTCTACCGACAGGTACACATACCAGGCCCAGGTTCGAATCCCGAAGGCTTTTAATAGGAAATGAAAATATATTGGATAACAATTTAAAATATAAAAAAATAAAATTACAATTATCCAATTGATTATATACACTCAGTTACATAAAAAGTGGATCACCTAAAAGTGTATGTAATTTCGATTCGTTGTATTTTCAAAATTAATTAGCCGATTTTGAAAATTCTTTTTTTGTTTGATAGAGCAGAATTTTAGGAACATTTTTATGTATGAATTTTGAATTTCAATCAAGGCTTGATTACAGTGGAGACGGAAGAATAAGACAATGTTTTTTTAGTCAAGTTTGAAGAATCCTACGGAAAGTAGCAGCAGCAGTAGAATTTTTTCCTTAATTGCATCTTATTCCTTGGCCTTTTTTGTATTAAAAATTCATAGATAAAAATGTTCCTAAAACTCTGCTCTATCAAACAAAAAAAGAATTTTCAAAATCGGCTTATTAATTTTGAAAATACAACGAAGCGAAATTACATATACTTTTAGGTGATCCACTTTTTATGTAACTGAGTGTATTACGAACATTTGATTTTAGAAGATAAATAAAAGTGGATAATTTCTTTCCATGACGACTAATAGGATTATTTGTGTTTAACGGTATACTTCATCTGTCTGTACCCGCGATACAAACATTTTTTTTTATTTTGACTCATCTAAAAGGAACATCAACAAGCCAGTTCAAAATTAGTCCATAGAATTCATCGAACTATTCAGAAAGAAGCTTTTATTTTGTTACAAGAGTCTAGAGATCAAGTAAAGAGGAGCCCGAACAACCACGAAGTTATCATCCGCATGTCAGTAGATCCAGTCCAGGCGAACGAGTATGTATTGTATACTTATGCTCATAATATACTGTTATGATGGCGAATGATTAGAAAATCCATTTTACAATATAAAATATGTAGCTTGATGAATCTAATAAAATTATCAGAAAAGTCACATCCAAGCCTGTATTACTAAAAAAATCTTCATATCTGATTTAAAGAGACAATAATAAAAAAAGAGTGTGTGTGTACTATGTACGCACGTCAGAAGTTATACTTCTTTTACGTAACAAAACAAAAATAACTCCAAAAATTTTATCCCGTGTGCCAGTACTAAACGTTTGTAAAAAAGACGATAAAATAATAAAATAAAGCTATTAAATAAATTAATTTAATTTAATAAATTATTAATTTATTAAATTAATTTAATTTAATAAATTATTAATTTATTAAATATATTTATATCTAATTATTTATAAAAAAAAGCATGTTTGTGTTGAGATTCTAACCCGGGACCTATTGCGTATGACGCGAAGCCGCTATCGTTAGACTACGGCACACCTTTCATAGCAGTGCTATATAATAGGGTATTATAATCAAGAAAAATAATAATGTAAAAACAGTACGGTTTGGAGTGCGAATTCATATTTAACGAAAGCGGCATAAACGAGCGTTTGTATGGCAATAGCTTTTATTTATGTTATTCAAAATTGAAAACGCTCTTGTCACATTGTGACTGGTGTAACGATTCTAGTTGAAGTTTTACTAACGACTAGCTTCAAGGTGTAAATTTTCGTGGCGAAATGCAACTTCATGGTGTTAGTAAATTTCGTGACGCGATGCGCGGACATCCTAAAAATTCACTCTCGTCATTTTTCCATAACGCGCCAAAAGAAGTATAACTTCAAAAATAGAAAATAGAAAAAATATATAAATAACTATCAAATGAAAAATTGTATCTAATTTTATTTTTTTATAATATACATTGTTCATTATTTAAAAAAATAAAAAACAAAACAAGCAAAGTATATATTGTAAGCTACCGGGATTCGAACCTGGGCTTGGCGTGCGTAAAGTCTGTTAGTAGACGGCGGCTCTAAACATCCGTTTACAGCGAGATTTAGTAAAGTTTGTCTAAAATTCAGAATAAACTGTCTTACGATGCCTTCTAGTGTCTACAGGCTAGTTGCAAAAGGTATTTCGTGGTTGTTAGGGGCTCCTCTTTACTTGATCTCTAGACTCTTGTTATTTTGTTAAGCCAAAGTTTCGCGATTGACACAAATGTGGTCATACCATGACCGTACCTATATGTACGATAGTGTCATGTTTCTCTATAATACGAAATCGTTCGAGCTATACCAATGGACCCCGTTGCCACCGCAAAGTAGTAGTCTAGTTTATGAGTACGCTATATGAGGAGTATGGTACACGAGTCAGTAGTACCCAATTCTATATAACGCGAGTACCAACTGCGCACCGTCTGCTGTTCACTTCACTCTATTGACTACTAAAGTGTACTTCTACAAACCAGTAAAATACTGATGGCGTTATCAAGTTACCCCTTCACTATTCTTTCAGTCCTGTAAGTTTGTTCCTGCTTTTTTATGTGTGAAGTCATTCCAATGTACTTTATTCAATCTAGCTGCTTACTTCACGCCGCTGATGTCAAGAGGAAGTTCAAAATTTTGTGGAGTTTGAGAATTGCAGAGGTTGTAGGGCTGCCGTTGATTATAAGGCGTTTCTATAGCTAGTTTTTTTTTGAAAAGCCCCAGAGCCCGGGTTTTAATTTGAGAACTGGTGAAATCATAGACGCCGTGTGCTTAGAAAAATTGGGGCACATAAACCCACTAATTTTTTGCTGTGAGGGTAGTGGTTTCTTTAAATATATAAATAAACAAAACAAAATTTATAATTTCGACAAAAAGCTGCAAATACAATTTTAGTTTTTGATTTTATTGAGAGCTTATATTTTTGTCGGTCAAATTAAAAATAAACTTTTTTATTTTTCATTTTTTTTTCGAGCATAATATAAAATAGATTAACTGCGTTCTCAATTTATATAAAGCTTGCTCTAGTAAGGGGAAGTATCCTTTTTATATTTTTTATATATTATAGGTACTGTACTTATGCATTAATAGGAAAAATAAATAAATTAAAAATATGAATTTATGCTAAGTAAACCGAAATAACCCTGGTAGACAAATAAAAAAAAATGATATCTACCACACAAAGCTGCGAGTTTACACATAAATGTATAGCGCTAGATTTCGTGTGAAATTGAGCACAGCGGTCTATGAATTTGAGCAGGGTAGGTATACCATGAAAACTTAAATTTCCTCCGAAATGTCAACAAGGCGTATTGTTTTGTTCATTTTCTATTTAGAGAGTTTTTATGATGCAGCAACAAACGTTTATTTTTAGCTGAATGGATCGCTCTATTGGAGTCACAAAAACAGTTTTAAAGCAACGAGAGTTCTTTCTATGTTAATTAAAAATGCAGGTTCACAACGACTTTCATTCCATTTAACTTAACCTCAAATTTCATTCAGTTTAAAATTAAATAATATATTTCGGGCTGGTGTGCATCCGTAAGATCTTACACTGAGACGCGAGAAGCTAACGTCACTGCCAACGTATTGAGCTACTACCACGGTGCCATCTCTAAGACAAGACTCAAACTAAACTAGCGTTGGGCGAATACGAGATGTTTTTACAATCGAAACAATCGCAATCGTTCATAATAACAATCGAGTCCACAATCGACTCGGAGTTTGATTTTACAATCGAAATGTTCGATTGCTCAAGTCGATTATTTGCCAGCGAATGAGAATACATATAATCGCGATTCAAGGTTATATGCTGGTCGAATGAAGTCTGACGTTTACGTTACTCGTTCATCGTTGATTCACTGTTCACACTGTTCAGTCGGTCTCAAAGCATTCGATTACTGCACAATCGACCATACATTGACTCGACCACAGTCGTTGAGTGATGAACGATTATATATTATGTGGCTCTCGACAGTGTACGTCGTCTGTACGATTCAGTACTATGCAACTTGGTCTCGGTGAAATATGAAACAACAACAATCGAGTCCAAGTGAAAACCATCGAGAGTCATCGAGATGTTTGAACAATCGAGACAATCGACTAAAATATCTCGTAATCGCCCATCACTAAACTAAACTACAACCAAAATCAACCCAAGATCAGAACCAACTACATATTTTAGGTGAAGATGTAAAAAAATCCACGAGTACAGTAAAAACTCAATAATTCAAACCTCGATCAGTCAAAAGTCCTCACATGATATATCTCTAAAACATTTAAACAAAAATATGAAACGCTTCAGGATTTTGCGTGCCACGATGAAAACATCGGTCTTGAATGAAATTCGGGCGGAGTCCGATCAAAGCCTTTAAAATTCGGTCAAGAACTAATTTATCAGGTCAGATGGTAATCCTAGGCCCGACTTACCACATCAAATTTGTTGTGACTATCTCAATAAGTTAAAACTAAAATTTGCCCCCTTCACAGACAGATCTTGGTGGCGCTTTTATTTCTATAACCATTGCATTTGCTTCCTATTACCATGCCAAGTTTGTTGTGCCCCTTGATAAATTAAAATTAAAATGTGTCCCCTTCTAACAAGTAAATTTCAATGCCGCCCGGGCCCGTAGCCAAGAATTTTTTTCGGGGGGAGCTTAATTAAAGTAAAAAAGTAATTAAAGTCTCTCACAAACTTTCAGCAGTTTAATTATTACATTCGTTGCATGAAAAATTATGCCCATAAATGACACATTCATTATAATGGAAATGTATTTAAAAAGACTTTTTCATAGAAAAGCACACATTCGCTAAAATTTGTGAAATTTCGGAGGGAGCTTCAGCCCCTTGAGCCACCTTCCTGGCTACGTGCCTGATGCCGCCATTGTTTCTATTAGCATTTAAATGGCAAAAATGTGAGATTCAAACACTCACTTTATACGTGAACTGAAACTGCAGAAAACATATGTAATAAAACCTTGAAGTCGAGATTTTGCTCGTTCAAAATTGCAGAATACCTACAATGCAACAGTGTGCAGAATCGATTTAGCAATGTTGCCAGTTCTGGAATTGTTTATTTTTAAATGTTTGCATTTTTTAAGTAAAAATATAACAAGAACACGGGATCTGTCAATTTTTACCCGACTGCGCGACAGCAAAGGCAGCATCCAAACGGCTGGATAGATTTTAATAAATGAGGTGTCATTAGATTCGTCTTAATCCCGAGAATAACATAGGTTATATGACGTTACATCATGAAAAATGAATCAAGTACATAGATGCAGTGGAAGCAAAACAAAAAAAGAGTAATAGCAGAATTTAGAATGGGCGGATGGCTACATGACACAAAAAAAGATGAATACGGAAATAGAATATGTACACTGTGTAATGAGGATGAAAATGTAAAACATCTAATTAAAATTTGTAAAGGACTAGAAAAAAAAGAGAGAAATATGAGTACAGAAAATACGACAGTGAATGAATTACTGGAACGCGCCGACAATAAACTGATAAAAGACATAGAAATTATGATGAAGAAAAGAAAGGAAAATATAGCATGAAGTAGAAAAATAGATTAATATTGGGATTGTAGGAAGTGGAGAAATAGGCTATAATAGTACAGATAGGATAATAAATATGTGATGTATGATAAATTGTAATAGATGATAATGTCATTCAATATATCAATAAAAGAATAAAATTGTAAAATATGACGTTACGGAAAATTCAATATGGCGAACTATAGACGCCATTTTATGTCAGAATGTAAAAGTAATTTTCCTTCTAAATGCATCGATATGGGTATCAAAAGAAAGGTCTCGTTGAGAGAACTATAAATAAAATACTAAATAATTTTTTTAATGTAAATTTGGAGTGGGTGAGACGTAATATTATAGGAAAGGAGGTTCGCAAGATGGTGACAGGACGTCTTTGAATCTTTCCAAAGATACATTTTTCAGTGTGTGAACTGTCTCCTGTACGTATTCAATTAAAAAAGGCAGTCCAGCAATATTTTAAAAATTACATACCATAAACAATAATATGTATTATAACTTTTCACATTAATTCAAGCTGATAGAATAAAATAAAAAATAAAAGGAGTAATAAATGTCAGGATTCAACGACCTCGTCGTAGAATAATACGTCATGATTCCAGAAGAGAAAGTGCGTATTTAATATATAAAATATGACCGAACTCGTTAAATTTGGTACCGGGTCTTCTAGTTTTAACTCGCTGTTGCCGTATAACGGTATATTATAAGTAGCATGATCATTAGTCACAGAACTAAATAAACAAATTTACGTTCTGTAAAAACTAGCTAAAATGGAATAGGTCTCCTCCAAAAACCGTCACGTTTAGGGATTGATAAAACATTTGAAAGTTCCCAAGCGCAACCTAATTTTGTTCATCTCCTATAAAAATGCCAGGTATTTTTTTTATCAATTATTAAGACAATAAAAAAAATTAAATTTAAAAGAATCGTAAAGACGTGGACAACACATAAATAAAAAATGAAAAAACCTTCACATTTTTTCTCAACAGTAAAAAAATATTTCTTTTTGACTTTTTTCAAGGTTAAATAATTATAGCTGTTTCTGTCAGTCAAAAATCTAACGGGTTTCCAGCAGAGCTGGGGAATATCTTGTATCTAAATTACTTTTTTGACGTGAATAACGTCTAATGTCTCTAGCTAGGGCGGAATTTTATAAATATTAGATGAAACGGAAATAAACGGAAGTGGTTGACATGTGAATCAAAACACAGAATATGTAACTATGGTAAGATCTCAGCTACAGTAAGCCAGGTGGCCGTGTCGAAAAGTACAAGTCTACCGACAAGTACAACGTCAAATCCAGGTTCAAATCTCGAAGGCTTTTAATATTTTTATTTTTCTTAATAATGAAAATACATATACCTACCTTTAGATATTTGGATAACAATTTAAAATACTTATAAAAAAATAAATTTAAAATTATTTTATATAACACATGCACGCTTTTAGTGTTTTTTCGTATCAGTTTTGCGAACCTTAAATGACCGTTTATTGACGAGTGACGTCATGATCCATTATGAAACGCTTTTCGATGAATAATGGAAAAACATTTGAAAAACCCGTTATCTAATGAACATTATGTACCTCTTTTCGGTGTTATAAATGAAATATGGTTACTATGGTAACAAAGTGAATAAATATTGTATCGAGCGCAATGTTTTTAATATGAGATGTACTTCTGTCAGTGACATTAAATTATTCAATTAAAGTCTAAAACCATGCATGTATTATATAAAGTATAGTGTGCAACACGTGTGCTAAATATTTATGCGTCAGGCGCGTAAAAGATGTATTTAGCACAGTTGTCACACAAAATACTATTATTTATTGGTATATAATAAAATCAATCGATTTAAAACCCCCTTATATCCACACCATATATTATTCACATAACAATTAGATGTGAAAATAATAAATATCTCAGACAGCTAGGCTGCCATGATTTTTGAGCTATATCTAAGAAAAAATCAAATGACCACTGTCGGGACTTGAACCCGAAACTCCCAGTTTCCGGCTAGGTGAGTTACCGATTTCTCCACAGTGCCCGAGAGTGAAAACCGATCTTTTCTTATATATAGCAATTTTAAGTTGAAAACATACTACATGCGAGAGTCGACTATTCAAATAAACTGCAAAGCATATAGTACAGTAAATAGAGACACAAACATCGCGTTTACTAAAAAAAAATACTTAATGGCTGAAATTTTGAGGAGGTGTTCGGGGGCATGTCCTGAGTCTAAAACCGAGTTTTCGTATTCGAGGGGGTGGGGGAAGTTACATCCCTTGGTCAATATAGGGGTAAGTTTGTTTTAATTTCTTTTTCGTTGCTATTGCTCGTACAGTCAAGTCCAAGAGATCAAACTTGTAGGAAATGAAATTATCTATCCAATGATAATAAAATCAAGGTCATAGGTCGATCAGGTCAATCACAATGGCCGTTAAAAGGTCAAAAGTGAGGGGTAGTTTTATTTATTAATGTTCACAAAATTAGAATGAAAACTTCAGATAAGGCTTGTAATCTAATTCTTTCTATAAAAGTCGATCAATTTTCTGACATTTCAAAATAAAACTTAATAAAAATTTATTTTTCTATTTCAATTTCTCAAAAACACTGTTATTGTATAAATTTTGGACGTCCTAATATCTCAAATAATAATATTAAACTAGGTTTTATTTTGAAACATCAGAAAATTGATCGAATTTTATAGAAAGAATTAGATTACAAGCCTTATCTGAAGTTTTCATTCTAATTTTGTGAACATTAATAAATAAAACTACCCCCCACTTTTGACCTTTTACCGGCCATTGTGATTGACCTGATCGACCTATGACATTGATTTTATTATCATTGGATAGATAATTTTATTTCCTACAAGTTTGATCTCTTGGACTTGACTGTACGGGCAATAGAAATGAAGATAAAAAATTAAAATAAACTTACCCCTATATTGACCGGGGGATGTAACTTCCCCCACCCCCTCGAATACGAAAACTCGGTTTTAGACTCAGGACATGCCCCCGGACACCTCCTCAAAATTTCAGCCATTTAGTTTTTTTTTAGTACAATATACCGTTTTACTGTACTAATAGTACAGCTATTAAACAGTCGAATCACTACACATGCGAGAGTTATTTTATTTACCTATTATATTTTACGAACATTTGATTTTAGAAGATAAATAAAAGTGGATTTATTCTTCCCATGACAACGAAATCTTTCTGTACCCGCGATACAGACACACCAGATTTTTTAAAGTATCGTCTGCAACTCTGGTACCTACCCGTGTCGTCATCCAAAAAAACTCGGGTCGCAGTGCCAAAACCCTGCCGACAATATAGTGTATTTGCTAATACAGGCATTGTGGCATTATTATGTAAACTTAAGTTTGTTTTTTGACAAAATAAAAAATTTAACCCCTTAATACAGCCCTTAAAATAATTAAATTTTTCTAAATTTCAATATTAGACATGGATTTCATCAATACACCCAATTAAATACACCCTTCCATATCTAAGTAAATCCGTATCAACAAACTAGTGTTTTCATAAAATTTGAAAGTCCGGTCCTGTCGGGCCGATTTTATTAAAATTTTAGCAGCACATTTTAATCTTTACTAAAGAGTTAAATTTCAATTTTGAAACGATTCTGACAAATTTTTCGGTATTTTTGGGCCCAAAAACTTTTTGGAACCCCTAAATACAACCCTGAAAATGGTCCGATCGGGCCCATTTTAAATAGGCTTCTTGCGGTGATGGGTTCCAATGTCTGTACCAAATTTCGTTTCAATCGATTAAGTCTGTCGAGAGTTATCGTGTACACACATATATATATAAAATATATATATAAATATATAAATATATATATAAATATATAAATATATATATATACATACATATATATATAAACATTTTTAAAAATGGTGGCAAACTGTTCAGGAGGCTATGAAACGTCGAGAAATTTTGGTCCGACCCCTAGGTTCCGCCATCCGACCGACGCCAATAGTGTATGTGCCATATTATGGCAAATACACTAATAATAAACGCACATATTGTGTGTGTGTGTGTGTGTGTTTATATAGAATTTATGCGAGTTTCGTTTTGAAAACTGCAACTAATCTGGCTTCTATATTGCATGAAATCGAGAAGATAAATGGTGTTCAGATAACGAATGTGCCGACCGCACAGTGAGTGTGCGCTACCGCCCCGTGCCCGTCTACCATTGTGTCGTCGCGACCGCGGCTTTTATATTATGGATGTTGGGAGAATAGTTTCACAAATGCTTCGGGTCTACCACCATCTAGAGCTTCTACCAACCGATGTCTGCACTCTGCACCAAACCAGCAACGACCGAAACTCAATGTGGTTTCTTTTAGCTTAAAATTATTTCTTTTAATACAGCGCCGTAATAATTCTTACCGTGAAACCTCGAAGATATTTGTATTTTGTAATTTTCGTAGGGACATTCTTTGAATCTAGGCCGAACGACGCGAATGTAGGTAAAATATATAAGTGCATTTGCGATCAAGTTTAACACGAGCTTTAAATACACTTTTATTACCCAACTGCGCAAAACCAAAAGAGAGTTATTACCTAACTGCACGAAAGAAAAAGAGGGTTATGTTTTTCATATGTATATAAATGTATTTATATCAAGCTTTATTGTATAGATAATTGGGTAATATCTTGTCTCTTATTAATTTATATTCAACTAGCCGTTACCCGTGGCTTCGCCCACGTATTTTTCGATTTATGATTTATTAACCCCCCCCCCGCGAGAAATTCTCCTCCTGTGAAGCGAAGCCAGGCTCTGGTGGTGTTTATCGCTCGAATTTTATAATACATAACTCACTCGCTTCGCTCGTTCGCTCGGATTTTATTAATACATTACTCACTCGCTTCGCTCGTTCGCTCGAATTTTATTAATACATTACACACTCGCTTCGCTCATTCGTTTGAATATTAATTATACATTACTCATTCGCTTCGCTCGTTCGTTTGAATATTAATAATATAATACTCACTCGCTTCGTTCGTTCGCTCGAATTTTATTAATACATTACTCACTCGTTTCGCTCGTTCACTCGAATATTAATAATACATTACTTACTCGCTTCGCTCGTCCGATCGAAATTTATTAATACATTATTGCTTTGTATAAGGAACTCCTGTGCAAAATTTGATGCTTCTAACTTCAAAAATGATGAACTTCCATACAAACTTTCATCCCCTATTTAACCTCTTTAAGGGCTGAATTTTCAAAAATCCTTTCTTATTACTTCATCTACGTTATATAAGAAACTCCTGTGCAAAATGTCATGCTTCTAGCTTAAAAAATTACGAACTTCCATACAAACTTTCATCCCCTATTTAACCCCTTAGGGGATGAATTTATAAAAATCCTTTCTTATTGCTCACCTACGTAATATAAGGAACTCCTGTGCAAAATGTCATGCTTCTAACTTTAAAAATGACGAACTTTCATACAAACTTTCATCCCTTTTTTAGCCCCTTTAGGGGATGCATTTTCAAAAAAAAATTTCTTAGTGCTCACCTACGTTATATAAGAAACTCCTGTGCAAAATTTCATGCTTCTAGCTTCAAAAACGACGAATTTCCATACAAACTTTCATCCCCTATTTAACCCCCTTAGGGGCTGAATTTCGAAAAATCCTTTCTTAGTGGGTGCCTACGTCACAAAAGGAACCTACTGGCCAAATTTCAAGTTTATATCTTCAGCGGTTTGACCTGGGCGTTGTCTGTCAGTCAATCAATCAGTCAGTAACGGAACTGTTTTATATATATAGACTAGCGGTTGTTCGTGGGTCTGCTCACGTATATTTAGTATATTGTTAATTTATTAACCCCCGCGAAAAATTCTCTCCCTGAGAAACGAATTATGATTTAATATTTCCCCGCGAAAATCTTTCCCTCTGTGAAGCGAAGACGGGCTTAAAATAACTTGGAAATAGTTTGCATTAACGATGTCACATAAATAAACTGTCAGCCAAGCCTTTTTATATATTTAATCCTACGTTTTGACATTTGCATAAACGGTGTCACAACGCACTTTAAAATTGACATATTTTTTTTATTTGTCAACCGACTTAAATGAAACAAACACTAAATGTTAGCCCAAGCTTATCTCAATACATCACTGAAAACCACATCCAAATTGGTTCAGCCATTGCGGAGATTAGTGTGGTCACACAGACATTAACAATATGAAAAACATAACCCTCTTTTTTCCACGTAGAATTTAGTCGCCTTGATGGATTTTTATATGTGAGGTATCGATAGATTCGCCATAATCTTACAAGTAATTCTAGGTATATAACGCAGGAAATATAACGTCACGTAAAATCCAAAATGGCGGACGTTAGACGCCATACTGTCAGAATGCAAAAATCAAAAGTACCGTTTATATATCATTTATATATTCGCTGAAACAGGTATAAGGATCGTTGTTTCTAAAACAAAGAGTTAATTCTAGATTAAACTTAGGTGAAAATGTCCCGCTTCATGAACGTTGTCTCGGACCGCTTTGGCCACACAACATAATCTAGATTTAGGAGACGTCGCCCCATCGCCCTGTGCTCAGCTAACAGTCTATGCAACAGAGCGCATAAAAATATAGTACGTTCCAAAGTGAAAGGGCTGTGAGCGACAGCGATTCTGAAAGTAGATCGATTTATTGAATTTTTTTGTTAATATCCATAGCTAACGCGACGAACTACTGATAATTTTTTGATCAAGCGGCAGTTAACCATTAAATTAGTGTGTTAAGAAGAAAATATGCTCACATTAATTGATTTATAGGTACTCGCCTTATTTCCGAGATGAAAATATTTTCCAAACTCTGAGCAACTTTGACTCGTAGCTATTTAATGTATTTTTATCTTTAGTTGTACGCAAAAGTAAATGGAAAAGTAATACACAATGACATGTACTTACACAAAACTTTGATAAACAATGAAATTCACAAATTCACTAATATGTTGCACAGTTTTATTAAGTGCGTGCTTCTGGGACACGACGCCCGGGAAAACGGTTAGCATACCGTCTGCGTGCTTCTGCAGAATTTCCGCCAGCTTCACCGTATAATAAAACCATTCGCAAAATATAGGTACCAACTGTTTTACGAATATCAAGGCAGAGTAATCAGTAATAACTGATTAAAAAATTATGTACTTTATCTAAATTTTATAGTAGTTACATAATCAGTGATAAAAATTTGTATTTAGCTAGTCTTTGACGATTGCACACTATGAAATTTAATTCGCCAGTGGCGGGTACAATTTTTATAATAAATTTTTTTCATTTTTTTTACTTGAAAATGAGTCTGCCGATTTCTTTCATATTTTAGGATAGTGATTATTTAAGTCTATTTGCTTTGCAGATTTTTTCCACGTCTGTTTCTGAATCATCCTGTATGGCCCTTAAGTTTGGAACAAGCTATACTTTGATATTGTACTGTAGAACTATAGCTAGTTGGCAGACACCAGACTGTATATTGCAGGGCAGCACAGCTATAATGGAAGACTTCTCTCAGTTCTCCGATGGCACATATAGTCATTTATATTCCGGGTAGAAAGTTTGTCCTGGTTCTTGTAGTGATTTAATGTGATTTCAGGAGACGAACACTACGTACTGTTTTATTTAAATGTCTCCACTGCTAGTGAATAAAACATCGAGGATCAACAGTGGCTGCGCCCGTTAGATGCATATATATATATACTTATATATATATATGTGAAAAATTGTGTTATTATTTTGTTGTATCGTTTTACTTACTGCCGTTTCATTGTTTCGTTATTCTTTTTTTTTATGTGCGAATTTAGTTTATTACCAGACATATTTAGATACGAGATTTTGTCGTTATGTCGATGATTGCGGTTTATGTTAATATTTGAGCTGTCATATAATATGTTATTTTTTGTTTTAGATACTTTAGAATTTAGATGCTTTGAAAGTTATTCGTATACAAATACAGTGTAACCTTAATATAACGAGCCTCAATATAACGATTTCCTCGATTTAACAAATTTTTCGAAATCCCCTAGAACTGCCCGTAAGAGCCAATTCAAAATATACCTTTACATTACGATTACATTAATTGTCAAAAACCTCTTTATAACGAATTTTCAATCATTGCAACATATAAATATACAGTATTATTTACCTCTATATAACCTTTACATAACGTATCCTATCAATTATTCACACTCAATTCCACAATAATTCATGTCTCGACAGGCTTAGACACGTTAATTTTTCGTAAGACAATCATTGTTGTTTGATGCTAAGTAATGTAAACACTGCTGTTTGACACTGTTGTTAGTTTTAAAGTTGCAATGGCTGAGAAACGAAAAAGGTGTTACTTAACCTTGTTAAAACGAATCGTAGTCCAACCTAACCTCTATATAATAAACCTCATTGTAACAAATTACTCGGTATAACGAATATTTTCTAATTCCCTTCAGTTTTGTAATATCGAGGTTGCACTGTATATCGTTCTTCATCTCACGTAAAGACGTATCTGCCATTTTAACCTAAGTTATATTATCGGAGAATTCGCTCGTGATAATAGCAGTTTTGACTTATCTTAAAACGAGGGAAGTCGGGGTAATGTACCCTATATTTAATCTTTTGAGACCACTTTCACCAAAATTGGTCCAGCGGTAAGGGCGTTTGGTGGTAACACACATACACATCTACCTTTATCAAACGCAACGTCTTTTTGCCTGTCTGTTTTTCCCCTTATAACTCTAAAGCCGCTGAACCGATTTTCACGTTGTTATCTTTCCAATGTAGGTACCTACATTATTTGGTCAGATTTAAGGAAATGTTTGATTAAAATTAGTTCCGTAGTTCTAAACAGATTTACTTCAAATATTGTAGGTAGGTAGTAGGTACCTATTATCCCGAAATTCCAACCAATTCCTTAGGGAAGAGAAAACTTATCCACGCAGACGAAGTCGCAAGCAAAAACTAGTAGGTACATAATATATAGCATGTCAAACACAAGCCTGCCGTCCTGACCTAAAAAGCAGTAGGTATCTCCAAAGTATTAGTGTCGAGAAAACTCGGTTTTAAGTTTTTAAATAGCTTATGAATTGATGATGTCAGGTGTACAGACTGCAAAGTGTATAAGTGATTTTTGAAGCGAAGTTTTTTATGGACTTTGTGCGCTTGGCCGCAGGGGAGTGAACCGAGAAAAAAAAGTGATCGTTACCGTCACCGTTACCGCTTCCGTTATAATACCCTATTGGTGTGTATTAAACCGTCCAACTCGCTATACCATAAATATAGCAGCTTACTTTAAGGTCTGTGTGGCGAAGTGGTTAGAACGGCCGCTTCATACGCAATACGTCCCGGGTTCGAATCTCCGTGCAGCAACATTAATAATTATACAAAGGTATAGTTTTTGCACGATTTAGACATATCGCGACTATATTATAAGTATTACAAATGAATTTTTTCTGAGATGCTGCATTATGTCACGTCATTTTTAATAGGTGTTTCTTACATTAATGCATACTTATGCAATATTAATAATTATAGTTCTTTTTTTCACTATTATTCCACTTGATATTTATTTATATGTTTTTCTATTTTCTCTATTTATTTTTAATATTTTTATTTCAAATGGTAGAAGCTTCGCTGCTGTCGGGCATTCCCCGACTCCATCCTTTTTTTTCTCGTTAATGTAGTACTCATGCTGCTTTCTAGTGTCGTAGGATAACAGATATTCCCATAAGAAAACCTAAAAAGTGAATTAACATCAAATAGGGGAAAATAGAGATATTGCTTTTTAGATTAGGACGACAGAATAGCATTCCTTTTGTTTTGCCGTAAGTCGGGCAAAAAGTATAAGTAGTTTCTTATTCATTAATGTACCTAATTACATCTGATAAACGTTTTCTAGGAGTCAATTTTTAATTAAGATTGCTGAAACGCTGAACGAACTTCGGAGACTAGATAAATTAAATGAGGTTAATTAACGTGATTTTATTATCTTTAATCAAATTAAAACTTTATTTAACACAGTTGTGCATTTTCGCGGTTTAAATGTCAGATATCCCTTTTAAGGGATGCATTTATTCCTTATAAACATTAAGATTTAATCTCTTTTTATTAACGAACCGTTGGGAAATCCGACGATTTTCAAATTAACAGTTTTTATTGTGTTATTATTAGTATATTATTATTAGTATATTTTCTATAATTATGGCACATATTGACACCATTGGCGTCGGTCGGAAGGGAAGGACCCAGGGGCGGGACCAACATATTTACACACCAAAACAGTTGAATGACGACAACTAAGACCATATCGCCATCTATCGTGGCCTTGAGAACGGAACTCCTCGTACCTCGCGTCTAACACTCATGGAAAATGGTGGGGCGCGTGCGTCATCGTTTAACGGTTTGCGCAAACTTTGCGTTAAACGCGTCCGGAGCACTGAGGTAAAAGGTAAAGAGGAGTCGATATACAGACCGAATAAACATGGCGGCCTAATACGGGTTGGATGGGGAATTCTCGTCTTCTTCTTCTCACATATAAAAATGAGGCCCGAATCATAATGGAGACTGGTTTCACTTTTAAATGCTTGTTGCGCCTTCATAACCTTTTACCTCAGTGGTACGGAGTCGCATAAGAAGTATTCACTTCAACAAGCTGCAGCGGTACAAAAACTTTATTTGCAGCGTGTATAAATGCTATCTGTTAGTTTATAAATAATACAGTTTCACAAACGTTCTTATAAATTATCTTTGTGTTTGTCTTTTGTAATGTATATTTATACCAATAATTTAATCACGTTGTTTACGAAACAATAAACTCGAAACAGTTTCTCTGAAACATTCAAATTATTTTGAGTGATAATATAAACTATTTTACACTAAAACTTCTCAGAAATTTCGTGTTTTCATCGATTAAACAATAACTCATCTCGGAATTTACAGTGAACTTCACTTAAGACGCAACATAGGCGAGGTTTGTTTATTTGGTAGTTTTGGAAAACATTATCTATTGCCTAGAGAAAATCGTTTCACTTGGGATGCAACATCCACTGAACAAAAATAGGCATCACTATCAATATTTTATTTATGAAATGTCTATTTCATTTTTTTTAATTAAAATATTTATAAGTAATGCATGTTTTTGTTCAGTGGATGTTGCATTTTAAGTGAAACGATGATCTTTTTTACGAGTATATAGGTATGTGGTGAAATTTTTTTTCGTTCGATATCTCAAAAACGGAATGATGGAACGATATAGGGTTATGCGGTTTGTTTTGTTTTATTTTTCAGCACTTAACTTAGACCTGATTAGATTTTGAGCCAAATCAGTTCACTGGTTCTTGAGATATTCAAAAAAATGTTCTGTGTGACGTATTAACATAGGTGAAAAAAATATATAGAAATGCATTGTAGGTGTTAAAATATAAATAAAATCTTAATATTTTTTCTATAATGTACAGATATCGAGAAAAAAAATGTTTTCGAAAAAAAAATTGCGCGGAAATATTTTTTTACTCGCTTAATCAAGAATGTTTGTTGACGATTATTGTATACTTTCTTTAGTTTCACAATAAAATTATCTATCTATCTATCTATGTTTATGCAGATTTTAGTAGGTCAACAAATAAATAAGAGGCATGCTGTTTATATTAAGAATAATATAATAAAAAGAGAATTGTTTTGTTGGGAAAATTTTCACTTACGAGCGATTTAGGTGGGAAGTACAGGATTGGCTATCCAGTCGAATTTTTTTTCACAAATTAATCTGATTCTAATTGCTTAAAAGTTAAAACAGTATAGAAGCGAACATTTTTGATTTTCGTTTATTTTTAACAATTCATTCATAGTCAACGTGCGTAGCCGTTTAACAGGACGTGCTGTGAGAAGTCAATACGCATGCGCAATATTGGTAGATTGTACGTCAATCTGAATGAAAGATAACGTGGATATAGGCAACGATTTATAAGAAAGTGAAAAGATTAAATAAATGCCGCTTACTTGACATGTGTCACTTTACTGTGTAAAAACTTCGCATAAAAAAATTCGTTTCTTTCAAGGTCAGGCGATTTTTACTACAGCATCAATGAAAAGTCTGTAATACAACAAAATATGATAAAATCAGTTGTTCCAAAATTTTTGGGAGAATTTTGGGTGTGGTTCTATCAGTTCCACTGGAGGCATCACGGGAAACTAGTCGTATGGGTAAAACCACAGCCCAAATTCGCCTAAAAACTACTATAAAACAATTGATTAGGATGCAATTCTACTTATCTGCTCGGTCGGAATTGCCTGGTCGACCAAGATAAAATTGAGCTTATGCATTATTTCTAGTTATAAGTTATGTATGTAAGATTTAATTCAAATCGGTTGTCCATGTGATTATAGATTATAGACACGTCCATTAAGCTGGAAGAGCAAAGTCAACAGAATCAGGAACTGACACATGGAGAATTAAATGCTCCGTACATTATTTCAAAAATGTCAGTTCTGCTACCTTAATCTTTAAGCTAGCAGAACGTGAGCGAAAACGCTGTTTAAACAATAAAAATAACTTTTTTGTTCATACAGTAATTAAAGGCTCATTTGATTCTTAATTGGGGCACTTAATTAGCCTTTAATGAGCCTTTAATTACTTCATGAACAAAACTGTGACACTCATTGTTCAAACCATTTTTTCGTTAATGCTACGGAAACTTTTTTGTCCAAGTCAGAAAATTGTACTTTTTTTTTCGAAAAAAAAAGCTTTTTTAACTCCTAATTAAAGCAAATCGAAAGCCTTTAATGAGCCTTTAATTAATGTATGAACAAAAAAGCTATTTTATTGTTTAAACAGCGTTTTTGCTCATGTTCTGCTAGTTTTTTAGATTAAGATAAATAATTAAGTGTAATTTTTGAAAAATGCCCGGAGCATTTAATTCCAGGTTAGGGCACGTAATTAGCCTTTAATGAGCCTTTAATTCTCCATGTGTCAGTTCATGATTCTACTGACTTTGCTCTTCCAGCTTATATGGACGTATTATAGATGCGTTATTGAACAACAAATACAAATTTCAAATTTATAATATTGGTTATAGGATTATAAACTAGCATTTACCGTCATCCACTGCAAGTAGTTACCTATTTTAATTTCTTTTTTGAATAACTTTTATGTTGAAATAAGTCCGGCACTGTATTTGAAACCAACTTTCCGCTTTCTAGATATTGTATTACAGAGCAATAAAATATTATTTATTATGGAAGGCATTACATTATTTGTAACCCAAAGTGACATTTGATACAGAGTATTGCTAAAGCAATTCTGCAGTTTGTTAAAACTTGTCAAACATAAACTGGCAAAGTTTCCTAGAGTTGTCTAGAGTTGTGTCAAAGTTGTTACACATTATTGGTGCACAAGCTCCATATTAATACCGTGTGTTCGTGAAAAAACACCCGAGGCTGTAATAAGCACCTTATCAATTCAAACTGCAAAGTCGAAATAGACGAAAAACACAGAATATATTATATTTTTTTTGTCTATACGAAAAATGATTGTTACTGTAATCATTTTTAGGTAGTTACATTTTTTTAGATTAACATGAACTTTTTCTATTAAATATAGTAAACTCCCGTAAAACACGCTAGTTAGTTTCCTATAGCAGGGATGGCGAACCTTTTCATATCTCCGCGCCAATTTTTTTTCAAAAAATGTCTAATGTGACCATGACGAGCCAAAAAGCACTTCAAGAAATTTTGTGTACAAAAAAATTATGCAAACGTAAACGAAAAAAATTATTTCGATAATAGGAAATCGATTCTCGGGAACAATAGACTTTGTAATGCAGTGTATTTGTTTAATACATTTTATTTAAATAAATAAAATGTATTAAACAAATACACTGCATTACAAAGTCTATTGTTCCCGAGAATCGTTAAATAAAATGTATTAAACAAATACACTTCATTACAAAGTCTATTGTTCCCGAGAATCGATTTCCTACATTTGAAATTTATAGACAGATCACTCAAGCATTATTTCGATAATGTTTGTGCCAAGAAATTTTCGTCGACTTGTCGTGTCGATCTCATAAGTATTTTTACTTCCCATCTCTACTATGGTAGGGAAGTAATGGATTTAGTCCGAAAAAAATATTTCGAGATTTTAACAGATCTTCACGTTTTGAGACCCTAGCAATCGTTTAAGATCATTTTCTGACTGATGTCTCTGTGTGCGTGTGTGTGTGTATGTGATCAATATTTCGCCTTCGATATCGTAAAAACGGAACAACATACGGCCATGCCGATTGTTCTATTGTGTTTATCAGCCTTTAACTTAGATCTGATTAGATTTTGAGTCAAATCGGTTCAGTGGATCCTGAGATATTAAAAAAACGTTCTCAATGTCACGTATTAACATAGGTAAAAAAAAATATAAATGAATTCTAGATGTTATAATATGAAAAAAATGTAAATATTTTTTTTCTCTAAAATGTATAGTTTTTGAGAAAAAAATATTTTACTAAAAAAAGAAAATTGTACGTAAATCAAGGTAACCATGATTTTTGCTATATTACTAGCCATCAGTAGATCACCAAACAAAAAAGAGGGCCATGCTTTTTTTCAAAGAATAAAAAAAGAGTGTTTATTTTTTGCAAATATTTATTAGGTGGGAAGTATAGGACTGGACATCAGTCGAATTTTTTCGACAGCATCTAACATATTTTTAATTATTTAAGTATACCAATCAATGCCGTGCCAACAATATTAAATCGCGTGCCACCTATACTGCTCTAAAAAGGCAAATGGCAATAAGTGACATTTGTTTACAAAATGAGTTAATAGTCTGAGAACAATGAAAGCAGTAAGTGCTGCAGCTTTTAAACCGACCCCCAGATGAATTACACACTTCTTAATTCCTAGGTAGGTAGATTGATGAGGCAAAAACAGCAGTATCTGATTTTTGATATACGTACTATGTTTAGGCAGATGGCAATATTTGTACGTTATACCTAAAACTGCCATTTAACTTACTGCCCTTTACCTTATATTATATTATCAAACGGTCCAGACATATTTACTTAATCTTGATTTACTCAAATTCATAAGTTGGTCACTTACTGCCATTTGCTTTTTTAGGGCAGTATATGGGCTATGGCACGCGTTCCATTGGTTCGTCATCCCTGACCTTTAGTTTCGTGCAATGCAAAAATACTGGAATAAAAACCAACGTAAAAATGGGGAGTCACGTTCCTAAACCTAACAAAAGTACACCATTTTATTTTTACTATGAGATTTTTTTTCAAGGGCGCCAGTAGCTACGGTTATTTGGGCCTAGTACAAATTAATATTTTTAATTTATTATTTTAAGAATAATTTGAAAATCCAATTCTCCAGTTCCCGGAATAGAACCTGGAAACTGGGGGTTTGTAATAGAGAATCTATAGAAATTCCATACAAACAACGGCATCACTAGACGCTCGGCTATTGTCAATCCCCAGAAACGTATTAACATAAAAAAAATTGAAAATTTTCGTCAGAGTTTAGGAGACATTGTTTTTATCTTCAAAAGAAAACTACAGTTTTTGTATTAAGCAAAAAGGGAGTCATTGTTCGTATGAATGGGGTGCCCTTAGCATGTGTTTTAACGTGTAAAATACGAAGCCGATGTACGATCCCAGATCCACAACAAAATCACACGCTCTGATATATTATAAAACATCAGTCTAGAGTTGTCGCTACTTAACTCATGCATAATGTGTAGTGAAGGCAGAAGGTTACAGTACTTCTTCTACTTGTGGCTGTGGCTTGGGAGAAAAATGGGAAATTAATTCTTACCACACGTGTTCCCAGGAAGGGTCGATTTCATCTTATAGCGTACTATAGCTAGTAGCTTTTAAAGCCGGCTTCGCCCGAATGAAGTTTAGAATGCAGAGCATTTCGGTCATTCTAAATAGTCATATAGTATTTCGAAAAATGCATCCCCCTCCGTTCACTCATTCGGGTAGTTTTTAACCTTTGAACATGTATTTATCTATTTTTTAAATGCTCGTTAAGAAAAAGTTCACCCCTAATTGAGACAATATCGAAAATTCGTAGTATCTCTTCGAATTTAATCAAATTTCATGTTTTTAACCTATGCTGTTTTCCGGTTGCTTAGGGACACTATCTGTAAGTATGTTAAATTTCAACGTTCTAGTTCATCTGGAAGTTAGTTTTCTTTTTCGGACAAACACACACATTTTCAGCTTTATTATACCCAACTGCCGAAGGAGGGTAATGTTTTTCGGGTGTATGTATGTGTCTATATTATGTAAGTATATCTTTGCATTTTCGTCAGCGCCTTCTGTAGCGTAAACGTCTTGAAGGATTTTAAAAAATGAGGTGTCCATAGATTTGTCATAGTTTCATGAGTACTACTGGGTATATGACATATGGCGGACGTCATTTTGTCAATACGCAAAAAATCGGTAAAAGCTTTTATATGGGGTATCAAATAAAAAGGTTTGATGAGTAGATTCAACTTGAAGAAACAAAATAAAAGTAAATTATTTAAAAAAAACAAAAATCCCGGCTGCTTAAAAAGCGAACTTAAAAGTTGGATGAGGGCAGTATGGTTCATAGGTTAGCGTCGCGGTCTCTGGATCTGACTGTCGTTGGTTCGATTCCCGCCTCTGCTCATGGATGTTTTGTGATGTAATTCAGTTTTAAGTGAGTTGTTATTTAATGCAATCAAGACGCTAATGACCTAAGTTGTCGACGCGTCTATAATTTACAATAAATAAATAAATAAAAAGTGGAAATAAGATCAAATGATAACATGCAGTCTAAGACATATATTATGTATACGGTATAGTAACAAGTTGAACAGAAATATCGGATATCTCCGACTGCATGTTTCATTTGATCTTGTTTCCATCTTTTAAGTTCGATTTTTACGCAGTCGGGTTTTTTGTTTTTAAAATAATTTATATAGATTGTATATCAGCTTTGGCCGATTGTTATATAATACAGAGCTAGCGAGTAGTTAGCTAGATTGTAGAGAGGCAGAAGTGACAAAGACACGGAAGGCAGTTTGTGCTTGTTAGGGACGATGCCGTATCGCTATTTGTCATCATTAAAAGCTCTCTAGAGTATAGTTAAACCGGCGTGATAAGTAGTGTGGCCACTGCACCCCGTTGCATCGAACAAGCCACGCTGACAATGCTCTCTAAATACGAAAATGGAAAACTGACACGAAGAAGCACGCGGGAACATGAAATTACGTGTCGTACCGCGCTGAAAAATAATAGACGCCGATATTATAATTACAGGAACGGAACATCGATACGACATGTGTCGACACGTGATGTCACGTGTTGACACATAAAAGTATGTGTCTACACGTAAAATTGCGTACTGTATAAGCCTCGATAACGTTATATATACTAATATATTAAAAAAGAACCACTGACCGATTAAAAAAATTAATTCGCCTTTTTAAAAGTCTATTTTTGACGAGTAATAGTATAGGCTAAGGGAAATGAACGGTGAGCGAAAATAGCGGGCGAAGCCGGACGCATACCCGCAATATTGACACGACACGTGCCAGTACGTGAGATCACGTGCTTGCATGTACATAATATTATGCGCTAACATGTGAAATTACGTACGATACAGCTACAATAACAGCATTGCATGCCAATATTTTAAATTTAAAAAGGAATTTTCGCACTTCACGTGCCAACACATGATACCACGTGTTTACAAGTAAAATTAGGTGCCAAAACGTGAAATTACGAGCTAACACATGAAATAACATGTCTAATAATCTACAATATTATTAAATGCAGTTATTTTTTTGGGGAAGTATACCTACTTAATATCGATACAATATATTTCGAAACTTAACGTTGAGGATTGCATATTCTAAATGGCGACCAAAATTTTAATTTATAGTGAAATTATGTCGATTTTCAGCTAAACTGAACTCGAATCAGTGTATTCTTAAAAATTAAAACTGGATAACTAAATTTTAATTTACGGTCAGATTGTGATGATTTTCTGTATTTAAATATATATTTACTCTTAGCTATTTAAATCAAAGCTTTTTCGGAATTAGATCGATATTTCTGATTTTCAGTACATTTATCGCGTCTTCAGCAGCTGATTTTTAAGTCGGATTTTAGTATTTTAAAACTGACAAACATTTGCGATTCTGTTTTTATGGACGCATGAAACAACAAATAAAAATGTCGTTATTCAGAATAAAAATTCCGCTCAATGCAACACATTATGTTTCTCACCATTGCATAATATCAGACATGTAAACGTAGCCCTGTGTAGGCCGTAGCTCTATAACCCGTAGGTATCGTAAAGAAGAAACACCGTTGTAGAGACTCAATGGTTCGTCAACAGCTCAATTTACTGGAAACGTTGTTCACAGGTCTTAGAAAGGTTTTGAAAATGAAACTCAACTTGTTTAAACCATAGAAAAAATTATCGTTTGTAGAAGAACAACCAGATGAAAACCACAGTGCGAGTGAAACTTTATTGCCATAACCCTAGACGTTTCTAACCCGAAATCGCCGAAAGTGTATAATTTTCTTTACGTGGTTTTGGTAATGTAATTTGAACCCTGATCAGTATGGAAACGCACGTAAGAATCCAGATTCTATCGTTTGTGGTCAATGGGTATTTGATGTGCTGCTCGACTGAATATTCGTACAATATTAGTTACGTAAACGTACAATATAGTTCTAAACAATATAAACACAGCGTAGCTGCTTATCGATTAGTACTTGTACATCACACGTGTATGCAGTCGTACAATATAGTCATGAACATAACGTCGCTGCTTTTCGTTGAGTATTGGTCTGGTCGATCGCTTCGATTGGACGTGACGTGACGCTCGACATGCGTAACCGAACGAAAAAAAACGAGGCTGATAAAGTTTCACTTTAATAATAAAACTTTACTTGTAAACAAGATTTCGTATTCGAAAAGTTGGATTTTGGAAGGAAAATGTTGGTTATTACTCTTTTAGATGCTACTAGGCTTTCCAATCTCGAAATCCCGATTGATTTTAAGCGTCCTTCGGGATCGTGATTACATTTCTGTAATACCGAAAGTCGAAACTCACATCGGAATCAAAATATCACTAGGAGGCTCCCCATACGCATGGATATATACTCGTACCTATATCTTCTATGTATCTCTGTTGATTTCTCTAAAATTGAAAGCTTATATAACTTACTACTCAAGTATATGTTTCTGCTGTACTACTGCACTTAAGTCTTGTAGCGGAATGGCTAAGGCGTTTGCATGTCATCCCGGAAAGCCAGGTTCAAATTCGATTGACGACGTGTTTTTTTATAATGTAAATATTTTGGAATTTTTAGAATAAGAAATTTAATTTAAAAATAATTTGAAAAAAAATAAATTTTTTATGAAGTGTACTTAAATTTCTTCCTTTCGTAGTTGTACGGAAATCTTTGCGCGCGAGTCGAACTCGCACTTGACCAGTTTCTTAATATTCAATGTCAAATGTTCTCCTTCTTTAAAAGATATTCATTTGAAGTACATTTTAATAAAAGCTTGTTTATTTTACTGTGCAGCCGAAGTTACGCTTCACTTTCAATTTTAGTAAAAACTTTAAATTTTAAACTTTCTACTTTCTACTGAAAAAATATTATTTAATTTTTATTTTATATTCTTTTTGACTTTATAGGAAGTGGCACAGCTACCCATAAACCGACATATTCACGCTTTTACGATTTTATTTACTGATTTTCTTATTCCAAGAATATTTTTCTGTTGTATTGTGGAAAAGAACAATGAGCTGAACACAAGATGGAGGAGAGCACTCGGTGAAAACTTTTATGTTCTCTCACATGCGTAGCCATGCGAATGTAGTTACAAGAGCAACGAGCCGACTTCGTCGTCTGGTTTCATTGGGTGGAGTGAGATGAGGGTGAGTGAAAGAGGGGTGGGAGTAGTTTGTTGTGTTGTACTTGTATACGTCGTAGGTACACTGAGTGATGATTTAAGGCTGACCTATACCAGACGATTAGTTACATTGGTGTGAAACCCATGCGTAAAAAAATATCCAATGATTCACGTCACCCCTGTATTTTGGATAAGCACAATAGGTCCTTGTAGGCCTATTAGTGCAACAGAGAAGAATTTTTCCTGTCCCCAAAATTATGGACGGCCGAACTGTATAAACGTCATCCGGCAAACAGTGGTTTTAGTGAACGATTTGGAACGCAAGTTTGCAAGTGGACAAATACAGTTCGGCCGACTACGGCCTAACTGCGTATGAATGCTGTTCGGAAAACAGTGATATGTTGTTTTATATTGACATGGTCACACTAATAGCGTTAAATATTTAACGCAAATGTTTAACGGCCCGGATTCGCATAAGAAGTTACACATCAAAAACTAAAAAAGTTTATTTCAATTGAAAAATATTTATTGCAGAATAGGACAACTCAGTTATTATTTCTTTACTTTAATTTTATTTCATTTACCTATTTATTCCTTTTGACAATACATTTTTGACTAACAAATATAACATGGTTAGAATTTTCCCATCCAACTTGGCAATCCAGTGCTACGGTGGAAGCACAAAAATTATATTTTGTTAATTATACTTAATCGGACATTATGTTTATTTATGGTAACGCTCTAAGAGTAACCTTATAAAGATTATAAAAACAATAATGATCATATCAGTGTTTCAGAATCGTAAACTTAACAAAAATAGTTATAAAATAAATAGGAAATAAAGTAATGTACTTCTTTGTAACTCTTCTGTTTTGTTAGAATAACTTTTTCAATTTATGTCTAGACAAACTACCACTAACACTAAGAAAATTCTTTATTATAGGTACCTATACTTATGTTAAAAAACTATTATTTTTTAAATGACAAAAAATAGCAGTTAATTAGAAAAGTAGTTCTTTTTCATAAAAATCACTGTTCTACAAACTAATTTGTGAGAAAGAAAAAATTAATCAGTTATCTCGTTTAGATTTTATTCAAATATGAAAATGGATAGTTTAATTAATAATATGGGAGACTCTCTGGATGAGTGATAGTAACAAGTTGGTAATACAACAATTTTATGGCTAATTAATTTGGAAAACGGTTTAATATGGGCGGCCTTACCCTACAGTTTATTAACTTCCCATTGGAAGTTGTTGTAATGGGTCCGATTTTGTAAATGGAAAATGTTGACGTATCTCCGCGTTTCAAGGTCTCTAGATTTCTAATCCATCGTTTTTTGAGAGATGTCTGTGTGTGCGTGTGTACGTACGTTCGTGAACTTTTTTTAGTCTCGTTTATACTTGCATTAAGCCGGCTCCAGACGACATGGCCAACGTACAAACACCGCGTAGTGAAAACTGTCTAGTCATTTGGATGAAAATAAAATCATATTTGCAAGTCTAGACCAGCATTTACCAATCCCTTTGATGTGTATTCAAAAAACTGCCCTCAAAACGAATGTCTTCAAATGCCAACGTTGGTGACTGTTTGTTAAATATTGGCGATATAAAAACCATCCACACGGCATGGCAATTATCCCAATGTCAACATTGGTTGAGATTTGTCTGTTAGCTTTAGAAGCCTTAATATTTTGTGTTGGGTGATCAAGGACACCAGTACAGTATAAGTGTGCGGTGTTCTCGAGCGTCGGTGAATGACTAGGTTAAGGACTCTCTTTCTAGCGCATCCACTCAAAACTTGAAGTTGAAGCCGGTTGTTCATAACGAGACAAATCGAACGTTTATTATTTGATATTCTGCTTTTATATTGTCTTTTTCTATTGTTAAAATGTTATTTATACGATGCGACTTAGCGTTTTATTTTTAATCCTTTATGAAGCCGCTTTTCAGTGTCTGTCTGTTGGGAATGAGACTTTTAGATACAATCTTTTTATTTTAAAAAATATGCCAACTTGAAAACAAATCCGTATCGACATTTCGTATTATATAAAATCTTTTTAAAATAAGGCATCGCATAGGTACTTGTAATACGCCACACAAACATACAGTCGCGTACTTAATAAGGTTTACACCTGTAAGTATCATCTAGTTACCGGTTTTTTTAATTTTTGCATATTGTAATTTGGCTTTTGATAGTAATGTAGGTATCAATTACTACGGTTACACTTCCATCCGAAAAATTCAATAAAAAAATTATTATCAAAACACCTCTATTCATTATATTGTTTAATATAAAAACCAAATTACTCAATATTATACAATTAAAACATACACATAATTGATAATATTTGATACTAGCAAATTCCTTCCTCCAATCTTGCAATAACTCCTCTTTTTTTCATAGTTTTAATAATTGCGAGACATTTAAACGATAATGATTTCTTTTAATTTTTGACATTTACATTTACTTATCAAACTAAATTTGTTGCTTAGCTACTGACTTTTTGTGAACTTACACCAAAAAACTCAAGTGTAAACTTTATTAAGTCCGCGACTGTACGTTCTCAGGGACGTATTTGCCTCATGTCAAAAAGAGCACTTCACTTAATACATGGCTGGTTCTGAGCTTGGTTTGATTTTGTCAATGGTCATTTAGAGTTCATACTATAATTATCACAGATGGCAACATAATCGCTAAACTCCAGGCGTTTCGCATGTAAGATTTTACGATGACACTGTAGCCTCAGCCTGAGATATATTGTTATTGGGGGAAGGAGGTTATAAAGATGTTTTTGCCACACCCACTATAAAATAGCTGCTTTACATGCATGTATGTACTTTTGACTGGCCGGTGTGCGGGAAACCTCAATACGCCACTAAATATACAATCTACTATTGTACATCATAGAATTTTGAGGCGCTCCGTATGATTTTTAAAAAGAATGGAACCAGAACAGTGCGGAGAAATGTTATAAAGCAACAATGCAAATGACGTCGGAATGGTTGGTGATTAGAGGATGACGTTGCGTCCCACAGTTTGTGGTGGGGGCGACGGTGGTACGAGACAACATGCAATATCTTGTTGTCCCAATAGTAGAATTAACGACGTCCTCCAGGAGTACATTACACAACACACACATATAGATAACATGTTGTGCTTATATGCATGTTCCATGTACTAATGAAGTGTAGCTTACCCACATAATGCGCTGTTGCATGTTATACTCCTTTTGTCGGAACCTTGCAATTTAGTTTAACGGATGCAGAATTCGGAACCATATATAATATGTATAACATAATTATGCAAAAAAATGGGTATGTTTGTATCGCGTTTGTATACCGTTAAATACAAATAATTGTATTCGTTGTAGGCGAAATGAATACACTCACTTTTATTTATTTTATAAAATCAATGTTCGTAAAATATAATAAACAAAATAATTGTAATTTTATTTTTTTTATATTTTAAATTGTTATCCAATACCTAGATATATATTTTCATCATTAAAAAAAATAATATTAAAAGCCTTCGGGGTTCGAACGTGGACTTGGTGTTTGTATCTGTCGGTAGACTCGTACTTTTCCGCACGGCCACAGGCTTATAATGTTAAGGTCTCAGTCACAATAACATATAGTTAAACGTGCTGTGTTTTGTTTCACATGTCAACCACTTCCGACTATTTCCGTTTCATTTAATATTTCTAAAATGCCACCCCAGTACAAGACGTTTATTCACGTCAAAAATAAAATAATTAATGTATTAATACAAATTTAGTTGAACTAGCGATCGAGGTATCGTTTTAAACTAGATCGTTTAACATTTCATTCTGTTTTTCTCCAGCTGTTTGCTCCACGATTACTACTAAAGTTGTGGACCAATTTTAAAGCAAATAGTGTATATACTGTGTATTAAAAAGAGATAATGCTCGGCTACGGCCAAAATCAGGCTGAAGGCTTTGCCGAAGCCGTACGTTGAATTTACTGAATAATCGAGTGAGGCAATGCTTGTACTATTTTATTTAAATCACACACAGTCAATTCTGCAAAAAAAGAATATAAAACAGGGTCTTGACGGACAAACAGACAGACGGACAACAAAGTGATCCTATAAGGGTTTAGTTTTTTCATTCTGAGGTATGGAACCCTAAAAAAACAAGAAATAAAAAATAATACTTAAAATATTTTCGCTCACTTTTTTAGCATTATACAATTATCTTCGGCTTTTGCGGAAGGTGAGAAAAAAGTCAAAGTTCGGCTTAGGTTTCAGCTCAAAAACTGGCCTCAGTGGGACTCATATAGTTACTACACAAATGTCCATTTTTAAGGCCATTCTAAATGTATGTCTTTTGTATTTTTCAGCTCCGACTCGATTATGTTAGTTACTAAATTATGGTAACGTCCTCAGTTCACCCCTTCCGACAGTTAGATACGTCTGTTAGTTTCTTTACACTGTTTTGAAACAGTTTCGGTACATTGATGGAAACAACACTGTTGTGCGTCCGGAGTCGGACGGAAGTAAACAAAAAAAAAGTCGTGTCTGGAACGATGACCTGCAACTTGCACGAGTGTCGGTCATGTCGCGTAACAACTTACATACACAGAGGTGAATGCACGACATCGTTTGACATTAGAAAGTCAACAAGACGAATGATCATGTTTTTGCAGCCCTGTCCACTAGCGTTAAGGATGACAAAACTCGTTAAATTTTGAATTCGAATACCCGGTTTTTACTCGTTAATTCGATAGGTAATACCCGTCACCTGATAATTATCTCTGGCCAGTGTGCATATTTTGTGAGTATGCAGTGAGTCATATTGCGAAGTACAGCGTACAGCGAACGTCTGAATCAACTTCCCTCTCTGATGCAGCGTTGAAGAAGCATTGTCAGAAAATCTAGTCTGAAAATGAGCTTAAATTGTGACCTAGAAAAGCATTGCAAAATTTTAAATCAATACTGTATAAAAAATAATTGATCGATTGAAACGTTTTTTTTAGACTGTGTATACATACATTTAGCATAGTTTTTTGTACAGTGTCCACTTTGAAACAACATTTTTCTGCGCATTTTTGATCTTGACCTTGAAAATCGATCTTTTTTACGTATATCAATCATTTGTTTTTCTGTGAGTACAAACTAATGTTGTACATAATAAACGAGATTAGACTGTTTCTGCAAAAATATAAAAAGTGATTATATGATCACAATATAAGGTTATTGTCAAATCATATTTTCTGACAATGCGTTCTGCAACCCAGCATTAGTGGTTCTGTAAGAAACTAAGATGGATTGTCACTTAGAAAGATTGTACTGATAATATTTTTGGCATTATAAAAAATCAAAGACATAAAACAATTCCCGCAAGTGGGATATGAAACTCCCGGCATGATACATTATTTTGAGACGATGCCAACAGCTTCTGGAACTGTGTGAGGCTTTTGGAATTAGATTAGTTATACACGCCTGATGTAAATAGAATTGCATAATTTAGTCGCTGTGTTAACATTATTATATAACATACACAAGAACTTGTCGCTGAGCTCTCCTAAGAACTTGTTCTATTTCATAAGCATTAAAGTCGAACTTGTATTTTAAGTATATATTTAGATTACAGGAACGTCAATTGCCACTGTTTCTACATTAAAAGTATCTACACATGGATTAATTTTAAATATTATATGTGAGTTGTTTTTGAATCAATTTCTCCTTTTGAATTTTGGTAAGAAACTGCAGGTCAGTGAGTATTTTTAAGGTGAGGGGGCGACGGCGAAGAGGGAGAGGGAGCAGATATGGGTGAGGGTGAAGAGGGACGGAGATAAAGAGACAATATTGTATAGTTATTATTATATGGAAACGACACGAGCTTTTGAAAGTGCTTAATGTAATAACGTAGATATATATAATATGTATGTGTGT
Source organism: Mongoloraphidia duomilia (assembly GCA_039654895.1). Lineage (NCBI taxonomy): Eukaryota > Metazoa > Arthropoda > Insecta > Raphidioptera > Raphidiidae > Mongoloraphidia > Mongoloraphidia duomilia. The sequence continues at coordinate 33,182,166 of CM077516.1, read as the reverse complement.
ATGGTGTATGCCCTGTGGAGCTGAACGACGACCGCTGCACAATGTGTAACCCTTTCAGGGAACTAAATAACGGAAATTATATGTCACAAACCGTGTTAAATATGCTAAGCTGTATTTTTATTGTTGAGCTTGCTCATGCAAGACAATGGATATACCCAAACGATTTTTGTTGTACCTATGACCTTTGTCATTGGAATTGGAAAACCGTTATTTGAACGTTTTGAAATTTGTTTTATTAACTTCCCATTGGAAGTTGTTGTAATGGGTTCGATTTTTTGAATGAAAAATTTGGACATACACTTATACTTCCACGTTTTGAGAGATCTCTCCCCCTCTCTCTCTCTTTGCGCGCGCGCGCGCGTGTGTATGTGTGTGTAGGTACGTTCGTTCATTCGTACGTTCACGTTGGTAAACTTTTATTCGGCTCGCATATCTCAAGAACAAATAATGATACCGCTCCGGACCAATTTCATTCGACGCATAATTACATAACACCTGATTAGGTGTGCAGGAAATTTGACAAAATAGTTTCTCTACGGTAGACTGGTGTTTCTCTAAGAGCACCCACGATGGGAAGTTAGCACCAAGCCTCTTTTTTTCAAGCATTCCTTGTTACTTTTTCCTGGAACGAGAAAAATAATAACGAAGTAATAATTGTGATACCTACCTTTTAATTCTGTGCCCAAACGACAAAATCGCTTACAGCGTATTTTTGGTAATTTTTTTTTAATAGTGTATTTGCCATAAATTATACACTATTGGCGTCGGTCGAATGAAAGGACCTAGGGGCGGGACCAAAATTTATCGACGTTTCACATCATCCTAAACAATTCGGTACCAATTGATTTTAACGAAATTTGGTAGGCACATTAGAATCCATCACCACACGAAGCCTATTTAAAATGTTTTTGGGCCCAAAAATACCGAAAAAATTCTCAGAATCGTTTCAAAATTGAAATATAACCCTTCAGTAAAGAATAAAATGTGCTGCTAGAATTTTAATAAAATCGGCCCGACAGGACCGGACTTAAATTTTATGAAAACACTAGTTTGCGGATATACGCGCGGATTTACTTACTGAAGTTTGTACTTAAACTGATGCAGATGTTGGATTGATGATAATATTGCAATTAAGAAAAAAAAAATGTTTTTAAGGGATGTATTAAGGGGTTAAATTTTTAATTTTGTGCAAAAACAAACAGTCCTCATTATAAAGCCAGAATGCCTGTATTAGCAAATACACTACATTGTCGGAAGAAACCAGGGTTTGGCACTGCGAACGGAGTTTTTTTTTCAGATACACAACCTAATTGTTAACCAGTTTTAAGACGGATGGGTGGTAGGTACACTAGGTTACTCAGACAGTGCTGTGTCTACTCTATGCAGCGAAAAATAGAGAGCTAGGTCTCTCAACGAAGCGGACATTAAAATCACCATTAATCATATTGTACGACAAATTTGACATAACCTTTCAAAAATAGTTTTTTTAATGTGATTCCGTTCGGGTTAAATGGAATGCACTTCCGGTCGTGTAAAACGTAATACGGTTTCGTTCACGTAAAACGTAATGCGGTTCCGTTCATGTAAAAATCTTTTTTATACAGATTGTTCATTATGAAACAAAGTTTTGATTAAGTTTTTTTTCTGAACATCTTTACTGTAACCCATAACCTTTCCAAAGCATAGATATATAGAGTCTATACTCACGCCTAACTGGCGTATTCTGTACATAAATAAATTAACACCGTACAATAAAAAAGTAGGTTTCATGCGGTGCAATTGTAAGTTTTTTTACTGTTTTTTTGTCCTTTTTAATTTTAAAGTATGTAGAACACTAGTTTACTGTCTCCGCTTATATATTATATGGCAGCGTATTGTGTGGCTTATAGCCCGTTCGTTGTGTTTTATGGGCAGAAAGTTCCAGTTGCTGTTCATAAAAATATTGTATGCTTTTATATCTATGTAGGTACCTACTCCTTATCTTCTCTGCCAGTTTTTTTGAGCAAAAAAATGTATTATCAACGCGTTCATACTTTAAAGAAGGCACGACAGGTCTCGTCTCTCATATATAGGGTCGGATACACCCAGAGCCGAATTTAAAGGCGTCAGGGCCCAGGGCATTGAAGAAAGTGAAGATCCTCTAAATTAAATAATATCTATTAACAATTTTATTTTTAAAATTAGAAAACAAAAATGTTCATTATTAAAAAACATTATAGGTAGGTACTATATTTTCTGTATTTTTAAGAGCTTACATTATTTAAGCTTTAGATGCCTTTTTCGAGGCAAAATCATTAATGATTTCGCTTTCTTACTGATAAATTAAAAATTAAAAAAAAAGTTATAGTTATAAAAAATTTTAATCCGTGGTTTGTGAAGGTCTCGGGGCTCCCGCCCTGGTTGCCCCGTCGTAAGTCCAGCTCTAGATACACTAAGAGGCGGACTAATACTAACTGAGGCCCTGGGCGACATTTCATTTTGAAGCCTCTTTTAAAAAATTCACAGATTTCGCAATCCTTGCAGCCATCGAGGACATTGGAAATGATAACAGCATATATGAAACATAATTAGCTGTTTATTATACACACAATATTTATCAATGCACTGTTTAGTTTTGTCAGGAATAACCCTATTATTCTTCTGTTATATACGCGTTCACTTTTGCTTGATTACTTAACTTTTAAATAGATTTTTCTACAGTATTTATTAACATTTGCTCAAAAATAACACCGCAGATCGTCGCAAATACCTGTCAATTAACTAGACATGATATAAAACACATTTCGAAAAAATTGCACTTGTTCAATTTTGCATGATTGCTCCTCACTTGATCGCGACACCGTTGTCTTTTGGCCTTGAACGAAAACTCGTAACTCTGCCCCCATATACGAACATAAACATTTCCAATGTTAAAACAGTGTAGGCTGTGTCGTTTACACGGCCGCAGATGTTTTGGACGTGACTACGTCTATCTGGGATGGAAGAAATAAGTTACAGTAATAAACTCATTTAACTGTTTCTCTAAATTGAGTTTGTCGGTAATGTCAGAAGAAACATGTAAGAACTAGAGAGCAATGTTACTGAGCCGAGCCTGCAACATTGCTGGTCCTTAAAAACGTTTTGAGTCGACGGAGAACAGAAAAACGTCGATCTTTCGAGCAGGATGACCCTAGAATCGTGATAAGCAGACGAACAAAGCGCACGAACTCTGGAATTCCGTCTGTAATAGTTTAATTAACAGGTTCTTTTAAAATCATAATTAATTCGTAATAGTGTAAATTATTTATTTAAAGTTTTATTTAAACGTGTTATAAATTAAAATAACAATGATATACGGCGATACGATCTGACATAGTGACAGCTTATACCACTCTGTTTCTGACCAACTTAACACTATCAATCAAAAATGCCCATGAGGACAGTGTGGTCCGGTGGTTAGCGTGGCGGCCTCTGGATCAGACTGTCGTGGGTTCGAATACCGCCCCTCCCATGGATGTTTTGTGATGTCATTTAGTATTAAGCGGGTTGTTATGTAATGTAATCAAGACGCTAATGACCGAAGCTGTCGACGCGTCTATAATTTACAATAAATAAATAAAATAAAAATGCCCATTGTGCATTATTAACTAGAATAGTTTTTTAGTAATACGTTTAAGTATTTGTTCTTCCTTTGCATTTAAAGCATTTCAATTGACTTAGTTACATTTAACCTAATTAAATCTACACTATTTATATAAGTACTACACGTCAAATTCCGAGTGGGCATTTTACCCACACTGAATTTCTCGTGTGGGAATAGTTACCCACATAATTTACCGAGCCTGTGTTTAATTGTTTGATCATTGTGTATCCGACCTATATGTCGATAAAAATGTACAAAAATACACACACATTCAAACATTATCTCCAGATCAACCGAATATCCGACTTGAACCCCTTTATAGTCTGGTTTTTTTTATAAAAAGAAACATTATAATAATAACTCGAAATATTTTTAAGGGCTTGTCTGATTTCATGTATTCACTATTGTACATTTCAAATCGAAATATACTTATGCGTGTAAATTTAAAATATATGCTGGTGAATAAATTTCGTTCGTCGCGTCGTTTGTGAAGCTCGGTTCCTAAACATTATGTTATGGCATCTATATAAACTATAACTCGACGAATATGTGGTAATTATGAGAGCGTAGCAAAAACATAATTATATTTATTGATATGATATTTTGTTTTTATTTTATTTTTTATATACCTATTATAAATTATAGACGCGTCGACAACTTAGGTCATTAGCGTCTTGATTACATTAAATAAAAATTCACTTAAAATTAAATGACATCACAAAACATCCATGAGCAGAGGCGTGATTCGAACCCACGATAGTCTGATACAGAGGGCGCGACGCTAACCACTGGACCACACTCTCCATTTTGTTCTTCGTAGTCACTTTATTTGTATGATAGACAGGCCGTATTTACCCGGCGTTTAAATTCGCCACAACGCAAAGAAATTTTGCCATAACAGCTAAAGTTTTAGGATTATTAAGGAACTCCTCATCCTGCCCTGAACCTTTTTAAAACAAAACTTTATTAGCTTCGTTTTTTACGTTCGGTTACGCATATTGAGTGTCACGTCACGTAGCGTCACGTGCAATATATAAGCGATCGACCAGACCAGAACTCATCGAAAAGTAGCGACATTATATGTTCGTAACTATAATACCTATTGTATGACTGCATACAAGTTTGATGGTAGATGATAGTAACTATATTGTACGTCTGCATAACTATAATATCGCACGAATATTCAGACGAGCAGCACATCAAATACCCATTGATCATCAACGATAGAATCTGAATTGTTACGTTCGTCTCCATACTGATGAGGGGTTAAATTACATCACCAAAACCACGTAACCAAAATTATATACTTATACTTTCGGTGATTTCGAGTTGAAATCCGTTTAAAAAAAGTTTTATCCCATCAAAAATATTCTTATAAAGAAAAAAAAATGCCAAGTCTCGCAACACTTTCGCCGTAAAAAGTTTTGAGATCCCGAAAAGTACCAAGTCAGCCATTCTATTATCTTTGACTATGAAGTTAGCAAATTACTCGATAGTTGTCTTAAAACTACACAGGTAAAATAAAGAATAATTTATAAATAATATTTTATGACTGTAAACTTGTAGTACCTTTTGAACTTGGCAATCACGTGGCATAGGTGCACTGTGATGAGATATTGTTTTTATTAAAACTTTATCGCACGGTATCATATATCCTGATGCTACGTGTTTGCCAAGTTCAAAAGGTACTACAAGTTTACAGTAATAAAATATTATTTATAAATTATTCTTTATTTTACCTGTGTAGTTTTAAGACAACTATCGAGTAATTTGCTAACTTCATAGTCAAAGGTAATAGAATGGCTGACTTGGTACTTTTCGGGATCTCAAAACTTTTTACGGCGAAAGTGTTGCGAGACTTGGCATTTTTTTTTCTTTACAAGAATATTTTTGATGGGATCTCAGTTCTTTTTGTAAGGTTGGAAAGGGAAAATCACAAATATTTGAATTTTCTCGTTACTTGTACGTGAAACCCAGCATACATACCAAATTTCAGCTTTCTCTGACTAAGGACCTATAGAAATCTGCCACACCCCCTTTTAGGGGTTGGAAGGGGAAGATCACACATGTTTGAATTTCCTCGTTACTTGTACGCGAAACCTAGCCTGCATACCAAATTTCAGCTTTCTCTGACTACGGACTTAGCCTGTAATAATAAATATATGCACCACCCCCTTTTAGGGGTTGAAGGGGGAAAAACGCAGATATTAGAATTTTTTCGTTACTTGTACGTGAAACCCAGCCTGCATACCAAATTTCAGCTTTCTAGGACTACTGGAAGTGCCCTAGCTTTTTGATGATCGCTATGTCAGTGAGTGAGTGAGTGATGACAAAATAGACAATTTTGGGGGTTGAAATTTTCTGAACTATATTTATTAGAAACTTGTAATTTGGGGAATTAGTTAAGACCGTTAGGTACAATCTCTAGCGAAATTTTCAGCCTTCTGCTTGCATTTGTAACAGAGATATAGAAAGTTGAAAAGTGCCTTGAGTTGCTTCGAGAAAAGGTATATATACACGGTAGCGGCCGTCTGTTGTTTGCTCGACTTGGCGGGGGCCACTGCCGTGGCCCCAGATTTGCACCGTGCAGGTTTCATAAACCGCACCCTTATAGTTTTTATACAATTCCATTGTTATTTAACCGTTAGAATTTATTTAATTAGATATTTTTTTATTTACCGACTCAAGAGGTCGTTGCATAATAAGCCGCCCCTGGTGGCCTATTCATAATATTTGTTCGTAATTTTAAATTACACTAACTGCAGCTTTTCTGTTTCAATGTATGAATTAAAATTGCGCGGCTGGTTTACTCTTTTATATTTCATTAAATGCTTAGTACATGCATTTTGTAATGGTTTAGTTTTTACATTGTGACACTCGGGAAATACCGAAAGGCGCACTAAATAATTCAGATAAACGGTCTGCACTGGAACTATATATGGAATTGATGATATATTACATTCATTTACTAGCTAATGCTGGGTTGCAGAAAGCATTTTTAAAAAATCTGATTTGACAATGACCTTAAATTGTGATCATATAACATGTTATGGTCTCCAATTAGCTACCTATATAAATATAAAATAATATTGGTATAAATACCTTTTTTTGCCTTCTTGCTACTTCTGATTTCGTTGTTGAAACGACGCGTTACGGGACTACGATCCCATCTTCAGGTTATATATTCCTGAAGATGGGATCGTAGTCCCTAAACGCGTAAGGAAATCAGAAAAAGCAAGAAGGCAAAAAATTGTATTTTTACCAATACTACTTTATAAATTGTGATCATATAATTAGTTTTTATACACGCAGGAATAATTTAATGTTGTTGTCAAACTCCCTGTCCTGTTGAACAGTAAATTGAACTCACACAAAAACAAGATGATTTACCTGCATACAGAAAAATATCACTTTTCAAATTAAATTTTGATCGAAACACGTAGAAAAATTTCGAAGTGGAAATTGTACAAAAAACTATATGATAAAAAGATATATAGGTGCACAGTTTAAACAAATATCGTTTCAATCGATCAATTATATATTTTTCGAGCAGAATCGATTTAAAATTCTGCAATGCTTTTCTTATGGAGAATTAAATATGTGTGGTCACAATCTAAAGTCAATGTCAAATCAGATTTTTTGAGAATGCGTTCTGTAACCCAGCATGAATGATCCAAGTCGAGAATCTTACATTATAATTACCTATTAAATTTTCCTGCAAATGACCTCAGTTTTCGAACGTCTATAATCTACCCTCTCTTTCTCTTGATTATTATTTTAATAAAATATTCGCAATTATATTATGAGGGGAAGAAATTTAATAAAAAAGATATCGTCCATTTTCACGTTCCTAATTAAAATTCTAACACGGCATGTAGCCTAAATTTTAAGTTAGATTGATCTTAAGACCTGTTGGAAGTTATCAAAAAATAATAAATTGAAAATATAAATTGGCGTTAGGCCCAAATAATCTTAGCTGTTGGTGGCCTTAAAAAGAAGTTTTGAACAAGACGTCCAAAAACGCACCAAAACGATAAATTAATTTAATTACCAATTTTTTTATTTGAGTTAATTTAATATAAAATAACGCTTGATAAAATCTAACAGAAAGCGTTTTTTGCATCATTTTAAAAAGCTAAAATGGTAAAAGCAAGTAATACGTAATAATAAAAGTGAAAACATATAAAAGATTGTACAAAGCTCTTAATTGGAAAACTTGTAAAGGGAATTAAGGTTGTCTATTGTAAGGAACAGAGCGGAAGGAAATATCCTATTCTTTGTCACTCGACATCTTCGTCCCATTTAATATACAGGGTGTAGACTGTAGAGTCAATGAGAAATTTATAGCGATAAAAAATCTTTACTGAAACTTTTACCCCGAGTGATTCGGTGAAATGTCGCGGAAGTAGTACGTCGCGGAAGTGGCTGTCAAACAATTTTGAGGTAGCTGTCATCGTATTCGAATCTGAATGTTTACACGTCTGTTTTTGACGTGACAACGTCTCACTCCTAGGCCTACGCGCATGTACGAAAAGTTTGCGTTACGAAATGCAGTGCCGCCATATCTATTTTTGTCTCATTGCAATTATTATCGACCGTGATCAGAAAAATAATTCAATAATAAATAAAGAAAAAATGAATAAATCCAATTTTCATATTACTCCAAGCCGGGCTCCAACCTCGAATCGTTCAGATATCGTATTGCGTATAATCGCTCGGCCACCCAGCTAGTTGAACACACATACATACTTATCTACACTATACAATGCCTACATTAAAAGTGAAGTTTGATATACATGTCAAATGTAAAAAATTTAGAAAATACTGAAAATAAAGTGAAAAGCAGCTATTTTATAGGGGGTATGGTAAAACAACACTAAATTTACAAATACAATCCACTATTTATTTCATCCCTGCAGGCAGACGTTGTCACGCCTAAAACACTCATGGACGACACAGCCTATCACGATTTTTTTACGAATTTATAAAACTTCTCAAATCTTTTTCAAATCACGCATGCTTATGAAATTCGATAAACAGACGCACAATTTTGTAGTTACAGAAACTACATACTTCCATAAATTACTTTACTATATGATAAAATAAAACGAATTTTTCACGTATATAAAGGAAGCGTAATATAAGAAAGTATAGTAAAGACGTGAGTCTAAATAAAATTCCATTAGCTTAAAAGATTTCTCTTTTTTCCTTGCAGCAGTCGCATGAATCGTCATCATTCCTGCGGTGCAGAAATGCTATGTCTGTAGTAAATAGCAGCAGGACAGCTTGCAGACAGCAGGACTGACTGATGCAACCTGAGAAGTGCAATGCATCTTACCGTACAGTGTGTCCATACGGAAATGTTACACAGTTCACAAGTCAGATTTTTGGTAATAGTTTAACATCAAAGTCGATTAAATCGTACAGTTGAATTTTTGAGGGTCCGCAGCAAAATTGTAAAAACGGAACCCTTTTGGTGAGACTCCAAAAAACGTCTAGGTACAGACCCCGTCGTTTGATTAAAGCTACGGGCTAACCCATACGTGGTATACCATGAAAACAGATGCACATATCAAGCGGCTACGATAGCTCAGAGGTATAGCGTTTAATTTGTACGTAGTAGCTCGCTGGTTCGAATACCGTCGAAGCCATAGTACTTTTTGTTTTTTTACAACTATCCACTTGATATTTATTCCCTTATTTTTATTTTATTATTTTTATTAATTTTACACCAAAGTTTATTTATTTAAATAACAATATATGAGTGAGGTAATTGTGGACAAGTCCCGACAGTGGCTTCTGATTTTTTCCTTATATATCTTATAACAATCGTTTGACGTTTAACAATGATGATGGTATAATATGCTGACTGATATAATGTTAAAAAATACTATTCACTGCCTAGTGGATGCCTTGTGAATTAAAAATTCATTGTTGAATTAATTAATAATAATTATTATTTTATTTATTTATTTATTTTTATTTTTCTTATCACATATACAATTAAACTAAGAGGGCTGTGCAGTGTCCACTTTCAGAGTTTCTCGCGGGGCGGGGGTGTGATGGAGTTTGTTACGGGGTGAAAAGGGGGTGGTGCAGGATGTTAGTTCTCTAAAAACCGTACGCGGGGAGTAAACGCATGCAGGATACCTAGTTCTAACCCATCGCACACACTGTTATTTCTGAGCATAAACGAGTTTCGGGTCGGACGGATCTGTTTTCTAACAAGAGGTGGGTCCTATAAATATGGTCATTTAGTTGTTCGTCGCCAATCGAGACGCACCATTAACCTCCCCTTGTTAGAAAACGGACTTATCCAACCCGAAACTCGTTTGTGCGCAGAAATGACGCTACTATCTTCTCTAAACGATACTATATTTTACATTAACTATTGTCTTTTTTCATTTATTAGGTAGACTATGTAACATAAAAACATGGACACCTGTGTGATGCCAGATATCTGCAAAATGGCTTTTATATTTCGACTACAAATTCACCAAATAAATTATATTCGATGTTGTTTTTCATAATTGAAGTAGAAAACGAAAATGAAATTCTCTGCAAAATAATCAGACCTTTCTTATTTTATTTCAATAGGTGCTGTTGTTGAAATTATATTTACAGTTCTAAGCGTTCAGCCTGTCACATTTTGTTGTATAAGCAGGTAGGGTAACTCTGTTTGCTTGTCACACATCCTACCAAAATTTTGGTTCAATCCGTTCAGCCGTTTTACCGGTATCGTGCAGACAAACAAACAGACACACAGCCAAACAGACTTTTTGCAAAAACATGTTTTTTAGATTCCGTGGACAAGTAAGTAAAATATGTTTTTTAGATTCCGGGGATTTCAAACAGCAAAAACATTTTTTCTAGATTCCGGGGACTTCAAGTAGCAAAACCATGTTTTTTAGATTCCGGGGACTTCAAGTAGGAAAAACATGTTTTTTAGATTTCGGGGACTTCAAGTAGGAAAAACATGTTTTTTAGATTCCGGGGACTTCAAGTAGGAAAAACATGTTTTTTAGATTTCGGGGACTTCAAGTAGGAAAAACATGTTTTTTAGATTCCGGGGACTTCAAGTAGGAAAAACATGTTTTTTAGATTCCGGGGACTTCAAGTAGGAAAAACATGTTTTTTAGATTCCGGGGACTTCAAGTAGCAAAACCATGTTTTTTTAGATTCCGGGGACTTCAAGTAGGAAAAACATGTTTTTTAGATTTCGGGGACTTCAAGTAGGAAAAACATGTTTTTTAAATTCCGGGGACTTCAAGTAGGAAAAACATGTTTTTTAGATTTCGGGGACTTCAAGTAGGAAAAACATGTTTTTTTAGATTTCGGGGACTTCAAGTAGGAAAAACATGTTTTTTAGATTTCGGGGACTTCAAGTAGGAAAAACATGTTTTTTAGATTCCGGGGACTTAACTGCAGGAAGGCAAAACATTTTTTTTAAATTCCGGAGACTTCAAGTAGCAAAAACATGTTTTCTAGATTCCGGGGACTTCAAGAAACAAAAACATGTTTTATTAGATTCCGGGGATTTCAAGTAGGGAAAGTATTGTAAAATTGTGAAATGTTAATTTTGATCTAAATTAGTACCACTTGTTGAGTTGAAATGGTAAAATAATTTGATACGCCAATGGTGAAGCAATTTGTGGCAAGTGGTTTATGCGAAGAAAAGCTTCAACAAACAAACATCAGTGATGATCCAAGCAGGCAGTGTAATGAAATCGTTAAATTTAATTGTCCCATCAATCATATTAGCGCCGGAATACATTTTCTTAGGCGTGTATTTTTCTTAGTTTTAATATTAAGTAAATCAGTCCCGTTTTGTTCAGCATAAATTATTACGTTTCTTTTCCCCTTCTTTCTAATTTGTTACACTTTAGTGCTGCATTCTGGTGTTAATAAACATGAATTAATAATAACCTCTTAACTGAATAGGCAATGTGGTTGCTGTAGTTCTTAAGAGTATTCGATAGCGGAAGTTACCCCCTGAACTCTTCATCTCAAATCCTTTCCCCTCGCCTAAAAACAGTTCCTGCTCTCCCCACGCCAAATGAAGGGCTGAGAAAGATTGCGATAATATATTTATAGTTTTTATACATGCACGAGCAGTCTAATATCGTTGTTAAACTCTATGTCATAGAACAATAATTAATGATGATCTACATAGAATAAGAAACGCTTTTCAAACAAAATTTTGATCAAAATGCGTTAAAAAATGTTGTTTCGAAGTAGAAATTGTACAAATAACTATGATAAATACCTGTATACACAGTTCAAAAAATATATCGCTTCAAGATCAATTTATTGTCGAGCAGGATCGATTTAAAATTATACTATGCATTTCTTATGGAAAAATATGTGTGATCACAATCTAAGGTCATTGTCAACTGACAACGCTTTCTGCAATCCAGCAATAGATTTCTAAATTCTGCGAAATTGTTTGTGGTATTAATGTATCAAATAAAAAACTTTTTAACAAAAAAAACTTTCAAAAAGCCACTAAAAAGAGGAAAATAATAAAATTTTGAGGTTTGCGCTAATTTAATAAAACATGAAGTCGGTTAAAAAGTAGATATTTTTAACGACTTCATATTTTATAAAATTGGTGCAGACCTCAAAATTTTATTATTTTCCTCTTTTTATGAAAAATGACGTGTTATAATCTTCCCGTCCTTCCACCATCCAAATCTGTACTTCCACCATAATAATCATTGTGATGACAAACCATCGAGAAGTTCAGTTTTATAAAATAAAGTTTCGTTAGTTATACTTACATATTATTATAGTATGAAGATATCACTCACCTGAAACAAAAAAAACCGATTTTAATAAATATTACTATAGCTAAGAATGCCTTTTTTGCCTTTGTTATTACTCACTTAACAATAGAATAAATATTGTTGTTGACACAACATTGTTTTGAGTTTTTATGAACTACGTTCAAAAGAAATAAACGAAGTTTATTAAAAATATTTTGGCTTTGAACACAACTAAATTAAAATTTTGAATGAATAATTTGAATCTGTCTTGATTAAGGTAAGTCAAATTTTAATGTGTCTTATTTAGGTAATCATTTTATTTTATATACTTACAGATTATTGATCACTAAATTTATTTATTTATATCAAAAAAAAATTAAACTGACATTTTACAGGTTGCATATGTTATTTTTGGCAATTAATCTTTATTGTACAAAATATGTAACCATACAGTACACCATTTATACAAAAACTGTTGTATAAAGTTAAAAAAAAGTGCAGATAAGGTATTTGATTAAAACAAAAGTGAGATCAATATCAAAAGTCATAAAAATTCGTCAAGAAGCAAACGCTAACTTTGCTCATATAACGAAATTTTTGTTCTATTCGCAAGGAAATAAAAAAGTTAGAAAATAAAAGAAGTTAGAAAAAGAAACGTCGCTTTAATTAATAGAACCTTAAGGTCAGAGTCTCAGAGCTATCGCTGCTTTGATGTAATGAGTTGACTGAGAAATGCCGGTCGTAAAAATACACGGAAGTAGCGAATATTCTGACATGACAACTTTGTTCCTTGTTCAGTTTATTCTTAAGGGCCCGGGCTTGCCACTTTTAAAAAGTTGCAAAAAAGTTTTAGAATAGGTAGATTAGATAATTCACTGTCACTTGTAAATAAAAAAAACTCGGGTCGCAGTGCCAAAACCCTGCCGACAATATAGTGTATTTGCTAATACAAGCCTTGTGGCTTTAATACGTGAACTTAAGTTTGTTTTTGGAAAAAATAAAAAATTCAACCCCTTAATACATCCCTTAAAATAATATTTTTTTCTTAATTTCAATATTATTATCATTGCAGCCTCTGTACCAAATTAAATACACCCTTCAGTAAGTAAATCACTATCCGCAAAACTAGTGTTTTCATAAAATTTGTAAGTCCGGTCCTATCGGGCCGATTTTATTAAAATTTTAGCAGCATATTTTGATCTTTACTAAAAGGTTAAATTTCAATTTTGAAACAATTCTGAAATTTTTTTCGGTATTTTCGGGCCCAAAAACTTTTTTCAACCCCTAAAAACTACCCTTAAAATAGTCCGATTGGGCCCATTTTAAATAGGTTCCGTGCGGTGATGGATTCCAACATGTGTACCAAATTTCGTTGAAATCAATTAAGTCTTTCGAGAGTTATGCCGCGAACATATATATATATATATATATAATATATATATATATATATATACATATATATATAAACATTTCTAAAAATGGTGCCAAAGTGTTCAGGAGGCTATGAAACGTCGAGAAATTTTGGTCCGACCCCTAGGTCCCGCCATCCGACCGACGCCAATAGTGTATGTGCCATATGGCAAATACACTAAAAAACACTTGCCAAGTTTTTAAATTTTATTAAAAAATTAATGAGCGCTTTCGACTTTGGTCAGACACATACACACACTTGTTTCCACGACTAAACAGTTTAGTCGTGAGTTGTGTACGTGTCGCGATTTCAACTCGACTAAACTGCGCATACAATCAATAAGTAATAATTGTGCCATAATTTCAATATTAAACTAATGGATGGCCGAACAACTATTTAGTCGAGCGTATGCTGGAGTCAATACACACATAGACATAGACATAAGCTTCCGACGATAGTTGTTCAACAGAAAAGTCAAAAGACGATCGAAGTAGCTATTTTATAGTGGGTATTGCAAAAAATATATGAGTAGGTATATGATAACCTAACGCAGACCTTAATGAGATATATAAAGCATTGACAGCATTAGAATTAAAAGCAATTTACACAAATGTGTTCTACTATTCTTAATTCATTCATTTAACCTACATTTATTTTCAATTCAAATAAACGCCAACAAACCTAAATTCCTGAAACGTTTCAGTCGAAACTTATCAATGTTTCAGAAAACATTAATTCATGTTGATTAAATTTCAATCAGCTTTAATGGGCGACAGTGCAAAACGTGACCGAGGTACAGAAGTTCAACTAGTCCTAGAGTGCAATGTGTTGCAGCGGTTCTCAAAATGTGAAACTGTAGCCTGCCAAAAATTATGTTTTAAAGACCACCAACAGCTAAGATTATTTGGGCCTAGCACCAATTCATATTTTCAATTCATTTTTTTTTTTAATAATAAATTGAAAATCCAATTGACACTTTTACCAGCTCTCGGGTTAGAACCCGGGAACTGAGGAACCATAGCAACGACATTTAAATAACAGCATTGGTACACACTCGGCCATTCTCAAGCCCCTGCAGCCTGCCACATGCATCTACATAATAGTACAGGACTGCTATAGTCTAGGCTGCGCGAGCCGAATCGCGCAGAGAGAGAAAAAATAATTTTGTGAACATGCTCTGTCTTCGTCACGTTTTCTACGTATTCGAACTTAAAATTCAGCTTTCAGATAAATCTCGTACTTCATCACCCAGGGTGACCACTTTTTCTCCAGAACAAATTTCCTTGACTTTTCCCAGTTTTTTAGGTGGTTTTTTAATTTTTTCTCTGACTTTTCGTACGTAACAAATATACAGAAAAAAAACAATTTAGGTGTACGTATGTTTACATTTTAGAGAAATTTGCGACCAACTTAACTCTGCAGCTACGTGCAAATGATTTTGTATATGGCGTTTACCAAAATTTTTTTAATTTAGGTACGAAACCCTCGGTGCGCGACTCCGAGTCACACTTGACCGTTCTTTTTCACGAAAATCACCTTATTTCCACCAAAATTCCCTGACTTTTTCCTGACCAATAAAATCCCCTGGCATTTCCAGGTTTTCCAGAAAGTGGTCGCCCTGTCACCTATAGACAAAACTTTTCACATATTTATTTTTGCCTTTTGAGGTAGAAAGTAGAAACTTAGGGTAGGGGGGTGTTGGTTAATTGATAGAACGATACAACCTGACACAGGTGTCGAATCGTTATGACTGTTATATTTTTAAGTAGCATCCTATATTTTTTCGGTGTAGTCAGAAAGAGGATCTTATTTTGAGCATTTTTCATATATAAAAATATCAGACCAAAGCGGACCAAACTGAAATTACTTTAACACTTTTATTCATCAAAATAGATATAATAAAAAATAAAAGACACGCTTATATATCAAAAAGTAGAAAATAAATTTCCTTCTTTTCTATAACGTTTAAAAGCGTGGGACACTCACTGTGTCTATAATATATAATTTAATTCATCGAGTGCCCCACGCTCTTAAACGTTAAAAAAATAAATTTGTTTTTGGACTTTAACCCGAAACTTCCACATTCGCCACTCAGCCACCGCGAATGTGGGAGTTGATGGTGACAGGTTTGAAAAATGAATTTTTCCAATGTTGCATCATAATGTTACGTCATTTTCGATGGGTGTTTCAAAACAAACATAAGCATTCATTTGTATACCTATATTAATAATTGCAATACTTCAATCGTGCGAACAATTTAATTACATATTATATTTAAATTTTAAGCAAATGGAGAAACTTTTTCTGACCATCAACACCGTCACTTTACCACATGTTTTCATTTCCATTTTTTAACTTGTTAGGTAAGTACATAAATATTATTCTTATAGCCAAAATATTAGAATATTGTACTGTTATCAAAACTACATATGCAAAGTTTCACGTCAATTGGACATTTGGAAGAGGGTGAAAATCGAGTTGCGAGATTTTTTTTTACATACATACAACAACATACAAGTGGAGCTAATATAAAGGTGTTAAAAATTCATGACTGTAAAAATATAGTGTGCTACTTAAAATAACAAAGTGATGTGCACTGGGGGTTGTATCGATTACCCAATCCCCAAAGTTCTTAATTTCTAATTCAAAAGGCAAAAAATTGAAATGCGTGGAAAGTTTTCACAGTAGACACGTTATACACAGTGCCGAATTAAACCCTGTGGAGGCCCCTAGGCAGTCGAAAACTCGGGGCCCCTCGCAAATTATCTCCTAATACGTTTTTAATTTTGCCAACCAACAATTTTTATATAAGTAAATACCAATTTTATTCGGTACGTGAAAAATTTGTTGTAATTTGGCTCGCGACGTCCGTTTCCCTGTCGCGGAGTCTTAAAAGATGCGGGCCCATAGGCCGGTGCATACTTTGCCTATTTAATAATCCGGCACTTTATACATTTACCTTTACTACACGAGAGTTATTTCTGTAAGATTTTGGCGATTGCTGTTATAAATAGTGTAAAGAGTGCAGTATGTACGTGTGTGTAGAGGTTTTAAATTTCACACCCAGTTCAGAACTTCAGAGCAGTAGAAACGCGGGGAGACAGAAAACGACATGACATTTAAAACAAACAAACACAATAGGGAAACTTCATTTGTGAGAAGAAAATGTTCCCGAGAGTTGAACGGCGTTGATTAAATCTAGTATGACGTGAAACATCGCGAGCTGTTCCACCATAGCACGACATTTTGTGTGTGTTTTTATATCATACAGGCCGGTCTGGAAATGACTGGACACACTCGAGAGAACGGATATTGCAGGACCAAAATTGAAAAACGATTTCTACGACTTTCTAGAAGGATTCAAACGTTCTAATAAAGCCGGCTCCAGATAATATAACAAATGTCGATCAATTTAATTAACAGTCACCAACGTAGGCATTGGAAGACATTCGCTTTGAAGGCGGTTTTTTGAACAAACATCAAAGGGATTGGTTGATCAACACTGGTGTCGACTTGCAAGTATGGCTTTGTTTTATTTATTTATTATAGATTATAGACGCGTCGACAACTTATGTCATTAGCGTCTTAAATACATTAAATAACACTTATCTTAAAACTAAATGAATTCACAAAACATCCATGAGCGGAGGTGGGATTCGAACTCACGACAGTGTGATCCAAAGGCTGCTATGCTAACCGTTACACCACACTGTTCTCAAATATGACTTTGTTTCCATCCAGACGACTAAACAGTTTTCGCACTACGCGGTGCTTGTCAGTGTGCGTATAATTATTGTGATTTATGAGTTGCATGAATGCTGGGCACAAGAAATTATTACCGCTGTAAGCACTTGCAACAATTGCGTCATCTTCGCTATCCATTTTGTTTAATGTTGGTGTATATTCGCTAAACATTGGGTGTACTATAAGCTTGGTCAACGCTGGCCAAACAGAATCCATGTCGTGTATATACTGGACATATTCAAAAGATCACACATCATGTCTAATATTGGCATACGTTGGCTTCTGGAGCCGGCTTTATATACATGTAATAGCGCATGTATTTAAACGTTCCGATAATTTTTATATTTTGCGCACAGAAATTTCCGTTAACTCCCGTCGGGCCTTAGCAAGTGTTAAAAAATAATTATGTAGCTGCTTCACTGTTCTCTATATTCAAAGCAAACTTTAGTGATTACAGGTTCCCAGTGGAGTATTTCGGGATAAAACGCAATGCGTATACAGCTTTGAAGTTTAAAATAAAAACGTTTTAAGTTAACTCATTTTGTTTCATCATTTTTCATAAAACGTCATTACTGTTTTGGGTATAGTTTAAAACAGTTAAGAATATTCTGTCACTTATGTAAGTTAATTTCATACGACGTCTATAAAAACTAATATTATGTCATAAAAGTCCTACATCTGAGTGTAGCAGGAGATGAAAGATCAAGGTCATATCATTGAAGTTTTGACAATGTTGTTTTTCTATATGATTTTTGACCCTGTCGACAAAATAGGTGTATTATTGTTGATATTTGATATTTGATATTTGTGGCATTTAAATAATAATTATTTATTTTAAGTTAAATTTGTTAATTAAAAGGATAGTTAATATGCAAGAAGCCCTTCCCGATCCAATCAGCCAACTTATTTACCAAATGTCTAGTTTAGGCGGCGCGGAATTTCGATACAATGAGGCTGTCAAAATAATTTTTGCCATACCCAATATAAAATAGCCGCTTTACATGCATGTATGTATATGCATGTAAAGTGACTTTTGACAGGTCGGTTGCGGAAGCGTATCTTTTCCACACTAGTGTGGGATAACAAACCTTTTCCATTTATTTATGTTTATTCGCCCGCTATTACCTGTACTGACAGCTACTCTCTGCCTTCTATAGAAGTAAAGTTGACGACGCAAACGAACTGTAATAATTTTTTGAAAATAATAAATATAGTGAAAATCAGCTATTTTACAGAGGGTATGCCTAGAAATAGCATATATTTCTCGTGCGTAATGAGATTATGAATCGTGTGACTGTTAAAACTCTCTATATGCTCGTTTTAACATAATGTCACTTACTCGTTAGTAATATACCTCTTTAGCCAACTAGATATTATACAGTTACATAACTAGGTATAATATTATATGACTATATAACTGTTTGCTATTAGAAATCATTTCCACAAACACAATGGCGTTAATTTCATTTCAATGCATTAAATATTAACGGGGACACAAATTTTTAAAATTCAATGCCTGCTTAACATCGATAATTTTTTTAAATTTTAATACCTGCTTAACGTTAACAAAGTCAAGGCGCGTTCCCTGCAAATAATATTATACAGGGTGCTGAATTGCTTAGCGGGTAATAGGGATTTAAGCCGTAAAATCAAACTTTTGCGATTTCCTGCTTCCCTAATTATTTTAGGGAAAATATCTTCGAATAAAAGTTTTAGAACATAAAATTCTCCATCTAAATCATTAAACAAAATTAATTTTGCATGCTTTGTAACGGCAGAAATTTGATATGAAAACGTCAAAATTACCTCAAAAACAGATGGCGATAGCCATGGAACTTGAACAAAATGATGACGTTTTAGCTGTCAGAATAATTTCTAATCATTTTGTTCAAGTTTCATGGCTATCCTATCTGTTTTTGGGGTAATTTTTACATTTTCATATCGAATTTCTGCCGTTACAAAGCATGCAAAATTAATGTTGTTTAATGATTTAGATGCAGAATTTTATGTTCTAATACTTTTATTCGAAGATATTTTTCCTAAAATAATTAAGGAAGCAGGAAATCGCAAAAGTTTGATTTTACGGGTTAAATCCCTATTACCCGCAAAGCAATTCAGCACCCTGTATACCTACTCTATATAGTCTATATGCTCTATATAAGCAAGCCGTCTATGTTCCCAGTTAGTACACTCTCACGGTCAGCCTGTAGCTAGTGGGCCGTGATGCTTGGCGTAAATGAACGTCAGCCTCTTGAAAGGAAAACTATTTAGGTATTTAACCAACTTAAAAAATTATTATGAAGCCGTTTTAAGTCTTAGACAAAAAAATCCTACGGTATTATTTAAGTTAGACGGAGCTCATTCCAATGATTTGATAAAAAAAAGTCGTGTGCACTATCTTCAGGCCCAACCTGTATGTTGAATTTCTAACCAGTGTCAATTTTAAAAGTCCCTGACTCGACACAGTATTTTTATTAAAAACAATTATAGTTATAAACATTGACGAAAATATTTGTACGAGAAAAGGTTACGTGCTCTACTGAGAGCTCTTATTTCTTAAGATAGAATGAAATAGCTGTAGGTGGTAAAGTAGCCAATGTGAAGACAGAGATAATCGTGCAAGTCTTACAACATTTCACGATGTTCACATCATAGGTACTAGATTTAATCAACATTTGTTCATTTCGTCGGTTACTACTTCCGTTTCCTACAGGATAAAGATTCGAGTGATAACATTTATAGTCGAACATTCGATCTGAAATCAACGCCGAACACGTCATGTTTTAAATCTTCATCACCAGTAATTATCTCGCTTTTTCTATGTTTTTTAACCATAATTTACTAGACATAATCAACAATACGATATACAAACTATCAATTTCTGGTAGCATATACAGGCGCCTGTACGTTGCATATAGCGACGCGTTATATGCAATATAGACCTGCATCAAATGACCTATATTTTTTAAAGAGTGCATAGTTCTCACACTGTTTGGAGAGAGAAAGCTAGAATTTTTTCACTTTAAAGACGCCATTTTGGTTATTTACGCTATACTTGCTATCTAATTTTCGTTCAAAGTGTTCCTATGGCCTTGGTAACATATATACTTTCGATAATTTTGCGAAATATAAGTATCTCGAACTTGTTGATTTAGTCAAAAAATTCATTTTTTTGCTGCAATCGACCTATATCCGATATAACGTATAACGCTATATATAACTTACAGGTTGTCCAAACCTAAACCTATTATTTTAATACGAAAATATTAGGTTTAGGTTTGGACAACCCTTAATAAAAGTGTTAGTAAATATCCTAAAGAATACAATTCCAGCAAAAAAATAACCTCGTTGTATTTAACAATCAAAAGTTACACGTGATTGAAGTTAGGTAAAAGAAGAACATTATTTTGAACACCCTGTATAATAAATTCATTTTTCTTAGGACAGACATTGATTTGTCCGTCCATTATCTATAGTGATCCTCAAAATTACAATTTGATAAAGGTTTCTGTTTTGGCTATGTCAAATTTTAGGTAAAGGTCTGCACGTGTCAAAAATTACTAAAAAACTTAAATAACTCAAAAATTACTGAATTTTCGAGCATGGCTTTCCTTACAATTTCTATTCACATTTAGATGCAGAATTGAAAAAACAAATAAAAACAGGGTGCTAGGTTAAAAAAAACATAGCTTTGGTCTGCCACGCTTAAATGGGACAGGATGTATAATTGAAAATATTTTTAGGTTATAGACCATTAAAATTTATACAACTTTTGTATTTAAACTTTTTTTCTATCTTCACCCAAAATCAATATATCGACCGACAACGCAAGTCTTGGACACCCTGTATATAGGAAGAAGTACGACTGTGTTTATATTAAATATGATTTGGAAAATACAGGCATTTATTAGCCAGTTTACAAAGAGCATTTTTTTGTAAAATTTGTCAAAAATTGATTATACTTAATGAAAATTTTGAAAGTTATAAGACGTTTCGCTACACAGTAGCATCTACAGTTATCTAGAAAAATAATGTTAAGTATATATTCATATAGTGAACAATAATTATTATGTGAAGTTATATTTTTCAGCCAAATTACATAATTAGGTATTTAAGTTTAAAAAAAATTATTAATTTTTTAATTTTTTCTAATAATTGAACATAAATAACACTGAAAATCGAAAAGAAAAAAGTTTTTAAAGCTATAGATAAATTACTAAAAATTAATTAAAATGTATAAAAATTTAAAAAATATCACGTGACTTCAAAACGCGCCAGGAATGTTTGTGACGTCGTTATGTTAAAATGTGTCTGCATTTGTTGGTATTTGTGTATATGTATTACACATACTATCAAAAATAATAAATTTTTAACTTGGTAACCATGGATACAAAGACCACAGATAACATAATGACGTCACACGCGTTCGGATTCTTTCGGCGCGTTATCGGAACTGAGTTTAAAAATTAATTTTTATTTAAATATAACTTTTTAATTAGTAAGTAAAAAAAATAAAAAAAAAGTTTTGCTATAAAACTTGTATGTGGTCCTTCCATTTAAGTAAAAAAAAAAATTCATTTAAAAACCCAATTATCTCTGCACTATTGGGAAAAATTTTTCTTATCAACGGTTGTCACAGTCGGAATTCAAACCCGAACCTCTCCACTATCGCGGCGGATTGTGCTATCTATTTACACAACCGTGACAAATGTTTATAAACTAATTTCCCATATATGCAGAGAACGTTCTATAATTTCACTTCATGCGAGAGTGTCATTTTTTTTTTTTTTATATATGGGAAATTAGTTTATAAACATTTGTCACGGTTGTGTAAATAGATAGCACAATCCGCCGCGATAGTGGAGAGGTTCGGGTTTGAATCCCGACTGTGACAACGGTTGATAAGAAAAATTTTTCCCAATAGTGCAGGGATAATTATGTAATTTGGCTGAAAAATATAACTTCACATACTTGTAATATACAGTCGTACTAAATTCATTTCTTAATAATTATTATGATTTAAATTAAAATTAGGTAAAAGAACAAATTTATAGAAAGTATAAGGTGCCTACTATCATACAATATAAAACGCAAAATTTTTAATTTAATTAATATCTACTCACTACTAATAAAAATATAAATGACAATTGCATATCAAATTATACACCAATCTTCAAAGAAAAATCAACTATTTAAAATGTTTTCTGAATTAATTAATAATTTCTTGTACATCACATTCAGTAACTACCTATACTTTCTATAAATTTGTTCTTTTACCTAATTTTAATTTAAATCATAATAAATTATTGTTCACTATATCAATATATAACATTATTTTTCTAGATAACTGAAGATGCTACTGTGTAGCGAAACGTCTTATAACTTTCAAAATTTTAATTATAAACAATTTTTGACAAATTTTACAAAAAATTTGCTTTGTAAACTGGCAAATAAATGGCTGAATTTTCCAAATCATATTTACTTATCATTATATTAAATTAAAACAAATAAATAAAAGACAATATAATTTGATTTATCAAAGTGAGGTCTAAATACGCCTGATCACAACTAATCGGAAGTTATCCCCTGCACTATTCATCTCAAATTCTTTCCACTACACTCGCCTAAAAACGATTATAGCTCTTCCGACGCTATTTTCAAAGTTAAAGGGCTCAAATGAAGGACCAAGAATCACACTACAGATCCTATAGGCGAATTTTTTGAAAACAATTTTTTGTTACATGTGAAAGATAACGTAGGTACTTTTTAAAAAGTTGTAGGTTTTTCCAGGAAACTTTTTTTTCAATTTTTCGCCTGTAGGATTTATAGTGCGATTCTCGGTCCTTCATTTGGCGTTTATTGGAACGCTTTATCTTTAAAAATAGCGTCGGAAGAGCTACAACCATTGTAGGCGAGGGGAAAGGATTTCCGAGGAAGAGTGCAGAGGGTAACTTCCGGTAGAGAATACTCTAAGTGTGACTCAAAGAAACTCAAAACAAAACAATGTTAATATTGATGCAAAAAGTCACAAGACACAGTGTACAGGTAAACAATCGAGTTAAAACGAGTCTTCACTGATTTCGAACTTGGTTTGCTCGGTCGATAACTTGTGATTTTTAAAATTTTTATTAAATTTCAGTTTAATATGCATGGACGCTTAAAGCGCAGTACTCTGTCTGTTGCCGGCTGTCCTACATAATTCGTTCATAAAATGTAATCTAGCGAGCAAAGCTCATCTCAAAGTGCATTTTTCATTTGTTGCACAACACTTTGCACATAAGTTCAAAGTGCATATCTTATTGTCAGAAGACTGCAAGACATCAAATATGCTTTATGTTTTCTATTATTAAAACTAGTGTTGATGAGATTAAAAATGACTAAGTCCGTTATTTTTGGTACCGGGTACCCGCCGCAAATAGTCGTCAATCGAACAATTATCCAAAAAAGGAGAATAATTCCTTTATCCATCCAATAGGTAGATTGACACTTGTTCTCTTCAAAAACAACAGGGCTCTTCCTATTAAATCCTATAAAATTTTGGTTTTAATCCACCCAGCCTTTTGACTGATATTGTGCTGGCAGACAAACAGACGAAAACATGTTTTTTTGATTCGGGGGACCTCAAAATGAAAAAATATTGTAAAATTTAAAAAGTGAATTTTGACCTAAATTAGTAGATATACTATACCATCTTTGTGGAGTTGAAATGGTACAAGAAAAATAGTGACGAAGCTTTCTGTGAATAAAAAGCTTCAATTATTTTTTTATGTAAATTGGTTCAGTAGGAACCACTGACGAACTGTCGAAAGAAAACAGTTTGTGTTTTAAATATTATGTAGATTGTGTTCCACGTGCTGAGCTCAGAATCTTCTGAAATTATACACATTCGATTTCGACGGATTGTAATCCAAGTTATTTTTTATTTTAAAACTGTTTTCCAAAATGGCGACCTACTTAATCATATCACGTCTGTTGTGAAGCCACAACTATACACTAAAGTACAACCTGTCAGGTACATTATGATCATTCGTTGCTTGTATTCCATAGTGTTAATTACTTTTTATGTCGTGTGGTGTGCCTGGAATCTGGATGTTACAATAAAGGTTCCAAAGCGCTTATGAGAAATCAAGGTGTAATATCTTATTAACAGTACCTAAGAAAAAAAATTTATTATCGTTTCAATTATTCCCCACACGTCTCGACTGGGTTCAGTTTTACATACCTACAAGTTGTGATATGCCACTTCTATAGCTATCTCTGTTCTGAGGGTATATTCTAATTTTATTCAACACTTTTAACTTTGTATATATTCAACATACACATTGTTCATTATGCTATTTTCAGAACCCTCTAAAATTGCATATTCGATCTCGACTACATGTAATTCAAAACATTATCTATTTTAAAATTGTTTTCCAAAATGGCGGCGTGCTTATATTGTAATTTTATTTAACACTTAACTTTGTATCTATATATATATATTTAGCATACATATTGTTCATTACTATTTATAGCTATTTTATATGCCATTTCGTTATAAATATTTCAACGCTTTATTCGTTTTCAGTTTTATGGACAGCTACTCTATTTGCGCATATATCAAAGATTCATTTTTGGATTACAGCATTTACAGCTATTTTACAGTTTCTCTATACAATATAACTTCAATTTTATAGTTTCAGTTGTATCTCTTTCTATATGCACCAACTCGGTACCTACAGTAAAATATTAACTTTTTGCAACATTAGGTGAATTGCATCATTAAATTCAGATAACAAAAACAATAACGATACAGTAGAGCTCCAACTGTACGACATTCTGATTTATTCGATTATACCCACGAGACGGATAGAGAGAGAGGGGGGGGGAGAGAGAGGGGGGAGAGAAAGAGGGGGAAAGGGGGGGAGAGAAAGAGAGAGAGAGGAGAGAGATAATGAATAGAGAATAGAATAGAAATTTATTAATCCATAATACAATTACATGAGGATTCGTCCAAACACCAAATACAAATCGGTCCACTATATAAAATACATATTAAATATAGAAATCATCAATGTTATAAAGACATTGACTATACTCTCGACAGCTGAGACCAATAGCGTTTATAGTCCATCCTGAAATAGTGTATAGAGTAATAAGTCATTGTTTTTAAGATTTCAGTGGTACCATAGTAGGTACCTAGTCTTCTTTTAAATAATTCCCAAATTCAGGTAAAGACTTAATAACCAATAAACTTTAAAACTGCGATCTGATTCTATTCAATATATCCCCAACTCGCTCAATTGTCCATTGATGTTTTGTCATGTCGTTTACTTTTAATTATTGACGATGTTATTTAATGCTATTAAAACGCAAATTACCTAAGTTGTCGAGCGTCTATAATCTACAATTAACTAAATTAAGAAAATTGAAAGACGAGAGTATTTTATTTTTTTATGAAATTTTAGAATTTGCATTAAAAAAGATGCGGCATGCAACTCCGTTCTTATATACTTAATTGTTAAATTGATTAAGAAATATTTATTACAACAGATTTTTGTTTGAGAAGTCAGTCTTAACAAAGTAAGCTAAATGGGCATAAGACGGTAAGGCAGGGTTGTACCTACTGTGCTTTTTTTTTGTGGAAAAATTTCTGGATCAATACGAATAATTTAATAACATCAATTAATAGAGTTATGACATCAGTTCTCGACATTGTAGTTTTACCTACTTATAAAATACTTTATTTGCGTTGGTGTGAAAAGAAATTAGAAAATATTAATTTGCGAGTAAATTAGATATAAATTACAATTTATTTTTTGATGTGTAACTCACTTTGAAATTAATATTTTCTAATTTAAGTGTTAAATGAATTTACATATTTTTCCATGCGAATATTTAATTTCGACTTTGCGATTTCACCTCGAGGTGTGGCCGCCCTGAACACGCTTGCAAAGTTTAAGCAAAATCGAACCAGTGGTTTGAGGCTTTAGATGCGACTGCAGACAGACAGGCGAGGAAACAAATTTTTCAACACCATTTTTTTGAATTCAACGGACTTTGAAACCTGCAAATTCAACAAAAACTCAAAATAAATTTTTTGCACGATCACAAGACATCTTCTATATAGCCTATATAAGTATCTTAAATAATAATATATAAAATAGAAAATTCTCGTATCTGACCGTCACACAAAAACTCTCCAACGGTGAGCTTTAATGGCGTCATGAAAATTACACAGTTGATTGTGCTTGGCAAATCCGAATGAATGAGACGCCAATTATCTGAGTTGTCGAGCGTCTATAATCCGCAATCTAATCTAATCCGGATAAATTTGACTATTTTCAGCTCGCTACGTCGTTCCATGTTAGAGTAGCTTGGCTCTACCCGGACGAAGCCGGGGCAGGCAGCAAGGTACTCCGTATATATTATATGGGAAAGTAAAAAAAGCATGTGTCGCGGCATGCACGAGCGAAATAAAACTTCTTATGTATGAACAAAACACAATAATACCTTAAAATAACAGCTTTAATAATAATAATAATAATAAAAAATTTTATTGTCATAGTATAAGAAAAATATACAAAAAAAATTTTACAATAATGTTATACTCAGTGTTCCTCAAACCACTGCAATTTATTTTTGGTTTTAAATTAAAATTTTCATAATATTATTTGCTTGCGCCAAGTTTGATCATAGGGAAAAAATAACAGCTTTATCTTTACATAGTATAAAATGAAGTCGCTTTCCGCGTCTGTCTGTCTGTTTAACCGCTAACTCCTCCTAAACCACGCAACGGATTTTGATGCGGTTTTCACCATCAGTTAGATAATTTTTCACGGAAGGTTTATGTATATAACGAACAAGCGAAGCGAGTGAGTAATGTAATTCCTAAACCACGCAACGGATTTTGATGTGGTTTTCATCATCAGTTAGATAATCTTTCACGGAAGGTTTATATATATAGCGAACGAGCGAAGCGAGTGAGTAGTGTATTGCACCCGGGCTTTCTTAGTACCCGGGCGAAGCCGGAAGGGGCCGCTGGTAATCTATATAAAATGAATGGATCAGTTTATTCATTTATTTAGGGTTGTTATGGTAATTCGCATTACACCATTTTTGTCACATATTTTCGTTTTATTTAGCAAGCGCTGCCAGCATTTTACCCTTCAAATCGTCAAGCCAACGCCGCCCAACAAGTTTTACTTGAAATTGAAATGAGAAACGGTGAACAGTTTCGAATGGAGTCCGTTCCATGCAACGCCGCCGTATCCCTAAATGCAGTGCGTTTATATGTAGATTTGTTGGGTACCGAGTGAGACGCAATATGAACGGGGCTTTGTTTAAGGGTTTAATTAGCATTCCGTTTTAATTATGGACCTTGTCAGAAGTTAGAAGCCGCCGGGAATACTAGATGGTAAGTTTGTATATACATTTTCATGAAAATTGTTCTTAATTTGTTGTTTTCGGTTAAGGAAAATGGATACGATGTGGAACGAACTTCCCGCAAACACATAAAACATATTTATGGTTTCTTAGGAAAACTCTAAAGAATATAATAATAGAGCTCTGATATTATTATACGCCAAACATATTTCTTCTACAGTTTGCACGAAACAACATTTCACTATAACGATTTTCCAGGTGTTTCAAAATGGCCGAGCGTGTAGCAATGTCGACGTTTATATAGCGTTTCTATGACATCTTTATTACAAGCCCCCAGTACCCAAGTTGTATTCTAAGAACAGGTTGGATTTTTTTTTTATTATTAAAAATAATAATAAATTAAAAATATGAACTAATTGTATAAAACGCCGTCCGGAAAACTGTAATTCTATAGTCAACGATCTAGAACGCAAGTTTGTAAGTTAAGGCAAAGTTATACAGTTCGGCCGGCGACGACCGAGCTGTATAAACGCAAATGAAATTACTTACGCAATATATCTACAATCTACATCTAAATGTTATAATATTGACGTTTAATGAAAAATATACTAAATAGGTATTTACTATTTACCTATCTAGACACTAATATTATTGTCCCACTATGTCACACAAGAGTCTAGTCGTATTCAATAGAGGATAGCCGAACAACCACGAAGTATCTTTCGCTATGTCAGCTGTAGACGGGCGGAGCGATTGTGTATCGTACTGTTCTCTGGTATTGTATATGTTGCAGTCAAAACTCTTAACCAGTCAAAAGTACTATTGACTAGCAAAATCAGTCAAAAGTACTTTTGACCGTATGCTTTAGTCAATAATACTTTTAACTAAAATAACAGTTAAAAGTACTTTTGCCCAATGGAGCTGGTTTAAAGTACTTTTGACTAAGTGATTCCGTCAAAAGTGGTTTTGACTGGTTGTATCAGTCAAAACTCTTAAAAAACTCTTAAAAAGTTAAGCTGGTCGATAAAAATAACGACAAACGCACATATAAACTTTTATATTACTCATTATTAGTGGAGAACGTGCTGATATTAGAACAAAAATGAGTGACTACGAAAAGAAAGAACGCTTTTTGCAAAGAATTTTAGCGATAGAAGATATGAAAGATAGTCATTTCAATGTGATGACAAAAGAAAAATTTGAAAAGTTTGCAATGGATGTGGAAGACGCGAAATTTGATGAAAAGAAAACACCATTACAGTACAGTAGACTGAAATGAAATGAATCAAAACTTCGATGATAATGAAGAGAACCAAGAACCTATTTTAATGACAATTTTTAAGTGTATGTTTTCTTTGTATTGATTGTAATGCCAAATTTTTCGTAATAAATTATTTCACATTTAATAAATATCTTTTTTATTCACATCTAACGAGTTAATAGTGCTTTTGACTGATGCTTTATTGCAGTTAAAACTACTTTTGACGAAGAGCGTCAGTCAAAAGTACTTTTAACCTCAAATTTGCAGTCAAAAGTACTAATAACCAATAATTTTCAGTCAAAACCACTTTTGACCAACCTGTTCAGTCAAAAGTACTTTTGACTGATTTTGCTAGTCAATAGTACTTTTGACTGGTTAAGAGTTTTGACTGCAACATATACAATACATGTAAAAACTACGTACCTATGCTCGTGTGTTTTAAAGTTTATTTTATGTTGTTTAAAGGTAGGTACTTCTTTAAAGTAAAAAAATAAAAAAAATGATTTTTGAAAGAAAATTGATACGACATTTAATTAAGAGTCGGTGTAAATAAATTACTAGATAATATGACTAAATAAATCGAGACAATAATAAAAAAATACATAATTAAATATCAAGTGGAAATTTGAAATTTTATTTTTTATAATATAAATAATATATTTTCATTGTTAAAAAAAACAAAATTAATATATTATAACCTGTCGGGATTTCGAACCTCGGATCAGCTTGTGTAATTGACAGAAAGCACTGCTCTAACCAACTTGTCTAGAACGTCAGGTACTGTTGCGTCATTAAACTGTTATTATATACAACGATGTCTACACTACAAGCTATAGTTTTAAAAGATACTTCGTGGTTGTTCAGCTATCCTCTATTGAATACGACTAGACTCTTGTCTATGACACTAGCTGCAGAGATATGATAATATTACATGACTTCGCCCGTGTGCTATTTATGATTTATTTTTATTATCCACCCCGCGAGAAATTCTCCACCTGCGAAGTCTGATGGTGTTTATAATATGGTGTTTATATAATATTATTATAGTAATATTCCGCCAATACGCTAATATGCAAAAAATTGCAGTTACGTTTTGTTACTATCCCACAGGAACTATACATTTTTTCGGGATGAAAAGTACTCTATTTCCTATTCCAGGACCTAAAGTAACTATATAACAAATTTCATGAAAATCCGTTCAGCCGTTACGAAGCTGAGTGGTAACAAACATACACACACTATTCGTACCTAGTTTTGTTTTGTATCACCTATAGAATAGAGAGAAAAATTGAAATCGGTTCAGTAGTTCCGAGATTATGTACCTACGATTTTCACCCGGGCGAAGCCGGTTCGACCAGTTATTATACACCTAGCCATGCCTTAAAGCAAAGTATCACCTATTGAATAGTGAAAAAAATTTGAAATAGTTACAGTAGCTTTCGAGTTTACTTGTTACAAACAAACAAACTCACACTGTCTCTTTGTAATATTAGTATAGATTTGTTTTTCATTGCCATCTTTTAACGCGTTAAACAAATTACACTTCAATAATTTCGACTAATTTTTCGGTTTTTATGTCCCACTGTGCGGTCGAATAAAATGATACCAAAAACGAGAAGAAGTGTGAATGGAAGTGACGGAGTTGAATGCGTAGCGCTGTAAATATGTGCTGTGCCTATAAATCACAGTGTAGCTGTACTTATGTATAGAGGTAGTTCGTATAGCAAACAGGAGACAGATTGAACGTATTATAAACCCATTTTCAAGTTGAGTAAACAACACTTTATCCCGTAGATGATGACATCTCTATATTATAGTATCCATACATAATATATACACTCCAAGTTATGAAGTTACGCTAAAATTTACTAGACTATATGAAACGTCCTTACTTCGTTCCGTATTGCAAACAATTCCGTTCATCTCCTTTTTCTATTATTCCCGGAAGTTGGAGTGATACTCGTTTTTTTTGGTGTTTTTTTTTAATTAATCAACTGAGCGAGTGAGCGATATCCCGTTTTTATTCGACCGTTTGGTATTTTGTCCAGTTTGTTTTCTGCCCGGTTGTTTATTCCACTATCACAACGAAATCTTAAACAGATCATTATAACTTTCTATTAAACTTTTCGCATTGCGCTACACGATGCAGTTGTTCACATGGCGTTTCTATGGCTCCTCTATTATATAAGCCCCTAGATTTTAATCCGTTTGATTTTCAAAAAAATAATAAATTGAAAATTCGAATTGGTGCTAAGCTCAAATAACCCTAGCTGTTGGTGGCTTTAAAAAATAACTTTTCAATTTCAAATATTTTTTTTATTTGTGAACAATTTTAATCAGCCATAGATTCTGAACAAAAAAAAAGATACAGAAGTTCGTGAGTATTATTATAGTTTGTCAATTAATATCCACAAAATTAAAATTCCCTTAAAAATCTCAAAAATGACATTTATAGAATTAAAATTAAACAAGAATTAAATACGGTCGCTCCACTCGCTCTATACTTGAACCGGCATTTAAACGCCTAATAATGAATAAAATCATCATCAAATTACGCCGCGTCTGTCTGTGCTCAATTTTCTCCGGAATTATATGAACGTATTTTGTTCCGGTTTTCACGATTAGATAGATTGATTCACGAGGAAGGTTTAGATTTATAATTGTAACTGGCCAGCCCGGCTTCGTCCGTGTGAAAATAGAGGGTAATCTCAGAAATTACTGAACCGATTTCAAATTTGTTTTCACTGTTCGATAGGTGATACTTTGCTTTAGGACATAGGCTATAATAACTTGAGCGAGCGAGAGAACCACCTAGGAGCGAACGAGCGAAGCAAGTGAGTAATATATTAATAAATCATAAGTTCATAGCATCCGGGCTAAGCCGGCCGGGCCGCTAGTACAAAATAAATTAAGTTCCGACTGGTTTGAGAATTGGAACAAACAGTTGTGCTGAAAATAAAAACTGGTGACAATATAAAAATATCTTTTCCAAATCATTAATAATTCCAGCATATGGCGACATCAGCAACGGCGGCAACAGCAGTAATGGAATTCTCCCTGGTTTATTATAATAATTTCATCCTTTTCTCAAGCGTATTAAATTCCTAGAATAATTTTTTACAGTCAATTTGAGCGAAATGTTATTTCGAATACATTATAGATTCGATATCGAGTGTATCCATACAAAAGGCATCCCCGTATCACGCAACAGTCATCTGTATCCGCAAGCCGGAATTTTCATTTCTTCTAAAGCATAATTTACATTTGCTTAAAAAAAGATTTGTTGAGTTCAACAAAATGTCGATATTGTCTTAAAAAGTAGTGATGTCGATACAAAGTCGATGAAATAATTTAATAATGATAAATTTATGGCAATTATATTTATTGATGGACGTTTCGGCAACAACTCGCGTCTTCCTGAAGACCCACAAGGAAAGAACATTGAATCTAATTTCCAAAATTAAAGGGCTAATCAAACCGTGGCGAATCCTGCGCGTATGGTTTGTGCAACTCAATAGCTGGCACAATCGGCGCAAGCGAATCGCGCGGGATTCGCCTCTGATTTGATTAGTCCGTAACAAATGAATGAAAAAAAATAGCTGTCACAAAAAATAAAACGAATTTTTTTAAAGAAATTTAATAAGATTTTTGGATATACAAATGTAGTACGAGGATTTATTATTTATCAATTTAATACCAAAATTGACACTTGTTTAGTTTTATTTTTTCTGACATTTGTTTCATAACTATATATACAAGGAAAAAAACGTTTTAATATTTTTGAAGTGAAAACTTCCTTAGGCGCGTTAGGCACTTTTTGCCTGGGTACTGAAATAACGAAGCGTTCGCAAATAACTGTAAGAATTTGCACCGTAAGAATTCGCAACCTGACCGTATAAGAATTCGCAACATACTTATATCATAATAACGTCCGTCTACACACTTTCACTCATAGCGCAGTTGGTTACGTCTTTGCGTTCTATGCATAGGAACCTGGGTTCGAGACCTGATGGCAGCGTAGAATTTTTGGCGTTTTTTTTCTAAATTCTACATGATATTTATTTATATATTTGTTTACTTTTGTTATATTCTTTCTTTCACAATAATTATAATTTTTTTGAAACCAAAGTGGAATTAATAAAAAATACAATTTTAGTATTTTAGAAATAAATTATTTTTAGTTCATAAATGCGCTATAATAGATGACACAAAAAATTAGAAAATCTAAAGTTTTCACTTCTGTCGTGTGGTCATAAGCACACACCCATTTTTTTTTGTAAGTAGGTCTTGAAGAAGGCATGAGTTGTTTCCGCAACGTCGATTAATAAAAATAATTAACAATTATTATTGTTGATAAGAAAATCTACAAAATTTCTTATTAACTTAAAATCATGCATGGATCGAAGTTTACCGAAGTTTGTGGTTCACAGAAGAGCTAGTATAAACTCATAATAAGAAGTATTTTGGTGTCCGTCTTGTGACTTCATGTTTTATTTGTCTGGGTGTTCCATTGAAAATTACGAAAGTGTCATCAACGTATCTACAGTAAAAATGATTCTGTCTTTATATGGGTTCGAGTTTGAGAATATGTGTTGGTTCTCGTATGAATTTAGGTATATAAATCGGCTAATTATAGGCTAGAAAGAGGTGAACCCATGGCTAGTCCAGATTCTTGGGTATAAAATTTGTCCTCGAAGGTGAAATAAATTTGTTTTAATACTTCTTATTATTCATATAGTGACTTGGAGACCTAACACTCTAAAAATGTATCATAGAATAAACTGCATCTTTGACATTAAAATATTAATTTTAAAAATGTCTAAGACAATGTAAACCGAGCTTTATACACCTATACCCGCTACACAAATAGACGCTTTTATTGACAAACCCGTTTCAACGTTGAAATCGTGTTTTCGTTTAGCTTTTGATATTAGTTTCAATTTCGCGTAGCAAACATGCAGGTAAAAAGGAAGAAGAAGAACGAAGAAGAAGAAGAAAAAGAGAGACAGAAGAAGAAGAAGAACCGGGCATGCAGGTATTCCTCGTCTCTCTAGATGAATG
Source organism: Mongoloraphidia duomilia (assembly GCA_039654895.1). Lineage (NCBI taxonomy): Eukaryota > Metazoa > Arthropoda > Insecta > Raphidioptera > Raphidiidae > Mongoloraphidia > Mongoloraphidia duomilia. The sequence continues at coordinate 33,147,937 of CM077516.1, read as the reverse complement.
TAGAGAGAGTACAGAACGTAGGTATCAATTCAATTAAGAATTCGTGAAATCGGGAATTACAATGCGCGACTGATGCAATCCCTAAGGCGTGCTTCAATATCCACAGTTGGTACCGAGACTGTCGGTATATCGAAATGAAATGGTGCTATTTTACCGACAGTGGCGGCCACTTCTCAACCAATTAAAGCCCTAAGCATAGCGCATAAGCATAATACATAACGCATAAGAAAGTACACTTCAACGCACACGGCTGCATATGATATGATGTTTATTTTAGGTTAGAAAGCACTACAAAAACTTCGAACAGACGTCCACCATAGCGTGCATAGTGGTGCATAGCATGAAAAGTTCGATCTTGTGGATTTTTCGAAGCTTTGTGTAGGTACTATGCTTGTGCAAGAACTGACAGCAATGAGTAGGATTCAAATGGAGGCCTGTTATTGGTCGAGAACTTTATGCGCTATGTAAAAGTGTGTGTTCGCAGGTATTAAGGATGTATGGCACGTACAGTCACAGGCACAAATATGTATCTAAGTAACTATAGATACTGTAAAATTTGAAATCCGTCTTCTGTATGGACGGGTTAATTTTTAATAACGCGCCAGACACGCGCCAACAGGCATCAATACTGAAAAATACGTCTCTTCACGTCAATCTTGATCAGTATTTCGAAAGTGTTGGTTGAAATATTGCCCACTAATTTCTTGAAATGTTAAATCCTTCAATAATTCATCCCCCATTCGATTTTTATATAAATCAGTTCGCCACCACCTTCGCCTGCGTCTCTGTTTTTTTATAACTAAATCACTTGCTATAACATAACAACTGCTGCACTACAAACAAGTAAAGCTTCTTCAGCTTCCCTGATTAAACTGTGAAGAAAAATTAAAATTCAACAAGAACTCTGTGTGTCGTTTGCGCGGCTTTCCAAGTGGAACATGATGCGCGCACAGTGATTGTCCCATGTTCGTTGGAAAATTAACTTGCGGCGCGCCGCTCATGCAACATTACATTGCATGCGCGGCGCGCTCGTCTATACCCAGCTTAAGATTTTCCCGATTTTCACCCGGGCGAGGCCGGGCTGACAAGTTCCAATTATACATCTAAACCTTACTCGTGAATCAATCTATATCTAAACGCGATAACCGGAAGAAAATCCGTTGAGTAGTTATGGGGAAAATCGGGCACAGACAGACAGACAGACCAGGCGGAGAACTTGGTTTTATAATACTATGTATTGATTATCATTATATGACTGGAATTTTAGTTTTGACGGAATTTCCAAGAGTGACGCCACTGAGAATTAACTACATTTTATTACAACGTCGAATGGAATTTTCTGAGATTAGATTGCAAAAAGATGTAGGTATTTTTATTGTAAAAGATTGTAATTTTTTATGGTTTTTCAACCGTTTAGTTTATTTTTATTACTTATAAGCTAAAATTTTATAACACTAATGTCTTTCTCGCTCTACTTTGCATAATATACAATCTTCATTTCTTTTTTATTATTACTAAAACTTGGTTACAAAAATGAACGTGCGTTTAATGGCTTTTTTCAGGGCATACTTTTTTGAAGTTTTTATCGTAGGTACCTATATCAGTATTTTCAAAGATGTCTCTATAACGAAAAACATCGCGTATTAAAATAAGCTCGTGCTTGAATATTATTTAAAAATTATTTAAAACTAATTAAAAATACCTACCTTTTGTAGTTCAAAACTAAAAATAAAGCTGATTCCGATATTAAAAATAATTTAAAAAAAATTTATATAAACATTAGTCTAAGAATGTTTCTATAATGATTACGGTGCTTGCATTTAATTTTATTATGCAGAACGAAAATATACGTCAATTTGAACAAAACACTATAAAATCTGAGAAAAATTGAACGATTCGTCGAAGTGCAATAATTTATTAAACTTGGCAAAATATATTTCTAGTAGTAAATAAAACATTTCATTTCGGGATAAAAAGTTACATTGTGCTCATACAACACTGGTGTGATCATAAAATTAAATCAATTAACTTAATACATTAAGAAAGTGCAGATACACTTAAAATGATTTTCATTAAAGAAATTTTTTATTAAAATGTAAGGAAGAAATAAAAGATGAAGCTAAAATGAAGCTAAAACCTCACGCTTTGTTAAAACGCGATATCAGTTTTTTATATTACAAAAAGCTGTTATTATTTGAAAAATTCGAGTTAGAGAAATGCTGACTGCGCCACTCTACTTATTTTTTGAGGTTTTCGAATGCTAGAATTTTCAGGGACAAGTACCAATTAATTCATATTTTTAATTTATTATAACTTTTTAAAATAAATTAAAAATTAAATTGATACTTTCACCAGTTCCCTGCGAGCTTGGGTTTGTATTAGACGAGTCATTAAAAACCATACAACGGCATCCCTACGAGCTCGGCTACTTTCAAACGTGATCACTTTCAAAACTTCAAAAATGGCGTCCTTCTTTTTGATGCTCTAATATAATAAAATGTTCATAAAACAAGTCGAAAATTAATTTACAAAATATAACTTGGTAACAATAAACTCTGATTGAAAACTTCAAAAACAATGCGACCATGATTAACAATAATTCGATTTGTAACAAAGGGCGTTAAAAAGAGACAAAGTATACATTATATAAATATAATTTATCTGTCTGTCGCAACTTGCAATACAGCAAAATGCAATCGTATAGACCAAGGATTCCCAACCTTTGTTATTTCAGAGTACTATACTTTGAAAATAAATCTAGCATTCAAAGTCAATGCTAAATCTATTTAGTTTGAAAGTCGTACCAGTAAGTATTAGTTAAAGGTAATAATTTCGCTTTACTATAAGTACAGGTGATTAAGAAATAGAGGCGAAAAAAACGTAGCTATATTTAAATCGAAGTGAACATTTTTGCATGGTTTAAAAATTAATTTTATAGACATTATTTTAAATTTAAATTAAAAAAAAACCGGAACTACCCCTATCCCGACGCTTATGAGAACTGTATCGGCAACATAAATGATGAAGTGGTTTTATTTATTATTCACCTTGCAAATTAAAAATTATGTAATAAGATAAGATAGATTTATTCCACAAAAAAGAAAGATTTTACATTTTCAGATTAAATATTAATACGTTGGAATTTTCCAACCCAACTTGGCTATTATTTGTATAATTTTTGTTTCATAAATTCAAAGTACAAAGTAATCGAAGAGTGGCTAATTAATAAAAACAAACAAATCTTATTTTACTGCTAAAATGCGAGAAAATAAGAATTTAAATTACACTGAACCGATTTATTTATATTTTTTCTTAATATTCATAGCTAGTGCGACGTAAAATTAATTTTTCTGTTCAAACGACAGATAATCGTTAATTGATGCTCTGCACATATTACTCGCTTTATTATCGAAAATCCGAGATGACAACATTCTCCAAACTCTGAGAAACTTTGACCTCTATCTAATAATTTAATGTATTTTTACCTTTAATTGTATTATTGCAAAACGAACGCAAAAGTAAAAGAAAAAATAATACACAATTGACATGTACTTACACAAAACTTTGGAAACTTTACTAAACAACGGAATTCACAAATTCATAAACTCACAAAATATGTTGCACAGTTTTACTAAAAGTGCGCTTCAAGGACACAATACCTGGGAAAACGGTTAGCATGCCGTCTGCGTGATTCTCCAGAATATATCCACGAGTTTCACCGTATAATATATGAATATAACGGCAGAGCACTGAACAACCGTTAACAACTGATTGCAAAATTACGCATTTTAACCAAATTTTATGGCAGTTACATAATCAGTTATTAATGTTTGTATTTAGTTAGTCTGTAACGAATGCATACTATGAAATATAATTCGTCAGTGTCGAGTACAATTATTTTTCTAATAAAACCTTTTCATTTTTTTCCTCAATATTCTAGAATAGTGATTATTTAAGCCTTGTGGAATTTTTTACCGTGTCTACTTTTGAATCAGCCTATATATACCTAACCCTGAAACAGCCAGTTGCAACTCATTCGATTTCGCAGAGTGTTTCTAACCCTAATTAATTTTTATTTCACTTCGGTAGTGTGTGCTGCAACACATGCTTTTTTGCATTTGAAACGGTTTGTCCGTGGTTAGACATCGGCCAACAACTCAGTTAGTAACAAGTTAATTTAGTAGTGTACCTACTATGAAATTTCGCTATACACTCCGGACATTTGGCAGCACACTAAAGTGCTGTGACACACCGATTGGAAACGTCTGGTGCAGGCACTCTAATATAATTCCATCCAACACCTTCAACATATTTCTGAAAGCTAACTAATAAAACATGTAAATTGACGCAATTTAAATCTTCGAGTTCAGTAATCATTCTCGACCTGGATTCTGAATCCCATTTTCGCTCGAGGAACGAAGGTGAGGCAAACATCGGCTGAGCAGGCGGCAGCGAAGTTCATCGATCCACATCCTACGGATATACAAATTTACGAAGGCAGCTCAAAAGTTCTCTTTTTATGTAGGACTATACGCCCGTGTTTTCGAGTATACGCTATTCACATCGACTTACGACATGTAACGCTTCTTATGAAACAGACAAAATCACTATAACTTTGTAAAAAATAAAGATTAAACGATGTTTGAGGTGTCATTTGAAAGTCAAAGAAGTCTCGTTTAATTATCATTTAAAATTTTTAATGTGTGTTTGTGAGTTTATTTAGTAGACAATTTTAAAAAACATCTAAAAAAAGCAACTAAAATTACCTATAAATTTCGTACATCTTGACATTGTATATACTTTTTGGTGTCATTGAATAGATCAAATCTACTAGTAATTTATGGAATTAAAATTAACATTAACTGACTTGCTAACATCGTTTTGAAACTCAATATTTTCGACAAATTTTGACAATATCGTTCTTCGTAAAAAAATTAAATTTTTTACCATCGTAATCACAAAATTTGACACTGTATATGATAGTAAAAAATATTAAAATAAAAAGAGAAAATACAATCAAAATAGAAATAAAATATATCAAGTGGAATATGGAATAGTTAGATAAGAAACTAATATTAATGATGCCGTACAGGTTCGAACCAGCGACCAGCTACGTATAAAGCAGCTGTAATACCCTTACGCCACGCATTTCGTTGTGTTTACTACTATATATATTTTATGATATACCAAGTTGCCTGTTTGGGATGACGCAGTATTCTGCAATAGTGTAGGGATATATACGCGATTCTTCGATTGGACGTGACGTGACATGCGTAACCAAACAAAATAAACGAGGCTAAACAGTTTCACTTAAAACAGTTGACACATCTTAAAAGTAACGATACTACATGCAAATTTGGCTTGAACTTGAACGATTTTTTTAAAAGTCCTTCGTATACATTAGTATACAATATACACACTGCAGAGATACTTGTAGACAAACTGAGCTCCGCAAACCTGGGTCCGTGTTTCCCTACGGAATCATGTGAAGTTCACCGATTTCATCATACCTTATCACTGCCTTATCAACGTAACAAAGCTACAATGGCCAACGACGGACGGATGGTGATACCATGCAGCGTCGTTTATTCGCTCGTAAAAGTTAAAGATACGATTTAGTTGATACACTGTTAAATAATCCGAGTAGATGGGACCGATAACCGATTTGAATATTTGATACCAGAAACAATTCTAAAGATGGAATGAACACGAAACATTTCTTAGTTCGCGAAAACATGTCCTCGAAACTTCTAGTTCCACTGGTTAAGTGCGTGTGGATGGATGGAGATGTTGTGTAGTCAAATAATTATTTATGTAATACCATGGAGAGTTCTATTGAACAATTTGATAATAATATATACAATTACAAATGTACTGCAGTGTCATCAGAATATTGTAAAATATAGCCGCGTGGAAAGAATCACATTTCAGTAAAATGCATCGTGGTTGTCGTTTGCACCTTGCCCCAATGACCTTGTAAATTGCTATTATGGCGAAACTGTTTTTGTACATGTTCCCATCTCCATTAAGTAGGTACACATATTGGACATGGTAAAGAGAATAAAATATTAGTAAAAAAAAAACTTTTTAGAGACAAGCTTTTATTGAAATGTACTAGAAAAGAAAAAATAATATTTAATAATTTTGGTTCATAATTATTATAAAAGCGGGGGTTGTAATCTCTATGATAGTTTATTAGTCGCAACCCCCGCTTTTATAATAATTATGAACCAAACTTATTAAATATTATTTTTTCCTGATAAGTACATTTCAATAAAAGCTTGTCTGTAAAAAGTTTTTTTTTACTAATATTTTATTTTGTTTATTTTAGTCTTTCTAAATTTTATCCCCCTTTGACACCCGTAGGGGTTGAATTTCGAACCATCCTTTCTTAGTGGATGCTTACGTCAGAAAAGGAACCAACTGTCCAGATTTCAAGTTTCTAGTTTCAGCGATTTGGCCTGGGCGTTGATTAGTCAAAAAAACCCTACGTCCCCGTTTTAACCCCTTAGGGGTTGAATTTATTTCTAAAAATGATTTATTCATGTATTGTCATCGGAAATACATACCTATGTGTACAACATTTCAAATCGATCGAATACGTGAAAGTCGCTCAAAATTGACTTGCAAGTTTTGACCTAAACTAACCCACAAACAAACAAACACACAAACTAGCATACCTTGCAAGTTAAATATAAAATAAATAAAAGCTTGTAAAAACAAGCCGTACAAAGTCAATTTCGAGGATTCAGTTTTTGTTTTTCAATTTTCGCGCCAAATGAATAAGATGTGAGAGTTACGCGTTCGATGCGCCGATTCATTAAAGTGGCCATTAAAATCACAAGTGTAAAAGTTTCCAGATCGCTGAAATATAAAGGAAAAGAGGATTGAGGAGGAGGCGATACAGTATACGAAACATTTAGTAGGAAGTTGATCCTTTCAGACTAACTGTCTGTATGTTTGTTTACAGTTCTTTGAAAGAAAATCATCCCCTTAATACCCTAGCTTGTAGGTTCATGTAATCAGCGAGAACGCAATTCAATGAAGCACCGGATTTATATTTTATAGCAGTAATATCTGTTGTGTTTTAACCCTCCACGGGATTCGTGAATCAGAATCATTTGTGGATTTAAAAAAATCGACTGCAGATTCTGATCCATGAGTCCTCTGGAGGGTTAAAACACGAGTATTTTTTATACAGGATCAGGCAGAGTAGCAAACGCAGGACCACAGTAACTACAGGGCTAAACGAGTTATAGCCCTGGTGCGCCAGCCTTTTGGAGCGACAATTTTATTAATAATTTTTGCCATACCCACTATAAAATAGCTGTTTTACATGCATGTATTTATCATGTAAAGTGACTTTTGACAGGCCGGTGTGCAGGTCGCACTAGCGTCAAGAGGTTGCATTTGGATTTAAGCCAAAGATCAAAGTTTTGAATTAAAAAAAAAGAAAAGTGAATTACACAAAATTTAGATAGATATTGTAAATTATAGACGCTCGACAAGAAAAATAGATAGTTAGTTATTATACTGCGTTTATTTCTTGATGATACTAATTATTATTATTATGATCTTTGAGGTAATATATTATTTTTTACTGTAGCAAAAAATATAATCGTGCGACTACTGGAGGGTTAAATATAAAATAACAAGAAGCGTGGATATTTCTCTTCTATTATTAAGCCATTTATACAATAAATAAACAGAGATTACCAACACACAAAGAATAAAAGATACGGTTGGCAAATCTACTGTTTATAACTGTTTCCGAATGTGTTACAACATCCTTTCAGTGCGACCAACTATATCCGATATAAAGATAAATATTACTAGTTTCTCTTTAATTTTATTGCACCTACTTGAACAAGGAAACATTAGAATCACATACATTTTTTTTATTTATGAATCGTTTTATGGCCAAAAATTACCAATTAATTTTAAATTAAATGATCTTGCATGCATTTTACAGTTTTTGTATTTTTTTATTTCTCAGCGCATGCAAATATCATTTCGAAAGTTCAAACCTCTGGAATCAGCGTGTTTTTTAAATAGACTTCAAAAATGGAGGAGGAGGTTATCGATTCGACCCGTAGGTAGTATTTTTTTCTATATAAGTATGCCTTCAAAAAAGGCAGCTAAAAGAGAAAAATAATTAATTTTTAAAGCTGGCGCCAATTTACTACTTAAATAAAAAGTAAAGTTTTAGTAGATGCAATAATTATATGGCGCAGAAATAAAAAAATAATTATTCTTCTTTTTTTACCGACTTTTTTTAAAGGCGGTTCTATTTTTTTTTATAAAAAGTTTTATTCTATAAACATGATCACTCTAAAAACATTTCGTAGGTACCTTTAATAATATGGTCTTATATTTTTTTTTCAATTGTTTTTTTAGCATGCTGTTGCTGCTCCTTTGTTTTTATTTATCTCATGAATGTTGCATTATATAACATTTTTTTCCATTCACATAAAATGAAAGTTACTGACAGCAATTTCAAAAATCCCCGGCAGACGTTGCGTTAATTAAGACCTGTCATTTAACACGCAAACTGTCGCGTCGTTCTCGAAGCCCGGTTCTCGTCGACGGCCGACATTTCCCAGGGCCACTGCGACTCTACCGGGAATCTGCTGACTTCGATGTTAAGCCAATTGCCTGTGCTATATATACATTATACCAAATACATACAGGATGGTGATTTTTTCGATGCACACCATGGGTCATTGAGTTAATTTTTATTTATTTATTGTAAATTATAGACGCGTCGACAACTTAGATCATTGGAGGCTTAATTAAATTAAATACTAACTCACTTAAAACTAAATTACATCACAAAACATCCATGAGCGTAGGCGGGAATCGAACCCACGACAGTCTGATCCAGAGGCCGCGACGCTAACCAGTGGACCACACGGTCCTCTGTCATTGAGTTAAAAGGTAATAGAGGAATTATACCGTATATAACTGCTTGCACAAACTTGAAACCAGATCTGACGTCACAGGTCACAACAAAAATGACGGCCCAAAAGGGGATGGATATGAATATTATTCTTTTCTTTTTCTTATTACATATAAAATGAACACGTCTCAATAAATATGGCGACTGACTTCACTTTTAAATGCTTGAAGCGTCTCTATAACCTCTTAACTCAGTGCCAATGGTATCTTGGGAACGGTTAAAGGTACAAGGTCAGTTAAATTAAAGAAAAGTTGTGATTTTTTATGACGATTAAGAACCTGAAAAGAAATCCAGGATATTTTGAATGGTTCCTGATTGATTGGTCAATGGTAGGGAAGATAATAATTTTTTCTGAAACCACAATTTTTAGTTTTTTCGTGATAAATCAGGAACCAATCAAAATATCCTGTATTTCTTTTCAGATTCTTAATCGCCATGAAAAAACGCAACTTTTCTCTAATTTAACCGACCTTGTATCGTTAACCGTTCCCAAGATACCAATAGTGAGCTACAAAAAAATCACCACCTGTATATACTATAGGTATTGGTGCCTTCAAGAAAAATCAGCTTATGTTGAAATTTTATGCTGGATTGAAGAACTCATTGTCAGAAAATCTGGATTGACAATTACTTTAGATTGTGATTATATCATAAAAGTTTTCTTATCAGCTATACCACCTATAAAATACGAGTAGCTGCTTTTCATAAAAACCGGTCGTAAAATAACTGATTTTAGGCTGATGACAAAGAGCCGGCGGGGTTATTTTGTTATAAAAATAAATCATTTAAAAAACCTAACAAAAAACCGGACTGCCTAAAAATTATCCTAACTAAAAGGAAGAAAATAAAAGTAAATTATTTAAAGAAAACAAAACCCGTCTGGCCAAAAACCAGTCTGAAAACCTTCTCAACACCTTCTTCATATGTAGTTATATTTTACGTAGAACAATAATTATTATGATATCAGTCAACTTCAAGACGCAGCAGGTGGGGACCCGTTCAAAAATAAACAAAGAAAGAGACAAATTAGGTTCCCACCTGCTGCGTCTTGAAGTTGATTGATATCATAATAATTATTGTTCTACGTAAAATATAACTACATAATATGAAGAAGGTGTTGAGAAGGTTTTCAGACTTGTTTTCTTCCTTTTAAGTTAGTCTCGTTTTTTCCCAGACGGGTTTTGTTTTCTTTAAATAATTTATTTTACTTTTTTGAACACGAACCATTTTTTCTTGTTACCCCAGATATTCAATATGTACAGTACAAAGGTACAATTACGTTGTCGTCACTGACTGTAACATCGAGATAAAAATGACAAAGGAACGTGACTGGTTCATAACTCTGAAAAATACTAATTTTGAATATCATAATGGGACATAATATTTGGTGTTATTATGGGGAGGAACTTGATTCGACGCCCGCACAGAGTTGCAGAGATATTGCAGCCAGCAAATCTTTCTTCAAACCTTCGCCATACTGCGTTCACGAACATAATATTATGGTTTCAAGCTTACTATGGTTTCATCAGAAAATAAAACATATTTCCACTCAAATTATTCCTTTTAACACTAAAAACTAGGGTACGGTTTGCATTGCGTACGGTTTTATGAAACCACGATGCAAGTGCAAGTGAAACTTTATTGCCATAACCCTAAACGCTTTTAGCCCGAAATCTCCGAAAGTATATAATTTTGTTTACGTTGTTAATAAAAAATAAGTAAATAGAGAAAATATAATCAAAATAGAAAAAAATTTAAATAAATGTCAAGTGGAAAATGGTATAGTTATAAAAGAAACTAAAATTAATGGTGCCGACTGGGTTCGAACCGGCGATCTACTGCGTATAAAGCGATACCCCTACGCCACGCATCCCGTTATGTGTACTGCTATGTTTGTGTGTTTATGGTATATCAAGTTGTATGTTTGGGATGACGCAGTGTTCTGCAATAGTGTTGGAACATATATAGGTACGCGATTATTCGATTGGACGTGGACGTGACGTGACGCTCTACATGTGTAGCCAAACGAGAAAAAACGAGGCTAATAAAATTTCACTTTAAAAATATAGCAGAAAAACCGAGTGGTGGATTAAATTTTATCAGAAGTAGGCGAGGGAGTAGGTATATACATTATACAGTGTGTCCACAAACTCATTCTCAACATGGGGATTTCTGTTCTTATGAGAGATAGAGATTTGGTTCAATGAGATGGAATACTTCATCTCGTTGAACCAAATCTCTATCTCAATGAGATGAAGTATTCCTTAGGTAAAGTTGTATCAAATCACATAAATAAAGTTTAGACAGTTTGCGTAGTGTGTCCACAAACTCATTCTCAGCATGGGGATCTCCGTTATTAAAAGAGATAGAGGTTTGGTTAAATGAGATGAAGTATTACTTAGGTAAAGTTGTATCAAATCACATAATAAAGTTTAGATATAAATATAATGCGTAGTTTAGGCGCTAGGTATAATAAAAAAAGTGAATTTTCGAATTTTTTATTTTTGCCGATGGCTGATTTATTTTAACAGACAGTCAAAGTTAGTTTGCACTTTCTTGAGGCAATTCTTTGATACCAATTTCATGGTGTATTCAGATTTTTGAAAAATAAAAAATTCGAAAATTCACATTTTTTATTATAGCGCCTAAACTACGCAAAATAACTTTATTTATGTGATTTGCTACAACTTTACCTATAAGGAATACTTCATCTCATTTAACCAAACCTCTACCTATCTCTCATAATAACGGAGATCCTCATGCTGAGAATGAGTTTGTGGACACACTATACGGTTTGTTAAAAATGTCAAATAAAACAATCCGCCAAAAATGTCATCCTTTAAATATCAACGTGGCAATACACAGACTGATTTTACACAATGACCACCATTCGCTATCCATTAATTAGAGATCAGTGTTCTAAAACTTATCGGAGTAAACTTCCCATCTTCTTTGGCTTCTTGACTTAATCTGCAGCAGCCAGCACCATTCTACCAGACGCCACGCGTCAATCATTCTTTAAATAATTAGCCGACAAGAAAACTGTCAGATTTATTTGACTCAAATTAAATTGACTTTAATTGAGTTAAAATAGATGCAAATTATTTTTCATTAAATTTTAATTCTATTTTTGAAATTTTGTTGTCTGTTTACAAAAGTTTACTTGTTGGCGCAAATTATAGTAACAGAATAACATTACATTAATTTCCTGTCATTCTTCCGCTCGCACATAACGTTGTTTTTAGGGTTCTGTAGCTTAATGGCAAAAACGGAACCCTATAATTACGTAGTGATTGTTGTAAATTATAGTGTTGTTTGTTAAGTCCGTATATCTGTTAAGTGTTATCTAAGTGTTTTATAATTTTCACAGATTTGTCACTCGGCACTATAATTGGTAGAACATGTTTAATATCAATTTATTAATAACACTTGAAAAAATCCTACAAGTATAAACATTAAGTTTGACGATCGTTTCGGACACTTAGTCCATCTTCAGGGAGTAAAGTCTATACTCTCTGAAGATGGACTAAGTGTCCGAAACGATCGTCAAACGTATTGTTTATACTTGTAGGATTTTTTCAAGTGTTAGGTATTAATAAATTGATATCTAAGTGTTTTGGTTAGCTCAATATTACCCTTTAGTTTCCTATTGTTAGAATTGACATTTCGTTGTATTCATTATTTTGAATATATATTTTACTGCCACTAGATATACACAGTGGCGGATTTAGGTTCGATGCCGCCCTAGGCCCTTGCCGATGTGCCGCCCTTTTTTTCTATGTAAAAGTGATTGTCAAAATTATATTATGAGTTATTTTTTTCCACATATTAATTATTTTTCCACAGTATAACAGTGAGAGAAAATAATAAAATTCAATCTCACAGTTGACGGAAAACTTAATCAATTTTGACTTTCCAGCGCCCGGGAAAAATGTTTAGATTCAGGCGCCTTCTTAATTTTGCCGCCCTAGGCCCGGGCCTCGCGGGCCTAGGCCTAAATCCATCACTAGATATACAATTTTGTTACAGTATTAAATTAATATAAGTTTCATTTCTACCGAACTTCGAGGTTTCAAGCACCCATTTTTTTCTAGTCGACGAATTTGATTTGTCGAGTACCTACTTGCACAATGCACATCCCTATTAATATCATTTACATGACAAACTGTATAGCTGCAATGGAACGTAGGTATAGACGCAAAAAAATCATAATTTCATTTTATTTTCTCAGACAAGAAAATTTTGAATATTATATTAACGTCTTCTTTGAAACTCTAACGCTAATATCACAGATTACAATCTCGCACTTTTACTAAAGTATTTTAGTCGTTAATGTCATTACCTCAGCAGTAAATACTAAGTACTAGAGATGCAAATGAGTGTACAAAAAATGAAAAAGCATCAAACTCGCTTACCTATACCATCTCATCACGTGATCTAATTTTAGTTTTTAATGAAAAATGAATGATTTTTCTACTACACGATAATAATGTGAACGACGTGATGAATGAAATTTATTCACCAACGAATAGGTACTTTTTAAAACAATTACGCGTAAGAATCAATGATGAGGGTCCCTGGGTTTAAAAATTGTTTGTTTTTTTTTTTGCACAAAAAATAGTAGGTATTGGCCCTCAGGTAACCTCAAATTTTTTGAAAACAGAAACAGAAAAGCTTCTTCGTCCGGCTTTAATCCAACTGTTCAATTTGAAACAATAATAAGTAATTTTTATATTTATATTTATTGCTTTTTTTGGCATAACATCGTCAAATAAAACTAAACATATACAAGTTTAAGACATTAAATAAAAGAGAAATCGTCTACTTTATAAAGGCCAGCCTCATTTAACGGTCTCCTCACAAGATTCCTAAATTGATTTAGAGGAAGGTTTTGAACAGCAGTGGGTAATTTATTAAATAATGTAACGGACATATGTAACGGACATGCAGACGAAACTGCTGTGTGATTCTTGTAATATGTGAGGTGGTAATCTAAGATTATATTTGTATCTTATAGTGGAAGCTAGAGCTACAGCTAAAGTTCACCATATTTTGTTTGACATACAAATGCGTGGAAAATAAACAATTATGCCTGCAGAGTTGACCGGTTGTCCGCTGGACGTGTCTGTATTTATTTCACTACGTTTTAAAGTAGAGAGGAAGACACTACATGATTTTCACACCCAATCGTGCATCTCTACCTACAAAGCACAATGCGCCACGCGACATACAGGGGCGAAGCGTGACTTGGAATTGCATTTAAGGATTTAAAATAATAACCAATTACCAAGATAAAGGATTATAATAATATTTATAATCATTAAAAAACATGCTCTACTCGATATTTTACAAAAAAAATAAAAATATTTAGGTGTTCCTTTTTCTAATGCAAAAAATTTGTATAAAATCGCTATACTTAATATGTTTGGAATTTGGATATATCTATATATTATAATATACTATATAAAGTAATTTCAAAAAAATGATTAAAACTGATATTTACTTATTTAATTTAAATCCACAAACAACAATAGAACAGTAAAGTTCCAAAAGTTGTACAAGTAAATATTTTTTAATGAAATAATAGAATAGGGACTCTGAAAGAATTTTCGCGCTCCCTTTTGCGCCTTGCAAAAACAACAAAATAAGATACATTGTAGAGAAAATCGCACATTAAAAAAAATAATAAAATGACATTTATACCTACAGTACTATTTTTAATGTTTTAATCCTTATTTTTTACAGTGTACAAACCCTTAAGCTTTAGTGTACTTGGAAGCTTCACCTCTTGTAAAACCTCTACCAGCATATTTTTTGCATCACCTTGGACGACACGGTGCTTTGGTCCGTGCATATATAAACACGATAACTATGACATAGCATTCCCCCGTATATACTGGGGGGAAGCATCCACTCCACCAGCTCGGATGCACCCCCGTTATGTGTATGCACATGTGTGATATCTTCATTTTCTTTCATCTTTACACAGGCCAGTTGATTCACACTGCCACCCCGTTAGTTCAGTTTATCACCGAGAGCAGCGCTAAACACTCATACCACGTGCTTGGTATCAGGCTATGCTACAGGTTAGGTCATCTTTTATAACACGTCGTAACTATGATTTTAAGTACGGTTGAGATAGTTGGGATGACGTTTCTTTTAGGGCATTTCCATAACAACAACTATAATACTATACCTAAAAATCCCTAATTGGCGACCTTAAAATATGTAAAAAATCAGTAAGGAGAGCCATACATGAATTCCATGTCATTATAAAAAAATGCGTACGTATATTTCCAAAACAACTGATTCAATTAGCCTCGAGTTCTTATTGAGGCAAACATTAAAGAAAAAATCAAATCGGTGCATTTTTCTATAATATTTATTATGAACGAAAGAAGTTTTCACAAAACGCACAGCAGCCACGTGGAAAAGCAGTTTTCTCTACGTTTTGAGGATACTAGATACAATAAAAATCTGGCATTAATTCCAACAAAATTTTTCGACCCTATCCCCTACATAGGTATAACTGCTTGTACAAAGTTCTGACGTCACAGATTACAACAAACATGGCGACCAAACAGGGGATGGATATGAATATTATTCTCTTCTTCTTCTTTACATATAAAATGAATGAGCTCAATAAATATGGCGACTGGTTTCACTTTTTAATGCTTGTAGCGTCTCTATAACCTCTTAACTTAGTGGTCCAGAAGAGAACTAGATTGCCACAAGAACAAAAGTGAGGTTACGTTTCGTTCAGTCAACAATACTGTAGTTCGTTTGTTTTGCTTCAACACTGGCACTCAGGCTTCTTTTGTTCCGCGAAGTAATTAGCTTTTAACATCAAAACACCCCAGCTATTGTCATCTTAGAAGTATATGTAAATCGTAGGTACACGTGATGAGAACGTAATAATGCAGTGACTCATTCATTGATGATTAAACGGGGATGCAAAGATATTCGAAGGGTTCGAAATTGATTGCCGCGGGCAATCATTGAACTAAACAAAACATTTTAATAATTTAAATTTTAAACGTGATTAGGTTTTGGAAATTACAAAGAGCTAAGCAGTAGCGTTGCTGGTAAAGTCATGGCCTACAACGCAGAAGTTTCGGGTTCTAAACCGACTGCAGCTAAAAATAACGTTTTTTACATAATATCTACTTCCTTTTGTTTGTAATTTTTTTTATTAATAAAAAGAAGCTAAGACACACTCGGCAGAAGTTAAACTTCTTGTTTCAATATATTAATTAAAATATTATATTAACCTATTCACACTTAGATGTAAACACGCGACAATGCCACAGTTGGTTTACTACTACACGTAGCAACGTGCTACGTATATCAAAGTTGCTTAGTCGGCTCGAGACAACATGGCTAAGGTATGTCAATGTTGACGCATGTATCGGCGGCCAATGTTGGGTATGGTTGGATAGGTGTGATCATTTGAATATATGCAGTATATCCACACGACAGGATTCTGTTATGCCAGCGTTGACCAAGCTTAGCACACCCAATGTTTAGCGAATAAAGCAAAATGGATAGCGAAGATGACGCAATTATTGCAAGTTCTTCAGAGGTAATAATTTCTCGTGCCCAGCTCTTAATACATGTTTCATGCAACTCATAAATCACAATAATATACACACACTAACAAACATCGTCGTCTGGATAAAAATTTGCAAGTCGAGACCGTTGACCAATTCCTTTGATGTATGTTAAAAAACCGTCCTCAAAGCGAATGTCTTCCAGTGCCAACGTTGGTGACTTGTTTGTTAAACATTGGCCATATATGAAAACCATCCACACGATACGGCAATTGTACGAATGCCAACACTGCTTGACATTTGCCATGTTGTCTGGAGCCGGCTTTAGAGAAAACGACTAATTGTTGCTCTTGATTATTTTATTTCCAAACCAAAATCTACCCGGATGAGGCTAGTTTTCCATAAAACGTAGATCTTTTAAAGAACGTTCATTGACTTAATATTTCTATAATTATTATTGTAGATTATAGACTCAGGTCATTACTGATTAACGTTCAATTACATCAAATTACTTCAAATTAAAATATAAACGACATCACAAAACATCCGTGAGCGGGGGTGGTTTTGGAACCCACGACAGTTTGATCCAAAGGCCAGCATGCTAACCGTTACACCAAACTATCCTATATATTTCTTTCAGGTTAGTGTATTTCAGTTGATATCACCTGACAAAAAAAGTGTAAAAAACAAATCTGCGAAGTTTAATCAAACGTAACGTCGTTATATCCGATAGCCCCATAATACATTGTAACCGATGTCGTTATAAAAATAATGTGTTCGACAATATTATGACCTAACCTAGTCTGACTATATGTTCAGAAACTGGCAATCGCTTAGCTATCTGACCTATCGCTCACCTTTCTAAGAGCAAACACAACACCGTATCGCTTTTACACAGTCATTCTTATGTAGCCATTAACCTCATTCTTTGCCACTCTCTCTCTCTCTCTCTCTCCCTTTCTCCTGCCTGCCATCTTGTGTTTATCCAACAAAACACACAAAATCATATAACATTCTTTTTAACTTTTTACTCCTTTTAAAAAGAAAATGTTTTGTTATTTTCACAACGTGCAACAACAAGGAAAAGAAGAAAACTATTATATTACCGCTGTCGATAAATAAATCTACAGTTCGTAATTTTTATCGATTTATTTTATGTAGGGTAGGTACTAGCTTTCCGACAGGGTGTTCTACTTAAAAAAATTTTTAGGCAGCACACCCTGTATATTTTTAGGCATAAAATGTGTAGAGGAAAGGTGTGCTACTTAAAAATTGACTTAAGGTAAGATAAAGTTATGTATAATTAAATTTAACTCTGAAGTATCTGCTATGGACTAATACTTGATACGCAAAAATTGACTCAACTTGGAAAATGTGGTTGGTGTGTATTTTAGTAATATAGATAACGAAAATGTAGAATTTTTCGGAAAAAGTTGAATATTTTGGCAACGTCCCAACTGATTTTCAAAAATGGCGCCATTTTATGTAGGCCTCCGAATGGACAATGAGATGGCCTAAAAATATATGGGGTGTTCTATTTATAAAAATACAAGTCAGTTGTACCATAACTACATCGTACACCTGTATAGCTAAAAATAATTTTAAAGTATAGTGCTCTTATTCCAATCCAACTTTTATTTAAAACTTTTTTTTCTAATGCTCATAATAAATGAGATATCGCCCGAGACATTCTTAGTAACTCACCCTGTAAATATTACCAACCAAACCAAAATAAATTATGTTACCTACCTATCGGACTTTTAAAATTCTTTTCTTGTTTCGTATCTGTTTTCAATTTTTATAACAGTAGTTTATAGGTATTTAATGGAATCATATACCTAGATTTTACTTTAACATACAAAAAAAACTATAAAAAACGGCGTTTTTTTACTAAAAGTCCTTGGAAAATGCGTGACCTTGAAACAAAATGTTCGCCTACGGCGCCTATTCCGAAAAATTGCCGCCCCTCGGTTCCCCTGCAGCTCACAACCCTTTTTCGCCTCCTTCAGTTCCTTACTTTATGTAGGTGGCAACCCAAGACATGTTAGACGTTATTGAGGTCAAAAAATTGTTAACAATTTTAATGTATCGATTTTACATAGGTTAACTTGTGCAATGTATAGGCCTACACCAAAATGACTCACAAATTTTCCCTCCCGAACGAACCCTTTCATTTCAGACTAAAACAAAACATCCTGTACAAATTCGTCACTAATTGTATTAGCTACCTACTCATTACAGAAGTCATCAACTATGCTTCGACATTGTAATATTTAATACTAATTAAATGTTTAATGTTAATTCGACAGAGTCAACAAAGTTGCGTTGCGAAACTAGCGCTGTATTCGTAGGTGCTATATTTTATAACTATAAATAGCACCTACAATTAGCGCGTTACTTTTAATTTTACTGCTTAAAATATATTAGCTGTTGTAATAAAATTACAGTTGCTCGCAGAAGTATTCGAAGAATTAATTTTATAGCTTTTAACTAAAATATTATAATGTATATTGTATCTGTTCTTACACGCCAAGAAAGGGAGATATTGTGTTTATCAATCTGTATCACGGGGATAGACAGATGACGTAAATACCGTTAACCACAAATAATTGTATTCGTTGCCATAGAAAGAAATACATCCAACTTTCATATTTTATCTTATAAAATCAAATGTACGTAAAATATTATAAATAACATAATTGTAATTTTATTTTTTTATATTTTAAATTGTTATCCGATACCTACGAGTAAGTATATACTTATATTTTCATTATTAAAAAAAATATATATAAAAAGTCTTCGAGATTCGAACGTGAGCTTAGCGTTTGTACCTGTCGGTAGACTTGCACTTTTCCGCACGACTACTTGGTTTACTATGTCAGAGACCTTAATATAGTTATAAATGCTGTGTTTTCCGACTATTTTCCATTACATCTAATATTTCTAAAATGCCACTCCAGTATGAGACAGACGTTATTCACGTCAAAACAAAGCGATCGAAGTAATATTTTCTCCTCTTAATTTGTGTGCAAAAGAAAACAGCTCGACAATTTAACTCCGATTTTTAAATCACTGAAAGAATAATGAATAACAAATTACAATCAGACCGCAGTCATTGATTTTGCGACAACAGCTTTAATAGATATTTAACATAATTGTAAATTCAAAAATGGGTTGGGTCTAAAAGCGGATTAATTAAATTGTTCGGAATAAATTAATCTCATCAATTGATTCAAAATCAATTAACTTTAGCGCAGCTTATGACAAAACAATACTGTGAACCAGTGTTTGGTCAATTCTCTCAATTGAACTGCCGATTTATCAAAGTGCTGACAATGAAACAATACCTGCAATTTTATGACGAGATTTTAACGTAGTGGTGCAGCACTAAACTTGCGTTTGGAAAATATTGGGGTCGAATCCCTGCGGAAAACAACTTTTTCCTAGTGATTTTTGCCGAGAAACGGATAACTCCTCTATCAGCCATCTTGCTAAGGAGAGGATAATTTGTTTTTCATCACAAATCACAAGGTTACCGATAAAATGTCAGTTTTGCCTCTAAGGTTTTCCGTTTATAATTCTAAAACTGCGTTAGGGAAAATGCTGGAATCGAATCCTGCAGCTGAAACAGATGTTGCAAAAAACTTTTTTCCAGTGCCATTTGTTGAGAAACGGATTTACTCGACCATCCATCTTAGTGAGGTTTTCTGCTTATAATCGGAATTCTACTGCAGCGTTGGAAACACAGAAGTCGAATTCCAGCTAAAACAGATGTTGCAAAAGGTTTTTTCCCAATGCTTTTTGTCGAGAAACAATAATTCTTCTAGCAGCCATCTTGTTGCCGTTTTCCATGATTTCAGCAAATGTCTTATAGACTTTAGAAGATTTTTCACAGCAGATAATCTTTCCATATCACAAAATTTCTTACTTTATCTCAGTTTTCCAAGATTCCTCCACTCGCACTGCATCCATTTTCGTATTATCCAATATTTTTGTTTATCCGACCACCTGCCAGTCCTACCTATAATCGGGATTCTACTCTTAAACCGCATGGTGGAGTCTAGTTCCAGCGAAAACAGATATTGCAAAAGACTTTTCCCCAGTGCTTTTTGTCGAGAAAGGATAATTTCCCTATACCGCAGCCAATTAGTTGGTTTCGATCCGTTGATCGAAACCAACTTTTAAAGGGATTCCCTTGGGTTTTTTTATTTTCCTCTGCTCCCTGAATAAATTCGCTGATGAAAAGTCGAAAAAATTGCGATATGTTCGAAAACAGCTCCAACAATTTTGACCATATTTCATAAATCGATATATTATCATTAACACGGTGTCAGGTCTCTGCACATATATACCTAGACGGAAGAAAGGTAATCAAGGATTACGAAACGTCAAAATTCGTCAAAATCTCGAATTCAATTTTTTTCAGTATTATTTCTTCACTCCTATGGTCGCTCAATAGTAAAAATTTTGAAAAATTTAGAACCTGATATTGTTATCTGCTGCAATCTTCGTATGACCTGGTGGTGGGCCTAAACGACCTCGAAAGTAAAATCGACGTTGATGCCATTGACCATTAGATGGCTCCTTCAGTCTACGCCACTGAGTGGTTCTACGCGACATAATATATTATGTATGTGTTGTGTAGTACTTTGTGCACGTAGTCCGTGTGCATTATTATATAGGGCTACGGAGCTACGGAGTTGCACGAACACGTAAACGTTCATTTATTATTTATATGCGGACAAAACGAAAGTCGCACAGAGTCAACATTACACGTGCATCTCGCATACGAATCTTATGCGAGTACTTTTAATACAGTTTGAGCTTGCGGTTTTCAAGTAATTTTTTGTTATAGATAGATAGATAGATAGATATATATATTTAGTGACCAATATTGGTATAAAACGTCAGAAAGATACAAAGTAATTATTACATAAATATACAATAAATTCTACACGCTACAAGAAAAGAAATCTTCGAAATTGTACAAACACATATTTTGTAGCACATTTTTAATTTTATTTTTAAAGGTGTTCAGCGGTAAGGCCTTGATTTTGTCTGGAAGATGATTATAGAATTTGGGTGCCCAAAAGTTGGGACCATTAATTAATTTATTGTTTTTATAAAAAGGTACCCTTATGTCAGTACAGCTTCTGGTGCTGTGAGAATGTACCTGATTTGCTGTCTCAAAGATTTCCAGGTTTTGTTTTACATAAATTAAGTTTTCATATACATACAACGAATGCAACGTCAAGATGTTAAAGCGTTTAAATAAAGGAGCACAATGTTCGGTTGGTTTCTTTCTGGCAATAGTGCGCATCGCTCGTTTTTGTAATTTAAAGATTCTCACAGCATCAGGAGCTGCTCCCCATAGCAGTATACCATAAGATAGGACGGAATGAAATAATCCAAAATACACATTTTTAACGACAGATTCTGAAACACATGTAGAAATCTTTCTAAGTAGAAAAATTATAGTTGTAAGTCTGTTGCTTACATAATTGATATGTTCCTTCCACTTCATGTCATCATTAATATACAAGCCCAGAAATTTAACATAATTCGCACTTGATGAACCACAATAACGGAAAATACATTGTTGTGTTTTTCCTTTGTTAAGGAGTAATTTGTTATTATTTCTATTTCTATTCACAAAATTATCAATATATGCTAACTTCTACACATTTCAATTCACGCCGCGCCATTGCGTCCGCCGGATTCCCCCTTACCTCCCCCCGCCGTGGAACCTGCCAGAAAGTTGAGTCGCACACCGGGTTCGAGACATGTCCGTTTCCGCCTCTAGAGTAATCTCATCAATCACCGTTCACCGTGCCATGTATGTTCCAGTTATCGCCGCCAGAGCACTGCAGCCTCGCCGCTAGAGTAGTACATGCCTACCCCTTGTTGCAATGTCACTACATTTTATTCATGTAACAACTTTTTTGAGGTGAAACTACTATTATAGCGAACTTATAAATTTTGTTGTGATGATAATTTTGGATTAATAGTTAATATTAAAAAAGATAATACAATAGCAAAAAGTTTTTAATTATTTTATTCATGAGTGCTTTCAGAAACACATTTCTTTTCCATCATCAGATGTTCAAATGATTAATAAGTACATCAATTATAATCAATTAGTATTATACATTAGGTAGGTATTTAATTTTTTGCCATAGTCACTACAAAATAGCTACTTTCCGTGCATGTATACCGGCCTGTATTGGGTCATTTAACAGGCAGGTGTGCAAAAGTGTTTCCATTACGTAGCAAATGCGGTAAGTAAACGGTTGCCATAGCAACTTATGTTTATTCGCTCTATCCGCTTGCGATTACATACTCACGACCTTCACGGCCTACTGTGAAAGTAAAGATGGCGAGTGGCGGCGCAAATGAACTATCAAAATTGTTTGAAAATGAAGTGAAAAGTAGATATTTTGTAGTAGGTAAGAGGTATGGCAAAAAATACCATATATTATACCTCATGCATAATGGTATTATGACTCGTGTGACGGTAAAAACTCCCTATCGCTCGTTTTTAAATACTATCACCACTTGTCTGTAATGTACCCTATTACGCATCTAGATATACAATCTACTATTAATATCTTATAAATACCATATATATAATGTTAATTGATGTGTTAATTTGTAGTGTATTTAAACATCTGACGATGGAAAACAAATGTATTTCCGAAAGCGCTCATGAATAAAATAATTTATTTAATAATTATCGCAGTTGTAACACCGATAAACGCCGCTGTTGGTGCAATCGGTCATTTTGTGATATGTTTTCTTAAATATACGTCTATTCTTTTGTTAAGCCGAACAATGAATAGTACTGTAGTTTGTTTCGGATTAAAGCATTTCAATTTGCTTTTATTTTTTTAAAAGGTTTCAAGTGTAACCTCGGGCACTTCTTTCTTACGCGGAGTAGGTATAAATACACGACTCCGAGTCATTCTCTGGTACGAAGTGTGTTTGGATGCACTTTCTTTTATTCATCAAAATAATTGCACTTTTGTGATTAACTCTGATGAAAAATATTTTTTGAAATTCATGTTGATCAGTCACATATGTACTATATTATAATACCTAAATGAAAAAAATAGGTAAAAAAACTTTTAAGGTAAACGGTTTTATAAATGTACTAAAAAGCAAAAAATAATATTAATTTAAGTTCATAAGTATAAAAGCTTGGGTCGTAAACTCTATGACAATTTATTACAGTCACGACCCACGCTTTTATACTAAATATGAACTTAAATTAATATTATTTTTTTCTTTTTAGTAGGTATATTTGTAAAACCGTTTAACTTAAGTTTTTTTACCTATTTTTATTTTTAATTTTTTAGTGTGCTTTATTTCCTTAGTTTGATTTTATTACATTTATCCGATCCACTGAAACGTAACCGGAGCAAGACCTTTTGCCTGTGAAAATTCAAAAATGTGGTTTGCACCCGGACGGGAGCCGGGTCGGTCAGCTAGTTACCATAATATTGTATTGTCACCGGAGCTACACATGTGTGCAAAATTTCAACTCAATCGGATAACGGGAACTGAGTGAAAAATCGGTCGCAAGATTTGAAACAAATATACAAACAAAAAACCGGGTTGATTTGTGAGTCAAAATTAATAATAAAGATTGACAATTCTGACTCACAAATCGACCGTTTTTTTTATTTTTTATACTACAAATTTTACTTCCCACCTCTACTATGTATTGTTTGTAAAACACAGAGATAGACAGATTGTAGATTATAGACGCTCGACAGGTTAAACACATAAATTGTGGATTGCCTTTTAGGGTATAGTCAGTTTTAAGCCGGTTCCAGACAACACGGATAACGTATGCCAATGTTGGCGAATGTATTGGCGACAGCAATGTTGGGTATGGCTTGGGTATGTGTGATCTTTTGAAAATGTCCAGTAGGTACCCACACGACGGGATTCTGTTTGCCCAGCGTTGACCAAGCTTAGTACACCCAATGTTTAACGAATATACACCAACATTAAACAAAATGGATAGCGAAGATGACGCAGTTGTTACCATAGGGCTACAGCGGTAATAATTTCCTTTGCCAAACTCTTGCTTCATGCAACTTGCAAGTCATAAATCACAATAATATACGCATACACTGACAAACACCGCGTAGTGAAAACTGTCCAGTCGTCTGGATGAAAACAGTCATATTTGCAAGTCGAGACCAGCGTTGGCCCATGCTGTTGGTGTGTATTCAAAAAAACCGCCCTCAAAGCGAATGTCTTCCAATTCCAACGTTGGTGACTGTTAAATATTGGCCATATGACAACCATCCACACGGCATGGCAATTGCCCGAATTTCAACGTTGGCCGAAATTTAATAATGACACATTGTTTGGAGCCGGTTTTATATAAAGAACAATTAACATTTGCTAGCGTTATTAAAGAAAGCATTTATAACGATACATCAGTTTCCCTGTCGAGAAAACATCAGCAAAAAAAACTTAAGTCACATTGCGTCGAGATTTGAAGTCAGTGCCTCTCGAAGGCGGGGCGAGTCAAGCGCCAACCGTTAAAATGTTAATTAATAATTCTTCAACGAAATAAACTGTGCATTCGTAAAATAATTAATCATAAAAAGAGACATCTTTTTGAATTTTCAAACATAAGTAAAGACGTAAGTTTGAGCACCGCCTGTAAAGCTTTGTTAGTCTCTCCAGGGAAATTAATCTGGACTTTAAGATTAAATATTTGTTTTTTAAATGTCGTGTTTTGTTGAGATTTAGTGAAGGATTTGCGTTCTCTTAAACATTTGAACATTTCTAATCGGAATTATTAAGTGATTGAAGTGTTTTCTTGCTTTTTATTTTTGGCCTAAGTCGGGTATATAAGGGATCTTTTTCGACTCACAGACCACATTGTTAAATGTAAACGTTCCACTGGCTAATCGGATTAAAGTATAATACTTCCTTTACATTTTTTCTGTAACAAGCACAAATTAACGAGCTTTATATTTTCGATCATTATTATTAAAAAAAAACGCTGTAGGCTGTGTCGTCTACACGGTCGCCGGTGTTTTGGGCGTGACTACGTCTACCTGGGATAAAAGAAATAATTTTTACGTTTTTCATTTTCCTATTTTAAAAATAAATAAAAAAAAATAATATTTCTTATTACTCGCATATAGTCGGTTTCCGAACCTAGGTTCTTATACAGATGAGTAATGAGCCAGTCGAAACACCTTTAAAAAATACGGAGCCTGTAAAAGACATTTTTTTATTATGTTATTAGAAAGACCCCGTCTAACTTAAATAATGCCGTTAAATTTTTTGTCCAGCTCTTAAAACGGCTTCACAATACATTTTTAAAGCTCAATAAAATAAACCACACGTCCTCTATTTTTCCTGTCGAGTGCCCCGAATATCACGTCTTACTCTACGTAGCATATATATATTTCAATACATGTTTCATTTTGATAGTTGATTGATAGCAATGCAATCGGTCTTATAGGCGGCCTGATTGTAAGATTATAAATCACGCCTCGCGGGTGTTGCGACGTTAAGTTAAAAAATTTGTATCTCCGTAAATAATTAACGTATTGAAAAATTATAATATAACAATAAATAATTATAATAAATACCTATAATATAATAATAATTTCTAAAGAGGAAACAGTCATAATTTATTAATTAGCTTTTTACAGCCTCATTGTTTCACTTTCATAAATTCGTGAAATATGTATAACCCACCCGGTATATGTAATTTGTAAAAAATAAAAACTACACTCTAATATTTTTTGAAAACACATTTGTGTAACAATTAATTATCTTGCGTGTGGTAAGGTAAACAATTTACGTAAATTGTTCGGAAAATACACTGTTTTTTTGGAAACGTTGTTTTCTCAGCTTTTACAACGGATATGGTGTATATTTCACGCGCATTTGGCAACACGCCTATAATTAGTTGAATTCTCTAACTTTATTATCGAGATATTTATCTTTCTTTACTTAATACAACGTTGTGCGAGTTAAAAGGGGACAGACGATTTAACGATTACAATAGAGAATCGGTCCGCATATAATATGTACATAGCATATATGCACTACTCTAAATATTATTTGTTAGCAAATAAGGGTGAGTAAAGGAAGGGTGCGTTTATATTTGTACAAAAAAGGGTGGAGAGTTATTACAATCGAGTCGGTTTTTCAAGCTCTCTGTTTAGCGGGACCGGCGTTACATAAATCAACTGACGACTGTTTAAATTTTATCACTTTTAAATAGGTGCAGCCAGAGAAAATGGCTTTATACTGACAAAGGATGATTATAGAAATTTGGTCAGAATATAATTTTTGACATAAATAACGTCTAATGTCTCATACTGGAGTGGCATTTTAGAAATATTAGATGAAACGGAAATAGCCGGAAGTGATTGACATGTGAAACAAAACACAGCTTGTATATCTAACTATAATGAAAAGGTCTCAGACACAGTAAGCCAGGTGGCCGACGGCTGTGCGCAAAATAAGTACGAGTCTACCGACAGGTAGGTACCTACATTTTTGCGCGCTTTGAGTAACGGGAAAGATTAGGTTCCTGTTAAAACCGGCAAAAAGGCGAATGATTTCGCGGGTAAAGGCTAGTGCTGTTAATTATATCTTTAATTTGAAGGTACCTTTGACAAATTGACATTTTGTATGAATTTTAAAGGTATACTTACATTCTAATTCATAACGAAAAAAAAAGAGGTAGGTGCAGTATCCTTCACCGCGCGCGATTAAAGTAAGACTTTTTGACGCTGTGACAAATAGAGATCACTTTTTCAGTAGGGCGAAGCCGGTCCGGCCAATTATTATGATTCAGAACCCTTTGCGGGCGTGCGCACAACAACTCAACAAAGTTTCATCGCAATCGGATGAGTGGTATAGGAACGCATAGAAGAAAATTATTAATAAATAATAATTTTTATAAATAATAAATTATATTATTATAAATA
Source organism: Mongoloraphidia duomilia (assembly GCA_039654895.1). NCBI lineage: Eukaryota > Metazoa > Arthropoda > Insecta > Raphidioptera > Raphidiidae > Mongoloraphidia > Mongoloraphidia duomilia. Next base: position 33,120,452 of record CM077516.1, on the reverse strand, counting down.
TTATCATTATTAATTTTAAATAAAAAAAAGAAAAGAAAAAAAATTTATTAAAAAAACAAAAAACCCGACTGCGTAAAAATCGAACATAAAAGATGAAAACAAGATCAAATGATAACATCGAGGATAACATGCAGTCGGAGGCATAGTAGTAACATAAGGTATTTCTGTTCAATTTGTTACTACTATTATGCCTCCGACTGCATGTTGTTACTACTATGCCTCCGACTGCATGTTATCATTTGATCTTGTTTTCATCTTTTATGTTCGATTTTTACGCAGTCGGGTTTTTTGTTTTTTTTAATAAATTTTTTATTTTATACTTTTTAGTTATGAGTACCTAGCTAGCTATTTATTACCAGACTAGATTTCCTATCAGCATCAGTACTACATCACAATTGCACTGGAATTTAAGTTTAAATTATGTGATTTTTTCAAATGTTTTTAATTAAAAATAAATCGATATAGATCCTAAACGGTCAGTCGAATCGAAAAATGTTGAGGGAAAACTAAAAATGATTTTTAAATACCTATTCAACGATACCCCACTTGACATAGTTTGTTGACTTTCATTTTTTTCATTTTCACAATATGGCGTCCTGTAGTCGCCATATTGAATTTTCACTAACGTCATGTCTTTAGTGAAAATTCAATATGGCGACTACAGGACTAAGTGGAATCGATTGACGTGTGAATCATAAAAATCGGCCCAGGCGTTTGGTCTGTATAGTACTTCAAAGGAACATATGTTGACTTTCATTTTTTTCATTTTCACAATATGGCGTCGTGTAGTCGCCATATTGAATTTTCACTAACGTCATGTCTTTAGTGACACTCGCCGGACTAAGGGGAATCGATTGACGTGTGAATCATAAAAATCGGCCCAGGCGTTTGGTCTGTATAGTGCTTCAAAGGAACATTTCATTTTTTTCATTTTCACAATATGGCGTCGTGTAGTCGCCATATTGAATTTTCACTAACGTCATGTCTTTAGTGACACTCGCCGGACTAAGGGGAATCGATTGACGTGTGAATCATAAAAATCGGCCCAGGCGTTTGGTCTGTGTAGTGCTTCAAAGGAACATACAAACTCACATACATACATACATAGGCTGTTAAACACATTACCACTCTTTTGCGTGCGCAGTCGGGTAAAAATGGAACCAACTGGGTATAAATAAATATGAAAAATATGAAAAAAAAATTAAAACTAATGGTGCTTGCACGGAGATTCGAACCCGCGACGCTACGCCACGCCACTACGGCACGCAAACCTTTTACAGTAAGATGCTATATTAATTATGCTATAGCGAGTTAGACGGTTGGGAATAAAATAACGTTACTTCCGTCCGAAAGAAGTTTTACTTCAAAAGTTAAATTTTTCAAATAAAAAACGTGTCTTCTTTTAACTTTCCAGAAATAGTTAAAAATTAAGTACTATAGTGTCCAAGGTGGAGTTCAAACGCGGGTCTGAATCACCTAATCCGACCTGGTTCGCTCAAATAATAGGGACAAATTTAGTTAAGTTGGAAGTTTAAAGGATGTACGTCCGGTCCTGTGTGGTAGGAAAGCTTACAAAAGCTTGTTGAAACGGGAGGGTTTTTCAAATCAACATTATACGTCCATATAACGGCCAGTACATTATGCGTCCAGTGGAAAAGCGTGATCGTTCTGCCAGGAGTATATTCTGTGCAACGCTCCCCACCGACCGTTTCAACTTGAGGATCATACATTATCTGGTCTATTTGAAAAGGACTTGTCCTCGCCGTCTTATCATCCTTTTACATGCGCGAAGACAGGCGTCGATGTTTTCAGGTATACCTACTTTAAATTGTGACCCAACAAGAAAAGCGACAAAAATAATTTTTAATAATTCTTTCCAAAATACATCGTTTATGTCGATGACCACGCATTCAAGTTTTCCTTTTTTTCGTCTTTATCTGCAAATTGTATTTCCTGAATATGCAGGTTTTTTTTATTACTTGAAGAAACAAAAAATGCAATTTGGCATCTACATATATTATACATTTGATTTTGCGGAACGGTTCTCTATAATACTATAGTTAATGGAGAGGAAAAGCATTAAAACAATGTGAAGCATACCCATTCTTAGTTTTTCCCGGGCATAAAAAATTGTGCCGCTTATGTTGCATTGTGAAACTATAAGTATTAGTCACTGTCTACAATTTCCGAATTGAACTATACCTGCGGACAAAGACTTATTCTACGTCAAAAATTAAGAAGTCATCTACATTAAAAAATACGATACTTTAACATGGAAATAGATTCCGATATTGTTCCGAATTCGAAAGGTTTTACTTACAGATGTTACCCCCTGCATTCTTCATCACAAATCCTTTCCCGTCGCCTAAAAACGGTTACAGCTCTCCCGAAGATAAAGGGTTCGGGTATAAACACCAAATGAAGGACCAAGAATCACAGTACCAGGTCCTTTAGACGAAAAATTGAAAAACATTTTCCTGCAGGAAAAAATTACAGCCTTTTAAAAATTACGTAATTCGCCTGTATGGATCTGTAGTGTGATTCTTGGTCCTTCATTTGGCGTTTACCTGGACCTTTTCGATTTAAAATTAGCGTTGGGAGATCTGTAATCATTTTTAGGCGAGCTGAAAGGATCTGAGATGAAGAGTGCCGGGGGTAACTTCTGGTAGAAAATACACTTTAAGGGTAGAATACAGAAGAATATAGTGAAGTTCAATACAAAAAGGAAATACAAAATGGTTTTAAAAAGTTATATAATATTTTAACAAAGCTTATGCTATTATATAAGATATCTCTTTATTAAATAGTAAATCCTGTAATATAACGAGATACTGTAGTCATCAAACGGCTATAAATAACTTTGGTGCAAAATAAAATCAAATTCAATAGGAGTGTAGCTTAATCCTGTTATCGTTGGATTAAAATGAGCCGGGTAATAATAATCCATAATCATTTCTTTCATACTGGATTATATCAGTAGCGTAGGTACATGTGAATTCGTGACACCATAAACGAAACAACGGGGATACAACTGTTAAAACAACTTTCTAATTTTTTTTATATACCTACCAAAAACTATTTTATGATATGCTGATAATTTTCGTTCAATGTAACTTCATTACCAATATTCTTAATTTTTTTCAGATTTTCCTGACCGATATTTTAGGAGATCGTGAGGGGGACGGAGGCATTTTTGAGATATTTTTGGAAAAAATGCGAACAAAAGTTTGCATTAAATAAATAAATTATATATATTTTTAGACTCACACTCTTTTAAAGGACCAATTCCACTGAGGCAACATGTAGCGTGCTGCAATGACGCATGCCACACAGAGTCTTTCAATCGAAGGAACAATGAGCGACATGACGCATGTATCTTTGGCGCATACCACAAGTTGGACACATGTTGCCGGACACATACGTCATCTTACGACAAGATTCAGTGTGTCGAACGGTGTCGCCATTATCCGACAATCAGCGGGTCGGTGCGTCATGTATCGTGCGACATGATATTGAGAAAACTACATCTTTTTTGAAGATTATCATAATTCACCGAAATTATGAAATAACAAAATTATACTGATTATGAAGACAACAACGTAAAAAATGATAAGCTGAAGCAGCTATAGCGAGTAAATACGAATGTACTGTGATTGAGGTGAAGAAGAAAATTAAGAATTTGCGTTCAGATTTCCATCGCGAACGAAAAACACTACAGAATTAAAAAAAGAGCGGTTCATCTCTTTCCAAGAAAGAGAAATGGTTTTCGTTTGAGCTGTTGAGCGACCGTTTCTGGAGACATAATGGTACAAACTGGTTACTTCTATTGAATTGGTTTAGATGCAATAAACACAGACGAGACGACATTGAGTACCATTGGGCGTCAAGTGTCGCATGCGATATTGTAAATTTTGTGGCATACCTAAGAAACCGGCATCACTAGACAACATGTGCGCCTAATGTTGCCTCAGTGAAATTGGGCCTTAAGCTTTCATTTGATACCCAATACAGTGTCTCTGCAAAAAATTTGTTTTGGCTCCCCTTACACCCCACACAACTTCCACCCATTTTCTTACTTTACGTCTGTGATTGGATTATTATTTTCTACAACTATATGCCAAATTTCAAAATAATGTACTTCTTTTACCGAACTTCAATCACGTGTAACTTTTGATTGTTAAATACAACGAGGTTATTTTTTTGCTGGAATTGTATTCTTTAGGATATTTACTAACACTTTTATTAAGGGTTGTCCAAACCTAAACCTATTATTTTAATACGAAAATATTAGGTTTAGGTTTGGACAACCCTTAATAAAAGTGTTAGTAAATATCCTAAAGAATACAATTCCAGCAAAAAAATAACCTAGTTGTATTTAACAATCAAAAGTTACACGTGATTGAAGTTAGGTAAAAGAAGTAGGTACATTATTTTGAACACCCTGTATAATAAATTCATTTTTTTAGGACAGACATTGATTTGTACGTCCATTATCTAGTGATCCTCAAAATTTCAGTTTGATAAAGGTTTCTGTTTTGGCTATGTCAAATTTTAGGTAAAGGTCTGCACGTGTCAAAAATTTCTAAAAAACTTGAATAACTCAAATATTACTGAATTTTCGAACATGGCTTCCCTTACAATTTCTATTCACATTTAGATGCAGAATTGAAAAAACAAATAAAAACAGGATGCTAGGTTAAAAAAAACATAGCTTTGATCTGCCACGCTTAAATGGGACAGGCTGTATAATTGAAAATAATTTTAGGTTATACACCATTAAAATTTATACAACTTTTGTATTTAAACTTTTTTTCTATCTTCACCCAAAATCAATATATCGGCCGACAACGCAAGTCTTGAACACCCTCTATATAAACCTTCCGTGAAAAATTATCTAAATGATGGTGAAAACCGCATCAAAATCCGTTGCGTGGTTTAGGAATTACATTACTCACTCGCTTCGCTTCAGCCGTACTAAACTCACTACGCATCTCAGAATGAGATATTAACTTGTAACACTTTATGTGCCTCACCTGTATATCTAATATTTCAATTAGATTGTAAAAAACACAAAGCGAATAAAAGCATTAAAAATATTAGAATAAATACTTACAAAAGGAATTTTAAAACCGGTACATGAAAAGAAAGTTTATTTAAGCTTCATCTGAAATAAACCTATGCATATACAGGGTGTCCCAAAAGGTATAGTCATAAATTTATGGACTTGTTAATTGTGTTTTTTTAATCTACGTCCATAAACTCATGTCCTATTAGCAACGTTCTCAGAGTTATCGATAAATTTATTTATTTATTTATTTGTCAGTCAAATTAAATAAACGTATAAAGTTGAAAATGGAAAGATTTACTATAGACGTGGATTTGCTTAAATCAAGCTGATATGCATTTTATTTACGGATTTGGTGATGGCAATTCTGTAACTGCAGTGGACCATCGCATCGAAAGATTACATCGACATTTTTGCCCAAGGAAATCGTTTTTAACAATATTACTCTTATAAGATCTGTGACATTTTAAAAGTGTTAATTTTAAGTTAATTTATAAAATTTGTAAGTCTAATAAAATAAATTAATTTATCCGTAACTCTGAAGCCGTTAATAATTATTTATAAAAGGACATATTTTAACTATAGATAAACAACGTTTTGAGTTTCTGTGGACAGTAATTAATTGGTATATGATAAAATCAATCGATTTAAAACCCCTTATATCCACACCATATTATTCACATAACAATTAGAGGTGAAAATAATAAATATCTCAGACAGCTAGGCTGCCATGATTTTTGAGCTATATCTAAGAAAAAATCAAATGACCACTGTCGGGACTTGAACCCGAAACCCCCAGTTTCCGGCTATGTGAGTTACCGATTTCTCCACAGTGCCCGAGAGTGGAAACCGATCTCTTCTTATATATAGCAATTTCACGTTGAAAACACACTACATGCGAGAGTCGACTATCTAAATAAACTGCACAGCATAGTACAGCTATTAAACAGTCGAATCATTAAACATGCGAGAGTTAACATTTTATAAGTTTGATTAACTTAATAAACTCGTTAGGCCGGGAAGCCTTAGGTTTTACCTATAGATAAACAACGTTTTGAGTTTCTGTGGCCAGTAATTAATTGGTATATGATAAAATCAATCGATTTAAAACCCCTTATATCCACACCATATTATTCACATAACAATTAGAGGTGAAATTGCTATATATAAGAAGAGATCGGTTTCCACTCTCGGGCACTGTGGAGAAATCGGTAACTCACCTAGCCGGAAACTGGAGGTTTCGGGTTCAAGTTCCGACAGTGGTCATTTGATTTTTTCTTAGATATAGCTCAAAAATCATGGCAGCCTAGCTGTCTGAGATATTTATTATTTTCACCTCTAATTGTTATGTGAATAATATGGTATGGATATAAGGGGTTTTAAATCGATTGATTTTATCATATACCAACGACATATTTTAAGTTTATTGAAATTTTAGATTCAAAAAACCATATTTAACAATCCCATAAATGTATGACTATACCTTTCGGGACATCCTGTATATACTTACTCATAAATAATAATAATGAGCCCATTATTCTACTAGATTTATAAACGCTTTCCTAGTTAAGGTAAGGTAGTTTTGCTTAGTTATTTATACATGCATGCATGCACAAAACATGCATTTGTGAGGTGAGGATCATGCATGATGAGCCAACTAAAACCATAATCGTTAACCCTTTCAAGACAGATATTAATTAAACAAATTACTGTTCGATCTACAAAATTAAGAGTGGTAAATGAGTCGAAATGACGAGCCTGAGAGCCAGGAATTTTTTAAGAGTATTTTCTACCGAACGTACTCCCTGCACTCTTCATCTCAAATCCGTTCCCGTCGCCTAAAAACAATTACAGCTCTCCCGACGCTATTTTTAAAGCTATAAGGGGTTCGGGTAAACGTCAAATGAAGGACCAAGAATCACACTACAGATTCTACAGGAGAATTTTTTGAAAAAAGTTTTGGTTATGTGTGAAATATTACGTAATTTTTAAAAAGTTGTAAGACAGACAAAGGAACGAAATTTCAAACGGTCAACTTAAAATGAATCTTACACTCGCTTTGTTCGGTCAATAAAGAGCAAAGTGTATAGAGACGAGAAGGACAGGAAATAATAAAAATGAACTAATTAGTACCCGACGACATTTTGTGCATTCTCTTCTCGCGTGTAAAGTGTAAAAGGCTGCCACACCATTTGAATTAAATTATTCGTGTTAATTTAGCAAACACCCTTTTGTCTGCTGGTCCCAGTAATGGAGTGCATCTGTACAGACAGACAGACAGAATATAACGGCTGATATACATATAAAATCATGCGGTTTAATGCCACATTTACTTTTATTATTTAATTTTACATTAAAAACTACCCGTTCTGAACAACGTCATTATTAGACTATCCCATATGTAAATAACCTGTCTATATTATACGGCTCCCCTAACAGCACAGTCCTGGTCAACCGACAACCCAAGGGCAAAATAAATAACGCAAAGTTGAGGTTAGGTATCAGAGGTCTAGCCAGGGAGGTACAAAGGATGCATTATTTTGCACTCCTAAGAATGTACACTAAAGCAGTGTTTCTTAAACTTTTTTACGTACCTTGTCGGTTTGGTTTCAGTGGTGCAGTTAGGGAAAATAGAATAGAATAGATTAGATTAGAATATATACTACTTATTAAATAAAACAAAAATCATCAAAAACGGTTCACAAATGCAAGAAATATGAGGTGAGGCATATAGGTACAGTCGCGGACTTAAAAAAGTTTACACCTGTATCATCTAGTTACCGGTTTTTTTAATTTTTGCATATTGTAATTTGGCTTTTGAGAGTAATGTATCAATTACTAAGGTTTCATCCTATAAATTCAATAAAAAATTATTATCAAAACACCTCAGTTGTTTATTATACAATCCAAATTACTCAATATTATTAAATTAAAATATAAAAAGATTTGATAATATTTGATACTAGCAAATTTCTTCCTCCAATCTTGCAATAATTCTTGTTTTTTGTTCATCGTTTTAATAATTTCGAGGCATTTAAACGACATTTATTTCTTTTAATTTTTGACATTTACATTTATTTATTAAAAACTAAATTTGTTGCTAAGCTACTGACTTTTTGTGAACTTACACTAAAAAACTCAAGTGTAAACTTTATTAAGTCCGCGACTGTACATAACATAAGTAATAAAAAAATACATATTAAAAAAAATCAGTAGAATTACTGAACCGATTTAAGTAAAATTTATATGGGCCTAATCTGAAGGTATGCCCTATTGAATAAAACAATAATCATCAAAAGTGGTTTACAAATTATTCGAAAATTAGGTACCCGCAAATTACCCAAAAATTGCCCCCAAATTATCCGAAAATTATCCGAAAATTACCCCAAAATTTATCGAAAATTGCCCCTATAAATTATTCAAAAATTATCCCCAAATTATTCGAAAATTACCTGCAAATTATTTGAAATTTTTTACTTTAAAAATTAATGTAATTAAATTTAAAACGAAAAAATTTTGAAACATTAAAAAGAACAAAATAAAATATAAGTAAAAAAAACTTTTTAAAAACAAGCTTAAAAAAACTCGGGTCGCAGTGCCAAACCCTGCCGACAATATAGTGTATTTGCTAATACAGGCCTTGTGGCTTTAATACGTAAACTTAGTTTGTTTTTATACAAAATAAAAAATTAACCCCTTAATACATCCCTTAAAATAATATTTGTTTTTCTTAATTTCAATATTATTATCAATGCAACCTCTGTACCAAATTAAATACACCCTTTAGTAAGTAAATCACTATCCGCAAACTAGTGTTTTCGTAAAATTTGTAAGTCTGATCCTGTTGGGCCGATTTTATTAAAATTTTAGCAGCACATTTTGATCTATACTAAAAGGTTAAATTTCAATTTTGAAACAATTCTGAAAATTTTTTCGGTATTTTCGAGCCCAAAAACTTTTTTCAACCCCTAAAAACCACCCTTAAAATAGTCCGATTGGGCCCATTTTAAATAGGTTCCGTGCGGTGATAGATTCCAACGTGTGTACCAAATTTCGTTCAAATCAATTAAGTCTTTCGAGAGTTATGCCGCGAACACATATATATATATATTATAGCAATCGCTTTTGCTCCAAAAGACCCGAATTTAATCGGTTGCGCGGCTAGCAACAGAAGGCGCGGGGTCATGGGTCGAAGCACAAAAATTATTATCTAGCTATACGATCGCACTTGTTTTTGGGAAGCAGCCTCAAAATTTCAGTACAGGAAAAGCCCTTAATGGGCAATAAAAAACCCAACCACCTACCACTCGACACTTAGGACAACACAAAATGTGAACGCACACAATAAATCGTGCGTCAAAATAATTCAATTAAATTTAAAATCACCTCTACAGTCAGTATCACCTAACCAGAGACGGACCTCGATAGAAAATTAATTAGTGGGCCAGATACCGACCGAGAGATCGAAGGGCGCCAGAACTTATAGGGCCACACTGCGTAAGTCTCAGGTCGTCCAAACTGAGACAGCGAGAGTGGTCACAGTTAGGGATAATTCGAGGAAGATAACCACGTTGGCCAAAAGAGATCCGAAAAATATTCCAGAACAGAGTCCAGAACCACAATCACTGTTATATTAATCCCAGGCCTAACGCTGTTACTTCCTTAGCAAGATAAACGGAAAAAATCAGAGGTGATTTCAAAGGCCAATACCAAACGATAACTTAACCTAAACTATCAATAAAACACAGATTACGAGCACAATATAGGGATACACAGTATTCGAGATACCAAAAAATAAAAAGGCGGCCCTGTAATCACAGGCCCCACGGAACTTCCAACAATTGAGACAAAAATCCTATTTCAATAGGCCTCGAAGCCTCACAAGAACCTACTTATTCTATCGCAAAACGCTAGCGTGACGTTAGCGAGCGATAAAAGAACGGTAGCGAAACGATAACGAAACGGTAGCGAAATTCTCAACACAAAATCTTCATAAATAACGAAGCGATAACGGACGATAACGGAATTTACAATAATTAATCTTTAACAGTTATTTCACACTTAATCCGGGCCTGTACAGAAATTCCTGAGCCTGAAAAGAAAATACATAGCATAGGACTCGGGACATAAACACTTTAAAACCGCGAGACTGGCGACGTGGAATTCAAACTTAATTCGTAATAAGATTCAAAATATTCTAGAAAATTCCCAATGTAGTGCAAGAAATCCTATAGGAATACAATCGACGCACTATTATTCATTTTAATTCTGACGTAAATATCTAAATTGACCCAGTACTACACAAAGTGGTCGACATATAGAAATGTAAAATGTTCATAAAATATTAGATTTTATCCTTTAATATTTTCGGGATATATTGTAGTACCATATCTATCCCACTGGGATAGACACTTGATAATATTCTGGGATACTTGATGCGTCGTCACTTATGATAGCGAATATTAAAAATTTTGAGATAATTGCAAAATCTTCAAAATTTCTGGAATAAATTAAATTATTCCCGTATTCCAGAATCAACACAACCACACGGAAATCCAAAAGCATCAACCTATAATCCCTAAACAAGGAGAAACCGCTTGGCTTCTTTATGGTTTATTGTTTGCACGGTAAGTTAGCTATATCAAATAACAACGATCCAACAATGGAAATACGGAAAATAAATCAATTTTCGGGAATTCGGAAAATTAGGCAGGTCGACCAATACAGGAATCGAAGGATAGAACAACGCCGAATCCAAAATCCAAGACTAGGACAATACAGCTCCAACACGAAAAGTACAAATTAAAATCCAAAATCCCAAAATAAAAGTTATTTTTATTCGCCAGAATAGTCAATCATTTAATTTTGATTGTTTAGCCGCTCGATGTGTATCAGACGGCAGCTCTATCTCATATGTCGACGTGCAAAAGTCTCCACGAACATTCCGTATCTTTCTTAGGCGTTCTCTCTTTTATACATCAGAAAAAAACACTCTCATCTCCCGCACTTATAGACATCATATCCCGCCAGTCATGTTCTTCTCTGTTCTAGTTTGCACGCCTCGTTCGCAGACGCTGGCTAGTCTGCGTTGACGTCATCATATCAATACAGTGGGGTCCTAGTTACCTCTCGGAGTAATGATAACAACATAAAATGCTTTGAAGTTAAAATTATACCGCTATCCACTAGATGTGCTAAAGGGCTAATTGCCCCCCTAATTACGACTAAAATTAGCCCAGTATAATATTGTTATGTACGCCCCTGGAATAAATCTATTATTTTATGGTAATATAACTGAATTATTGTTATTATCTAATATCTTTTATAAATGTAGATTATTTGAGAATAAACGCCACTTGTTAACAGAAAGTCTAACGTTATTAATTGTAAAATATACAATATTGGCGACGAGGATCAAAGAAGAATATTATATAGTGCAAATAATAATTTAAAAAATTAAATTAAAAGTTGCAAATTAAAACTATAATAATATTAATATTGATAATATTAAAAATTAAAATTAATATTAAAATATTTTCAAGATAAATGTCTTTATCAACGCGTGACAGTGGTATAGCTGATGTAGAAACTATAAATAATAGTACAACTGCAGAAACAGCCTCGAAAATGTCACAGATTGGTAAATTAACGGAGTTTAATCCAAATTCAAGCAATTGGGACGACTACATTGAAAGATTTGAATTTTATTTGGAAGCAAACAAAATAACAGAAAATTCAATGAAAAAATGTACTCTTTTAATGGCGGCTGGAGAAAAAACTTACGCAATAATAAAATCATTGTGTTCACCTTTACAACCTAAAGAGGTAGGATATGATGCAATTTTAACTGCTTGTGGCAAGCATTTTTGTAAAACTGAAAACGAATTATTGGGCAGAGTTCGATTTCACAAAAGGGATCAGCAACCTGGCGAAACGATAAACGACTTTGTTCGTGAATTACGAAAACTTGCACAAGTTTGCAAATTTGGGAATGACAGAGACTCGCTACCATTAAATATAATGCTACGTGATAGATTCGTAGCAGGGGTTAAAGATGAAGAGCTACAACGATACTTATGCAGAAGACATGAAGAATCGCTATCAGCTACAAATAAAATTGGCCTTACACTAGAGAAAGCCAGAGAGCTAGCATCTAGCGTAGAATCAACTGAAATGCAGCAAAGAATGCTTAAAAATGTTGATTCTCGGGCTCTGAATAAAGTTTCAACCACGAGAAAAAATCAACAGCAACAAGATGGTTCTAAAGCTGAGACAAAACCAAAATGTTACCGCTGTAACAAATCAAACCATTTAGCACCGAACTGTTATTATAAAGAACACAAATGTTCAAAGTGTTCGAAAACTGGACATTTGGAAAAAGCTTGCCGTAGTCAACCAGCTTCTCAAAAACCAAAAACAACAAATTTGGTAGAACAGACAGACGGACAGGACAATTTTATTTTTCAAATTAAAAAGTTAACACTAGAAACAAACGAATTTGTAACTCAAATCGAAGTTAATTCACAAACAATAGAATTTGAAGTGGATAATGGTGCGCAAATGACTATAATTAATAAAAAAACCTTTTGTAAACTGTGGCCTTTAGAAAATCCAAACTGGGATTCATCTGAAATTTCATTAGTAGCATACGGGAAACGACCACTTGATGTTCTTGGATTGGTAAAAGTTCACGTCAAATATCGCAACTTTTCGAACATGTTACCACTGGTTGTTGTCAATGAAGAATTAGGACCAAATCTGCTAGGTCGTAACTGGTTTGCGCCTCTTGGGATTCAAATCACAGGCATCCAAAGCATCAGAAATTCCATTAATGCCACTACAAATCATGAAAATGTACTCGACAAGTATCCTGTACTATTAAAAGAAGAAATGGACGGACACGTCGGAAGTTCAATACATATTGAATTAAAAGACGACGCACGCCCAAAATTTTGCAAAGCAAGGCGTGTTCCTTACGCTTTTCGTGAAGCCGCCACAGAAGCAATTAATTACATGGTTAACCAGAAAATGCTTCGGCCAGTTAACCAATCAGAGTGGGCAACACCAGCTCATTTTGTTCAAAAATCCAATGGCGATGTACGAGTCGTTGGTGATTACAAAAACACAGTTAATCCTGCAATTAAAGAATCAGAGTACGCACTACCTACCGTTGCTGAAGCTTTAACTACTTTAAACGGGGGAAGAGTTTTCTCACAAATCGATCTCAAAAATGTATATAAACAGCTACGAGTCGATGACGATACTGCCAAATTACTGACGCTCAGTACTCATATGGGTCTGTTTGAAGTTTTACGACTACTGGATGGAGTTACTATAGCACCAAGAATTTTCCAGAAATTCATGGATTCTAAGCTTCAAGAAATTCCTGAAATTCATATTTATCTCGACAACATAAAAATCCAAGGCAGTACCGTAGAAGAACACGACAAACGACTTGAAGAAGTTCTCAAACGGTTGGCCGCAGCAAATCTTCGTATCAACAAGGCAAAATGTTCACTCGGAGTAAGTTCCATGGAATTTTTGGGTTATCGCATTGATAATTCTGGAATCAGACCTCTTACAAAGAAGATCGAAGCAATAAAAAACATGCCTCCACCGAAAAATAAGCAAGAACTTCAAGTCTTCTTGGGTGGAATAAACTTTTACGCGAAGTTTATTCAAAATAAAGCAGAAATCGCAGAACCACTTCACAGACTTCTTGATGCTAAAGTAGTCTGGAATTGGAATAATACCCATCAACAAGCGTTTAATCAATTGAAACAAAAATTGATCGAAGCGCCAATTTTGACACATTTTGATGAAAGTAAGCCAATTGTAATATGCGCTGATGCATCACCGTTTGGTATTGGAGCAGTCTTAGCAAATCTTCATGAAGATGGTCAAGAGCATCCAATAGCATACAAATCGCTAACGCTTACAAAAACTCAACGAAACTATTCGCAAATAGATCGTGAAGCACTTGCCCTAGTAGAAGCTGTGAAAACCTTCCACGACTATATATCAGGACGAAAATTTGTTTTAGTTACAGATCATAAGCCACTGTTGGGAATCTTCGACTCAAAAAAGACAATGCCTGACATAATATCTGTAAAACATAAACGCTACCGTCATATATTAAATGCCTATGACTACACGTTAATTTACAGACCAGCAAACCAGCATAAAAATGTCGATCTTCTCTCAAGATTACCTTTAGAACAAGAGGTTGAGGATGAACCGATTTCAATACTAATGCTCGAGGGTGTGACACGAAAACCAATTGAAGTTTCAGAAATTGCCGCAGAAACACAAAAAGATAAAATTCTTATTCAGATATTAAAATGGACAAATAAGGGTTGGCCAAAAAAAGTACGACCTGAATTCAAGTCTTACTGGCTTAAACGCAATGAAATTTCTATTCACAAGCAATGCCTGCTGTGGGGAAATCGCGTCATAGTTCCTGAAAAACTACAAAATGAAATTTTACACTGCTTGCATGCTAATCATCCTGGGATAGTAGCTACAAAATCAATTGCTAGATCCCATGTTTGGTGGCCATCAATCGACAAGCAAATTGAAAATATTATAAAAACTTGCGACGCTTGTCAAGAAATCAGACACAATCCACCGAGAGCACCAGTCCAAACTTGGGATCCACCGGGAAAACCATGGATTCGGTTGCACATAGATTTTGCAGGACCCTTCCAGAAGCAAAATTTTCTCATCATTGTAGACGCTTACACGAAGTGGACAGAAGTTCGTAGAGTACCATCAACGGACTTTGAACAAGTAATTCTAGAATTTCGGCGTCTATTTTCAATTTTTGGAATCCCTCAAATGATTGTATCTGACAACGACACAACATTTAAGTCGAAAAAAATGCAAGAATTTTTAGACAGAAACGGAATTGAATATGTTTATGTTTCACCATTTCATCCAGCTTCAAATGGTCAAGCTGAGAGGACCGTTCAAACAGTAAAAAACTCTTTACGAAAATTACAACAGGAGATTGGGAGTTAAAACTTACCAGACTACTTTTAAAACTGCATACTGTTCCTTCTGCAACCACGGGCAAAACTCCTGCCGAGCTGATGTTTGGAAGACAACTTCGCACAGCTATGAATAAAATTTCACCGTTCGACAATCAGCGTCCAGAAATTACGACGAGTGTTCCAGCAGGAGCACGAAAATTGGAAGTTGGAGACACTGTAAGAATGCGAAACTACAGAGCACAAGGTCCGCAATGGATACTCGCAGAAGTCACACGTATAACAGGTCCACTCTCTTATGAAGTTCGCGAGAAACAGCTTGGTCTATACCATAAAAGGCATATTGATCAATTAGTAAAAGTACCTTCTATTCGACTTCAACCGGAATTAATAGGGGAGGAGGTCAATATTCCTGAAAATCAAGAAATCAATACAAGATTTGAAAATAATATCGATGATGTTCAGCCAGCTCGAAGAGAAAGACCGAAACGAAAGTGTGTTGAAGGGAGTAAAAATCGCTATCGTTTGAGTCTTCCAGAAGCCAACGTCGTCGATGGACTTGAATGAAAGAAAATAATATTTTTAAGTTGCTTATTATTTATCTGAGGGGAGAGGTGTTATGTACGCCCCTGGAATAAATCTTATTTTATGTTTATATAACTGAATTATTGTTATTATCTAATATCTTTTATAAATGTAGATTATTTGAGAATAAACGCCATTTGTTAACAGAAAGTCTAACGTTATTAATTGTAAAATATACAATAAATATATAAATAAATATATATATATATACATTTCCAAAAATGGTGCCAAATTGTTCAGGAAGCTATGAAACGTCGAGAAATTTTGGTCCGACCCCTAGGTCCCGCCATCCAACCGACGCCAATAGTGTATGTGCCATATGGCAAATACACATAGATCTGTTAATTTTTTACCCCTATACCTATAAACTCCTTATTTTTATTATTGTACGGAACCCTCGGTGCGCAAGTCTGACTTGCACTTAGCCGGTTTTTTACCGCGCTTTTATTAACTCGCTTTCTTGTCTGTTTGTCTGTTCGGTACAAATCTTGCAATCAAAATTTCGACTAGTTCTAATTGAGCTAGAGCTTTTAAATTTAGCACACGTGTATAAATGCGGTGACAATGCAATATAGTATATGAAATATCGTTTTAAATCCAATATGGTAGACACCCCCAAGATGGCGGATTATTCTTCAAAATCCCCTTGGTATGGCTATCAAATGAAAGGTCTTTAAGAGTGGAATACGATGAGCTATGTGACGTCATTCTTAACCCAATATAGCAGAAGTCTCAAGATGGCAGGTTACCTTTTTCTTTACAACCCCTTTGATATGGGTATCAAATGAAAGAGATTTACGAGTAGAATACGATGAGATATAAGTATGTGACGTCATTCTTAACCCAATTTATGGCGGACGTCCCAAGGGTAAAAAGCAGAAAGTAATTATTTAAATGAAAAAAGTTTTTTTAATATAGGTACCACGTTTTTAAAACGGACTAAAATGTATAAAATAATTTCTCCTAAATGAAAAACGTGGGGTGCAATAGATAATAGTAAGGAGTGTAGAGAGTTAGCTGTCGTTGAGAAAACTATTCACGCATCAATTATCTATTGCACCCCGCGTTTTTTGTTTAGGAGAAATTATTTTATATACGTTTTAGTCCGTTTTAAAAGTTGTAGGTCTTTGTAAATAGAGTCTTCTAACGTTGATATATAGATTCGAAACATTTAGCGTTGGCAGTGCCAAGGCAACTACTTTAAGAAATATTTTAAAGGGAATTGTTTATCGACGTGTTCATTCAAGGGTTAAAAGATATTGTAGAACGCAAACAATTTTATTTATACAGCGATAAAAAGAAGATTATTGATTCATGCAGTCTGTAAAACTTTAGCAAATGTATAAAATTAACTTTTATCCACGAATTCACCAAACTCAATATGTATTCAGTTAAACCAGGGAATTAACGAGTCCGATATTATTAGCGATCTGCACAGGGTAAGCTTCAGACTTGCCATCCCAGTGTTTAATATACATCTTTATTGCACCAGACAGTTCAGAACTATCCTGTGTCTAAACTGAACAGAATGGTAGTTCTGTAGAGGACAATTAATTAATGGCTTCAATAGCCTTTTTGTTGTAAAGATTCTGAAGAAAAGATTTAGTCGATGACAAGCAGAAAAGCACACAAAAAACAGAAATATTATAGTATAGGTGAAAAGTCCTCCTTTTTGAATCCATTTAAAAATACATTTTTGGTTAAAATTTCTTTAAAACAGACTTTTTTCAGAGACATAGAAATATTGTTTTTGTAACTCCTGCTTCTAAACTTCAATATTCGAGCACTTTGAGGCGGGCGTGAAGAGGCGTATTTTAGTAAGCGTTTGTAAAAGTACAGTTACCGTGCGTAAAAGTCCAAAGCGTCCGTAAAAATACAATCTCTACATCTTCTAAATTCGAAATTTCCGCACTTTGTACAATACAAGCACTATTTACTGGCTATCGATCGATGTGTTCCTATATATTATAGTAACACGTCTACAAAGTCCACATCATGAGAGAGTCATGTTTTTAATGATTTATACAGAAATTAATAACTTTAATAAAAATAAACTAAATCGTAACTTAGTCTGTAATTGTAAAGTTTTAAGGACTCGAAGAGCGAATTTCCCGTTTTCATAATTTTTTTTTTCTTTCTATTAAACTTTAGAAGCAGTTGTTATAAAAAATTATCTTCGATTCGTCCGCTTAAAGTGAGATATCTAGTAGGCTTAAATTGAGGCACTCGCTAAAGGGACTGACGCATACACAACGAGATCTCGTTGTGTAGGTATGCGTCAGTCCCTTAGCTCGTGCCTCAATTTAAGTCTACTAGAATACCTCACTTCACGCACACGTATATCGAAAAATAACTAATTTTGCATGGCAAAAAAGTGGGTCGAAATTGGATTACAATTTTCAAGACAAATCTTGTAATTCAATTTCGACCTATTGTCTTGTAATCCCTGTACATTTTTCAAAAAAAAGACCCAAAAACGCAAATTCGAAGCAAATCTTTTCACTAATATAATAATTAATTTATGATAGGGCGTCATTAAGTTAGATTTTGTTAGAAGTTAATTAAGTTTTAATTTCTGAACTAAAACATTTATGGTACTTTTTTCTAATTTATTCTGTGGCAAAATAAAACAATAAGTACAAAGTAAGGTAACTTTACTATTTTATAATTTATTGTGTTGCAAAATAAAAAAAAGTTCTAAAGGGGTGCGCCCCCATTACACCGCGCCGCCCCTAAATTCGCCACTGCTTATGCCAAAAAAATTTAAATAGTGTTTTGCAGGTGCGTAAATTTTTTTGATATCGCAAATTGAAAGGCGGAGGAGATATGTGTATATACTATTATGACCTGTTGTGGTAACTGCTAACTGGTGGGTAATATTTCAATAATAAGGAAGCGATTTTGGTCTTGACAACTAATTCAAAAATTAAAAAAAACAAATTCTCTTTATTTTAACCAAACAAATATTTTAAGATTACATAATTTATTTATTATACCTACATAATATCGTTTCCGTTAGATTAGTTCAAAATCATGAACTGCCACTGCGAATAAATGTTTGGTATATTTTTCTTACCTTCTCCCCCCCAGAATTTTCTCCGGGAGGCCTTGGCCACCGCCCCCTCCCGTAATCGGCGCCTACGCTAGACAGTTCTGTTTCAACTACGAAATTTTTGATTCGGTTTTGAGACAGTTCTGAGTCAGCGCAACAATTTAATATTTCTATCCTACACGGAAAGCGTATTAGTCTGGAACGTAAAACTCATTTGCGTTTTTATTTACACATTTTTATTAAAAAAAGTTCACGAAGTTATGAAAGCTCGCACACATTAAATTCTTTAACAGTGATATTGAAGCTTTAAGGTAAATAAAAACAGTGAATCCCTCAAGCTGTGCAAACTACAGACCCATAGTCAGAGAGGGGTCAAAAGCTCAGAGATTTTTATTGAATGGCCGTGATAATTTATTTACAATATTCAATTTTATCGCGTTACTTGATCTTGTTAGGTAATAGTAGATTATATAACTAGTGGCGTGAGGTATATTACTGACAAGTAGTGACAGTTAGGTATGTTAAGACGACCGCTGGCGAGTTTTAACAGTCAAACGAGTCATTATATCATTACGCCTGAAATATATATAGTGTTTTTTGTCCTACCCCTATAAAATAACTACTTTGGTTTTCATTTCCATTATTTTCAAAATTTTTGACAGTTCACTTGCGTGGCAAACTTTACTTGTAATATAAGGTTGTCGCACGTACAATTAGCACAAATTGCTATTGAATTGGTTAGCGCGCCTACTACTTTTCCGCACACCGACCTGTAAACGGTCAGTTTGCATGCATGCATAGCAAAGAAAAGCAGCTATTTTATAGCAGGAAGGACAAAAACTGATTTAATGATATCTATACTAATATTATAAAGCTGAAGAGTTTGTTTGTTTGTTTGGTTGAACGCGCTAATCTCAGGAACTGCTGGTTCGAATTGAAAAATTATTTTTGTGTTGGTTATAGTCCATTTATCGAGGAAGGCTATAGGCTATATAATATCACGCTACGACCAATAGGAGCAGAGCATCAATGAAAAATGTTGCAAAAACGGGAAAAAATATTCCTTTTGCGTGCGCTGCGTAAACGGTTAAAGTTACGCAAAAATCATGTATATGACGGAATTGTACCCGGAAGGTTTATATACATAGCGAACGAGCGAAGCGAGTGAGTAATGTAATTCCTACACCACGCAACGGATTTTAATGCGGTTTTCACCATCAGTTAGACAATTTTTCACGGAAGGTTTATATATATAATAATAATAATAATATATAGCGAACGAGCAAAGCGATTGAGTAATGTAATTATAATATTCAAGCGAACGAGCTAAGTGAGTGTTTAATAGTGTGTAATGTATTTATAATATTCAAGCGAACGAGCGAAGCGAGTGTGTCATGTATTTATAATATTCAAGCGAACGAGCGAAGCGAGTGTGTAGTGTATTGCACTCGGGCTTTCTTAGCACCCGGTCGAAGCCGGACGGGTACCGCTAGTTACATAATACATTTGATTCTAATGTGCGGACCTGTATTCATTCTTAAAACTTATTTGTTACGCTATATAGATAGATAGATATAATATCCCCGGCATATCTCTTCCAGTCGCGTGGACGCTGTGCCCTAGGGAACCGGAAACTAAAACGGACACGTCCAGTGTTCCCGGTCTACTAGATAGATATATACATGGTGCCGCCGCGTCGACCGTCGTGCAGGAGAGCGAACCTTTCATCTAAATGATCGTCGCTCGACGCGATTTAACCCTCCACTGAACGCATGGATTACAAAACTGATCCAGTTGTCCGTTTTTCTATATACAATGAAGTGAAACAGTTTTTATCGTAATATATCGATTTTTGACAATTTTCAATAACCTTTAAAATACACCTCTGTGCTCAAAAGGCAAAATAGAGTGACCTTAGTTGTCGAGCGTCTATACCTAATCTACAATAATTTAATCAAAGGGCAAATCCGCTTATGCCAACTTCCCATTGGAACAAGAATGTTCGAGTTTGTGGACGGCTACCAAAATAATTAAATCAAGTGATGTTTTGTTTTTCTCTTAATTAAGTCCACATCTTATTTCACATAACAATTCAGTGAAAATATTTATCAGACAGCAAAGCTGCGGCTGTCCTGATTGGTTGGGTATATCTAAGAAAAAATCAAAGTCACTGTCGAGACTTGAACCCGAAACTTTCAGTCTCCGGCTGGATGAGTTACCAGTTTCTCCACAGTACCCGAAAGTAGATTTAGGAAGGGATCAAAATCTACTTTCGGGCACTGTCGACGGCCGAACTGTATAAACGCCGTCCGACAAACAGTGATTCTATAGTCATAGATCTGGAACCCAAGTTTGTAAGTGAGGCAAAGTTGTGTATAGTTCGGCTAGAGATTAGGTAAATTGCTTCTGTAGGGTGGCTGCTTTGAAATTTTCCAAATTTTTCGACGCAGTTAGGTAGCCCATGAATAGGCCTATATAACTTTAATAACGTATTTTCTGACTATTAATCTTTACGCAGTTTGCAGACTGCAGTTTGTAATGCACACTACAGAGTACAAAAGTGAAACTTACGCAAAATCTACATCTAAATGCTATAAATTTACAATTAGGTACACTTCAAAAAAATTAAATCAATATATAAATTGGGGTCCGCGGCAATTTTGCTAATCTCTAAAGGGTCCGTAGGCGAAAAAGTTTAGGAAACTCTGGTCTATATAGCATAGGTCATAGGACTTTATGTAACCTACCATAAACTATTACTATACTGTTCAATTCTCTTTCATATTAACTCCGAACTCTTGTTATTTTACGAAAATTATAGGTAAGCATATATGAGTAGTATTTCAATTATTGTTTCATACCATATAGGTAATATAATTAATATTCATTTCAGATGCGCTATCATGCACTTTTTGACACTAGTGGCGCGCAGTTTCGCACGAGTGTAACATTAGCACCTTGCCAGTGCTGAGTAGTGTATACGCTCTTCGTGCAGGCCATTATTCTGTCATTATCGCTGTCTTTTTGTACTTTATTTACACGACCTCCCTGCGACGGTGGTAAAAGTGTAACACTAAAGATCACATCAGTATCCCACCGACGCCCCAGCCGAACACGATACACTGTAGCACTGCTCTCTACACTGACCAGTCGAACACGGTTCTTGGTGAAAGTTTACACTAGTGTGGCCTAGTGTAATAAAGTGTAACCAGCTGAAAATGCTAATAGTTTAGGCGTCGAAAAAGAACTAGTACTTAATTGTACAGTAACGAAATTTGGATTACAATGACTTCAAATTGTGAACATGTACCTAGGTAAATTATCAAGTACGTATCCAGGGTGGCAAGGGGGGCAGTTCCCCCCCCCCCTTCCAAGTTGAAAAAAATTAAATTAAGCATTCACAGTTAATGGGATTTCGCAAACAAGGAGCAATTAGTGGTAACTGTAGTTAGAAGATTATGGAACTAAACTTCGCAAACTATAGTTGTTCAAAAATTATTTTTCTTTATTAAATGGTGTCATTCCTATTGTTATTCCATACCTCCTGAAACACCCTGTATAACCAAAGTTTCAAACAACGTAGTCACGTATACGAAATGTGATGGATATCCGTAGGCATCTGGATTATTCATAAATATTTCGACGCGGAATCAATACGCGATTTTCTGCCAATCATGAAAGCAAGTTTGTCAGGAATTTTTTCCCGATACATCACGTATATACAAAATGAAGGCGGCATTTAAATCTAATAGAATGTTTCACGGAAGGCTATGCATTCTAAGTTGCTTTGCTTAAGGCACAGCTTTTTCGTCAACGTGAAAATTCACCGGAAATAAAACAAAAATTCCTGCCACGGGAGCATTCCAACTCCAAAAATATTAACACACTGTAACAGGGCCGGATTAATCCATGAGATATGGTCATTTTAAGTTATTTTAATTTTTATACATTTTAAACCGTCATCACTTCCAAACTAAAAGAGATACCTATATATACGGACTTCTTGGGCTTAAAAAGTATATTTTTATATAGCTAAGACTAAAAGAGATACAGAAGTGGGAGTGGTCGGAACCGATTCAGCGTGATTGTTTCTATGGGGCCGTTCAAGTATTACGTAAGCAGATTTTTTGCAATTATTACCCCCCCCCCCTTGTCAGCAAAAGTAAGCAAAGCTCTTACCCCCCCTCCCATGCTTACGTAAACATTGGTACATGCATTTTTCAATGTGTTCTAGTTTCTTTATGCAAGTCTCGGGGCCACTCTACCCTTATGTAGCGTAGGTACTCAAAGGTAGGTCTGTAGGCTCGTCTGTAGGTAGGTGTAGCATTTAAACCTTATAACAACACCAAATTTTAATATCTCGGTACTGAAGAATGTATGTCATTTATTAAAACTTTTTACAAACAGTTACTTGATATTTTGTATTCGAATGAATTAATGAATGTATTGTGAATTATAGACGCTCGACAACAGGGGTCATTCGCGTCTGTTTTGTATTCGAATCATCTAACCACAGACACAAGCGTATAGAGACAGCGGGAGATTTTATTTCCAAACGTCTAACGTGGTATAGCATAAATATAGCAGCTTACTGTAATGTTTGTGTGACGTAGTGGTTAGAACGGCTGCTTCATACGCAATACGCCGCTGGTTCGAATCCCGTGCAGCATCATTAATTTTAGTTTTTTTAAATTAAATAATTCATATTCGACGATATTTACTTATATTTTTTTTCTATTTTCTCTATTTATTTTTTATTAACTATGACTTATTTTTCTGACGGGTTGGGGTAGGGTTGCCAGATTAAAAGCCAAGATTTTCGGGACATTTCTAAGGCGAAGACAATTTATTTCAGAGGGGGGGAGTTATTGTGAAAAAAATGTTTTATTATTTTTTGCATTTATCATTAGACTTGTCTAATTTTGTTCATTTATCACACACCAGTATACGGTGAGATGTGGCACGCGCTTCTGAGTGTGTAAATCACTCTTAATTTCGTGTGAATCTTCAGTAATTCATTTTATTGTTCCCAATTTGTCTTTACTGACATAGGGTTAATCCGAAGAATACAATTAAATAAATACAATATATTATATAATATGTACAGAAATTGCAGATAGTGCTAAATAAATAAGTACTACTTAGCATGTAACTTATTGTCGTTTCTTGCGATCGCGAGCACGAATTCGTTGAACTTATGCATTTCCGGGATAGAAATTTCGGGACACGGGACAAACCAACGAATTCCGGGACATTCCCGGAAATCCCGGCCATCTGGTAACCCTAGGTTGAGAGCCAATAGGCGGTGCCGGGCCCATAGGCAGTTGCCTATATGGATAATCCGGGACTGCAGTTTAATATATTAAGTGTAGGTAATTTTCTCTTTGTTGCAAATTTAAGTACATATACACTTTATTTAATTAACCTAAGCAAACATTGGCTTTTATTGTATAAATTATTTCAAATTCAAATGAACATATTATTTCTGACAAATGCCTGGAGAAATATTTCAGAGGAAGAATGTATAATGTTTCAATATTATATTACCAAAGTTGGCAGTTTGGAATTTGTTAATGGTGCGATTCTCTAAAACAGTGTTTCTGAACTTTTTCATATTCTCGATATACTTACTTCAACAACAGCAGTATTCAAAATTTCAGTAGTAGACTATTCGCATTAGCATGGAGTATCAATGTTTTAAGCTAACAGTTTTTAACGTAACGTAACACAAACTGGCATCCCATTTTGGACACACCAATAATTATATCAAATAGAGGGTTAGAGGCAGTTATGTTGGTACAGATCAAGTTTTATGCCACTAATCGTTTTCAATAAATAAAAAAACACGAAAAAAATGTTTTTACAAAACTTGTTCAAAAACATTTTCGTAACCATTTTTGAGAACATTACATATTTCTATAAGAATGTTGACTGGAAAAAACATTGGCGCCATTTTGAAAAAAAAATTAATAGTTTTTTAATTATTTTCAGATACTAAAAAAAGATTTTTTATTTTTTTATTGGAAAATATTATTTCAACATTTTTTTTGTAATAAAAATTTTTGTTCTAAAGTCATGCGTTTTTGAAAAAATTAAGAGCATGGCTGAAATAAAACCTCGGCCAGTTAATTAGAAAAATAAAACTGACTGGATAATTTGACCAAGCTTTAGAAATAGTCTATTACCAACCTAAAAACATTCCAGATGAAAAACCCGTAGTTTGTGACAAACTCGATCGGTGTGTATAACCTACGGGTTTTTCTTCTGGAATGTTAATAGACTAATAGACTGTTAATAGACTATTTCTAAAACTTGTTCAAATTATCCAGTCAGTTTTTTTTTCTAATTGACTGGCTGACATTTTATTGCAACAGAAAACTGTTCAGTTTTATGAAATTTCGCAGGAATTATCTTTCGATGATCACCTCTGCCCCCGGCCGACATCCCGGTTAAGAATCACAGTTCTAAAATCTAAAACCAGACCTGTCATGGAGCGCCTATATTTATAAGGAACGTAGGTATTAGTAATTTGTATATAAATAAAATGATCGGCCTGTGTTGCCCACCGAAGACAAAGCATTTTAGGAATCTCCTTTAAAAGATATAAAATACTGTTAAAACTTCGCTTGTATATTTTCAGAACTTCTAAAGTATGTATAAAATATAAAAATATTGGTATACTAACAGATCAGAAACTTTGCTGTTATTTTTATATAGGAGTAGAAAAAGTACAGTCTGACCACAAAAGTAAAAAAAATTGGTATTCGTGAACTCGATTCCCGACCGCTATATACAATTTGTTTACACTTCTTTCGTTTTTTCTTTCAACAGGTATTAAAACTTTGTGTAATTTTTTAAAAATAAATTCGCTCCAATCTGTTTGATATTAGATACTTATACTTATTAGAAAAAATCACGCTGGAGAGTATTATCTATCGGAACTGCACTCTTCATCTCAAATCCTTTCATCTCGCCTAAAAACGGTTCCTGCTCTCCGGACGCTATTTTTAAAGCTAAAGTGTTTAGGTAAACGCCAAATTAAGGACCAAGATTTACACTACAGATCCTACAAGCGAATTTTTTGTAAAAAAGTGTTGGTTACGTGTGAAAGATTACGTAATTCATATATATGTTTTTAAAAAGTTGTCAGTTTTTCCAGGAAAATTTTTTTCATTTTTTCGATTGTAGGATCTGTATAGTGTGATTCTCGGTCCTTTATTTGGCATTTACTCGAACCCTTTAGCTTTAAAAATAGCGTAAACCGTTTTTAGGCGAGGGGAAATGATTTGAGATGAAGAGTGCAGGGGGTAACTTCCGCTATCGAATACTCTGAATTCCGCATTTTTTTTAAGTGAAACTTTATCATCCTCGTTTTTTTCGTTCGGTTACGCATGTCGAGCATCACGTCACGTCCAATCGAAGACAAGACCAGACCAGTAGTACTCATCGAAAAGCAGCGACGTTATGTTCATAAATCATAACTACGTCGACATAACTAATATCGTACGAATATAAGCAGCACATCAAGTAACCATTGACCGCCAACGATACAATCTGGATTCTTACGTTCGTCTCCATACTGATCTGCAGGGTTCAAATTATATTACAAAAACCACGTAAACAAAATTATAGGTATACTTTTGGAGATTTCGTGTAAAAAGCGTTTAGGTTATGGCTGTAAAGTTTCACTTGCACAGTGGTTTAAAAAAATAGCACCCTAGTTTTTTCCGTAAGTCACATTCATTAAAACTACCTGCCTATATCTGAGATATTTTTCCATATATCGCAATTCTTTTCATGTTTCAAATTCCCTATTATATGACAACAAATAGAGAAATAGGGAGAATAGTGAATATTTCTGAAGCCTCTACAGGAATTGGTAGCCCATATGGCCAACGGCGATGTTTATATTAAATTTTAATATTATTTAGAGTTTAGACGGTTATTACACGCGGTTTGATGGACCCGGCTGGGAATGTGTTGCGTATGTCGGTGTTTCTGAACGACTATTGGCTCAATACGTGCTTTTATAACTGGAGCTTTCAAGCTACGAACAGTTTTGTTTATATATACAGATGTGGACAAATTTATTTCACTTATTGTAGATTTTAGGCGCGTCGACAACTTAAGTCATTAGCGTCTTAATTACATCAAATAACACATTCCTTAACTAAATGACATCACAAAACATCCAAACATCCATGAGCGAGGTGGGTTCGAAGTTCGAACCCACGACAGCTTGCTCCAAAGGCTAATTAAAAAAAACCAGGCGTTTGTAAATCTCACGCGTCTGAAGTGAAACTTCATTGCTTATGTATTACAAGCCCCCAGTTCCTAGAGAATTAATACTATGCGCAAATAACCCTTACAGGTGATAATTCGGTTTTAGGTAGGTATATGCTAAATCTACTTTAAAAGTGGATTTAGCGCTTGAAACTCAGCACAGCAGAACAAGCAATCAGATACTTTGGGCTCAAAGTAAATTTAGCATTGAAAGTCGTACCAGAAACCCTGCATTAAGCATTTAACATTATACTCAATCCCATGAGCCGATATGGCTATCAAACTGCGTGATCAGCATCTGACTGGTAGCTTGAAACTCAGCACAGCAGAACAAACAATCAGATATTTTGGGAATCTTAGTCAAACATGTGCTGTTAGTGTTCACGTGATAACTATATCGTTGGTGAGAAAGGCTATAGAAAAATATTTAGTAATTTACAAACTTTCAGGTGTGGAAGGGTTAAAAATTGACCCTTTCCTGTACACTTTTATGTGTGTGTAAAAGCCTGGACCCTCGCACGCACTGAGGGATATAATCAGGGATAGTGATGTGCAGGCATTCTCCCTACGCATCTTCCCTATCTTCCCTATGGACCTACATACCTATCCTGTTCGCCTTCATGCAGACACACAGCGCGATATGGGAGAGTTTGTGATCATACTAAATAACCGCAAATTCTTCCATCAATTATTTACATAATTCTATTTGCTAGTTTCTGGTGTAAAATGACTTTTGTATTATAATTTCTATTGGGTTGAAAACCGTATGATGTACTATTTATTAAGTATTTGTATAAGTACCTACAGTATGGTTCTAAATAAAAGCTTGTATTTTTTTTGCCATACCCACTTGGGGGGCAGGGAAAGATATATTCCCATTGGACTCAGACCTACAGGCTACAAGGGCCCCATTGTGCGTCCTCGACATCTCAACCAGGTCCCCCGAACAGACACAGTCCTGAGACTTCATGAGAAGTCGCCTCGGCCATTCGTGATTGACCTGTTATCTCACATGGCAACCAAATATTTGGTTTTCAAGAGTTAATTCTCTGAGGCGCTTGCACAGCACCTTGCAGAAGGCAGTCAGTCCTTTCAATCAGTCCTTTTATGACTAATCGTATATCTAGATGCTTAATAAGGCATATCACTGACGAGTAGTGACAGTATGTTTAAACGAGCGCTAGCGAGTTTAAGCAGTCACACGAGTCATAAATATCGTTACGCACGAGATATATATATGGTATTTTTGCCATATCCACCATTAAATAGCTAATTCTTCATTTTTAGTTTTTTCAAAAATGTTTAACAGTTCATTTGCTTCGCCAACTGCACATTTATAGCAGGCCATAAGTAGGTAATAGCGGGCGGATCAGAGCGAATAAACATAAATAGGTACTATGAAAACCATACTAGTGTGTTTTGAAAGGCGGACAGGTTTGAAACATTTTGACATTAATTGTTATGTTTTTAATTATTTAATTACTTATAATAATTTAACTGGTCAATCAACTGCAGATGAGAGTTAATTAAAAAATAATTACCCAACTAAAAACAGTTCGTCAATTAACGAATTATTGTCATAAATTAATTATATACCTACAGATAAAACAAACACTATTGCTAATGTTTTTAATGAAACGACGATTAATTATGGTGTGTTTATTCGAGTTTTATTACGAATTGATGAATTAGTTATAATGATTATCTATAAATAATTAATAATTATTTCAAACTGTCCAGTGTCCACATACACAAACAATATAAATAAATTACCGATGATAAAAAAAGAAAACATTGGTCGCAGTGCCAACCTTTCCGACAAAATAGTGTAGGTATTTGCATTATTGCATTTATATTAACTAAAATACACAACTCACTCACTTAAATACACTACTCACTCGCTTCGCTCGTTCACTTGAATATTGTATTTACATTACTCACTCGATTCGCTCGTTTGCTTGCATATTTTAATTACATTATTCACTCGCTTCGCTCGTTTGCTTCCGAATAGTATGAATTTATGACGAAATTATGATTTATTAATACATTATTCACTCGCTTCGCTCGTTCGCTCCCGGGTGCTAATTAGTCTCGCTAAAACTCAAAAACGGCTTGACCGATTTTAATTTTTTTTGAATCTAAACCATTCTCGAATCAACTTAATCACATACACAAAATTTCATCAAAATCAACCCAGCCGTTTAGGAGGAGTTCAGTCACATAGACACGCACAGAAGAAATCTTAAAACTCAAAAACGGCTTGAAAGATTTTATTTTTTTTTTTAAACCACCTCTGTATTAGAGCGAGCAAAACAAAAAAAATATTCAAATCGGTCAAGCCGTTTAGAAAGAAGTTCAGCCACATACACACGGACAGAAGAAATATATATAAGTATATAAAGATAGGACTGTATAAAAAGAGGTTTTTCTGATATGTTACTATTTTAAGAAATTTAATCTCTTTAGGCATTTTGCATATACCAAGTCATAACTATAATCATTTTTAGATTTTTTCTGCCTGTCTGTTCCGCCATAACTCTTATACCCCTAGCTAGATTTCAATGAAGTTTGGTACACGTATATAGGGCACCTTAACCCAAAGGATAGGCTACTAACTTATACCCGCTTTCGATCACGGCGATATAATATAATAAATAAATGTAACTGTACCTATATGTGTCGTTACACACGACTGAAGTGAATAAGTACTTAATATTTTTTACACCAAGGGTATAAGTTCGGTTTTGCGCTCAGATCTGTCTGAGCGCTCTAATGCGTTTGAGTTTACATTAATTAAACGTTATTTTATATACTCTAGCTCTATATCTATCCTGCGCTCGGATCGATCTGAGCTCAAAACCGAACTTACACCAAATTAGTTGAATGACACAGAAGATTGTAAGAGGAAGAACGTTGATCTTGCGTGGCCTTGCATTACACTACTCGATACTGGTACGGCGGACAGAACCCACCGTACCCCGACTTTACCTCTCATGGAAAGTAGTAAAGGCGTGCATCATCCAGAGTTGTATATCAGAAATATTCACTTCAAAATGTTACGTTTCTGTTAACGCGTGCGGTGTCACGGGTAACGGCTAGTAGTAGATAAATGTATCTATTTTGAACTGTAATACAAGCGTAAAATTCCACTCAAAACATACTCGGTTATCAATAAGAATGACCGAAAGAAGAATAACAAATAAAATCAAACAGCCTATGGCCATGTATAATAGTTTTTTTTCAAAGACACAAAAGATACGACGAAGTTGAACTCGATAAGGAAAAAACACCGTCACTGTTCTATTTTCCTTTTTCTCTTTTTTTCGTAAGTTTATGAAACCGCGGGAGGTATTTTAATATAAAAAAAATCCTAGCCGTTTCGCTTGTGCTAGCAGGTAGCATTGAGGTTATGTAGTATAGTGCTATTTTAGTTAAACGAAAAATACTATAGGTAGCAGCGTACCGTATCTCTATCTCTTACTTACTGAAATTTCTTATTTATTTTGTCAAGGTCATGTTGCACCCATATACAGTGTATTCGTTTTATCTATGGCCAAAAACGCTTGTCACGTTTCGAATCCTAATAAAATGGGTATGTCTGTATCGCGGGTGCAGACAGATGCGTGAATACCTTTAAACACAAATAATTGTATTCGTTGTCATGGAAATACATCCACTTTTATTTATCCTATAAAATCAAAATATCTTCGTAAAATATAATAAATAAAATAATTGTAATTTTATTTGTCTATATTTTAAATTGTTATCCAATACCTATATATTTTCATTATATAAAAAAAAAATGTAAGTCTTCTGGATTCGAACCTGCAGGGCTTGGCGCTATTGCACCTGTCGGTGGACTTCACACAGTCACCTGGCTTAGGTATGTACTGTGTTAGAGACCTTAACACAGTTATACATGCTGTGTTTTGTTTCACATGTCAATCACTTCCGGCTATTTCCGTTTCATATAAGTAATACGTATTTCTAAAATGTTAAAACTATACCGTTTTTGTTACTGAAGAGAAACTACGAAATTATTATTTTATAGACAACTGGGGTTATTATCGAGGCTATTTTCTAAGCTTAACGAGTCATTTTCCTGAGAGTAGTTCCTTCAATTATCCACAAGAGGCAGCACATGTGGTAAGTACAAACATTATTTATTCCCCATTAGTGTCGTGTCATTTGGTGGTATAACTTAATTATTATTATTAAATTAATTAACTAATTAAGTTATACCACTAAAATGACACGACACTATAATGAGGAATAAATAATGTTTGTACTTACCACATGTGCTGCCTCTCGTGGATAATTGAAAGAACTACTTTCAGGAAAATGGCTCATTGATAAATTGTTAAACGGAATTATTTTTTAATTTACTTTAAACAAAAACCAAATGAACGTTTTTTTTAAAGGCGCAACACTATTTTCAGACAAAGTTATATTTTAACGTTCGCTCAAACACTCTACTGTGATTAAAAAATGTCAGTTTCATTGGCATGTTGAACACAAATGGTGAATAAAAAAAACATTGAACCTAATGTTACAAAATAGTTGGCAAAGCCAAAAGTTCCTATGATAAAAAAATTAAAAAAAACAGACAATATAAAAATTGAAAAAATAATAAATCAATATCAAATAAAAATGGAATAGTTTTAAAAACAAAAAAAAATGGTGCCTACCGGGATCGAACCAGCGATCTTCTGTGTACAGTAGACGCTATAGTTACGCAGTCATCGAATTTGATTCATGTGCTACAGTTTTTTATGGTATAACAAGTAGTAGATTAACATGTAAACTACTGTTAATTACTATTGTTTAATATGTTACTATATACTTAGTAATTCCAATAGTAGAACAGAGTCTCCTCTTTTCGAAAAGCTACAATTTGAATCAACTTCTTGCGAAATCAACCTAGATAAGTATGACTATTTGTACGAGCGAAACTCAGCTCTGGTCATGGACATAGCAGAATCTAGGGATGAAGTATAAAGTGCCACTTAAGACGAGAGAAGGAAGCCATTCAGGGGAGGGTGCATGCTTATGTACATATCCATGCTATGTCTATGGTGCATGTGCCCACATTCTAGTGACCGCGTCTTTGCGCATGCTCAATTGCGCGAAAAACAGTCGTTTGTTATTGTTTGGACGACACTTTGACACGTACAGCGCAACTGAAGCGACCAATATAATGTGGGCATACTTGCTACCTCAACGTCCCCCACCCTCAACAGCAACCACCCCACTCACTTGTACTCTGTCCCTAGATTTCTATATCCATGGCGCAAAGCGATAATAGGGCACATACCGTTGGCGGTATGTGCACTATGCAATATTAAATCTACGAAAAGTATTTGGTGTATTTTGTACGTATAATAAAATTGGTAATAATTATTTGACAGCACCGGAAATTAATCAATAATATACCGGAACATTGAATCCGATTCGTTGTAGTCACATTATTACCCTCTTCGAGTTGAGTAGAAGATTTCACTACCCAAATAACTTTTATTGGTGTTAAAGGTTTACCGGAATTGTTATTCAGTTATCTTTATTATCAGGTCGGTTTAATGGCATCCTATAATACAACAAATCAAAACCAATGGGAAAACTGCATTATTATTTCCTGATGTATAGAGAGAGATTCAAAAGTCGCCGAACTCTATTAAGGATGTATGGCACCTATCTCATATCACCGAGAAATGAATGAAATTTTGTAAACTTACTTCTTAATATATCTGAAATAAGTACACAAAATTTCAGAATGGCTTACCGAATAGTTTAAAAAGATATGTAATTATAAAATGAACATGACCTCTTACGGAAAAATCGCGCTTTCGTAGTTTAATACAGAGTAATATCACCGAGAAAAAATTGTAATTTTTAGTATATGTTAGTTACATATCTAACAAGCTTTGGTCAAAGTTTTATCTATGGTCACTAATGTCAATCACGAGAAAAAAAAAATTATTGTTGAAAAGTATCAAACAAATGGCGTACTTTATAAAATGCGTGTTTATACTTGGCAACAGCGCTCTCATACATAAACATTTTTAACATAATATTATTATTACAGCTCACTTTTGAGAACTAACCAATGAAATTGATAGATTCTTTGACATTCGATTGACAGTTTAAATACAACGCTGCCAAGATCTCTGCTATGTAAGTATACGCTATCATTTGTATTATAATTTATATCTGTGTGTTGGTGTGACAACCTGTCCCGGGGTAAAAGTTTTAGCTAAAAAATCTTATAGTATAGTTACTTAGATACATATTAATTGTGCCTGTGACTATTACGTGCCATACATCCTTAATTTTAAAAATTGTAAAATCGGAAAAAATTGTTGGTTGTGAACTTGTGTTGTTGGTCAGTAATATTACTAAAAAAAAATTGATTTTTTTAAACAAACTCTTTTTGGAGAAAATATTATACTTCGCATGGCCAGAGAAACGGAACAGTTATGGTGGAGGGTGACGGGGCTGTTAAGGAAATTTCGATGATGAAGAAACTGATTATGCAAATTATATTCTTAAAAATATTGTATTGTCATCGGAAGTACGCATATGTGCAGAGTTTCAAGTCGATTTGATACGTGGAAATGGGTCAACATTGTATTTGACCCTAACTATAACCAGTGAAGTTAAAAAGCGTGTAATAAATAAAATAAGGTCCCGTCCTTAGTTTTAACATTGTTAAACCGAAACGTCAGATGTCTTAATTATAGTAATTAAAATAATCTTACGTGAATGAATTCAACGGAGCGGTTACTTGAAGTCGTCACTTACCTGTAAAAGAAATAAAATAGAATTAGACAATAGAAAAAAATCAATATTTTTTATTTATTTATAAAAATAATTCGTGGACTTTGGTAGCTTCATCAGCTCTAAACTAGTCATGGGATAATTTGAATAAAAATAATCGATAATCCGATTTTTTAAATTAATCGGTAACATCGGATTATAGAAATAATTCGAATGAAATATAATTTGAATTTACAGTATTTGAATTATAATCTGCAATTCAAATGAAACAGAGTGAAATAAATATCTCTACATATAGTATAAAATGAAGTCGCTTTCCGCGTCTGTCTGTCTGTCTGTCTGTCTGTCTGTATGTATAACCGCTAACTCCTCCTAAACCACGCAACGGATTTTGATGCGGTTTTCACCATCAGTTAGATAATTTTTCACGGAAGGTTTATATATTATAGCGAACGAGCGAAGCGAGTGGTTAATGTAATTTCTAAACCTCTCAACGAATTTTGATGCGGTTTTCACCATCAGTTAGATAATTTTTCACGGAAGGTTTATATCTATATACAGGGTGATTCATAATATGTGCGCAGGACTTCAGGATGTGATAGCTCGTTCAAAAATATGAAAAAAAGTTCCTATTAACATGGGTCCGCAAAAGTACCGTTTTCGAGATACAGGGTGTTAAAGTTGAAGAAAAAAATTTCGTTTTTGCTTATATCTGAAGAACGGTTTGAGGTACAAAGTTAAGCTGCCGCACACATTTTCTACCTTAAAATTGCTTTGTTTTTTTTTTTACGAAAAATTTTTTTTTGCTACCAGTGGTGGAGATTTTGAAGGTGGTCTGTTTTGTTTGTGTAATTTTTTATTGACATTTTGTCAACTTATAAAATCATGTACGTAGGTGCTTAAAATTTTTTTTAATCCTAAAATGCTCTTTTTCTCGGAAACGATTGACTGTAGCGCTTCAAGACCAGAGTACCGTTTTTGTGTAGAATATCCCGACGGTTCCAAAATGCGCTTCAAAATTAGTTTTTTTCCAGTGACGTAGAAGTTAGGGGGAAAAATACCCTTCAATCCTTCAAAATCTCCACCACTGGTAACAAAAAAAAATTTTCGTAAAAAAACAAAGCAATTTTAAGGTAGAAAATGTGTGCGGCAGCTTAACTTTGTACCTCAAACCGTTCTTCAGATTTAAGCAAAAAACGAAATTTTTTTCTTCAACTTTAACACCCTGTATCTCGAAAACGGTGCTTTTGCGGACCCATGTTAATAGGAACTTTTTTTCATATTTTTGAACGAGCTATCACATCCTGAAGTCCTGCGCACATATTATGAATCATCCTGTATATAGTGAGCGAGCGAAGCGAGTGAGTAATGTAATTATAATATTCAAGCGAACGAGCGAAGCGAGTGAGTAGTGTATTGCACCCGGGCTTTCTTAGCACCCAGGCGAAGCCGGACAGGGCCGCTAGTAACATAATATAGAGAAAAAAATCACAACAAAATACTTTTTTCGTCAATAATGCAACGTTGCCTGCTCGATCTTTCTGAATAGTGAATAATATAAAGTTTATATTAGGAAAAATAAAACTTACGAAAGAAAAAATAGCATTGTATCTGGAAACATTCTACTGTCTGACACGTGTGTCTGACGTCGATGCAACAGAGACTTATTACTGGGTAGTGAGTAAATCTCAGCTACGCCTATATGGAATGCACAATTTGTACTCGTAATTCAAAGAAATCGTATGATATAATTCGAATGAAAACATCCGATTATTAGAATCATTCATAACCTAAGAATCCGATTATTGAGATAATGCGATTTTGACCATATCACTACTCTAAACCGACCTGTCACCCGAGTATAAGTATGGCATCCACTTATAAAAGTTTCCCTGCCAAAACGATTTGCAAAATTATGGTCTGGAATAGATGCATAAAAATAGATATTTTTTCCTCAAAATACCAAAACAATAAATTTCTCAATCGAGTAATATCTATTTCCCTAACAAAGTTAGAGATGATTATTAACCTTAAGTATAAAGTTTATAAGTGTAAAAAAGTTGATAATATAGTAATAGTGTGGGTAGCGACAAATGTCAGGAAACAGACGTTAAACACATTATAATTATTATTGATTTTAATATTTTTCTGAAACTTCTGTAAATATAAAAGTTTTAAAAAAGTTATAAGATAGTTTACCTATAAGTGAAAAGTTTTTTCTGAAAAATATGCAGTTAGCAGTGGCGTAGATAGAGGGGGGATCAAGGAGATCAATCCCCCCCAAAAACTACGAAAATTATGATTTCCGAATTTCCGCGCCTCGAGCGGGCCGACCAATCAGAATGATAAAAAATAAACCTTTATAAGAAAAATTTATGGAATATAGGTAATATACT
This sequence comes from Mongoloraphidia duomilia, assembly GCA_039654895.1. Taxonomy (NCBI): domain Eukaryota; kingdom Metazoa; phylum Arthropoda; class Insecta; order Raphidioptera; family Raphidiidae; genus Mongoloraphidia; species Mongoloraphidia duomilia. Next base: position 33,084,308 of record CM077516.1, on the reverse strand, counting down.
AAGTCATATTCCCCCCATCGCAAAAAGACATCTACGCCACTGGCAGTTAGGTACGTGTTATAAGATAGTGTAGTAATTGCAGCTATTGTATTTACTAAAGCTACATTCACACGTCATATGAGATTTCAATTAACTTTATACGTACTACATTTTCCGTAAGGACATGAAGGTATGGGGATAAGGTCGAAAAATCGTGTGCAAGATAAATAGAAATACTGACGTCACTTCCGGTCATTTTTTGGATTGTCTTCTTATATCGTCGACTACATAAATAAAATTGACGTCAAAATGTCGGTATCACCGAGTATTTTCATATTCATATTATCGTGGGGTGCCAGAATTCATTCTGCAGCAAGTTAGCAATCCCTTGGCAGCCAATTTGTCAATTTATTTTACTGTTTTCTTATGTCATCATTTACATAAATGAAATTGACGTCAAAATGTCGGTATCAACGAGTACACTTTCATATCATCATGGGGTGTCCGAGTTCATTCTGCCGAAACCTCTTAGCAGTCTTAATTTTTCAAATTTTTTCACCGTTGTCTTATGTCATCGACTACATAAATGAAATTGCAGACGTCAAAATGTCGGTTTCACCGAGTACTTCCATATTCATATCATCGTGGGGTGCCAGAGTTCATTCTACCGAAACCCCTTGGCAGTCCTAATTTTTCAATTTCCGGCAGAATAAAAATAATAATAATTGTGGCTCTCTAATTTTGTCTACATGGGGTAGACAAATCGAGAACCACAAATTTGTCTGTGAATTCGATACATAAGAAATCTGACGGTCGGCTCTGGGTCTACTATATGGACAACCCTTGTGCGCTATACCAATACCGGGTCGTTATTTGATGAATGGCGCAATGGCATTGTGTTGTAAGGGTCTTTTATAAACATGTGCTTTTCAACTTAGTACTTAACTTTTCCTTTCGTCAAACATACAACATAAAGCTTCTCTCACCGGAGACATAAAACTTCATAATTAATTAGTTATTTTAAAGTCGGAGTAAGGCAGTAACTTTTAGTATGGTGATGTAAGCGGCTTCGACTACCTACTCGTTTCTCAGAGTATGCTTCTTCTTCGCCACGTATAGTACTTAGGTTGTCAATTTATACATATAGGTAGGTATATAGATTATAAGCCTTTCTTACACGGGGAACATCGAACAGTAAACCTCATTCCCTACATGCTTTTAAATTAAGAAATTTTAACCTAATAGAATATATTCGTAGACCTGCTAACCACCGCATCCTTATAAAACAGTTCCGTTATACAGGGTGATTCCAAAGTTGACGTTATCCTTTCACCTGCGAATAGGGCTTCAACAAATAAGATTTTTTTATCCTTTGGCGCTTTTTCGAAATATCAACATCAACGGAGATACAGGGTGTCAAAGTTCTATTTAAAAAATTAAAATTTATTAATAACTGCACTTGAGATATTTAAGAAAAATTTTGTAAAAAAATAAAATATATCTAATATGTATTCAAAACTTAATTTAACATAAATAATATGTTCAAAATGAGTTCCATTTCAAATTAAAACAGCATTTAATTTTAGGTGCCCATTAAAACAGTTTTTATTTTTTTACTCGAAAAGAAGGAATTCAATAATAATTTTTATTTTTAGAAAAATCAGTGGCGTACCATTTTTTTCTCAAAAACATTAAACAACTTTTTTCTACGCGCGCCACTGGTCAACCCAAAAATATTTTATTTATTGAAGAATTTCCCTCAGCTATTGACACCTACAAAATTTTTCTTAAATATCTCAAGTGGTTTGGCAGTTATTAACAAATTTTAATTTTTTAAATAAAACTTTGACACCCTGTACTTATCTCCGTTGTTGTTGACATTTCGAAAAAGCGTCAAAAGAAAAAAAAATCTTATTTGTTGAAGCCCTATTCGCTGGCGAAAGGATAACGTCAACTTTGGAATCACTCTGTATACTCATTCACTGACTGACAGACAACGCCCAGGTCAAACCGCTGAAGACATATACTTGAAATTTGGACAGTAGGTTTCTTTTGTGACGTAAGCACCCACTAAGAAAGGATTTTTGAGAATTCATCACCTTAGGGGGTTAAATAGGGGATGAAAGTTTGAATGAAAGTTCGTCGATTTTGAAGTTAGAAACATGAAATTTTGCACTGCAGGAATTTCTTATACAGGGTGTCCTCAAAGACACTAAACACACGCCTACCACATGTTTCTGAGACCAAAATAAGCCGATTTAAGCAAACTTACCTTCTTACAAAATTTCTTAGTTTGGGCGCTATACGGCCCTGAAGTTACAATTTTGAAATCGTTTTTTTGTTATAAATTTAAAACGGCTTGTGCGATTTTGCTAAAATTTGGCACGTTGACATAGTTTTATGGATCAAAAAAATCCATATCAAAATTAAGATTAATGTCAATCCATAGGCGTAGAACTCGGGTTTTTTAATGTTTGAACGTTTCAAATTTCTACACCCATGGAAGAAAAGGGGTTTAAGTACAAAATTTAGATTCAGTAACTTATCTGCTACAAAAAAGCTACTCTTATTAAGACTCGATTACTCTCATGGTTTTTGAGAAATTTGTATTTTAATAATAAGCTAATCAATAATAATACGTTGCTAATAATAAGTTGATCAGTAAACAAATAAGATGGACATGCTTTTTTCTAAGTATAAAACTGGAGATAATGAAAAAGTTATGCAAAGAATAAATTAATTTTCTTCGTCGTATAAATCTTCGTATGCATAAAAATGGTGGACAATTTGACCACTTTTTATGACATATTTATTTATTTCTATTCATGTTTTAGTAACGTTACTTCATTTTGTAAAAATTACTGCGAATTATTAAAATACAAATTTCTCAAAAACCATGAGAGTAATCGAGTCTTATTAAGAGTAGCTTTTTTGTAGCAAATAAGTTACTGATTCTAAATTTTATACTTAAACCCCTTTTCTTCCATTGGCGTAGAAATTTGAAACGTTCAAATATTAAAAAACCCGATTTCTACGCCTATGGATTAATATTAATCATAATTTTAACATGGGTTTTTTTGTTCCATAAAACTATGTCAACGCGCCAAATTTTAGCAAAATCGCACAAGCCGTTTTAAATTTATAACAAAAAAACGATTTCAAAATTGTAACTTCAGGGCCGCATAGCGCCCAAACTAAGCAATTTTGTAAGAAGGTAAGTTTGCTTAAATCGGCTTATTTTGGTCTCAGGAACATGTGGTAAGCGTGTGTTTAGTGTCTTTGAGGACACCCTGTATAACGTAGGTAATATTATTCAAGCGAACGAGCGAAGCGAGTGAGTAATGTAGATATTAATAACATTTGAGCGGAGTGAGTGAGTAATGTATTAATAAAATTCGAGCGAACGAGCGAAGCAAGTGTGTACGGTATTAAAAAAGTTCGAGCGAATAAACACCACCAGCCCGGCTTCGCTTCGAAAGAGAAAAATTTCTCGCGGGGGGGATAATAAATCATAAATCGAAATATACTTGGGCGAAGCCACGGGTAACGGCTAGTTTATATATCTAATCTAATCTTATCTAATCTAATCTAACTAATATTATAAATGTGAAAGTTTGGATGGATGGATGGATGTATGGATGTTTGTTACTCAATCACGCCAGAACGGCTGAACGGATCTGGATGAAATTTGGTACAGAGATAGATTATAGTCTGGAATAGCACATAGGCTACTTTTTATCCCGGAAAAATGTACGGTTCCCGTGGGATAGTTTTGTTTTTGTTTTTCATTGAGCAAGGGATCGAAATGATTTTTTGCACAGTGGTAGTTTAGGGGTCAGAGAATGTTTTAGGCTAATTTTTATCCCGGAAAAATGTACGGTTCCCGTGGGATAGGTTTGTTTTTGTTTTATCTCTGGAACTACTAAACCGATTCTAAAAATTCTTTCACTAATAGAAAGCTACGCGGGGGGGGGGGAGAATCTCGAGGGGGGATAACAAATTAGGGGCGAAGATTCTCGCGGGGGGGAGGTAATAAATTAGGGGGGAAGATTTTTGCGGGGGATAACAAATTAGGGGTGGAGATTCTCGCGGGGGGATAACAAATTAGGGGGGAGATTCTCGCGGCGTGATAACAAATTAGGGGGGGAGATTCTTTCGGGGGGGGGGGATTCTGTCGGTGGGATAAAAAATTAGGGGGGGAGATTCTCGCGCTGGGATAAAAAATTAGGGAGGGGGAGATACTTGCGCTGGGATAACAAATTAGGGGGGAGAATCTCGCGGTGGGATAACAAATTAGGTGGGGAGATTCTCGCGGTGGGATAACAAATTAGGGGGAAGGTTCTCGTGGGGAGATAACAAATTAGGGGGGGAAATTCTCGCGGGGGGGTAACAAATTAGGGGGTAAGTTTCTCGCGGGGGGATGACAAGTTAGGGGGATTCTCGCGGTGGAATAATAAATTAGGGGGAAGGTTCTCGCGGGGGGATAACAAATTTTGCACAGGAGTTCCATATATATAGGTATCGTAGATGAGCAATAATGTATTAATAAAATTCGAGCAAACGAGCGAAGCGAGTGAGTGATGCATTATTAATATTCGAGCGAACGAGCGAAGCGAGTGAGTAATGTATTAATAAAATTCGAGCGAACGAGCGAAGCGAGCGAGTAATGTAATAATAACATTCAAGCGAACGAGCGGAGCGAGTGAGTAATATATTGATAATATTCAAGCGAACGAGCGAAGCGAGTGAGTAATGTATTATTAATATTCGAGCGAAGTGAGTGAGTAATGTAATTATAAAATTCGAGCGTACGAGCAAAGCGAGTGAGTAATGTATTAATAATATTCAAGTTAACAAGCGAGGCGAGTGAGTAATATATTAATAATATTCAAGCAAACGAGCGGAGCGAGTGAGTAATGTATTAATAAAAAATCCGAGCGAACGAGCGAAGCGAGTGAGTTATGTATTATAAAATTCGAGCGAATAAACACTACCAGCCTAGCTTCGCTTCGCAGGAAAAGAATTTCTCGCGGGGGGGATATAAATTCTAAATCGTAAAATACGTGGGCGAAGCTACGGGTAACGGCTAGTAGTATAATAAAACTGTAAACTTTGCGTGTCTGTACATTGGAAATATTTGCAAAAAAAATAATTGGAAAGCCTACAAACATGAAATTTGGCAGGTAGGTTCCTTATAGGATGTAGGCATCCACTAAGAAAGGATTTTTCGAAATTCAACCCCCAAAAGGGGGAGTAGAGTTTTTTGACAAAATGTTCATATATCTTATACAAACCGTTAAGGTGACAGGTTTTGGATTCAACATACTAAATTAATAACTCTTCTTTAAAAATAAGCAAACCCAATATCGTCCATTTTTTAAGTTCAACCCCTAAGGGGGTAAAACGGGGGTGTAGAGATTTTTTACTAATAAACGCCCAGATCAAACCGCTAAAGCTATAAACTTGAAATTTGGACATTACATTCCTTTTGTGACGTAAGTACCCAATAAGAAGGGATTTTTCGAAATTCAATCTCTAATTAGGGGGTTAAAAGGGGCTGTATTGTACAGCCTAAACCACTGAAGATAGAAACATAATATTTGGAAGTTATGTTCCTTACAGGGTGTAGAGGTGCACTAAGAAGGGATTTTTCGAAAATCAACCCCTAAAGGGATGAAATGGGATGAAAATGTGTATATAGAAAATCGTATTCCCTATATGTATCAATTATTAGAAACTTGGAATATAATATATACTCTTCAAAACAAATAATAAACCACGCTTACTTTAAGATTTTTTAAGACAATCCCTAAGGAGGTGGGAAGGCATAAAAAATCTAAATATACGTCAGCGGAGCCATGGGTAACCGCTAGTAACATATTATGTTAGAGTAGGAATACAGTGTCTCCATGACGTACCGTGTTGCCGTATAGTTTAAATATATCGGGTAGACGGTTAACGCAACGTTAACGTAATGAATGGAAAGAACTTATGCCATTAGTGCGGTGACTAAGGCCATTTGCAACGTATAAAAATTAATGGTCTGGAATTATTCCTAGTGTCGGTCGTCCATCAACGCCTTCTTGTTTTGTTTGCAGATGTTCCGCGTACAGAAAATGCGTCAAAATATCTTATTCGAAACACTAAACTTGTTCAATTTTCTTAAACTATTTCTTTTTAACGAAAATAGTAAATCACTAAAAAGTTACTATAAAGCAATTTATTTCAACAGGGTGTGTCAATTTCATTATAACTATACTTATAGATAGAGTGTGCACTTATGAACTGTTTTTTCGAAAATATTTCATTGGTGGGATAAACATTTTGAATATAAGTACATTTAAATAAAAACTAGGGTGCGGTTTTGTGAAACCACGGTGCAAATGAAACTTTTTACCATAATCCTAAACGCTTTTAATCCGAAATCGCCGAAAGCATATAATTTTGTTTACGTGAAACTCTGCAAAGCTAAAAGTGCACACCCCACTAATATAAGTTTAACACTATGTATGACAGTAAAATATTAAAATAAATAGAGAAAATATAATCAAAATAGACAAAAAAATATAAATAAATATCAATGGGAATATGAAACAGTTAGAAAAAGAAACTAAAATTAATGGTGCTGCCCGGGTTCGAACCAGCATATAACAGCTGCGCTACCCCTACGTCACGCACCCCGCTGTGTCTATACTGCTATATTTATGGTATACCAAGTTGTCTGTTTGAGATAACGCAGTTTTCTGCAATAGTATTGGGATATATATACGCGATCATTCGATTGGACCTGACGTGACGTGACGTCGACATGTGTAAACGAACGAAGAAAACGAGCTAAAAAGTTTCACTTAAATTTTGCCAGGACTTTGTTATTAGGTAACGAGAATTTAAAAAACATTACTAAAAATAAAAAAGTATAAAAAAAAATTTGAAGGAAACGCAAATTGAATGGAAGTCCAGTAGTTTGTTTGTTATTGTTCAATTTAAAGTACCACTTTTTCTCTTTTATCATTAAAAAAACGGTATATACCTACATACACGGTAGGCTGCACCTATCAAACTTTACTATTTTGCGCTAAATCTCAAAATTTTATTTATTTATTGTAGATTATATAGACGCGTCGACAACTCAGGTCATTAGCGTCTTCAACAAACAAATAATCCATTTGTGTATTAGAATCTGCCAGCCGGCATATATACAAACCGACTGATATACGAGCTCGGGTCCATGGGAGCGCTAATTTCCACAAAACATTGTAATGCAAACTACATTCCAGTTTCCCCTGAGGAATTACCTATATCTCAAAAACGTAGCCCTAAAAAAAACGAAAAATCATATAAAATATAGGTACTATAGGTATAGCTCAGATAAATAAAATAAACAGTATGTTTTAAAAACCATGGAATGCCGATTAGTATCAGAGAGTCGGAATCGAGATTCTAGTGAGTCTAGCGTACCTATTATAATATTGTGTCTTTTTGAGTCAACATTAATACTCTACATTGTCGACCACAACATTGTTTTGTTTTGGCAGTTTCTATTATAGCTATGCTTTTGAAACAAACAAGTTATGCAAAATTATAATTTCGTTGTGATCAGACCTATTTTAGACTCGTCTTGATTAAATCAAATTTTGTTGTGTTTTATTTATTTATTATTAATTTTATATAAAGATCTACGATGTTATTAAACCACGTCAAAAAGATCTTTATAATAATAATGAAAAAGGAACATCTCAACATAATAATTTACATTTATTTCAAAATTAAATGACGGACAAAATTTAAACATCTTTACAAATTATCATGACAAGAACTTTTATTTAATATAGCCATAAGGAAGATGAAATTTGTTATTTTGTTTTGTTTATTGCTGTCAATTTATAGCGACGTTAACAAAATATTCCTATTCAAAATTGAATATAATTAATTGTTAATGTTATTTCAAAACAAATCTCCTTTTTGACTTTGAAATTATTACTGTCCTCTCATTGACGCCTGTAGAAAAACAGATTCATCAATTTTAATCTGGTTTTTGTCATAAAGTATTCCATAAAATCATAATTACTGAAAGTGAAAACAAATGTTTTGATTATATATTATACAAAGTTCTTTCATCGAATCTCAGCTATCTTTTTAATTGACACTGTATATTTGGCAATAAAGATGAATAAATAATAACCGACTTCAAAAAAGGAGGAGGTTCTCAAGTCAACTGAGATTTTTTATTTATGTTAACTCTCAACCACTTTTGGTTATTACGAAACCGCATTTCTTCGGCTAGACATGTAATAATTTGACTTTGTGAAAGTTATGCTATAACAACCAAAATGAAGCGCAGCATGTCATCCACCAAACTCTATAGAAAGCATTATCCTGACTTACCCTATAGGTACATTATACTATAGTGTAGTGGTTCCCAAACTGTGCGTCGCATCTCGATTAGACTTTCAAATCCCGAAATCTCTGGATCTCGGTTCATTTTTGGCATGCTTCGTGTTCGACATTAAATTTATGATGTAATATATACCAAGACTCACATCAAAATCGGTTAATCGTATTTGAAATATGTTCATGTCACGTTAAACGTTCTTCCTGTTTCTAAAGAATAACGTTTGTTGTGTTCTTATTTTAATAACTAACAAGATTTTGTTCAATAATGATTAGTTAAAAAAACGGTCGATTTCATTATGTCCCGCGTATCAAAATTTGATAATTTTGAACAGTGTATGTTATTCCTCATACTTAAACAAATAATGTAAAACAACTTTTTTATTCTTATATCCTTCCTTTTATTTGCAAACAAGAATTTAAAAAATGCGTTCATTTCAAATGGCTGAGATTAGCCGCCATATGATGACGTAAAAGCCAGACCAATGCGGAAGAGAAGAATACTTTCGTCGTCAGTCGTAACTCATGCAGTCGGCCTGTCAACTGTACATAGACAAATCAGTGTACTGTATTCAATAAAAAGTAGTGGAACCTTTGGTGTAAAGATACGAAATGTTATAATTACCACAAAACACCAAACCATGTTTCGAGTGTACTGTATTCTCTCCTTATCTATGGATCAGTGGGCGTGATTCAACTTCAGCAACCAATCACAGAAAGCCTTGTGATAGACGTAATTTCCGTGGCGGTATAATTGTATGTTCAAATTACATTGAAAAATACTCACTTCTGGGAATTTTTTTCTTGTAGAAAAATCTTCCGAAAAATTCTCAAAAAAATTGTTTTAGATACCTATTAGGTATCTATTTGTAACGTAGATTGCAATTCTAAAAAAACTCGGGTCGCAGTGCCAAAACTCTGCCGACAATATAGTGTATTTGCTAATACTGGCATTGTTGCTTTATTATGTGAACTTAAGTTTGTTTTTGAACAAAATAAAAAATTTAACCCCTTAATACATCCCTTAAAATAATATTTTTTTTCTTAATTTCAATATTTTTATCAATGCAACCTCGGTACCAAATTAAATACCTTCAGTAAGTAAAGCACTATCCGCAAACTAGTGTTTTCATAAAATTTGTAAGTCCGGTCCTGTCGGGCCGATTTTATTAAAATTTTAGTAGCGCATTTTAATCGTTACTAAAAGGTTAAATTTCAATTTTGAAATGATTCTGAGAATTTTTTCGGCATTTTCGGGCCCAAAAACATTTTTCAACCCCTAAAAACCACCCTTAAAATGGTCCGATTGGGCCCATTTTAAATAGGCTTCGTGCGGTGATGGATTTCAACGTGCCTACCAAATTTCGTCAAAATCAATTAACTCTTTCGAAAGTTATTGCCCGCACATATATATATATATATACATATATAAATAGACATTTCCAAAAATGGTGCCAAAATGTTCAGGAGGCTATGAAACGTCGAGAAATTTTGGTCCGACCCCTAGGTCCCGCCATCCGACCGACGCCAATAGTGTATGTGCCATATGGCAAATACACTAAAAAAATACGGGATGACCCCATTTATTCCGGTCATAACTAACAGAACTATTTATATTTTTATTATATTTTTTAGTTTTACTAATGGCCTGGTCCGGATTCGCCCGTGTACCTACTTTGATTTATTAATACATTACTCACTCGCTTCGCTCGTTCGCTCCCGGGTGGTTCAGTAATTTTTGAGATTACTCTTGATTTTCACCCGAATGAAGCCGGACTGGCCAGTTATTATATCCTATGTCCTAAAGCAAAGTATCACCTATCAAACAGTGAAATTTTTTTTGAAAGTCGGTTTTGAGATTATCCCTGATTTTTACCCGGGCGAAGCCGGGCCTACCGGTTTCAATTATACATCTAAACCTTCCTCGTGAATCAATCTATCTAATCGTAAAAACCGGAACAAAATCTGTTCAATAATTACGGGGGAAATCGCACTGACAGACAGGCAGAGAGACGCGTCGGGGGACTTTGTTTTATAATATGTATTGATAATCTTATTACGAAATTTCGCGCGAAACACCCGTTGAGAATTCCTATAGGAATCTTATTATCATAAGTTTTTCTCGGTGAAGTGCAATAAAAATCTGACATTGCTATAAGAATAGTGTAGAATGAAAAAGTGTGGGAAGCACTGCATCATTTATAGTGGATAGAGTAGATGTAGGTAAAGAGTAGAGTGGCGACACGGCGGGGGTTTATTACACTAAAGCCTCGCAGCTGCATGAGAGAGGCACATCAATCATCTGAAAACAAACTGCCAATTTCAGATCGCGATCAGTCATCTGTTGCTCTGAATGTATCAACTAATGATCCATACTTGTGTTTCGTGTCTTTAGGTGTCTTCGTCGCATGTATAACTGTTGTAATCTCATATCGAAACATCAACCCTGTTCATTATCAATACAAAAATCGATAATAATGCTCGGTTGCAGAAAGCATTATCAGAAAATCTAATTAAATAATGACCTTAGATCTTGGCCACACATATTTCTATAACATACAAGAAAAGCACTGTAGATTTTTAAATAGATCCTACTCGAAAAATAATCGATCTATTGAAACGATATTTTTTTTTGCCATACCCACTACAAAATAGCTACTTTCGAAGTATGTATAGCGGCCGTTAATGACCCATTTAACCGGCAGGTGTGCGGAAAATGGTTTACTTTCCGCAATAGCGCAGAAAATAATTGTTGCCATAGCAACTTCTGTTTATTCGCTCTATATGCCTGCGTACGCCTGTCATTACTTATACTTGCACGAACTTCGCAGCACAGTGTGGAAGGAAAGATGGCGACGCAAATGAACTGTCAGAATTTTTTGAAAATAACGTGAAAAGGAGGTATTTTGTAGTGGGTAGGTATGGCAAAAAATACATGTCTCATACGTAATGGTATTACGGCTCGTGTGACTGTAAAAACTCGTTATCGCTCGTTTTTAGATACCGTCATCACTCACAGTAATATGCCCCATTACGTATCTATAGACATACCATACAATCTACTATACACTGTGTATAGGTACATCTATTTAGCATAGTTTTTTTGTACAATTTCCACTTCGAAACAATATTTTTCTACGCGTTTTGATCAAAATTTAACTTGAAAAGCGATCTTTTTCTATGCAGATCAATCATTTGTTTTTGTGTGAGTACAGTCATTGTTCTACATACATGACCTAGGGAGTTTCTCACATAGAGATATCATAGATAGAGGAGGGAAGCCACCCAAAAAAGTGTCGGTGCAAAAGATAAAGATGGAGAATAGAAGTGTATACACCTACTTCTATCTTTTTCTATCACAAATACATAACCATGGTTACAGATGTAAATTAACAATACCTTCTACTTATACATTTTTAAATTCACAAATGCGTCAGAATACAAGGAAAAGAGAAACTATCCGTTTTCTATCTCTCTTTTCTAACCTGTCACTTCTCTATATGACTCACATACATATCTATGATATCTCTATGGTTTCACCACGACAGTAGACTGTTCCTACATGTATAAATCTGTGTTGACAGACGAACCAACTTTTTTTTGCAAAACATGTTTTTTGAACTCTGAAGAAAAAATATTATGAAATATCGAAAAGTGAATTTTGACCTAAATTACTACCATTTTGTGGTTATAAAATTGTAAATTTATATTAACTGACATGTTGATGCCATCGAGAGGATTTTTTTTCTAAAAAACAATTTTCTGCTCGCACCCCAAATTCCCAATTAGCCACAAAATATGGAGTGAGAAATGGATTGGTTAAAAACAATGGACCAGTGTTTACAATAATCATATCAATTATGGACCCTCACCTGATTGGTTCAAATCCATAGAAGGGTAAAAATATCGTGTTGGTTTTCGGTTTATTAACAATAAAATGAAATTGTTAATTACAGCATTTAATTGAAGTGTGTGAAATTGTAGATTGTATATTGTAGATTGTATATATATATGACGATGGTGACAGTACAAAGTTTGTAATACGATTACGCACCAGATATTTTTTGCCATACCCACTATAAAATACCTACTTTTCACTTCATTTTCAAAAAATGTTGACAGTTCATTTGCGCCGCCATATTTACTTTTACGGTATTAGTAATGGCAGGCACACGCAGGCAGATAGAGAGAATAAACAGAAGTTGCTATGGCACTAGTGCGCCGGTAAGTAAAACACTTTCCGCACGCCTGCCAGTTAAATGACCCATTACAAGCCGGTATACATGCATCGAAAATAGCTAATTTGTAGTGGGTATGGCAAAAGTATTTTTTTTGTTTTATTTTCAACTACCAGGCTTTACCTGCGCCTTTACTCGCGTTAATATCGATTTTGACAGAAATACTAACCCAACCGTTGCTGGATAAAAAGTACCCTATACCAATTATACTTTAAGTTTGAGTACCAATAATACTTCGTTTTTTTTCGTTCGGTTATGCATGTCGCGCGTCAAGTCACGTCCATCTGTATTGTACGACTGCATGCAAGTGTGATGGTAGTCGACTAGATCGCTACTCATCGACAAGCAGCGACGTTATGTTCCATAACTATACTGTACGTCTACATAACTAATAGCGTAGGTACCCATATTAGTCGAGCAGCACATTAAATACTCATTAACCACCAACGATAGAATCTGAATTCTTACGTTCGCCTCCATACTGATCAGGTTTCAAATTATATTACCAAAACCACGTAAACAATATTATATACTTTCTGCGATTTATAACTCATTTATTATAGTAGATTATACTTATATGTCTAGATACGTAATGGGGCATATTACAGCAAGTGATGACAGTATGTACAAACGAGCGATAGCGAGTTTTTACAGTCACACGAGCCGTAATACCATTACGTACAAGACATAATATACCTATGGTATTTTTTGCCATACCCACTACAAAATACCTGTATACTTTTCACGCCATTTTCAAAAAATTCTGACAGTTCATTTGCGTCACCATCTTTCCTTCCACAGTGTGCCGCGAAGTTCGTGCAAGTAAGTAATGACAAGCGCACGCAAGCGTACACAGGCGTATAGAGCGAATAAACAGAAGTTGTTATGGCAACCGTTATTTTCTGCGCTAGTGCGGAAAATAAAACATTTTCCGCACACCTACCTATTAAATGACTCATTAAAGGCCGCTATATATACATCGAAAGTAGCTATTTTGTAGTGGGTATAGCAAAAAATAAATAAAGTTTCACTTGCAGCTTGGTTTTTATTTTTAACTTATTTTTAAGTCGATAAAAACAAATTCATTGTATTTAAGTATGAAAATGGTTATTGGCTAAAAAAGTATGAGCATTTTTACAATCGCAACGTGCCTTTTTGGTTATATAAAGTAATAGCTTCATCTACCACAGACAAAATCTAAGTGTTTTCTGAGTTTATTTGAGAGTTTGTCGAAAGAAAAATTTGTGTAAATGCAAAACATATATTTTTCCGTATAGAGGTGATAGGTGAAAGTTGTTAGAGAGGGAGACAAGGGTTTCTTTTTGGTTTGCACATTGGAAACAGAGACAATTTATTTCTAGTAGCAAAGTTACGACCTTTTTTATTGGCGGTTCTTTGGAGTTAAACGATTTCTCGACTCGAACGCTGAGAGGAAAGTGAGAATAGAAAAGTAATTTCAGGTTCGCGTACCTTTACATAAATACGTACCATTATTTCAGACGTGTATTGAATTAGGAACTGTAATTTTTCTATTGAAATAATAAATTTGTCTGTCTTGTTTTTCGCATTTAAATATTTTCCCATATTTATTTTCCACTTTGGAAAAAACGGGACACGTGGCAAAGCAATATATTTATTTGCTAAACTCATCTGGCCCTACGGATCTGGCCAGCAAGCCGCTATTTGCTAATTTATATAGGTACACCGGGTGTTTCATTAACAATGGGAAATCCGTTAACTACGGGTCAAATAACGACCACTGACCCGAATATGTTTTATCCGAATGTTGATGGTTTAGGAAATACAGGGTGTTTGAAGTTTAAATTTTATTTCCTTTTTCATTGTTGTGATAATTCTTATGTCATCGACTTGAAAATAAGCAGCTTTATGTTTTGTAACTATTTTTCACGCTTTTTATAGGTCAATTTATTATTGTAATTTGTAATATTACATTTTATAATCCCATGAGCAATGTGAAAAATAGTTATAAGTAAATCCTTTTATTGTCGCACCAAAAAAAAAGCTGCCCATTTTCAAGTTCATTACATAGAGTTTTCATAATAATGAAAAAGAAAGGAAATAAAATTTAATCTTTCAACACCCTGGTATTTCCTAAACCATCAACATTCGGATAAGATATGTTAATTAGGTCAGTGCAGGACGTTATTTGACCTGTAGTATTTCCCGTTAACGTTAATGAAACACATTCGGGACAAAAAATTTATAGGTCAATTTATTATTGTAATTTGTAATATTATGTTTTGCTGCTTTGAAATCTGTTTGAAATAAATAGCTTGAAAATTTGATTTATTTATTTTTTATTCAGTTAACGTTTGGGTAGACCCCTAGATTATTAAAGACCTAAACGTTACAGTTGGGGGCTCAACCGGAATTCTTAATACTAAGAAAGTGAACCTTGGAAAAAATTTAGTTTAAAAATATTAAAAAAGATTAAAATGTAACCGATAAGATCTTGATTGCATAAGAATTTAGGATTAAATTGAAATACAGTTAAGTTATGCAAAGTGAACTTCGAACTGCAGTATACATTTTGCTATTAGGTAATCAATAAATTATCAATGCTGGGTGTTCATTAAATTAATATTGGTTAAAATTCAGCTCTGAATATTTTGATAATTATGTACGGGGAATCGGTTAAGGGAACTCAAGGAGTTAAAGAGGTTATAAAGGGAACAGAACATGGAAAGAAAGGAGAAGTAGGAGATTCTGCGGGTTCATCGACTCAAATTTCATGGGATTCACCACCAAAACTAGTAGATCCCATGATACAGGCCAAAAACGCAATGCCCGGTGGGAATAACGAGTTGATGCTAATATTAGAACAAATAAGCGCGAACATAAAACAGTCAACTGAACAGATGATAAAAGAAAGCAGGGAAACTAGCGAAAGGCTCGAACAGTCAATTAAAAGGAAACTAGATAGTTTAAGGGAAGAAATAAAACAAGACAATAGGATACAGAAGGAAAAAATGCTCCAAGATTTTAAAATAGAAATGCAACAAATAAGTAGGGTACAAGTACAAGAGGCCACACAAAATTTTGTAGACACACACCATAGAGTAGAATCACAAGCTAATGAAATCAAAGGCATTAATAACACAATTCATGATATTAATACCGGTTTAGACAATCGCGAAACAAAACTAGTAGGAATTATATCAGAAATTAATAAACGCGTCGATAAAGTAGAAAAAAACAGAGCTAATATAGGTAATAATTTTACTTATAAAAGTAATCCAATTCAAAAAGATTGTTCAGCATATAACGGACAGGAACAGGGTATCACAGTTCGGAATTCTGCGGTATATTGTCCCACCTCCAATCAGGTAGAGCGAGTCAATAAAGAACTAGGTAGTTATTTCCGCATATTGAGTCACGACCAACACACAAAATGGTGTAACTATTTGGGAGATATTGCGAGATATATAAATTCGTCAGTGCATAGTTCAACGGGGTTCACGCCACACGAGTTAATGTTTGGGAAAAGGTTACCTTCAGCAGTAGAAAGGTCATTAAAGTTTCCACCTTTGGAACAAGAAAAGGAATGGGAAATAAAAATAAAAATCGCGAGGGAAGTTCTCTTGCAACAAGCTAATTGTCGTAAACGAAAAAGTGATAAGCGTAAAGTAAGGATATATAAAGTAAATGATCTAGTATTAGTAAAAACTTATATGCAGTCTTCCGCTGCAGATAAAATAACGAAAAAATTTTGTTTGATGTATGAGGGTCCGTTTAGAGTAAAAGAGATAATTTCCGATAATGCGTATGTTATTGTTGAGCCAGATTCAGGCAAAGTCAGGGGTACTTTCAATGTGAAATCATTAAGACCATATTATAGTCAAGAAAACATTGAATAAAAAAAAAAAATAAAATATAAATATAAATAAATAAATACATAAATAATGCAATTGTACAATGGTAAAAAAAAAAAAGTTTTTTTATTTTCTTACTACGTCACTGACTGATTGTTTTCAGTTGGTTTAAGACGTTGACCGTTTATTTACTTTATGAATGTATTGATGATATTAATTTGAATTAGAAATGACAGAATTTGTTTTGAAGATCGCAATTATTTAGGGTTGTAATACTCATCTATCGATTTGACGAGTAACCGATTCAGTAGGAAAAGTCGGGAAGGCTCAACGAATATTTTATTGAAACGAGCAAACATTAATTATAAAGAGCTGATGAAATTGTGAACGAGCTATAAAACATTTTGAAGGAAAATATGTCGCCTCTTTGAAATCTGTTTTCGGGAATTATATTCCTGAAATGAAAAGGCCAGACATACCGCAAGAATTATGGGAACAAGAATTTATTGTTTTGGAAATTTGGTAATGAAATTTTTCTCAAGAAATCGCGTTCAGCATCACGCAGTTTAATTGAAATAACTCAATGTTTTTTAAGACATTATAATTTTTCTTACTTCATGAACTTTGTAATGAAAATGAAGCAAAATCAGATCAACTCAACAGCGGACACGGATCCTTCCTTTTGGAAAAACAAAGGAATCTCCAACAAGACAGGAATTTAGCAAATCAATTGTGCCAACCAGTGCAGTGGTCGATGAGGTACTTCCTTTTATTGGAAAGGTTGATAGAAAATTGCGATGAAAGCAGTGCTTGGAAACCTTGAAACAAAGCAAAAGACCTTATCCTACTTTCACTTGGGACATGGTGAAGATTTGTAAATGATGGACGAAATTAGCAGTTGTACTGTGAATTTAAATGAACAAGGATGTCTTTTACGACAAGATTTATGGAGACATGAAGAAAACGGTGTCTAGAATTGTTTAAGAAATTTTATTTGAAGAATAAATTTTGTTGTTACTTGTAGAAATAATTCAACCGAATATTTGTAAAAAAAAAAAAAGTATTAAAATGACGGACGTTGGATTTACGAACTTCAGAGAAAAAATAAATTTATAGTATGGTTTTGAAAATTTCATATTCGGAGCAATGACTCCAAAAAAGAAAAGACGTTATATTGTTTATGTGAAACATATTATAATAATTTGAGTTTATACAATATAGATTATATATTATTTTAAGGCATAATCGCATATTTTAAATATTAATGTTAGTTTAATAAGTACAGGAATGAAATGGCAGTTACTCCAAAATTTCAACGACATGAGAGATTCTTTTTTTTGTTTTTTTTTTTTTTTGGGGAGAATACTGTAACATCCCTGATGTAACAGCCCTACCCTACTTGACATTGTCAAGGTCGGGGCCGCCGTCTCAAAGACAATTTATAAACACAAAGAATAAAAATTTTAATCTCAGTTGCAACCAGCTTTGCTCCATTGACATTGTGAGTCTATAATATAATATATTTTTATGGTATATAATATAGTAAATAGTTATATAGGTATAACTATATTATATAATAAGTTTACATACGGTTTAGGCGTTATGATAATGTGAAATAATTTAAAATAATTAAAAACATAATCGGAAAGTTGTTTTGTTATTAAAATTTTATTACCGTGAACAATATAAAATAAATTTCTAACGCACTTAAAACCAAAAGTTTATAAAGTTTTCGAGTGATGAAAAAGTTATATTGAAGTTCTCCTTTTTGAAAGTTTCGATGTACAATTAAATTGGTTGTCGCTCGTTTAACTAATCAGTCGGGCGCCATTATTGTGACAAAGCGAATATCATTTGCGCGGAAGACAAACAACAAGGGTGTACAAAATACTTATTATATAGGTTTGAGCAAAACATGTTACAAATTTTTTTATTATTGAAAAATCTTCCGAAAAATTCTTAAACAAAATATTGTTTTTATAATGTAGATTCCAACAAAAAAAATGTGGGACGACCCCATTTTATTACGTCTTCTTATAATCCTAACTTAATATGTATTATAAATGCGAAAGTGAGTTTGTTTGCTTGTTCCGCTTTCACGCCTCAACTACCCAACCAATCTCTGTGAAATTTTGCACATATGCTATAATAACTAGCCGGACCGGCCTCGCCAGGGTAAAAATCGGATGTAATCTCAGAAGATCGATTTCAAAAAAAAAATCACTGTTCGATAGGTGATATATAGTACTTTGCTTTAGGACATAGGCTATAATAACTGACCGGCCCGGCTTCGCCCGGTGGAAAATCGCGGGAACCTCAGAAATTACTGAAGCGATTTCAATCTTTTTTCAATGTACGATAGGTGATACTTTAATTCCCAACTCGCTTTATTGGTATGTACCTATATAAGGACCATGAAATGTCTAAATCTGTCGAAATCTCGAATTTTATATAACCTATACAAGACTTTCTCATTCCTATGGTTGCAAGTCGATTTTCAATTTTCATGCATTAGTAATAGTACGGGAGGCAGCGTTGTAAATGAGTAAATTATTTCATACCGGCTGATAATTATACCAATGTTAGTTCTCATCTCCATGATGAGATATCCGACCGTCAGCTGCGCCAGTAGCGGTGGGGGTGGTAGCTAGAGGGTGTCAAAGTCGCTAAAAAAATTGGATTTTAAAATTATTTCATACCGCACCAAATTTGGTATGGTGATTGTTTATATAATAAACAATAAGAAAATAACCGTCAGCTGCGTAGATAGTGGGGGAAAGGACGTCAGTTTCGCCCTAGAACATACCGTGTCGATAGATAATTTGGACGCCATTATAGATAGACGTCACGATGTGTTCATTTTGAAACATAGATGTCGCTCTTTATAAGAATTTGTTCTCCAAAGAAACAAACCCCTCTGGAACAGTAATATAATATCCACAAACAGGAGTATAGTCATATTTTGATTTTAAATGATCACTGACTGTCATTTGACTTTGAGAGAGGCAAATATTGCCTTACATGGCCAAAAATTAAAGTTCCTGTCATATTATGACTCTTAACCTAAAAATAAAGCATTTTGTTGTAACAACTAATTACTGTAAGTCAATGCAGACGTCTAAATGTCATCTTTATTTTAAATGTTACTCTGTATATATAAAAGAAATCATAAATTTATCGAATTAAAAGCGCAAAACATTATTATTTTTACAATAAACAATTTACCTTTTCAATGACAGATGCAAATAATGCGATAACTGTTCCAGAGGGGTTTGTTTCTTTGGAGAACAAATTCTTATAATGAGCGACATCTATGTTTCAAAATGAACACATCGTGACGTCTATCTATAATGGCGTCCAAATTATCTACCGACACGTATGTTCTAGGGCGAAACTGACGTCCTTTCCCCCACTATCTACGCAGCTGACGGTTATTTTCTTATTGTTTATTATATAAAGAATCACCATACCAAATTTGGCGCGGTATGAAATAATTTTAAAATCCAATTTTTTAGCGACTTCGATACCCTCTAGCTACTACACCCACCACGGGTGCGATGACTGACGCTCACTTTGGTTGCTGTTGATACCTAAGCAATTACTAGAAATATGAATTGGTCGGTATGAAATCACTACCTAAAATGCAACGCTGCCTCCCGTACTATAAACTATCCTTGGGAACTAAGAAAACCCCCTCAAGGAATCTCCTAAAACTTTAATTCTAAAAATTTACTTTAATCCGTTGTGAGCTAGGCACACACGAACGGATATCCAAAGATCGTTTTTCGGTATGTAGAGGCGACGAAACGTCTAAATCCGTCGAAATCTCGATATCGATTTCTTTCGCCGTTGCAAAACTTTCTTCACTCCTATAGGTCGTTCAAAAGTAAAAAATCAGGTGTGTTGAAAGCACGGCGTATTATAATTCCAATCAATTGTACAGGTCTTCATTATATTATAGTGATTGAATTAAACGGAGGGTTTGAATTCAATTAAGCAATAATTGATTAATTTCAGTAAATCAGTCACCCCCTATAAGTCAAATAGACACCATCATTATATCAATATAACACGGGTTCGATATTACATAACGCCGACGAGAAAGTTGGGTTTCTATTCAATAAAGTCGACCGTTTTATGTAACAGAAAATTGCACCGAAGTTATACGAAACTGTTGCAGAAAACAAAGCAGGGAAAACTTCGTTATAAGAAAAGCCTTTTTTCATTTTCTAGTTCATAAGATAGACCGAAGCGGAGCGATTTTTTAGTGTATTTGTCTAATATAATGTATCTATAATATAAGCAAGATGCATTTATTAGTGGACGGACGGAAGGACCTAGGGACGGAACCAAAATTTTTCAGAAAGGAAATATTAAATGTTTATTTTAGATTGTTTACTATACCTATTTAAATAAATAATTTGGAAAACGCATTTTTATACTAGTTTTTTTTTACATTTTTCCTTTCAACCTAGTTTTCTTAAATCTGTGCTGTTTTTTTCCATTACAACAAAAAAACAGACAACATATACAGGGTGGCACATCTTAAACAATGCTGTGAAATATCTCGTAAACGCTACAAACCATAAAAAAATGTTTTATACAAAAGTTATAGAGTGTCAAGGGGGACAGAAGACTGTGATATCAGATTTAACATAGGTGGTGCAGTGAAGGTCAGGCGAAGGTCAGCTTCGATGTTTTAACTGCAACAGTGCATTTTTATTCCAGAATACTATACAGTATTTAATAGTGAACAGTAAATTATTAAGGCACATATCAGCTAAAGTTCATAAATATTGATATTTAGAAATTAAATAACGGCCAAAATGAACGATAATTAGATAAATTATGGCATAGCAGATAGCCATGAATCATAATAATATTACGCACCGGCCTTCTTGGCTTGAATTCAATTCATAAAAGAACCGAATTGACCAATTAAATTTGCTATTTTATTTGTAAATATCTCAATATTTATTAACTTTAGCTCATATGTACCTTAATAATTTACTGTTCACTATTAAATACTGTATCGTATTCTGGAATTAAAATGCACTGTTGCAATTAAAAAATCGAAGCTGACCTTCGCGTGATCGTCACAGCACCACCTATGTTAAATTTGATATCACAGTCTTCTGTCCCCCTTGACACTCATAACTTTTGTATAAAACATTTTTTATGGTTTGTACCATTTACGACATATTTCACTGCATTGTTTAAGATGTGCCACCCTGTATAGAAGTTTAATTTTTATAAAATAAAAAATAAATATAATATTTCATTTTAAATGTATATAAAAACAATTCCATAAACAGTTAATACCAAAGCTAAATTTTAAACTTTGAATAAAAAAAATGAAACTGACAAAAATGTTTTTTTCAAAACAGAAAGATTACAAAAATCACACAAAATAACGACTAGTTTATAAGTACAAATAATCCCGCAACACGCGAATAATATGAGATGTTTTCTGGTTAGAATATACCTAAAACTGGAGGCACACCGAATTTTAAAATAATCAATGCTGTAGAGTGTAGAGGTGAAGCTAATAAAAGAGGAATGTGAATGATACTGTAATTTCTATGATAAAATCTTTCGCATGACCTCTGTTGTTCAAAATAATTCATCCAAGAACATTTTATGGTCCAAACTTCCATCGTACAGAAGTGCGTACTGGACAACACTACTAAACTTTTATTAGTAAATTTAATAGCTATTATGATGGAAAATACAGAAAATTTACTTTAAATTTAAAGTATTTTTAATTTTTATAGTTATTTGAGTGGTACCTGCTGTATTTTTTAAGTTTAAAACTTCATTGTCAAAGTCCAAATTCTCGCCGGCGGGGCTAAAACTGATGAGAGTGACCAAAAATAAATTATAATGTAAATAAAATTGCATATTTTGACAACATACATATTAAATAATTGGTTTTACCAGACATTCAACTGATGGGCGTTTCTTCAGCTTTAGATATAAACAAGAAGCCTCCAGCAACGTTGATACAGTCCGCGTCAAAAGTATTCTCTGCTGTTATCTTCTAACCGAAAAATAATGGAAACTAAAATAAATCTTTTTGTACGACAAATAATGAGACCAGCCCCTTAACTTTAACAGAACCCCTTAGTATGTTACAAAGATGTTTACCTAATTTATACATGGTTGGTTTTAATCTTGGTTTGATTTTGTATAGTCCATACTAATTATCGCAAAAAATACTATATATATTTCTCGTACGCAATGATATTATGATCCGTGTGACTATTAAAATTCGCTCGTTTTAACATACTGTCACTACTCGTCAGTAATATACCTCAATACGCCACTAGATATACAATCTACTTATTACACATGAAGTTGATAGACGCTGATGACCTCAACTCTTGAGCGCCTATAATTTACAACCTAATATCTATGAAGTTGTTATACATTTGAAAGGGGGTGACACTTCTGACGCGCACTGTATCTCCAGCATGGTTTATATAAAACCTTCAGGTGTTTTGTTCGTATGTATTGGTGTCTGTGTACTAAACAAGAAAACTAGACGAACCACCAACGCCCTCGCGCCTGGTTCAAAGCAGTGTGCGAATGTGAAGGGAAGAAGGGGATTAACACGGTAACGTGCGGAAAACTAATGGCGAGATTATGGTAAAATCCGCGACCGGACCACCCCTGGTTCCCCACCACTGCCTACGCCGTCACCCTGACTATGCCGCATGAAGCATAAATGCACCGACACACAATAATATACAAGTATTATCTAATAGACGCAAAAAGTTTGGTTAACCTTTGTTTATTTTTTTACCGAAATCTGTTTTTTAGCGAGCTGATAAAGTTGGCGAAGATCCGTTCTAACTCGATAGTTCGATATTTCGTAAGTTTTGTCTGTTTGTTTCAAAACTATAATGGCTAAATGAGTCAGCCGATTTTGACAAAATTTGGCTGTAGTGAAGTCAATTCGTCATTCAACCATGCGGGCCGGGGGATGCCCCATTTGGCCGTCATCTTGAATAGAAGGGTGTAAGAGATTTTTTGCTGTATCTCCGTATTATTGTAAGTCTCACAAAAAATTTGTAGAAAGCAATTTTGCAGATAATAAAATTCTCTACAACTTCTATTAATAATTTTTGATGTAGGTAGAAATTAATATTTTTAAATTCTTGTTTGGATTTTTCATTTCACATAACATGTTTAATTATAGATAGATATTGTAAATTATATAGACGCTCGACAAGCGGTCTTACGCGTCTTCAATATGTTTAATACCTATATGATCCGGCGTTTCATGGTATGAACAGATTCTGAACTTTTGCGACGGTCTGTACAAATTGTGCATTGTGCATTCCGCGAAGCCTCTTGCGTAGACACTAAACAAAAATGTATTTGTGATCGTGACCGGCAAAACGTCCACCAATTATGGCACAAATGTAGCCAACACGGTATGCTGAATGTATACAAATACATATGTTAACACGCCATGATGTAAATAGGGGGGTGTTGCATGGAATTTTTTATGATGCTATTTTATAGTTGAATGGGGGGTAAAAATCACATTCATATTTCTTAATACATAATGGTAGCAGTGCCAAACTCTGCCAACACCATATTATAACAATTCGCTACGTTCTATTCTAGGCGTGCACTTGGTGGCGAAAAGCGAAAACTTTTGTTATAGGACTGAACTTTGAAGCATAAATAGGAATTTTGCATGTAAAATCTTATATACATGCAATTTCCTACTCTCTTGATTTTTTAGCGTAAAAATATATGAATTAAAATTATCTACATAGTGGATCACTTAGTTATAACGAAAATAATTGTTTGCCATACCCACTACAAAATAGCTACTTTCGATGTATATATAGCGGCCATTAATGGTTCATTTAACAGGCAGGTGTGCGGAAAATGGTTTACTTTCTGCACTAGCGCAGAAAATAACGGTTGCCATAGCAACTTCTGTTTATTCGCTCTATACGCCTGCGTATAACGCTTGCGTATACGCCTGTCATTCCTTACTTGCGCAAACTTCGTGGCACACTGGAAAGAGAGATGGCGACGCAAATGAACTGTCAGAATTTTTTGAAAATGACGTGAAAAGTAGGTATTTTGTAGTGGGTATGGCAATATATCAATATACCATATATGTCTCGTACGTAATGGTATTACGGCTCGTTTTTACATACTGTCATATCGCTCGTTTTTATACATAGGTACTGTCATCACTCGCCGTAATATGCCCTATTACGTATCTTGACATACAATCTACTATTTATACAGATTACAGCGTGTACCCCCGCGTACTTTTTCGCGATATTCCCGTCTGTAGACGCTTGTGGAAGGTATACTATCTATACCCAAATCTTACATGCTTGCTAACTTTTAGAGTCGTATCTATCAAAACGATAGAAAAAAAGGCATGTGTCGCGGCACACACGACCGAAAAAAACTTCTTATGTATGAATTATTTCGGGTTGTTATGGTAATTTGCGTCACCACACTTTTGTTAAAATGAATGGATCAGAATGAGCCATGACTATACAATTGATTTATTTAAGGTTGTTATGGTAATTCGCGTTATCACACTTCCATTAAAATAAATGAGCCTTAACTACAAATGTTTTATTTATCGGATTGCTATGGTAAATCGCGTCACCACACTTCCGTTTCTTCCCTGCATTTTATCTACTTCGCACTTGACCGGTTTTTTTCCCAATGCTAAATGTCTACATATGCCTTCCCTGTTACAAACTGTAAGTATAACAAAGCATATTTTATAATAATGTATATTATAATATCTTCCATTTTATTTTGAACACAATATTAAAAAAAAAGAAAAACGAAAAACATCTTTTAAATGGCGATGCATTTTAACAAACTTCTATATCTATTATATAAAATTGAAAAAGACTAGACGCATTTTTTATCAAGATGTTATTATAATTGGTTTTTCCGAGTATTAATTTCATCTTGGTACAATTATATAAAGGAATTTCAACTTCCGTTCAACTCATATCTTCTCGTTAAGAGAAAGATGCTTTGTTATAAATAACTGAAAGAATTCTACGACCACACGGCCAAATTGCTTATGTCGAATTTGTGATTAAATAAAGGCGGCGTTTCACATGTGCCAATGTGACAAATACCAAATGTTTGGCATTTGACGAACTATTTATGTCAACGTAGTTGTGAAACCACAAACATGTATGTTTAAGGTAGCGCCACGCATGCGCCATTTGTCAAATACCGAACACCGAATATTTGATATTTGGCGAATATTTCAGATCCACACATGCGCGAAGTGGCAAATGTTTGATATTTGTCAAGTGACAAATATTTTCCCATCGACTGTCGGTAAATTAGCACAAATCAAAGCGAACTAATGTTGATGTTCCCATTTTTTTGTGGTTGCAGAAAATGAAAGCTTAGCAATTATAGTGTATTTGCTAATACTGGCATTGTGGCTTTATTATGTGAACTTAAGTTTGTTTTTGGACAAAATAAAAAATTTAACCCCTTAATACATCCCTTAAAATAATAATTTTTTTCTTAATTGCAATATTATTATCAATCCTAACATTTGCACCAAATTAAATACACCCTTCAGTAAGTAAATCTGTATCCGCTACTAATGTTTTCGTGATTTTCGATATGATTTCGTGATTAGGCCACGTCTCTGATTAGAAAAAAATCACAAAAAGTCAACATAAACTGTTTTGTATTTCAGTCTGAGAATTCTATTAACAACAGGGTGACTTTAAATTGTATATGCGACGACGAGAAAGTGCTTTCATTTTTGTCGATTGCTGAATGCTGATCCTGTTAGTGGAGGCGGTTCACCGACACCTTTATATTGCAAAGTTTATGAGTTCAAATCTTGTTCAATTCATTTTCCATTGGGATGAGACAAAGTTTCAATTCCTACGGAGATATTTAAAGGGCAAATGTCAACAGCTTTCTTTTCAATGGCATGTATTATATTTGTGGACACAAAGCAAAATCCCGATTTTAAGGGTTCCGTACCTTATAAGGAAAAACGTAACCATTATAAGATCACTCTTGCGTCCGTCTGTCTATCTGTCACAGACGTTTTCCTCAAGAATTGCGTGCCGTAGGGATTTGAAATTTGGTATGATGCCTAGGTCTTTATAACGTGCACATAATTCGATAATCAAAGGTTATGAAATCTTTTTGTAAATATTTTTATTAGGGATAAGTTTGGCCCCCTAAAAACAGTTGAATTTATTGTATCGTGTGAGATATCGTTGCAAAGAGCTACTTTTGTGGATTCCAAACATATTTTTTTCAATTTTTTTGGTGAGTTAAAATGTGCGAAAAAACACCATTCCCCACAGATCTTCTAAAGTTAAAAATTTGTTATTTTTAGAGTTAGTACCTAAGTATTAAAATATAGATTACAGGAAAACTATTAGAATGTTCGTCAGTCTATTCTAGTTATTGAAAAAAAATGTTTTCTGTAGATTACCTAAGTCTATACTTTTAAGACCATACTTATTTTCGGATAAAACGACGAAAGCAACTACAATTTTCGCCGTTGAGAGATAATAGACCGAGAGCTAGTGAGAATTTTTTGATGTTATTTATTCAAGGCCATATTTTTGTGAAGATGTTAAGGAAGGCATATCAAAGTGCCCTGAGTAAAGGATTTTGCTAGATAGCGGTATGGGAGGGATACAGACCGCCCCCAATATGTAACAAAAAAAATGGTCACAATTATTATTGCTTCAAGGCTGAAATTGTTTGTATAGCTTGTCGGTGACCCAATAATGCCATTATAATATTTGCAGATCGATTGGTGTAGTATTTAAGAGGTGGCAGATCACCCTAAACGTGTCATGTACCCGACGAAATTTATATTATTAGTTCAAGGTTCAAATTTTAATATGTTGTTACGGCGACTGTTTTAACTATATATTTTTATTTGCAGAACAAAATGTCGGTATTAACAGCCTTGCAGATCGATATAGACACCTAGGGGAGCAAGTTTTCCTCTAAGAGAGGGGGTTAATACCGACAATTTGTTCTGCAAATTAAAATATATGCTTAAAACAGTCGCCGTAACAACATATTAAAATTTGAACCTTGAACTAATAATATATAAATTTCGTCGGGTACATGACACGTTTAGGGTGATCTGCCACCCCTTTAATACTGATCAATCGATCTGCAAATATTATAATGGCATTATTGGGTCACCGACAAGCTATACAAACAATTTCAGCCTTGAAGCAATAATAATTGTGACCATTTTTTTTGTTACATGTGCTCTCGGCCTATAATACGACGGTGGTGTATACATAGTGGTATCTGTAGTGGCCTCGCATTCGTAGTTAGACGGTTCGAATCCCGGGCAGCCCGAAGTTTTTAAAAAAAAATTTTTTTATGTAAATATTTTGGAATTATTAGAGTAAGAATTTTAATTTAATAACGATATAAAAATAATTTCAAAAAAATAAATTAAATTTAATGAAGTGTATTTTAATTTATAGTTCTTTATATTATTGTATACGGAACCCTCTGCGTGCGAGTCGAACTCGCACTGACCGTGTTTCTTAATATTTAGGGTCCTGTCCGTGTCGTCCTGGCTGCTGCAGTCCGTCTGTCTAGAGGCCTGTAGGCCTGAACTTGTAAACGGTTAGTCGTAGGAAGTTGAAATTTGGCATGCAGATAGGGGGATGTGCTTCACAAATTTTCAAGGGTCGTTTTATAAAAAAAATCGTTTTCTATGTCAATAAGGTGAAAATTCAAAAAAAAAAATTATTTAACATATTATGGCATAGGTATCGTTGCAAAGGGTTTATTTTGAAAATGCTAATTTCTTTTGACGAATATTTTATCACTTTTTTTATAAAATGTAAGTACCTATACCTACCAATAAAAGTATGCCTCCCTCTTATCTGCGAAAATATTAGATCTAAATCAGGCGTATTGCATCCTTACATAACCAAAACTGCTTGTGGCGTGGCGCTAATATTCTAATCAAGCTATACGTTTACGTTTAAATGTGTGCGAGATTTTGTTGATCTTTTCTCGCCGAAACAGGTACCTATATCTATGGAACAGTAGTGGCTATTAACTCGTGGCAGCGACATCTCTATAACTGGAACACTTGTGGCGGCAGCGGCGGCAGTGTTAGAGTTGAAGAGAATTGCGTTGATTATCTGCAATGCGACATATTAACTAGTTTACCTATGTTACCTACACACAGTCACATACATTGATAATATGAGAGCAGAGTATGTTTCAGTTCAGAAGTAATTATCCAACAACGAGATTCAATTAGGCTCGCCGCGTCATTCGATTAATGCACCTGTTGTTGCCAGAGCCCCCATGTATATGCATCAACATACGTAGATACATAATATTATGTAATAGAGTAATAGACTATGGTATATTAACATTGGAAGAGGCGAAGGCGTGGCTTTGCATGCACAAATGAGTCTATAAACGATTTTTAAAAGCTTTTATTAATGTATTTGCCATATGGCACATACACTATTGGCGTCGGTCGGATGGCGGGACCTAGGGGTCGGACCAAAATTTCTCGACGTTTCATAGCCTCCTGAACACTTTGGCACCATTTTTGGAAATGTCTGTTTATATATGTATATATATACAGGGTGTCCACGGCGACGTTGGCTAACATAGGTATCTTTGTTATTAGTGGAGATAGAAAGTCGGTTAAATGGGCAAAGTAGTGCAGAATTATGTGCTCATTAACGTCCCGTCGAAAAAACAATTGAATTTTGACACACTATGGATTTATTTAGAAAATAGTGAAAATTGCCGTTTTTGAAAACTGGCCATAACTTTTTTATTTATGAATATATCTGAAAATTTCTGTAACCATTTTTTAATAACTTTTTAAGATCTTTTCAGTGGCGTAGGTTTAATTATTTTATGTCCACTACATAATGAGATATTGACATGAACTTTGGTTTTTCTTATGGACGCCATTTCGGATTTTTAAATATTCAATTTCTGCTTATTTTTCTGATTAATTTGATGTATCATATGCCACATTTAAAAATTTGCAATTAACGTCCCATATAAGAGACATTAAAAACAACTGACAGTCAAATTGTAATTAAGTAGTGCGAACATTTCAAGTGTAAAATTAATAATAAATCGTAGTTTGACATAATTGAATTATAATTTGACTGTCAGTTGTTTTTATAGACGTGTTTCTAATATAGGACGTTAATTGCATTTTTTTAAATATAACATATGATACACCAAAATAATCAGAAAAATAAGTAGAATTCGAATATCTAAAAATCCAAAATGGCGTCCATAAGAAAAACCAAAGTTCATGTCAATATCTCATTATGTAGTGGACATAAAAAAATTAAACCTACGCCACTGAAAAGACCTTAAAAAGTTATCAAAAAATGGTTAAAGAAATTTTCAGATATCTTCATAAATAAAAAAGTTATGGACAGTTTTCAAAAATGTACATTTTCACTATTTTCTAAATAAATCCATAGTGTGTCAAAATTCAATTGTTTTTTCGACGGGGCGTTAATAAGCACATAATTCTGCACTACTTTGCCCATTTAACCGACTTTCTATCTCCACTAATAACAAAGATACCCAAGTTAGCCAACGTCGCCGTGGACACCCTGTATATTTATATATTTATATATATATGTGTGCGGGCTATAACTTTCGAAAGAGTTAATTGATTTTGACGAAATTTGGTAGGCACGTTGGAATCTATCACCGCACGAAGCCTATTTAAAATGGGCCCAATCGGACCATTTTAAGGGTGGTTTTTAGGGGTTGAAAAATGTTTTTGGGCCCAAAAATACCGAAAACAATTTCAGAATTGTTTCAAAATTGAAATTTAACCCTGTAGTGAAGATCAAAATGTGCTGCTAAAATTTTAATAAAATCGGCCCGACAGGACCGGACTTACAAATTTTATGAAAACACTAGTTTGCGGATAGTGATTTACTTACTGAAGGGTGTATTTAATTTGGTACAAAGGTTGTATTGATAATAATATTGAAATTAAGAAAAAAAAATATTATTTTAAGGGATGTATTAAGGGGTTAAATTTTTTATTTTGTCCAAAATCAAACTTAAGTTCACGTATTAAAGCCACAAGGCCTGTATTAGCAAATACACTATATTGTCATTTGTCGGCAGGGTTTTGGCACTGCGACCCGAGTTTTTTAACTTTACAACTTGTCTGTCTGTATTTTTGCTACAAATATTGCAATCAAAATTTCAACTAGTTTTAATTGAGCTAGAGCTTTGAAATTTTGCACACGTGTGTCAGTCCAGTGACAATGCAATATAGTATATCTAATATTGTTCTAAATCCAATATGGTTGACGCCCCCAAGATGGCTGATTACCTTTGTTGTCTGCCTGTCTGCTACAAATTTTGCAATCAAGACTATATGCATAGTTCTAATTGTCTAATTGAGCTTGAAATTTAGCATACGTGTATAAGTCCCGTGGCAATGCAATATAGTATATCTAATATCGTTCTAAATCCAATATGGCGAACGTCCCCAAGATGACGGATTACCTTTTTCTTCACAACTCCCTTGATATGGGTATCAAATGAAACTGAAAGGGCTTTATGAGTAGAACACGATGAGCTATGTGACGTCATTCTTAACCCAGTATGGCGGACGCGCCAAGATGGCGGATTTCCTACCTTTTTCTTTACAACTCCCTTGATACCTATGATAGGTATCAAATGAAAAGGTTTGACGAATAAAATACAAAAAGTTATGTAGACGTCACTCTAAAGATTAAAAAGTAAAAAAATCTATAAAAAAGCTTTTATTTAAAGAAATGTAGCAAGGTACCTATACCTACTAAAAAGTAAAAAATAATTTTCGTACATCTGCAAACTAAAAGCTTGGGGCGGTCTTAATATAACACTATTGTATAGTTACTTTGCTCAGTTGACCGCCCCAAAGCTTTTAGTTTGTATGAAAATTGTTTTTTACTTTTTACTAGTCTACATTTTTAGGCGCGATCTAAGCAAAGCTAGAAGCGCCTATATACACTTGCTTTGTCTGTACCTACGTCTATGAATCTGTGAGTCTATAACGGATTTTTTTACTTAAAGCCGACTTAAAGCTTTTCTTTAAATTTTTTTTTAATTTTTTAAAGAGAAACTTTTTAACTCACAGTATTACCTATGCAGAATTTTCTGTCACGGAAATTGGCAAGTGACGTTAGACAGAAAAAAACGCGTTATTTCAAATCCACAGTTGAAAGGGGATTACTGTATCTACAGAAATTCTATCAGGAAGAAATGTTTTCCCGCATCGATATTTGTAATGAAAATAAAACGGCATTTAGGTTAAAGCCGACGAGAACTCGAACTGATGACTATGTTTACATGTTTACGATTATATGCGTTCCGAACGAGTAGATGTAAACAACATACATTTAAATCTTATAGCAAGACGTTAATACCTTTTTCTCCCTCCGAGTTCCCGCAAACTGTTTTCGCAAGAAATGCAAACATACAAACTTATAAGGTTTCTGTGCCTACTATACGTATGAGGGGCGGAGGATCATATAGGGTAGTGATGCAGGGACGAAATAGCAGGAACAGTTATTTAATAACTGTTATCAAAAATAGCAATCACTAAAATAGCGAGTTGGTTTTTTTTCGCTTTTTTTTTCCTTTCAAGCATAAGAAAATTCTAATTTAGGTAAAACCAAAATTGCAGTGGTTTCAGGAACACTGAATAAAACAATATTGCAATTTTTTTTTGTATATTTTTCTTTAAAATAATGCTTTGTTTGTTATGACAGTTTACAACTATTGTGCTGGGTTGCAAAAAGCATTGTCAGAAAATCTATTTTGACAATGACCTTAAATTGTGACCACACTAATGTCGGATTAATCGTACATTTAACACGCTGTTTTGTTAATCGCTGTTACATTTTTACACATAAAACACACGAAATAACAGCGAATTAACATAACAGCGTGATTAAAATGTACGATAAACACGACATTAGAGTGATCTAAGTCTACTCTATCGGTCATGTTGGGATGCAGAACGCGTTTGTCAGACGTAATATAAATTTTTTGTTAACTATACAGTAACAGACTTGTTTTAACCGGCTTCAAAAAAGTAGGAGGTTTTATATTCGGCACCTATGTTTTTTTTATGTATGTTCACCGATTTCTCTTGTATTTGTGAACAGATTTTGATGATTATATATTATATTTTATAGGGCATACCTTCAGGGTGGTCCCATTTAGATCGGTTCAGTAGTTCGACCGATTTTAATAAAAGTGAGTAACGGACTGTAATATCGTTAAGGTAAATGTCAGTTTTGACATAGCGTAAAAAGTTTGTAGAAGTGAGCTATAGTGACGTATGATATAATAGCTGGTGACACAGATAGTTAAACTACTTTTTTTATTTAGTTATTTAATAATATTTGAGCGAACGAGCGAAGCGAGTGGGTAATGTATTAATAATATTCGAGCGAACGAGCAAAGCGAGTGAGTAATGTATTATAAATATATTCGAGCGAACGAGCGAAGCGAGTGGTAATGTATGTATAATATTCAAGCGAACGGGCAAAGCGAGTGAGTAATGTATTATATAATATAATATATTATAATATTATAATATTATAATATATTATATAATATTTATAATATTTATAATATTCAAGTGAACGAGCGAGGCGAGTGAGTAATGTATTAATTGAATTCGAGCGTACGATCGAAGCGAGTGAGGAATGTATTTATAATATTCATGCGAACGAGCGAAGCGAGTGAGTAGAATATTAATAATATTCAAGCGAACGAGCGAAGCGAATGAGTAATGTATTAATAATGTTCAAGCGAACGAGCGAAACGAGTGATTAATGTACTTATAAAATTCGAGCGAAGCGAGTGTGTAATGTATTAATAATATTCAAGCGAACGAGCGAAGCGAGTGAGTAATATATTAATAATATTCGAGCAAACGAGCGAAGCGAGTGAGTAATGTATTAATAAAATTCGAGCGAATAAACACCACCAGCGCGGCTCGCAGGAGGAGAATTTCTCGCCGGGGGGGATAATAAATCATAATTATCATAAATCGAAATATACAGGGGCGAAGCCACGAATTACGGCTGGTAACATAGTTTTATTAATTTTAAATTGACGCAGACCTCAAAATTTATTATTTTCCTCTTTTTAGTGGCTTTTTTGATGGAGGTTTTTTTTGTAAAAAAGTTTTATTATTATAACAGTAATTTTTATTTTTTGATACCTGTTATTTTCAAAAACAGTAACAGTTATAACTATTTCCAAAAAAATAGCGGTAGTGCGTTCGCGTCGAAATGGTGTGCGGAGGATTATCGAGAGGGCTATACGTTCATTCATGACACGGTGACGATTTGCCCCTTTTACGATTATGGCGTAGGGTTTTTTTATTGTACCTACACTTCGTTCGTTTGAAATTGTCAGATACACAAATTAATGCGTTGTAAAATTCGGTTTCTATTAGCCATGAGTAGGGATGCAGTCATGGCAGGGCGTCGCCCTTGAATTTTTAGGGTTCCGTAGCCAAATGGCAAAAACGGAACCCTTATAATTTCGTCCTGTCCGTCTGTCTGTCCGTCCGTATGTCAGAACCATTTTACTCGAAGACTATTGGCACTATACAATGATGAAGGGAAATTACGAAATGTAAATGAGGGATGAAAAAAATTTCCAGTTCACATAAGCGTGTGGGGTATCGTTAGGTAGGTCTTCGAAAATGATGAAGAAGTTTCAAAATGACTTTTTTATTTAAGTCACTAGTTGGTGAGATATGCGCTTCTAAAGTCGTAAAAAGTGTGTGTCCCCCCCTCTAACTTTTCAACTAGGTATGGGGTGGAAAATTCTGAAAAAATTTAAGGAAGTACAGCTTATAAAATACTTTCAACGAAAATTGGTTCGAATAAGATACCTACTTATGTTATGTAGTTTTTGAGATATGGGATATTTTCGGCCGACTACGGAACCCTTCACTGTGCGTGGTCCGACAAGCACTTTGCCGCTTTTTAAAAATAATTTTTAGCAATGTATCAACATTACCAAAATTTATTTAAAAAAATGAGTATATTTAAGTATATCGAGGGTACAGACAGATGACGTCCTAAACCTACAGCCAAGAAAATAGTTATGGCACTTTTTACCATATAGGTACACCCACCCCTCACCTAATTTAGGACGCCCCTGGTTAAAAATGTTTAAATTTTTATCCCAGAATTACTTTAGACGTACGAATTGGTTTTGAGGTGTAAGTACAGAATTTTGTAAATTTATCTTTAACGGTTTCCGAAATATTAGGAAAAAATCATCAACAGAACTTCATGGGGGGCTGTAGCTACCTTACGAAATATTTTTTGTCTTAAAATGGCATGTTCCATTACCTGTTTCAATTTGTAACAATAAAAGCGGAACAGCCTGTATATTGAAAACGTAATAAACTCATTGAAATCAATAATCACAACAGTCCACAACATAAAGTATACATAAAATATAATCAATGAAATAAATGGAACAATATTCAACATAAAGGTAAATGACATTAATGGTTTATTTCATTTAAGACTGAATAGTAGGCGAAACGTTTTATATTATGTATCTGTGGTCTAAAGAGAAAACTTCATATGCTAAATGTTGGTTCCGTACCAAAATGCTAAAAAACGAAACCCTCATGGTAAAGCCCCGTGATACTGTCCGTCCGTCTGTCTAGTCATTCACAGGCCTGTAACTGCGAAACGATTAGCCGCAGGAAGTTGAAATTTGGCATGCAGATAGAGTGATGAGTTTCGCAAATATTTGAGGGGTCGATTTAATAATATTGTATTGGGTCTTCTGCGGCCAGTAAAGTGAATATTCAAAAAAATAATATTTTTTGAAGATATAATTTTTTAGTGGGATATCAGTACTTTTTGTAAAGTTACATTCTACGTAATATTATCTAGACACAATATATAGTTATTCATCATACTTCATGTACTCGTATGTATGCGATGATCTAGACACAGCCGATACTTATAGTGCTTAAATTTGATAATTTGCAGTTTTCAGATTTTTTCCTTGGTATATGAAAGGGTTCTTGTCACAGATTCTGATAACGGTATTTCTTTTTATTTTGGGTCGCACAGTTTTTGCCGTATTAGCGAAAATATTCGTTTGAAATTATGTCCCGTCCTTATTTCGACGAACTTTGTAAGTAGGTCAAAAAATTTGAAAGATGTACAGGAAAAATAGAATAATAATTGATATCCCTAACACACCGTTTTCGAGAAAAATTTATAACCTAAATATTATTTATTAATTTTCTAGTTGTACAGAGTACCGACCCCTCTGGCGCACTTGATTGTTTTTAGGGTTTCATACTGGAACTCAATTACTAAGCCTACGCCGTCTGCCCTACCTGTAAAAGGCTGTATCTTTTGAACCGTAGACAGGTAGCCGGTTGAAATTTTCACAGAATATGTGTTATTATGGCGCATATTATTCTAACAAATGATAATTGAAAAAAAGTAAACATTAAGGGGGATTCTTACCCAAAAACTTTTTTTTCAACGTTCTTTTGTTTTTGCTCTATCGTAAAAACGGTAATACATACAAGCGTCAAACTTGGTGTGATTATAGTGCAAACTCTAAACTAAAACAACAAATAATAAAAACAGACCAAGTGTGAGTCGGTCTAAACAGTTTATTATGTTTAACAGTTTCGACACTTGCATTAACGGTGTCACATAAAAAAAACAATCGCATTTTAAAATCGACATATTTTTTTTATTTATCAACCGATTGAAATGAAACAAACACTAAATGTTATTGTTAGCCCAAGCTTATATCATACTTCACTAAAAATCACATCCAAATTGGTTCAGCCATGGCGGAGATTAGTGTCCACAAACGTACAGACAAAAAAAGCGTCTACGATTTTATTATATGTATAGATAATATTATTATGAGCTTGATGTGTGACTGCCCCTACCTACCTTTTGTGTGGTTGTGCGGAACCCTCGGTGCGCGAGTGCGACTCGCACTTGGCCGGTTTTTTTTATTGCAATAAAAATGGAAAACTGGATCACTAATGAGATGAATTCACTTATCATTAATCTTATTTTACCACAAATTCGAAATAAGCGGTTTTGCCTTTTGACCACACAATAACAGTATTACATAATATAATAAAGTTGATTTATACATTTTGTCGAATCATTTACAATATTATTATATCACAATCGAGTGAAGCCTACAATACAGTTGAGTTTTCATCAAGCGGCCGCAGTTTGAATGTATTAACCCCGATTTGAATTGTAAAGTGCCAATGATAAATGAATAGTTCCGACATCTGATAGATGGTAGCGGATCTTTTGCATTAGTTTTGTTATGTTGGTACTCGTTGTTTAACTATAGGCCGGCCACTGAGGTAAAAGATGTAGAGGACGCATACCGTATACAACTGCTTATACAAAATCGAAAACCCAGGTTTGAAGTCACAGGACCGAGTAAACATGGCGGCAAAACACGGGATGGATTTGGAATATTATTCTCTTCTTCTTCTTCTTTTTCTCACATATAAAATGAGGGCCGAGTTACAATGACGACTGGCTTCACTTTTAAATGCTTATACTTTCTCTATAGCTTCTACCTCAGTGAGGCCGGCAAATCAACCGTTGTTCTTTAAGTCACTTATTACTGAGTCACTGACTAGTACTTAGTGACATTATGTTAAAACGAGCATAGCGAGTTTTAACAGTCACACGAGTTATAATATAGGTAGTTACGCATACGAGATATATGTGGTATTTTTTGCCATAGGCACTATAAAATAGTTGCTTTTTACTTCATTTTCAGTATTTTCAAAATTTGTTGACAGTTCATTTGTGTCGCCAACTTCACGCTCATAGTAGGCCGAGAGTTGGTGTCAGTAGGCAAAAGCGGGCGAATCAGGGCGAATAAACATAAATCACTATGGAAATGGTTTACTTTCTCCCACTAGTGTGGGTAAGATACGTTCCGCACACTGGCCTGTCAAA
Organism: Mongoloraphidia duomilia; assembly: GCA_039654895.1. Lineage (NCBI taxonomy): Eukaryota > Metazoa > Arthropoda > Insecta > Raphidioptera > Raphidiidae > Mongoloraphidia > Mongoloraphidia duomilia. Next base: position 33,046,814 of record CM077516.1, on the reverse strand, counting down.
AGTCACTATATATGCATGCATGTACAGCAGCTATTTTATAATGGGTATGGCAAAAAAATGTTTACACATCAAAAACACGGACTCAACGGACGGCAAAAGTCACATTGGAGGACTTTACTTAGGTCGCGATCATTTGTCAAAAGTTTGGCCGCCATTAGTTAGAGACGAAGCAGCATGTTTGGTGAAATAGAGTGAGTTATGGGTTGCGGAGTATTGATCCCACTCTCTCTTGTAAAGAGAGTTGTAAACAGACCTCCTTTCATCCCATATAACATCCTTCGAAATGCAATAAAGAGGTTTAACGTTCGAATGGGGGCATTAGTTATATCGACCTTAAAAATTCCCTGCGCATAAAATAATTAGCATTCTACCTAATCCTTTATTTATTGCAAACGGTCGACTATAAAACGATCACTTTAAAGTTTTTTTATTTTTTTAAACGCATTTAATCAAAAAACATTCACTACACAGTTTAGTGTAGTGATAAAATATAGCGCTAACGTGTCTTATACATATGTTACGATGAGAAAAAATCAAATCAAAATCAATCACTTAATAGTAATACAGTGTCAAGCATTAAAAATTATTAATGAAATTATGAATTGTTATAGCAGACGCGCTTAATTTGAGGGAGGATAAGAAAAACAGTTTTGAAATCCTTAAGAAAAGCCCTTTCAAATGATACCCCACATAAATACTAAGATTTTTGGGGGGTTTGAAAATCCCCCCCCCCCCTTACGGGAAAACATTTATTAGGTTCCGACTAAATTTCAGCTTGATATGTTTATTTAATCCAGAGAAATTCGACTGTGACAGACATACGGACGGACTAACGAATCATCTCGGACAAGGATTCCGTTTTTTCCTTTTTGAGGTTCGGACCCCAAAAAAGTAAAAAAAGTGAAAAAAACGCAAAAAATAAAAATTGCAAGCAGAGATTTCGTTGTTTTATTTATTAGTAGATATTAATTTGGTTCCCGTATAAAATTGTACCGAACTGATGTTGCAGAAAAATCATAAAATCGTGTCAACACTAATTTCAGTAAAATTATGTTATTAATGTATTAATTAATCAGCCGAACAATCCGATATGTTTTGTTTTTGATAGTCAGCTGATTCTGATGTCTGATAAAAAATGTGTTCCACTCCATTTGCAGCCAATAAACCGCAGATAATTCAGTTATGAAACTCATAAAAAACAGTGCGGTCATATTTTCAGTTTATTGCAATATTTACTGATTGATATTTGAATCTCCATGGACTATCAGACCAGCGCATATCAAAATTTTTGATGGAATTTCAATTTTAATGTAGGTATATATAGTATATACTGATACACTACTTTTTACAAGCTTTTATTTAACTTGCAATGTATGTTAGTTAGTTTGTGTGTTTGTGGGTGTGCGTTTGTTTGTTTAGGTCAAAACTTGCAAGTCAATTTTGAACGACTTCCACGTATCCGATCGATTTGAAATTTTGTACACATATGTATTCCCGATGACAATACATGAATAAATCGTTTTTAGAAATAAATTCAACCCCTAAGGGGTTCAAATGGCGATGTAGGGTTTTTTTGACTAATCAACGCCCAGGCCAAATCGCTGAAGCTAGAAACTTGAAGTTTGGACAGTTGGTTCCTTTTCTGACGTAAGCATCCACTAAGAAAGGATTTCTCGAATTTCAACCCCTACGGGATTACAACCCCCGCTTTTATAATAATTATGAACCAAAATTATTAAATATTATTTTTTCCTTTTTAGTACATTTCAATAAAAGTGTGTCTCTAAAAAGTTTTTTTTACTAATATTTTTATTTATTTGTTTTCTTATTATTGGTAACATTCTACAGATTGCACACATACGATATTTTACAGATTGGTCACATACGATTTTTAAAGAGCTCCGCATCCCACCTACCTCCTTCCACCCCGCGAAAACCGGCATTGCGTCAACACCACCCTCTGCAAGAAACTCTACCCTCCGCAAGGGTTCGTCTAAAAATTCACCGAAAATCGTGTGCCCATTCTATAGAATTTTAAAGTTGAGAAAGAACTCATCATTATTAATACAATAAAAGGTTCGATTTTTATGTTCTGACCCTAGCAAAATCGCAAAAGTAATATTAAATAAAATAGTTTTGAATGTTAGATAATAATCTGTAACACAGATTGTAAATTTCATGAATTTTTATTACAAAAAATTTAGATTCAAATAGTAAGTATTTCAACATAATACAAATAATATTCGTATAATATGTTGCACGATCTTTATTACTAGATAAAAAAATAAGATAATTTCTTCTATAGACACAAGGAATAAAAGTACAATAACGATTCATTTTAAATCTTAAAACTAAATTTTATATAACGGTCAATTTTTTATTAAATACCTTTTTAGTTCGCTGCTCGTTGTTTTATATTTGCTCAAAAAATGTCTAATAAAGCACTAAAACTAACTCACAATTGTCACAAAAAGATAAAACACTTAAAACAATTGGAACACACACAATAAAAAGGTTTGTCGTTTTTTAATTTACTTTTTAAAAAAATAGACAAAAATTCGACTGTCACATTGAACGCGGCAATGAACTGACTAACATACAAAAATCGAAATACCTAATCATAATTTTAAAAGTCATTTCAAGGTAATTTATAAATAAACATTACGATTTGTCTCAGTCTTTTTTGATTACTTATATAAGGTGGACACTAGGGTTCATGATTTCTCGAGCTTATCAGTTTCTCGGGTCTCGAGTATTCTCGAGGCTAATTTCTCGGGTCTTCTCGGGTTGTCGAAAAATTTACATTTACGTATGTTTTTGCATATCATTTCGGTTCAAATAATGAAAAAAGTCGTCACAAAATTAAAAATGTGTATCATAAAAAATATCTTATTTTAAATCACTAAATTAAGTGGTTTTCCTGTCAAATAAAAGTATCAAATAATCATAAAACTTTTATTGACAATTTTCAACAAAATTAGCTTCTCTCAAACAAAATAAAAAAAATTAAAAATTTCAACATTAAAACATTCTGTCTGATATAATATGCCTTTAGAAAAACTAAAGCATTTATAGCTTTATCAGACAGCCGGTTCCTTATTTTATTAACTACATTTCCTGAAATTGAAAACACTCTTTCATTTTCAGTTGAAGTAGGCTTAACTGAAAGCAATGCTTTGTACATCGATTCCAAATTTGGAGACCCCTTCCCAGTCTGTTCAAAAAGTAAAAACTCTCTCTTTATTATAGATTTTGACAGCGCCACTGCACTTGACTCGTCATTTGTCGAAACGCCTTTTATAGCTTTTACTTTGCCCCGCGCCGCCCCGCCACCGCGCGTTTATAAGCCAAACGGCAAAGGCAAATAGTTTTATTTTATAATTTTATAGACTAAAATATGATTTCTCGAGTTCTAGATTTTTCTCGAGCTTAATTTCCCGGGAATAAAGCCCAACGATTTCCCAGGAATTCTCGGCTCGGGAATTCCCGGGAATGAACCCTAGTGGACACGCAAATCTGACAATTGTTTAAATACAATTTTATTTTTAATCGACTTAAAAAAACAGAGGTTATCAATTCGATATGTATATATATTTTTATTATATTAAATGGTTAATATAAATCTAATTTTATTTGTTCTATGCTTATTATTTTATATGTGAATTGTTACGCAAGTATTAAGGCTTTCAGTATTCAAAATGACTTCGAAAGAAATGTTGCAGTTCATAGAGGCGAATCTCGATAAATATAGAAAAATTAATAAGCAAAGTACAGAATCGTCCAGCATAATGGGACATAACCCAAAAAGATAACAACGGTCATTTATAATTATTGCATGCACCCACATTCGTCGATTCTTCTTGCTTCTTCTTTTCCAACGCAAATATAGCAACCCCAAAAGTACTACCTACATATAAATCGTCGTCCAATTTGTTACTAGGGTCTAGCAGACACACTCCTTTGTTCTACCGCTACTTTGTATACTTCACGGCTGCCGAGTTGACATAAAAACCGCTGTGTGTGTCATCGCTCTAAGTTCCTTTATTTTCAAAATTTATTTAATGGTTACGTGATCAAAAGTTGGCAACACCGTATCGCAGAGTCAGTAAAGAGTTTTAAAATGTAAAGTTTTAGAACATATTGCAGCAGAAAACTTAAGTTCACCAAGAAACTTCGTGATTTCGCAACGAATCAATGAACTTAAAACAATAACAGTAAAATAGATAATAGACAAGTAAGGCACATAAGGAGTAACACTTTAAATCAAAATCAAAGTTCAGAAAGTACAAAGTTAGCTTGCTTTATCGACAACTGTTAACTTAACCCTCCGTCACCACGTGGATAGCCCATTCGTTTGCATAGAAAAGAGACCGCACTGCCTCGTGGTACATTCCCATTATACAAGATCGTAGCGAACAGGGCGTCGAACCAAATTTACTCACGTCGAGCGTCTATAATCCACAATCTCCCTCTCTCTCTCCTCGATAAAAATAAATAATAAAAGAGTGCCAAACTTACGTTTTCCCTATCAATGGCCGCCAGTGACTCCATTCTTACATGAGGAACTATGGGACGTGCCCATAACAGGGTTAACAAAAAGCAATATAACAACGAGAGAGAAATTTCAGTGAAAAATCAAAGTTCGCAAGTAAAATATCAAGTTGGTATTTCTGGCTTTGATATACAAAAGAAAAACGTTTCGATTTGGGGCGCTTGATATTGGGGTTGGAGAGTGTTGTGTATGTACTATGTATAGGTATCCCACCATACAAGGCACATACAAAAGCAATAATTCAAAGCTGCTCAAGACAATAAATCCTTACAAGTCGATACAAGTTTGTGTGCTGTACCTGGGTGCAGCGACAAGGACAACCGACAGGTACACCATTCACAGTGGCGTACGTCCCAAAGTCACAAACTCGTATATTATTCTTTTCCATCCGACTGCGAGAGAGCAAAGGCAAGGTTATGTTTTTTTTGCGCTATCTATATGTATATAAGTATGTATGTGGGATTCTTTATTCCCTCGCGTAGCATCCAAATGACTGGATGGATTTTAATAAATGAGGTGTCATTAAATTCGTCTTGATCCCGAGAGTGGCATAGCGTATATGGAGCCACGAAAAATTTAATATGTCGGAGGCTAGACGCCATTTTGTCAGAATGTAAAAATAATTTACCAACTAAATACATCGATATGGGATCAAGAGAAAGGTCTCGTTGAGACGATTTCAGAAAACTAAAAAAAAAAATTAAATTAAAAAAAAATCAAAAAACCCGACTGCGTAAAAAGCGATCTAAAAAGATGGAAACAAGATAAAATAATATGCAGTCGGAGGCATATATATAGTAAAAGTTAAACAGAAATATCTGATGCCTCCGACTGCATGTTATCATTTGATCTTGTTTCCATCTCTTTTGTTCGCTTTCCCATATACAAAGTATTAGGAAAAGTCATGATTGTGAAAAATTTCGATTTTGAATTTTTGATGAATTTACACGGTTTCAAGTCCCCTAAACCCAAAAAAGTGATTTTTAAAAATATATGTCTGTAGTCGCACCTAGAGTTCAAAGCGTGCTCAGGACGGTCACATTCACAGCTGGATTTTATTTATTGTAGATTATAGAGACGCGTCGACATCTCAGGTCCTTAGCGTCTTTCAACTACACTAGATAACAACATTCTTAAAACTAAATAACATCACTAAACACCCATGAGCGCAGGTGGGATTCGAACCCACGACAGTCTAGACTAGAGGCTGCGGTACCAAGTACGCTATCCACTAGGCTATAAGCTGCCCTCTTCACAGCTGGAGGCCATTGCTCAAATGTGGATGAAGTGGCCCCCTATAAACACCAGGAAAAACCGATTATAAAACTGGAAAATAATTTGGTTTCGAAAACGATTTTGATTAAATTTTACACACTGATACCACTGTGAGATGGTTATCAAGTTACCGAAATTGAGAAATTCTGGAAAAATCATACACTAATATTTAATTTCCGTTTCAATAAATAAAACTTCATGTTTTTTTAGTCCGAGCAAAATATTAATTTATGAAATAATAGAGAACGAAATTCTGCAATTACGTTCATAAGTGGCATTTTTCTGAATTTAATAATACAACACGGAACCGTCTATGAATATACTGTGCGTGGCAACTAATATAAAGCTTATTGTCCTGAATGACTGACTAAAAATGTCGAATATTTTTGATATGAAACATCTTATGGCGCGGGTGTAAAAACGATTTAATGTTACGTCGCTCAGACCGCACGTCGCGACTGACCACCTACTGCATTACACTGATACCGCTTTGTTACGTGTGTATGTGTGAACGTCTGTGTATTGCTGTTTCAATACCGTCGCAGGGTGAGAGTTTCTCGCGAGGGGGGGGGTACACTGTTACACACTCGGTATGTTACGTGCATGTGTGTGTGTGTGTGGAGAGAGAGAGAGAGATTATGTGTATTGCTGTTTCAATACCTTCGCAGGGTGGGGGGGGTAATAAATCATAAATGTTTATCTCTAGAACTACTGAACCAATTCAAACATTTTTTTCACTAATTATCTTTGCAGGGGGAGAATTTCTCGCGGGGAGGGTAATAAATTATAAATTCTTATGAAAATGTGTTACATCTGCCAGGCGTCCGACGACGGCTCACATTTTTTTAATAAGGAAACAAAAAAAATAAAACTAACAAATATAAATTAATTTGTCGTCTTTCTGTCACAGCCTTATAGCTCCTAACATTGACAGTCGATTTCGATTAAAAATATCTTTTATTTTCGCAATACTAAAAATGTTGAGGAGTTGTAAAAAAAATGTTGAAGCATCTCCTCATACATGGAAAGTTCCGATTAAAAAATTTCGAGTGAGGTATCATTAGATATAAGTCTTTTAAAATTCTACAAGGCTTTCTAACATTTAATTTAATTTTAGAGCTCCAATAACGAGCTATGATCATACAAAGTCTTGTCTCCCCCCTCTAACTTTCCAACCGTTTGTTAAAAAAAATTTAAACGAAATTACGAAAATATTTTATGAAAAGCACAACTTATTTATTTATTTATTGTAAATTATAGACGCGTCGACAACTTAGGTCGTTAGCGTCTTGATTACATTAAATAACAGCTCACTTAAAACTATAAGTATTACATCACAAAACATCTATGAGCGAAGGCAGGAATCGAATCCACGACAGTCTGATCCAGAGGCCGCGACGCTAACCACTGGACCATACTGTCTTCGAAAAGCACAACTACGGAAGCATGTTCGAACATAACAGTTACACCGAAAGTTAGCAAGCACAAATAAGAAACAGACACATACATAAACAGACAAGAAACGTTGATGAAATTTGTAAGAGCTTTTGTTGTCCTTTATGATGAAAGAGCCAATGTTAGTATTACATAAACACATTCCTGAGACTTCATAATCGATTTTCATTTAGCTACCGGCATTCTCATAAACGCTATTGCATCTGACAGTTGCTACAAAGCTACTATTACGTTCACCTATCTATATGGCTATATGCAACAATAGGCATTGTCTACACCACCAACTAAAATCGCTCGAAGTGTCAAATCTAAATCGTGCATACATTTCATATTACTCCAAGCACGTCGCGAACCTGCAATCCTATACAAAGTAGAGTGTAGACAATGCATTTGTCCACGCAGCTATCTCGATCGTTTTGTGTGAGCGCTTAACACACTTATACATACTGTGTACTGTCATGTTTGATTTTTTTGTGTCGATGTCATTCCGAATCACTAAGCTCGCTAAAGAAGTTTCACTTCAAAAGATACGTGTCATAATCTCAAGGCCGGGTCACACGGCGCGTGGCTTGCGATGGCTCGTGGCTCGTCTTGGCGCGTGGTTCTAGATGGCTCGTGGAGGTAGGGTATCATATCGATAATATCGTATTATTATATTACTATATTATGAGCCATCATGGTGGCAATTGTCGTGGTTTGTGATGGCTCGGCGAGCTATCACGCGCCGTGTTGACCCGGCCTTCAGAAGTATTTATTATAAACATGGCAGTGTTTTTGTTTGGTTATATACTCTGTGGACATGCATTTAAAAATTACAACTGGTCTAGCTGCATTTACTGTGCACCCTAACTGTTGCCTGCCAACAATGCCGACAACCAAATCCATTGTAATAAAGAACAGACAAATGACCTCTCATAGTTCTATTCTAAACAACAGACGATCGCAAGGAAAGTATAGTTCTAGTTAATGGGGTCATTATTTCAAAAGTAATAAACGCCTGCAGGCTGATCCAGTGGTGGCCCGCTAGGTTGTTGACTATTTTTTTTGTATAATATACGAGCGTTGGTTCAAAAATAACGCACACCCTACGACCTATCTCCTAAACTAGAGTTTCCGGCCATACTATTTTAAAATTTAATCTCTGCAAAGCTAAAAGTGGTACATTCCATGAATAGATTTAACACTGTATCATATAGTAAAAATATTAAAATAAAAAGTAAATAGAGAAAATATAATCAAATTAGAAAAAAATATAAATAAATGTCAAGCGGAATATGGAATAGTAAACGATCTAGTGCGTATAAAGCAGCTGTGATACCCCTACGCCACCCATCCTGTTGTGTTTACTGCTATATTTATGATGTACCAAGTTGTCTGTTTGGGATGACGCAGTGTTCTGCGATAGTGTTGGGATATATAGGCGATTCTTCGATTGGACGTGATATGATGTGACCTTGACATGCGTAACCGAACGGAAAAAATAAGGCTGTGTCGTCCTGACTGGAACTAGAACTGACCTCAGGGCGCCAAGTTTGAATTTGAACAATTAAGCAATCTATTAACCAACAAAGTCTTGAAGAACACTCTAACAAAATTTATAGTATACTATGAAATATTGCAAGGATGCATTGAGTGTCAAGTATGGGCCCCATTTCTTAATATTATGTGAACTTACTACACTACCGTAACATAAGAAGTTTCAGGAAAAAAAGTCATGAAATTGAACATCGATTTTATCCATAAGGATTTTACCAACCCTGGACCCAATCTGTGTTGTTAATCAAGTCCAATCGAACAAATAGTTTTGTATTGAAACATATGTATTGTGGATACATGTTTAGGTAAGCCCCCTATTCCCATCCTACTTATACCTCTTGTATCTGTGTGTCAGTGTGGGCGTATGAAGACTTCAAAAGGGTCTCTCAAATTGTGTTACATTTAAGAGTAATCCAATAACGATGGACTTGCCCTCACATTCTTCTCTTGTTTTCTTCTTACAAACTTTCGCTTCTCCGCGCTGTCTCCTCGTGCCGGATACTTTATTCTTTAGATCATATTATAAGACAAGACTATAAGCTTTCATTTTTTAAAGTGTAACTTCTTATGCGAGTTTCGGCCGTTAAATATTTAGCACTAACGGTGTAATCATGGCAACAAAAAACCAAATCATATATTCTGTAAATGGAAATTTATTTAACATTAGATCAATAAAGGTTTTATGTCGCAAATAATTCCCATGAAGCTGGATTTTAACAGATGGTAGAACACCTTTAGACATGTATTTTTTCAAAAATTCCCTCTTTTCCCAGTTGTATTTCCCCCGCCACCCCCTCTTGTATATAATTTTGCAAGTTTTTCGGAAAACGCTAATATCTCCTTAATCACTATATGAAAGCAGACGATTTATTTTCGTTTACTTCCTAATTATAATTACTCTAAAAATAGTTCTTCTTCAATTTTGCGATAAAATCAATATATGCGTTGCAACGACGTTGCAATTTATTAATAAAGAGAAAATATCAGTTTTTAAAAAGAATATTTCACAATAGTAGATTGTATGTCTAGATACGTAATGGGACATATTACGGCGAGTGATGACAGTATAATGTAAAAACGAGCTATAGCGAGTTTTTATAGTCACACGAGCCGTAATACCATTACGTACATATTTTTTGCCATACCCACTTCAAAATACCTACATTTCACGTCATTTTCAAAAAATTCTGACCGTTCATTTGCGTCGCCATCTTTCCTTCCAGTGTGCCGCGAAGTTCGTGCAAGTATAAGTAATGACAGGGGTACGCAAGCGTACACAGGCGTACGTATAGAGAGAATAAACAGAAGTTGCTATCGCAACTGTTATTTTCTGCGCTAGTGCAGAAAGTAAACCATTTTCCGTCTATTAAATAGGTCATTAATAGCCGCTATACATACTTCGAAAGAAACTATTTTGTATGGCAAAAAATTTATTTTGCATATAATATAGTAATATATTATGTAATATACCTCATTACGACTCTAGAATTACAATCTACTATTAATTATTATTATTATTGCACAAACACAAATATTTTAAACTGCTGTTAAAACACCTTTAGCTGGGAAAAAAGCTTTTTTTTCAAATACATAAAACAGTAGACTGACGGCCTTGCACGTACAACTTTTTAATGCTTCATGAAAACAAAAGCTATTATAATATTTGCAAACTGTCAGAGAATGTTTGAAAAGAGGAAATAAAACCACTGACATAACTACCCAGCACTTAGTAAAACAACACAAAAATAATTTATTCAACATTTATTACGCTACGATACACTTCCTTGAGTTCCTTTCAGCACCAACTGGCCACAAAAACAAAACACGGCCGCTCGCTGTTTCCACAACTCGTTGAAACCGACAGCCCGTGGCACGCTGTTGATGCGATAACATGCTTGCTTGAATTTTAAAATAAATGAGAAATGGCACCATTAAACGATATTTCAAATAAAGCTCTTCTATAATTTACGAGCTGACTGAAATGAATTAGTGGCATGGGCGTAACTAGAAAGGCGCCAGGTGAGCCCGGCCCTGCATCCCTAAGTACCGTCTATAGTTCACACTAGAAATAAGGAGTAATAAACAAATTATGAGAGAATTGCCTGCGGCATAATTTGATTATAAACAATGCATGTCCAGCCATTGAGAAAAAATTGACATTCGTTTGTAATGTTATAAAAATTAAAATAAAATCACTCTCGCATGCAGTGATTTCAACGGTACATTGTGTTATATATAAGAAAAATTTATTTTTATTTATTGTAGATTATAGACGCGTCGACATCTAAGGTCATTAGCGTCTTTCAACTACACTAAATAACAACTAACTTAAAACTAAATAACATCACAAAACATCCATGAGCGCAGGTGGGATTCGAACCCACGGCAGTCCAGTCTAGAGGTTGCGGCGCCAAGCACGCCAACCACTAGGCTATACTGCCCCCTAAGAAAAATTTAGAATGACTACTACAGGCACTGTGGAGTAAGGTAATTACTCATCAAACGCGAAATTGGGTGTTCTGGATTCAAGTCCTGGTAGTGGTATTTACATTTTTCCCTTATATGTAACCGTCCAAATAAATATCATGGCGACAGGTCGTCTGATAATATATTATGTGTAATTTACTAATGGCCGGTTTATAGCACATTTTAATCACGATGTTTTTAACCACACCGTTAAATGACGGGTTGCTATGGTAACGAAACGCAGCAACCAATGAACACGTAGCTGTCAAAATTTAACAGTGTGATTAAAAAACATCGTGATTAAAATATACGATGAACCGGCCATAAGTGAATTTAATTGCGGTGTAGGAGTCTAATCATATTCATTATTAATTTCCTTGTTAGGATTGATACAATTTAAAAATCGGGATTCGCAGTGCCTATCTAGACATCAGAAGAAATTTAACAAAAAAATGTTTTTCAAAATCGGTTCAACCGTTTGAGCTGTACACGTGATATAAAATAGTGTAACACACAAACTTACAGATTCATCAAAAAAAAAGAGTGTGTGTGTACTATGTACGCACGTTAGAAGTTATACTTCTTTTACGTAAAACAAAAATAACTCCAAAAATTTTATCCCGCGTGCCAGTACTAAACGTTTGTAAAAAATACGATAAAATAATAAAATAAAGATATTGAATAAATTAATTTAATTTAATAAATTATTAATTTATTAAATATATTATTAATTTATTAAATATATTTTTTTATTATATTTATATATAATTATTTATTTAAAAAAATGCATGTTTGTGTTGAGTTTTGAACCCGGGACCTATTGCGTATGACGCGCCAAAAGAAGTATAACTTTAATAAGACGCAGTGTACAACTCGATAACAAAGTTACAAGATACTTATTTAGACGTTTATCACAAAAAATAGTTCGGGTCTTGCTTTTACAGTGTGATTGAAACAAGGGCGTTTTTGCTATATCAAATCAGATCCACATAAATCATGTACAATCCGGTGTTGAAGTTACAAGATACAACTTTATATAGGGGTTGGTCACAAAAAGAGTCCGGGATTCGCTTTAGGCCGTATGATAGAGATAGCTGTTGGCTGTCATACGCCAAAAAAAAAGCTACCGGTGAAGATGGACGACTGTATAATACACATCGCGGCCAGACAATCGCACAAATATTTTCTTCTCGAATAAAAGAAAAGACATTCACTTGTAGTATGCGGCTGACAAAAAATTTATGGTTCACGACGAATGCTTTTTATTGATTTATAAGCGTTATTTAAATTCCTTAAGATACAGACTTTTATTGACTGTTTTGATAATAATTATAATCCCACATGCAGTTTCATTTCATGCGTTACACAACCAGTTTTCGCTTTACGAATTCACGGGATTGAGCATAGTGGCGAAATCAGGGGGGGGCTAGGGGGTTCAACCCAGCCCCCTTTCGAAATTTTTGACAACGCATAGAAAAGGGCATCCGATTCATATCTTAGCGGCGCGGGGCGTTGCATATTTTCGATATTTTTTTTTATATTTTCGCGTGTGAAAAACTGATTTGTAGAGTATCAAGTATCCATATAATGTTCTTGTACATAAATATTTTGAAAACCCCCCCGAAATATTTTTCTGAAACCGCCCCTGGGATTGAGAGTTTTTACTCACTGTCTGTTAAAGTGAGTCAGTGAGGTGTCACGGAAGTGTGTCGCGGAAGTACGTCACGGAAGTGTGTCGCAGAAGCAGCGTTTGTAACGAGCAGGTCGAGATAAAGATAAATATTTTAGATTATAGACGCTCAACCCGAGCAGTTCGGCCTGTTATAGGCTTTGTCATATCTATTATTTATGCTATATTTAACCCCTCCTTAGTCAGATGTGAAAATGTTTTGAGGTTATACATAGCTGTTATAGTTTACACATCTAGGTATCGCGAGCATCGAGGAATCACCGTTTTTACAATTTCAACTCCACAAGTGAGGAATGGTACCTATAGGCATACCTACCTACCTACCTACTAGTTTAGGTCAAAATTCACTTTTCACAATTTTACAATATTTTTTTCATTTTGAGGACCCCTGAATCTAAAAAAAAGCCTGTTCGTCTATTTGTCTGTGGGCACGATATGGGTCAAACGGCTGAACAGATCGAAACCAAATTTTGGCAGGATGTTTGACATATACTTACTTAATATTTTGAAAATAAAAAAAATCAGCAGTTCTTTTGTTCTGAAGTAATTGACAGGAAAATGTTCTTTACAAGCGTGAAAATCAAATTTTAATTCGGTTCAGGGATTTTCAAGCAGATCACGATACATACAGACGCGAAAAAGAAATTTTGTAATATAATCGACTTACTGTTCTCTGTGGTGTATAGTTGAATTTCAAGGCACTGTAGGGTAACTATTTTATACTGAAGATTTCAGGTTCAAATCTTGACACTAAGTATAATATAAATATAAATAAAATAAAGCTCTAATAAGATTTCAAATTAAATTGGAGTGAGAAATATCCATATAATACAAAATCTTTATTTATATAAAATATAATAAACTTTTACGAGTGAAGCTCGAGCAATAAATGAAACGTCTTTCGAAACTTTTCAACATTCTTTCTCTAATATACAACTTACAAGAGCAAATTGTCTTTTCTTTTACAAAAGTCTGTAACCAGATAAAGAAGGAATTCAATTTGTATTAACTGTGAACAATTCTATAATAGGATTTTATAGAAGCAGACGGCAACTTATTGCTGACCAATCTGTAGGATGTGCATTTTATACAACGTGACTGCAGGGGACTGGGAGTGAATTTGCAATACAGTGGAATTTATTTCAAAGAGCAACAGACATCTTTATTGAACGGACAATTTTTTAATAATTAATACCTATATATTCACTAATCTAGCTTATGCCAGTGACCTTTCTACTTAGTTGCTTCGATGGCTGATTTGCTATAGCGTCTCCTTCGTATGCAGAAAATCGCTGGTTCGATTCCGGTCGGCACCAATTTTTTTTTGTTTTTTTACAAATATTCCATATATTTCACTTGATATTTATTTACATGTTAAAAAAAAAATTGTCTAATAAATTTTTAATTTTTTTTATCGTACAATCAAACTTAGCAGGGTGTGTTCTTTTGGCTTTGTGAATTATCAAATGTTCTTGCACATTTTAAGCAAAGCATTGTCTGTCTACAGTGAATCATGCAACGGTAAATTTGCAGTCCCTATATACGTGAATAAAGCAAAGCATCATCTCGCTCTGTGTCTTTCATATAATATAGACTCAAGCACGTCATTCACAGAAACCCCGCTGGTTTCTCGTTCGAGCGAACGAATATGGAAAAAGAATTATGAAAAAATGCCTAAATATTTTTGTAAAAGAGGGACGCGATTTCTCGACTGCTGCGACAACAAAGGCAATCAATTTATACAACGGAACTGGCACATCGCGTATGATAACTTCAAATACAATGGGACCCCCGTTTTATGAATTAAAACATTCTTTAGAAATTATTAAGCGTAAATACAAAATACGTCCCTTTTTATACGCAGTTTTTTTCTAAACAGATTAATTTAATTTTGAAGCTATAATATGTTTAGCATTGTTCGAAAATTTGAGATAAAAATTATTTTATATTATTATTAATGGCGGTAATCTGCAAAGTAAAAAGGGAATTTTACTGTGAAAATTAAATCTGTTTCACTTTTAAAGTGTATTTTTTAAGGCCACCAACAGCTAAGGTTATTTGGGCCTATTTTTATTTTACTATGAACGTGTAATTTTGTACTAAATTTTGAAGTGTATTCTATAATAACACTTTAGTTTATACAATATTCCACTTGTTAAACAATGACAAAAAACAGTTCCCGATTCTCTCGAACGATGTCATTCACAGTCGAATACAATGACAGTTACATATAACCTCAAAAAAATTGACAGCTGACTAATGATGGTTATAGCTTACAGTAGAACTTTACATCACTTCCATGACACACCACTTCCGTGATACGCCACCGAGTCACTAAAGATTTGGAAGGAGGTGGGAGGGGACCGGTAAATTAGTTTACACGCTAAAAATAACACATTCAAAACGTAAATTATACTTTATTATATGAGAAATCATGGTGGAGGTAACGGTACACATGGTGGAAGAAAAGTGTCAAACGGCAATATCTTTCACTTTTATTGGTTCTGTTGGTCTGAATCTCCGTGAACGCTATTGATTAGAGTCTGGTTAAAAAAGAACGTGAAGAGGCTGCCACCACTATCTATCTCCTTGTACTGAGCGACACGGGTTCTCACTTGTCCATTCTTTATGTCAATGGCTTACAAAACAAGAAAGCGAGGTTATGTTGTATATTTTTGCGCATGCAAACAAAAGCAGAGCTACAACTGTAGTTTATTATAATGATATATACGTCTTTGTGTGAGCACATAAAACAATTGAAAGCGAGGGAGTTCCCCAGTCCATTGAAGGTGTAGAATACATACATAGGTACATGCTATAATATATACCTACTCGAAGATTGAAAAATTAGGTGGGAATAATAAAATTGCACGTATTATTTATTTACAGCGTGTCCAGAAACGGTTGATGAAATATATTAGGTTTTTTATCACAATTTTCTTCTGAACTTTCATCCACATTCTTCTTATACCGTGTGGCCATGCATGTCTCGTTTATATAGTACAGTGAATTTCACTTAAGACGTAACACGTTGGCGGTTTTGTTTACCTGGTAGTTATGAAGAACATTAATGCATTAGAGAAAATCGTTTCACTTAAAACGCAACGTAGTTCAGTCATTTTACACATAAAAACGATCAATCTGCGAAATAATTCCCAGTTAGCTGAATTTTTGTATACACCTTCATTATGGTGTTTTAAAAAACGTGTAAAAAGTCCCCATCGATTTCGTGCCGGCGTTGCCAGTTATTCGAGGATCAAGATCACGAAAAACGGTTTTTGCGAATTTCTCGGTTCCGTTCGACTTTTAGTAAAAAATGATTATTATCAATCTTGTAAAGAATAAAATTCTCTACAACTTTTGTATAAATACTTTTTGTCTATGATTCATAGTTATATTTATTTAAGTACCTGCGGCTAACTCCTCCTTGATTTTACATAACGGGATTATGCTGCTTCCCGATGGCCTAACATAATGATTTCTACCTTTAATTTTAAGTTGGACTTTAAGCTAACGATTAATAATAATTTAAACATAAGCAACCAAACATATAAACCGACAGCAGTCAAACAGACAGACAGATATTTTTTTTTTAAAATACATTTCTAAATGGCATCAATTATAAAAACTATTCGTAAAGGAATTTTGTAAAAAAAAATTACAGAGCGCGGAGAAAGTACGACTATACATTCACATATTATCGTATAACGCCTACTATTACTTTTATTTTTTTTACAAAATTTCTTTATGAATAGTCTTTATAATTATTATAAAGACTATTCGTAAAAGAATTTTGTAAAAAAAATTAAAATATTGAAGTACAGATGCATGTTTTTGTTCAGTAGATATTGCATTTTAAGCGAAGCGATTTTCATTAATGCATTAATGTTTTCCATAACTTGAGGTGGCTTAGTGAAATTACCGATACTTTACGGATAAAAGCACCAAATTTGGCATGATGGTACCTTAGAATATACTTATAAATGTTAGCCTAGCAGCCCTCTCGTATTTCTAAAAAACAACTTTTGGCGGCCGAAAGACCACGAAATTTTACCACCTTTGCTTTTTTCGAAATATCTCAGAAACGGTCGACTTAAGCGATTCTTCCAATATCTAACGTTTTAAAGAGGATTACATTACCTACAATTTTTATTCCTACAACTTTTCTATGGTACTAATGGTAAACGCGCTACAGCCTCTTGAAAATCACGCGCTTAAGTCTACCGTTTCTGAGATATTTCGAGAAAAGCAAAAAAGATGGTAAAGTTTCGTGGTTTTTCGGCCGCCAAAACTTGTTTTTTAAGAAATCCCAGAGGGCTCCTAGGCTAACATTTATTAGTATACCCTAACGTACCTTCATACCAAATTTGGTGATTTTATCCGCCAGGTATCGGTAATCTTGAAATACAGTTCTAAGCTACCTCACTACAGGTATCCAAAACTCCCCTTCCATTTTGCATTCTGGGAGGAATTTGCTTTGATACCCGCACAGAGTTGCAGAGCTATAATTGCAGGCAGCAAATCTTTCTCCAGGCCTTCACCATACTCGTCTACGACCATCTGATAGTTTCAAACAATATCCTGGTTTCATTAGAAAACAAAACATGCTTCCAATCCAAGTATTCCTTTAACATAGCATAAAAACCGTCCGTTAATTTTGACCACAACTTTAGAAAGATAAGTTTTTCAACACCATGTATATTAAAAAGAGATAGAGACATTCTTCAACTGCTTATTGCTTTATTATTTGATAATATTGGATTTGTCTCAAGCAACATATTATGTAAAACATATCAAAACTTCCCCAATATAAACGCATTTATTATTTAATAAACGACTACACACAAAATTATAGGACTTTTAACAATAGAGGCGGAAAGTGAGGGGCGTTGTTTGTGAATAGACGATGATTTCTCTTTTGAATTGAAGAATATGAAGAAGAAGAAGAACAAGAACGCTTCAAAACTAAAATGGCGCACAAGCTATAGGTACAGACAGTCCCAGCTTTACGAGTTTTCGCTTTACGAGTTCCGAGGTTTAGAAATTCTTTTTTTAAGAGTAAAATAATTTTATTCTTAAAAAATTAAGTTCATAACCTCGGAACTCATAAAGCGAAAACTCGTAAAGCGGAGACTGCCTCCTACTCTTTATAATATTTTTTTTTATTTTAATAAGACGCGCAGCTACTAGCTGCTATGTGCGTCGTTATAAGTCTATGTTCTTTATAATATTAATAGTATGATAAAGTGGACAAGATTTGTATGTTTGTTTGTGTGCGGTTGGTCTCAGAAACTATACTGAACCGAATTAAAAAATGTGGAAACCGCTTGATCCTGCGAGCCAAGCCGAAAACTTCCCGTTGTTTTCGAGCTAAAAGAGCTCAAAAACGTTATTACCTATTTATATATTTTTGAGATCTTCGAGCTCAAAAATATTGATTATGAATCTATTTTTTTTATTAACTATTAAATAAATAAACAAAACTCAAAATCTCAAAACTAAAATTTTCTTTATTAATTATAAAAAAATAAAGTTAAATTAAAAAAAAATAAAAATGTTTGTCGTGCGATATCTCGTGAACCGGTTGACCGATTTTGATGAATCTTGCGGCAATTGAAATAGCTATTACTTAGATCTGATTAAATTTTGAGCCCAATCGCACAAGTATAATTTTCCAGTTATTCAAAATATAAAAATAAAAAAAAAAAATGTTTTTACGTTTTACACGTATACCTCTCAAACCAATCGTGCTTTTTTACATGAATGCAAAGCAGCTATTTAAAGTGGGTATGGCAAAAAAATTATTTATTTATAGATTCTTAATCAAAGTAGTTGATACGGATCCAGACCTTTATTTTTTGCGTATCATTCGTGGATATGGATATCCGACACGTCACTAATATATAAACAACGATATTCCAACAATCTCCGCTACATACTTAAGGTATTCAGTTTTGACAGTCTACCATAAATTTATTCATGATATAAAAACGTAATCTATACGAAGAAAGTTTATCCAATGCAGCCGTTTAAATTTTTCAAAATCAAATTAATAATTCATCGTGTTAAAGAAACTTTTATACAAGCCATTGCGGATATATTATATAGCGAGGGGGTAAAGACAAATAAGATATTAAACGTAGTGAAAACAATTTAAGAAATAATAGAAATTAGGAAAGGAATAAATTATATAAATCTGTGTGGAAGTTTAAACGTAGACCAGCTTCTTGCTAGAGTATAGCATTTCACGTACCATTGAATAAGTAATTTCAATTTCTCACGCCGAGTTGAATGAAATAACTTTTTTAGCAGTGCGGCCGCTGTTCATTTCCGTTCTGCGCCAAGAAAACTTCACACTGCGCATACAAAAAGATATTCCAGTTTCCGGTTTCTATACCAATAGAGGTATAAGATTGTGTATACGTTCGAAAATTTGTTATTAGGAAAAAAGGATCTTAATTCAATCGCTACGTATTTGAAGTATAAACAAATAAATCAAATTATGATCTCATAAAGAAAACATTTCTTTTTAAGATATTAAGTCAGGTTGTTTCAGAACTTGCCACGGTATGCGCGTTTTTAAGTTCCTATAAAAAGGTGAGGTTCCGTTGGTGCCGCTAGAAGCTGTGGTTTGTCGTATACAATGGTGTATTTTTAATTCACTGTCGCCCTGGGCTATTCAAAATTGCCCCACCCCCCGGTTTACTTTAGCATACGTTCCCAATATCATAAACTCTAAACAGGAATTGATCCAAACGGAATGTTCTTGTATGACGCGTGGCATTTTGCTGCTGCTTATTATATTAATTATTTATTATTGCTTTCTATCAACAGCAATAGTGTCTATCAAATTCTAGAGTCAAGTTTCTAAAGTTAAGATAGTGAGTCATGTATAGTTCGTAACAAAGTTAATGAAGCGCCGAGCACGTCCTCATTAAATGCGCGCGCTTTGAGCGCAAAAGGAAGGAGCTGGAATGCAGCATGGGTACTTCACTCACTACTGACAACTATGTCAGCACTATGCTGCTCTCCGAGCAAGACTGGGAAGCAGGGCATGAATTTGCTGTCGCAATTATCCGGACCCTGGCAGCGCGGTAAAGCTTAAGGCTGAAGTTCCCCTCCCGCGAAGTAATGACAGACCGTCGGTGCCGCGGGAGGGATAAAAAGGGGAGTGGGTAGGGGGCCTTGGTTCGAGTCCCACACTACCCAAGGCTACCTTCCCTGGGTGTCCGTAAAAATGATTTCCTCCTCTCAAAAAAAAGTTAATGAAGCTGAAAAGCAATGAAGCAATGTAAGCATACGTGTCCAATGCATAAAAACTGTGCCGCTTATATAAATAGTGAAGTAATAAATGCATGATTCACTATCTTTATTTTTATTTATTTATTGTAGATTAGGTATAGACGAGTCGACAGCTTAGGTCATCAGCGTCTTAATTACATTAAATAACAACTTCACTATCTTAAATTTTGAACTTCACTATATAGATACCTAGTTGATGAATTTTGCCGCCCCTACAATCGTGCCGCCCTACGATATATCCTAATCAGCACATACGTAAATATACGTCTGGCCGCATATAACTCCTTCAACACATTTGAACGATTCGTGGCAGCGCAATACTTAATTTATGCAGGTCTGTGAGTTGTGAGTTGTGACGTCACTAATCAGTCACGCTGACGTCAGAAAAAATAAATGTAAGTTTTTCATTTCAATTAGTCAAGTAAAACGAGAACTTCACACGCTCAAAACAGTTATAAGAGAAAACAAGCCGTGAGGTGGATCGTTTATTAGGATTAAAGTGCGACCCTTGAGGTCCACACGACAAATTTCCCAGTTTGATAAATATTCAATAATAATAATTAAATTAGATATTACACAGAAAAGTAATCATTAAAACATAATTATTATTTATTTTTAACAATAATTAAAAAAAGAAAAGAAACGGTTGAACCGATTTTTATAAAATTTATGTCGGATCAAAATGACGTTAACACGCCTCGATTGACACCCTTACGAAGTCGATATAATTTTTTATTCGCGAGATATTGTGTAAAATCTACTTTTTTGGAGTCTATTTGGTTAAGAAAAAAGAACGGCTGAACCGATTTTGAAAAAATTTCTTTCAGATCATATTTACGTTAATACGCGTCGATTGGCACCCTAACGTAGTCGATATCATTTTCATTTTCGAGATTTCGTCTTAGAAAGAAATGGACACATACGTACGTACGTACACACACACACAGACATCTTTGTAAAAATAGTGTAAAAATAGTGTAAAAATAGTGTAAAAATAGTGTAGTGACCCTGAAACATAAAAATTTGTTATACATTTTGATTTCGATTTTCGGACCCATTACAATAACTTCCAATGGGAAGTTAATAAAAACTGAAGTGTAAAATGATCAGGCAAAAATAAAATATCTCCAAACATCATAGCTTACGTGATTTACAAAGGCCTGAACAACTATTATTGACGTCACCTTACACGAAATATCTATAGGTATATATTTATACGTAAGATTCGCGGAGACATCTGTTTGCGTTTGTATCTGCTTTTATTTAGTTTTAAATTATTTATTACGCTATTTTCTTGCTGCTTTGCTGCTATATTACTGATGCCAGACGGCAAACTGTTTGCCTTTCTAATGTGTTTTGAAAATATACTACATAATATTGTATTATTTAAGACAACACCATATTTTATACGGAAACATAATTAAAACTACAATAGTTTTCAACATTCTTTTCTTTTTCAGTTTCTACTGGGTTGATATTCACAATTTTCTATGTGTAATAATAGTATATTGTGTGACTAGTGTGCTAAATACATCTTTATACGTCAGGCGCGATGTTTTCAGCACGAGTAGTAGGAGAGCGCTCACGAGTCTTGGCGAGTGAGCATCGCGAGCCGGAGACGAGTGCTGAGACATCGCGCCTGACGCATAAATATTTAGCACACGTGTTGCACACTATACTTTATATAACACTTGCACGGTTTTAGACTTTAATTGAATAATTTAATGTCCACTGACAGAAGTACATCTCATAATAAAAACATTGGGCTCGATACAATATTTATTCACTTTGTTACCATAGTAACCATATTTCATTTATAACACCGAAAAGAGGTAGGTATCTACATAAATGTTCATTAGATAACGGGTTTTTCAAATGTTTTTCCATTATTCATCGAAAAGCGTTTCATAATGGATCATGACGTCACTCGTCAATAAACGGTCATTTAAGGTCCGCAAAACTGATACGAAAAAACACTAAAAGCGTGCATGTGTTATATAAAATAATTTAAAAAACAAAAAACACGCTTTAATGGTAAACTGAACTAAAAAGTAAAAAATAATTTTTATTGTAAAAAAGCGCGGGGTGCTCGATATCAGTTGTTATAAAGTATGAAAATATATTACAAAACACCCCACGTTTTTTTTACAATAAAAATTATTTTTTACTTTTTAGTTCATTTTACCATTAAAACGTGTTTTTTAGTTTTTTTAAATTATAATTTATTTTTGCTTTTTAGTCCTGGAAATCCTGGTCAAGATAATGGGACAAACTTATTGAATTATTGTATTGTCATCGGTCCTTAATAAGTGTGCAAAGTTTCAGTTTAATCTGAAGTTTTGAAGTGGGTGAAAATCGCGTTCAAAGAATCCGTTACTTACATGCATACATACATACATACGTACATACATACATAGTGCATACATACAGGTGGAACTAATATAAGCGTGTTAAAAATTCGAACTAGCGATTTTATGATCTAATAATAATTATTTTACTTACTTAAGAAATCATAAAGTAGTTTTTCTCTGCTTACCTGTAACAAAAAAAATATTAGTTTTTGACAGCTTCAACCATTATAAATTACATTTTGTTAAAAAATAAAACACTGTTTTTAGGAATTTATACTATTTCTTTATTCTTGACAGTTGTTTTAACACTGAGTGACTTGTTCAGAACATAATCTTAAGCTAAATTACAATGCAAAATATATTAATATTTATAGGTCTTTATCAGGTAGAAGGTTACAATGTGAATATAAAGTTTTAGACAATCTTATTGATTCTCCATATTTCTTATATATTATATAGAGAATATTAATAAGATAAATTAAAACTTTCCATTCACTAAAATATTGTGACCTTCTACCTGATAAAGACCTTTAAAATTAGTTTTATTTATTAACTTAGGTCTTTAGCGTCTTGATTACATTAAATAAGAATTCACTTAAAACTAAATGACATCACAAAACATCCATGAGCGGAAGCGGGATTCGAACCCACGACAGTTTGACCCAGAGGTCGCGACTGGACCACACTGTCCTCAATAAATATTTGTAGATATATTTTGCTTTGTAATTTAGAAGAAGTCACTGTGTTGACGAAACAATTGTCAAGAATAAAGAAGCAGTGTAAATTCCTAAAAACAGTCTTTTATTTTTTTAACAAAATGTTGAATATTAATTTACATCAAATAGGCACCCACTTTATCATACAGTAACGGATCGAAGCGCGCTGGCTATATTTAACTGTATATAAGCAAACAGCTTCCAGTAATACTAAATGTTGAGAAATCAGCTTAAATTTAATTCTCTAATTTCTTTTAATAAACATTTTTTGTGCATTTTATTTTAATATCAGACTGCAGTTGCCATAGATTTGAAATCTGGCATTGTCGAGTTGTTGAATTTTCAGTGTGTCAAAATTTGAGAGAAAGAATGATAGAAACTTTAAGTAATTGATTAATACGTCTTCAATTGTAATTAACATTCTTATTCGCTAATATATAATAGTGTTTAGTGTTTGTGTTCTGTCTTTTATTAACAACTTTTGTTTTAGTGAAAAATATCTACTTTTCCTCTCCTTCACCAATCCAGGCATTTTGAGTTATTTCACGCTACATTATGGTCCTTCGAGCCGGATCGGTGAAGGTGAGCGTTACGTCTGTATAAAAAGTGTTTTGTGTTCGCTTGTTGATCTCGTTCCGTCGCAGTGCGGAGCACCCTGGACGTTGTGCTGCGACGGTGATCAACTGACTTTTGCGTGTGTAACAAGTGAACCCGCTATTTTCTGTGTACTTTGCCGGTTGGCACCAAAGCGAAACAACAGTTTGGGCGTCACATTCGCTCTCTCTCTCTCTCTCCTGATTGTCATTCTCGCTTTTGTGTTGTGACTATTTGTGCGCGATCTACTCTGCGCAGTAGCAAACTGATTTATAGACTTGCATCCGTTTTAATATCATCATAGCTCTCGTTCGTGACATTCACTGCGAAATAGAAGATTCTCCATTTCGCAAGTGACGTCAATAGATGAACTTCCATAGTTATTCACTACACGTTACAACTCTTCGCTGAAACATGTCTAATCCTGTCAACCAGAAGCTAGTGCAGCGGCTTAAGTTGCAGGAGATTCAGTCGACCGCCATTAAGAATATCGCTGCTGAAAGAGAGGCTGGTTCCTTCGCTCCGCTTACTCGCTCTTCTCTCGCCTTTAAGCTGGAGACACTGGACGTCGCGTGGAACTCTTTCAGTACCCTCCATATCACTCTTTTCGAAGGAAAGTTCGCGGGTCTACTTGAATCAGCTTACGTGAAAGAAGACGTTTATAACGCGACCTTTCAACACTACAATGAGGCTAAGGTGGCGCTACTTGAGCGCAGAGAGGAACTGGAGAGCACTCGTGATACTACGGGTGCTTCGATGCTCGAAACTTCATTCGCTCAAATGCGAGGTGCGTTTTTCCAGAAGCTACCTGAAGTTCCACTACCCACCTTTAGTGGTGACTACTTGGAGTGGGCACACTTCAACGAAATGTTTATATCACTTATTGGCAACAACGAGGCGGTTACGCCCGTGGTAAAAATGCACTACCTTCGTATGTCATTGAAAGATGAAGCCGCTGACATCGTCGCTAATCTGCCTATAACTGGAGACGCATTCGCTACAGCCTGGGATCTACTCGTCGCCCGTTACGACAACCCACGCTTGCTGTTATCCGCTCATCTCGACAAGTTACTCGCTAAAGATAAAATCGCTCCACGCTCCGCTAAAGAACTTGATGAGTTACTTCGATCAACCACTAAGGCATTGGACGCTCTCAAGGCTCTTAAGGTATCTACAGTGTCCTGGGATCCGTTACTCGTCCATCTAACAATCACCCGATTGGACGATAGGTTGAGAGAGAGTTGGGAAAACAAACTTGGGTCCTCAACCGATTTTCCAACTTTCGCTGAGCTGCAGAAGTTCCTGACTGGTCGAGCTAGGGCAATGGAGACTCTTGAGGTCACTACTTCTGCACCATCTGCGCCGAAGTCGATGCCAGCCAGGCCATCTTACGCTTCAAGAACGTCCTTTCCCAGTTCAACAGTTTCAAGATCAGCCACCTCCAGGTCATCCGCTTCAGTGAACCTGTCATCGGTTGCCGCTAATACAGAATCTCCGGGTTTGTGCGCCATCTGTTCTGAGAAGCACTTTGTGCTTTTCTGTCCCACATACAAGGCAAAATCTACAGAAGAGCGCATCGAGGCGGTGAAGCATTATCGCCTTTGCTTCAACTGTTTAGGCAGACATCGTATCGCGGACTGCAGGACAAAACAAACTTGTCAGAGATGTGGTGAATACCACCACACGTCCATTCACCTAGACCGCCTTCACCATGATCTGCCGCGTCATGAGTCTTCGCTCAATCGAGCCTCTTCGAGCACTGCTATGGCCTCTTCCGCTACACAAACAGCTACTTACGCTTCGCAAAGGCCACCTCAGCAATGACTAGTTTCGCCATTTTCCGCCACATCAGTCATCGCTACGTCCACTGCCGCTGCTTCCTCAGTCGCTACATCTGCTCTCGCTACAGGTATTCTCTCTAAACCTACTGTCTTACTCGCTACTTGCAAGGTTTCTGTGTCAGTTCTAAGAGGTCAGTCGCTAACCGCTCGTGTCCTTATCGACCAAGGCGCTGAAGTGTCATTCGTCACAGAGAAATTCGCCAAGAAGCTGGGAGTCTTGAGACACCCAACAGCAGTCTCTCTTCGTGGTATCGGCAACACATCTGCAGGTACCACCCGTGGAGCTTGTTCTCTAGAAATCAAATCTCTACACTCCAATGAGAAAATCGAACTCCAGGCTTACATTCTTCCTGTCCTCACCGCTCATTTACCGTCATTCGGTGTGGAAGATGCTCACTGGCCTCATCTTGACGGATTGCAGCTAGCAGATCCAGAGTTTCTTACACCTGGGCCCGTTGATTTGGTACTTGGAGCTGCTCCAACTGGTCTTATTATTAATTCTGAAGTGATCAAGGGACCGAGTGACACACCAGTAGCTCAATCCACCATATTTGGCTGGATTATCTTTGGAGCAGCTAACTCTTCAAGTCCTACCGCTACCGCTTATGGTCATCATGTCACCACTGACCAGGACCTCCATGAGTTACTCTCAAGGTTCTGGTCTCAAGAAGAACCTCCTACCGCTGCAGTTCAACCGCTTAGTCCCGCCGACGAAGAGTGTGAGAATCACTTCATCAAAACACATTACAGAGATTCATCAGGTCGCTATGTTGTAAGGCTTCCGCTCACATCATCCGCTACCCAACTGGGTGACTCGTCCTCTACCGCTCGTCGCTGTCTTCAGAGCACTCTCAAACGGCTGGCCGCTAACCCCTCTTTCAGTACTCTCTATAACAACTTCATGAGTGAATATGAACAGCTCGACCATATGAAATTAGCATCTTCCACGATTTCAGAATCACAACCTGTATACTATCTGCCTCACCATGGTGTGCTTAAAGAGCAGAGTACCACTACGAAGCTGCGAGTAGTCTTCAACGGCTCGAGTAACACCTCTCCTGGAGTTTCTCTCAACGACATCCTCCATACTGGACCAAAGATCCAGATTAATCTCTCGGATGTTCTTCTCTGGGTTCGCCGTCACCGCTTCGTATTCGCTACGGACATCACCAAGATGTTCCGGCAGATTAAAGTTCACCCCCTTGACTGGGACTTGCAGCGCATCCTTTGGGTTGACCAACATCATCAGGTCGTCCCGTACCAACTCACTACCGTCACGTATGGTACTCGCTGTGCTCCTTACCTAGCTGTCCGCACTCTTCTTCAGCTAGTTGAGGACGAAGGTCATCGCTTTCCGCTCGCTGTCGACCCACTCACTAAGGGTCGATATGTTGATGATATCTACGGGGGAGCTGATTCTCTCGATGAAGCTACGTCGATCGCTCAGCAGCTCACCTCTATGTGCTCCGCTGGAGGTTTTCCGCTCGCAAAATGGGCCAGCAACTCTCCAGAACTTCTTGGAAAAATGTCTCCAGCCACTCTCGCTACCGGAGACTCGATCAGTTTCGAGGAATCCACCATCAATGTGCTTGGTCTGACCTGGCACCCAACTCAAGATAAATTCAAGTTTACTTACTCTTTATGTACGGAAACAACAATCACCAAAAGATCAATCCTCTCTGAAACAGCTCGCCTCTTTGATCCGCTGGGATTCCTCGCTCCTCTTGTTATACGAGCTAAGATGCTGCTTCAAGAACTGTGGTTGGAGAACCTCGGCTGGGATGAACCGCTCTCACCTTTTCTTTCTCACAAGTGGACCCTCTTCAGAGAAGATCTCGCTCACATTGAGTCCCTTGAGATTCCTCGCTGGCTACATCTTGCTTCCGCTGTGACATTAGAATTACACGGCTTCTCTGACGCTTCGCAACTCGCAATGGCTGCAGTAGTCTTCCTCAAGATCATCGCCGCTGATGGCAACTATACAACTTCGCTTGTGTGCGCTAAAACTCAAGTCGCTCCGCTAAAACATCTCACAATTCCGAGATTAGAGCTCAACGCTGCAGTTATTCTCGCTCAGCTTACGCGCTACGTTCAGAAAACTCTTGAGCTAGATGAAGTTCCCATTTACCTCTGGACAGACTCCGCTGTCGCGCTTACGTGGATCAGAAGTCATCCATCTCGCTGGAAGGAGTATGTATGTAATCGAGTACTAAAAATTCAAGAGCTTCAGCCATTAGCTAAATGGCAATTTATCGCTGGGAAGCATAACCCCGCTGATTGCGCCTCTCGAGGACTCAGTACTCTAAAATTGAAACAACATTCTCTTTGGTGGCATGGGCCTCCATGGTTGAAACGCTCTCGTAAAGAATGGCCTACATTCGATCCTCCAATGCAGACAACCGCTCACCTTGAAGAAAAACCAGGTCTTTTCTTTAACGTCACTGTCGAGGCAGATCAACATCCTCTTTGGGAACTGATTATTCGCTACTCTTCGCTGCCACGCTTACTACGAACTACAGCGATCTGCTTACGCTTCATCTCTTGTTTAAAAAAGGTGCCACACTCTTCACTGACCACACCGCTGACTACCGCTGACCTGGAATTCGCTAGAATATTGATCATCAAGATACTACAAAAATCTTATTTTGCCGAAGAGCTGAAGACACTATTTAGGGGCAATCAGCTCGCTAAATCCAACCATTTAACTAAGTTGACACCATTTCTTGATCATCAAGGTGTACTACGAGTAGGTGGACGCTTGAAACACTCGCTGCTTGATTCTGAACAGAAGCACCCCGCTATTTTGCCTCGAGATTCGCCGCTCACTTCACTACTGATAGACGACGCTCATCACCGCACGCTACATGGCGGTACTCAACTGACTCTCGCTTACCTGAGACGATCGTACTGGATTATTGGTGGACGCGCACCAGTACGATCATTCATCTTACGCTGCGTCACTTGTACTCGTTACCGAGGACTACGAGCTCAACAGCTGATGGGGCAACTCCCCGCTACAAGAATCACACCTTCACGGGCCTTCCTTCACACTGGTATAGATTATGCCGGCCCGATTACTCTGAAAACTTGGAGAGGTCGTGGTTCCAAAACCCACAAAGGTTGGATTGCCGTTTTCGTGTGCTTCGCTACATCAGCTGTTCATCTAGAAATTGTAACTGACTACTCTACAGACGCTTTCATCGCAGCATTTAGAAGATTCGCTAGCCGTCGAAGCATCTGCCACACTCTCTACAGTGATTGTGGCACCAATTTCGCTGGGGCAGATGCAACGCTAAAAAATCTTTTCAAGGCAGGCTCAAAAGAACTTGGACAACTCGCTACGCTTCTCTCCCACGACGGCACAAACTGGGTATTTAATCCTCCAGGAGCACCCCACTTTGGTGGTAAGTGGGAAGCCGCTGTAAAATCGCTAAAGTTTCATCTTAAACGAGTTATTGGTGAAACCCTTCTAACTTATGAGGAAATGACTACTTTTCTCAATCAAGTCGAGGCCGTGCTGAACTCTAGACCCTTGGCTCCACTATCTGAGGATCCAGCAGACCTGGAAGTGTTGACACCAGGTCATTTTTTAATTGGTGAGCCGCTTACATCGATTCCATCTCCTTCGCTGAGTGAGATCGCTGAGTCGAGACTCTCCAAGTGGCAGCAAATACAACAGAGAATTGAACACTTCTGGAACAGATGGTCCGCTGAGTGTATACATCGCTATCAGTCCATATCAAAATGGTATCATCCCACTAACGAGATCAAAACTGGCTCCATGGTACTGCTCACTGATGAACGACTACCTCCAACCAAGTGGCCCCTCGCTCGAGTACTTTCTCTACATCCTGGCAAGGACGGACTTACCAGGGTGGTAACTATCAAGACCGCTACCTCTACGCTGACCAGGCCAATCGCTAAGCTTTGTGTGCTACCAGTCTACTCTCTTCAAGAACCTTTTGGCAACGCTGTTGCCAAAGGGGGGGAGAATGTTGAGAAATCAGCTTAAATTTAATTCTCTAATTTCTTTTAATAAACATTTTTTGTGCATTTTATTTTAATATCAGACTGCAGTTGCCATAGATTTGAAATCTGGCATTGTCGAGTTGTTGAATTTTCAGTGTGTCAAAATTTGAGAGAAAGAATGATAGAAACTTTAAGTAATTGATTAATACGTCTTCAATTGTAATTAACATTCTTATTCGCTAATATATAATAGTGTTTAGTGTTTGTGTTCTGTCTTTTATTAACAACTTTTGTTTTAGTGAAAAATATCTACTTTTCCTCTCCTTCACCAATCCAGGCATTTTGAGTTATTTCACGCTACACTAAACAATATAAAATATTAGTAAAAAAAAACTTTTTAGAGACAAGATTTTATTGAAATGTATTTTTTCCTTTTTAGTGCATTTCAATAAAAGCTTGTCTCTAAAAAGTTTTTTTACTAATATTTTATTTGGTTCATTTTAGTCTATCAAAATTTTACCCCCTTTTGATCCCCCGCGGGGCTGAATTTCGAGAAATCCCTTCTTCGTAGATACTTACGTTAGAAAAGGAATCTACTATCCAAATTTCAAGTTTCTAGCTTCAGCGATTTAGCCTGGGCGTTGATTAGTCAAAAAAACCCTACACCCTCGTTTGAACCCCTTAGGGGTTGAATTTAATTCTAAACACGGTTTATTGATATATTGTCATCGGAAATACATATGTGTACAAAATTTCAAATCGATCGGATACGTGGAAGTCGTTCAAAATTGACTTGTAAGATTTGACCTAAACAAACAAACACACAAACTAACTTACAAACATTGCAAGTTAAAAGCTTGTAATAAAAATAGAACACTTTTCATCAGAAATGAATTATCTCATTTAGACCATTTTTACCTCCTCTTTGTTCCCTGAAGCACTCGCTTTCAGGAATTATAACTCTTTTTATGTATTTATGTACTAGGTATCACCCAATACATTTTATTAATCGAACTGGGCGCGTAATTTCCTACAGCTCAGATTAATCCACTGTATTCTGTAGGGAGTTACGCGCTCAGTTAAATTAAAAAAGGGGCCAAGTGTGTGTCGAATCACGCACAGTGATAGGTTTCGTTGTCGGCCGAAAATATTCCATATCTCAAAAACTACACAACATAACTTATTCAAATCAATTTTCGTTAGAAGTGTTTTTTAAGTTTTACCACCTTACATTTTTTCAGAATTTTCCACCCCATAGTTGAAAAGTTAGAGTCGGGGACACACTTTTTACGACTTTAGTAGCGCATATGTCACTAACTATTGACTTAAATTAAAAAGTAATTTTCATCATTTTCGAAGACCTATCTAGCGATACCCATACATGCTTATATGCACTAGAAATTTTTTTTCATCCCTCATTTACATGTGTGGAGTGCCACCCCTAATTTTTTTTCATAATTTCAGTTCACCATTGTATAGCGGTTCATAGAACTAGAAGACACCTACTAACTATTGACTTAAATTAAAAAGTAATTTTCATCATTTTCGAAGACCTATCTAGCGATACCCATACATGCTTATATGCACTAGAAATTTTTTTTCATCCCTCATTTACATGTGTGGAGTGCCACCCCTAATTTTTTTTCATAATTTCAGTTCACCATTGTATAGCGGTTCATAGAACTAGAAGACACCTACGTTCCAAATTTCATCTATGTAGAGCCAATAGTCTCCGAGTAAAATGGCTGTGACATACAGACGG
Organism: Mongoloraphidia duomilia; assembly: GCA_039654895.1. Taxonomy (NCBI): domain Eukaryota; kingdom Metazoa; phylum Arthropoda; class Insecta; order Raphidioptera; family Raphidiidae; genus Mongoloraphidia; species Mongoloraphidia duomilia. The sequence continues at coordinate 33,015,305 of CM077516.1, read as the reverse complement.
ACATGACGAAATTATAAGGGTTCCGTTTTACAATTTGGTTACGGAACCCTAAAAACATGCTCAAAACTCAAACACAAATCTCATGCTGGGCTGCAGAGTGCACAACGCATTGTCAGAGAATCAAATTTGACAATGACGTTAGACTATGATTTGTAGCCACTGCGTCTTAAATTAAATTAAATAACAGCTATAACTTAAAACTAAATAATATCACAAAACATCCATGAGCGCAGGTGGCATTCGAACCCACGACAGTCTAGTCTAGAGGCTGGTACCAAGTACGCTATCCACTATCCACTGCCCTCTGTGATCGATTTAGACGATATTTTTTTAAACTGTGTGCTATACCTACTACAAAATAGCTACTTTCCATGCATGTATACCGGGCCCGTATGAGGTTAATTAGCGCAGGCAAGCGTGCCTAAAGTGTTTTCATAAAATAACTAGTGCGGTAATTAAACGGTTGCCATAGTAACTTATGTTTATTCGCCTGCTATTACATAATCCAGACCTGCTGTAAATGTAAAGATGGCGACGCAAATGAACTGTCAACATTTTTTGAAAATACTGAAAATAAAGTGAAAAGTAGGTATTTTGTAATGGGTATGGCAAAAAGCACCATATAATATATCTCTTGCATAATGGTATTATATGACTCGTGTGACTGTCAAAACGCATCTAGTTATATAATCTAGTATAACATACTTCTTGTATAGTATAAACTGCTCACATTGGCTCTATTAGTAGTGTGAAGAATGAGTGGGGATTATAGGTGGTTCAAAATTTGCGTCGATGTGCAGCTTGAAATAAATTGTTTTCTAGGTGGTACATTTTGTGTACGGATGTGGCATATCTGACTAGGATTTCGTCGTTTAAATTTAAATCCAATATACCGGAAAGAGTTTAAAACAGCATTTTTCTAGGCATTTTGATCGAAATTTAGTTCGAAAGCGATCTTTTTTATGCAGGTCGAATTTTACCATGGTTTTCATAGTTCCAGGAGGGTCTTGCCTTACAGGAAAAAACGACTGTCTTATGAGCATCTTTATTGAATGATTTGTGAAATTTTATGGAACTAAAAATATAAGCAAAATAAAGTACTAAACCGTTGGTATAATAATAATAATAGATAATATCCATTTCTGGCACCTAGTGGCAAAAATGGTAACTAATAAAATGATGGGTCAACAAAAAATTTATTATAATAGGCACGGTAATTTTTTCTCGTTCTATAATTCAGTGAATTTTAAATTAGAGGAATGTTTCATAAATGCCAGCAAAAGAATACATTATTATCTAAATATTATCCCTCGACTAAAGCGACATATACATTTTTATAGAATTGAGATTGTTTTAAGTGCAGTGTAGGATCAGAACCACTCTTATGTTTTGAATCAAGTATAACTCATACATACAGCGATGTAGCTTAGTGGTACAGCACTAGACTCGCATTGGGAAGGTACTGGGTTCGAATCCCGGCGGGGGCAGATGTGGCTAGGATTTTTTCCTACTGCCTCACGCCGAGAAACGGTAATTCCTGTACCGGCCATCTTGTTTGAGGTTTTCCATGGTTTCCCTCAATAATTCCAGATGAATATCGAGATGGCTCCTTATTCAAGGCCATGGCCGATTACCTGTCAAACTCCTATGCTCCCAAAGTTGCCTACCTTATCCTAATGTCCTATAATTCCTCCATTCGCACATTGCTATTAATTAAGTTGAAGTATAAAAATGTATAAAACGGGAAGTGGTAAAAATGGAAAATAGTAATGGTGCGAATGGCGTCTGTTATGACATAATGTCGAGAAACGGACGTTAAACGCATTATTATTATTTCAAGTTTTTAAATTCTGCTAACAGATGCGATGGTCAAATCTGGCCTTCAAAAGGTGGGTCGCTCGTTAGCACAGCCACAACTTATCTGTATTATATGTCATCTGTGACAGTTCTGAAAGTACTTTAATCTTAAATCTTTGAAAGTCGCACCAGAAAACTGCCATTAGAGTAACACTGATTTATCAATAACTGAAAGGACTCTTCTTTCGGATTTCCAATGTTATGCAAAAAAACAGAGATAAATCAGCTGTGTGATTTGGCTGAAGTTTTGAAACCCTGTTCAACGCACCGCTGTACCTTTGCGCCAAGCGTTGCACTCTGTGGAGTTGTTACCTGCAGCCGCAGCAATGCTTTATGCGTCTGGAACGGTCTGGAATACATGCATATACTACATATTCATCCCATGGACACTGTGTAGACACAAGTTTGTTTAAGGTCGATACTTATGTTGGCTTTCTGCAGGTACAGTACTTTTACTATAAATCTAGATTTAAGAATGTCATTTGCTTTCAACTAAATGGAGATCTCCATTTATAGTTGAGAGTAAATAACATTCTTAAATCTAGATTTAAGGTAAAAGTCATATCAGAAACCCAGCGTTAAGTAGTGTCTATATTGAATGTAAACTAAAATTCACATATTTAGTATCAGGGCACAAAAATATCATATTTATACAGGCTGCCCTAGTTTTTCCTTACCTTTTTCCTTAGATAGATGTAGGAAACGTCATTCTGATCTAAAGTGTTATTTCTTCGACAAATTTTTCATAAAATTTTAAACATTGAAATCGTATTTAGACAATAAATCAGTTCGTACTCGGTTTCTATTCATAACGTTACTTTTAACAATTCAAATTTTATACATTGTACCTACACATCTGTTACCTATGAGTTTATAATTTATATACCCAGCCATTTAAGGATGTTTGTATGGCACGTATAGTGATAGACACAAGTATTTATTTTTATTGGAGATAATAGACGCGTCGACAACTCAGGTCATTAGCGTCTTTAACACAACAAATAACATATTTGTGTATTAAAATCCGCCAGCCGGCATACACAAACCGACTGGTACGAACTTGAGTCGCTGGGAGCGTTAGTTCCCAAAGAACATTGGAATGCAATTGCGATAACAACTAAGTACATCCCAATGTCCCCCCTGGGGGTAGAAACAAATAGGGTTACCATACATAAGCGGAGGGATGCCCATGTCTAGGGTGCCTGGAATGCCCGATTTTTCAGAAAAATGCCTGTCTCTGACCAGCGCCGGCCGCACACCTGTCTAAACCTTAAAATGCCTGTCAAATGCGGCAAACCCCTGTCAGATGGTAACCCTAGACACAAGTATGTCTCTTGCTGCATATACAAGATAGGAAGCACATCGGATTTATAGCGAAAACTTTTACCTCAGTACGGGTTACATATTATAACACATATTCAAATTCAAATTTATTTCAATCCATTGATGCTTCTGCATGTGGAGTCGTCATAAAAACATAAAATATACAAAATATACAGAGCAGCATATACAATATACAAAGTAGTACAATTTATAAGAAGTTAATGGTAATTATATAATGACTGGATTATTGTCCTCAAGAAATTCCTGGCAATCATAATAGCATTTTCCTAGTAACATTTTTTTGCAGGCTTTTTTAAAGGCATTGGCGCTTTTTATATTTTTAATAGTTTCTGGTAACTTATTATACAATTTGTGACCCAAATATCTGAGTCCTTTTTCAAACAGGGCTAGTTTGTGTTTGGGCGTTCTTAAATCTGAGCCAAATCTTGTGCTATAATTGTGCGTTGTGTTGTTACGTTCATATTCTGTTCATCTATTCCTCGTGTCTAGCATTGAAATATATAAATGCACGGTAAAGGTAATATTTTCAATTCTATAAACTTTTGTCTACAAGATTCTTTCGGATTTAATCTCGCTATTATACGCAGGCTGCGTATGAACATATTATAGCAGAGACCTTGGCAAAGTCGTATTCGAACGGTACAGAAATCTATCAATTTCATTGGTTAGTTCTCAAAAGTGGGCCGTAATATGTTAAAAATGTTTATAATGTATGACTTTATGAGAGCGCTGTTGCCAAGGATAAACACGCATTTTACAAAGTACGCTATTTGTTTGATACTTTTCAGCAATAATTTTTTTCCTATCGTGATTGAAATCGGTGACTATAGATGCATTTTTGAACAGAGCTTGTTAGATATGCAACTTTAACATGTTCTAAGAATTACAAATTTTTCTCGATGATATTAACATAAGTAATGTGTTTCACCAGTAAGAGCTCATGTTAATTTCAGAATTATATAGATATTTTTAAACTTTTCGGTAAACCATTCTGAAATTTTGTGTACTTATTGCAAATACGAGTATATTAAGAAATAAGTTTATAAAATTTCATTCATTTCTCGGCGATTTCAATTTTGAAATAGGTGTCACATTCTTAATGAAATGTGTAAATATTTTATAAAATGGGACATACAATAAATTATTCTTAAAATACGTAATTTTATCACCTGCACCAAGGGTTCTTGTGTGTTTTAAATAACATAACCTGTTGCGGTATAGTTGTTAGTTATCAAATTATCAAAAAGCACGTTTCTGTCGCGAGCTTCCCGAATGAGTGTCTAACTTTTCTAATTACCATTAAAGAGTCGTATAATAAAGTTTCATTCCTCATAGACCCGTTGCACGTGTCATTTCGTGACAGAATACGACTGTCATTTCTGTCATGACTATGATATGTGACGTTCCATTACTCTGACGTAACTTCACAGTACATTAACCGACCTTGCTAACATTTAATTGCCAACCAAAAACTCTTACAATGGAGGTATTAGTATACACTCTGAAAAACTGTATACAGCTATTATACAGGATGTTTAAAACTTCTGAAGGTGGTGATTTTAAGAAAAAACGTTCCTATAGACGGAGGTCCAAAAACGTTTTGTTATAGGGAGTTGCAGATCTCAGAAAACTTGGATTTTTCATGTGTCATCTCTACAATGAAGTAGGTGGTAGAAAATTCTCTAAAATGACTTTGAACATTTCTGTCCTTTTTTCTTGGGAAATTTGATTACATTTTGCTTAACAATTTCTTCATAATTTTTAAGAGGAAGAAGAAGAAAATTGTAGATTATAGACGTTTAACAGTTGAAGTCACCAGCGTCTATTTTTACTTCCCACCTCTACTGTGGTAGGGAAATAATGGATTTAGTCCGAAAAAATATTTCGAGATTTTAACAGATCTTCGTTTTGAGGCCCTAGCAATCGTTTAAGATCATTTTCTGACTGATGTCTGTATGTGTTTGTGTGTGTGTGGTCAATTTTTCGCCTTCGATATCGTAAAAACGGAACAACATACGGCCATGCCGATTGTTCTTTGTGTTTATCAGCCTTTAACTTAGATCTGATTAGATTTTGAGTCAAATCGGTTCAGTTGATCCTGAGATATTAAAAAAAACGGTCTCAAAGTCACGTATTAACTTAGGTAAAAAAATTTGAGTGATGACCAGTCCTATACTTCCCACCTAGTAAATATTTGCAAAAAATAAACACTCTTTTTTTATTCTTTGAAAAAAGCATGGCCCTCTTTTTTGTTTGGTGATCTACTGATGGCTAACTTAATATAGCAAAAATCATGGTTACCTTGATTTACGTACAATTTTTATTTTTTTTAGTAAAATATTTTTTTTCTCGAAAACTATACATTTTAGAGAAAAAAAATATTTACATTTTTTTCATATTATAACATCTAGAATTCATTTATATTTTTTTTTACCTATGTTAATAGGTGACATTGAGGACGTTTTTTTGAATATCTCAGGATCCACTGAACCGACTTGACACAAAATCTAATCAGATCTAAGTTAAAGGCTGACAAACACAATAGAACAATCGGCATGTCCGTATGTTGTTCCGTTCTTAAGATATCGAAGGCGAAAAATTGACCACACACACACACACATACACACACACATACACACACAAATACAGACATCAGTCAGAAAATAATCTTAAACGATTGCTAGGGTCTCAAAACGTGAAAATCTGTTAAAATCTCGAAATATTTTTTTCGGACTAAATCCATTACTTCCCTACCATAGTAGAGGTGGGAAGTAAAAATATAAATGAATTCTAGATGTTATAATATGAAAAAAATGTAAATATTTTTATTCTCTAAAATGTATAGTTTTCGAGAAAAAAAATATTTTACAAGAAAATTGTACGTAAATTAAGATAACCATGATTTTTGCTATATTACTAGTCATCAGTAGATCACCAAACAAAAAAGAGGGCCATGCTTTTTTTCAAAGAATAAAAAGAGTGGTTATTTTTTGCAAATATTTACTAGGTGGGAATAGTATAGGACTGGTCATCAGTCGAATTTTTTAAGAGGAAACACCCGCCAGTTATTATAGCCTAAAGCAAAGTATCGCCTATCGAACAGTTGAAAAAAAAAATGAAATCGGTTCAGTAGTTTCTGAGATTACCTACCCCTAAATAAAAGTCTATAATAATAATATTTTTGAATATTTCATAATTTCATAGTCAGCTGCATGTGATCAGTATGTCGAGCGATATATATATATTTATATATATAATGAAATGTTAGCTGTTAGCTGTTAAATATTTAATGATAGACTACTTATATTTTCAAGAGTATTTCGTGTTAAGTTGAAGACATAGTTCTGTGTTTCAATCAATTTAAAGTGCACCACTTCATTAGAACAACGATGCCTAAGAGGCCAATAAAATCTCCCTGCAGTCACGCTACCTATATAAAGTAGTTTGAACTTTCAAATTAAAAATAAACGATGCATTTCATTTGCCAGAGAGAACACGACTTGTGCATTTATTATAGTGTTGTGATTTCAAATGTTTCAAAACATTAAAACTCAATCGATCTTGTCAACAATTAGTTTTGGCTAAGCAAAGGATAAATTACTGTTTATACACATTGGTTATTTTTAACGTCTCGTCAAAGAGTAGGCACGTTTTATAAGAGGCGACGCTCTAAGCGGTATTGTAATTTTTAAGTTCAAACACTATTCAATTTATAATTTCAAATAAGATTATAATATAGCCTATAATAAGTAAAATATTCTTTTCAACTGTTTATCATACAAAAAAATAGAGTAGTCTGTCCTTTTAAATTAAATTTCAATGCATGACCAATGACCATATAATAGTTCAAGTACATTTTTTTCTGTTAAATAAAAAAAATGTCAATGCTACTTGAAAATTATAGAGATTACATAATATTATAAAGAAATTAAATAATCAATTTAGGTTTGTACCCCATACGGTTCCTTATATTTAGCATATTCGCAGCGACCTTGCGTTGTACCTATATAAATCGCGCGAATTTTAAATATCTCACCGTAAGAAAATCCAACCATATACAAAATAATTTTAACAAATAAAATCAATGCAGACGTGAGGGCATGAGGACCGAATTTATCAATAGGCTAAGTACGCTATAGAGCCTAGAGCGGCAAGTTTCAGAGGCGCGGAACATTTTAAATGAAAGCAAAAAAATAGGGTGCAAACTTGTAAAATTCTTATTATAATTTCATGATATTTGTTAAAAATAATCAAAGATAGGCTCTGTTAGGCAAACAAAGCTCAAAAATAGGGTGGCATCCACTTTAGAGCCTAAGGGAGCCAGAAAGAATCTGATGGAGTGTGGAGGGCAGCCCCCAGAAAATTAGTAAGGTTTATCAAAAGTCTCCTACCCGACTGGGAATAAATACTAGGCGATACAGCGAGTTGGTTTTTTTTTGATTTTTTTCCCTTTAATTAAACTTTGTTACAATACACATGAAAATTTTAATTTAAAGCCAAAATAATGCAGTGGTATCAGGAACACTGATTACAACAATATTGTAAAATTTTGTATATTTTCTTATACTATATGACAATAAAATTTTTTATTATTATTATTATTAATACTAGGCGATTCAAAAAAGATCTTGGTCGCAGTGATTATGAGGTAAGATTTTACCCATCACCCCATGTAAAATCTAATCTAATCTAAGGGAGTCAGAACTTTGAATTTCCCCGCATGAGAGGATTCACAAGAACGACTGATGTTGTTAGCCCATTGCGCATAATTAATGTCTTAGGACGGTCCTGGATAGCGGTAGCCGGTAAGTACTAGTACAGACTTGTCGACTATTAAAGATAATTTCCAAAAAAACGGTTAAACATTTTATTTTACAATTTAGTTGTATGCATTATCAGACCCCATTATTCATTGCATTATATCCATCGTTTTCAAACTGGATTATTACAGTTGTTTTTCGTTGCTTTTTAGAAGCTAGATTTTGCATCTGTCAGCAGATGCAACATACAGTCATCTAGTATTTAGTTTAAAGCATATTACAACCGTGGAGTATTAAATATACAAGGTGCATTATTGCTAACAATGTAAATTATTTTTTACCATACCCTACTCACTATAAAATAGCTACTTTACATGCTTATATGTATGCATGGGATATGTCAGTTAACAAGCAGGTGTGTTGAAAGTGTTTTCAAAACACACTAGTGTGGAAAATAAAGCCATATATTTATTGCTACTGTGCGTGCGCACTGCGACAGATCACGGCCTACTATAAAAGTGAAGCTGGCGACGCAAATGAACTGTCAAATTTTTTTTTAAATACTGAAAATGAAGTGGAAAGTAGCTACTTTATAGTGAGAATGGCAAAAAATACCATATATTTCTCGTGCGTAATGATATTATGACTCGTATGACTGTTAAAACTCGCTAGCGTTCGTTTTAACATACTGTCACTGCTCGTAAATAATATACCGCATTATATGACACTATAAGGAATACAATCTACTATAATTGCAATTCTTATACCGAAAACTAAAAAAGTAATCTTCAAACACCAAAACACTAATGCTGGGTTTATCGTACAATTTTATTTTTTAATCACGCTGTTAAATGACGGTTGCTATGGTAACGATCAACAATTTGCCAAAATGAAAACGCAGCAACCAATGAACAGTGAACACGTAGTAATCAAAATTTAATAGCGTGATTTAAAAAAATAGCCTGTTATGATAAACCCGACATTACACTTTTTTCAAAACTCATATTTCACTAACCATGTACGCATCATCATGATAACAATCGAGAAGGCAATGTTATTTTATATATTCTAAATAAATTGTTTATTGATAAAGAATAAAAAAATGTTGTATTATTAGATACCTACACGAAAAATTCATATTTTTACCTGTTTAATTTCTACCTGCCACCTAAAACGCAAGGGAGAAAGACTTTAAATAGAACATTCTGTATAGAGAGATGCAGATATTGTAATTTATCCACGTAGAGATTTGTATGTTCGCTGCATTATACAATTGTTGCAGCATTTCGCTACGCTGGATCATGTCAATGGGATTAAAATACAGTTTATAAATCTCACATTGCTCACGCTATATAAATGTACACCGTGTCCAGAAATGCATGACATTAACTCAAGTTATGGGAAGGTACTTCGATGCATGTGGGTGCTGTGTCCACTTTCACAGACTCTAAGTGACCCACTGGAGAGTTTTGAAATGCAGTTTAAATTTGAAATTTATGTAGAGATGCAATATTTTTGCATAATGCTACACAAACTGGAAATAAAAAATCTATAGATATTGAAAAAATTATAACATAAACGATTTTGGCTTTTTGGTAAGTCAAGTTCCAAAATTTAAGATAGTGAGTTATGCATTTATTATTAAACTTCACTATTTATATAAGTCATGGTTTGCGAACGCATATCATGCAGATTATTGCATTGTTCAATGGTTTGCCGCTCCATTAATCTTGTTACGAAATATGCATGACTCACTATTTTCAATTTTGGAACTTGATTATATAGCTATCCAGTACGACTCCACTTCGATACAAATCGCTATTTTCGCTCACGGAGCTCATCTCCATTTTTGTCGAAGCATGTGCTACTTGTCAAGTAAGCATCTGAAAATTGAAAGAATTTTTCAAATCGATTCAATGGCTCCCGAGCTTTGAAATAACATAAATACAAACTACTTTTTGATGTGAATATAACGTTTAATGTCTCATACTGGGGTGACATTTTAGAAATATTAGATGAAACGGAAATAGCCGGAAGTGGTTGACATGTGAAGCAGCATGTAAAACTATGCTAAGGTCTCAGACACAGTAAGCCAGGTGGCCGTGCAGAAAAGTACGAGTCTACCGACAGGTACAAATGATAATCTTAGGTTAGAATCCCAAAGGCTTTTAATATTTTTTTGTTTTTTTTTTATAATGAAAATATATGTCATGGTATTCGATAACAGTTTAAAGTAGGTATAAAAAATACAATTATTTTATTTATTATATTTTACGAACATTTGACTTTATATTATATAAGTAAGATGAATAAAAGTGGTATATTCCTTTACATGACAACGAATACAATTATTTGTGTTACGGTATTCACATCATCTGTCTTGTTAACGGAGTAGTAGTGGTGTATCCACCGCTGCCACCATTTGTTAACTGAACCACCGTCACCAATTGTTACCCTTGGGTTTTTTTGATCTGATATTACTGGTCGCATCAGATCAAAATTACCCATGGGTAATAATTGGTGGCGGTAGTTGAATTCACCGCTACACAGTTAACAAATGGTGTCAGCTGTGGGATACACCACTATTACCCCGTTAACAGGCTGTATCCGCGATACAGACATACATGTTTTATGGTAGTATTAGACATAGATAGGTGCGTCGATATAATATGACAGAAGATGTAGGCGCGTGTAAATGAAAGCTGAGTTTAAGTTTTATTTTGAAAGAGTAGAGCGCAACCTTAACTTACATCCCCTGTCGCTATTCGCTACATATTTCATAAAGCTAAGTGTTTTCTCTTTCAGCGAGCCGCGGACTTGAAAGACAGATGTGATGTGAACACTGTATAAAAGTATATACGTACCTATGTGTTTTTATGAACTTATATAGAATGGTACAGAAATCTATGTATCTATTTTTAACCCCCGGCGTAAAACGGGGTGTTATAGATGTCTGTGTATATGGCGTTTTGAGTTATTTTAATTTTTATACATTATGAGATACTGACTAGCCCTTGGGCTTAATCGATTCAATATGATTTTTGGGGTTTCGTACCTCAAAATGAAAAAAACGGAAGCCTTATAGGATCACTCTCGTGTCTGTTTGTCTGTCCATCCGTCCGATCTTCGTCCCCTCCTTTATCTTCGAAACTACTGACCCTAAAATTTTGAAAAAAATAGGGAATATATAGGGCCTCAGGCATAATTTACAGGAAAACCTAAAATAAAATCCTAAATCTATTTTGGGGGTTAATTTTGGGGGGCAAAGTAGAACATTTAAAAAAAAATTCAAATGCATCATGTGACACATCTAATGAAAAGGCTCATTATGAGAAATACAAATATATTTTTTTTATAATTTTAAGATGCATAGTTTAAAAGATATTAAAGAAAATATACGCATTTCGAGCATTCCCCCTCCTTATCTCCGAAACTACTCATTAGTCTAAAAGTTGGAAAAAAATAGGGAATATAGGGCCTCACTCATAGTTTACAGGAAAACCTAAACGAAAGTCGTAAGTCATAATAGTACGGAATCCTATCCACGCGAGTCCGACTCGTACTTGACCGGTTTTTTTTCTGTGAGAACTGCACCTACTTCATTTACAAATTATATTTAAACAATATCTGAGAGATTTATAACGAGCTTTAGATAATTAAGAGAACTGAAAGAAATTATTAAAAAAAAAAACGGTGAAGTGCGAAATTCATGCTTCAACACACAATCTGTGAAAATTTCAACTAGCTATCTGCTAGTGTTTTTGAGATAAGAGCCTTGTGACTATATGCTTGTGACAGACGGACCGGTCAGCTATAAGTATAATACATGTTAGTTCGAGTCGTTTACGATCGCCATAGAAATTTTCACTTCGGCCATGCGGTCTTAAGTACACACAATTTTTTTTATTTTGTAATAATAATTAATAAATAAATAAGCTTTCTACCTCCTCTTCGGATGTAACTCTCCTTAAACGGAAAGAAAAATTTGGCACGAACATTTCCTATATTTAAAGAAATCGGCAAAAATGAAAAAGGTCTGTCGAGTTTTTTGGTAAAGTAAAATCGGAATCGACTGTGAACGATGTGGGTAGGATAGAAACCCGAGCCGCTCTCTTTTGTCTTTAAGCACACCTTGCGTAGGTAACACAAAAGCCAGCTGCCATTGTGCAAACTTCAAAACACAAAGCTCGCGTATATATACGCATGTCGGTGATGTGAATCTCGGCAACTCGTTTTATGCGGACCTCGCATGTTCGGTTAATTACAACTTTTAAAATCCTTTTTCCCTGTGCGGATAGCCAGGTAGCCTAGCGGTGATATAGCGTTAATCCCGCATTCAGAAGAAACCGTTAACTAGCGTGAAACTGATCAATTTTGGAGGCATTTAAAACTTGATTTAGGTACAAAGAATAAGTATAAAAAGATCAGGACAAAATATATGTTTTCCCTTCTTTCCTCTACAATCTACATGCCTGTTTTGTCAACAAATTTCTAGGACCGGTCATTTTATTAATGTTTACCGTCAATTGGGGTAAAGTGGATCAATTAGAATAATAATAATAATAATATGTTTACCAACCTTCTTTCCTCTACATGTTTGTTTTTATTAAAATCACCGTCAACTGGAGGAAAGCGGATCAATTTTAAAATATTTATGACCGATTTATTGTACATTTTAATCACGATATTTTTTTTAATCACACTATTAAATGACTGGTTGCTATGGTAACGAAACGCAGCAACCAATGAACACGTAGCTGTCAAAATTTAACAGTGTGATTAAAAAACATCGTGATTAAAATGTACGATAAATAGGCCATTAGACTTGTTTTTTAAGTACAGAAAATCAGTAAATAATTCTGAATAAATATATGGTTTTTTTTTCTGCACTTTAAATTTGGTTTGTGAAAAAATGTCTATAGGATCAGCCGTGTCTTTTTACAAAAATCCAAAAAACTGTTTCCGCCTAACTACATTTAGACATAGATGAAGTGAATTTCGGTTTCGCTGAACTTAATTCGGTCAATCTTTTTGGAACACGGTTTATATTATTTAATATAGGTAATGTGAAAATCTTTTCCTAAAAATTCGTCGGATTGTAGTCTGTATTTCTAACACGAAGTTAAAAATATTTTTAACTTCAATGCACGTACAAACTGCATGTTTCCAAGACAGTAGAAACAGATGTGATGCATGTGTGAAACTAAAAATAAAATACCGAAATTCACAAGAGAACAATAATTTGAAGATCCAAAAAAAATCTATTCTATTCTAATAATCTCTATATTTACGTAAAAATAATGCTATGTTGCGCAAAGCGTGGTCAAAAAATTTGATTTGACAATATGACATTAGATTGTGGTAATATAATTACAATTTTTATGCATGCAGGAGAAGTCTAATGTCGTTGTGAAACTCCTAGGTTGAGAGCCAGGCGTAAATATGTAAACCAATTTCTGACAGGATGAAATTTTCAGGGAAGGTAGTATTTATTATGACAAAGAAAAAGCGCTAGGGTTGCCTAGTCAAATCCTGATGCAACGGCCGGGAGGGGTATTAGATGTATTGATATTACTTTACAAAATTTATAATTTTTCTTTTTCATAATACAGGATTTAATATTAAATTTTATCCAATTTTGAGGAGTTATTAACAATTCATAATTTTCGAAAACTCATTTTCTTCAAAACCATGGTTACCATGTTGAACTAAGGGCTAATTTGCAATTTAGAACTATGACAATATATACATACATATATAAATTGACATTTTGCACCGGAAGTGGCTTTTCCCGGCCGTGGCATCAGGATTTGACTAGGCAACCCTAGCGCTTTTTCTTTGTCATAATAAATACTACCTTCCCTGAAAATTTCATCCTGTCAGAAATTGGTTTACATATTTACGCCCGGCTCTTGATCTATCCCTGTTATGTAGAACATTAAATTGTACTCACACAAAAACAAATCATTAATCTAGATAGAAAAATATCGCTTTTCAAGCTAAATTTTGATCAAAATGCGTAGAAAAATGTTGTTTCGAAGTAGAAATTGTACAAAACACTATGTTAAATACATGTACCTATACTTACACAGTTTAATAAAATATAGTTTCAATCGATCAATTATTTTTCGAGTAGGATCGATTTAAAATTCTACAATGCATTTCTTATGAAGAAATAAGTGTGCGGTCACAATCTAAGTCCATTGTCAAATCAAATTTTTTGACATCGCTTTCTGCAATTGAGCATAAGTGCCCTCACTGACTGACTGCCTCAACGCACAGCCGGAACCGTCAAACCTACGAACTTTCCACCAAGGTCGTAGTTAGAACAAAATTTTAGATAGGACATCAGAAATTTTAAGTAGAGCGCAAATTACAAATAAGGCGAGATTTTTAGTGGCATAACTAGGATTTTGTAGCCTGGTCGCAAAATATTGCAACCCCCTCCCCCAAGCTCACGCCAGAAGCTAATGCGTTTCATTAACGGCGACACAGTATTTTGTGACATATATTGACCCTTCAAAAATTTAAACTGTAAAGCACCTAGAAAAAACACCATTGATATAATAATTACTATTGAGAATAATTACTATTGAGAATACCGTTAAAATACATTCATTTTTATTTATCTTATAAAATCAAATTTTCGTAAAATATTTCTAATAAAATATAAAATAATTGTATTTTTTTTTTATATTTTAAATTGTTATCGAATATCTACCTATACTTATATTTCCATTATTAAAAAAAATATATTAAAAGCCTACAGGATCCGAACCTGGGCTTTTCCGCACAGCCACCTGGCTTACTGTGTTTAAGCCCTTAACATAGTTATGCATGCTGTGTTTTGTTTTACATGTCAACCACTTCCGACTATTTCCGTTATATCTAGTATTTCTAAAATGCCGCCCCAGTATAAGACATTAGACGTTATTCATGTCAAAAATTAATAAACTAATAATTGGAAAGGTGAAATTTCATGGGTGCTCGATCACCCTGCACATATTCGACGACTATTATGAAGAATTAGAATAGTATCACAGAACTACTAAACCTTCCCCTGACATTTAACAATATTGTTATCAACATTGTCTCAAACTTTTAACTATAATACATATATCATTATAATCACCTCTATAATACCTCTATAATATACATAGTTAATTAGCGAATATCTATACCAATTTCAATGTCGCAGAAATGTTTGACGTCTTCTGCTAAATAATAATTATTTAAATCAGAGGATTAGAGGGTGTATAAGTCTTTGATTCAAACAGGGATCCTATACTCTAAAATATATTTGGTGTTCCGTTTTGGTGACAAAAATAATTCAATCTCATATTCCTCCATCAGAAATATTTAAAAGCGAAATCCATCGCGGGAATCCCAAAGTCACGTGTTAATAGCCTGGAATTTGGAATAATGGAATAAAGTGTGAAAATTCATGAAGCTTACTACTTCATACTAATATTTTTTATTTTCCGTTATTGAAAATTCTCCGAATTGAACCATCGTTTATGCGAGCTAATTGCAGTATGATAACCGAATGTCCATGTTTTACTCTCATAACTTTAGATTTAGATTTAATCAGCCAATCACAGGCTGAATTTTATCTACGTCATTTCGGTAGCGACACAATTCTATGTTTGAAATTCCACCGAAAATACACGCTTTTCGAAATGTTTTTATTGCAGGAAAAGCTTCCTAAAAATTCTCAAAAACTTGTTTTATGTTCTAAACGTAATGTAGATTACAACCCTCAAAAAAAAATGTGGGACGACCCCATTGGATTACAAGAACCCTATATAACTAACGTGACCAGATCCTGAATACCAAAAAGCAGGACAAGATCTCTAAAAACCCGCCCAAAAAAGCCTTTTTTGGTTTTGGGCTATCAAAACCTAGAAATTCTACATTTTGATAACCCAAAAAAACGTAGAAATTAAGAAATTTATAAATTTAAACGCTAATATATTTATTTCAAATATTATTTGTTTTTTAAGGTAGGTATAAATTATATAATTATTGATAAATAAAATAGTTTGAGTAGGTACCTATATAAAAAAAATATCCAATGACAAAAACATTAGTGCGCGTGATTTTATGAAAGCGGGACGGTTGTTGAATCGGGACTCGTGGTCTAAATTCGAGACTGTCCCGCCTAAATCGGGACGGATGGTCACTTTAATATAACCAACAAATGAAGTTAATAAAAAGCTTGTACGTACAATAAAATAAAGTCACATCTAAGTCCGTCTCTGGTTTGAAACTTTTTAAACGATAATGTCCTATATATTTAGTTAGTAATCAATTAATCTTACGTGAATGAATTCAACGGATCGGTATATCGTAGCTAGTCGTCACTTACCTGTAAAACAAAGAAAATAGAATTAGATTATAAATAATTAATTATTAACGTACGCAGATCCCACAATCAAAATATTCTATGCGAATAATTTTCACGAAAAGGTGAATTCGAGTTTTGCTTTTAAAGAAGTGTCTTGCTCTGAAGTTGAGATAGTTATTAACAGTATAACATCTAACGCAGCTGGGTTTGATGGAATTTCCCTGCATATGCTTCGTTTATGTCTACCGTATTGCTTACCAGAAATTACGCATATTATAAATTGTTCTTTGTCTTCCAATAAAATACCGGAGATGTGGAAAAAAGCAGTTGTTATGCCTTTACCTAAGATATCCATACCAAAAACGTTCAAAGATTTACGTCCAATCAGTCTTCTGCCAGTTATTTCAAAAATTTTAGAGAAGATAGTAAAGAGACAAATTATGAATTATTTTGAAACTCTAAATTTATTTCCCACTTTCCAATCTGGATATAGAGCACACCATAGCACAGCAACTGTGTTAACACATGTAGTGGATGAGTGTCTTGTTAGTATGGATCAAGGTATGGTAACCGCATTAGTTTTATTAGACTATTCAAAAGCTTTTGATTCGCTAGATCATGAACTTCTTTTGGCTATATTACACTATATTGGCTTTGGTAAAAGTGCAATAGATTGGTTCAAAAATTATCTATGCGATAGAAAACAAATTGTACGAATTCAGGATGTAACCACAAAGTATTCGGAAGAAATGACAGTGACAAAGGGTGTCCCGCAAGGTTCCATTCTGGGACCGTTGCTTTTTATAATTTATCTGATGGATTTGGGAAACGTACCTCGGTTTTGCAGTTTACATAGTTATGCTGATGATACGCAGGTGTATTTATCTTTTCATCCGAAAGATAGTGTTGAGGCTCAGCGCAGAATTAATTCTGATCTGGACTTAATTCATAAATGGTCGAAATCACATGCTCTCTTACTAAATCCAACAAAATCAAATGTATTGCTAGTTGGTAGTTATATCCAGCAGAAAAAACTAGCTGATTTTATGATTTCTATCGACAACCAACAGCTATGTGTGGTTGATTCATCAAAAAATCTAGGACTCCATATGGACAAATATTTACTTTTTGATGTTCACATTCATTTCATACTAAAAAAATCTTTCAGTAAATTGAAATCTTTATATCGTTATAAATATATTTTGTCTCCTGAAGTAAAATTACGACTCGTCGAATCCTTGATTTTATCAGTTTTTAATTACTGTGATGTAGTGTATGGTCCATGTCTTAATCAAACAACCTCACAAGAAATTCAAAAATTTCAAAACGCATGTATAAGATACATTTATAACATTGCATGGAGAGATCACATATCGCCTCATTTAAAAAAGCATAATTTATCAAATATGCAGTCCAGAAGAAACGTACATCTTGCGTGTATGATCCACAATATAATGATTACTGGGCAGCCATGTTACTTACGAGATAAACTACAATATTTATCTGATTCAAATAGTAAAGAGACAAGAGCCTACCAAATTGTATTACAGATTCAATGTCATAGTACTAATTACTATAAAAAATCGTTTTCGTACACTGCTGCATCAATGTATAACTGCATTCCAACGGAGTATAAAGCACTTAAGCCCATCACTTTTAAACATAAAATAAAACAAATCTATAAATAAAATAAAACTAGTGTTTTGATTAATAATAATAATGTATAATGATTTTTTACCTTAATTGTGTAATGATTATTAGTATTTATATCTTAAATTATTAAATTTTTAATTTTTTTATTAATATATACCTACAGGCTAATTACCTATATGTATGTATATATATACACAATTTTGAATTTGTTAATTGTATTTTAAATGTTTATATATATGTATTACTTTTTGATGTAACCGCATCTTATAATGTAATGATAATGGTTGAGTGGAAGATCAGTTTCGACTGAACTCCGCCATAATAAAGTTAATTTCTAATTTCTAATTTCTAACAATTGGAATGTGTGTATTAGTTGTAAAAAAATAAAGACCATTATGGTTCCTACGGGATTCAAACCAGCTATCTTCTGTGTACAAAGCAAACGCTATACCTCTGAGCTATCTTAGCCGCGAGCTGTAGACCTGTTTTCATGGTATACCATATATTGGTTTGTACGCAGCTTTAAATCAAAAGACGGGGTTTGATGCACCTAGATACTTATGCAGTCGTACAATATAGTTTTTCACAACGCGGCTACTGAAAATTCGATTTTCGGTACCTGTTTAGCGGGTTGAAAAACTGAGAATTTCAACTCTAGGGATAAAAAATTTCAGTTGTCGGTTTTCTCTGTTTTTTAACGTTGTTAAGAGAGAGATAGACAGATAGTCGTGCCAATTTCATGTCACATATAATACTAGAAAACGTCAAAATGACTGACATACCCCACATAAATTTCATATGGATTTGACAATATTTTTCGGCTTTTTGCACATCCAAATTGCAGATATCTCAAATCGAATTGTCAATAGAGTTGTTGTGAAAAATAATATGCATTTACTCGGGACCAAACACAGCGAATGCAACGCGTGTGAATTGCTGTCCTCGTTCCTCTGGCAGCAAACTTCACACTAGTTGCAAACGCTGTGTTTCGTCCCTTGTAATGCAATATACGAATGAAACTTAGCGTCGTACAAGAGTGTAGGGATCAAAGAGGAGCTCCGAACAAGCACGAAGTACCTTTTACAACTAGCCTGTAGGCTGTAGACATCGTTAAACAATTATTTATTATGAAGTGGGGGCAAACTTTACTTTGTATATCAATTTAATCGACAGGTACTCAACCTCGTTGTAGCTGAATCGGTTATAGCGCCGTCTACCAACAGTTAGATTATTACATACGCCAAGCCCAAGTTAGCGTCATTGCTTTTCGATGAGAAATTGGTCCTCATTTAAAATGTTTAAAAATATGGGCACCTGTTCAAAAAATGGAGCGAGGGGGTAATTTGCTATAAAAAGACGTAAAAAGGAATAATTTTGCACCTACGAGAGGGTACCATTTCAAGCCATCTGGAAACACTGCTGGTCCATCGCTTCGATTGGGCGTGACGTGACCTCGACATGCGTAGCCGAACGAGAAAAAAAATAGCTTTAATGACGTTTATTGACATGAAACTAACGAAAATTTCGACATCGACGTTTTTGTCTTTTGGCCACAAATATATTATTATAATAGTGAGTTGAAAGCAAAGTACTATAATATGAACCAGTCAGCATTAATTCTACTAAGCCTCTTAGTGTCGCATCGTTACTGACGTACCTGCAACAGTAGTGTGCATACCTACATAGAAATACACGTGCTATATAATATACTAGCCGTTACCCGTGGCTTCGCCCACATATTTTTCGATATATGATTTATTATCCCATTCCGCGAAAAATTCTCCTCCTGCGAAGCGAAGCCTGTTGGTGGTGTTTATTCGCTCGAATTTTATAATGCATAACTCACTCGCTTCGCTCGTTCGATCGAATTTTATTAATACATTATTGCTCACCTACGTTATATAAGGAACTCCTGTGCAAAATTTCATGCTTCTAACTTCAAAAATGATAAACTTCCATACAAACTTTCATCCCCTATTTAACCCCTTTAAGGGATGAATTTTCAAAAATCCTTTCTTATTACTCATCTACGTTATATAAGGAACTCCTGTGCAAAATTTCATGCTTCTAACTTAAAAAATTACGAACTTCCATACAAACTTTCATCCCCTATTTAACCCCCTTAGGGGATGAATTTTTAAAAATCCTTTCTTATTGCTCACCTACGTAATATAAGGAACTCCTGTGCAAAATGTCATGCTTCTAACTTTAAAAATGACGAACTTCCATACAAACTTTCATCCCCTTTTTAGCCCCTTTAGGGGATGCATTTTCAAAAAAAAATTCTTAGTGCTCACCTACGTTATATAAGAAACTCCTGTGCAAAATTTCATGCTTCTAACTTCAAAAACGATGAATTTCCATACAAACTTTCATCCCCTATTTAACCCCCTTAGGGGCTGAATTTCGAAAAATCCTTTCTTAGTGGGTGCCTACGTCACAAAAGGAACCTACTGTCCAAATTTCAAGTTTATATCTTCAGCGGTTTGACCTAGGCGTTGTCTGTCAGTCAATCAGTCAGTCAGTAACGGAACTGTTTTATATATATAGATTGATATACTTCCTCTAATAATGTACATACATGGGCGTGCGCTGCTCTTTAATCTGTGCCTCGTTTATTCTAAACATAACCTCACTTTCTTGTTCTCTTATCATTGACAAGGAGAATGGAGTACGCACCAAGCCAAAAGACAGGTTTTTAGCATCTATAGAGAGTAAAAGGAGATGACTGCCTCTTCACATCCTTTTCTAATCAGACTCAGACCTCCAGCATTCTCATGCCCATATTCATAGTTAACCCTTAAGGTAAGCGATAAGAGTCCCTTCGCTGAGGGACGCTTGAGTGCTGAGGGCACCTTATTCAAATGAGCATTTCATAGTTATTCCCTTGAGTGAGGGAAGAATTATAGTAAACCTCCATGTTTTTTTCCTTTAGAACAGTTGGTCATACTGCAGACCGATTGTTTTTAGTTGTCATTTTTGATATAAATGCGTATTTTTAGCCACGATTAACCACGATTATTAATTTTCGTCATACGATGGAATACCAACGGTTAATAATACATCTATTACAACTCCTTTGCAGAATCGATATCTTTTCGAAAATTCATTTTCTTCGTAAAATTCAAAAGAATTTTCAAGATCGCGTATATATCTCTTTTTTAAACGTTCTACTTTCATCACTACTATCGAACAATTCGTCAAAATCGTCCATTTTTAACTTCCCACTGGAAGTTATTGTAATGGGTCCGAAAATCGAAATCAAAAAGGAAAAAAAATTTTTATGTTTCAAGGTCACTACACTATTTTTACACTACTTTTAGAAAGATGTCTGTGTGTGTGTGTGTACGTACGTACGTACGTATGTGTACATTTCTTTCAAAGACGAAATCTCGAGAACGAAAAATGATATCGACTACGTTAGGGTGCCAATCGACGCGTATTAACGTAAATATGATCTGAAAGAAATTTTTTCAAAATCGGTTCAGCCGTTCTTTTTTCTTAACCAAATAACCTCCAAAAAAGTAGATTTTACACAATATCTCGCGAATAAAAAATTATATCGACTTCGTAAGGGTGTCAATCGAGGCGTGTTAACGTCATTTTAATCCGACATAAATTTTATAAAAATCGGTTCAGCCGTTTTTTTTTTTTTTTTTTTTTTAAATTATTGATGTTTTAATGATTGAAATGATTACTTTTCTGTGTAATATCTAATTTAATTATTATTATTAAATATTTATCAAACTGGGAAGTTCGTCGTGTGGACCTCAAGGGTCGCACTTTAGTCCTAATAAACGACCCACCTCACGGCTTGTTATAATCTTTATTTTACGTAATATTACGCTGTTTACACAGAGAATGCAGGTTAGGTTAGCAGAATAATAATAATTATTATTACCTACGTCTAATTGCTTCTTTGTCTAAATAAAGACACACATACTTTTTCGACACTTAAGGGACATACTACCCACCCTTAAGATGAGGGTGATGTAAGGGCCCTTACAGACGTCAATTTTGACTATAAAACGCATATTCGATTTGAGGGTAGAGTTAAGTGTCCCTTACTACTTAAGGGTTAACTATGAATACGGCCTATTTTATTTTACCTCTCTAACGCAACGGGACATTTTCAGATTATTGTTGAGATAGAGGTAATTCGTTCTTTATGCAACCCTGTTCCCAAATCCTGTTAATCTCCAACACTGAGTACAATCAGGATAATATTCATATATATTCAAAATACAATTTATATAGATATACATAATAGCATAGATGTATTCACAGATCACTCCAATATACATACAGTATAATCGCAGATATTATATACCTACACAGTGTCCCAAAAGTGTATGCTCTATTATTATACCATTTCAACTCCACAAGTGAGGAGATGGAAAAAGGGGTCTGCCTATAAACTATAAGTCATAAATTACACTCTAGTTTTTGTTATTTTCGACTCCCTCCCCCCTCCTTTTCACCAGGCCCGGCAGATCATGTTCGGTTCGAGTAGGTAGTTAATCGGAGAGAAAAAATCATAAATAAGGAAATCTTACAGGGGTAAATTAAAAAATAGGAATTTGATCATAGTTATAAATACACAAATATAAGCACTACTTATAGGTAAGTATATAAAGTTGTATCGTGATACATTTTCTAGAAAAATCCCGTCAAATTCCGAGTGGGTATTTTACCTGCTCGGAATTTTTCGTGTGGGTATAGCTACCCATCACACCCACATTATTTGCTGGACCTGCAATCTTGTGAACCCCCTACCTAATATTATGTGAGTCTCCACTCTCCACCTTCCTTGAGGAAGGCGGTTTGAAAATCGAGTTGGGTCGAAACAGTATTGACAGACGCACATATTTTTGCTCTCCGGGCTCCTCAAGAAGTGAAAATATTATGAAATGGTGAAAAGTAAATGTTGACCTAAATTAGTAGCTACCATGGGGCTATCCTTATCACACGTTGTCACAGTCGTGTGAGCCCCCCCCCCTATTATTAAAACCCTAAATATTTTTTTTATTTACGTATTTCTGATATTAAAAAATGCGCTTAAGTGAAATGTAATGTGACGTCACATATCTGACCCCCTCCGCCTGTTTTGTCAAGCTAACCTTAGTGCCAGACGAATCCATATTCTTATTATTCTACCACTGACAGCTCTCCCCACTACTTCTACTGCGCAGATCGGCCAACTTGATGGTGTCTTCTATAAATAATACTAAGAACTCTAAATAATAAATTATTACTTTTGGCAACTCAATTTCATAGTATTTTCAGTTTTTAAGATCCCCGGAGTACAAAAAACTTGTTTTTGCAAAAAAAAGTCTGTTCTTCTGTTTATCTATGTATACGACTCTCGTTCAATTCAATTTTCGAACCCGCCTCCTTAGGGAAAAGTGAAAACCGCAAAATCGGAATCTTAATGTATTATTATATTTGTATAATATTATATTATTTAGTATACATATATACTTTAAGTCTGGGAAAATTCCCGTTTTGTGAATTTCAAAGAAAACATCTGTTCGTAAACTGGGAAGAGGAGATGCATCGCCGTCTCGATTTTGCAACAAACCGGGAACATATAAGGGAAACAGACAATCAGAAAAGTTATGATTGCAACGGCGAGGTTGCAGGAAGGTGTAAGCACTCCATACATTTATATTGCTGCAGGAGGAGTTTCTTGCATAATATTTATTAAATGTATGAATGTGCTGACTGCACGTCTCATATTCTGAATCTATATTTATTTAAAACAATAGTCGTTTTTCTTTCGACACTCCGCCAGCATTCCTTACTCAACCGATTTACATTTTTTGGACGATTTGAAGGTTAAAATGCTGGCTCGATGAAACGAAAATATAAATACAAAAATGCGGTGACGAGAAAGAATGTTTAGAATGTATCCCCTCTTCTTTCGGGGTCTATAATGTGATGTGTTGATTAGGGTGGGTCAAAAAAATCAATTATTTTTTTTTACAAGTGACACGGAAAAATGGGTTGCTAGACACCTTAAAAAAATTCTCACCAAATATGAGCTCTTAATTTTAATAGAAAGATCCTCCGCATCACAGTTTTTTATTTTTTTCTCAGTCCAATAGAAAAAAATTCATACCTCATCATTAATTGATTGTACAGAAAAATGTTTTAAGATAATTTTGTAGGAAATTTGATGCTCTAAAAAAAGGTATCTTATATTTTTTCCGCAAACCTCACCATTTGAAAGATATTGAAGATTTATAATAGTCATTTATTGTCGAGTTATGAAATTCATAAACAAAACTGAAATTTGTCTTAAAATAATCAAACTTAAATCTTCAATATCTTTCAAATGGTGAGGTTTGCGGAAAAATATAAGATACCTTTTTGTAGAGCATTAAATTTCCTACAAAATTCTCTTAAAACATTTTTCTGTACAATCAATTAAAGATGAGGTATGAATTTTTTTCTATTGGACTGAGAAAAAAATAAAAAACTGTGATGCGGAGGATCTTCCTATAAAAATTAAGAGCTCATATTTGGTGAGAATTTTTTTAAGGTGTCTAGCAACCTATTTTTCCGTGTCACTTGTAAAAAAAAAAAAATTGATATTTTTGACCCACCCTAGTGTTGATGCATTCACAGTTCACACATACATTGTAGATTATAGACGCTCAACAGCTGAGGTTTATACTCTATTAGATGCATTCGAACACCAGTTGTGGTCGGTCTTTCTACCGAACAAAACACACTGAAACAGCCAGTACAAAGTCATTCGGCTTCTGACTTTGCACGACGCACAGTGTACAAGTGCTCCTAGCCCTAATTGATTTTTATATTATTCATACCTAAAAAATTTCACTTCGATCGTATGTGTCGCGACACATGTCTTTTTATATCCCTCGTGCGTTGAGGCTGGTAGAAAGATATAAATGCAAGAAATGTTGAGAAAATGAACAAAATTTTATATCATTTCAGTATTATTTCCAATTGGATGAATAATTGTTGACAAAAATGTCACAGTGAGTGAGACTTGCAACCAACGGTTCCTCAGATTTATATACTTACTCCGTAAACGCTAAAGCTGCTTTCAAAATACATCAGAAATCGAGCATTGCAGTCTACGAAACCGCGTTAAGGTCTACGACTCCGTACATACTATACAAGCTGTGATATGCCACTTCTATAGCTATCCCTGTTCTGAGGTTAACGATAATGGCGCTGCGCAACAGAATCAGAATTTCGAGCGTGCAATCAACACATACGTTAAAATCACATTTAATATTTCCCCGCATGGAATGTTCAGGAATATATCAAACCAATTGACACAGGAAATTATGCATGCAAACACATTTTGTGTTTGCGGAATATCGTTAGTTAATACTTAATATATAATTTTGATTACTCTAATTAAAATTGAATCACTTTTAAGTTACTGCAATTTATTTCTCTTAAATTAATGCAAAAACATGACTTTGAATGTGCGTAAGTCTTCAACAATTCATTGAAAAAAAAGTAGATTGTATATTATCGTAATGAAGTATATTACTGACGAGTAGTGACAAACTACTAAACCGATTTTACATGACTACTTGATTTGATTTTAATATCATGTACTTAAGTACGTGAAAATTATTGTATTAAGTATATGTGTAAGACGATATTATTTTGATGGTTGAGAAGTTAAGATTTGCCATATATACAAAATATTCCTAGAACTGAAAATGTAGAATAACGTACGATGTAGATAAAAGGGCCACCGTTGACAGACATTAAGCAGGGGACGAGCGACCTCGAATGTCAACCGAAGAAGCGTCGCCAGAAGTAATAAATTAGAGATTTCTTAAAATGTAACCAATAGCTGAGCAATATTAACAAAATGCAGTGAGATGAAGAGGCTGTTTATAACTTGAGAGGAAGGCAATTCGGGGTAGATACTTAACAGTTTCTGACCAGATTTGAATGTGGAAAGTTGTGTTAGTGGTGCTGTCTTTTGAATATGTTTTTATTGAGAATGTTGAATTATATTCCAATAATAATAATAATAATTGTACTTAATCTGTGTAATTATATTGTGGTGATTATGTGCCAGTATTTTCAAGGATTAACAATACATAAGTAAGTCGCTAGAGACTTACTGAGAATTCATAGATTTAAGGATGTGGGAAACCACTAAGTAATACATACCGTAGAGGTATTTTGTATGTACGTACTATTACATGATCATTGGCCTATGTGATAATGTCTATGTTAGGGATGAGAAAAATGTAAGCTGGCATAAGGCTTAAATGTGCCTTGTCATGAATGTGTGTGTTTGACATATGGTAAAGGGACCATATGTCAATGACATAAGGTTTTAAGGTACCTTGTCATGAATGTGTGTTTGGCATATGGTTTAAAGGGACCATGCCAATGACATAAGGCTTTAAGGTGCTTTGTCATGGGTGTATGGTGGCATAAGGCTTAAAGGGGTCTTGTCACGTATGTTTATTGATAACGGTTCTAATGGACCATGTTATGACGAACTGAATATGATGATATGATGTGCTGTTTGAATTTATGAATACTCATATGCGTTTTATGACAGGAACATGTTGATGTCCGCTGGAATCTGACCGCTAACCTTACGTCTTGGCAAACTCACGGAATCCTGACAGATCCGCTGGTATGTGACAAACTATTACCTAATTGTCTGCATTGACCGTAAGACCCAATGCAGTATGTATATGATCTTATTATATACATCTAGATCAATATATTTATATTGTTTATACTTATTGTAAGTATTATTTATGCGTTTTATGCGCGAAAAAAAAAAACGAGGTCTTACATATGTAAAGTTTAATTGCGTTTATCTCGAAAATTTTATAACACAACACTGATATTTTATTCAATGATTGCAAAGAGAATCAAAAGCTCTACCAGATTAGATAAGTTACCTATGGTCCTATTTAAGAAAAAAGTTAACTGTTGCCTCTCTGACCTGTATGGAGATATCTTTACCACCATCTTGTACAGAATTTCATCCCATTTACGAATATATAAGTTTAGATGGGATTATCGCTAAAAATAATCGAGATAACAGACTTGGGGAGTTATGTCTGGGACCAGGGACATGCTGTATAAATGTCACAATGCATGTATTCGCAAATACACCATTTTATCGGCAGTTCTGCACTGCGACCAATGTTTATTTTTTTAACTTCCCATTGGAAGTTGTAATGGGTTCGATTTTGCGAATGAAAAATTTCTCTCTCTCTCTCTCCCGCACTCAATTTTATTCGACGCATAATTGCATAATGAACACCTGATAAGATTTGCAAAAAATTTGAATTGGCGGTTTTTTTTTTAACACAAAAACTGTATTGCAAATAGTTTCTCTACGGTAGACTGGTCTCTAATCTCCAAATGCACCCAAAGGGAAGTTGGCAGTGTGGTTTTACCCACACACCAAGCCTCTTTTTTATTTCTGTACTTATATTTGTAATTATATTGTGGTTGCTTATTCTGACTGAAAGACATAAATATTAAAACTGTTATCTGCAGCGAAGTTTCATTTTGTGTGGGTAGGAATATGGGTGGCCACTGCCCATCCACCGTTCATTCCGCTACTGATCTGTACGCCCACTGAAAAGATAAAAAACACGGCTATCAAGCGAAATATTATTCCATGGACCTTTCGAAATATCGATACTATTTAACAATAGTCTACAGTGGCTCCGTGTTGCGGTGATACCAATAATAATGAAGGGGAAAGTTATATAATACATCATTACGGGTGTGTACAGCGTGATTGGAGGCTA
Organism: Mongoloraphidia duomilia; assembly: GCA_039654895.1. Lineage (NCBI taxonomy): Eukaryota > Metazoa > Arthropoda > Insecta > Raphidioptera > Raphidiidae > Mongoloraphidia > Mongoloraphidia duomilia. Next base: position 32,987,556 of record CM077516.1, on the reverse strand, counting down.
TTGTCACAAGCCGCTACGACAGATGATTATAAATATGAACCAATATAGATAGAGACACCCGCTCTATAGAAACAGTGAACGGTTATAGAGGGCCTGAACACAAACAGTCAATAAATAACACAAAAAATAACAAATACCTAATTAAAATATTTCTTCTGCGATGATTTTGACGGACTTAGTTCTTATACAAGGTTAACTAATTACCTACTTATTTATTTTATTTATTGTAAATTATAGACGCGTCGACAACTTAGGTCATTAGCGTCTTGATTACATTAAATGACAACTCACTTAAAACTAAATTACATCACAAAATATCCATGAGCGGAGGCGAGATTCGAACCCAGGACAGTCTAATTCTGAGGCCGCAACGCTAACCACTGGACCACACTGTCCTCTAACTAATTACCGTTGGGACCCATACAGCCTTTATTGAAATTTAAACTACGATTAGGTAATAAAAATAATACGATATATTATATAGCGAATGTTTACACATCTTGTCTTTATAATCTAAAAAATAGATAGTTCTCTAGATTTTTGCAAAAACACTTTTGGGGATAGTTTCACCCCCATAAATTAACCAGAAGGTGAGGGGTGGGATTTTAGTAGGTACCTTAATAAGGGGCCACCCTCGACAATTTTTCGCAAAATCCCCTTTGTTAATACGATTTTCCTCTATATTTACTAATTCGCCTAGAGTCTTATAGAAATAGAAATATAAATAGCTTTATTTTCCGTATATATAATGGATGTTTAAAATTTTTCAAAAATAAAAAAAATATTTAAAAGTCCGTATAACTTCAAAGCTAAATAAGGTACAAATGTTTTCTTTAGATCACTTTTTTTATGTGATAAATTTGAAAATGATAAAAAATAAGTTTTTGATTTATAAGGCGCGTCTGGGCCATGCGAGAAAGCCAGCATTCATTTGAATGTTGTTATAAAATAATAGCTCTCGCAGTTAATGGATCTGTGGTCATCGTTGCATATATAGGAAGAATTAAATGTATGCTGTTGGGCACTGTGTAGTAACTGGAAACTTTCCCGACGCGAAATTGGGAGTTCTGGGTTCGATTCCCGGCGGTGCATTTACATTTTTCCTATATAGCCTTCTATATAAATATCATGGCGATAATTCGTCTGATATTCTTATGTTAATTTCACTAATATAGTGAATTTAGTTACGGTAGGTATAGGTGTTTAATCATATTGATTGTATTTCTTATGTTTAAAAATAAGTAGATATACCGCTTTAACTATTTAAAAAAATGTGATTTTTGATAAAAAAGCTTATATATTTTTCATTTGTAGCAAACGAAATGCTGATTTCAATGGGCCCACGCCCACTTTTACAGCTCTTTTGCTTTAGCAGCTATGAATTCTTACAATTTCTCCAAAAATTTAAAAACATCTTCTAATACCCATAGCTTCTAAAGTTAATAGGAAAGTTACTGTGATTTTACAGAGAAGCAACTAAACGTCCACTGATCAAATTTTGTTTCAGTAAGTTGTCATTCTGTAACTGCAGTCCGTTTCTTCTATTATGTCGGCACTACCAACGTAACAAAACACCGAACTATCGTGGATTGCATCACAATGTGAGAAATGACTGATGTCGAACGTTATCTACTATGCCGGCAGCTTGTATCCCTAGTCATACCAACGCAAATATTTAAACAAAATAAAACGAATTACAGTCCACGCCTACGTTCAATGAATACGTCATTTGTAAGCCATTCAATCTTATCGTTGGGAGTTTTTGTTTTATTATTTTCATCACTTAATTGAATTAAATTAATAATTGTAAAATCAATACTCAACTGTAATGGAAACGTAATAATAAAAGGATGATTTTAATACTTAGCCCTTCAATAAAAGCGGGAATTATCCAGTATAATCCTAGAAGCTTTTTAAGATTTTGATTTAATAAAGTGACACTTTATTAGCCTCGTTTTTTTCGTTCGGTTACGCATGTCGAACGATCACGTCACGTCCAATCGAAGCGATCGATCAAACCAGTATCACTCATCGAAAAGCAGCGGCGTTTATGTTCATAACTGTATGACGTCTATATAACTATAATATCGCACGAATATTCAGTGGAGCAGCACGATCAAATACCCATTGACCCCCAACGATAGAATCTGGATTCTTACGTTCGCCTCCGTACTGATCAGATCAGAGTTCAAATTGGTTCCATGACATTTGATCCCAGCAATTTGATCCCACGACATTTGATCCCACAACAATTGATCCCAACGACATTTGATCCCAACGACAATTGATCCCACGACATTTGATCCCAAAAAATTGTCTATAAACTAACAGAGCCTGATAAGTAATAAAGTTATTAAATTTTATTGATTTAATGAAATAATTTAATCGATTATTCTCTTTTTCGGGAAATTTGTTTGAATTAAATTTGTAGACGTTGTGATATATTTGTAATTACATTGTTATTAGAATTCTAACGAATGTAATAGTATAATGTGTTTATGAGTTAATAATCCTTTAGAGATTATGTAATGATCAAGTTGAATAATTCACTTTTATTTATCATTGCCCGGGATACGTCGTAATTTTGTCAAATATTGTTTTTTATAAATTTTGTTGAAAAATTATTGTACATAGAAACTTTGAAACGTCAGGTGTGCAGTCAATTTGGTCTTTCGTGCTTTTCACATTATAACGAATTGTTAAATATGCCATTAAAGTTTATGAAAAGTCAGCGTGATAATTTGTTATTAATTCATAAAATACAATATCTGACAAAATTACGACGTATCCCGGGCAATGATAAATAAAAGTGAATTATTCAACTTGATCATTACGTCATAATCTCTAAAGAATTATTAAATAATAAACACATTATACTATTACATCCGTTAGAATTCTAATAACAATGTAATTACAAATATATCAGAGGACAGTATGGCTCAGTTGGTAGCGTCGCGGCCTCTGAATCAGACTGTCGTGGGTTCGAATCCCACCTCTGCTCATGGATGTTTTGTGATGTTATTTAGTTTTTAAGTGATATATTATGATATTTGTTGTATTTAAGACGCTAATGACCTCAGTTGTCGACGCGTCTATAATTAACAATAAATTAAATAAATACAAATATATCACAACGTATACAAATTTAATTCAAACAAATTTCCCGACAAAGAGAATAATCGATTAAATTATTTCATTAAATTAATAAAATTTAATAACTTTATTACTTATCAGGCTCTGTCGGTTTATAGACAATTTTTTGGGATCAAATGTCGTGGGATCAATTGTCGTTGGGATCAAATGTCGTTGGGATCAATTGTCGTGGGATCAAATGTCGTGGGATCAAATTGCTGGGATCAACTGACGGCACACCGTTCAAATTATATTACCGCAAAATCACGTTAACAAAGTTATATACTTTCTGCGTTTTCGGGTTAAGCGTTTATAAGGTTATATGGCAATAACGTTTCAATTGCGTGGATAGACAGCACCCTAGTTTTTTATTGATAAAGCTATCGGATCAGATTTAATCTAGGAATGGTCTTTCATCTGTCCTAGAATCAAGCCAAATCCGAACTAAAATATTCGGGAAACTTGAGTTCGCTAAATCTAGTCGAAAAAATCCGAAAAGCTTATTTATAATATATTTAGCTAAATCTATTCTAACAAAATCTAAGAAATTTCGACATAAAAAATCCCTGGTGATATTTCACTAAATTAAATCTGGACTAAAAAATTGTAAAATTGTCACAAGTCAAATTCAACCAAAAAACAGGTGCTTGTTTACCTTGCTACCTAAATCCAGCTTAAAAAGTATCCGAGAAAATTGTCTATCCAAGCAAATCCGACATAAAAAGTTTGAGATTCTCTCAAATCCGAACTAAAAAATTCGAGGAATTTTTTAACTAAATCTTAGATTGTTTTTAATTATAAGCACAAAAAAATCGGGATGCTTGTTTACCTAGCTTAAAACCGGAGAGATCTGTCAACCCAATCATTTCCTACTAAAAAAAATCCAAGAGTTTTTACACAACCAAATTTGACCTAAACTTGAAAAAATTTTTCAAAACAAACATTTTACACAATAATAATTTTACACATAGGTATCGGGATCTGTCAAATGGGCCTATGACATCTGGTGACAGAAAATTTTACTCGAATAAGGTGAAAATGTACATGCTAATAGTGTAAATTTATAGTGAATTGTTCATTACAAAAATAAAACAAGTAAAATAAACATAAAGTTTATCGAAAATGGAATCTGCGACGTTTTCTAATATCATGGCATTAAACACTATCAGTTATATTTGCCCTGTAAAACTTACTTTACAGGAAATTATTTTCTAATGAAATGTGAAGAAACTGTATTTATGAATTAAAAAATTATGTAGATATTTATATTTTTTTAAACTATAAAACCATAGCAGCTATTGAAATTTTTCCCTTAACTTTTTTAAAGCCCCTCCCATTTGGCAGATCCCAGTATAATGAATATGAATTTACATATAATAAATAATGTACCTAGAAATTGCCAAAATATATATTCTGTCACTAAATGTAGGTATACGAGATAAATCTCAAAGCAAAAAATGTCTTCTTATTCAAAATGGCATGTCAATCAACATGTTAAAGAAAACCGATTAATTTGACACGCAGATATCTGTGATCTAAAAATGCAATTAATTTCTTGGCAGTTTTTCAATTTCATTATTTGTGTATGCTATATACTCCGTGTTCCAGAAATATTTGTTATACCTATCTGTAGTCAATAAGGCCAGGCATCTTCTGCTCTGTAAAATGTATTAATTTCAAAAAATACCAAACTTACTTTTTAGTTCCTCACACTAAAAAAAACGTAAGTACCATAATACCTGTTGTGTACATTTTCAGGTAAACCTCATTCATATATTATGCTGTTTTTTCCCTTTATAAGTAACTAATAGAATAGAATAGAATAGAATAGAATATATTTAGTTGTAAGAGAGACCAAAGTCTATTACATAGTTACATAAAAGTGTAAAATTAATATTTTTTCAGGTTATAACAATTTTTTGACAGTAGATATTTTTTTAAAGCGCGCAGTTAAATTTTTTGTAATCATTTATATTTTTCAAATCAATCGGGAGTTTATTATGCACTCGTATCATCGCGAATTAGTGATACCGCGATTTACAATAGTTAACGAGCTGGTGTTTATTTTTGTATTGTATTTTAAAGACCACCAACAGCTAAGGTTAGTTGGGCCTAGCACCAATTCATATTTTCAATTCATTATTTTTTTTTTTTTTTAATAATAAATTGAAAATCCAATTGACACTTTTACCAGCTCTCGGGCTAGAACCTGAGAACTGGGGACTTGTAATAGAGGAACCATAGCAACGCCATGTAAACAACAGCGCCGCTACACTCTCAGCTATTCTCAAGCCCGGTGTTTATTTTTAATTTTTCCTTATTTCTTGTGCCGTATTCATGATTGTAAATATTATTTTCAAAAAATTTTGGGTTGTTCTTGACGAATTAGCCACTCTCCAAAATGTAGAGATCATAGATAGTTAATATTTGTAATCTTTGAAAGAGGGGCTTGCAGTGCTTTCGTGGCGCCACTTCCGCCATGATACGAATGCATCTTTTTTGAAGTATCAAAATTTTTTTTTTTGTTATGCTTGATTTATCGTACAATTTGAACAGGCTGTTTTTTATCACGCTGTTAAATTTTTATTGCTACGTGTTCATTGGTTGCTGCGTTTTCATTTTGGCAAATTGCTGATTGTTACCATAGCAACCGTCATTTAACAGCGTGATTAAAAAAAGTTGCACGATAAACCAGCAGCATAAGAGTTATATTTGGGAAATTAAGTTGACACAATTTAGACCAGGGCTGAAGCCTTTGAAAATGGTAAAAAGTGAAAAAAAATAATAGTTGTTGCAATCTTTAAAATATTTTATCACCAGGGTTACTGCCTATTTTGATATTTTATTTTATAAATAAGAAATATTTTTTTATAAATCTGGGTGCACAGTAGTGGACCCGCCAAATCAAGCACTGCCAAGCCTACCCTCGAAGCGATTCGTCGCATTTTTGAACCCTCGTAACTTCGGTCTCGATAACACTTTAGGTTTCAAATTTTCAGGATAGGATGGAGCCACCAAGATTACGGAATGTACCAAGTTTCATTTTTATAGCCATGGTACTTTAGATTTTATTAATACGCAAAGTTCATTAATTTCGTCACTCACTCGCTTATGAGTTATGATCATCAAAAATCTAGGGTAGGTACTTCCCGTAGTCCTAGAAAGCTGATATTGGTATGCAGGGTGGGTTTCGCGTACAAGTAACGAGAAAATTCAAACATCTGTGATTTTCCCCTTCCAACTCCCCAAAGTGGGAATGTGCAGATTTCTATAGATCAAAAATCTTTAGGGTACTTTCCGTAGTCCTAGAACGCTGAAATTTGATATGCAGGCTGGGTCTCACGTACAAGTAACGAGAAAATTAATAAATTTGTGTTTTCCCCTCCAACTTCTAAAGGCGGTGGTGCAGATTTCTATAGGTATATATAAAAGTAAAATAAAAGGATATCTGTATAAGTGGCTAGATTTGAAATAAACACATTTTTTTAATTTTTGTTTGCAATAATATAAGATGACGGATATAAAAACCAAAAAGTTGGTTTACATTATTTGTTTATGTACCTATGAGGAATAACATACACTAATCAAAATTATCAAATTTTGATACGCGGGACTATGCTATTGTTGTCGCCCAGTTCCCATTTCTGCCACAATGAACGTGATATGTCAGCCAACTCTACATTTGTTATTCGCGCACATAGTTTATACAACCTGTTTTTGATTCAATGTAAAAACTGAATTTAAAAAAATGGTTTTTGAGAAACAGCTAGTTTGTGATTCAATTGTGAATAGCTTACAACATCTAAAAAATAAAATATTTATGTACTTATTTGTTAAATCTAATTATGTATAAACAAGTAGTGGGTACATTATAATTAGATTTAACAAATACATAAATAGTACTAGATTAAAAAAACAAAAAATAAAGCTAAGTTTAACATAAAAGTTCTCTCTCCCGTGAAAAAATTATGTAGGCGCTTTTAATTTTTATGGTTACGCAATATTTTTGAGTGTAATTTTATCTTTTCATAAAATTAGACGCGAAATGTTTTTAATATCCATAATTTAATTAGCAATAATATTTATAATAAAGACTAGCATTTTAAAGCTTTTATTTCAACGATGGTTCGGTTCATAAATATTGTTGTCCACAATTGAATTAGGAGATTATTTTACAAATAGACTACTCACAAACTGGAAGATGCGACACATGCGTACACGATTGGCAACAAAAGAATACCTACAAGCATTGCCCAGAAAGTTATTCAGCCTACAATTACAATAAACTACTTGAAAGGTTAAAAAATAATACCTACTCAGTTTTCAAAGAAAATATATAAAAAAATTCTTATTAGTGGGCATTTTACAGTGTAGATGAATTTTTATGTTGCCAGTAATTTTATATTTCTTATATTTTGACGAGTCAAATAGATTTATATCTCAATTATTGACAAAATTAATATCCATCTATCTATCTAAAGGTAGGATGCAATAAATTCAATTTTAATGTTTTCACGTACTGATTTGTAAATAAATTATCATTATATGTACTGAGTTCGAATCTCGACGGAGGTAGATGTGACCGCATAGACACGGAGAGTGGACAGAGCGTTCCTCTATACTATAGGCACAGAAATGAGAGAAAGAGATAGCTTTTGTAGACGACTATCATTCTCTCTTTCTAGAATTGTGATCGGTTCTTCGCACTAATAGATAGATAGATAGTTTATTTAGTCATATTGGAGATACAAGTATCTATATGACGGGTCAGATTACAAATAAAATTACATATTAAAATCTTTGATATTGTATAGACACGCTTCAGTCAGAGTTTTTTTAATTTTATTTTTAAAAACATTGTCAGGTAGATCTTTAATTGTTTGGGGTAAACTGTTGTAAAATTTTTGCGAAAGGTAATAAAAATCGTTTTGAGTGCTAGATAGATTGCACTTAGGCAATCGTAATGCTTCCTTATTTCGCGTGTTATGTGAGTGATTATTATTTTTAATGAAATATGATATATTTGCCTTAGCAAAAATCAGTAGATGATATACATAGAGAGACGGTAGTATGTGTGGTTGCTATAAATATGAACATTGAATGTTAATAACATGACAACATTTCACAATTCTAGAAGGAGATAATGATAGTCATCTACAATACCTATATCTTTCTCTCGTTTTTGTACCAATAGTAAGCATTAGGATAGGAAAAGCACTGTCCAGTGTCCATCCTCCATGTCTATGGATGTGACAGACAGTCCATCCTAAAATATAGTGTAGACTGTAGAGTAATAAATCATTTTGGTTTGAATTGTTTTTGACTGATTCCAGTTGTACCATAGAGTAGGTACCTAACCTTCTTTTAAGAGTATTCGATAGCGGAAGTTACCCCTGCAGTCTGCACCCTTCATCTCAAATCCTTTCTCCTCGCCTATAAAACGGTTTCCGCTCTCCCGACGCTATTTTTTAAGCGAAAGGGTTTGGGTAAACGTCAAATGAAGGACCGAGAATCACACTACAAATCCCAAAGGCGAATTTTTTGAAAAAAAGTTTTGGATACGTGTGAAAGATAACGTAACTTTTTAAAAAGTTGTCAGTTTTTCCAGGATTTTTTTTTTCATTTTTTCGACTGTAGGATCTGTAGTGTGATTCTCGGTCCTTTATTTGGCATTTACTCGAACCCTTTAGCTTTAAAAATAGCGTCGGGAGAGCGAGAACCGTTTTATAGGCGAGGGGAAAGAATTTGAGATGAAGAGTACAGGGGGTAACTTCCGCTATCGAATACTCTTAAATCATTCCCAAGAGGTAAAGACTTAATAACCAATTTTAAGACTAAATTCTGATTATATTTAATAGGTATATTGTTATAAATTCTAATAAATAGACAACGTTCAGAACAGTGTTAAGTTTATTGGTTATTCGTTAAGAAGGCCAGGTACCTACTGTATGGTACACTGGAATATTCTGTCAAAAGCTTCAAACCAAAGTGATAATTATTACTCTAAAGTCTACACTATTTCAAGCTGGACTATAACCCCGGCCAAAATAATCCTACTGTTATCCTGAAAAATGGGGAAACTTCTTCAAAATATCGAAATCAGTGGACACGTTGCCTTTTAAAATCAGACACGACGAATACATAAAATGCTCCTGGTTTTAATGGTTTTAGGTGTGTGTGTGTATAAAATACGCAGTAATAATTTAACAAATTAGTGTTTTTATGAGCGCCATATAATAGTACGACATTAGGCTCGGTAGAGGTGCTCTATGCGGCGTTCAATGTTATTGTGAACATAAATCAATTGATAATTAGCTACTTTCGCCGCGGTGCATAACGACATATTATATATATGGTTAAGCGCCATTTGCATTTAGTGTACGTACCATCGTTCGATAATGACCATTATTTATATCGATTTCATACACACGTAGTTAGTCTATTCGTTGTTCAAAAACGGTATACGATAAACCAGGACTTATTACATTGTTTTTTTGAAAAATACTTCCATTTTCTTACTAATCATGAAAGTAAAAATAATTTGACAAGATTAAACTAGTTTCGGCCTCAAAAGGACATCATCAGGTGATCACTCGAAGGTGAAAGACAACATTTCCGAAACTTTTCGTATGACTCACGGAACACTTCACAAATCCTGAATTCTTAACGGAACACCTTGGTTATGTTGTAGGAAAGGTTAATAATTAAATTACAAATTTAAAAAACCCCGACGGAAAAAAAACAAACCTTTAAAAAGTGATCAGAAATAATTAATATCTGGCCCAATGCAGTCTATTTCTAAGTTTAGACTTTAGATGAAATATTTAATTCATAAATTCGTCGAGGACCGATGAGACATTGGTATTTTTGTCATTTGACAGTGGTCCTCGACGCATTTATGAATTAAAATACTTCATCTAAACGAAGAAATAGACGGTGTATCGGGCCAGATATAGTAGATATTAATTATTTCTCACCTTTTGAATGGTTTGTTTTTTTGCGTCGGAGATTTTTAAAATTTTTAATTTAATTTTTATTTCATACGTGTTAAACTATAAACTAGTGAAAAACTGAATATTTGAGTTTCTAGCTGTAATACTGGCCGAGATTTCTATACAAACTGTGACGTGAGCTGAAGATCTTGGAAACGGCTGAACCGATTTCAATCAAACAAGGCTAAGAGCCATCTCGCAAATACCAGCTTTCAAACAAACAAAACCGCATTGAAATCGGTCCATCCGTTTGTGAGCTATACAATACCACAGACAGGATAACACACAGCTAGACAGATAGACGAAGGCTTCAAACTTTTAACATTCCTCTTTTTTCGTCGGGGGTTAAAAAATAAATTAAGCAACTCGACTCTAGCCCCTCATGTCAGTTCCAGGAATATGATTTTCAAAGATTTTTCAACTTGGCGCAGCATTTAAAATCATACCAAGCTTATATTATTAATTTTCATAATTATTCACGGAACACTTATTGACTTTCCGCGGAACACGAGTGTTCTACTCCTATTTTATTAAATATTTGTCTTAAACCGTATTGTTATGGAAGATACTCAACTTGTAATAATTGTATGATCACAGTCTAAGAGCAGCATCAAACTCAAATTTTACGACAATACATTGTGTGAACTATAACCTAGCATTAGTATATTAGACGAAACATAGTGCATCAGAATGGTATGCAGTACATTATGTGAGTAAGGTCATAGGTAACCTATCACAGCACAATATGGTTATTGCCGTAGTTATAAACTGGACATATTAATACATTTACATATGCATTACATAATGCCATGAGTGTATGGCATAACATATTGTACATGTTTTACCGAAACACGTTAAACACTAATTGCATTCGCCCTGCAGCTAGTCTGGTAATCGATTGTTTCACATTAGTTATGTAACTGTCGTTAGGTTTGGCTGTATTTAGGGTTCCATACCCAATGGATCCAAACGATTACCTCGAAAAGTCACCATGTTAACATTAAATAAATTTAATAGTTTAAATAAACAAAATATCCGACTGTGCAAAAATAACTAACAAAAAAGATGAAAACAAATTGGATGAACTTCTCAATACCCTATATTCATATATTTTATTAATCGTTTTTGAAATTTTAAGAAATTTCAATATCTCAAAAACCGTGAAGTATTTTATTGGGGTTTAGTTTTGTTATTTTGATAGTACATGGCTAGGCAGCTATTACTGGTTAAAGTCTTACGGAACGGTGCCTGGACACCCTGTATATTAGGGGAATAAGAAAACGCATATTATTTTTGCTCTCTCTGGATAATATTGGTAGTCATTAAACCATTACCTACTTTTAACGTACTTGTTTTTTCATTTCAGGAAGATTCTCGACAAAGGGGTACTCCTCCTTAACTTCTTTCTACCGACGCCCATGGTCTAGACTCGAGAGTCTAGATGCAATTACGATAGCATCTCGTTCCCAAAGAATTGCATTGCTTACAATAAATAAGGATCTATAGGAACACTACTCTCCTGCCCGTTAGTAATGAAGAGTCTGATCTTAAATTTCAATTTATCACATCGACCATATCTGGGAAATTCCGTTGCAGCAACCGTATCTCTGGGAAGTACCGTTGCAGCAACAGTAGACTGCTGGTTAGCATCGTTCCGGTTACATAATTTATTCCTGGTGCAAGATTACTACGAGCTAATTTTGCACCTTGTCGACTTCAATAATATAATTAGTGTAGCCGGTGACGATAAATCTTAGATTAATTTAGTAGAAACGGTTCGACATCGCAATAACTTCTCAATTATCGTCTATACTCCTATGTTAGGTACCAATATATGAATCTATCTGCTTACATTAGGTAGTTCTTATATTATATAACCTAACATAGATTAACTATAATGCACTGAAGAATACCAAACGTTATTATAGAATTTTTAGGTTATATCCTCAGCATAGAAAAAATGGTTTATAGATATAGGTATTACTCATGTAGGTGGTATATTATACAGCGAATTTCACTTAAGAGTATTCGATAGCGGAAGTTACCCTCTGCACTCTTCATCTCAAATCTTTTCCCATCGCCTAAAAACGGTTTCCGCTCTCCCGACGCTATTTTTAAAGCTAAAGGTTTCGGGTAAACACCAAATGAAGGACTGAGAATCACACTACAGATCCTACAGGCGAAAAATTGAAAAAAAATCTGGAAAAACTTCCAGCTTTTTTAAAAAAAATTATAAATTGCGTAATCTTTCACACGTAGCCAAAACTTTTTCAAAAAATTCGTCTGTAGGATCTGTAGTGTAATTCTTGGTCTTTCATTTGGCGTTTACCCGAACCTTTTAGCTTTAAAAATAGCGTCGGAAGAGTGGGAAACATTTTATAGGCGAGGGGAAAGGATTTGAGATAAATAGTGCAGGGGTAACTTCCGCTATCGAATACTCTTAAGAGCATTCTCTACTGGAAATTACCCCCTGCACTCTTCATCTCAAATCCTTTCCCCTCGTCTAAAAACGGTCACAGCTCTGCCGACGCTATTTTGAAAGCTAAAGTGTTTGGGTTTTGGGTAAACACCAAATGAAGAACCGAAAATCAAACTACAGATTTTTCTAACGAAAAATTAAAAAAAAATGTCCTGTAAAAACTTACAACTTTTTAAAAAATTTTTAAATAATTACCCAGCCTGTGATTGGCTGACTAGATCTACTATAAGTCACACCCACTGCTCTGTCAAATTGAACGCAAACCCCGATGAAGGTAATTTATATACATATCTTTCCATAGATAAAGAAGTGTGACTAGTAATCTACGTCATCATATGGCGGTTTATGCACAGAATTTAAAATATTTTTTTTTTAATTCTTGTTCGCAATTAAGAGGAAGGATATAAGAACGAAAAAGTTGGTTTACAATTTACATTATTTGTTTATGTATGAGGAATAAAAAAATTACCAATTTTTGATGCGTGGGACTGGGATGATCCCATTGAGATTGAATTCCGCCTTCTGTTATTTGAAATTTGTCTATGGACGAACGATAGCTAATAGAAATACGGGTTGCTTCTGAATAAAGGTCGTTGTCAGTTTATATCACGGAGTTAGTTGAGATTAGGTCAGGTCAAAGGTCGAAGTTTCTAATCCTCGTTCCGGAGCACTTGATAATCATTTTAACAGCAATGTTCGAACTTATCGCAGCGAACAGTTACAAAAAAACAAACCTCTTGTCGTAGTTTAAGGGGAATGCACATTCACCTTTGAAATATTTAAAACATTTCTTTTCATTTTTAGGGTTCCTTACCTCAGAATAAAAAAACGGAACCCTTATAGGATCATTTTGTCCGCGCATCTGTATCTCTGTCCGTCAAGACCCATTTTCTCCGGAACGGCTACAGGTATCAAGTTGAAATTAATACCAAATACTAACGTCTACGACCCCATAATCCTTCGAAAAATTCAAACTCAATAAAAAAAGTTAAAAAAAACGTCTTTTTTTGATAGTGATACCCAGTCATCAAAACCTATCATAGGGCACTCTCCGTTGACCTAGAATCTTGAAATTTGACACGAAAGAAGGTCTCATAACACGAGTAAAAGAAAAAATCCGAACATCGTTAATTTCTAATTCTATGTGAATATCACGTGACAAACTTAATTTTTAGGGTTCCGTCAAGACCCTTTTTCTCAGGAGCTGTTAGAGGTATCAAGTTGAAATTCATATCAAATACTAAGGTCTACAACCCAATAATTCTGTAAAAAATTCAATGCAATAAAAAATACGGCTTTTAAAAAAATCACGTATTTCGATACAAATATCTAGAAACTAAAACCATCAGCTAGAGTCTATAGAGGACAAGTTAAAAACATGGACGCAAACCAATCTTGCGGTCGACCGAAGCGCCATCCTACGCGAAGAATAAAACTATATCTGGGAATTATTAGTCCGTGACAAACTTAATTTTTATTAAATTGTTATAACGGTGCGGAACTGTCATTGAGCGAATTCTACTCGCACTTGACCGCTTTTTAACCGACTTCAAAAAAAGGAGGCCGGTTCTCAAGTCGATGCGTATATTTTTTTTTCCTTTTTTTATGGATGACCACACATAACTTTTAACAGAGTAGTTCGATTTTGATGATTCTTGTTTTATTGGATATAGGGTATACCTTGAAGTTGGTCCCATATAAATTTTACTTAAATCGGTTCAGTAGTTCGGCTGATTTTAATAAAAGTGAGTAACGGCGTGTGATTCCTTTAAGGTAAATCTCATTACAGCGTAAGTAGTCTGTTAATAAAAAATTTGTAGAAATGAATCTATTGGCAAGCGACTAAACTACGTATTGTAAAAACACTAAACAGTAAAAAATAAAAAACTTTTTAACAAAAAAAAACCTCCTTCAAAAAAGCCACTAAAAAGAGGAAAATAATATAACTTTGAGGTCTGCGCCAATTTAATAAAATATGAAGTCAGTTAAATAGAAGATTTTATTCACTTATATAACACTATACTTTTAACCGACTTCATATTTTATTATTTATACTCTAATGTCTTCCACGTATTTAGTGGCTAAGTGAACGGGAAAATTCCAAAAATTGCAGACATAATACGACAGCAGGAATGTTCGAACCGCGGTTCCATCTTCTAAATTGTTCTGCGCAAGCCTAATATCACGATGGCAGGTTGCCGACTGATTACGTTAAGAAAAGTATTTGCTTGTGGAATGGCTACCGTCCATTTAATAATTATTATAAAATTATAACCACAAACAACTTAACTAATTGTTGTATTTAACTAATATATGTAGTTTCGTCGATAAAACTCAAAAAGGTTGTAGTAATAAAAGTCCTAACTCACATTCGCCTACATTGAGTTTCGAACTCGAGAACCTTTCGAACGCGAGTCCAGTGTTATACCACTACGCTACTCTGCAGTCGCTAGTACTAATACAAAATATCGACATAACCGCAGATGAATAGCCATCATGGCTTATTTATGCGCGCTAATGAACTAGCCTATCTTTGGTTGCATTATTCATTTCAGACTGTAAACACTCCAATTTTAATTAAAAACCAACCTCGACCACTTCAATTCATCATATTAAAAGCGGACCCGGTGGTAGCAATAGGTACTTATACCTCTTGTGGCGAGAAAAGATCAAAACAAATGCCCTTTCATGTGTGAATTATTGACACGTGATCATCGGACAGCGGGACGTTGGTTACAAACACAGAGTTGAACTTACCCTAAAAGTTAAACTCTGAACGTGCACAGAAAAGTTCACGGAAAAAACATACACCTGTGTTTATGTTATGAAAAAGTCAATGAAAGAAAGAAAACTTTGCACACATACTTTCCGATGACAATAAAATATTTTTTAATTTGCATAATCAGTTGCTTAATCGAAATTTTCGTAACTATCCTATCATTTCCACCATATAAA
The DNA here is from genome assembly GCA_039654895.1 of Mongoloraphidia duomilia. Classification (NCBI taxonomy): domain Eukaryota; kingdom Metazoa; phylum Arthropoda; class Insecta; order Raphidioptera; family Raphidiidae; genus Mongoloraphidia; species Mongoloraphidia duomilia. Next base: position 32,971,998 of record CM077516.1, on the reverse strand, counting down.
TACTCCGTTTCTTTAGCCATATAAAATACAATATTTTCATGTCACCGCAAAAAAAATGTATAAGAAAAAAATTAGCAAAAACTTATCTTTTTATGTACAGTATTAGAGCACCTGATCACTTTTCTATAACAACGTGAACTCTTATAGACCGAGAGCTAGTGACAATTTTTTGGTGTTATTTATTCAAGGCCTTATTTTTGTGAAGATGTTGAGGGGGGCATATTAAAGTATCCTGAGTAAGGGATTTTGCTAGATAGCAGTATGGGAGGGATGCAGACCGCCCCCAACATGTAACAAAAAAATGGTCACAATTATTATTATTGCTTCAAGACTGAAATTGTTTGTATAGCTTGTCGGTGACCTAATAGTACCATTATAATATTTGCAGATCGATTGGTCAGTATTAAAGGGGTGGCAGATCACCCCAAACGTGTCATGTGCCCGACGAAATTTAATTATTAGTTCAAAGTTCAAATTTTAATATGCTGTTACGGCGACTGTTTTAAGCATATATTTCAATTTGCAGAACAAAATGTCGGTATGAACCCCCTTGCAGAACGATATAAACACCTAGGCGAGCAAGTTTCCCTCTAAGAGAGGGGGTTATTACCGACATTTTGTTCTGCAAATTGAAATATATGCTTAAAATAGTCGTCGTAACAACATGTTAAAATTTGAACCTTGACTAATAATATAAACGTCGGGTACATAACACTTTTAGGGTGATCTGCCACCCCTTTAATACTGACCAATCGATTTGCAAATATTATAATAGCATTATTGGGTCACCGACAAGCTATACAAACAATTTCAGTCTTGAAGCAATAATAATTGTGACAATTTTTTTTGTTAGGTACATGTTGGGGGGGTCTGCATCCCTCCCATACCGCTATCTAGCAAAATCCCTTACACAGTACACTTTAATATGCCTCTCTCAACATCTTCACAAAAATAAGGCCTTGAATAAATAACACCAAAAAATTGTCACTAGCTCTCGCTCTATTAGTTTTTCGTAAAATATAGAGGTATAAATTTCAAATTCGAATCTGGCCATTTTTTGTAACCAAAATTCTGCATGGCAGAATGACTTTATTAAATAAATGTCAGACAATGAATAAAATAACAGAATTTTTTATGTCAAACTTCTATTAATTACGTATAGATCTCTCGGCAAGACGCTAATGACCTAAGTTGTCGACGCGTCTATAATCTACAATAAATAAATAAATAAACGTATAAGTAGATCTCCAACTTTCCCGTATAAGCTGAACATTTTGCGTAATTTTGATTTTTTCTCGCCACAACAAGTATGGAGTTATTCAGTAGTTGCATTTCACTAATACGGTACGTTGTAATACAATTCTAATTAATCTGTACATAACTCCTATAGGTACCTATATCATAGAAATATATAGCATGATCAATCCTAATTTAACCGATAAACTATTTAGTCTGGTGGTATGGTGAACAATATTTACCAAAGTAATCTTGGCGAGGTAGGTCGTACCCCGTTATCTGCTGATGGTATAAAAAATAGTCCAGAAATTTTGCATTTTATGAGAACACTAAATTTTGCCAGCGTGTACACAATATAGATTTGTACCCGCATATTCGTGCGTATTAAGGGTTCTGCAAACCGAAGCTGCCGCGGTGGCGACTGTGTTCACGGTCGTATTTGCCCACATGCGACCATAAACCAAAGCGGCCAAGATTGCCGGACTGACCACGTTTAAGCTATTAGTAAAATAGACGGTGAAGATGAAGATATGAAAGAAATACATTGACCGCAATGTATTTCTTTCATATTATATTATACTTATTAACCAATGGGAGTATTTTCAAAAGTTCATAAATGTAGAAAATGATAAGAAAATAAGCAAATAACCTTTAATATGTTGTTTATTACTTCCCACCTCTACTATGGTAGGGAAGTAATGGATTCAGTCCGAAAACAATATTTCGAGATTTTAACAGATTTTCACGTTTTGAGACCCTAGCAATCGTTTAAGATCATTTTCTGACTGATGTCTGTATGTGTGTGTGTATGTGTGTATGTGTGTGTGTGTGTATGTGGTCAATTTTTCGCCTTCGATATCTTAAGAACGGAACAACATACGGGCATGCCGATTGTTCTATTGTGTTTATCAGCCTTTAACTTAGATCTGATTAGATTTTGAGTCAAATCGGTTCAGTGGATCCTGAGATATTCAAAAAAACGTCCTCAATGTCACGTATTAACATAGGTAAAAAAAAATATAAATGAATTCTAGATGTTATAATATGAAAAAAATGTAAATATTTTTTTTCTCTAAAATGTATAGTTTTCGAGAAAAAAAATATTTTACTAAAAAAAATAAAAATTGTACGTAAATCAAGGTAACCATGATTTTTGCTATATTAAGCTAGCCATCAATAGATCACCAAACAAAAAAGAGGGCCATGCTTTTTTCAAAGAATAAAAATTAAATTGTGTTTTAAAGACCACCAACAGCTAAGGTTATTTGGGCCTAGTCAAAGAATAAAAAAAATAGTGTTTATTTTTTGCAAATATTTACTAGGTGGGAAGTATAGGACTGGTCATCAGTCGAATTTTTTTTAACACGGTTTTATTAGCTTTACTTGTATGTTTGCTTGCTTGTCAGTTTGTAACCGACTTCTTTGAACTTGATTTTGACCAACTTTGAACGATCAGATTTAGTTTAAACGTTGTCGACTTATCAAGGACCGACGACAATATACAATAATTCAATAAGTTTGTCCCATTATCCTAACCAGAATCTCCAGGACTAAAAAAAAAAGCAAAAAACTTCAGATTGAACTGAAACTTTGCACACTTATCAAGGACCGATGACAATACAATAATTCAATAAGTTTGTCCCATTATCCTGACCAGGATCTCCAGGACTAAAATGCAAAAATAAATTATAATTTAAAAAAACTAAAAAACACGCTTTAATGAACTAAAAAGTAAAAAATAATTAATTTTATTGTAAAAAAGCGTGGGGTAGTATGAAAATATGATACAAAGCACCCACGCTTTTTTACAATAAAATTAATTATTTTTTACTTTTTAGTTCATTAAAGCGTGTTTTTTAGTTTTTAGGCGCGATCTAAAGCGAAGCTAGAAGCGCCTATATACACTCGCTTTGTCTGTTAATCTGTTAATCTGTTAATCTGTGACGGATTTTTTGTATCAGTCGTACAGCCCAAACGAGTTAACCGATTTTAAAAAACTTTTTTTTGTTCGATTCCTCTCGGGGTCTATTTGATCCTAACGTCGCCCGATTTTTGAATTTTGGCCCCAGAGGGGAGCAAATTAGAAAAAATGGTGTTTTTTGCTTATAGTTCGCTCAATTCAAGTCAGATCGATTCGAAACCTGTCTTAAACGAAAGAGGAGAAAATTTTAGATAGATTTTATGTATAATATTGTGTGAAAACAGTTTTTTATACACATTTAATTGCTAATTTCAACTATATAAATGCGACTTTATCTAATAAATCGCGAACTTGTTTCGGTTGTCCTTGTCTGTTGCACAGTGTGATATGGATATTGGAAGATAGCGTATGCTCTGACTTATAATAAAAACGGGTCCAACATTATAATATAGTTATTCAATTTTTTGACTGGTGACGTTTGATTTTTATGTTTAAAAACCATGGCCTACTGAGTTAAAATGACCTGTAACTAATTATTGACGTCGGTCGGATGGCGGGACCTAGGGATCGGACCAAAATTTATCAATGTTTCATATCTTCCTGAACAATTTGGTTGTACGTTTATAACTCGAGAACCACTGATCCGATTTACGTGAAAAGTGTAACGTCACTTTTGTAAAAATTATCCGATCCTTTTGAAAATTAATATTTGAGAGTTTTATAGGACACAAAAAAATAAAATAGCGCCAGATTTCAAAATGGCGGCCAAATTATGTACTTTTTTGTAAAAATTATCCGATTCTTTTGGAAATTGATATTTGAGAGTTTCATAGAACACAAAAAAATAAAATGACGTCAGAATTCAAAATGTCGGCCATATGTACTTTTTTGAAAAAATGATCCGATCTTTTTGAAAATCGGTATTTGAGAGTTTCATAGGACACAAAAAAAATAAAATGACGTCATATTTTAAAATTGCGGCCATATGTAGGTACTTTTTTGTAAAAATTATCCGATTCTTTTGAAAATTGATATTTGAGAGTTTCATAGAACACAAAAAAATTAAATGACGTCAAATTTCAAAATGGCGCCCGTATGTACATTTTTGTAAAAATTATCCGCCTCTTTTGAAAATTGATATTTAAGATTTTTATAGGTTACAAAAAAATAAAATGACGTCAGATTTCAAAATGGCGGCCATATGTACTTTTTTGTAAAAATTATCCGATCCTTTTGAAAATCGGTATTTGAAAGTTTCATAGGACACAAAAAAATAAAATGATGTCAGATTTAAAAATGGAGGCCGTATGTACTTTTTTGTAAAAAATATTCGATCCTTTTGAAAACCGATATTTGAGAGTTTCATAGAACACAAAAAAATAAAATGACGTCAGATTTCAAAATGGCGGCCATATGTACTTTTTTGCCAAAATGATCCGATCTTTTTGAAAATCGGTATTTGAGAGTTTCATAGGACACAAAAAAAATAAAATGACGTCATATTTCAAAGTGGCGGTCATAGGTATATACTTCTTTGTAAAAATTATCCGATCCTTTTGAAAATTGATATTTGAGAATTTAACAAGATACAAAAAAATAAAATGGCGTCAGATTTCAAAATGGCGATCAAATAATAACTTTTTAATTGTATTATTTATATCTTTGATAAATTCGGTTTTAAATACAATGCGTAAGAAGCATAGCTTCTGTCGGGTGTCTTTGACACATCATGACTGTTTTTATTTATTACGCTTAATAGTCAACCGTTGATGGAAAATTGTTTAAAAAATTCACTGTACCTACTATTTTTTGTATGTAATCCAATACATATTTATATTTGGTCTTATGGCTCATAGCCTACTACAAAATTATAAATCTTCTCAGTGTTATTTTCCCTATGTTCGATAAAACCGTTTACACACAGTACCTACATGAATATCGCGCCTTGTAATTCTTGAATTACTTGTATGCTCCAAGGGCTTGAGAATAGCCGAGAGTGTAGCGGCGCTGTTGTTTACATGGCGTTGCTATGGTTCCTCTATTACAAGTCCCCAGTTCCCGAGTTCTAGCCCGAGAGCTGGTAAAAGTGTCAATTGGATTTTCAATTTATTATTAAAAAAAAAAAAATAATGAATTGAAAATATGAATTGGTGCTAGGCCCAAATAACCTTTGCTGTTGGTGGTCTTTAAAATACAATACTATACTGTATGCTCCAAAATTTTTTTAAATTATAATTTATTTTATTTTAGTGGTGTCAAGCATCACAAACTTGGAAAAACGTAGGTTTACGTAATTCTGTTACAAATTTGATATTTTGATACATAGAACTGCTGTTTACGGAACTAATAGTAATTTTTTGAAATTTAATTTCTTCAATTAAATATTAGTGCAGACAACTACTGATCACTTAATTGTTTTCAAGCAGTCAAATTTATGGGTATCAAAACGTGAAGATCTATTAAAATCTCGAAAAAAAATTTCGGGCTGAATCCAATATTTCCCTACCATAGTAGATATACGCTGGAAGTAAAAATTATGTTGCCTTGGGTATGCCATAACACACCACTACACACTCGGCCTAATTAAAATTGAACATACTATATTATAATATTATCAACGCAGTCGTATAAAACACAATTTGTTTGTCGGTTTGCTTTTATGTAATTTTCTGTGTGTGTTCAATTCATTATCAGTAGATACCTACTTCTATTTTAACAAGGGTTCAACAGGGAAGGTGCATCCGCACTATGCCGATTGGTACTAGGGATGCCACTTTTACAAGATTCTAAACCCGCTAATCAAAGGAAAAAAACTCAAACAAAACCGGCTTAAATAAAACTCAGTATCTTCAGAGTATTTCTTTATTAACTGACAATAATCAAATTATTAAACTAATATTATATTAGTATAAGTCAAATTAATTAGTATAGACTCGCTTCCATTGGCAAGATATGTCTTTATTAAAAACGACATGTTTCAACAGCTTAGGCCGTCATCTTCTGACTCACTTCGCTCGTTCGCTCGAATATGATTTGTTAATACATTACTAACTCGCTTCGCTCGTTCGCTCGAAAGGCTTCTGAAAGACAGGGCGATAAAGTTGGGGAATATTCCGTTTCCGTTCAACAACAATACGTATTGTCTTTCCCAGCAATCACGTGAACAGAATATGCGGGCTAGGGATGCACAAAGTATCTGATTTGTTGTTCTGCTGTGTCGAGTTTCAAACTGATCACGTAGTTTTATTGCTATCTCGGCTCATGGAATAGAGTATAGATCTGCTGATGGTAAAGAACCAATAAGAAAACGGCAGAAAGGAACATACATACTTACGCCCCAACTTTATCTTTCTCTCTAGTCTCTTCCCTGCGCTTTTTGATGCGCAGTGGTAAACTAGCCATCCAGTTGTTTATCTCGATGGGCTGTGACAGACGGACAGGCAGAGACAGTCGACAAAATAATGAAAATTATATAGGGTTTAACTTTCACCTACTCTTTCCATACAGAATCCTAAAAAAAATTGGTTACAGAAGGATGTTAAATGCCAGCAATCAGCTGGTTTACGTCAGTTTCAAACAAAAGTTAACATGTTTTCACAACAATATTTAAAATTAAAATAGTTTTTCAAAAAAACATGTTATTTATACACTACTCCAAAAAATTAACGCACCGCTTAAAAGTAAGCAAAAGTTTAAAGTAATTTTTCGTCAAAACTACTGGTTCGATTTGGACGATTTTTTTTGAACGACAGGTTGTCTCTTCCAGAAAGTTAGTGAACTACTGTATTCGTATAAAAACCTATTTTTTATAAATAGCGGGTGTATCAATCATGACGTGTTTTTTTTTTCATAAAATTCGTAACAACCTGTGGAGTTCAACAGTTACAATATCAAATAAAAATTGAAATCAAACTGTATACAGCCTTATCTTTTCATAACATTTTGTTTTTTGATTTACTCTATTATCTTTGCTACTACAGGAGAAAAACAATTTTATAGCATAACATCATTTTATTGAAAATTAAAATCCAAATTTAACAATGAAAAAAATAAACAAAATTTGAAGAAAAAAGGTACGAAAGTGTCAGTAGTGAGTAAGATTTCGTGACATTTTGGTGCAAATAAAAGATTTTGCAAAAAGTACGTAAGGACCAACACTGAAAAAACACATGAAGTGCTTTTTGACTTCTGTATTTAGCTGATGACAATTAGGAAGTTTCCCTTTTTTATTTTTTTGGTCTAAATCATAGTTCTAAAAATTATAAAATTAATGGCGGAAGAATTTTTGAAATATCTTTAAAAACAACAAAGTTATGCTACTTCAAAGTTTGAATTGACAATTCTCCAAGAAATTCCGTTTTCAGTCCGGGTGACGTCACGCGGCACGATATTTTTAAAAGTTAGTTTCAGTTTGTATGTGTGGTAATTTAACATGGTAACTTCCGATAAATCTCTTTCTATAAACTCGTAAATTGTTATGGAAACACTAAAAACAAACCAGTTGATGACGGAAAATATTGACATATTTAAATTTTTGACAGTTATTTTAATTTAATATAAATAGAAAAGTCTGTATTACAACAAAATAGTTACTAAGTAACTTACTTACAAAACTAAAAAACAGCAAACTTGTACCGCGTGACGTCATATTCAAAAATCAGTTTCGTTTGCGACCCCACGTACAAGAAATTGAATATCTCCGTTGAAATTAAAGATATCAAAATAATTCTTTCAGAATTTTTAAAGTTATCTTTATTATAATGACGTGACAGTATCATAATTAGTATTTTCGTCCAATGGAAACTTCCTAATTATTGTTATTCCCTGTTTTTCCATAGCTTGTTACGTTTATAATGCTAATTAAAATCAATAAAGTCATGCTATGCTATAAAATTGTTTTTCTCCTGTAGTAGCAAAGATAATATAGTAAATCAAAAAACAAAATGTTATGAAAAGATAAGGCTACAGTTTGATTTCAATTTTTATTTGATGTTGTAACTGTTGAACTCCACAGGTTGTTACGAATTTTATGAAAAAAACACGTCATGATTGATACACCCGCTATTTATAAAAAATAGGTTTCTATGCGAATACAGTAATTCACTAACTTTCTGGAAGAGACAACCCGTCGTTCAAAAAAAAAATCGTCCAAATCGAACCAGTATTTTTGACGAAAAATTACTTTAAACTTTTGCTTACTTTTAAGTGGTGCGTTAATTTTTTGGAGTAGTGTATTTTATACTGTCTATGTAAATAATAATGCACTGAAACTTTTGCTTGCTTAAAACTATTTATAATATAATTTTCAATTTGAGCTCGTTTTATATTAAAATATTTTTAAAAACTTTCCATTAACTTTTCACCGGATAAATAATATGTTTACGGAAAATTAGTTTTACAGAATTGTTATATGCATCAAGAAATTACAAATTTAATTGACACTAAAATTTTATTTACGAAGCATATGCACACATAAAATTTTATTTTCGATGCAAGGCACATCTGTTCTTGTGATGGGTAAAGAAAAAATGTTATTAAGACTAGCCTTTATCCACGGCTTCGCTCGCGGTAATGTCGTTTTTTTTAGCTACTCGTCTGTTAGGGTTCCGTACAGTTACTAGAATTCAAAAAAAATTAAGATTGTCACGTAATAATTCCACAAAATTAGAAATTAATGATTTTCGAATTTTTTCCTTTATTTGTGCTATGAGACCTTCCTCCGTGCCAAATTTCAAGATTCTAGGTCAACGGGAATGAATGAATGAATTGTAAATTATAGACGCTCGACAACAGAGGTCATTAGCGTCCTAGGTCAACGGGAAGTACCCTATAAGTTTTGATGAATGAGTCAGTATAAAAATACGTGATTTTTTAAAATCTTTTTGTTGCATTGAGTTAGAAGCTTGAATTTTTTACAGGACTATGCGGGTTGTGGACTTTGGTATTTGGTATTAATTTTAACTTGATACCTCTAGCCGTTCCTGAGAAAAAGAGTCTTGACGGACAGACATACAGTCGACAGACAGACAGACAGACGGACAACAATCCTATAAGAATTCTGTTTTTTCGTTCTGAGGTACGGACCCCTAAAAATCCAACAACATTATTTAAATTACACGGAGCTTATTCCAATGATTCAAAAAAAAAATTCGTTTGTAGGCTCATTGCGGTGAATTTTATTTTATTTATTGTAGATTATAGACGCGTCGACATCTCAGGTCATTAGCGTCTTTCAACTACACTAAATAACAACCTTACCAAAATCAAACAACATCACAAAACATCCATGAGCGCAGGTGGGACTCAAACCCACAACAGTCTAGTCCAGAGACTGCGTAACCAAACACGCTATCCACTAGGCTACACTGCCCTCTCCATTGCAGTGAACGCTGGCTAAACTACTTATATGAGAAATGTGTTGCTCTTGATTATTTCATTGCTAAACGAAAATCTACCGGAGCGAAGTTCGTCCCGAAAGCTTATAATTAGAAAGTTACGATTTTATTTATATGTAGGTATTGATTGAAATGCTTTTGAGAGCCATATAATTATAGTGGCGATGTATGGATAATGGTATAGGAAAATGAGAAATGCTGTACACGGTTGATAAATAAAATGTTCAACTTATACGAAATGTTTGTATAGGTGATTATGTTCATATTCCTAGGGTAAACCACCTTAACTCAATTCCCCTTCGAAGAAACTTTTATAATATAATTGATTTTTGTTGTTCTATTTATATAAAGTTTTCTGCGTCCAGGTCAACTGACCGGTCCTTTTATTGGTCTACCGTCTATACATTTACAAGGTGGTACAAAAACTTTAGAACGTTCCAAAATTTAAGACAGTTAGTCATGCATAGTTCGTAACAAGGTTAATCGAGCGGAAAAGCAATGAATCAATGTAGGCATACGTATCACATGCATAAATACTGTGCCGCTTATATACATATTGAAGTATAAGTGCATGACTCACTATCTTACAATTTGGAACTTGACTATTCGCTGGGTGCACGACGATAACGACATCTGATGGTCGCACTAAATCACACTCTATATCCGTTGAAGGAATGACAAATTTTTATAAATGAGGAAATAAAAAATTTCAAATCGCTAAAAAATGTAAGTGCATTACCACATCTGAAAGAGGCTAATAAATATTACGTAGGTATTGTGTTGAAAAAAAGTAAGTATAAAAATTTTTAATAAATATAAAATACATTTTATTTCGAACTTAATATAAACAGACTGTGAGAACATAATGCTGTCAGATAATATTCGATGTTGTAAATTATTGTTCTTAGTTTATAGTTATTTTTGCTAATAAATATTTTATAGATCAAATCAATAAATGTGTTTATTACATGTGGTATTGCACTTATGTTTTTAGCAATCAAAAATTTTTTATTTATAAACATAAAATAAAACAGCATGGAGTAAGTTTAGCTGTCAAAAGTAATAATAATATTAGTTATAATGAAAATTCTTCGTTGCAAAGCAGCCAATTCCAAACATATTGGAAAAAATCATTTTACCAGCCATAGTCACAGTCAGGATTCCAACCTGAACTTTTCCACTTTCGCGGCGGAATGAGCTTACATTTACTCAACCGTGACATGATTACTAATCTAACATTCTCCTTATAAGTTTAGGAATCAATAGATTTTCACCACATTTGAGTGTTAATTCAATATAGCTTCATTTATTTATTCACAACGTGAGTGTGATTTAACGCTTATTTTGTCCATAGCGTACGCTGCGATCGATTCGGTTGTCCCCACCATATACTCTGCACCCACCGAATAGATAGATGAAGAGTATTCAAACTTATAGGGGTTACTGAACGTGTATATAGACACTGTAGTGACACAGAATAAAAAGTTTCTCCATCTGATTATTACATTTTTCTGGTTCTTAAATCAAAATATTGTCATTCCCTGGTTTACCTTAAAAAGTTTGTTTACAGCCTTATTGGAATGCAGATTCTTACCTTCGAAAAATCGACTAGATAGCCAGTCCTATACTTCCTACCTAGTAAACAATCGTTCATAACTGAAAATTTTCCCAACAAAACAATTCGCCATTTTCATATTCCTAATATGAAAAGCATGGCCATCTTATGTGTTTGTTGATCTACTAAAGACCAACTAAAATCACGGACACCTTTATGGGGCAAATAAAAAATAATTTCCATGCCATTTTTTTTTTGAAAACATTTTTTTCTCGAAATTTGTACATGAAATTATTAAGATTTTCTTCATATTTTAACATCTAGAATGCATTTATATTTTTCTTTTACCTATGTTAATAATAATACGTGACACTGAGAACATTTTATGGAATATCTCAGAAGCCATTGAGCCGATTCGGCTCAAAATAATCGGATCTATAATAACTGCTGACAAAGAGAGAGAAGGAGAGAGAGAGAGAGATCGATACCCCTCCACACACACAGAGAGAGAGACAGCAGACATCAGTCGGAAAATGGTCTCAAATGATTCCTAGGATGTCTAAACGTGAAGATCTATTAATATCCCGAATAAATTTTCGAACTGAATCCAATACTTTCCTACCATATAGTAGCGGTGAGAAGTAAGCAAAAGAGTGCGTGTGCTTATTTTTCCATAGAAATATCATAGACAGAATAGGGAAGGCACCCAAAAAAGTATGGATGCAAAAGATGGAGATGGAGAAGAGAGCAGTTCTTCTATCTTTTTCTATCACAAATACATAACCATGGTTACAAATGTAGTACCTACTATACATTTTTAAATTCACAAATGCGTCAGAAGACAATTAGGAAAAAAGAACTGTTTCGTTTTCTATCTCTCTTTTTCAATGTAACACTGTCACTATACAGTTGTGCCTATGACTCCCCTACTCTATCTATGATATCTCTATGTATTTTTCACCCGTTCAAACTCCATCACTATATAGAAACGGTTACTTCCGTTACTTTTTATCCATACCTATCCGTTTGATATCACTGCGACTAAAGAAGTTTTACTTCAAAAATGTGTGACGACCTCATTATCTGCACTAAACAGCTATCATTTCACTTTACCAAAAACAAAACATTAAATTACAAGAGGAAAGAGAAGTTCGGGTGTGCCATTAAATACTGTGATGAAAAACACGTAGGTATAGGTTTCGAATGTCCAATGAAACCGTAGAATCGACATGGGCGCCCGCGTTCGAAGCAGAGCTGGGCAGTGCTGTGAACTTAGTGCTTGCAAGTCACAATAACGCTTTACGCACTTATAATACTTAGTAAAGCACTTTGTAAAACAGATGCTCGATGCTTGATGCTTTCTACCTAATAAGCACATACGTACGACTATAAGCATTATAAACTCCTTAATAAGCATTTAAAATGCTTAATAAGTACTTTAAATGTTTGTTTTTTGGTTAAAAAACATTATTTCCTTTATCCTTTATATATTGCTTATTTCGTTTGATGTTAGAGATCCTTTTCAGTTTTCTAGTACCTATGTTTTGAACTTTGGACTTTTGTAGTGTAATGTTTGAAGTTGGTGCTTAATTTTTTTAAGCACTTTAATGAGTGCTCGATGCTTTTAAGTATTTTTGAAAATGAAAGTGCTCGTTGCTTGAATAAATCGAGCATTTATGAAAGTACTCGATGCTCGGTTCGAAGACGGCGGTCAGCGTCTCATCTCGCAAGTCACGCACCAAGTTGGAACAATTCCCTGTCGTCGTAATGAAATATATACACTCGTATCGAACTAATCACTGTACTAGCCGATGCTGGATCGCGTCCGCCGCGTCGTCGTCCCGCCATCTGTTAGCGATATTGATATATATCTACTCTCACCGTCCGCCGTTGTTCCCAATTCGACTTCTTTTAGTTTCTTCTCTTTTCTTTCCATGGACTACCTACGCTTTGTGTGTGCGAATTGCTACACTAGAATACAACCATTGATCTTTTTTGACATAACGCATGGTGCCGCAAAGTTCTTCAGGTATACTGTCGACGCTATATTATTTATTTTAATTGCAGATTATAGACGCTTGACGGCCAAGGTCATTAGCGTTTTAAGAGTATTCGATAGCGGAAGTTACGTCCCCTTGCCTAAAATCTTTCCCTTTCGCCTAAAAACGGTTCCCGTTCTCCCGACGCTATTTTTAAAGCTAAACGGTTCTGGTAAACGCCAAATGAAGGACCAAGAATCGCACTACAGATCCTACAGGATTGGTTACGTGTGAATGATTACATAATTTATATATTTTTTTTAAAAGTTGTATATTTTTCCAGGGATTTTTTTTCATTTTTAGGCGCGATCTTAGCGAAGCTAGAAGCGCCTATATACACTCGCTTTGTCTGTGAATCTGTGAATCTGTGAATCTGTAACGGATTTTTTGTATCAGTCGTACAGCCCAAACGGATTAACCGATTTTAAAAAACTTTTTTTTGTTCGATTCCTCTCGGGGTCTATTTGATCCTAACGTCGCCCGATTTTTGAATTTTGGCCCCAGAGGGGAGCAAATTAGAAAAAACGGTGTTTTTTGCTTATAGTTTGCTCAATTTAAGTCAGATCGATTCGAAACCTGTCTTAAACGAAAGAGCAGAAAATTTTAGATAGATTTCATGTATAATATTGTGTCAAAACAGTTTTTTTATACAGATTTATATGATTATTAAGCTAAATAAATGCGACTTTATCTAATAAATCGCGAACTTGTTTCGGTTGTCCTTGTCTGTTGCACAGTGTGATATGGATATTGGAAGATAGCGTATGCTCTGTCTTATATTGCATTATTTCAATATAGTTATTCAATTTTTTGACTGCTGATGTTTGAATTTAAGTTTAAAAACCCTGGCCTACTGAGTTAAAATGACGTGTAACTAATTATTGACGTCGATCGGATGGCGAGACCTAGGGATCGGACCAAAATTTCTCGACGTTCATACCTTCCCGAACAATTTGACATTCTCTGTCTGTATGTCCGTTTGTACGCTTATAACTCGAGAACCACTGATCCGATTTACATGATTTTTTTTTCAAGTAAATAACTTCTTATGCGACTGCGAGTTTTAAAATATGCTGGCATCACGCAAAAGCAACCGAACTGATTCTCAAATAAAAACGTATGTTCTGGCATCACGCAAAAATAAGTAAGTGATGCATTGTTTTTTAAACGGTGGTTTTATTTAGCTTGATCCCGTATATTTGTTACAAATTTTGCGACCGACTGAGTTGAAATTTTGCACACAAGTGTAGCTCCGGTGACAATACAATATTATGATAACTAGCTGACCGGTCCGGTTTCGTCCGGGTGCAAATCGTACTTTTGAATTTTCACCCACTTCCTATGATCCGATTGAGTTGAAATTTTGCACACATGTGTGGCTCCGGTGACAATACAATTTATGGTAACTAGCTGACCGGCCCGGCTTTCGTCCGGGTGTAAATCGTACTTTTGAATTTTCACCCACTTCCCGTGATCCGATTGAGTTGAAATTTTGCACACATGTGTAGCTCCGGTGACAATACAATTTATGGTAACTAGCTGACCGGCCCGGCTTTCGTCCGGGTGTAAATCGTACTTTTGAATTTTCACCCACTTCCCGTGATCCGATTGAGTTGAAATTTTGCACACATGTGTAGCTCCGGTAACAATACAATATTATGATAACTAGCTGACCGGCCCGGCTTTCGTCCGGGTGCAAATCGTACTTTTGAATTTTCACAGGCAAAAGGTCTTTCTCCGGTAACGTTTCAGTGGATCGGATAAATGTTATAAAATCAGACTAAGGAAATAAATCACACTAAAAAATTAAAAATAAAAATAGATAAAAAACTTTTAAGTTAAACGGTTTTATAAATGTACTAAAAAGAAAAAAATAAAATTTAATTTAGGTTCATAAGCATAAAAGCGTGGGTCGTGACTGTAATAAATTATCATAGAGTGTACGACCAACGCTTTTATTCTTATGAACCTAAATTAAATACTATTTTTTTTTCTTTTTAAAACATTTATAAAACCGTTTAACTTAAAAGTTTTTTTACCTATTTTTATTTGAAGCTATGCTTCTTAACGCACGTTTCAGATGGGGACCTAAAAATAATAAAAAGTGAAACGTCACGTCACGAAGTAGTGTAACGTCACTTTTGTAAAAATTATCCGATCCTTTTGAAAATTAATATTTGAGAGTTTTATACGACACAAAAAAAAATGGCGTCAGATTTCAAAATGGCGGCCATATCTACTTTTTTGTAAAAATTACCCGATTCTTTTGAAAATTAATATTTGAGAGTTTTATAGAACACAAAAAAATAAAATGACATCAGATTTTTCAAAATGGCGGCCATATGAACTGTTTTGTAATAATTATCCGATCCTTTTGAAAATTGATATTTGAGAGTTTCATAGGACACCAAAAAATAAAATGACGTCAGATTTTTCAAAATGGCGGCCACATATACTCTGTTGTAAAAATCATCCGATCCTTTTGAAAATTGATATTCGAGAGTTTCATAGGACACAAAAAAATAAAATGATGTCAGATTTTTCAAAATGGCGGCCATATGTACTTTTTTGTAAAAATTATCCGATCCTTTTGAAAATTGATATTTGAGAGTTTCATAGGACACAAAAAAATTAAATGGTGCTAGATTTCAAAATGGCGGCCATATGTACTTTTTTGTAAGAATTATCAGATCCTTTTGAAAATTGATATTTGAGAGTTTCATAGGACACAAAAAAATAAAATAACGTCAGATTTCAAAATGGCGGAAATATTTAGTAGGTACTCCTTTCTAAAAATTATACGATCCTTTTGAAAATTGATATTTGAGAGTTTCATAAGGCACAAAAAAATAAAATGACGTCAGATTTCAAAATGGCGGCCGTATGTACATTTTTGTAAAAATTATCCGATCCTTTTCAAAATTGATATTTGAGGGTTTTATAGAACACAAAAAAATAAAATGACGTCATATTTAAAAATGGCGGCCAAATGTACTTTTTTGTAACAATTATCCGATTCTTTTGAAAATCGGTATTTGAGAGTTTCATAGGACACAAAAAAAAAAAGACATCAGATTTCAAAATGGCGGCCGTATGTACTTTTTTGTAAAAATTATCCGATCCTTTTGAAAATTGATATTGAGAGTCTCATAGGACACAAAAAAATAAAATGGCGTCAGATTTCAAAATGGCGGCCATATGTACTTTTTTGTAAAAATTATCCGATCCTTTTGAAAATTGATATTTGAGAGTTTCATAGGACACAAAAAAATAAAATGACGTCAGATTTCAAAACGGCGGAAATATATTGTACTCCTTTCTAAAAATTATACGATCCTTTTGAAAATTGATATTTAAGAGTTTCAGACGCAAAAAAATAAAATGACGTAAGATTTCAAATTGGCGGCCGTATGTACATTTTTGTAAAAATTATCCGATCCTTTCGAAAATTGATATTTGAGAGTTTCATAGAACACAAAATAATAAAATGACGTCAGATTTAAAAATGGCGGCCATTTGTACTTTTTTGTAAAAATATTCCGATTCTTTTGAAAATCGGTATTTCAGAGTTTCATAGAACACAAAAAAATAAAATGACGTCAGATTTCAAAACGGCGGCAATATGTACTTTTTGTGTAAAAATTATCCGATCTTTTTGAAAATAGATATTGACGAGTTTTATAAAACCGTTTACACACAATACCTACATGAATATCGCGCCTTGTAATTCTTGAATTACTTGTATGCTCCAAAATTTTTTCGACTATATAGGATATGTAGTGTGATTCTCGGTCTTTCATTTGGCGTTTACCCGAACCCTTTAGCTTTAAAAAATATATCGTCGTGACTCGTGACTGTCGACGATATATTTTTTAAAGCTAAAAATGGCGTCTAGCGTCCGTCATATTGAATTTTCCGTGACGTCATATACTCAGTAGCACTCGTGAGACTATGACGAATCTATAGACACCTTATTTTTCAAAATCGTCAAACCGTTTAGGCTACAGAGCGTGCCAAAGAAATAGACATACATTATAGATACATATACACTCGAAAAACATTACCCTCCTTCTGGGGCAGTCGGGTAAAAAAATAATATGAATTAGTAATAGTCCCAGATAATCTTTGCAGTTAGTGGTTTTAAAAAATAAAATCACGAGTTTTCCCGGCATTGACTTCAGGAGATTGGATAGGAAAACTCCTTGTATAAAATAAAACTTTCTGTAAATTTCTTTTGTAGCAATAAATTTCTGATATTTTTACCTTCCCAAATACAGAGTAAGTATATACAAAGAAGTCTTGTGCTCATACAAAAACTCAATTTTTATTTTTTAGTGCGAATTTGGTATGATACGGTTCCAATGTAGCCTCAGCCTTAAGTTTCGTGGACTAACCTATTAGTTGCCAGTATCAAGTAACGTACACACAGAATTCAGCGGAGTTCGTCTCAGAACACAGGAAAAGGGACCGAGTTATAGTAGGCACTAACACATATAGGTATAGAGGAACAACACAATGATCGCGCGGTGTACTGTAGTGTTTGATATTGTCTTCCGATAATTTATTATACTCCAACTGATTGAACGGTATTAATTAACCATCCCCGCCTTCCCGACTACTTGAGTAATTATAGCCGGAAAAAATGACACACTGAAAACCAATGAGTAATTGCTGCAGTTGGTTAAATATTGAAGGAGATGTATAATTCTTTGGTATAAATTTACAAGGATTTATATCTGCGGACACACGACAAAACCGGTTATGTCTTGATATTATTTTTATACGTACATATGCATTTTTTCATTCTATTTTACATCATTGTTTAAAATCTGTACATCAATATGTAAAATAGCAACGGAATTTCATTTTAAGACGGGAAAACGTGTTTGCACATAAGAGACACGTTACAATGCAATATCAGAAAAAAATAGTGAAGTTATACTTCTTTTGGCGCGTTATGGAAAAATAATTAGAGTGAATTTTTACGATTTAACACCATGAAACTAGTCGAAAGTAACATGATGAAGTTAGTCGTTAGTAACTAGAGTCGTTACACCAGTCACAATGTGACAAGAGCGTTTTCAGTTTTGAATAACATTAATAAAAGTAATTGCTATTCAAACGCTCGTTTATGCCGCTTTCGTTAAATATGAATTTGTACTACAACATCTGCACTTCTACTTCACTATTTATATAAGCGGTACTGTTTTCATTGCATGGGACGCGTATGCTTACATTGGTTTGCCGTTCTATTTACCTTGTTACGAACTATGCATCACTCACTATCTTAAATTTTGGAACTTGACTATAGCTACCCAGTCCGACTTCACTCGGATACAAATCACTATTTTCGGTCATCCCCATTTTTGTAGACAAGCGACTAGGCCCTGCAGTCAGGGTCCATTCTGATTGGTCGAATACCCCATCTTGATGTCGTTTGACACACGCACCTAAACAACTAACTAGTGAACTCTATATACTAATATGGATAATTGATAGCGATTAAAAAATGGGTTTTGTATGTGGAGAATGTTCAAACACATATTCTTCAAGACAGGCATTAATGTTCACAAAATTAGAATGAAAACTTCAGGTAAGGCTTGTAATCTAATTCTTTCTATCAATTTTTTGATATTTCAAAATAAAACCTAATTTAATATTGTTATTTAAGAGATTAGGATGTCCAAAATTTATACAGTAACAGTGTTCTTGAGAAATTGGAATGGAAAAATAAATTTTAATTAAGTTTTATTTTGAAATCTCAAAAAATTGATCCACTTTTATAGAAAGAATTAAATTACAAGCCTTATCTGAAGTTTGCATTCTAATTGTGTGAACATTAATGCCTGTCTTGAAGAATATTATGTGTTTGAACATTGTCCACATACAAAACCCACTTTTTAATCGCTATCAGTTGTTTAGGTGTGTTTGTTTGTCAAACGACATTAAGATGGAGTATTCGACCAATCAGAATGGACCCTGACTGCAGGGCCTAGTCGCTTGTTTTTTGTAGTAGTATAATTACTAGTCAAGAAGTAGGTATAAAGCTTCTAAAAATTGAAAGAATTTTTCAAATCGGTTCAATGACTCTTGAGTTTTGAAATAAGTAACATATAGTACTTAAATACAAATAACGTCTACCGATCTATTAACCTTGTTACTCACTATATCTTAAATTTTGGAACTTGACTTATGTTATTACTTTCATGTAAAAGTAAAGAACAATCATCCAACTGAATTCTGGAATATTTTCACAAAAAATTTCCTCAATCGTTGTAAATACCAAACCACAGTGCGCCTTACAAATTTGTGCACTTATTGTTCAACTGTTTCCAATTTGCCGATGGCGTCTCGAAATTTCAATCAGGAGGTAGTATTCAGAACACGTCGGCATAATATGTAGACGGGACCGACGCCACCAACGCCGGTGCCTTTTGTTACATAATTTATTTATAAGGCGAAATGAAGGCACAGCTCGACCAGTTGGGCAGATAATTTATGTACGAAAATCAATACTCGACATTGCTCTCCCAAATCGCCGGGAGTCGAGACGGACTGTGATTTATAATTGCTTTCAAATATACAGGGTGCAGTGAATTTTTTTAAAGTGAAAACTTCCTTAGGCGCGTTAGGCACTCTTTGCCTAGGTACTGAAAAAATGTGAAGCGTTCGCAACTACTTCCGTAAGAATTCGCAACATACCTGCGAAAATATTCGAAAAGGGGAGCATATTTTTTTCAATTACAATAATACAGAGACGTACAGCCTAATGCATAACGTAAACCAGCAATAGGCAACTTTTTCTATCGAAGGGCCATTTAAGTAAATTACTTTATATTAATGGGCCGCAAGTTGAGGAGACTGGATGTTATATAAGTGTAGTGGGAGTTATAGTACTTCCCATCCTTGATAGTTATGGTGCGAGTGGTGTAAATGGACGTTAAATGAATTATAATTGTTACTACAAATTGATTTATAGTTTTACTAAAAGAGTAAAGCTGAGCATAACTTGTGTATAAAACAATCCAGAAACTGGGCAATCAACGGAACCGATTGAAAAATTTCACTAATAAGAAAGGCATACTTATAATCCACCACCGCACGTTAATCCTTTAATACCCGCAGCGAATGGAGCTATTTATTACAGTAAACAATAAATGAATAGTCATTCCAAACGCAAGATCAGTGGCGCACGCTGAAATGATCACAGAAGACTTACAGAAGCATCAATGACATATTTTTAGGCGAATATAGTCATTTAGACATAAAAACGACCAATCTGCGAAATAATTCGCACTTAGCTGAATTTTTGTATACCTTCATTATGGTGTTTTAAAAAACGTGTTAAAATTCCCCATCGCGATATCGCACCGGTGTTGCCAGATATTCGAGGTTCTATAAGATCACTAAAAACGGTTTTTTGCGAATTTCTCGATTCCGTTTCATTTTTAGTAAAAAATTGCTATTATCAATCTTGTAGAGAACAAAAATTCTCTACAACTTTTGTATAATTTTTTTTATCTACGATTTACAGTTTTTCTTATTTAAGTACCCGCGGCTTCCTCCCCCTCGATTTGTTCATAACTAGATTATGCTGCTTCCCGATAGTCTAACATAATAATAATAATAATAATAATAATAATCTTTCTTTATTAAAACACCAATAAATTGGTTATAATAGCGTCCACAATACAATATTAAAAATATCATTTACTAATTAATTAAAAAGTTTTACTGTAAAAAATTCTTTGAAGTCGTATAGACATGCATCTGTTAATTTTGTTTTAATAGTATTTTTGAAAATCTTTTCAGGAAGGAGTCTGATGTCAGTTGGTAGGGTATTAAAAAATTTCAAAGCCCAATAATTTGGTCCGTTTGTTAATTTATTTGCTGAGAAAAAAGGCATATGTAAGTTCTTTGCACCTCTCGTGACATGCGAATGCACATCATCAACTGTTCGGAATTTATTTATATTTTGTTTTATAAACATAAGGTTGACGAAAACAAAAAGGGAGTGTAAAGACATTATGTGGTAAGCTCTAAACAGTGGCTTGCAATGCGTGTCCGATTTAGCTCGAGCTATAATTCTAACTGCTTTTTTCTGTAATTTAAATACCTTTTCTGCACGCGGGTCCGAGCCCCAAATGATCAGGCCATATTGAAGAATGGAATGAAAAAGGCCGTTATAAATGGTAACCACTACTTCAGTAGAGGCGAACTGGCTAACTTTTCTCAGGAGAAATAGCGTTTGAGAAAGTCTTTGGCAAATATGTTCAGTGTGCGTTCTCCATTTAAGGTCATTGTCGATATATAGGCCTAGACATTTCACGGACGTGGCCTTATCAGGTATATTGATGGACTGTTTATATTTGAAGATGCAGTTTTGTGTTTTGTTTTCGTTCAACAGCAGTTTATTACAGTTGAACCACACAGAGGCTTTTTGAAGGGCTTCTTCAGAGAGAGACTTTAAAGTATTTAAATTACTTGCACTGGTAATAAGAGTGGTATCGTCAGCATACAGAAATGAACTGATATTAGAAATATTTGTGAGGAACTGTGGCAGATCATTAATATAAATGATAAACAAGAGCGGGCCTAGAATAGAACCTTGTGGCACCCCGAAAGTGACGGTACTGTGCGTTGATTCATTGCTACTACTTATAACAACCTTCTGTTGTCTATCTGTTAAGTATGACTGAAAAAAGTCATTTGCTACTCCTCTGAAGCCATATAAGTTCAATTTTCCCAGTAAGATATCATGAGGTAAACTATCAAACGCCTTTGATAGGTCGCAAAGATTCATTGCAACATGACATTGGTTTTTGTGCGAATTCAAAATACTTGTGATTATATTTACAAGAGCTACTGTGGTTGATTGTGTCTTTCGGAACCCAAATTGGTGCTTATTTAATATTTCATGTTTATCTAGAAAACTGACAACTCCCTTTTTTACGACAATTTCTACCACTTTGGATATAACCGGCAAAATAGATATTGGGCGGTAATTGCTAGGATTCAATCTGTCTCCATTTTTAAAAACTGGGACAACTTTTGCAATTTTCAGACAGCTAGGGAAAACTCCTTCCTGAAAACATTTATTAATCAAGAACGCTAATATTTCTGATACATGTTCATTGACTTGCTTCAGCACCCAAGAATCTAGATCATAAATATCTTTTGCATTAGAGCTCTTAAGAGAAACTATAGCGTTAAAAACGTCTGTTTTATCAACAGGACTCATAAAAAAATTATATTTGTTATTAAAATTCAGAAATTCTGTCGGGTCATTTTTAACGTCAGTTGAGATAGATATGCGACTACTTATGTTTTTTCCAACATTAGTGAAAAACATGTTTAAATCTTCAGCAGAGATGGTAATGTCACGGTTGAAATTCTGTTTTTACCATGTTCCAAACAGCTTTTGATTTGTTGGTATGATTGGTCAAGTACTCATCATAATGTAATTAGTTGTCATGTCCATCGTAACTATATATAAGAGATTAATGGGAACTTGGACCGTGGGTTGATTGAAACTCAGTTAAAGTTTTAATTCGCAACGTTTCGTCTATATTTTAGACTTCTTCAGGCTCTGTGAATAATAACCACATACATTACTGTACAACTCATACAAACTTATAATATATCTTATTACAAACCTTAAAACATAACACGAGTATGTCAGTAATAATCTGTAGTCATCATTCATTTACAGCGATAATATAATATTCAAAATTCTTTTGAAAGAATTGATCACAATAATTTCATTAAAATTCATTTGTTCAACAGACACAATTTTTTCTTTTTTTAATTTTTTTAAAAAACAACATGGCTATTTAATACAAAATCCAACTATTAAAATAATTAAGTGACATAATCACTAATTATGCGTAACATAATCTAATCAGTGACTCTAAAAATCTTCTTTCATTACCGATAGTAAATGTAAATGTAACTGAGTTTCAATCAACCCACGGTCCAAGTTCCCATTAATCTCTTATATATACTCATCATAATATTTCTGCTTGTAGTACGTGATCTTGTTTTTGTAATATTTTAGATAACTAATGTATATATTTTTTAAGTCTTCAGACTTTAGAGCTTGGTAGGCTTCACTGATTAATATGAGCGTTTCCTTTATGGAATGTAATTCATTGTTAAACCAGGCTGCAGCTTTGTTAGATTTAGTTTGTCTGGATAGTCTAGATTTAATGACCTTTGGACAGGATTTCTCAAAGCAAATTAAAAATGAATCTAAAAAATTAGAGAATGCTTGTTCACAATCATCGCACTTTATACAATTACTCCAGTCGACCTCTTGAAGTAAACTTTGAAAAGTCTTAATATTGTCTGAATTAAGTTCACGACTATAATAATGCTCTTTTGAGTACATATTTAGATTTTTATGTGGAATTTTGCATTTCACTAACTGCATTTGGTGATCTGACAGCATAGGATTAATGGTATTACAGAGGCACAACTCACTATTTATATTGACAATTATATTGTCAATACAAGAGGCACTTGTCTCAGTGATTCTGGAATAAGTGTCAAATAAAATTTTCATATTATAAGATGTTAAAACTTCAATAAGATTAATCAATTTGTTATCCGTATTGTTTAAAAAATTAATATTAAAGTCCCCAGTAAGTACAATAAAATGATTTGTTTTAAAAAGAGAGTTTAACATAGAATCTAGATTATTAATAAAAACATCAAAATTTCCCGAAGGAGCCCTGTAAATGCACACTACTATACAAGAAAAATCTAATAGATGCACACAGCTGAATTCAAAATCTTTTTCTATGCATAGTTCATCAAATTCAACAATACTAGATTTTATATCATTATTGACAAAAATAACCGTACCACCATGTAAATATTTTGAGCGGCAGAATATACTTCCTATGTAGTAATCTTTAAGTTTGACTGACTTAACTAATGATTTGTATCTTTAATATTAAGTTGACTTTAAGCTAACGGTTAATAATATTTTTATCGAAATTAATGCAGTAGTTCTCTAGTTCTAAGCAACCAAACATACAAACAGACAGCAGTCAAACAGACAGACATTTTTTTTTCGAAAAGACGATATTTCTACTTGACATCAATTATGAAGACTATTCGTAAAGGAATTTTGTTAATAATTTAGTCAATTCAATTTTATTTGTCACTCTTTGATGCCATAATGATCGCGCCATCTAATTTTCTGTCGTACTGCTTACGCTTTCCTGTACTGTTGGCAGCCATACCGCGGACCTGTATGTTCATCTGTTGTCACTCATTTGGAGCACGTGACCGGCCCCTAGATAAATAAGAGTGGACCGGCCCAGTCCCACTTGAACTTTTTACACTGATTTATTATATCTTTTACTTGCGTTTTTCATGAATTGTTTTGCACCTACACGCTAAGAAAAGCATTCGCTTTCAGAACGAAATTATTTTAACTGCAAAATGTTAACTAGAATAGCTGAAAAATTAACTCCTCTAGATAAAATGTTAACAACTTAGTTAATGACGATTTAAACCTACAGTGAAGAAAAAATAACTGACGTCGTTAGCTAGATCAGTTACATTTAATTACTATACTACCGAATTGGTCTTTGAGTTAGATAGAGAAACAAGAAATACTCTGCTAGTCGATTTTGTTTTAACTCGAATAGTTGATTTTTTTCGTTTGTTTCGTTTTTGTTAAGTATTTTCAGTGAAAATTAAAACATTGTTTAACAACCCAGTTAAAACGTTCTAATTGTATTACTTTTGTTAAATTTATTCACTGGAGATCCGTCGGTTTAGTGAATAGTGTTGATTATTCTAGTAAAACTGTACTTACCCGATTATTTTTATTAAAAGATTGAAGAAAAGGATAGTGTCATATAAATCGCTTTAAGAGAAACTGAGAAAAATTGCTTCTCGATGGAATCATTTATTAGTTTACATGACATTGCGCAATATAAATTATAAATTTTACAGACGCCATTCAACTGCCGACATTATTAATCCGATGTTAGTGTTAAACTGATAGAGCGGGTATTGAAATTAATAATATTAACAGATTAATATTCTGTGAGATAAATAAAGGTGTTTTGTTTTGGTAAGTACGCATAATATTATGTTTACAACTTGTAATAGGGGTACTATAATAAAGTAATATCGAAAATGTTTTTTTCTTACGTATCAGTTGTAGACTATATATTTATAATAAAAAAATGGAAACAGGTAACGACAGACAACGATAATTTATATTTTTCAGTTACTCAAGGGTTTTAATTACTTATACCCAGGGAAAGAGTTAACATTATTTTCGGAATGGCCTGTTTTTACAGCAATATGATAAAAAAAATGGTACAAGTTATAAAAAAAAGCTAAATAAAAATTTAGAAGCAAACGATGAGCATAATTCATTACTTGATTATAATTGTGCAAGCTGGAAAAAACATTTTCGACAAAAAAATTGTTTCATTTAATTCTTAATTATAATTCCTTTTTCAAATCCAATGTAATTTTATTTTTGTAGATGCTGTCAATGTCGTTGGATTTTTATAGGAACTAGTACGTGCGAAACCTATGTATAACAAAAATCAATTAAAAAAAAACTGGTGACGGTCCAAATTAGAAGTACAGGAGAGTTTCCTGCTTCATTTAACGGTAAATTAAATTATTAGCTATTATACATAATATGTCTTATTTTCCAAGAGGCAAGAATATTTTACTATTTCTTGTTTATTTTTTAGGATAGCAGTTCATTGAATAAAAGGATCGCCGCAAGCCAAGAAACATTGCAAAAGTTAAGCCTCACGTTACAACCCCTGCCAATTGTCTGCTGTTATTTTCAGTTTTTATTGAAAATTATATTATATTATTATGATTGATAACTAGTATTAAAAATTTTTATAAATAATTGGAAAAGTTGTTTTATTAAAATTTTATGTGGAATTATATTTATCAGCTGCAGTCTTGCATTACAGAACTGTAAAGAAGCCGATTTGCTTTCTTTCTGTACAATAATTGTACAGAAAGAAAGCACATCGGCATTTAATATAACTTACTGTAGCGGATTAGCCTATTAAAAACTTCTACTGATGATTCTATCAAGTCATTTTATAGAAATAATTTTATATGAAACATGTAATATCTTTTTTTTGTATTTTCAAAAATGTCATGATTAATAATTAATCATAACATTTTTGAAAATACAAAAAATTGATATTAGATACATGTTTCATATAAAATTATTTCTAAAAAATGGCTTGTAGAATCAGCAGTAGAAGTTTTTAGTATAGGCTGATCCGCTACAGTAAGTTATATTAAATGGAACAGTTAAAATAAATACTAAATCCAGTGATTAAAATTCACTGTGTGAATTAATAATGTATTTTTATTCCAGTAGGAAAGTATCACTAATTCAGTGTTTCTATTTCTACAGAGTTAGTTAAACATTTTGACTCGGTCAGTATTTTCATTTTACGCCAGTTGTTATAAGATTCTAACTTATGACAAATTTTATTTTTACTAGAGCAGTGAACGACTTATTTGTTATAATAATGAAGTAAATTTATTTAATACAGTGATCGTCATTCACTGTTTTGATGAAATTTTGTAGTTGAAAAATGTTCACTTCTTTAGTAAATTTCCTTAAGTGTCCCTATTTGTACTAAATAGTTTAACTGCCAGAGCGAATTATTTCTTAGCGTGTAATTTTATCTTTTAAACTTATATTTACAATACACGACCCAAATATTTTCAAGTGTGGACTAGACTTTAATATCGAAACATCGTACCTACAGGATGTCATTCTGTGTTTAATATGTCGGCTCGGCTACTATACGTGACGTTTTTTATATTTCGACACGCCAAATGATACAAAGTTATTCGACACTTTTTTGTATAAAATTTGCATACACAAGTCTCGCGCTTGTTTCTAAAAATTTAATATTCAAGAAAGATGTCAATTTATGCCGACTGCATATTTAATTTTGTATTGTATTATGAATGTACACAGAGCCAACATCCATGTTTTCACTACGTATTACCTAAGAGCTAATATTAAAGTTATGCATCCGTAAGTTCGGAATGCAGATCAAAAGTGAAATATGCTAATATTACTGCATCGCATTATCTTTTTTATTTCAAGGGCTGTGCGACGACAGCTTTTTAATTTTCATATCGTCAGTTTTACAATTTTAAGTTATAATATCAAGTCTGACGACATGATAACAATGACCAATCAAACAGGCAATGCTATTTTTTGCCATACCCACTATGCTTTACATGCATGTATGTATGCATATAAAGTGACTTTTAACAGGACGGTGTACGGCAACGTATTTTTCCCACACTATTGTGGGAAAGGAAACTATTTCCATAGGGATTTATGTTTATTCGTCCTGATCCGCCCGCTATTACCTACTAACAACTACTCTGGCTTACTATATTAGTAAAGTTGACAACACAAAATGAACTGTCAAGCATTTTTGAAAATGCTGAAAATTAAGTAAAAAGCAGCTATTTTATAGTGGGAATGGCAAAAAATACCATATATATCCCGTGCGTATTAATATTACGTTTAACTATTAAAACTCGCTATCGCTCGTTTTAACATACTTTAACTACTCGTCAGTAATATATCTGGTTACGCAACTAGATATACAATCTACTATTAGATATGTATTCTAAATTATTACTCATTAATATAGAATAAAAAAGAGCTACATTATTACATATCTACATGAAAAAATCATATTTTACTTGTCTAATTTCTACCTGCCACCTAAGACGCAAGGGAGAAAGGCTGCCAGACTAGTTTCTCAAATGGAGAACACGTATATGTACAGGTATTTTTAATATGATTCTGCCTTACGTAGACACGTCGCGCCATGCGGTCTTGAGCACACACAATTTTTGAAGTTATACTTCTTTAGCGGTGGTAGTGAATTGGAATGTCCTCGACTCAAAAATTAATGAAACGCTGACATCTGCAGGGATAAAACGGTTCTAACGATTTGGATAAAATGTACTGAAAAAGGGTCTTGGGGGATGTACTGAAAAAGGGTTTGGGGGGGGGGGGCAAAAAAGCGATCTAGCTAGATCTCATCTCAGGAAAAATTCCTTTTCTTATACCAGTTTATAATTTGAAAAATAAATTTTTTGACGTTTCAAAATAGTGTAATATTAAGCAGACTTTGGATACTTATGTACCTATAGATGTTATGATATCCATATGGATTTTATTAATATAGTAATTATTTATTAATTTTAAAAATTCTGGGGGGAAAATCAAAAATGCAAATATATGTGGATGAGGCACTTACCCTTTTTTTGTCTGTCTGTCTGCCTTACCTTTAAAAGGCTGTATCTTTTGAACCATAACAGGTAGCCGGTTGAAATTTTCACAGAATATGTGTTATTATATGGCGGATATCCTAACGAATAATAAAAAAAGCAAAAAGTAAAAATTAAGGGAGGTCCCATACAAAAAACGGAAAATTAGGCATAGAGCTGTATTATTGTATGGAACCCTCGATGCGCGAGTCCGACTCGCACTTGATCGATTTTTTTATACTGTTATCATTGTATCCGGTTATTTTAAAATAATAGGATCGTCCATTACTACGTTAAGCGCACAGAGCACAAAAATTAAGTTGACTTGTGTCTGGTACACAATATACGTACCGCACTACGATTTGAAGTTCTTCGTAGTAACAGATGTTAGCGCAGATTAACAATTTATGCAATATGTGCGTTTGCTTAAACATTTCACAAACTGAACAACGAAGTAATAATTTATTATCAAGAACGTGACTGATGCCATCTATTATATTATTATTATTACTAAGCAAACAAGCTGTGAGAATAATAACTGCAGGTCCGAATATAACATCACCACTACATAGACTTGCCATACGTTCGGATTTAGTCCGGATTGTCCGGATTTGGTAACCAATTCCGAACTTTTGTCCGGACTCGTAATCACGTGCGAATTTTTAATAAATAATAACAAAGTTTTATTAAAGGAAGTCATTACGTCTGAAAAGTACCTACGAATGTCAGAATCCGAAGGTATTCACCCTTCCTCGTCCTCATGAGCCTAACAAAATATACAAATAAACAACGAGGAAATCCAATGGAACCCACCCGGAAACGCTGTTAAATACTTGGGTATTCACTTAGACCTGGGGATACCACATAAATAAAAAGCTTAACGAAGGTTACGCAAGACTCAAAATGCTGTACCCATTAATGAACAGAAAATCGCCACTTAAAACTAAATATTCAACATTAATCTATCAAACTGTTCTAAGACCACTTGTTATGTATGGCTGTGTTGTGTGGGGCACAGCATCAAAAACACATATTAAAAAAATACAAGTGTTCCAAAATACAGTGCTCCGTATTATCCTGGATTCCCCATGGCTTGTTCGCAACAACCAAATTGACCGCGAACTTAATATCGATATAGTTGAACAACATATTAAAAAAACCGCGAATAAATTCTTCAACCAATTAACTGACTGTTCCGGCGCACAATACTACAATCTTGGGAACCATCCCGTCAACAGACGACTAAAAAGAAAATTGCCAACCGATTTAATACACTGATCTATAATACAAATAGTGACAGGGAAACCTTTGGTTGCCCCATAACGTTATTATAGTTATATTAATAATCAGTGATCAATACCATGAATAGCCCGCGAGTGCTGAACTGGTAATTTCGTTGAAAAAAAAAGAATCAGAAGGAGCCAAACGAAGACGTGAAAATGAAGCTGGGGATGAAGAAGGACCGAGTCAGTATGCCATTTATATAATAATAAGTACATGAACATAATAATTGTATGTTTTAAATTTAAATAAATACATATTATATTGATTTTGAGTTTTTTACTTACTAATATCCACCTACCTCACAGCTCTTCTGTACACTCTTCAGTAGTTTTACTCTTAGTTTTCCCAATTTTTACAACCGACATTTGAATTAAAATACCAAAAAATATTTTCGCGGCTCGCGCTTCACGGTCGCCGCAACTTATTCCCAGATCTGATCATCTGCTGGACCGTCCGGACTTAGCTGTAACAAATTATGGCAACCCTATCACTACAGAGAATTGTAAATTAAAAAAAAATTATACTTTGTACAACTCTTTAGAGATCATCGCAATCATTGGTAAAAAATCTTTTTTGGTGACATTTTATTTAATTTCTTCAGTTCCAGAACTATTGATGTTTAAAAATTTTGTCCGGAATTTACATATGGAAGACACAATTGCAAGATTATTTTAGTATGGCGGTCTATTTGTTATGTCACTGAAATTAATTTAAATACTTTAGTAATTGATTTAAATTAATAATTTTGTCTTTTATTCAAAAAAATTTTCCCCCAACGTGAGTTGGGATGATTCAAAGATCATACATGCAGAAAATGCTGAAAAAATTCACATATAATAAATACATTTAAATGCAACAATGCATGTACAGTAGGCCACCGTATATCCACGGATTAGATACCCGAGGTTGCACTTATTCGCGGTTGGGAAAAAGCACGCAAAACGGTCGACTGCCGCGCGCCGCCTGGTAGTAACATGGATAGGTATATCTTAGTTGATTCCTTCAAATAAGAATTAAAATATTGAGATTTTATTGACAATTTCATTTTCATTAGTTTATTTCTCATTACGTACTACATGATTATTATGTTGGTTATTGTTATTAATTGTCTAACGCCGTAATAGTAGATTGTATATCTAGTGACGTAATGAGGCATATTACTGACGAGTAGTGACAGTATGTTAAAACGAGCATAGCGAGTTTTAACAGTCACTGCACGAGTCATAATACCTTTATACGCACGAGATATATATGGTATTTTTTGCCATACCCACTATAAAATAGCTGATTTTTACGTCATTTTGCTTTCCCGCACTAGTGTGAAAAAGATACGTTCCCACATATAGGCCTATCAAAAGTCACTTTACATGCATGTAAAGCAGCTACTTTATAGTGGGTATGGCAAAAAAATTGTTTCATGATAATTTTAAATAAATAATGTATAGATAACAGAACATTTTTTCTTTGATTTTTCCTGTTTCAATTTTGCTATATTTAATAATATGTGCAAAAATCATTGAATCATTTGACTGTAATCACATGAAATTGTTATTTTTTAACTGAATATTATATTTACATTATTTATTAAATAATTATATTAGCGAGTATTTATTGAACTGAGAATAAAACAAACAAACTCAATCAGAAATCAGAATTGAATTATTAATTTCATATTGCAACAGCCTATGGTTAATAAGATATACCAGGCGTTATTAACAACCAATGACAAGCAGAGATAAATCAATGGCTTTTGAGCCTTCGCACTATATTTAAAAAAAACTACGTTTAATTTACTTTTTTTCTAACTGCAGGTCATTCCTTTTCATAACAATTTTTAAAATAAATTTCTTCTCAGGTCTATAAACAATTTTAACGTAAGTAGGAAACAAATAGTAATTTCTAGGTATATTACAGACGAGTAGTGATAGTATATGTTAAAATGACCGTTAGCGAGTTTTAACAGTCACACGAGTCATAATACCATTAGGTACGCACGAGAAATATTTTTTGCCATACGCCCATACGCCCACTATAAAATAGCTACTTTTCACTTCATTTTCAGTATTTTCAAAAAATTTTGACAGTTCATTTGCGTCGCTAGCTTCACTTTTTTAGTATAGACCATGAGTAGCTGTCGCAGTGCGCACGCACAGTAAGTGAACATAAAACACTATGGAAAATGTTTACTTACCACACTAGTGTGTTTTAAAAAACACTTTCAACACACCTGCTTGTTAACTGGCTCATTCCATGCATATACGTACACGCATGTAAAGTAGCTATTTTATAGCGGGTATATCAAAAAAATATATATCACTAATTACGGCTGTTAGTGCCATGCTATTAAATCGACAGAATCTGTTAACCCCTCGTCAGGTCTATATTTTTAACTTTATTATTATCTTGTATTTTATTTTTTGTTATATGTATTTTTTAATTTATGTATTATCAAGGACAGATGGAAGATCAATTCTATCTGATTCAATTGTTTCAACAATAAGTCAATAAACTATTCTTATTCTTAAGAGTATTCTCTACTCCGGAAGCTCCTCCAGCATTCTTCATCTTAAATCCTTTCCTCTCGCCTAAGAACGGTTCCGCTCTTCCGACGCTATTTTTAAAGTTAACGGATTCCGGTCGGTTACCGCTCTTCCGACGCTATTTTTAAAGCTAAAGGGTTCGGGTAAAGGCCAAATGAAGGACCAAGAATCACACCACAGATCCTACAGGTGAATTTTTTGAAAAATGTTTTGGCTACGTGTGAAAGACTACGTAATTTTTAAAAAGATGTAATTTTTTCCAGAATCTTTTTTTTCAATTTTTCGCCTGTCGGATCTGTAGTCTGATTCTCGATCCTTCATTTGGCGTTTACCTGAACTCTTTGACTTTAAAAATAGCGTCGGGAGAGTGGGAACCATTTTATAGGCGAGGGGAAAGGATTTGAGATGAAGAGTGCACGGGGTAACTTCCACTATCGAATGCTCTTAAGATGTAGTAGATGTAGTATTTATTGTAAATTATAGAAGCGTCGACAACTACTTGAAAGGATTTGAGATGAAGAGTGCAGGAAGTAACTTCGGTAGAGAATACTCGTAATAAAATGACGTCAATGAAAACAGTTTGTGAAGCACTCGTTTACACGAGATTCTATATAAATAAATGATATGATTATACACAGCTTTGGGGTAAATTTTGTAGAAATGAATGAAAATTATTAATTAGGTTATAAACTAATAAAACGATGTTACGTTTTCAGTTCGATTTCGCCGAATTCAAACACAATTTGAAGCCTAAAGGTTATAATAATACAATAATATATTGATTAGGTTTGGGAATACCACGCCCACAATGGCAAAAGATATTAATTCAATTAATTACATTTGCATGCGGAATATTTAATATCAAACGTGTGTATTTTGTTTTATTTATTCAAAATGGAGATGCTTTCAATAAGATGAAGATGTGTTTGAATTAAATCAATATCTCAGTTTAATAACCATAAGAATGGCAGCAAGTGTCGTCATCTATAATCATCTTTTATATATAAAAAAACCGGTCAAGTGCGAGTCGGACTCGCGTGGAGAGGGTTCCGTACCTCCTATTCCGTTTCCCGTAGGAATTTAAAGACTTGGGATTTTCGTTTAGGTTTTCCAGTAAACTATGAGTGAGGCCCTATATTCCCTTTTTTTAAATTTTTGGCTCAGGGGTTTTGGAGATAAGGGGGAGAATGCTCGATATTCGTATATTTTCTTTAATATATAACGGTTTTATTTAGCTTGACCCCGTATATTTTTTTTTTTGTTTCAAATCTTTCGAGAGATTTTTCATCCAGTTCCCGTTATCCGATTGAGTTGAAATTTTGCACGCATGTGTAGTTTCGGTGACAATACAATATTATGGTGACTAGCTAACCGGCCCGGCTTTCGTCCGGGTGTAAATCGTACTTTTGAATTTTCACCCACTTCCCGTAATCCAACTAAGTTGAAATTTTGCACACATGTGTAGCTCCGGTGACAATATACAATATTATTATAACTAGCTAACCGACCCGGCCCCCGTCCGGGTGCAAATCGCATTTTTGAATTTTCACAGGCAAAAGGTCGCTCCCGTAACGTTTCAGTGGATCGGATAAATGTAATAAAATCAAACTTAGCAACTAATATAAAGCACACTAAAAAATTAAAAATAAATAAGTATAAGTAAAAAAAATTTTAAGTTAAACGGTTTTATAAATGTACTAAAAAGAAAAAAAATAATATTTAATTTAGGTTCATAAGTATAAAAACGTGGGTCGTGACTGTAATAAATTATCATAAAGTTTACGACCCACGCTTTTATACTTATGAACCTAAATTAAATAAACTATTAAACTAATAAATTATATGTTAAAAACACAAATATATATTTAACGGAAGCGTCAGTGACAAAAACAATGTGTGTGCAATATTTTAACCCTATAAGACTACCCCATAGTGTTGCCAACTGCCGTGCTGTACCTGGTACTGTGCTTTGATACGTATGTATAAAACCTTTTTTTACAAAATTTCAAGTTGGACATTCTTATGACCCTATCTGACATTCAAAATTACTCTGTTGGTACATATATTACAGTCGATTCTGTCAAAATACTACACAAATAAAAATAAACTTAAAAGCGTAACCCTTCCTTTTTCGTAGTCGGGTAATAAATATCCACTTGTGTTATCCACACTCATCCCATGGAGGTAGGAATATTGATCCAACAATAACATAATTTATATGTGTGACATGACATATTTGCGTAGAAATAAAAATGTAGGACATGGTAACATAATACCGAGCATAATACTTATATAACGTTATTTTTTTTAATTTACTGAATAAATTTTTGCAAGGCAACCTAGTTTTAAATTTTAGTCTTATTTCTTGATCATTGACATAAATTTAAACCTCGCCTTTTTAATTTAAATGTTTTTTTTAAATCTAGCCCAAATTTTAAATAGTTTAAAAAAAATTGAATCGACTTCAAAAAAGGATAAAATAATTTTTCGTCAATAATAAATTCACCAAGAACTCAAAATCAAATTTTTGCGCGAACGCTAGACTTAGACTATAAGTAGTGGGTATAGTCGGTATCCGTACCTATATATGGAAAAGTAAAAATGTTATTTCTTTTTGGTACTTATTAATACGGCCGAAATAAAACTGTTATATTTTCAACAATAAATTGCTGTTATAGTACACACTCAATGGTACGAACTGTAACTGGTACGAAATACCATCAACATAAATAATATAAAATATGATTCACGTAAAATGTAAATAATATTATGTAAGTGAAAGTTTTAGTACAGATTGAAGATAATTCTAAATTTTGATACGTAAATAACCACTCCATAAAAGAAAATGGGATCGTCCCAAATATATTTTTTTCTTTTGAGGATTCAAATCTGCATACAAATAGGCTATAAATATTTTTGTTTATTTTTAGAAGCTTATTGTGCGATAAAAAATTCCCTTAAGTGTATATTTTAACCCAGATGTATGTTAAAAAGGGCTGTAGTGTTTTTTGACAAAATGCTCATATCTCACAAATCGTTAATGTGACAGATATTGAATTCAACATACTAACTCTTCTTTGAAAATAAGAACCCGTATTCGAGTTTTTTTTTTAATTCAACCCCTAAAGGGGGTCAAACGAGGGTGTAGGTTTTTTGACTAATCAACGGCAAACCGTTGAAGTTGGAAACTTGAAATTTGTACCCATAACGGTCTGACTTACTCTATCTTGAAAGTGCAAAACACGGTGAAAGAAGTTTATACTTTCATAACATGTAACCCGGTTACATGTAACCCATAATGGTCTGACGGAACGCGTAACGGTCTGGCTTTAGCGTGAAAGTGCAAAATACGGCTATAGAAGTTTACCTTCATAGCATGTAGCCCGTAACGATCTGACGTAACGCGTAACGGTCTGACTTAGCTGGTTTCACACATAACGGTTTTGGACGTACGTCAAAAACACGTACGTCCACATTCCATTAGATGCACTGTGCAGTGAAGAAGTGATTAAGACATTTCACAGAACGACAACGGCACGGCGCCGTTTCCGTGCCGTTCAGCAACCGTCCATTGCGACTATACATTGGACAGCGACCGTGCCGTATCAAGAAGACAGTGGCCTACGAATTTTAGTCATACGTCAACTTTTACATAGGTACAAAACAGTATTTTTCAACAGTTTGTATCTTGGTTTTTAGATAGTATTAGTAGATAATATTTATTTTATTGTAAATTATAGACGCGTCGACAACTTAGGTCAGTAGCGTCTTGATTACATTAAATAACAACTCGCTTAAAACTAAATTACATCACAAAACATCCATGAGCGGAGGCAGGATTTGAACCCACGGCAGTCTGATCCAGAGCCCGCAACGCTAACCACTGGACCACACTGTCCTCTTAGTAGATAATAATATAAACGCACGTCCTCTATACTAATTGCATGTAGTTATCATGACGTCACGAGCAAAAACATTTTTTAGCGAACAGGGGCTTACATACATATATTTCAAAACTTATTGTTGAACTTATTTGAAGTCAGAATGAAGTAATTGATGTCTCATTTTGTTCAGAAATTACTGCTCTATAATATAACGAAAAAACAATTTTCATGCATATATAGGTAGCCTATATTTTTGTCCGATTCATTGCAACACACTGTCGTTAAATGACGTCAAGATGTAGGTATCCTGAGCTCAAGCGACGGCAAAAAATCGTTTGTGTATGAAAACCAGACGCTACGATAAAATATATTGTACGTCTTTTTGATATACGTCCAAAACCGTTGTGTACGTGAAACCAGCGTTACTTTAGCGTGAAAGTGCAAAAAGCTGCTACAGAAGTCACTTAAAAAAGCGCATAGAATAGTCTTGTACATTATATCCTAGAAGCTAACATTAGTGATAAAAAAAACCAGGGAGGAGAGGGGATTCTGACTGACAATATGTTTATCAGAATTTAATTAGTACAATTCAATTAGTGCTAATGGCAACATTTCATGGAATAATGTCTATTTACGAGTAATGAATGGGTGACCCGATGTCGGACATTACGTGAACTTAAAAAGAAGTGTGTGTGTGTGTGTGTGTGTGCGTGTATGTGTTAAAACGAGTGTGGGTTGAATGTTGATGCGGGTAGCAATAATTAAATATATAACGCTTGTGTCGTCCATTTATTAAACATTAAGTACTACGGCACTCGTTACAGAGTAAAAACTGCGTACATACATTCCATACATATGAGGGTGACGGCGACGATGCCGCCGCCGCGCCGGTGGCAGGTACGGGCTTCCACGTGCATCAGAGGCAGTCCGATGAATCCGCAGTTTACGTGCTTTCTATGCTATTGAGCCGGATACACACAACGACTGTTCGATTTGCAGAAAAATGTGAAATTTTGAAGGAAATCTTTTTGGCTTATTAATGATCAACAAATACGACGATACTGATGTTGTTTCTTGATCCTTAAGCCAAGAAGATATTGTAACAAAACTGTTTTCTTACGTGGATGGAATAAATTATT
This sequence comes from Mongoloraphidia duomilia, assembly GCA_039654895.1. Taxonomy (NCBI): domain Eukaryota; kingdom Metazoa; phylum Arthropoda; class Insecta; order Raphidioptera; family Raphidiidae; genus Mongoloraphidia; species Mongoloraphidia duomilia. The sequence goes on along the minus strand of CM077516.1, from coordinate 32,934,687 downwards.
TATTTCAATAATTAAAAATGTAAACAACAATATACAATAGATAACAGTAATTCGTAACAATGAAAAGTCAATTTCAACAGTCAACACTGTTTACACAATCAGTATTTCTCAAACAAAGTGAAAACACTTCAATAGCACTGTATTCATTTCAACGGTCACTAGTTGTCTAATTCCCCGTTCCTGTGATGATTCTTGCTTATATAGCGGTAGCAGCTTGACCCCCCACCACGCGTGCGCACTTTCCAGATCATTCTGGTGATTACCTGTGTCTTCGATATAATGCCACGCCTACACATTGTTATTTGTTCTGGATGCGATTGTCGCCAGTGGCGTATCTCTGGGTTTTTTGCTACACATTGTTTCTTATTCTCGATGCTTCTATTGTCGCCAGCGGCGTATCATCTGGGGTTTTGCTACAATATCCTTCAAAATTTTAGATCTGCATTATCTGTAGGATCGCTACCTATCTACATTAATTTGTAGCAATTCATGTCTTTGCAGAAAGTTCACAGATGTTTATAGTTAGACCTAGAAGATGTATTTTGTTCCTTTAATTCGCTATAAGTTTTTTAGCTTCTTAAAAATTCTGTGGTAGCAACATGGGTGATCCAAAGTGCTTGTATCTTGAGTGCATTATCAATGATGCCCAATCTGTGACGATGTTTGTTTAGATGACAACTGACAATGTCACGTTAGTAGTTCTGTCATTGTTCTTAAATTATTCCTGCTAAGCTTAAGAGCTTTCCCAGTTCTTTTCCTTAAAGGTTCATGAATAAAGTCATTTGAGTGGGCTTGCGCTAGAATCTCATTGCATTGCGACTATTGTTCCATAAGCCAACAACTAATCTGCCGGACAGTAATTGTTTTGGCAATGTCACAGACTGGTTCCGATCCCATAGACTTGGTGGTGACTCCATCCTTTACTAATGAGTTGACTGATTCATTTTTACAGATGATAATAAGTTTTTAAATAATTTTACCGTATTATCAGGGAGACCTGAAAATATTGTATTGTCATCGGAACTACGTATATGTGCAAAGTTTCAAATCGATCTACTGTTCACCAACGAGAGGCGTCCTGTCACGGTCGCCAATGGCCCAATTCATCAGGTCGCAGACATGAAAATATTATATTGTCATCGGAACTACGTATGTGCAGTGCAAAGTTTCAAGTCGATCGGTAGATCTACTGTCCACCAACGAGAGGTGTTCTGTCACGGTCGCCAATTGTAACGTTTCTCCATCATCTCCCACCTGATGATGGAGAAAAGTTACAGAAAATATTGTATTGTCATCGGAACTACGTATGTGTGCAAAGTTTCAAGTCATCGGATACGTGGATCAAAATTAGATTACAAGATTTGATCCAAACTAACTAACTAGCAAGTAAAATTAATAAAAAATATCAACATTCCACATATTAATTTAGTAATAATCATTGATCACTAATCAGTACCCTATAGGTTACTTCCCAAAAAAAAACTTCTGTTTTATCCATGTCTCAAACAGTTTACTGATACAGATGATTAACTGATTTGATTATACCCCGAGGAGAAACTATTTGTGTAAAATATAGTTGTGTATCCGGCTTTATTATATAACGAACGTTTATAAAGTCTTGGTTGACCTGTATGACATCGTTGCATACAGAAAATTAGCTGTTAAATTTACCTGTAAATTTATACAGTGATGTACAAAGTGGGTAATTAATTTTTTTTTGTAGACACAACTTTGAAAAAAAAACAATTAGGTACACCAGTTGAGTTATTTTTCAAACAAAAAGTTGCCAAGGAATTAACTTAAAAAAATATTTTCCAGTTTTTATTTCTTTATACAAACAAACAGGTCGGACAAACAAACGGGCAAGTTTTTTTTAAGGTCACCAACAGTCAGGGTTATCTGGGCCTAGCACCAATTCATATTTTAAATTTGTAATTTTTTTTTTTAAATAATTTGAAAATAGAGTTGATATTTTTACTAATCCTCGGATTAGAACTTGGGAACCGGGGGCTTGTAATAGAGGAGCCATGGAAACGCCATATCTAAACAAAGACATTGTTACAAGCTCGGCTATTTTCAAGCCCAACAGCCAAGTTAAAACGTGATTCATAACTTTATACAGCGGTCTTTAATTGCATTAATTCCGTCGACAAGAATATCACATGAATCAGAATCCGATTTCTTTCGGCCTTTACTTAGAATTACTATGAATAGTTGTTGCTGTCACGCCAGTCACGCTGCGCCGATGTCTGACATTCGCGTGACTCATCAACAGTACATGCGGTATACACATATAGGCTGTTCATGATTAGGAATAAGTTTCAGTACAAAGGCTCTATCATAAAAAACTACCTTCATCGTTATTTATTTATTTATATGTCTACAAACAGGCGAAATGCACACACAATATTATGAGGCCAGAGGCACGTACTAGAAAAAGAGATCGTCATAATGTTTTTCTAGCATGCTAACAGTATTAGCACCTTTAATCAATACTAATAATTAATATAGTTGCATCGAACCTTCTGTCTGGAATTTTGTTTTCATTTTTTTTTTTTTGGTTTCGTATGATAACTACATGAGGGTTACAAACGATCTATGCACGCGGGCACCGGTTGAGATTTCGATCGGTCGGACGCGTCTCGACCGGTCCGCCGGCTATACATGTCGCTGTGAAACGCGTCGTATGATACAATTCTTTCCACGCCGTCTAGGCCTCCGTTGGCTTATAGGAAGCTGAAACTGTACACACTTATGGTGTAAAGCACGGGATCAGAACCTAACGGAGCGGGATTTTCGATTTTCTCCCTGAGGAGAGAAATAGGACGAGTTTTCGAAAAAAACATGTTAATTTCTTTAAGAAGGTCCCCGTTGGACTAGGAAGAGCCGGATTTTCGATTTTCTCATCGAGGACAGAAATAGGGAGGTCGAAAAAGTGTAACACGATCATTAATTCTGCTATTTTAACATTTCAAAAAAGCTTAGCGATCTGACGACAAGTTATTATGTAGATACTAGTTCTGAGTTATTCTTTTAATACCTATTCAGTGAGATAGATTGTAGATTATAGACGCTCGACAGCTGAGATCATCAGCGTTTATTTGCGTATTCAGTGTGAAAGGTCTATAACTGATTGCAGTTAGGATACACGCTCATAATGCGGAATAAAAATTTGGGGTCATTCTCATCGTATTTGCGCTCGAATTTATATCCACCTTAACAGGGAAAAGTCGAGGTTATTTTTTTAAATGAAAAAGTGTAGCAGTCATGTTTTGACGTGACAACGTCTCATTCTGCAGGCCTGCATGTACGAAAAATAAACTTCCCCTTTCACTCGAAAGAGGTCGCGTAGAATAATATTTGTCTTGCAGTAAACTGCATTTTCGACATGATAACCTTGTCTTTCCACTCGAGAAATGTTGCGCCGAATAGTGTGTGTCTTGGAAAAAACTGCTTTATCGGCGTGACGACCCTGTTTTTCGACTCGAGAAATGTTGCGTCGAATAGTTTTTTTATTTACTTCATCCCAGACAGACGTTGTCACGCCCAAAACAACCACGGTCGTGTAGACGATCAAACAGCCTACCCCGTTTTTCTTATTCGCTTCACTTCAACCAAGCAAAACTATTACAAAAGAAGTTCGTTATTTTTCGTGTGAAACTTCCTAAATAATTATTAACAAGAAGGCCTACGCCCTACAGTCAACGGACGTAACTCGTTGAAAGTATATCCTAGGTAGACATAATTTGCAGGTCGATGCCAAACTAATTTGTACGTCACTCTAACACAGTGTTTCACAAACTTGTTTTATGAGTCAACTTTTGTTTTTGCTTTATCGTGTGATGAAAGTGTTGTAAATGTAATAGCGGAAAAAATCGAATTCAAGATTTCAAAGGATTTAGACGTTTCGTAATCCTTACTTCAGCCATTTTCAAATTCGAATTTGATGAAAATACACCATATGTAGCACATAAATAACTTTTGTTCAACACCCGCAAGAAATATGTAATTTCGTGGCTCTACTGAGAGTGAGCGAAATAATGAATTCTGACTGTAGACGTAGAGAGTGGGCGAAATGCCATTTCGCCCACTAGTGGGCGAAATAGCATTTTGCCCACGCTCCTGTAGACGTAGAGAGTGGGCGAAATAGCATTTCGCCCACGCTCATTACGGAGAACGTTTACGCAAGTGTTGATAGTTTCGTCAATCAATCAGGTCACCCATTATTTCGCCCACTCTCAGCAGAGCCACGAAATGACATATTTCTTGCGGTAGTTGAACAAAATATTGTGTGCGACTATTGGTCGAAAGAAGAGATTCCACTAGTCGCACAATATACTATTTATTTATTTATCTGTTTTACAATATCTGTCGACTGCATATAGGGTTTATGAAATTAAAAATGAAAAACGGGAACACTTTTTTAATAAAACTTTTTCACAGAATTTTTACACTTAAAAAAGGAAATTAAAGGACGTTGTCTGCTTTTGGTTCAAATATTGCCCAGAGTAAAGATCATTGGCAGTAGAACAACTTTGAAGGGGCGGGGTCTATAACAACAATAAAGGTCTTTAACAAAATTTGCCTATAACCAAAGGCAAACGAGTTACAGATACAAAAAAAAAAATTTTGTCATGTAGGCCGTCCGTCAAAAAAACACCTGGTAGTATCTGATTGTGTGACTCATGAGCTATCCATCCCACGTAGTCACACTATTCCTTCATTAAAAATCTCACAGAATTACACAAGTCCCTGCACTACTATAGTTACCTTGTAAAATGGGCAATGTACTTATACTTTTGGCAATTAAGACTTTCAAACGACGTACCTATTCTTTTACTGGTATCTACCTCAATTTGAGGACCACTGCTTTAATACACAACTAACACGTGTTTGCTCGTATTTTAAACGAACGAACTCTTTGAATTTTTCATTGGCTGCGCATGGACGAAAATGTGCACATTAAGCAGGCATGTTTAACATTTCAATGAACAGGTGAACAAAAATCACTAAGAATGGAGATCTGTCATACACTAGACATCATAGGGCCGACAATTACACATTTTTGAAATGAATACTTCTTATATGCGACTCCGTTTGAGCGTTAAACGATGACGCGCCTGCCCCACTACTATATCCATGAGAGATAGACGCGGGGTACGGGGAATTCTGTCTGACGTACCAGTATTGACGACGACGCGCGCACCCCACTCCTTTCCATGAGAGGTAGACGCAGGGTACGGGGAGTTCTGCCCGCCGTACCAGTATCGACGATGACGTGCGCACCGCACTACTATCCATGTACTAAATTTCATTAAAATCATTTGAGCTATGTAAATCAATACAGACAGAAAAAAAATTATAAAAGTGTGATTTTGATTGTCATACAAAATAAACGAAAAATCCTCAAGAAAACAGAATTACAGACAGAAGTTCCGTTGTCATTTTGTGTATTAAAAAATTAATTAAAATTGATCCCTCATTGATGTTAAAATTTAAATTCCACATCCAGATGCACGGAGTTAAATTTTTTTATGTCGTATAGTTTCATTCATAATATTAATTTTAAAACAGCTTTATTGTTGAAAAAAATTGCTGCTTTTTCCGTGTCAATATTTTTTATGTTTGCAAAGACAAATTCGATGATTTTTTGTTACATCCTGTATGGAATTGATAGTTGTGTACATAAAATTTACAATTTTTCCAAAAAAAATGTAAAAAAATGCAACCATACATAATAGTATATCCAAACAAATATTTATATTCTTTCAGAACAAAAAATAATAGTAACAAAAATAGATATTCATGAAAATTGTGTATGATGTCTGAATGTGGCACAGAGGAGGCGATAGACAGAAGGTTGAATAGTGTTAAAATGAGAAGAGGCCAAAGTTTGGCTTCAAATATATTAGATTTTCATGGGCTCCGTTCCGCATGAAACGATACAACTCAGCAATTCTTTACTTGGCCAACATAGGTACGATTTTCAACATACATGACATGGGGTGGGCACTCAGATTGAGGAGGTGGAACATTGTTTTAGTTTCTTCCGCATGCCCTAAAATCGCTAGTATCGCTGAAAATAACCAATGAAATGCTTGTATTATTTCAACCAATCACAGAAGTCTATAAAAAATGAACCTAGCTGTCAAAGTTGAAATTTTCTTTACCGACCTTCTCTAGCTGTCATCAAAATTTGAAAATATACGTTGTGTGTCTATGGTATTTAAAATTTAAAAGGGTAGGTAGTAAATACCTGGAAACTCATTTCAGTAATCACATTCAGATTCTACTCTGTGTTTGAGTTATTTGACTGCGATTTTTGTGTACCGGGTGTTTCTGTGTTTTTTTTATCAACTAAATACAAGAAAACATGGGTAAGTGCTGTGTTCCGGGTTGTGAAAGTGCTGGTGTAACAGTTCATCGGTTTCCACGGCGAAATGAAAGAGCAGTTTTTAAAGAATGGATTAAACGAATTTGCCATCCTAAATTAAGTGCATTAGAGCACGAACAAGTTTATAAAAATTATGTTGTGTGCGAGAACCATTTCCTTCAGTGTTGTAGAAGTCCGGGGCAAAAAAGGCTGAAACCGTATAGCCTTCCAACGCTTAATTTGCCAGGTAAGAAATTAAAACAATAAAAAAGCAAATTTTAATTTTTAAGGAAAAATTTTTCATCAGCTATTTCTAAACACAGTAGTGTATTATTGTAGAACAAAGACGTTAAACACAAGATTCACTAGGTACTTGATTGTTGTGAATATGCTGTGGACATAAGTGAGAAAAATCATTATGATTTAATTTTATAAAGTCTTCAATGGTGTTTTTCCAATTTTTATACATTTTTTCAGTTATTAATAAATATGTAATAATTTAATTTTACTTGCTTAAAAAATTTTAGTAAGTATAAATACCCTTCTAACTGTTTTGTTTTTATTTTCCTCAGATTTCCAGTTGGAGGCAACAGAAGAAAATTCTTTTTTGTATCCAGAGGAGCAGAATATACCTCTTTTACCAGCTAGGGATGTAGAAATCGAGCAAAATATAGCTCCCCTCACTGGGGATGAAACCGTAGAAGAGGAAAATTTACCGGGCACATCTGGAATCCAGAGTACATCCAAAAGTAGGGAATCTGTTTACTCCGCAGGTACAGGTAAATTTAGTTTAAGTTAATTTTATTATTATGTAGATAAAAAACACTAAACAGACCTAAACATTTTGTATACACCAATTTGTATAGCTTGATATTTTCTTAAACTTAATTTTACTTGCTTCGAAAATTTTAGTAAATATCCTTCTAATAGTTTTGTTTTTTTTCTTTTCTTCAGATTTTCAGTTGGAGTCAACAGAAGAGGAAAATTTACCGGGGACATCTGGACTTCAGAGTACATCTAAAAGTGTGGAATCTGTTGTGTTCGCAGCCGCAGGTACAGGTAAATATTTTAGCTTAAGTAATTTTAATATTATGTAAACAGACCTGAAAATTGGTCAGAAGTAGGCTTTGACAAATAAGAATATCACTTCCGTAGGCTGAAATTACTATGTTTACCTACATACTCAAAACGCGTGTTAAAAGAACATAGAACACATAGAAAAACTATGATGATTTCAACTTTAAGCCTATAACGTCTCATTAAAAAATAATTGTGGCAGACGTCCTGTGTAGAAATAATTCTGCTCTACAATTTTTGTCGTGTTATATTTCTTTGAAGATATATGTGGGTGTTTCCATGCACAATATAGGTTTATTATAAAAAAAAATCTACAGTGCACAACATTATTATTCTTCTATAAATTCTGATTTGTCTAAACTATAAAAATACATTTCTGTGATTAATTTTAAATCCAAGGCGCTCTTGTTACACACAAATTAAAATGTTCACAATCTATATAAAATCGTATGTATACTTCAAAATGAGATATAATTTGTATGATTTGTAAAATTAACATGAGTTTATATTAGAAATCGTGTCCATCGTGATTATAATAAAATTAAGAAAAATCGCAGGATAGTGGACAAAGTATTTTATTTATTAAATTAAAAGTACATTTAATTTAATAAATAAAATACTTTGTCCACTATCCTGCGATTTTTCTTAATTTTATTATTAACATGAGTGTTTGATTTATTTTTAGATAAACGTCGCAGAAGTTTATTAAAAGAAGCAAGTGTGACTCGCACGGTGCAGTTAACACCAAAGGCTAAACGTTTTTACGGTGAAGCAGTAAAACTACGAAGAAAATCAGATCGGCTTCAAAAAAAGGCAGTGTCTTTTAAACAAAGATTGGTTGCTGCCGAAAAGTTTTCTGAAACAAGAGGGTTCAGCCGATTGTTGGAAAATGTCAACCAAATAACAAAAGATTTTGTTATGTGCCAAGTCAGAGGACAGCAGAAAAAGTCAAGGGGTCGACGTTTCAGTATAAATGACAAAATTTTCGCTCTTTCGCTGTACAAACAAAGTGGAAGAGGATACAATTTGTTATCAAAAATTTTTGCTTTACCGTCAAGAAAAACCCTGCGAAAACTCTTACAACGAATTCCTTTTCATTGTGGAATCAGTAAAAGGATCTTTGATAATTTAAAGAAATCTGTCACTAAATTACAACCTCTCGACCGATACTGTACAGTGATGTTTGACGAAATTTCTCTGTCTCCTGGTCTTCAATATGAACAATCTAAAGACATAATTATTGGTTTTCAAGACTTAGGAAGTGGATGTCGAAAATCAGTTTTCGCAGATCATGCTGTGGTATTTATGGTCCGAGGTATCAGAAAGAGATTTAAACAGCCTGTCGCGTACATGTTATGCGAAACAGGCATGAAGACGCACAGTCTGGCTGTAGCAATTACAGAAATTATAAGAGCGGTCCGTTCGACAGGCTTGGAAGTAGTAGCGACTGTATGCGACCAAGCCAGTACAAATGTCGCCGCAATTAATTATTTAAAAAATAAAACTCAAGTATCACTACGGGGAAGTGAAAATAGAGTTTTTGGATTTCTGGTGGATGATGTAGAAGTTGTTCCTCTTTTCGATCCTCCGCATTTATTAAAAGGGATAAGAAATAACTTGCTGGAGAAGAATGTTGAATTCACTGTGAACGGTGTTAAAAAGATCGCTAAATGGGAACACATAGAACAGCTTTATACACTGGACAGTTCAGAAGATCAGTTTAAAGTATGTCCTAGGTTGACGGACCAGCATGTAGTGAAAGGCAAAATAAAAAAAATGAAAGTCAGTTTCGCTGCCCAGGTTTTTAGCCAAAGAGAGTGTCATCGGTATTGAAAAGGCTAGCTTCATGGTCAAGTATGTATTTATTTATTATTAAGTATTTTTTGATTATACTGAAAAAACCGCCTTTTAAATGTTTAATTGAAATTTCAATTTAGCATAGCGAAGTTTGATCTCATTATTGTATATTTATCAGAAATGTAATAGTGTAATCGCAAGCAACGATCGACAGCATCGACGTTTAATATCCGTTTTGACATCTCTTATAATTATTTAAGATACAGATATGGGATCGAATGTGAAAAAGTATCAGCTAATCTGTAGTTTTGAAATTGGAGCTCCGTAACCTCCCTGATATTTACATAGGAACTCATATTTAATTAGTTATATAGACTAATTGCAAAAAATATATCTTTGTTTTAGGTGCTGCATCCAAAGAGAATCAGTTAGATCCAGCTGCTGTTGATACTGCGGAATTTTTATTATTTTTCGACAATTTGTTCGATAGTGTCAATGGCCGGTCTTTGAATCCTCAGCCAGGGAAACAATACCGTTGCGCAGTTACTGCAGATTCTCCACACGAAGAACTTTGGAACTATTCAATCGGAGTTTTGGAGTCAACCAAATTTTTTACTCCAAATAGTAATACAGCAGTAACAGTTCCATCAGTCAAAAATTGGATTACTACCTTAAAAGGGCTAAAATATATAAAAAGACAATTATTAGAAATAGGGTTTAATTTTATGTGTCCAAGAAATTTTAATCAAGATCCGGTTGAAAATTTCTTTTGCTGCATTCGAAGTCATGGTGTACGTAACATAAATCCTACATGTGCCAATTTTATAAATTCGTTTAAATCTTTGTTAATAAATAATTTCATGGCACCTCATTCTGTAAATGCAAATTGTGAGGATGATGAATCTGGTGGCGCTCTAGATACATTGAAAAACTTTATTTTTGATGAAGTACCTATAGATGTTGAAGCGCCATTTGAACCATCAACTCGTGATTTGCATTTTTCACAAGAAGAACCGGATGAATTACAGATAAAAACTCATTCGTATATAAGTGGATACATTTTGAGAAAATTACTCCCTCAAACAAAGTCATGTGCCTATTGTAAGGAAATATTGTTAGCTTCTAGTGTTTCTTCTGAACATGATATAATTGAAGCAAGATCATACAAAAACTGTATTATGACATACCCATCGAGTAATTTCAGAAAATTGTTTACTGACACTACAAAAGTGATGGGTAAAGTGCTAAATACAGTATGTGAAAAAGAAAATGTTTCAAAACATATCATAGATGCTGCGGAAAATTGTATTAGTTTAAATTTAGATCAGTTGTCATGTCCACAACATAATTTAAAAAATGTGTTCTTAAAGTCTGTTAGTACGTTTTATATCCATGCATGGGTTAAATCTGTAAACAAAATTTTGAATGGTCAGAAGTTATTTTCAAACGATCCTATTAAAATTGAAGCTGCTAATTACTTTAAGAATAAAAAAGGCAATGTTCGTATACGGTCACGACATAAGTAGAGTAGTACGACGATTGAAAAGATAGTAATGTATTTAAATAGTTCTTATTTTAATTTTATAATACATGTATAATCAGATTTCATTTAACCGCCCGGCGAAAGTTACCAAGCATGTAGAAACGGAGCATTCGGATTATTGTTTCTTTATGATAACGTATGTAACAAAAGTTTTGAGAAAATTTTCAAACAAGTACATATACATATTTCATTCAAATTCAGTTTTATTTAAAAAATCTTTTTGCTACTTTGATCTTACATCTAAATTAACTATTAAACACAACTGATAAAATTGACAACGATTCATTAATTTCAACGGGCAGCAATTTTGCCCGGGTCAATTAAAACAGTATAAATGAACGTTAAAAGCTACTTATTTTGAGTCAATTAGTCTTCATTAGAAACTTATATCAAATGTATTACGAAAATAATAGGACTAGCGCATACAGTTAATTTTTAATCACTCAACTGTTAAATTGTCTCTCAAGAGACTATGAGATCAGAAGGGATTGCGCATACTATTGACACAGCAGTTGTACGACAAAAAGAACAAAAATAAACCGTATCGATCGTCTTTTGGCAAAACTATTGAACAACTATAATCAATCGGCAGATAGTGTTCACAGCTCTGTTTTCACGGTAACATATGCTCGTTAATTAATTGTTTGACGATCGTTTAGTTTAGCGATGTGGTATCGCGTCTAAATATGTAATAAAAAATATCTAACGATAAAATTGTTTATTTTGTTTTCTATGCGCGCTGTCACACACATCGGTTTTTCTCGCGTTGTTTCGCAAACACAACTACGCAACTATAGGTTTTCAGTGTTCAAAATGACTTCGAAAGAAACATTGCAGTTCGTAGAAGCTAATCTCGATATAGAAAAATTAACAAGCGAAGTACTGGCCTGGCTGCCGAGTTGACAAAAACCGCTGTGTGTGTCATAGCTCTAATGATAATTTTACTATTTTATCATTATGTATCATATTTGATATTATGTAGTTAGGTATTATATCATTAGATATTTTATCGTTAGGTATTTTGTCACTTGATATTATATCGTTAGGTATTTAGACATTTGATATTTTGTCGCTAGATATTTTGCATTAAATATTTTGTCGTTTGATATTTATATATGGAACAAGTGTAATGACGGCACCTGTAACGACTAAACAGTTTAGTGGAGTTGAAATCGCGACACGAACACAATTCGACCAATGTTTAGCCATGAAAACAATAATGTGTGTGATTAACAAATTAAAACATTTATTAATTTAATTATTTTTTGTAATAATAATGAAATAATAATATATAATGTCCACTCTAGACATCCTTAATATTAAGTATTATTGTATATTTTCTCTTTAATTATGTTACTATAATAGTGTTTTCTAATATTTTAATTTTTGTTAATGATGATCGGATAATTTTAATAATTAAATGAAAAGAAATGAAACAAAAATTAAAATGGTAGAAAACACTATTATAGCAACAGAATTAATTATTATACTAAAAACCAAATGTATTTGAAATCACCATATCTGATTACTTTGTTAACTGTTTTGTTGTAACAATTACAGCAAAACAGTAATCAAAGTAACCAGACCTGGTTATTTTAATTAGATTTGGTTTTTTAAAAACTTGAAATTAATATTATTGTTAAATTATTGTTGTAAGTTATTGTTATATCGGAATTGTATTCAAATTTTATATATTAAATAAAACCTTTTTTTTGTATTTTAAGTTTTTGATTTATGTTACTTAACCTCCATGGGGTCTGCTCACAAAATTTTATTCCAAATGCAAGTTTCTATATTATGGTCAAAACTTTATTCCCCGTTAGTTCTTTTCCACAACCGCTGTGAGTCGCTGGAATAGTGTTTCATCTCTTTCTACAGGAGTGGCCTATCTCATTCTTTATTATCTCTGCATACATGATAAGTAAGAGTAAGACCGGGCGCATACATACAATTGTTTTACGACTAAACAGTTTAGTCGAGTTGTGTACGTATCACAATTATAATTCGAACAATCTGTTTAGTTGTCAGAGGTGCGCATACATTCAATTAGTTGTGCCACAATTTCACTATTAAACTAATGCAGGGCAGTCGAACAACTGTTTAGTCGAATGTATGCGCACGTCAATACACTGGTGTAGATATAAGCTGCCGACGATAGTCGCCAAAGGCGATCGGTGTGGTTTTACGATTTTTTAGTCGGCCAAATATCGTATTGTATGTATGCGCACTCCCATCTACTCCAATAGCCTTTTGAAAACAACTAAACAGTTGTGCGATTAAAAGTTGTGTGTATGCGCGGGCCCTTAGGCAGAAGGAAATCACAATTTTATCTGAGATTAAAATTACATGTTCATTTCAAACAGTAATCGGTAGTGTGATTCTTAATTTTTCAGTTGGCGTTTACCCGAACTCTAGCTTTAAAAATAGCGTCCGGAGAGCCATAACCGTTTTTTAGGCAAGGGGAAATTTGAGATGACATGGGGTAACTTCAGGTATCGAAAATTCTTAAGATTCAATTTTTTTTGGAAGGCCACGCCCTGACCTCTTCCAATTTAAATCGTAGCCTAGGTACGTATTTATGCATATAGAGTCAATGGTCAAATAGCACGGAGTACTATGTGTATACACAGAGAGAGAGAGAGAGAGAGTTGCGCAAGTTGAGTGGAGGTAAAGAGGCACGTCAAATGAGATATTTGTATGTATGAAGGTTTTATAGCACCGTCGGTATCCACCGAGTATCTTGCATGCATACATTCATATAGCTCGTAACTAACTTTTCTGTTACGTCATCGCAGATTTTTGACACGATGACAGTCATGATGTGGCATTATTTGCGAAGTAAAAGGGGTGCAGGGGGCAATTCCCCAAAAAAAGTACGCGGGAGGGATGTTTGTGCGATCGCGTTTTTCGCGGGGTGAAGATCCAATGAATTATTCCAAGACAGATTACGTGCTATGGTCTGACGGCTACACTCTTGTGCGAATTCGTGCTTATTTGCACTGCACTTAAATTACTTCCATTGACTTCTAGCACTGTGGTTCTATTTTGGAAATTCTGCATAACTGGGAAATATGGAATCATAAAATGGCCGCCAAGATCTCATGTAGATCTCAAGGAGAGAGTGTACAAAACCCAACCTCAAACGGCTCATGGCTTAAAAGAGAGCATTGCCCGAAAAAATTGAAATTGAAGGCATCATTGAAAACCTCCTAGTTTATCTTATTTTTATTTAATTTATTGCAGATTATAGACGCGTCGACAACTTAGGTCATTAGCATCTTAAATTACATTAAATAACAACTAACTTAAAACTAAATAACATCACAAAACATCCATGAGCGCAGGTGGGATTCGAACCTACGACAGTCTAGTCTAAAGGCTGGTACCAAGTACGCTATCCACTAGGCTACACTGCTCCCTCCTAGTTTATTGATTTATGCAGAAATCATAATTTCTAAAATAGATTAACAAGCTGCACTGTTATATCCCTTACAATTTACATTGACTTTTAGTCAATGTAAATTGTAAGGAATATTGTTTTTAAAAATTAAACCTGTATAACAAAAATTGTTGATGTGTAAACATCTTTACGGCGGCCTCCTCTCCAAGAACAATATATTTTAGACTTGAATGAATTCGTAAGATTTTACATGAGACGCCTAGAGTCACTGAGGTAAAATATATAAAGAAGAGACATACCGTATACAACAACTTATGCAAAATTGAAGCCAGGTTTGACGTCACAGGGCCGAGTAAACATGCCAGCAAAACGGAATGGATTGGAAGTGTTATTCTCTTCTTCTTCTTTTCTCATTTATAAAATGAGAGCCGAGTAACAATGGCGACTTGCTTCACTTTTAAATGCTTATAATCCCTCTATATCTTTTATCTCAGTGCCTAGAGTATAGTGAAAAGTGAGATGCCACGAGTAGGTATAGTATTAGTATAACAAGACCATGAACATTTCGTGGGTAACCAAAACAGTGAAGTGCTAAAACATGCTGGAGTTAAAAGAAAACTTTTATTCATGTTAAAAAAGACTATTTCTGAGTCACGTTATGAGAGAAAAAGGTTTCAAACATTTAATCTTAACCGGGAAAATTAGCGATCAAATAGCACAGACGTCGGCTATCATGGACTTCCAATTCTTACGATTGTCAGTCAATCTTAACTTAAGATTGACTGACAATCAAAGCACAAACGTCGGCGATCATGGACTTTCAATCCTCACGATTGTCAGTCAGTCTTAAGTTAAGATTGACTGACAATCGTGAGGATTGGAAGTCCATGTTCGCCGACGTCTGTGCTTTGATTGATAGCGACGATGCTGTCATTTCTGATAATTAGTATGAATCATAAATGACAATTGACAAAATCAAACCAAGATCAGAACCAGCGACTTTAGGTGAAGATGTTTACACATAAAAACCTGCGAGTGCTTCGCACACCGCACTCACTATTTTTTTAGTACAAGCATGTTATATTTTGTCGTTTCTTACGCTGTTTATTGCCTTATATGACAATTATTGTCATAACAGATGCAGAACCCTGTATAAAGTGGGAATTCATTGTAGTTTTAGACAGAAAAATTCTTACATTTTTTAATTTGACGCAACAGGAACGTAATAAATTCATATTTTATTATTCATGTGCCACCATGTACGATGGTACATATTATACAACAACCAACCCGAAGTTGGTTCTGATAGCAAACTCATTCCTGAGAGGGAACCACTTTGATGAATAAAAGAGCAGATCCAATTAATTATTCGTTTTTATTTGGTTCAAGTGTTGCAAAAAATGAGTTTTTTTTTCATCTATGTGTGAGTGAAATTGTGTACGCTTTTTAAGAGCGTTAGCCAAATAATGTGTGAATAAATTTAAAAAAATAAAAATTAACTTTTTTCAAAATGACACTTTAAAGCGCATATTTATGAATTTAAAAAGTAATAAATATTCAGTAAGCTGGTCAAGTGAAGATTATTATCAAATATATGCAAATGTTTCATTAATTAAAATAACGATACGTTTTTTAACAAAATATCCGAAAAAATAAAATTCTCATGCAGCCACGTAAAATACTAATAATAAAAAATGACAATCACATTTACAACTGTGTCGCAACCGAAGACGCAGAACTACTTCCATAGTTTTATCTTACAATTAATAATTTTTTGTAATATCTAATTAAAGTATTCAGTTGATTTCAGCGAAGGTCGCGAAAAATTGAAACATTATATATTTCATATCAATGAGCCATTTTCCTGAGAGTAGTTCCTTCAATTATCCACGAGAGGCAGCACTTGCGGTAGGTACAAACATTATTTATTCTCCATTAGTGTCGTGTCATTTTAGTGGTAAGTATAACTTAATTATTAAACTATTATTATTATTAAATTAATTAAATAATTCAGTTATATCAACCACTAAAATGACACCACACTAATGGGGAATAAATAATGTTTGTACCTACCACAAGTGCTGCCTCTCGTGGATAATTGAAGGAACTACTTTCAGGAAAATGGCTTATTCAGCAAAAGCCATGATTTTTAATTCGATATGTTAATCAGGAATAACGTCATCAATATCTGTCGAATATTTTTAATTAGTTATAAATATGTATAAAAAACTGTTTTGACACCTTATTATATACGAAATTTATGTAAAAATGTCTCCTCTTTCATTTAAGACAGGTTTGAGTGAACTATAATTAACAAAAAAACGTTCGTCACGCATTTTCATCACGTTTTTTCGGCAGATTTTTTTCATCGCGTTTTCTTCGTTAGACAACATTAACCCCCCCCCCCTCCCCATTTACCGCCGGGAAAGACGTAGTTCTATACGTCAAAAACAATAATAATAATAAATGGGTTTAACGTCCGTTTATCGAGTCATAACAGAGACCACTCGCAACATTACTATATCTTTTCACTTCCCACCTCTAAAATGGTAGGGGAATATTGGAATCAGTCCGAAAAAATGTTTTCAGGATATCCAACGAATCGTTTGAGCCCATTTTCTGAATTATGTTTGTGCTCCATCGACATCGCAAAAACGGACTAGCAAACGGTCATGCGGCTTTTTTGTTGTATTTGTCATTTAAGTTATACCTGATTAGATTTTGAGCAAATTCGATTCAGCGGAACCTGAGTTAACAGATGAAACAAATATAATTAAATTCTGGATCATAAAATATGAATAGAATCGTAGCATTTTTTTCTTCTTAAGGTAGTTGTCGTGCTATGGGCATGGTGTCAGAAAATTCTAAATTTTCGTATACTCATTAAGGATACTATAATACAAATACCATTAAAATTTGAAGTTGATTGACCATCTCTAACTCGAGATAAACTTAATTAAAGTTGGGATAATTAACACGGAAAGCATAGGAAAGGTTGTGTTTTTGACAAGTTTTTTAATTTAAAAAAAAAGTAACAGTCAGAAATTTTCAAAAAACTAACTGTTCATTGATGTTTTTGTTCTGAGTTTAAAAAAGAAAATCCAAAAATTATTGACCTTTTTATTGTTGAGATATATGTAGGGCGTTGTATTTGTCAGGATGAATAACGCTCAGCAAAATAATTTTAATAATTTATTGAATAATTTAAGAAAATACACTTTTATGTTTTATCGTCAATTTTTACGTCGTTGTTATTTTTTCACTTCCCCGTCGTTATGTACATCGTCTGTCTGTGTTGTCTAGTCACGTCTTGTCCCAGCTTCCTACAATCGGCCGTCCTGATCGTCATCCGACTCGGATGATTCGTCTTCAAATCGGTCGCCCCAGCTCTTCATGTTGTCTGCGCTGACGGTCGTCTTCATGGAACCTTCGCCGTCGCCCATTCGTTCAACGGCATACCTGTCGTTTGGCAGAATCTTGATTATCTTATACGGACCCAGGAACTTTCGTCGCAATTTGAGTCGAGTGCCGAACTGTGTACGTTTTATTGCTATAACGTCGCCTACTTGGTATGCAACCGGAGGTTTTCGCCGCTTATCAAATGATTTTCTGTTTTCTTCTTGTACCTTAAGAAGTTGTGATTTGGCCTGCTGCCTTAGTTCGTCGCGTTCTTCCTCAAAGACACGTCTAGTCTCTTCATCGATGTGCCTTTTCAAATCTATTTGCTCAGGAGTCTTCATTTTAACACCTGTTAGTAATTCAAACGGCGTCATATCAATACTTCTTTGATATGTGCTATTTAGCGCTTGTTGCACTTTATTTACGTGTTTATACCATTGAGAGTCGTCGTCCATAGAAAGTTTCGTCAAAATGGGAATTATGATTCGCATAACTCTCTCGACCTGTCCATTTCCTCTAGGAACGCCCGTTGTTATTCGAATATGTTCGATCTTGTTCGTAGTACAATAGTCTTCGAATTCTTTAGCAGTGAAGGCGGTACCTCTATCGCTTATGATACGATTCGGATTTCCAAAAGTTACTCTCTGCAACTCCATTTTTTGCACTGTTTCGCTGGCGCTTACGGTTTTTACTGCGTACAGCCAAACAAACTTGGTAAATGCATCTATTATGACTAATATGTGCTTGTACTGTTTTTTCGTCGTTGTGAGCGGACCAACGTGGTCAATATGATAGGTGTCTAATGGGACGTCACCTTTGTTTATTGGATTCAGAAATCCCTCAGCTTTACCACTTTTTCTCTCAGCCAATATACAGGGTACACAATTTGAAATATAGTTTTCGACCTTACCTTCTAGCCTCGGAATATAATAGTCTTTGTTTATAAGTTCTTTCGTCTTTTTCACAGCAAAGTGACCAATTTCATGAGCATTGCGTATAATTTCCGTTTGCATCTGCTTCGGAATTACCAGTAGTCTATCTCCGTCAGTCTTTTTGTACAGTAAACCATCTACACTGATATATTCTTCGTATTCTTGTTTTTCAAGAATTTTTAAAATAGCTTTTAATTTTTCATCTCTTTCCTGAGCTGCTTTCAATCTATTGATTAACCCACTTTCTATAATTAAGGCTACCGGGTTTCGACTTAGAGCGTCGGCGTGGGCCATTCGTTTTCCAGGTCGATGCTCGATCTCATAATCAAACTCACTTAAAAGTAAAATCCACCTCGCCACCCGTGCGGTTAGATCTTTTTTATTCATAGTTAGCTGAAAAGCTATACAATCAGTAACAATTTTGAATCTCGTACCCAGCAGGTAAACACGAAATTTTTTCAACGACTCGATAACGGCTAAGATTTCTAACTCGTAACTTGTATAATTCTTCTCGGCTTCGGTTGTCTTTCGACTCATATATTGGATCGGGTGAAGCTTTTGGTCCGAGCCTCGCTGCAACAGTATCGAACCGTAACCTAGCTTCGATGCGTCGGTATGGAGTTCGGTCTCCGCACCGTGTCGATATATTGATAACACCGGTTGGCTTGCTAGAGCTGTTTTGAGCGTAACGAACGCCACCTTTTGCTCTTCGGCGAACTTGAATACGGCATCTTTTCGCAGAAGATCCGTCAACGATCTTGCAATTAATGAATAATTTTTAATAAACTTACGGAAATAACCGGTCAAACCTAGAAATGATTGGACCTGTTTGATTGACTTGGGTTCTGGATAATTTTCTACGGCTGATGTCTTCTGCGTCGAAGGCATAATTCTTCCTTCGCTTATCCGATGACCCAGATATTCGACCATTCGTCTCAGGAATTGACATTTTTTCCATTTGATGCGTAGATTATGCGTCTCAGCTTGCTTGAGCACTCGTCGTAGTCTAAAAAATGCGTCTTCTAGATCTTCAGCCGGAATTATGAGATCGTCCATATATGTTAATACTAAACCATCACGAATTTCATCTTGAAAAACAGTATTGACAAAGCGTTGAAATATAGCTGGTGAGTTACACAACCCGAAAGGTAGTTTTTGAAACTCGTATTGTCCTGTTGGTGTTACAAAGGACGTATACTTTTTGCTGTCCTCGGCCATCGATACATGGAAAAATCCATTTTCGAGGTCCAGTGTTGTGAATACATTTGCCCCATGAAGCTTACTGAGTTGGTCTTCAATAATAGGCAACGGATATCTATCTTTTATTACCTTCTTGTTCAGCTTTCGATAGTCGATACACAATCGGGTACTGTTGTCTTTCTTCTTTACCAGAACGACTGGACTAGCATAACTAGAATTACTTGGTCGGATAATTCCATTTTCCAGCCAATTTTTTACATGCTCGTCGACTTCTTGTTGCTCCCAGATTGACATTCTGCGGGGATTCTGGTATACGGGAACTTCATCGGTAAGTATTAATTTTGCTTCGATACTCGTCGTTTTTTCATTTCTTGGCTGATAATTTTTTACAATTTCTTTTATCTCTTCTTTTGTTTCTTTGTCTACAGTTTCTTCAATATTTAACTCTTCTTCAGCTATTAGCATAACTTGCGTAAGGTCTTCGTCTTCACGTCTTTTCTTGAATTTAATTTGACTATTCGATATCATCACGTCGACATGCTTGAGGTATTCTTTCCCCAGGATAATTTCAGGTTTCATCGTTGCTTTTGGAACAATGTAGAACTGCGTATCGTACGGCTTATCGTCGATGACAATTGTTGTCAAAAATTTACCCAATGTTTTCACTTCGTAGCCACCTATACCGGTCAGCTTAATTAAATCTTTATTGATATCGTACGTCTTTAGCTTAAAAAATTCGTCAACCGCAATCAAATTGACGTCACACCCGGTATCAACAAGAGCAGTAAATTCAACGTCGTCTATTTGAACCACCGTCATCATGTTGCCGTCGTTAGGTGCTCGTATCAACATGGCATTCGCTGTCGTATTTTTGTTCGGGCAATTTCTTGAGATATGTCCATATTGGTTACAGTGAAAGCACTTAAGCCCCTTATCCTTATCTCGACAATCTTTTGACAGATGTCCTTGTCGGCCACAATTGTAACACTTAATTGTCCTCTGCTCTGGCTTTGCTGTCGTTTCTGCATTGATTGTAGTTTTCTGAGACGTGTACTCAGTCGTTATTTTGGTACGTGCTTTCATATTTTGTCGTTGTTGAGATTGTGACATTGCTCCCTCGTAATATTTTATTTGAGCAAGCAGTTCTTGCACATCGTGAAATCTCACAAGTGATAACGATTTAATTAATTCTTGGTCACCTAACCCGCCGATCACGTATTTTAGGATTGCATGTTGGCTGATGCTGTCGCAACGACTCGCTATGGCCGTCATCTCGTAAACGTAGTCTTCCACAGCTTCTTTCGGCTTTCTGAGTCGAGACATTAATTGAATGTGGATGTCAGACTCATCGCACCATACCGGAAAACTGCGAATAATTTCAGTTTTAAAAATAATCCATTCGTTTATTCTTCGCGTGTTTCCGTCAAACCATAGTTTTGCCGCGCCGCGTAATTTGCTTATAGCATGGTACAGGAGGGTTTTGTTATCCCAATTATAAACAATAGCTATATCCTCGAGTTTTTGACACCATTGTTTTGCCGTCAGTCCGTTGTTAGCCGTCGGATTAAATTCGGGCATAGAACTTCGGATACTATCGCATCCTGGTTGCAAAAATGTTGTCGTATTGTTTAACATTAGTCTACGCTCTTCTTCAAGCAAAGCACGCTCTCGTTCTAATAATTGTCTCTCACGATTTAACAAGTCGCGTTCGCGATCTACATTACGTACCGTAATAACATCTTCATTTATAGGCGATGATGTTCTTATATCCGGAATCGGACTTAGTTGTGCACTATCGATCAGTGATTCGTTTGATATTTCTCTGATGTCAGTCATTTTAATTCGATTTTTATTTTTTAAATCTGACAGATGTAGATTGTTATTGTTTTTTTTTTTTCGTCGATTTTTTCTTGAATTGTTCGAATCCCACTTCTGAATTTTGTAGGGCGTTGTATTTGTCAGGATGAATAACGCTCAGCAAAATAATTTTAATAATTTATTGAATAATTTAAGAAAATACACTTTTATGTTTTATCGTCAATTTTTACGTCGTTGTTATTTTTTCACTTCCCCGTCGTTATGTACATCGTCTGTCTGTGTTGTCTAGTCACGTCTTGTCCCAGCTTCCTACATATATAATAACGCAAAGTTCAACAATTTATGAGAAAAGATTGACATTTTTATATAATCCAAGCGAACAAACTAAATGAAATATGTGTTACTATGTGAACAACAGTTTAGGTACAATCTCTAACAAAATTTTTTTAGAAAAAAAATATTTTCTGAAAAAATTGCGCGGAAATATTTTTTTATTTACGTTGGTCGTTAGTAGATCAATAAACAAATAATATGGCTGTTCTACGAAGAATATAAAAAGATAATAATAACTTACGAGCGATTATCTACCTATAAGCTAAGTGGTAAATATAGGATTGACTCCTCAGTGGAATTTTTTTTTGTATTTATAATTATTATTATATTTTCTATAAATATCATGATGTATAACATTATCCTCGAACCCTGCTCGACAGACTATAATGCGTCATGTGCGGTCAAGGCTGTCCTCGCCTTTTTATTCGTATTTAATTCCCTTAAATAATATAATCATTTCGAGGTATTTTTATGAATTAATTTAAAAAAGTTTTAATTTACATTTGTGCACAAAAAAAACACAAATTGTTTATTCATTAAACTCAAATTTGTATACCATCTATACATATTATATTATGTACATTTATAATGTATTTCGTATAGGTATAAATGGACAATTAATTAACGCTATTTTGATAATGAAATAGAATTCGTGTCAATAATTAAATTATACAGGATAATATAGGCAAAAATTGTACAGTACCCTACACAGAGATTTGTCCTATACGAATATACCTATATAAAGTTCTATTATGGTATGTACAGTGCGCGTCTAAATAGTCCCCTTCCCCATATTAAGAGTATTCGATAGCACTCTTCATCTCAAATCCTTTTCCCTCGCCTAAACACGGTTCCCGCTCTCCCGACGCTATTTTTAACGCTAAAGGGTTCGGGTAAACGCGCCAAATGAAGGACCGAGAATCACACTATAGATCCTACAGGCGAAAAATTGAAAAAAAACATTTCGTGGAAAAACTTACAACTTTTAAAAAAATATATAAATTACGTCATTCACACGTATCCAAAACTTTTTTTCAAAAAATTCGCCTGTAGGATCTGTAGTGTGACTCTTGGTTCTTCATTTGGCGTTTACCCGAACCTTTTAGCTTTAAAAATAGCGTCGGGAGAGCCAAAACTATTTTTAGGCGAGGGGAAAGGATTTGAGATGAAGAGTGCAGTGGATAACTTCCGCTATCGAATACTCTTAACTTTTGAACTTAAGTTCAAAGTTACTTTCGGTAGAGAGTATAGGTACTGTTAATTAACAGTACTTACTCTCTACCGAAAGTTACCCCCTGCACTCTTCATCTCAAATTCTTTCCCCTCGCCTAAGAACGGTTACCGCTCTCCCGACGCTATTTTTAAAGCTAATGGGTTCGGGAAAATGAAGGACCAAGAATCACACTACAGATCGCTACAGGGGAATTTTTCAAAAAAAAGCTTTGGCTACGTGTGAAAAATGACGTAATTTTTAAAAAGTTTTTCCAGGAAATGTTTTTTCAATTTTTTGCATGTTATAGGATATGTAGTGTGATTCTCGGTCCTTCAGTCGTTTCCCCGAACCCTTTAGCTTTAAAAATAGCGCCGGGAGAGCGGTAACCACTTAAGATTTTCAAACATTATATATAGGTGAGAGTGTGACATAAATCTATAATTACGATTGTCAAGTCAGTTATAATTATGTGACGTCACAGCTGTTGGCAACGTTCAACTGTTCCACTGGTGGTGTGGTGTTCAATGTTCATTACTTTCATTTTTGATGTCACATAATAACGGAACAAATGACCGTCGGCACGGCGGGAACTCTGCCAAATGAAAATAGGTCATACATACTACCGCCGTTAAGTATAATAATATGACGATCATTGTGTACATGTAGTTATAGGTTATGTAAGGCTACATCAATGCATGCATTTTGCAAGCGAAAAATAGTACTCAAAACGCTTCCTTTTTAACTTTTTAAATAAACTAAATTTTATTTACCAAAGCCAATAATGCATAATGTATGTGCCAGTAGGTACCGGTTTTTGGAGAAGGGGGGGGGGCGAAAACCGGAAGAAAATCTACTCTGTATAGCTACGGAGTCTTGAGATTATCCCCGATTTTCACCCGGGCGAAGCTGGGTCGGTCAGTTTCAATTATAGGTATACCTACATCTAAATCTTACGGAGAAAATCGGGCACAGACAGACAGACAGACACGGCGGGGTACTTTGTTTTATAATTCTATATGTATAGGTAATGAAGAAATTGCTCTGCAGTCCCTTAAATTTGACAGCATTAATCATAAAAATTATATCATATGTTAACAGTGGTTAGTATAAAAAAACTATGCAATTTAAAATAGGTAGTGACTTACATTTTCGTATATTCCTAATAACAAAAGATTGTCGACTCACCTGCAAGAAAAAAAAAGTGTTAATAGTTATAAAAATCTGTCCGCTCATTTACTTTCAAATGAACTAGAAAATAGAGAGGTGTTACAGAGGAACCCCTAAACTTATCCGCAAAAACCATGAATTTCTTGATTTTTCCTCAGAAAATTCAGTCTAGAATAGTAAATTTAAAGTATATCTAGTTGCGTAATGAGGCATATTACTGACGAGTAGTGCCAGTAGTTAAAACGAGTGATAACTAGTTTTAACAGTCACACGAGTTATTATCATCATTCATCACGCACGAGATATATATGGTATTTTTTGCCATACTCTATATTATAAAATAACTACTTTTCACTTCATTTTCAGTATTTTCAAAACATTTAAACAGTTCATTTGTGTCGTCAATTTCATTCCTATATAGTAGGCCGAGGCATGCAGAGGAGTATATGTAATAACGGGCGGATCAGGCGAATAAATATAAATTACCATGGAAATGACGTGCTTTCCCACACTAGTGTGGGAAAGATACGTTTCCATATACCGGCCTGTCAAAAATCACTTTACATGCATACATACATGCATGTAAAGCACTTATTTTATAGTAGGTATGGCAAAAAAATAATATTATTATTGATTTAATCAGACCAACAAAAATGCATGGTGGAAGTAAAAGATTGCCTGTTGTAAACGAGTTCCTCAACATTGCGTCATAACCGACGCCATTCCTACCATTACTATCTTTAATTTAAGCCACGTTCCCTACGTATTTAATGATAGAGTGTACAGCGTCCTACTCGAAGGACCGTTGCGAGTTGCGACTCACTTGTGGACGTACGAAATCGTCATATTGTAGTACTTTCAGAACTGATAGCAGGATAATTTTATAGGTAGATATGTTCAGAAACTTATGAATTATCAGCGCAAATATTAGGCAAGACTTGTACTATATTTTGTTGAGCTGATACAAGAATTTTTATACTTGTATAATCTTGTGTGTGTATGTGGTAAGCAATTGCAACGTGAAATGGTACGTGTAGGTGATCGTGTGTCTGTACTGCCAGCAGGACGAAATAGTCGTACTTGTCTGTACTTACAGCAGAACCAAAGGAATCGTGCTTGAAGGACACGCTTAAGAGCGGAAATTTGTTTTTCTAGGAGATCAGTACCTATGTACAAAAGTATTCACAGAAGCGCACTAGCAGGACAAGCGCTTTTACAGTATACAATCTATCATTAATTTTCAACTTACAAGGTTAATAGCAATACCTATATATGCGAACTGGGGAGTGGGGAATTATAGGAAAACATAAGGTAGACAATTTTATGAGTAATGAGTATGGGAGTTTGGCAGATACTCAGCCATATCCTTGTATAAGAAACCATCTCGATACTTGGCTAAAATTATTGAACAACACCATTTCCAATAAGATGTAAGAACTGCAGATATATTAAGATACGATAATTTTTAACTTCCCACTGGAAGTTATTGTAATGGGTCCGAAAATCGAAATCAAAAAGGAAAAAAAAATTTTATATTTCAAGGTCACTACACTATTTTTACACTACTTTTAGAAAGATGTCTGTGTGTGTGTGTGTGTGTGTGTACGTACGTAAGAAATGGACACATACGTACGTACGTACGTACGTATGTGTCCATTTCTTTCTAAGACGAAATCTCGAGAATGAAAAATGATATCGACTACGTTAGGGTGCCAATCGACGCGTATTAACGTAAATATGATCTGAAAGAAATTTTTTCAAAATCGGTTCCGCCGTTCTTTTTTCTTAACCAAATAACCTCCAAAAAAGTAGATTTTACACAATATCTCGCGAATAAAAAATTATATCGACTTTGTAAGGGTGTCAATCGAGGCGTGTTAACGTCATTTTGATCCGACATAAATTTTATAAAAATCGGTTCAGCCGTTTTTTTTTTTTTTTTTTTTTAATTATTGATGTTTCAATGATTAAAATGATTACTTTTCTGTGTAATATCTAATTTAATTATTATTATTAAATATTTATCAAACTGGGAAGTTCGTCGTGTGGACCTCAAGGGTCGCACTTTAGTCCTAATAAACGACCCACCTCACGGCTTGTTATATTAGGTATTATACGCAAGTTTTGAAGGAGTTCCAAATTTTATCTCAATTACGATAAACATTTGTCCTGTTCTTATATTATTATATGCAAGTTTTGAAGAAGTTCCAAATTTTATCTCAATGAGATAGCCGATACAGGGATTACCATTTCTCGACGAAAGGCTGTCGCATCTGCCTCCGTTAGGATTCGAACCCAATACCTTCCGAATATGAATCTAGTGCTTTCACCACTGCGCCACTGACTCGTTAGAATAGAAAGACAAAGTTACCTAGAGCATTTTGACTGAACATTTGAAACTTTACAAGTGCCAATAGATTGTTCACTTGCTGGTTAATGATACTATAGTTATTGCATTTACTTTACATACAAGTCAAACAGATGAAGTTTTCTATAAAATATCGCTAGTTTTGTTCCTAACTATGCTATACCTGAATCGCATAGAAGAAATTAATAAAAAATTTATTAAAAAACAAAAAACCCGACTGCGTAAAAATCGAACTTAAAAGATGGAAACAAGATCAAATGATAACATGCAGTCGGAGGCATAGTAGTAACAAATGTTACTACTATGCCTCCGACTGCATGTTATCATTTGATCTTGTTTCCATCTTTTAAGTTCGATTTTTACGCAGTCGGGGGTTTTGTTTTTTAATAATTTTTTTATTTCAAATGTTTTTAGTTAAAAATAAATCGATATAGATCCTAAACGGTCAGTCGAATCGAAAAATGTTGAGGGAAAACTAAAAATGATTTTTAAATACCTATTCAACGATACCCCACTTGACATAGTTTGTTGACTTTAATTTTTTTCATTTTCACAATATGGCGTCCTGTGGTCGCCATTTTGAATTTTCACTAACGTCATGTCTTTAGTGACACTCGCCGGACTAAGGGGAAGCGATTGACGTGTGAATCATAAAAATCGGCCCAGGCGTTTGGTCTGTATAGTGCTTCAAAGGAACATAAATTACTTTTGCATTCTGACAAAATGACGTCTAGCGTCCGCCATATTGAATTTTCACTAACGTCATGTCTTTAATGACACTCGCCGGACTAAGGGGGATCGATTGACGTGTGAATCATAAAAATCGGCCCAGGCGTTTGGTCTGTATAGTGCTTCAAAGGAACATATGTTGACTTTCATTTTCACAATATGGCGTCGTGTAGTCGCCATATTGAATTTTCACTAACGTCATGTCTTTAGTGACACTCGCCGGACTAAGGGGAATCGATTGACGTGTGAATCATAAAAAACGGTCCAGGCGTTTGGTCTGTATAGTGCTTCAAAGGAACATGTTTTTAATTAAAAATAAATCGATATAGATCCTAAACGGTCAGTCGAATCGAAAAATGTTGAGGGAAAACTAATAATGATTTTTAAATACCTATTCAACGATACCCCACTTGACATAGTTTGTTGATTTTCATTTTTTTCATTTTCACAATATGGCGTCCTGTGGTCGCCATTTTGAATTTTCACTAACGTCATGTCTTTAGTGACACTCGCCGGACTAAGGGGAATCGATTGACGTGTGAATCATAAAAATCGGCCCAGGTGTTTCGTCTGTGTAGTGCTTCAAAGGAACATACAAACTCACATACATACATACATAGACTGTTAAACACATTACCACTCCTTTACGTGCGCAGTCGGGTAAAAAAGTGACACCAGTATTTTAAGGATTACATTTCATAAATATCGATATGAAGACAATATTGTGAAGAATTTACTGCTGTGGAAATTTTAGGAGGAAAATAAAAATTCAGATGGTTATCGTTTTAGAATTAGATGATGACGAATTAAATACATGTTTGGCAAAAATGTTTGAATTGCTTCAAAAATTAAAAAAACGTATTATTTTTTTAAAAATCTTTGAATTTTTCTTTTCCTAAACTTTCCCAGCAGCGAGCAAATCCCCTGATTTTTACATTTAAGCACTTAGATGGCACAAAATAATACAGTTCTGGCCGTTTTTTTTTGTAGCCTATTGGCCGGTCTATCGTATACATTTCAATCACGATATTTTTTTAATCACACTGTTAAATGACGGGTTGCTATGGTAACGAAACGCAGGAACCAATGAACACGTAGCTGTCAAAATTTAACAGTGTGATTAAAAATACAACGTGATTAAAATGTACGATAAACCGGCCATAAGTAACTTAGTACACCTATACGATAACTATCCTGTTATATTGGAAACAGTTTTCTGAAGAGATATTTTTTGACGTCAGAGTCGATAGCGCCACGTTTCGTTATATATAACAACAATGTTTTAAAATTTAAAATACAATTATAAGCTGCCAACGCGATATAGAAATACCACCAAATTCACTCGACTGTCGGCATTTTGATGTTTGTCAATTACTAAGACCTTGAAACACGTAAACCCAGGCCCTAATTTTACATGACACTTGTCAGAACTGGCAGTTGTGTCTGCTACGAACAAGGTGGTCGTTTGCGCAGCATGTATGCGTGAATTACACTTCGAGTGATTCACCTGATATATTTCATTTAAAGCTGTGTTTGTTACTAACATAGCGGTGACTTGCGCAGCATGTATGCGCGAACTAGGTTTGACATATTTTCGAGTGATTAAGCTGATAATATATTTCGGTAAACTGTACCGTTAGGCATTTAAATGTTAGAGGATGGTACATAATTCTGACATTTCATTTTACACTGTTAACAGTTAATTTTATTTACCTATTGTAGAATATAGACGCGTCGACAAGTTAGGTCATTAGCGTCTTATAATTACATCAAATAACATATCACTTAAAACTAAAAAATCGAGGTGGGACTCGAACCAACGACAGCTTGCCCCAATGGCCAGCACGCTGACCATTACACCAATCTGTCCCCTAGTAACAGTTAACATAACCTTTGAAAGGGAGGTTAGCTTAGCTTCGATTTCAGTTTGGACATCAACCGTTCTGGGAAGTTCCAAGAATATGTACCAGTTGTTCCAGACGTTTCAATCCCGCGGCCATATAATGAATAGTAAAACAGAACAAAGTAAGAGACAAAACGAATATACTGTGCTACGGAGAGAGTGAGTGAAACACTAAACCGAGTGGGTGGAAACACAGGGGGTGGTTCACACATTTCTACTCAGTTGGCGATGTTTAAGTTGGCCTGTACTTCAACAACTAAATCTATGGCCAAAAGACAAAACAGCTCATTTCGAATTGTTTACCATATTCTTAACCGACTTCAAAAAAGATTTTATCAATTCAACCCGTATGCAGTTTTTCGTATAGTACGTGAATCGATTTGGTTGATTCTCTTTTGTTTGAAAATGTATATTCCCCCGGTGGTTCCAGGTAAATTTCGTCTGGATGTGATTACCATCGGCTTCAAAAATTGACCCGTACGCAGTATTTTTTGAGCATGTTCACACATAAAAAAAGAATAATTCAAATCGGTCTTTGGATGATTCATTTTTTGTTCGAAAGGGGATACTCCCCCGGTGGTTCTAGGTAAATTACGTTAGGATCTGACCATTATCGACTAGACTTGAGAAAAGGAGGAGGTAATCAATTCGACCGGTATGCAGTATTTTTTGAGTATGTTCACACACAGAAATTGAATCCTCCAAATCGGTCTTTGGATTATTCATTTTTTGTTCGATGCAGGATACTCCCCAGGTGGTCCCATGTAAATTACGTCAAGTCAAAATATTTCCATTAAAATGTTGGGAGCCGCATGCGCACAGGTCAAAATGATGGGAGCTTCGACTGTGCGCAAGCAGCTTCCATCATTTTGACCTGTTCGCATGCGGCGCCCAACATTTTAATGGAAATATTTTGACCTGACGTAAATCATCAAAAATAAGAAACCAACTAACTCTACCCAATATCTACACATTTTTTTGTTGCAATGAAAAGGGCTTGAGAATAGCCGAGCGTGTAGCAGTGCTGTTGTTACATGGCGTTGCTATGGTTCCTCTATTACAACTTCCCAGTTCTCGAGTTCTAGCCCGAGAGCTGGTAAAAGTGTCAATTGGATTTTCAATTTATAATTAAAAAAAAAATAATGAATTGAAAATATGCTTAGCTGTTGGTGCAGTCTTTAAAACACAATTATTTTTTTTTGTTGCAATGAAAAGAAATAACGCCGCTGATCACAAAAGAAGAAACTAACGAACATACCCGTTAAATGATTACATTGTAATTAATATTATTTTACCACAAATTAGCCGTAAGCGGTTTTGTCTAATAACCGTAGATATGTATATTGTTTGTATAATAATGTACTTCTATAATTTATTTGTATGTATGCATTGTTAACTGGATAATGCAAACATTTGCAGTTGGATTATAATTAAGTAATCGTCCGTTACTACGAATTAAATTTAATTGCACACTACCCGCAGAATTGAGGAAAAACAATATGTCAAGCAAATTAATATTATCTAGCTTATAAATCTAAAATTAACTGTTAATGAATCTCTTGAGGAGGGATGAAACCAGTGCCGGCCTTAGCCATCCGGACGCCCTAGGCAAGATATTCTTTAGCGTCCTTTATTTTTTATTATATTAACTAGCGTTTTGCCCGCGAGTTAAATATGTTTGCAATGTATTTTTAATAAAAAAAATGTTTTTATTTATTTTAAAATATGTAATACAAAATAATACATATTTTAGCAAATGCAAGTTTCGAAAGAACTATTAATTAATAATTTTGACTATTATTATGGAACGACCATATTCGTTGGCCTCCAGGACAATAAGTGATTCAATGTTAAGGTTAAGCCTTGCATTTGCTTTACAAAAAGATAATCTTATATCTAATTTGGCGAGATGCATCCTAATGGAATGTGATACATCAGCCATAATACATATATAACTCGCGAATCTCTCGGAGCCCTGGCGCCCGGAGTAACC
The DNA here is from genome assembly GCA_039654895.1 of Mongoloraphidia duomilia. Lineage (NCBI taxonomy): Eukaryota > Metazoa > Arthropoda > Insecta > Raphidioptera > Raphidiidae > Mongoloraphidia > Mongoloraphidia duomilia. The sequence goes on along the minus strand of CM077516.1, from coordinate 32,903,442 downwards.
GGTCGGGTTTCCCCTCCCTCCAAAGCCGGCATTGGATGGAACCTTTGATGTAAAGATTCAGAAATCTGAATACTGAAACAGTAGTCATAATATAAAACACCAAAACACTAACACGTAATATTTAATTACAAATTCGAGCGAACTAGCGAAGCGAATGAGTAACGTATTAAGTCGATTTAACGAACGAGGCGAGTGAGATCCCGCAATTAAAGAATTTATTTAAGGGCGAAGCATATAGGTACCCAATAATAATAATAAATCGCGGGCAAAAGTTATATAATTATTATATCATATATATTAAATTTGTACACGGGTGACGCCGGGTCGAGCCGCTGGTTATCAATAAAGAACAAAAATTGAAAGCAATAACAAATCACAAAAAACTGTATCATTTAGTTAAGTACCTGAGCCTTGTATTATTAGTGTATTTGCCATATGGCACATACACTATTGGCGTCGGTCGGATGGCGGGACCTAGGGGTCGGACCAACATTTCTCGACGTTTCATAGCCTCCTGAACACTTTGGCACCATTTTTGGAAATGTCTGTTTATATATGTATATATATATTTATATATTTATATATTTATATATTTATATATATATATATATGTGTGCGGGCTATAACTTTCGAAAGAGTTAATTGATTTTGACGAAATTTGGTAGGCACGTTAAAATCCATCACCGCACGAAGCCTATTTAAAATGGGCCAAATCGGACTATTTTAAGGGTGGTTTTTAGGGGTTGAAAAATGTTTTTGGGCCCAAAAATGCCGAAAAAATTCTCAGAATCGTTTCAAAATTGAAATTTAACCCTTTAGTAACGATTAAAATGTTCTGCTAAAATTTTAATAAAATCGGCCCGACAGGACCGGAGTTACAAATTTTATGAAAACACTAGTTTACGGATAGTGCTTTACTTACTGAAGGGTGTATTTAATTTGGTACCGAGGTTGCATTGATAAAAATTTTGAAATTAAGAAAAAAAATATTATTTTAAGGGATGTATTAAGGGGTTAAATTTTTTATTTTGTCCAAAAACAAACTTAAGTTCACATAATAAAGCCACAATGCCAATTAGCAAATACACTATATTGTCGGCAGGGTTTTGGCACTGCGACCCGAGTTTTTATTATGATGTATCATTGACTGAGCTCTGCATAACCATAAAGTTCACACTTAATCTAACACAGCAAAAATTCACTTAATAATTAATTAAACCACTAGATCACAACTTGACACCACAAAAGTCAGACGAATTATGCTATAGCTATAAAACCTTTTTATTAAATCAAAAGTGTATTAATAATCATTTACGTAAGTTTAGATTTTACATTACGCAACCTGCTCAGTGCAGTGGCGGGAAACGAAGATACCTACTAACAATTTATTTTTATTATAAACATATCAATAAATAATTACCGTCTGTCTAGTTAGATCTCCATCCGCAAAGACGCCTATGACCTCTATTCTCGAGCGTCTATAATAATAGCTATCTATCCGTAATTTCGTTTCTTGTAGGTATTTCAAGTATTTTATATGATGCCTAGACGATATAGAACACTACCTACTAGAATTTCGTACCTATACATCACTAAACAACTTCTGATTCGATGTTGGAGAAACTTGATATTATATCAGTTGGTACTCAAACTTAAAGTACAAGGAACTTTTTACCCGGCTATATTCGTATTTCTAATTGCCCTTAAAAACGACATAAAACATTAACACGAGCGAAGGCGACAACAAAAATAGTAGGTAAACCTTAGCCACCGGTATAGTGTCAAGAGTTGTGTAAACATTTGGATTCGATTACTGGCTACTGCAATGACAGCTACAGCCTAATATCATAACCACAAAAATATGTTGTGACCAAGGAGGATAGAATATATCATACACACATGTCGGGTTTATCGTACATTTATCACGCTGTTTTGTTAATCATTGTTAAATTTTTACACATAAAACATACGAAGTAACCATATAAAAAAACAACGAATTAACATATAACAGCGTGATTAAAATGTACCTACGATAAACCCGACATTAGTCTAGATACTTTAGATAGAACTATTCAAACTTTTCGCCACAAGCAGGAGCGGACTGGCCCGAAGTTGGAGAAGGCCCGGGGCCTTCCCATTTCTCAATCCCAACAAATAACAAATTACTCAAGTCTCTCCCTCGGGATCCTATACAAATGTTAGCGTCCCTGAAAAAATAAACCAGTCCGCGCCTGGTCACAAGCGACACTTCCGTGACATTTTACCGAGTCGATATAGCAGAAATTGGGGGGTGAAGCAGCGGTAAAGATGTTTGCACGTAAAAAGGCTATTGAAAATGTTGTTGGTTTAAGTCACATTTCGAAAAACATTTTACGCTGTAAATAAAACACTATCATTTCTGTCAAGCGTGAACCGTTCCCTGCAGCTTTCAGAAGCTGAAACAACTCGGCTACAAGCACCGAATGCACACCAAAGATATACAAAGTGCAAATTTCATTAAGTATATATCCGTGTATTGTATATTCAGAAGTTGCAGATAACGTCTGTCTTTTCGACTCCCTTGATGATGCATATTCAAGATATATTCACACTTTCCACGCAGTTCCAGATTTAGGCGTAAGTAAAATTAGCTACTGCCTAGGGTCTCACTATCCGTAGTGGGCTCAAAACATTTCAGAACTTTTAAAGAATTTTTAAGATTTTTCCAAGTGTCATTCTCATTTTTTTAAATGCGATTTTTCACGAAATAAATATATCTAACTCTAAATATGTATCATATATAGGATACAGCCAGGTTCCAAAATTAACGATAGTGAGTCATGCACTTATATATCACAATTTATATAACCGGCACAGTTTTTATCCATGAGACGCATATGCTTTTCGCTCCATTAACCTTATTACGAACTATATATGACTCACTATCTTAAATTTTAAAACTTGACTGTACGATATTATAAATCATCGGTGATAACAAAAAAGAGCTGAACGTCACCGCGAAACGTTCATAGAGATATCATAGATAGAGTAGGGGAGTCATAGGCACAACTGTAGGTGACAGTGTCACCTTGGAGTTTTGAAAAGAGAAATAGAAAACGAATATGTTATGTCTTTTTCTTGTTTTCTGACGCATTTGTGAATTTAAAAATTTATAGTAGGTATTGTTAATTTACATCTGTAACCATGGTTATGTATTTGGATAGAAAAAGATAGAACAATGCGTCTATTCTTCATCTCTATCTTTTGCATCTACACTTTTTTGGGTGGCTTCCATACTCTATCTATAGGTAAAGTTACGTTGCAACAACGCGTAATTGTTGTAAACACAATTTTACACAGTGTAAGCTAATATATTATTTAAATAACATTTGTATCAAAAACTCATCATTAGAAAATGGCAATTTGGCAAACAAAGTGTTAGATATTGTCTATTCAACAGCAAGAAGTTGCGTTTAAAACAAGATTCAATTTATACATTTGAATTGTAACTTATTGCATAATGCCGTTTTGCTTATTTGCATAAATTCCATGCATGCTGCATAATATGTAATGCTAGTTTTATTGTATTCTTAGGTATAAACTGACAGGTGTTCTACGAGAACTTAATAATACTTCGAAATTATTTCCTTGCTCTTTACGCTAATGATTTCAGTTGTCGGGCGTCTATAATCCATAATCGTTGGCACGGCGGTCATTGAGTAGTCTATTTTTTGCTGAAATGGCGTCGTGAAATTGGGTCTCGGAGCACCAAAAATCGTATGTGTGTACGTGAGCATTCTACTGATCGAAATTTGATACCAAAACGAAAACAAATACGAAATAGACAACATGCTTTTGAATTTTCTTTTAGGTCAAACTTTGATCCACTAGTGACTATAGATCTTCGAAACAAATTAACAAAGCGAGTTCATTTTTTTTAATTTTCTTTGTAATTTTATAGAGAACAAAAAGTGTTCTTTGATTTTGGCGGTTTCGCGATATAGGGTCGGCGATACAATGCAAAACGTGAAAAATCGTACCTATTTGTGATTTTTCCAATGCCTTCGGCTCGGAATCCAAGGTCACAAAGTGAAACGCATCAAGTTCAAGCTCTTCATGGTTCTCCTGTTCAGTGGCGGCGCTAGACCAAACGTGGACGTCGGCGACATCAGCTTTAAGAGGCCTCTATCATTTCCCAGTCAGAAAGAAAACGTTAAATAAAATGAGCTGAATTATACTTTTAATAACTTGTAAAACTTTTTTGAGAAGCCCACTCAGGCGCCGCCACTGCTTCTGTAAGTTCTTTGAACGCTTTTTGATCAATCACAGAAATTGTTATAAGTCTATTATTTATTAATCCCACCGTTATTAATACAGCAGTCAGTTTTCATAAGATATTTTAGTAGCCAGTGGCGGTTCCTATTCGTCAACAGTAAATTTCAATACTTGCTCTAACTGATCCTAAATAATGATATAAGATATTTACATCACTGCCGCAGCTGACATTATTTTAATGTTTTGAAATTTGTTGAGACTGTATAAAACTTATATAAAGTGAACTTAGTTTAGTTACATAATTTATCTGTAAACGCTATCTGATTTTATATTTCTTTGTCTCTGAATAAAAATTGTTCAAACACTCGTAAAATATATTTTGATGTATTCATAGGCTAAGAGCTGATAACACTTTTTTCATGTGTTTTTATAAGACTTGGAACTTTTTTAAAAGATGAATTTTATATATCTCTACAAGGGGTATATAGTCTGTCATTCCAAACGCGGGGCAAAACCACCCCATATTTTTTTGTTCACTCTTGCGAAAAAAGACTTATGTGTGTTTATCATTAGTAAAGTCTAGAAAAAGTTTTGCCCCGCGCTTGGAATGACAGACTATTTACCCCTTGTAGAGATATTTAAAAGTTATCTTTTAAAAAAAGTTCCAAGTCTTCTAAAAACACATAAAAAAGTGTTATCCGCTCTTAGTCTATCATAGCAACTTATACTAATTAGTTAACAAAAGCAAGCAGTTTAAGAGAATTAGATAATCAAATTCATTAAGATTGTAAAATTTGTTGTTAAATAAAAGAATTTAAAATAAATCTTTCACAATTTTTCCAATCGTTAGGGGCCTACACACGATCAGTTTAACTTCGCAGTTTATCTGTGCAGTCAAACTGCACAGTTGTGTGAACTGTACGGTGTGTGGGCTATTTCAGTTTTCTCCTCAATTGTTCTCAGTTTGAAGAGCTTACCCAAAGACTACACATGACTGTGACAACTGTTCAATTAACTGAGCTGACTTCGCAGTTTATCGGTGCAAAGTAGAGTCAAATGCGCAGGCCAAAAGCCTGCGTTAAAATTTGTCGGAACTATGCAGTTATCTCAGTTTATCGCTCAGACATGACGCCACAAGGGTTAAACTGCGCAGTTAAACTGATCGTGTGTAGGCCCCTTTAATGAATTTGATTATCTAATTTTCTTATGTATGAATATTTTTAGTTTGACATAATAATGATTAACTTTATTAAGTTTAAAATTAAATAAAATATCAGAATGGTCCAAAAGTCTTGCCCTAATGTTAAATCCAATTAAATTCAATATAATGTCTATAGAAAGCCGGAATCAGTTGGCTAAAGTGCTGTAACGCTGTCTGGTCATCAAACTAATTCTGTAGACTACTGCAAAAATTTAGGATTATACATAGACAAATACTTAGTGGAGTCGCTCATTTTATCATCTTTTAATTATTGTGATATTGTGTACGGACCACGTATAAACCAGTCAACATCGCAGCTTATCCAAAAATTTTAAAATATATGCTTCAGATATATTGTATACAACATAAATTTACATATCGCATACTTCGTAGACAACTTGATCACAACCGGGCAGCCAGATTATCTAAATTGCAATTTAAAATATTTATCAGATTATCATAATAATAATAAAAATACGATGTTTAGGGCACTCACCAGTTCCCCAGAGCTAAATCAAGTGCGTTAATTTATACATCGCCAATTATTGGATATCCCATTTATCCAATAATTGGCGTTGTTTAAATTAATTAATTGATTTAGCTCTGGGGACTGGCCAGTAAGGTAGTGGTCTAAATAAAAATGGGACTAAAACAATGCCGAGTACATTGTTTTGACGAACAGGGACCGCCACTGGCTACAAAATATCTTCTGAAAACTGACCGCTGTATTAATTACGGCGCGATTAATAAATAATAGATTTATAACAATTTCTGTGATTGGTCAAAAAGCGTTCAATGAACTTTTATAAGAACAGCAGAACCATTAGTTGAAGCAGTCAATCAATCATCTGTTATTAAAAATGTGTTTTCAACGCTTGAATAAACAAAGAGATTAGACTGGAGAGCGAGGTGGTAACTATTTCTGTATTTCTTCAACACAATGCGAGGTATTTGTATTTAGCAATAAACAGATTGCTAACACTCAGTGTTTATTAATAATAATAAATTAAAGTCACTGTCTTGGACCCGAAATTTCAGGTTTTCAATTCGATCAGTTATCAGTAAACTCTATAATCTACTAGCTGTTAAGGAATCATATTCAAGTCAAAAAACCCAAAAATATTAGGCAATATTTTCGATTTTTATTGAAGGGAATGATTAATAATTTCAAATTTACCATTCCGACTCCACAAGTGGAGAATGGAACTGATTTAGGTCAAAATTCACTTCTCACAATATTTTTTCTTTTTGAGATCTTTGAAATGTAAATGTTTTTACAAAAAGTAATGTTTCACAAAGAGACTTCAAAAGGAAGCGAATGATTTTTTTTAAATTGCGGGATCTCACTCACTTCGCTTCATTATATCGAGTTAATACTTTACTCATTCGCTTCGCTCGTTCGCTCCCCAACTTGGAATCAATCCGGTTTGCACTCGGGCAAAACCGGGCCTATAGACCTAAACCTTTCCCAAGAATTAAGCTATATAGAATGGTAAAAACTGCATATCAAATCCGTTCAGTTGTTCTCGAGATTAGCTGGTACTAACAGAGAGATAGACAGCAACCGTGACTTCCTTTTATACTATGTATAGAAGATATAGATATTATAATATTCCATGCTATGCTCACGTGGTCAAAAATTTCACTCGAAATGTAGGATTACGTTTTCGATGTCAAAGGTATTATAGAGAGCTATTTGAAACAAAAGACTGAAAGCTTTTGCTCAGACAAATTTCTTCAATGGGTAACATCACTATCATTCATAATACAGAGTAGACCGAGTCACTTTTCTCTTCTCTATTTCTGTAATAAGGATTATAACTTATCAAACCACTCCAATGGATATGCATAATGCAATGTGTCTGTGTGGGGACTTACGTTTCTAAAAGCATTGTTGGTGAATCTTTGTTAAGGCTAACCTATACCGGCTTGTGTAGAATTTTAGCTCTTACTTTTTTGGTAGCATTTTTATCTCTATTTTGTGTAATATTATAAGCTTCACAGGAAAACAGTGATATGGGTAGAACTACATCAAACTCGCCTAAAATATCAAGATATTGTTAGCATAAAAACTGAAAACGTTTCATTTCCACACAGATTCCAAAATACTGTATTTCAAAATGGATTATTAGTGCAGGGTGTTAATATAAGAAAACAGTCGAGTATGAACCTAATTCATACGCCGATGATCCCGTACATCAGTTTGCTATTGTTTACCTGTAATTTCTACCTAGGCCGCAACCTGAAGGGATCACCAAAGTTCACCCCCCCCCCATGACATGTTTGTAAAGGTTAGAGTAACCACGGCGTTTACCTATTAGATTTGTAAAAATTAATGACGGGACCCGGAAAACAGGGTAATACGAAATGTTGAACTCATACAACTCCACTGAAAGTTTTTTTCTGGATGATGGCTTTGATTTTTATCAACCAGTTTGCTTTCATTAAATGTAAACTGCACAATAATCACATATAATCGTATCAAAATTGCCCATTTTGCGTTAAATCTCAAAAACTAAACGAAAATCTGAAATTCAATTATACATATATAATTTTCCTGTAATCTTTACCAGCCTCTTTATGTTGTCTGATTAAAAAAAATCGTATCTAAAACTTTCGGAAACAAAGGTGGGACACCCTTTTTAGAACATTTGTACAAAAATAATAACCTACAAGAAAATTCATCGAAAAAATTAAAAAAATATACTTATATTTTTAGTATTTTCAAAGTGAGCCCTTTCCAACAATATTTTTTAAATTGTAACTTTATTAGTCACAGAGGAGGAATTTATTTTGTAAAACGACCCCTGAAATATTTACAAAACACATCTCTCTCTCTACATGCCAAATTTCAACTTACTACGACCAATCGTTTAGATTTAGAAGTTACAGACCTGCGACAAACTAAACTAGACGGACGGAAAACGGAGTTTTATCGATGGGTTCCGGTACGGAACCCTAGGAACCACAAGTTTTAAGCGTTTCGAATTAGTGAAAGATAATTGAAGCTTTGCAAACGAAATTGGTATAGGTATATTTTTCATAATGTTCTTTTGTTAAACAGTATATTGCAGAAAAAATATAAAATACGATAGAAAAAATACTCAAAGTTGTTATTAGGGGTAGTGACGGTCTGCATGTTCTAAGTTTAGTGAAGCCTCAATTATATATCATTAGTTTGAGAAACACTGTCGGGATACTATAATATAAAGGTATATCACTGATGTGACACAAACAGATATTTTCACATAACAGAAGTTTCGGTGGTGTCGCTGACATTGCCGCCATATTATTACACATATAATGCCTCTTTGCACAGCATGGTGTGAGTACCTATATCATGGACACAGGGCAAAATGGCTCATGCTGAATTTTTGATAATTTTTTGTCAAACAATGAATTTCTTGAAGAGGAACTCGAAAAGGAATGAAAAACCTTTACTTTGGTGTGAAAACACCAAAAAAGTAACCAATAAACGCCAAAACACTAACACTTTTTTCGTGATACTCGTTTCCCTAACCGTGCTAGCATCATCAGGAGATGATTAAAACTCGTTTTGATTATCTCATGAACATTGTTATACTTATAGCTTTTTCAGCTGGTATTCATTTTTTGACACTAGAGTAACACTTTTGCACGAGTGTAATACTAGCACCGTGTCAGTGCTGAGTAGTGTACACGCTCTTCGTGTAGGCCATACTCTGTCATTACCACTGCACTTTCTTTACACGACCTCGCTGCTACGGTGGTAAAAGTGTAACACTGAAGGTCACACTAACATCCCACCGACGCCCATCCGAACACGGTAGCACTGCTCTCTACACTGACTAGTCGAACACGGTTCTTGATGAAAGTTTATACACTAGTGCGGCCTAGTGTAACAAAGTGTAACCAGCTGAAAACGCTATTAGTGAATAGTGAAACGTCTTAGAGGAAAAAGTGTTTGTTTTGTGATTACCTTTTTAACCGACTTCAAAAAAAGGAGGTTTCTCAATTCGACCGTATAGGTATATTTTTTATGTGATTATGTTTTATATATGTTCGCGGATAACTTCGTCGTTTATGAACCGATTTTGAAAATTTTTTTTTTATTTGAAAGGATATACTTTCAGATTGGTCCCATAGAAATTTCATCAAAATCGGTTCAGTAGTTCGGCTGATTTTAATAAAAGTAAGTAACGGCGTGTGATTCTTTAAGGTAAATGTTACTTTTTTTGACACTAAAAAGTAAAAAATAAGAACGTTTTAACAAAAAAAAACCTCCTTCAAAAAGGCACTAAAAAGAGTAAAATAATGAAAATTTGAGGTCTCTGCCAATTAAAATATGAAGGATCGGTTAAAAAGTATAGTATAGTGATTATAATATCTTCTTTTTAACCAACTTCATATTTTAATTGGCACAGACCACAAATTTTCATTATTTTACTCTTTTTAGTGCTTTTTTGAAGGAGGTTTTTTTTTTGTTAAAAAGTTTTTATTAGTTAAGTATATTCAGATCTATTTCATAGTGTTATGTAAAATTGCTCTGTAGATAGTACTAAAAGTAAAAAAAAATAATAACAGGCGGAATTTAAATGCATGAACCTCCGGAAGCGTGTTTTTGCAAGAATTTTATGCTATAAGCTGCGATTTCTATAATAATAAAGGTTTTAACGTTTTGGTGCTGTCTGGGTTTTCCATCTAACACTGGCTAAACGTTGAACTAATTTGGTACAAAAACAAAACAGCTCCTGGAGCTATAAGTTTCTTGCATCGTATGAAACACCAATAAGTACATCTCTTTTTCCTTTATATCTCTCTATAGCCATTGCTTGGAGCCGTATGGTTCTTGCACCAATCGATAGGAGATTTTTTTCTTTATAGTGAAAATCAGAAAAAAATGGAGCTATCTGGTTCTTACACCCACGTCTTCAATTGGTTTATTTTAAATTTAAAAAAACTTATAATGTATGTTAGTGAATAAATTTTGTATTAAAGTGTCGTGAAAAGTGCGACCTCTTTAAATTGCCACAAAAATAGGTAACTGGAACACCCGCTGACTGAAAGGTTCCGTCATTAAAGACATTTTTTAAAAGTTTTACGTAAGCTAATTCGTCTTGTGACCTCACATGTATGATAGGACTGGGATAGTGGGATTGGAAAGAGAGGGACCTGCCTACGTACTCACGTAATAATGCACGTTTCGTCAAAAGTTCAAAGCTCGTAGATCATTGTGTATTCATTCCAATTCATATTGCGGCTTTATTATCCACACATGAAGCTGTTTTCACACTTCAAGCTCTCAAGTGTAGCCCAAATAGGTTAATATAACCATTGATTTAAGGTTACGAGTCTGGTAGAGAGTAAACGTCACTAGTCATTAGTGAATTAAAAACAATTATTAGTCTCTTGTTTTCATTGATCAAACAACTAACAATAGATTATATGTAGAGTACTTAATTTGTCACTATATAACGCGGATCTCGCTATAAGTAAAACTACTTATACTCGTATAATAGGTATTATAAATACGAAAGTGTGTTTGTCTGTTTGTTACCTCTTCACGGATTAACCACTGAACCAAAAATTATTTTATTGCAGAAGCAGTTAACAAAAATTTTAAAAATTCTGTTATCACAAAACATTACAAATAATTTGTAAAATATACAATGTAATAAAACACTGCAAAAAACATGTACAAAAATATAAATCTTATTATATCATCATATTCTATTTATCTGTGAATTTAGTCATTTTTAGGGTTCCGTACCTCAATAAGAAAAAACTCATTTGTCCGTCAGGCTGGCTGGCATGGTGTCCGTCTGTCAAGACCCGTTTTCTCAGGAACGGATAGAGATATCAAGTTGAAATTTGTAAGTAGGTATATGAAATACTAAGATCTACGGTCCCTTAAAGGGACCTAGAATCATGAAATTTGGCAAAAAGCAAGGTCTCGCAGCACAAGTAAAGGAAAAAATCCGAAAATCACAAAAAGTAGAAAATAAAGGGGGTCCTATACCTATTTTGATATTCGCAAATTCACTCATCAAAATCTATAGGGTACTTCTCGTTGACCTAGAATCATGAAATTTGGCAAAAAGCAAGGCCTTATAGCACAAGTAAAGGGAAAAATCCGAAAATCATAAAAAGTAAAAATTAAGGGGGTCCCCACATAAAAAAACAGAAAAACATTTTAAAGGCTGTATCTTTGGAACCGTAACAGGTATAGCCCGTTGAAATGTGTTAATATGGCGGATATCCTAACAAATAATAAATTAACGGGAAATGTGAGCCGTCGTGGGACGCCTGGCAGATATGAAAAATCAGCCCCGCGAAAAATTTAGTGTTACGGTACAGAACCCTCATAGGCGCGAGTTCCGCACACGCACTTGACCGTTTTTTTTTTATTTTATTATAAATATTTCATACAGACGTTAAACTAAGTACAGAAATAATTAATAACTGCAAGAAAGCCTGTAATATAGATTTTATATGCTAAAAAATACAAAACCGCATACCTTTCGATTAGGCCCACTTCTAATTGAGTTATCAATATTACTCTTTAACTGTCTTTGTTTGTCGGAACAGCTATTAAAATTAAGAAATAATAATTTACGCCAATGCAGTCCTCGTAATTATTGGTTTTTAAGCCATCAGATTTGTAACACGGAATGTAAACAAGACAGCAAGCGGTTTATGGAATAGTGGCAGTCGTGGTGTGGCAGTGAACTCTTCACATGTGTGCGTGTGTCAATGTAAGCAAGGGTGGGGTAACCGACCAATCATAAACGTGGATGACTGCTATCCCTAGTCGCTTAATGTGTTCAGAATTGCAAATATTGATTTCATTTATTTTTCCAAATATCGTCATTCGTCGAATTTCGACGAGGTCTGCACTCTATACCTACTGACCGTAGCTATAGGGTTCAAACCCCCCCCTCGAAATTTTTGCAGAAGTCAGAATAAACACGCCGTTTATCTACCACATTTTTAAAAATTAATGACGGAGCCCGAAAAATGAGATGTGAATGGGCGAACTCATACCCCCCAAAGTTTTTTTCTATCCACGGCCTTACACCAACAGATACAGTGATCGCTATATTCTTAGAGAAGGATAGATAGAGTATATTTATTTACGCATCATTGATACGTAAATAAATCCCCTATCCTTGTCTAAGCATATAGCGCATAGTACTATATCTGTTGGTGGGAAAGACTATAGTTTGTGTTCATTCGATCACACAGTGCAAACGAAGCTTAAGTTATCCAAAAGAGTATGCCAGAGAAAAAAGTGGTCTACAACTCAGAGAGAGGCCATCAGCGCCGCGTTCAACAATCACAAACTCCATTTGCTACGGCGGCTGCTGTAATGCCGTCAGCGCATTTGTGAGAGCATGTTGCAGGACGCGTTATTTTATTCCGTGCCAACTAATGTGGCCTGTCACACTTTAGCTAGGCCGCCGCCGTGCATATTATAGCAGCTATATATGTGTATGGAAGACAGACAGCTATATGTTAAGATGCTCACATTCACAGCATGCACAGTCGAAGCTATCACAGATCACATAAAAAAATTAAATCAAAAAACCCGACTGCATTTAAAACGAACTAAAAAGATGGAAACAAGATCAAATGATAATTACACGCATTCGGAGGAGTCAGATATTTCTGTTCAACTTGTTTACTTATCATTTGATCTTGTTTTCACCTTTTTAGTTCGTTTTTGACGCAGTTGGATTTTTTGATTTTTTTAATTATCTACGTCTTTTTCGTTTTTTGAAATAGTCTCAATGAGACCTTTCTTTTGATGCCCATATCGATGTATTTAGAAGAAAAATTACGTCCGCCATATTAAATTTTCCGCAACGTCATATACCCTATGTCACTTTCGGGATTAAGACGAATCTAATGACACCTCATTTATTAAAATCAATCCAGCCGTTTGGATGCTACGCGAGGGAATAAAGAATCCCACATACATACTTATATGCATACATAAAATGCAGAGAATTTTGTCGGTTTTTCAACACTTAAAATATAGGTAGTCCAGTTACACCCATTTTAAGTAGACTTAATACCGTAATGAATTCTAATATGAGTACCAAATTTCGTTAAAATTAATTACGTTTTTCGGTTTTTCGAGAGTTATCGCCGCACAATTATTGTTATCAATTTTCTCAAAAAATTTTGAAAATGTATACTGCAGCAGGTTATCGTCGTTTTTAACAAATTTTAATATATTGAACAATTATTCTCAGCACGGTTTTCGTTCTGGTAAAAATACTGAAACTGCTCTGACTGAGTTAGTGGAGTATGTACTATCTGCGCTAAATAATCGTAATTTTGTTTCAGCAGCTTTTCTTGACCTCAGTAAAGCTTTCGATACAGTTGACCATGCATGTCTTCTTAGAAAGCTTACCAATTATGGGATAAGGGGGAACTGTTTAAATTGGATTGAATCTTTTTTAACACACCGTGCACAGGTAGTTATGATTGACGGTGTCCAGTCAACTAATTTAACGCTAGCAAAAGGCGTCCCACAAGGGTCAACTTTGGACCCTATTCTCTTTCTTTTATATGCTAATGACATGGTCAACTGTTTAGATCCAGAAAATATCGAACCGATTGTTTACGCCGATGATACAACTTTGCTCTCCAGTCATGGTGATTTAATTGCCATGGAAATTAATCTAAATATAGCCGTTAATCAGACAGTAGATTGGTGTAATGACAATGGTTTACAACTTAACGTTGCCAAAACTAAAACAATGCAGTTTTGTACGAAGCAATCATGCAGCACACTTTACCAGCAGTGGTAATAGATGAGGCAATTGTAGAAAACACTGATGTGTTTAAATATCTTGGAGTTTTAATGAACGAAAACCTAAATTGGTCTCATCATATTGATGCATGCTCTAAAAAAATCGGTAAAAGGCTATTCATTTTACGTAGATTGCATTCCATAGTAGACTCAAAAACTTTAATCAGCATATATTACGCATATATATTTCCTTATCTAAATTATGGTTGCATAGTCTGAGGTAACTGTTCTGATGCGAAACGCTTATTTATACTCCAAAAAAAAGCTTTACGCATAATCTTTGGACTTAAGTCACGAGAAACCTGCCTTTACATTTTCATAAATCACAATATTATGACTTTACCGTCAATTTATATTTATAAACCTGCTATTTTTGTGCGGAACAACTCTAACAAGTTTGAATCTCTTGGGCATCAATATAATACAAGGAATAGGGACAATTTGAGTAGCATCAGACCAAATTTAACTCTTTATTTGAAAAGTCCTTATTGTTGCACCAAGATATTCAATCTGGTTCCAAATGAAATAAAAAATATAGCGAGTTTTCCACTGTTTAAAAAAAATTGAAGGCTTTCCTTGTTGAAAAATGTTTTTATTGCTTAAATGATTATTTTAACATCTAACCGTGTATGTTTCTGCATGTATATTATGTTTTTATATTAATTGTAATTGTATTTGACTTCTCCTATGCAATTTTTCTTTTGCCGCTGCGGGAGTAATAAACAATTTGAATTTGAATTTGAAATGCACACACACGCACATTTTCCAAAAATGGTGTCTAGCTGTTCAGAATGCTGTGAAACGATCCGACTTCTAGGTCCTGCCATCCGACCAATGCCAATAGTGTATACGCTATTATGAGCAAATATTTACACTAAAAATATGTAGAACGACCCCATTGTGAAGTTATGAATACGTAGCCTTGATAGCATTAATGCCTACCCTGCCGGTCCCCACTTTGTAAGTAGCTGTCTCGACGACAAAGACTCCGGTACTACGAGTGCAAATGGAGAATGGAAACTCTTCTGAATATCAGCGTTCCCTTATACTAACGGGTTATTTATTATGTCACTATGCTATTGAAATGACTTCAAAAGCACGCTAGAAAAATGTGCTGGCAGAAGAAAGACAAACTCTCGTCGGAAAAAAAATTACCCGTGAATGGAAACTTAAAATAAGTATACTGTGTCTTATTAGTGTATTTGCCATATGGCACATACACTATTGGCGTCGGTCGGATGGCGGGACCTAGGGGTCGGACCAAAATTTCTCGACGTTTCATAGCCTCCTGAACAGTTTGCCACCATTTTTAAAAATGTTTATGTATATATATATATATATATATATCTATTTATATATATATATTTATATATATGTGTGTACACGATAACTCTTTACAGACTTAATCGATTTAAACGAAATTTGGTACACACATTGGAACCCATTACCGCACGAAGCCTATTTAAAATGGGCCCGATCGGACCATTTTAAGGGTAGTATTTAGGGGTTGAAAAAAGTTTTTGGGCCCAAAAATACCGAAAAAATTCTCAGAATCGTTTCAAAATTGAAATTTAACCCTTTAGTAAAGATTAAAATGTGCTGTTAAAATTTTAATAAAATCGGCCCGACAGGACCGGGCTTACATAAATTTTATGAAAACACTGGTTTGCGGATAGTGATTTATTTACTGAAGGGTGTATTTAATTTGGTACAAAGGTTGCATTGATAATATTATTGAAATTAAGAAAAAAAATATTGAAAATTGTTTTAGGAGGTTTGTAGGATCCGTGAATGAATAGTGATACGTTATTATTGATCGCAATAATAACGTATCACTATTCATTCACGGATCCTACAAACCTCCTAAAACAATTTTCATATCACTTTGAAGGATCTTAACCATTACGACGAAAAAAAAAATATTATTTTAAGGGATGTATTAAGGGGTTAAATTTTTTATTTTGTCCAAAAACAAACTTAAGTTTACATAATAAAGCCACAAGGCCTGCATTAGCAAATACACTATATTGTCGGCAGGGTTTTGGCACTGCGACCCGAGTTTTTTTCGATGGGGCCGAAGGGGAGCTTCATTATAGTCGACTCTATTGTTACGCAAAAAATCAATAGTAGATACATAAAATCTTTGAGTAAAGAGTGTCACATCCGGGGCGAAATTATTACTTAACGGTTTTTGAAAAAATGTTTATTAAATATTAGTAAAAGTAGGTACTCGATCGAGTAGAAAAAATATTCGATAAAATTCCAGTCACGTAGAAAAAATATTCGTAAAAAATCAATAGTCCATTGAAATGTTACATATTTTAAGCTTGTATTTTGGATAGGACAAGGTTTTTTTTCCGCTGCGTAAGAGAGGTTGGTGTAAGTTTAAAACTGAGTTTTCGGAGTCGGCGACCCCCCCATTTGACCGCCATCTTGAAAAAGGGGTGCTAACAGGTTTTGCACTAGGTATATCTCCGTAACGGTATATCTTACAAAAAATGTGTAGAAAGGTTTTTTGTTTGGAATCGATTTCTCTACAACTTTACTAGAGATACTTTTTGTCGTAAATTGAATAATTAAAAAGGTATGCCTTATAGAAGATAGAATATTTTTGTTTTCCAGTTAAAATTGAAAAAAAAAATATATAATTTTTATCGAGTTTTGGTAGTAACTGTGTTCGCAATCTGTTCACTTAACAATACTGCAGGAAGTCCACGATTTTATCTCTACTGTCTTTTTTTTATTGTTCAATCAGAATTATAAATAAATCAACGAAAAATCGGACCTTAAATCCAGTTATGTAAATAAAAAATTAGTCGTCGAAAAATTCAAAGGACTTTTTTACATAAAACCCTCGATGACATAAAATAGACGCTTTTGTAAGCGCAAAGCAACACAAATGATATAACAATTAAACCATCAAATTTGTATTCATGTAAAAAAAAGCAAGGGCAATTCTAGCAAAAATAAAATCGCACGTAGATTATATAAAATAAAACAAATGACGCATGGACATATAGAAGTCTGCCTACGACTCGCAGCATCTGTTGGTTCGTTCAAGCACCCTACCTTGACAGTGGCGTGCTTTAAAAAATAAATGTTCGTAAAACAAACCTATAAATGCACGGTCAGGCCTGCAGGCGCACGCCGAATGTCTATTTACAGTTTACACGGACCAACTTAATTATAGACCTCTATTTACCACCTCCATAACTTAGCTTCCCATTAAGCTATAGTACATGAAAATTATATAATATGTTGTTAATAGAGATGCGACGAGGACAAGATTTACCAAGTAACCGAGTACCGGGTATTACTCGGTTTTACGTTTACTGAACCAAGTACTCGGTCGAATTACTCCGTTCAGTGTACGTAGGTTTGGGGCGTGAAAACACGTTAATATATGATCAAGACGTGCGGCAGGCGAGTGAGCAGTACCTCTCCACCCTCATCCCCGAGTCCCGACGGAAATTCCCCGTCAGTCACTAGTTATCTGGCTTACAAGTTACAAATCATACACGGAATGCGTTAAATTGTATAAAAAATGGTTTTTTAGTGAAAAAATTTGAAATTTACTGGCTAATAATAACAATAATAATAAACCGTCTTTATTTCATGACACAGAAAGGTGTATGAAACAAGTCAAAGGTACAGAAAAGGTACAATGTTACAATACATTTAAAAGAGCACTGAAAACTAAAATTTTTTAATAAAATCATTAATTCTATACGGAGTCTTATCAATAAGAATTTTCTTTAGTTCTTTTTTAAATTTTGGTGTAGGTAGTTCTCTTATATTTTTTGATATATTGTTGTATATTTTTGTTACCATGCTATATACACTTTTATTTATGAAAGTTTTTTTTGAAAATGGTTGATGAGTATCTCGATACTGTCTTGTATTATGGCTAGATTGTGTTTAGTACTGTTTAGTGATTGTTCGAAAAATGAGTGGGCGCAAAAGATCACGAACCTGGAGATTTTATGATGAAATTGAAAAAGACAATATTCGCCACGAATACTCGTCACTTAAACCGAGTTATTCGGCCTTGTATGAGTACTAAAAAAATTGCCGATTATGCCGAGTAATAATAACGAGTACTCGACGCATTTCTATTTAGTGTTGCCGTCTAGATCTAGACTTTCTAGACTCTTGTCTTGTCTAGATTCTTAAAACAAAACTTGCAAAAGTCTTGTCTAGAAATTTTCAAGACAAGACAAGACTTGCTTTATCTAGATCAAGACTCTTGCCAAAACTTCAGACAATTTTCAAGAGTCTAGATAAACTTAGTAGTAGGTAAAGTAAACCACTCGGTTAATCTAGACTCTTGAAAATAATCTAGAGTCTTGATATGATACAAGACAAGAGTTTTTACTTCCCAGCTCTACTATGGTAGGGAAGTAATGGATTTAGTCCGAAAAAAATATTTCGAGATTTTAACAGATTTTCACGTTTTGAGACCCTAACAATCGTTTAAGATCATTTTCTGACTGATGTCTGTATGTATGTGTGTGTGTGTGTGTGTGTATGTATTTGTGTGTGTATGTGTGTGTGTGGTCAATTTTTCGTCTTCGATATCTTAAGAACGGAACAACATACGGGCATGCCGATTGTTCTAATGTGTTTATCAGCCTTTAACTTAGATCTGATTAGATTTTGAGTCAAATCGGTTCAGTGGATCCTGAGATATTCAAAAAAACGTCCTCAATGTCACGTATTAACATAGGTAAAAAAAATATAAATGAATTCTAGATGTTATAATATGAAAAAAATGTAAATATTTTTTTTCTCTAAAATGTATAGTTTTCGAGAAAAAAAATATTTTACTAAAAAAAATAAAAATTGTACGTAAATCAAGGTATAACCATGATTTTTGCTATATTAAGTTAGCCATCAGTAGATCACCAAACAAAAAAGAGGGCCATGCTTTTTTCAAAGAATAAAAATTAAATTGTGTTTTAAAGACCACCAACAGCTAAGGTTTTTTGGGCCTAGTCAAAGAATAAAAAAAAAAGTGTTTATTTTTTGCAAATATTTACTAGGTGGGAAGTATAGGACTGGTCATCAGTCGAATTTTTTAATCTAGACTTAGACTTAGTGAACTCTTGATATTTCAAGACAAGACAAGACTTTGAAAGTCTTGTCTTGTCTAGACGGCAACATTATCTCTATTCTCTAGTCACTTAAGTTAAAGACCATTTCCCACAAAATCGCAAATTTTGGGTACCTACTTCCATTGCATTTATAAACTTAAAATTTGGCATATAGATAAGGTTTTGGGTACGAATAAAGGAAAAATAAAAAAACCTTAACATTACCACCCTAAATGTGAAGTGTGTGGAGAAAATTAGTAAAACCGCAAAAAGTATTGATATCCTACCCTTGAGGACAGCTTGGTGTAACGGTTAGCGTGTTGATCTTTAGATCAAACTGTCGTGGATTCGAATCCTACCCTCCGCTCATGAATGTTTTGTGATGTCGTCCAATTTAATTTGATGTAATTAGATGCTAAAAAAATGAGCCAAATTCATTTCTAAACATCGATGTTTGTCAACATATTCAGAAGACATCAATGTTTTTTTGCATTCTTAAGGCCGGGCGCATACACATAAAAACTCGGGTCGCAGTGCCAAAACCCTGCCGACAATATAGTGTATTTGCTAATACAGGCCTTGTGGCTTCATTATGTGAACTTAAGTTTGTTTTTTGGACAAAATGAAAAATTTAACCCCTTAATGCTTCCTTTAAAATAATATTTTTTTCCTAATTTCAATATTATTATCAATGCAACCTCTGTACCAAATTAAATACACCCGTCAGCAAATAAATCACTATCCGTAAACTAGTGTTTTCATAAAATTTGTAAGTCCGGTCCTGTCGTGTCGATTTTGTTAAAATTTTAGCAACACATTTTAGTCTCTACTAAAGGGTTAAATTCCAATTTTGAAACAATTCTGAGATTTTTTTCGGTATTTTTGAGCTCAAAAACTTTTTTCAACCCCTAAAAACTACCCTTAAAATGGTCCGATTGGGCCCATTTTAAATAGGTTCCGTGCGGTGATGGATTCCAACGTGTCTACCAAATTTCGTTTAAATCAATTAAGTCTTTCGAGAGTTATGCCGCGAAGACACACACACACACACACATATATATATATATATATATATATATATATATATATACGTTCAACGCACTATTTTGCGTCCCTCTTATACCGCAGCACATATCAAACTGCTTCCTTGACGATTTTACGTCCGTATATCGGAAGCAAAAAAGTTTTGCCATGTAACTCCTTTAATATCGAAGTCAGAAGTGCCGACCCTGGAGCTTTCGGACTTTCATTCGCGTATCTTTTTGCTTCCGCTATTGAAATTACCCTACTTGCCCCCGTTCAGCCGCAAGCGGAATCAATTTAGTGTGATTTCTGAAAGATGTATATTAAATTTTAGTTCACGATATTTCCGCAACTTTTTTTATTGTGGCGCTATTAATATACAGTTTTGTATATAAGGCGTTTACATTGGGCCGTAATTTGACTCCTCTATTAAATGTACCACGGCAACACCGTAAGAATATACAGATATCAGTACTAGGCACTATTTTGATTCTTTTCAATATTGTGCAGTTTCAACTCATTTTGGCATTTTGCTGTCAGAGTATATAGATTTCAATACTTGGCACTATTTTGATTCTTTTAAGTACGCTGTAGTTTCATTTCATTTTTACGTTATATTGACTGGAATTTTTGACAGAATTAGTTTTTACACACTCGATGCGCGTTTCGCTATATTAGCATCCTCAGGAGAAACTTAAAATTGTTTTTTTCTCTCTTCTTAAAAAGTTAAAATTTGGCACAGGTAAGTAAATGGGTCTTTCGGATTCGAAAAAAAAATCACAACCTGCTATTACCTCCAGGGGCGGTACCCTTAAATGGCATTTTGGATCAATATAGACCACATAACCATTTATAATACATTAAATTTGCCCTAAATGCTGATTTACAAGTTAGTAGTGTCAGACTTTTTCAATGGTTTTATTAAGTTCGACATGACGTATATTTAGATCAAATTTAATTATTGAAATTTGACCCACTACCCGTTATCCAATTGAGTTGAAATTTTGCACACGTGTGTAAGTCCGGTGACAATGCAATATAGTATATCTAATATCGTTCTAGATCCAAAATGGCGGATGTCCCAAAATGGCGGCTCACCTTTTTTTTGCAACCCCCTTGACATGGGTATCAAATGAAAGGGTTTCATGAGCAGAATACGATAAGCTATGTGACGCCATTCTAAATTCAAAATGGCGGACGCCCCAAGATGGCGGCTTATCTTTTTCTTTGCAACCCCCTTGACATGGGTATCAAACGAAAGGGTTTCATGATCAGAATACGATAAGCTACGTGACGCCATTCTAAATTCAAAATAGCGGACGGCCCAAGATAGCGGGTTACCTATTACTTCAGAACTCCCATGACATGGGTATCAAATTAAATGATTTGAGGGGTAGAATACGATAAGCTACATGACGTCATTCTAAAATCAAAATGGCGGACGCCCCAAGATGGCGGCTTTCCTTTTTCTTTACAACCCCCGCCGTATCAAATGAAAGGGTTTGATGAGTAGAATAAGATAAGCTACATGACGTCATTCTAAATTCAAAATGGCGAACGACCCAAGATGGCGGCCCAATTTTAATTTAAATTTTAATAAATTGGATAACTGGGTTAGCTGATTAATATAAAATTGAAAATTTAGGACTTAGATTTTACATTTTTGTAAAATAAAGAATTTATATATTTTTCTATTGTATAGAATTAATAGTATATTATGTAACAAGTGTGCTAAATACATCTTTATTCGTCAGGCACGATGTTTTCAGCACGAGTAGTAGGAGAGCGCTCACGAGCCTTGGCGAGTGAGCATCGCGAGCCGAATACGAGTGCTGAAAACATCGCGCCTAACGCATAAATATTTAGCACACGTGTTGCACACTATACTTTTTATAACACTTGCATGGTTTTAGCCTTTAATTGAATAATTTAATATCACTGACAGAAGTACATCTCAAAATGCACTAAAAAGTAGAGAATAATTTATTTTTTTCAGTTGAAAAGAAACCTATTGGGAAAAAATGTATACTTAGACAAAGTAATATTTTATGAGCGCCCGATGTTTTTCTTTTTAACTGAAAAAAAAAATATTTTCTACTTTTTAGTGCATTTTGATTTAAAAGAAAACAATAATTTGTTTTTAAAGTTTTTTTTTAATTTCTTTATTTTTATTTTAATATCTGAAAATTCCCTTTGTATCATCTTCGTAATGTAAACTGTTGGTAAAAATCTTTTTTTATATAAGATAAAACACTAACGCACATTTTTATTGATAAAAAATTAATAATGGAGAGCCTCTGGGGGGTGCCTGCTGCACGGGACTCTACGCATCAGCGTACTAAGAGTATCGGTAAATCCGTTGCTGTTAGTAATATTTTTTTATAAGAACAAATAATTACACCATTATAACTATTAATTTGATATTTACAATAATGGCAACCATAATTAATTTTAATCGGATAGATTTATTATTTAGGCATAGCGGTTATACATAGAAGTAGAATCAAAATATTGTCATCTATGATTAATTCTTTGCATAAAAAAGCCGGTTTTCATCTGGCAACATTGTTGGAAGTAAAAAAAATAGCAAGATAAAATATATATCTTTTTATAGATGCAAAATAGTGTTAAATATGAAACTAAAATATACAGCCCGGAGTCATAAAGACTATACTTTATAAAGACGCAAAATATGGTTATAAATAAAAAAATGTTTTTTCTACTTTTTAGAATACCAACATAAAAAGTAGACAGGGGGGTCAAAAAAAACTGCAGAAGTCAATATACACACTTAGATTCCTCCTAAATCCACTCCTTCTGGGAGACGTAGGAAGGTTTCAAAGTGAAAGGAATCAATATAGTTATGTAGATGTAAATATATATATATATATATATATATATATATAATATATATATATATATTTTTCTTCATAAGACCCGAATTGAATCGGTTGCGCGGCTAGCTACCGACGGCGCGGGGTCATGAGTCGGAAAACAAAAATTATTATCTAGTTACGATCGCACTTGTTTTGGGAAGCAGCCTCTAAAATTTAAATACAGGAAAAGCCCTTAATGGGCACTAAAAAACCCAACCACCTACCACTCGACACTTAGGACAACACAAAAAGTGAACGCACACAATGAATCGTGCGTCAAAATAATTTAATTTAAATTTGAAGTCACCTCTACACTAGTATCACCTAACCAGAGACGGACCTCGTTGGAAGATTACTTAGTGGGCCAGATACCGACCGAGAGATCAAAGGGCGCCAGAACTTATAGGGCCACACTGCGTAAGTCTCAGGTCGTCCAAGCTGAGACGCGAGAGTGGTCACAGTTAGGGATAATTCAAAAAAGGATAACCACGTTGGCCAAAAGAGATCCGAAAAATATTCCGGAACAGAATCCAGAACCACAATCACAGTTATATTAAATCCCAGGCCTAACGCTGTCACTTCTTTAGCAAGATAAACAGAAAAAAAAATCAGAGGTGATTTCTATGGCCAAAACCACACGATAAGTTAACATAAAATACTAACAAACGATAGATTCCGAACACAATATCGGGACACACAGTATTCGAGATACCAAAAAAATAAAAGCGGCACTGTAATCACAGGCCTCACGGAACTTCCAACAATCGAGACAAAAATCCTAATTCAATAGGCCTCGAAGCCTCATAACAACCTACTTATTCAATCGCAAAACGTAGCGTGACGTTAGCGAGCGATAGTGAAACGATAACCTAACAATAGCGAAATTCTCAACAAAAACTCTTCATAAATAATGAATCGATACGGAACGATAACGAATTTCACATAATTAATTTTTAACAATTATTTCACACTTAATCCGGGCCTGTACAGAAATTCCGGAGCCTGAAAAGAAAATACATAGCATACGAGAGACATAAACACTTTAAAATCGCGAGACCGGCGACGTGGAATTCAAACTTAATTCATAATAAGATTCAAAATATTCCATAAAATTCCCAATGTAGTGCAAGAAATCCTACAGGAATACAATCGACGCAACATTAATCATTTTAATTCTGACGTAAATATCTAAAATTTACCCAGTACTACTCAAAGTGGTCGACATTCAGAAATGTAAAATGTTCATAAAATATTAGATTTGATCCTTTAATATTTTCGGGATATATTGTAGTACCATATCTATCCCACCGGGATAAACACTTGATAATATTCTGGGATACTTTATGCGTCGTCATTTATGATAGCGAATATTAAAAATTTCGGAATAATTGCACAATCTTCAAAATTTCTGGAATAAATTAAATTATTCCCGTATTCCAGAATCAACACAACCACACGGAAACCCAAAAGCAGCAACTTATAATCCCTACTAGGAGAAGCGCTTGGCGCCTTTATGGTTAATGTTTGCACGGTAAACTAACTAAATCGAATACCATAATCCAACAATGGAAATACGGAAAATAAATCAATTTTCGGGAATTAGGAAAACTAGGAAGGTCGATCAATACAGGAATCGAAGCAGGAAACAACGCAGAATCCAAACTCCAAACCAAAAACAATATAGCTCCAAAACGAAAAGCACAAATCCAACTCCAAAATCCCAAAATAAAAAGCATTTTATTCGCCAGATATTCAATCATTTTATTTTAATTGTTTTACAGACCGATGTGCCTGATACGGTCGCCAGACCTCGTCTGTCTATTTGCGAGTTTTATCAGTCCGCCGACGAACCACAACATCAACGAGCTCACTTTATCCACACTAAAAACATCTATTCGTCTACCGCACTTATAGAGATCATATCAAGCCGTCCTGTTAAATTTGGTTTCGTTTTGCACACCTTGCTTTTAGACGGTCGCCACTCAGCCCTGACGTCATAATATCAATACAGTGGTGTCCCACTTACCTCTCGAATTAATGATCAAATATAAAATACATTGAAGTTCAAAAAAATTGCCGCTATATACTAGATGTACCAAAGGGCTAATTGCCCCCCTAAATACGACTAAAATTAGCCCCCTATAATATATATATATATATTTCAAAAAATGGTGCCAAATTGTTCAGGAGGCTATGAAACGTCGAGAAATTTTGGTCCGACCCCTAGGTCCCGCCATCCGACCGACGCCAATAGTGTATGTGCCATATGGCAAATACACTAATTATTAGGTATTTAAGTTTAAAAAAAATTATTAATTTTTTAATTTTTTCTAATAATTTAACATAAATAATATTGAAAATCGAAAAGAAAAATTTTTTTAAAGCTATAGATAAATTAATAAAAATTAATTAAAATGTATAAAAATTTAAAAAATATCACGTGACTTCAAAACGCGCCAGGAATGTTTGTGACGTCGTTATGTTAAAATGTGTCTGCATTTGTTGGTATTTGTGTATATGTATTACACATACTATCAAAAATAATAAATTTTTAACTTGGTAACCATGGATACAAAGACCATAGATAACATAATGACGTCACACGCGTTCGGATTCTTTCGGCGCGTTATCGGAACTGAGTTTAAAAATTAATTTTTATTTAAATATAACTTTTTAATTAGTAAGCAAAAAAATTAAAAAAAAACAGTTTTGCTATAAAACTTGTATGTGGTCCTTCCATTTAAGTAAAAAAAAAAATTCATTTAAAAACCCAATTGTTTCACGACTAAACTATTTAGTTGTTATAGAGGTGCGCATAAAATCAATCAGTTGTGCCACAATTTCACTATTAAACTGAACAACTGTTTAGTCGAGTGTATGCGCGCGTCAATACACAGCTGTAGACATAAGCTGCCGACGATAATTATTGTTCGACAGAAACGTCAAAAGACGATCGATGCGGTTTTATATTTTTTTGTTGTATACAACTATCGTGTCGATAGTATGCACAGTCCCATCTGCTCCTATAGTATTTTGACAAACAACTAAACGCAGTTGTGCGATTAAAAGTTGTATGTATGCGCCGGCCCTTATGCACGCCACTGACAAACAGTCTGTCCAACGGGCCGCAGTAATAACTCGTATTTCTCACTGGAATGAGATGACCGTCTCATATTCGCAATTACTTCGGACGGCTTGTGTATTTAATGATTATCCTCGTCCCTTTTAAAAGGGTAATTTACTCTTTATTACAATAGAATTTTATCATTCCGCGGTTCTTCCATACTTGATGTTTCATTATGCAACGCGTTCCAGACTTTTATGCCGACTTAGATTTTAATCGGCGTACAGTCAAAGCAAATTGTCAGCTTGCCGGATACCGGAACTTTGGCTACAAATACAGAGTCAAGTTAATCCTGGTATAAACGATTAATTCAGAGATAGATTGTAGATTATAGACGCTCAACAGCTGAGGTCGTCAGCGTCTATTAAACGATTTTCATTTTACTGATTTCTATAGAAACAGATCTGTGATCAAAAGACAACTTTTTTGTTATTTTAATGAAATTTTTTAAAAATCCCAAATACTTAAATAATTTTTCACAACGTCGCTATTGAAAATTCGATTTTTGGTACCTGTTTAGCGGGTTGAAACTGAGCGTTTTCATCCCTAGGGATGAAAATTTTCAGGTCGGTTCTCTCTGTTTTTTACGGTTGCTATGAGGTTGAAGTTAGGAGAGGAAGTCTCTGTGGCAAAGGATGAAATAAATTGCAATACTGATGTTTAAAATTGCATATCTTTGCTTACGTTTCCGTGCTCTTTACACCATCTTCAGAGCATCTAAAAATTTATATGAAAAGTTAAACTTTATTTAAGAAATCTGACATAAATTTAAAAGTAAAAATACAAAACAAGCGAGAAACTTACCAATGCTGTCAGAAAATCAGTATATGTACCTATCTACAGGGTGCTGAATCGTTTTGCGGGTAATAGGGAATCAAACTTTTGCGATTTCCTGCTTCCCTAATTATTTTAGGAAGAATATCTTCGAATAATAGTTCTAGAACAAAAAATTCTGCATCTAAATCATTAAACAAAATTAATTTTGCATGCTTTGTAACGGCAGAAATTTGATATGAAAATGTCAAAATTACCTCAAAAACAGATAGCGATAGCCATGGAACTTGAATAAAATGATGACGTTTTAGCTGTCAGAATAATTTCTAATCATTTTGTTCAAGTTCCATGGCTATCGCTATCTGTTTTTGAGGTAATTTTGACATTTTCATATCAAATTTCTGTTACATAGCATGCAAAATTAATTTTGTTTAATGATTTAGATGCATAATTGTATGTTCTAAAACTTTTATTCGAAGATATTTTTCCTAAAATAATTAGGGAAGCAGGAAATCGCAAAAGTTTGATTTTACGGGTTAAATCCCTAATACCCGCAAAACGATTCAGCACCCTGTATATTATAAATCATCATGGATTTTGTAAATTTTATTGGAGAAAAAATTTAAAAATTTAATAAAATTTAAAATTGACCCTCTATCTGATGTATACGGTTATCAAAACAGAATAAATATTTTTTTTCTTTTTTGTAAAAGTTTTGAAGAATCAAACATTGGTAAGTTAAAACTATATGTGGAACCAATTTACATTTTTTCAATTAAGTTGCTATATATAGAGGACAGACCTTCAATATCTGTCCTTTTTCGACACTCGTTTTGATTTTTTTTATGAATACCATTTCTAAAAATAAATGTTTGAAATAACTGTTTTCATGTATTCATTAAAATACCTACCTAACTAATTTTTATTTGCGTTCTGACAATATGGCTTCTAGCGTCCGCCACATTGAATTTTCCATGACGTCATATAAGTACCCAGTGTCACTCGTGAGACTATGACGAATCTATCGATACCGATCAATTATCAAAATCCATTGAGCCATTGTTGACTTTTGTTTTTTGCGTTCTGACAATACAGCATGTATCGTCCGCCATATTAAATATTTCGTGACATCATCTACTCTATAATGACACTCGCAGTGCTAAGACGAATCCAGTGCTCTCATTTGTCAAAATTGGTCTAGCAGGTTTTGTTTTTACAAGGGAACATAGAAATGGACATGCATACATTACGGCGAAACACACAATCCTCCCTTTACTTCGCTGCACTCGGGTAAAAATATATTACACTCGGATTAACTTGTTTCGGTTAATACGAACCTGTACAACAATTTTGAGACTGTTAAATTCCCAAAGAACAAAAAAATTATGAAACGAAAAAAAAAAAGAAAATAGCGCAGATCGGTCGTCGTTTCGTCGCATTCTGTATAGAGATTCCTCTTTATCATTGACGATGATATATATATTATCTCTTTGTGAAATACTATGGATATTTACAGAGCGTGGTCTCCACTCAGTGCAAATTAAAATACATTCCATTATACGAACAAAAAAATATATAAAAATTAGAGGCAATAAAGGCGTCCGTTTGCTATATATGCGCTACTCAGAAAAACTTCAATTACTGATTAGGGATGTCCAATCTTATTGTTCTGATATAAAATCAATCAATGTTGATTACTAAAGCTGCAATTACTTTTTTCGGTTCTAACCAGTGCGTTCTCTTTTTAACGTAATTATCCAATTAACTTTGGGGCAATTTAACATTATTAATGACAGGCAGTGGCCGACTAGGCCCAGGCCTAGGGCGGCCAATCTGCGCTCGCGGCTGGCGGCAGCGGGTGCCCGCTATCTAGCTCAAGCACAATCATAGAAAGAATTTGTAGTTCCTCTAGCTCTCGCTCTAGCTATATGAATATGACTGCCTTACTCTGTCTGTGATAATCAAAAAATATAACTATACATATATGACAGTCTATTCATATGGCTCTAAGAGACATTCATTTATCGCACCTGTTAGAGACCTATAACAAACTATAGTTGTGACCAGTTAACTATAGTAAGTTCGCAGAAAGGGGCGGCTGGTACTGAACGGCCCAGGGCGGCCAAGACTGCCAGTCCGCCTCTGATGACAGATATTAAATACGAACTATTAATCTATAGATATACCTACAAGCATTTTTAAACTGCAGGGCCGTTATTTCCATTTTCTATTTTAAAGTAGGTACCCCATATTGGGCGGACTTCCCCTAAGTTCATAATCCTGCAGGAAGAACACCTTATATTTTGATATAACAGTATAAAAACCTTACATATATATTTGGTTCCGATCAGTGATCTCTATATTTACTATTATAGCTGGATACATGTCCCTGTAGTCCGCCATTGTCCCAATTTCAACGGGTAATCAGCGCCACACAATATCGGGCCAGCAACAAAAATGTACATTATTGCCAGTCTAACTAGTTGATCTATGATTATCATGGAGAGCAGTGCTTATTGCAAGCGCACTTAAATTCATTTTAGTTCTCGGCCTAATATTGTGTGGCGCTACCTACCACATCAATTGGTTCCATGTTTTTAATTTTATTCCATATTCATCAGCTATCCATTTAGTAAGTATAGAGATCAGTGGTTTCTATTCTTTGGACTGGACAGTGTGTCAGTTCGGCCTCTGCACAAACTGACGGACGGATATCTGATAGCGTTTTCAGCTGGTTACACTTTGTTACACTAGGCCGCACTAGTGTAAACTTTCGACTGGTCAGTGTAGAGAGAAGTGCTACAGTGTATGGTGTTCGACTGGGCGTCAGTGGGATGCTAGTGTGACCTTCAGTGTTACACTTTTACCGCCATAGCAGGGAGGTCGTGTAAAGAAAGTGCAACACGACAGCGGTAATGACAGAGTAATGGCCTACACTAAAAGCGTGTACACTACTCAGCACTGACACAGTGGTGTAACACTCGTGCAAAACTATGCGCCACTAATGTCAAAAAGTGCATGCCAGCTGAAAACACTATAAATCTCGCTTTTTGCCGAAGTTTTGAATTCAATTTTTTTCGCCATTTTAAGACTCGAAAGTAAAAGTTTACAACCCTGTTTTGACTATAAAATCATAATGATGTTATAAATGTTAACTAACAACTTTATTTTTCTTTCTCGTAATATTTAGTATTAAATAAAAGAATATACCTAAGTAATAATACTCTTTTTGAAGAAACTTTACAGTTTTTTTTTAATGTAACATAAACAACGTCGCCATGATGAATGAATAAAATATTTCATAGCATATTTGCCTCAGTTACTCCTTTAAAATTGCCTCTTTACATTAAAACTTATACTTTGAGAAATAAGAAAAATTAATTATATTTTTCTTTTCGTGGTTTAAATGTTAAACTTAAATGTCCAAAAACATCTTCGTAGGTGAGGACATAATTTTGAATTTCGTTACGAAATGTAGTAGAACTACTGCAAAGTATATTATAATATTAAAAAAGCCGGTCAAGTGCGTACAGGACCACGCATAAATTATTTCATTATATATTTTCATGTTTTTAACGTGAATAACGTCTAATGTCTGATACTAGGGTGGCATTTTAGAAATATTAGATGTAACGGAAATAGTCGAAAGTGGTTGACATGTGAAACAAAACCGCGGCATGTTAAGGTCTCAAACACCGTAAACCAGATGGCCGTGTGGAAAAGTACGAGTCTTATACCGACAGGCCAATCCCAGGTTCTAATCCCGAAGGCTTCTAATGTATATTTTTTTAATAATGAGAATATTTAGGTATACTAATTTTTAAAATATAGATACAAACAAAAATAAAGTTAGAATTAGGTATTTTACTTATTATATTTTACGAATTTCTGATTTTATAAGATAAATAAAAGAGGATTTATTTCTTTCCATGACACTGAATACAATTATTAATAATTGTGTGTAACAATATTCACTTCATTTGTACCCGCGATACAGACATAGGACATATCTACTCATTTTTTTAACAAGCCGTTGGGAAATCTAAAAAATTATTATTTTATAGTGACACTGATGATGCCGCCACAACTTGACAAAATTCCCATGATGCATTGCATGATTAGAATACCTATTTATAAATACATATTATCTTAGGTACCCGGTATACATGCCGACTTATACAGGGTGTCCACGGCGACGTTGGGTATCTTTGTTATTAGTCGAAAAACAATTGAATTTTGACACACTATGGATTTATTTAGAAAATAGTGAAAATTGCCATTTTTGAAAACTGGCCATAACTTTTTTATTTATGAAGATATCTGAAAATTTCTTTAACCATTTTTTGATAACTTTTTAAGATGTTTTCAGTGGCGTAGGTTAAATTTTTTTATTTCCACTACATATTGAGATAAAGACATGAACTTTGGTTTTTCTTATGGACGCCATTTTTGATTTTTAGATATTCGAATTCTGTTTATTTTTCTAATTAATTTGGTGTATCATATGCCACATTTAAAAAATTTGCAATTAACGTCCCATATTACAGACACATAAAAATAACTGATACTGAAATTCTGCCGAACAATGATTTATTATTAATTTTACAATTTAAAATTTCGCACTACTTAATTATATTTGACTGTCAGTTGTTTTTAATGTTTCTAATATGGGACGTTTATGGCAAATTTTTTAAATGTGCCATGTGATACACCAAATTAATTAGAAAAATAAACAAAATTCGAATATCTAAAAATCCAAAATGGCGTCCATAAAAAAAACCAAAGTTCATGTCAATATCTCATTATGTAGTAGATATAAAAAAATAAACCTACGCCACTGAAAAGATCTTAAAAAGTTATCAAAAAATGGTTAAAGAAATTTTCAGATATCTTTATAAATAAAAAAGTTATGGCCAGTTTTCAGAAATGGCAATTTTCACTATTTTCTAAATAAATCCATAGTGTGTCAAAATTCAATTGTTTTTTCGACGGGACGTTAATGGGCACATAATTCTGCACTACTTTTCCCATTCAACCGACTTTCTATCACCACTAATAACAAAGATACCCATGTTAGTCAACGTCGCCGTGGACACCTGTATACTACTGGATGTGCCTTAGCGGTATGTAGCTATTTTTCGGATTCACATAAGTGAGAAGGACAGACTGTGGCCTTGTGACCCATCTTTACGGTACTATTTTGAGAAAGATAAAGATTGGCCATACATTCCACTTTTAACCGCTAGGGCACCGGGCACGTCCAGTAGTATAAGTCGATGGTATAGTATGTATTGTTAACCTCACAAATCATAACACATTAATTGTTTTTAGTTTGTGAAGCATTTTAATAAAAAAACAGGCATTTTCACTTCGAAATCATTTTAACACGTCATGTATTTGCCATTTATTTTTGTTTAGTTTTATAATTTTTGCATTTGAAAGCAAAACACTTCTAACAAAAACTATATTCGGACCGAATAGAGAACTGGGTCAGCTGTCTGAAGTTAGTCACGCGAACTCGACTAGCGGCTGACCGCTTCTTTGTCCATTCATTCTATTTGTAATGTGTACAAACTGTGCTTAATGCTCACTTCACGCTTGTGAATAATTTATAAAACAGAAAAATACTAAAAAACTTTTGATATTACTGGGGCAGCACACATTATAAATTTATGTTAAAAATTACATAATAGTGGCTAGCTTCAGGACTGGATTTAAGCGGTCCCGAGTCAATAACAAATTTGACGCCCTTAAAAAATACAATATAAAAAAATTGAATTGTTAAAAAATGACTTTTTCACAATTGAAAATTTGATTATCGGTATCTACCAGTTTAGAGTGTTGAAACTGAGCGTTTGAGACAGAGCCATTGGATTCGTATATAATTTTCGAAAAACGTCAAATTAAGAATGAGATATTGAATTCGCATATAGATAATATTCATAAACGCCAAAATGACAGACATAAATCTGACTGATCTAATATTTTTGCAACTTTTTTGCACGCCCAAATTGTAGGTACCTCTAATAGAATAATTGTCAATAGAGTTGTTGTGAAAAATAATTTGCAATTACTCGGTATGAAACTTGGCGTTTGCAACACGTGTGGTTGCATGCCCTCGTACCTCGGGCAACAAACTTCACACTGGTTGCAAATCCAAGTTTCTTACCTTGTAATGCAATATACTATTTCCTTCTGTGAAATACTTCAAAATTGAAAATTCAAGACTAAAAAACTGTCCTTCTTTCCAAAACCTCGTGGTCAAAAATTGCGAGATTTTTGTAGATAATATATAAGTTAATATTTTGAGAGAATAGCTTACAGTGTTTAGGGTATAAATAAATATGTACTGCAGTCTGCAAGTCAGCGGTCGGGACCTCTAGCGTCGGGGCGTTTTAAAAGGTGTAAAAAATGAATGTTTTTTTAAAACTGAAATTTGGCACAAGACCAAATTACTCAATATAATTTATGAAAAAAAAAACAGCCAGACCTTATTTTGATAAAATCAATCCAGTCATCAGCCGGTAGAAGTTTGAAACTTCTACCGACTGCTGACTAGGTCTGATGTTTTTTTTCGATCTTCAACGTACAATTATTATTATTATAATGCCTACCACTTCAACTTGAAGTTGAACATGACAAATGTGTTTGCAGGTAATAATATATTGTAACGGATCGAAGCGCGCCGTTTGAAATCTACAAACATTCTGCGGAATACCGCGCACCCTTGGATCAGTGAAGTATTCTAGCGTTTCAATAATGAAGATAGCACCACCCTTGATTGAGGGTGAGTTTAGAAGGCTATAAATATGAATGGATCGAATTTTGGAGTCAGTTGTCTCTGGACCATTGGAGAGAGTGGATCAGCGAACAGCGATAAATAAATAACAGTGATAAAAAACTCGGGTCGCAGTGCCAAAACCCTGCCGACAATATAGTGTATTTGCTAATACAGGCATTGTGCTGTTATGTGAACATAAGTTGGTTTTTAGACAAAATAAAAAATTTAACCCCTCAATACATCCCTTAAAATAATATATTTTTTCTTAATTTCAATATTATTATCAATGCAACCTCTGTACCAAATTAAATACACCCTTCAGTAAGTAAATCACTATCCGAAAACTAGTGTTTTCATAAAATTTGTAAGTCCGGACCTGTCGGGGCGATTTTATTAAAATTTTAGCAGCACATTTTAATCTTCACTAAAGGGTTAAATTTCAATTTTGAAACAATTCTGAGAATTTTTTCGGTATTTTTGGGCCCAAAAACATTTTTCAACCCCTAAAAACCACCCTTAAAATGGTCCGATTGGGCCCATTTTAAATAGGCTTCGTGCGGTTATGGATTGCAACGTGCCTACCCAATTTCGTCAAAATCAATTAACTCTTTCGAAAGTTATAGCCCGTACACATATATATATAAATATATATATATATATATATATATACATATATAAATAGACATTTCCAAAAATGGTGCCAAAATGTTCAGGAGGCTATGAAACGTCGAGAAATTTTGGTCCGACCCCTAGGTCCCGCCATCCGACCGACGCCAATAGTGTATGTGCCATATGGCAAATACACTAATAAATAGTGAACACAGTGAGTTGTCTTTGGAACGTAAACAGAAGTGGCTCGGACGAAGAGTAATAAATAAAAGTTACAAATAGCGGTGATAAATAACAGTGACCAATAACAGTTATTTTATAACAGTGACAAATAACAGTGAATATAAATGGACAAATTAATAAACAATAATTGCGAAGAGTTGTGTTAGTTCATTAATGTACCGTTGTCCCACTATTAATAAAATGATTTTTACCGAAATTGCCATCCAGTTTTGTTACAATATTATTATATTATCTACTGCCAACCAAACCAAACTTATCAAACCTCAAAACGGCTGACAATTTACACGCATTATTATTGGAGAAACGTTATTGTGGTCAGGTTGGCACTTATGTAACACATTAGTTTAATGTACAGGAAGTTGTGTAATGTTCCGCTGAATATCGAGTAAACAATTGAGCGCGAACTAAGGTAATATGCCACGTCAAACTGACAGTTTGATAAAAGCCAAGCATGTGCATGCATAACACATACATGTATGCACAGTTTTCATAATGCATTAAACTACAATATATTAAACACAGTGAGTCCATAGGCGCCGATTTTTTAAAGTCGTTGTGGGTATATTCTCACAATATTCGCCAATCTATATTGTACAATAATTACTAGCTTTCCAGTTCGGTTCGCCCATGTGCTATGAATTTATGATTTATTAATACATTACTCACTCGCTTCGCTCGCTCGCTCTAGTTATTATAGCCTATGTCCTAAACAGCGTTGCCAGTGTCATTACGTTCGTACTAGATCTAATACTAAATTTTCTTTTCTAGTATGTCAGTGCGCCGCAAACAAATCTGGTACATTTTTAGAACTTTAAAAAATTTATACAATATTTACCTTTTCTCTAAATTAAGTTTTTGGTTTTTATTTATTTTATTGTAGATTATAGACGCGTCGACATCTAAGGTCATTAGCGTCTTTCAACTACACTAAATAACAATTAACTTTAAACTAAATAACATCACAAAACATCCATGAGCGCAGGTGGGATTCGAACCCACGGCAGTCCAGTCAAGAGGTTGCGGCACCAAGCATGCTAACCACTAGGCTATACTGACCTCAAGTTTTTGGTTTTAAGTAACTAATTTACTAAATGTAGAAATGTGAGGCACTCGATGAAAATATACGTACAGTGAACCCCTTACTGTATTTATTTTCTAATTTTTAGTGCGTTGTAATAGCTGATATAACGTGTTTTTATATAGGTGTAGATATATTAAATTATTTTATGTATTTGGAGTTTGGACTCTATTTTTTCAAACGCAAATTTTACCGCAATTTTTCATATGGCAGGGTTTCTTTCCTAGCAAATTGTAAAGGTAGCGTCATTTTCATCTTATATCCTCCTTTAAGCAAAATTTTTAACTTTTTTGTTTCAGTACAAAATTTTACAATGTAGCACGAAATGACAGACCCATTACTAAAAAAATCTAACCACTGGCAAGGCTGGTCCTAAAGCAAAGTATATCGCCTATCGAATAGTGAAATCGAAACTCAGATGAATCACAAAAGTTGATAAAAAAGGAGGGAGGTTCTCAAGTCGACACGTACCTATAAGTATTATTTTTTTTCCTTTTTTTTTGTATGTCCACGCATAACTATTTACAGAGTAGTTCGATTTTGATGATTCTTGTTTTATTGGAATGGGTATACCTCGAAGTTGGTCCCATATAAATTTTACTTAAATTGGTTCAGTAGTTCTGCTGATTTTAATAAAAGTGAGTAACGGTGTGTGATTCCTTTA
This sequence comes from Mongoloraphidia duomilia, assembly GCA_039654895.1. Classification (NCBI taxonomy): domain Eukaryota; kingdom Metazoa; phylum Arthropoda; class Insecta; order Raphidioptera; family Raphidiidae; genus Mongoloraphidia; species Mongoloraphidia duomilia. Next base: position 32,866,922 of record CM077516.1, on the reverse strand, counting down.
AGGTAAATGTCACTGTTTGACACATCACACAGCGTAAGAAGTCGATTAAAAAGTTCGTTGAAGTGAATCTACTGCAGGCAACCGACTAAACTACGTATTGTAAAGCCACTAAAAAGTAAGAAATAAAAAACTTCTTAATAAAAAAAAAAAGCCTTCAAAAAAGCGATCAAAAAGAGGAAAATAATACAGATATTAATCGCTATAAGTATATACTATACTTTTTAACCGACTTCATATCTTATTAAATTGGCGCACACCTTAAAGTTTTATTATTTTCCTCTTTTTAATGACTTTTTTGAAGGAAATTTTTTTTTTGTTAAAAAGTTTTTTATTTTTTACATTTTTATTATATACTATTTTGACAGTAATTAAAAATGCTTGATAGTTAAAAATGCAAACCTACGCAAATACATGAGGTGTACGAATAAAGACCAAAGAACAACTACATGTATTTTAGCAATGTGTAAACTCACAGCTTTAGCTCTACACGTAAAGAATATGATATTCTACTCTAGAACAGATATGAACTGTCAGCAAGGTAGTCCTGTATGTCAGTATTCGTACCAACGCGATGACGGTCTGTTGCTATATATATGCGTTTTTAAGCCGGCTGCAGACATCGACTGGAGGTGCAAATCGTGCGCATATTTTGCATAACACGGTGCGCCACAACGAAAATATTTTTTTACGTCGCGTCAGTGAACGAGCGTGAGCGTGGTTTAAAAAAATCGATATGGAGAACCAAATATGACTTCCATGTTCCAAAACGACATATCAAAATAATTTTACAAACAGTGGAATCTATCCTGCTCAAAAAAGTTCTGAATGATTGAAATGATTTTCTCAAACGATGTGTACAATTTCATTTTTTGAAACATTTTTCTAGGCAATTTGATTTGTAAAATTTAGCTTGCAAAATGATATTTTTCTACATATTATAGTCTTATAGATTAGTCATTTGTTCTTCTGTGTGTGCAGTTTAAGGGATAGGCACAGTAATTAAGCAAAACTGCTTAAAGCAAAAACGTTTTCCAGATTATGAGTAAACGTCAATGCGTGCTGTTTAATGCATGAATGTGTTTCATTGTCCAACAAAAACTGCTTAAAGCTGCTTTATACATTTTGCTGTATTGGTGTGCCAGAGTTCCATTTAAATACATGGTAATTAAAAGCATGTTTATAGTTTATTCACAATTATGCAAAAATATATTGTTGCTTGAGGCAGTTTTGCTTAGCTGGTGTGCGTCCAGCCTAATATTGTACATATAATAAAAACTTTGACAACGGCATTAGACTGTTCCTGCGTACACAAAAACTGTAAATATATGGTCACAATCTAAGGTCATTTTCAAATCCACTGAAATACAATAATACTGGAACGTGTACTGACGCGCTGCTAGCAAGACGAGAAAAACAGAAACAATTGGGCCACCTGTCTTTGTCGTACAGTCTATTTACCAGTGGCGGCTCCTCTATGAGAGCTGCGGAGCTGCCGCACTGCCAGAAAATAACGCACAATTAAAAAAAATATTGTATAAATCTGCATATGTTTTAATTTCATAATCACATAGCATTATTATGAATGACGGCATGCCGCAGGTCTATATTCTATATAAACATTCCTGTATTATGTTTTGCACCAAAATCCAATGGGTTAAAGAGAGATGACTATAGTAAAAATGAGACAGATCTATACGCGTAAATGCGAAAAATGCGTTCACAGACCCTAGTACGGACTCTTATGTGACAAGATCGTTTTCGGTTTTGAATAACATTAATAAAAGCTTTTATTATACAAATGCTCGTGTGTGCCGCTTTGGTAAATATGAGTTCGTACTCCCAACTGTACTGATTTCACAGTATTATTTTTCTTGGTTATAATACCCTATTATATACCAATGGAATAACACGTCTCCGTAGTGTAACGGTAACGTCGCGGCTTCATAAGCAATAGGTCTCGGGTTCAAATCTCAACACAAACATACGTTGTTTTTTTTAATAAATAATTAGATATAAATATCATAAATAAATATATTTAGTAAATTAATAATTTATTAAATATCTTTATTTTATCGTCTTTTTTACAAACGTTTAGTACTGGCACGCGGGATAAAATTTTGGAGTTATTTTTGTTTTGTTACGTAAAATAAGTATAACTTCTGACGTGCGTACATAGTACACACACTCTTTTTTTTTAATATAATAATAAATATTGCTATAAAAATCACTTTATTTACGATTTTAGCGCTAGCGAAATCATTGCAGTATAATGTATCTACTTATAGACAAATTATTCAGATCAAAAAATACACTTAAAAATTGCATCAAATGTATTTTTGAATTTTTTTTTTTCGAGATTCCCTCATTGGGGGGGGGGCTACTCCAATCTCCAGGTTGACTCTGCAGAACACCCATTTAAAATGTTCACGCGCCGCCACTGCTATTTACAATTAACTATGTCTGTCTTTACCCGCTTTCCACGCACAGAGTGGTAAACAAAGACAGGTGGCCCAATTAACTATGTCTGTCTTTACTCACTTTCCACGCACAGAGTGGTTATAGTGAGTAAGTTTTCCACCATTATTCTATTTCAGTGTTCCAACCAGATATTTGAACAATGCGTTCTGCAAACCCGCACCATCCCTTGGACATGCCGTGTTGTCTGGATCGGTCTTTAGTTGAGCTTTACTACGTATGTATAAATATGTCAGGTGGAGGAACAATCAATCACAGACATGCTTACGGCAGCAGCGGGAGGTGAAGGATTCCAACACGCGCCGCAGCTTCGCGTTTAGGAGACCTTTTTATATACACATAAACTAACATGGCGTACGTCGCCTTCCTTAGATTAATTACACCCTGACTTGCTACTTACGTAGTCAATTTGCTTCAATGGTAATATACCTACATACACACGTACCTATATTACTGTACGTATTGTATAAAGTTCAAAATTTATAAACTTTGTTTGGACGGAATATTAATGGTACTTTGCTCAACGATGAACAAAAATATTAACAAAATATTTGTATTATCGCCTTTCCGTAATTATACAGAATGACTTAGTCTAAGAGGCAGCGACGGATTTTCTCAATTAACCACCAATTAATGTTTTTTTAAACAAATTATTAAAAAAATAACTATGCACAACAATTTTGACAGTTCGCATACCTACAGATCAATTGTTTTCTTGAAAAAAAATGTTACCAAGCTAATTTTCAATGATGCTTTATAGTAATATCAAATCCCGACTGATGTCGCTGGTAATCCTCAATTTACTATTTTGGCTCGCTGCTAATCCTCCATGAGGAATATCGTGACAATTCTATTAGGAGATAAAGACGAAGTCTATAAAGTATAAGGTATAGATCAGCAAATTTTCATTAAAATCTGTCCAGTGGTTTTTGCGTGTTGTGCTAACAACACGTAGATACACAAGTTATATAATTTTATTATATGTATAGATTTTTTGTCATACCCCCTACAAAATATTTGCTTTACATGCATGTAAAGTGACCCTTTCCAGACCGGTGTGCGGTAAAGTAGTATAGGCGTGCTAACCAATTCAATAGAAATTTGTGCTGAGTGTGCATGCGACGAAGTTTGCTACACAAATAAAATGTAAAAATTTCGAAAATATTAAAAATGAAAACAAAAGCAGCTATTTTATAAGAAGTAGGACAAAAAATACCATATATTTATTTATCTTGTGCTTAATGATATAACTAGTAGTATGTCACTACTCGTCAGTAATATACCTCATTACGCCACTACTCACTATATATATAATCTACTCATTTCTCTCGTATAAAACACATAAATATAACGTTTTTTCCAGTTTACACAAATTAGATGTGAAGTTTAAATAAGGATTATTGGTTGCACGTTGTGTTGTGTTTTCTGAGCCGCAAACATCAAACAGACACTCGCATTCACTAACTTAATAACACAGGGTTCATCCTCTCATACCTTGTCATCCCCACTCATCCCCTCGTCGCGCGTCCCACAAAACCCGCTGTTGGGACGGCATATATGTATATGTACACACGTGCCTGGCATGTGGGGAGAACATATCCCACTTGTCTCTTCTTCTTATATCTCAAATATACATATATTACAGTGACGGACTTGCATTTCACAACAGTTTAACAACAAAACCTTACTTTTTTAAGCGCGCAGTTCTATGCATCGGCGCAGCGTAGAGAACTGAACTGCTAGTCTACCATTGCGCATCCAGAAGCTCAGGAAAGAGTGGGCGATAAAATTGGGATCTCTTTCTGACGTTTTCTTACTGGCTCTTTACCATCAGCAGATCTACGTGTTGTTGTTGAACGAAGACGGAATATGCTCCAACTTTATCGCCCTCTCTTTCTGCGCCATTTGGCTCACGCATCCCAGATTAGCAGTTCAGTTCTCTAAGTCGTGTTTGTGTGTGCAGTTCTGAACAGGTTCTGTCAGTTCAAGTTGGCCGGGATAACTCCTCAGACTGTTAGGACTGCGTGCTTGTTGGTCAAATTCTCGGACTCTTTGAACTGTTTGAACTTGGTTCTATAGCAGTTCCAGGTCTAAAGTCACTCTTGGGACTGAATGGTTATTCCCTCCAGAAGTAAAGATGCATTTTAAAGGTAAGATTTTGACAACAGCACAGAGCTGAGAGCACGCACTCGGGACTGATCCGTTTGTTGCAAAACATAATTCTTACTAAGTATGGGTGTGTTTTATTAGATAAAATATGATAAAATAAAACTATTTTTTATTCCCTTATATCCACAACATATTCAATAATTCACATAACAATTAAGTAGTAACATATATTAATCAGACAGCAAGGCTGCCACGATTTTGTAGGCATTGATTTTTTCTTAAATATAGCCTACAAAATCATGACAGCTTTGCTATCTGATATATTATTCACTACTTAATTGTTATGTGATTATGTTGTGGATATAAAGGGATAAAAATCGTTTGATTTTATCATTTATCTAATAATTAATTTCCACAGAAACTCAAACCTTGTGTTTGTTTATGAGTGTGTTTGTTGATCTCTTCTTTTTGAAGATTTCCATCAAAATGATGAGTAGGTGCACAGTCGCACTTGCAGTCTAAAAAAAGACTGTGCACGTGCGCCTCCCATAATTTGATGGAAATCATCAAAAAGAAGAGACCAACGACAACATCCAATAACTAATTATTTGGCTAGTTGCCAGTCCGAATTGTCCAAAGAGTTTTAGAACTATTCTGGGACTTACGGTGTAAATCAGTCATTTGTTTTTTGCCATACCCACTGCAAATATAGCTACTTTCGATGCATGTATACCGGCCTGTATTGGGTCATTTAACAGGCAAAAGTGTTTCCATTATATATAGCAAGTGCTGTAAGTAAACGGTTGCCATAGCAACTTCTGTTTATTCGCTGTATTCGCCTGCGATTACATACCCACTATCTTCACGGCCTACTGTAAAAGTAAAGATGGCGACGCAGATGAACTGTCAAAATTTTTTGAAAATGAAGTAAAAAAGTAGGTATATTTTGTAGTGGGTATGGCAAAAAATACCATATAATATCTCGTGCGTAATGGTATTATGACTCGTGTGACTGTAAAAACTCGCTATCGCTCGTTTTTACACACTGTCATCACTCGTCAGTAATATACCCCATCTAGATATACAATATACTATTTCTGTGAGTACAAAATAATGTTTGACAGAAAAAGTTTGACAACGACATTGGACTGTTCCTACGTCATATAAAAACTGTAATTATTATATGATCACAATCTATAAGATTGCATTGTCAAATCAGATTTTCTGCAACCCAGCAAATGTCTGTTTGACGCGATGGATAGCTGAACTCTAACACAGTCCTGTACTTTCGCCACACACGCTACATTGAAGCCGCCGCCCCTTCTGACTGGGTAATCCAACTGTCCGAGGCCAAAGCGTGTATTTTTCATGTTTTAGTGTTCGGTCTGGTAGACACACGTTTCGTTTTGCCAACGAACACAGAACTACAGAATATACTTTCGATTTTCTCTGACCAAGCTTTAAATCTCCGTACGTGTCCATGTCAAGGGGCAGCAGTCTGGGGGCAGTGGAGGCGACGTCAGATTCACGATCGACTGACCATGTCAGTGCTACTGTTACAGTTAAAACAGCACTGTCTGCTGGACTGTCTTGCAACTATTCAAACACCATTGAGTTAAAACGCACATGCTCGGTTGTAGAAAGCATTTTCAAAAAATCTGATTTGACAATGGTCTTACATTCTAATCATATAATTATTACAGTTTTTATGCATGCAGGAGCAGTTTAATGTAAGTCGTTGTGAAACTCTCTGCCATGTAGAATATTACATTGTACTCACATAAAAACAAACTATTGACATGTGTACTTACTAGTGTTGCCAGGTGTCCCGATTTACGCGGGACGTCCCGATTTTCAGGGGTCTGTGGACACGTCTCGATTCACCCTTGATCGGGACGCCGAATGCCCCGATTTAGGGCTAATCGGTAATTATAAAAGGTTCAAACTTCGCACGTATTGTTTTGTGACTGCGAATATCGCGATAGAGGTATCACGTTGTCCCAATCTTTTCTGCCACCGCGTAAGATCCAAAGATTATGCAGATGATATTATTTTAATGACATTATTTTCACTACTCAATAATAAAAATAAACGTTGGTTTATAAAAACCTTGTTTTTTTTAGTTGTCCCGATTTCAGAACTAAAATCCCGATTTTTTTAGCCTTCTGTCTCGAAATTTGGCAAACTGGACCTGGCAACACTAGTACTTACATAGAAAAAGATCGCTTTTCAAGCTAAATTTTGATTAATATGCTTAGAAAAATGTTGCTTCGAGTGGAATTTGTACAAAAAACGATGTTAAATGCATGTACTTATACACAGTTTAGAAAAAAAATATTGTTTCAACTCATCAATTATTTTTCCAGCAGTTAATCGATCAAAAATTCTTTTTGCAACCCAGCATAAGTGTGTATTTATGCAATAGATACTACATATTAAGAGTATTCGATAGTGGAAGTTACCCCCTGCACTCTTCATCTCAAATCCTTTCCCTTCGCCTATAAAACGGTTCCCACTCTCCCGACGCTATTTTTAAAGCCAAAGAGTTCAGGTAAACGCCAAATGAAGGACCAAGAATCACACTACACAGTCTACAGACGAAAAAATTGAAAAAAAATTTCCTGGAAAAACTATCAACTTTTTAAAAACTTACGTAATCTTTCACACGTATCCAAAACTTTTTTTCAAAAAATTCGCCTGCAGGATTTGTAGTGTGATTCTCAGTTCTTCATCTGCAGGCGTTTACCCGAACCCTTTAGCTTTAAAAATAGCGTCGGGAGATCGGGAACCGTTTTATAGGCGAGGAGAATTGGATTTGAAATGAAGGGTGCAGAGGGTTACTTCCGCTATCGAATGCCGTTAAAAATGTTTGATTTAATTATTAATTTTAAATTTTACTAGTAGACTTTGAGATAGGAGCGTCACGGCAGAGTAAAGTTTTGTTTTTGCTCACAGGGGGTCGTGGTTCGAAGAAGTTTGAAAAACACTACATCAATATGGCCGAAGATGATTTCACAACACACTCTATCTTATGCTATGGTCAATGTTGCAACTGTGGATTGGAGTTGTGTCACCGGAGTAAAAGATCGATAGACCGATTGCCAGTGGATGCAATGGGTGGACTTGCAATGTGATTGTTGAGTTAAATTAATGATGCAACTAAGGTCACTCCGTGTTCAACAACTATGCTTAAGTCTTCTCTTTCTATCGTAGTACATGCAGGAAACTAATTTCTTACAAATCTGTGAATACCCTTGCAGTCCGTTAGAAGTTAACGTCAAAGTGGTTTTCTCTGGTCTCTTCACTTATCAGTGCGCTAGGTTTATATGAAATTGTTACATACATGATATAAAGTAACAAATACAGTAAAACCTGTCATATTGACCGCCTGCCTAAAATTCTAAAATAAACTCGTTAACGGTTCGAAACGAAATAGGGTTAACGAATGGAGATGAAACAAAGTGCAGGTCATTTAACTAGAAATGTTTACTCCAAAACTAGGCAAATTTCATTAAAACAGCTTCAGTCGTTTTTTGTGCCAACTCGAAACTGACAAACAGATGTATATTTTTGTTATATTTATCAAGGATATAATATTGTTACGGATCACCCTGTACATAAACGTCAGACAGGAATTCTGAGAAGCGGTGTCTGCTTGCTGAACAGCGAGTAACTGCATGAACATTTTAGAGAACGCTAGAACACGCTATGCCTAAGCCAAGCGGCCTATATAAGCAAGCGAGTGCGAGGAAGTCATGCAGTCAATGGCTTATGTTTCCATGGTTTAAAGAAAACTTGATAAATTATCATGACATGTGAAAAATAAAAATAAGTAAAGAGTTAAAATTAAAAATGCCAAAAACTTCAACGGAACATGTTCTAATGAAAAATGTATGAAGTATAACTTCAAGCGTGCGCTTATGTGTCTGAGGCACACAGTCCATTTTTTTTCTAAAAAACACTCCAAAGCATGTGTTTCTGGTCATAGTCTGAAATAGGTTCACTACTATGATTTTAAGCCCCTCATATATACATAATATTATATTGATTGGTACATTTGTATAGGTATTGGGTACATTTTAACATCGATTTAGATAAATCCCAATACAGTTAGCAAAATGCTGACAATCGAAACTAAGTCATGCATATTAATTCATATGTAAATGATGGGGTCGACCATATTGTCCGAACTTGCATATGCATAACTTTACTGGATTACTAATAAAATCGGTAATCGACCAATACAAGTAAACTCGCAGTGCAGGACATGTAAAAAATAGGGATAAATGTAAGAAATACAACAAAATTATCGGTGAAAGATGCTGACAGCAAAAACAATACTATAATTAGTGTTTTATAATAAAAAAAAATAGTCCTTCCCGGCCGGCCGTGTTCTTGACCTCTTATCAGTTTTACCCGCCGAATTTGGTCCGAGGCACATCCGTTGACCTGATCCTAATCCGAATGATCCATACTTTTTGTGTCCCCGTTATAAAAGGTGTTTCAAAATGAGCGCAAGAATTGAATTTCGCAGCATTTTCTTATAATCAAGACCGGTGGACTAAAAATTTGAAAACTGTCAACTGTTAAGAGTATAGATGCATCCCGATTATCAGTCATGGAACGCTATATGAACGAACTACGGATTTTAATGGTGAAAAGCTATTTAAAATATGGTGAAAGTTTAGCGGAAACAGTTCTCAGAGTGCCTTGCGACCAGAATTCGCCACCGATATAGTGCAATCTAACGCTGTGCGACTTCTTCTTGTTGCGAATAGGTATAGGTATATATACAGAACTTGCAGTAAACGTTTTTTTGTATAAAGCTCTCGCATGTAGTGGATAAAATGTCCTACAACTCTAGGCCCCGCGGATGTGGTGAGCCGACTTTACTGTAAATATTGTAAATTTGCCGACAAATATCCAAACATATCTGATATAATTTTACACCCCGTTGTAAAGTGAAACCAAGAAAGACAGTGAATTTTGTCGAATGTTCTTCTCAAACACACACACGCACACACACATTACAGACGCATACACACGCACAGATTGCATTCACCAGATTGGTCATGGGTGGCGGTCAGAAGACGAGGGTCTATTTTATGTAGACAGGTGACAGGTCACTGGAGGTCGATTCGCGCGCGAACTCTGACCCCTGCACTATTCTCTCGCGCAACCGTCGCCAAGAAAAGATACACCACGTGATCACAGAAAAGAGGATTGCAGAAGAGACACTCTGTCAGTAATTTCGTGACCTTGAAACAGGCGGTTGTTTTTAGGTCGTAATCATGGGTTTAAACAAGACGTGAATACTCATGTTACTTTTTAAAGTGTATCTTACTTCAAAAGTAGTATCTTAGTTACTTAAACTATCTATAAGGGTTTTTTTTATTGGAAAAGCATACCCATATATTCTTCTACGTACGTACATACACACATACACCGCTTTTCAAAAATAGTCTAAAAACACTGTATTGACCTTGAAACATATAAATAGATATGTTAAAAATTTTCGAACCCATTACAGTAGCTTCCTATGGGAAGTTAAAAATAACAGTTTTTACTATTTGCTATTGATCTACTTATTGGTAGTATTAATTACTTTAAAGATCATCTACTAGATGTCATCGCTATGATCCTGTTAAGATAAGGTTTCGTCTGAAGTTACGAGTAAAGGCTGGAGGGTCTATGAATTAACAATCAAAACATGGCAGACTTGACCATGCGCATAAAAATATTTTTTGACGATAGATGCTTCTGAAGTCCTCTTCTGTGACCATGGTGTGCATATTGTGTGCGGTTGAAGAAGAAGACGAGGGGACATAGTATCACGTGTGAATATGTCCACACAGACAGAGATGGCACTAATACAGACGAAGCAAGGATCGCGCTGCATAACTTAAAATGACGACGATTGAAATGGTTCGGAAACGGAATAACAGATACTCTAAAGTGAGGTTCACATACAGGATGAGTCTGTTTAGTATTTATCAAAGAGGATAAGCTAAACTGACCATAATACACAATGTTAAAAGAACGTATACGAATTTCAGCGCTATCTGTTGAGACATTATTATATTTTGTACTTACATTGCTTATAGAAGACTTGATCAGACTCAGTAGACCTAAGCTCAGGAAAGTAGTCGGGTTATTGACTGGCCACGCACCCCTGAGGAAACACCTCCACATGACGAGGATACATCAGGAATCGACACTGTGTAGATTCTGTGAAATGGAGGATGAAACTGCCACCCATTTCTTGTTCGAATGCAAAGCCTTAGCCTTCACGAGTAATTTCGGAGGAAAATCTAGTCGCCAATCTTCTGAGAAGATCCAGATTATTGGAGGACTAGAACCAGGATAAAATCCTTATAGGATAACGTGCATCATTGGACTGTTTTAGGAGCACCTCTAAGAAGTTCATTCATTCATTCACTTACATTGCAGAGGTGCAGTGGGTACTGATATTTGTCTTTTCCTTTAACGTTTTTCACATTTTTTTTTACATTACACCGGTCCATTTGTTTCACTTTTTTCATTCAAAAGCAGTGTTTCAAATTCGAATATACAAACCGACGCTATTCTAGATGCCAACCAACACGTAGCGCGTCACAGCTGACCAAAATTAATGAATCTGACTCGCTAGAGTTCGCTAGATTCGCATACGGCAGTTTCGCCTCTATCCTATGTTCTATGATATTTACATTTTGATTCAAATTGAAAGAAATTATTTTGAAAGATTGTACTAACTACTAATAAGCATCAAAAGAAATTATGAATTGAATAATTTTTCCGTCTTGTCTCGACGAAAAATGACCATTCTCGATCTCGTGTCGAATTTCGAAACGAACATTTTGGCACTTCTCGTTTCCTTACTTTCTCGAGGAGCCTATCTCATCTCAATATGGCGAAAAATCTAGTATTTGCAGCGGTTAAAATGTTTTTATGTCTTCTGTAAGAGTGCGGAGATTCACATAGTTAACGCGGCGAATCCATAATTATGTTCTCTCAACCAACAAGGTTATCTGGTCTCCTGATGATGCAGCATTGTTGGCGAAACGTACGTCGAGAATTTTGGTGTTTTGTGGTTATTTTTGATATTTTGTATCTTCACACCAAAGGTTTACTCTTCATGCTCGTAGTTCCAATTATATTTTCAATTAATTATTGTTTTCAATAATAATCCAACTGACCAGGTGATTTGGAACAGATTTTATAATGGAAACGGCATAAAAACAAGGACGTTCTTACAAATTCTCAAGCCCCAGGTTTTTAGTTGAAAATTAATAAAATGAAAGTGTATGTTAGTACTAGGCCCGACAGTCGATTGCCTTAAAAAATAACCACTGTTTTCTATAGCTTTATAAATGCGGTAAAGTCGTTTCCTTTACAAATAATGAGACCTAGCAATCATTTATCAAAACAATTCGTCTGGGCGTTGCAAAAGGAAGACAGAATCGCAAACAATTAACGGACAATATGCCTATACCTATTATCCTTAATCAATAACTGATATCATCTACCGATGTCCGATCGGCAAATGAGGTATAAAACTATGTTCTGTTAAAAATGAACTGAAATCATCTCCACTACATAAAAGAGTCAAATAATCGACATGTTAAAAGTAGAAAAAAATTAATTTGATTACCGGAAAAAAAAGAAACTACTGAACCGTTTTAAATAAAAATTATATGGGATCATTCCCTAGACATTCTGAACCCAATGGCATCAAAATTATTCAAATCGGTCAACCCCTAGAGAAGTTGTGACTGAACGAACATTAAAAAAATATACAGGGTGGACCAGGTTATAGTAGCAATAATTCACCATTCGATGGTCCATCGAAAAATAAGTCGACATGCATAATTTTATTTTTTTCCAAAACGCTTCCTAAGGGAGATACACCCCTTCAAAGTTCAGTTTTAAAATTCTTTTTTTTTGTCCTAACTCTCAGGTCATTAATGCGTTTTTGATTAAATTTGGTACAAGTATTTATGCAGTAGATACTCATTGCTTGATGTAAGTAACTTTTGTCAAAATTGTCAAGTGGCGTAGATACAGGGGGGTTGTTTCACTTTTCCCACCCTATTTCCTGCGCCACTGGATATTTTTAAAGAATAACATTTTTTTCGAATTCCCTGTTCAATTTAGAAAAAAAGAGTCACTCTTGCAAAATTTCGATTTGAGGCTTCGTTTACGAGATAATAGTCCAGTAATTTTAGATTTCCACTGCAGAAAAATTCCCAGTTAGCTAATTTTTTTTTATTTACCTTCGTTATGGTGTTTTAAAAAACGTGTAAAAAGTCCCCATCGATATCGTGCCGGCGTTGCCAGATATTCGAGGTTCAAGTTCACGATAGACGCTTTTTAGCGAATTTCTCGGTTCCGTTCCATTTTTTGTAAAAAATGGTTATTGCCAATCTTGTAGAGGACGAAATTATCTAAAACTTTTGTATAAACATTTTTTGTCTACGATTTATAGTTTTTCTTATTAAAGTACCCGCGGCTTCCTCCCCCTCGATTTTACATAACGGGATTATGCTGCTTCCCGAGGGCCTAACATAATGATTTGTACCATTATTTTAAGTTGAACTTAAAGCTAACAATTAATTATAATTTTATCGAAATTAATGCAGTAGTTCTTTACTTATAAGCAACCAAACATACAAATCGACAGCGCTCAAACAGACAGACAGACAGACAATTTTTTTTCGAAAATACGATATTTATACTTGACATCAATTATAAAGACCATTCGTAAAGTAATTTTGTAAAAAAAATTTACAAGGGTTGAGAGAGTGCGGATTAAGTACGAGTATGCATTTGCATACCGTATAACGCACTCTACTAAGAATAGCTCGGAGTAGCCATACTTTTAATTATTTTTTCGAAATTCCTTTACGAATAATCATTATAATTGTTATAAAGACTATTCGTAAAGGAATGTTGTAAAAAAAATTAAAAATGTGGCTATTATTACTAGAGTGCGTTATACGGTATGCAAATGCATACTCGTACTTAATTCGCACTCTCTCAACCCTTGTAAATTTTTTTTACAAAATTACTTTACAAATGGTCTTTATAATTGATGTCAAGTGTAAATATCGTATTTTCGAAAAAAAATTGTCTGTCTGTCTGTCTGTTTGAGCGCCGTCGATTTGAATGTTTGGTTGCTTATAAGTAAAGAACTACTGCATTAATTTCGATAAAATTATAATTAATCGTTAGCTTTAAGTTCAACTTAAAATAATGGTACAAATCATTATGTTAGGCCCTCGGGAAGCAGCATAATCCCGTTATGTAAAATCGAGGGGGAGGAAGCCGCGGGTACTTTAATAAGAAAAACTATAAATCGTAGACAAAAAATGTTTATACAAAAGTTGTAGATAATTTCGTCCTCTACAAGATTGATAATAATCATTTTTTACAAAAAATGGAACGGAACCGAGAAATTCGCAAAAAACCGTCTATCGTGAACTTGAACCTCGAATATCTGGCAACGCCGGCACGATATCGATGGGGACTTTTTACACGTTTTTTAAAACACCATAACGAAGGTAAATAAAAAAAAATCAGCTAACTGGGAATTTTTCTGCAGGTGGGTGATTTTAATATCTAAAATTACTGGAGTAATAATTAGAGTTGAAAGTTTAGAACACTTCTAAAATAGCCACCTATGAAAATAATAGGTCTGGAATCTTGTACAACAATTGTAAACTTTTTACTGTTTGACGAATTTAAATAAATAATTCATTAATTAAATTAAAAACAACAAATAAATAACTTACGATACTTGGTTTTGAGATAATTTATGACACTTGTCAGTATTGATTTTTAAAACTGGACTTTGAAGGGCTGTATCTCCCTTAGGAAGCGTTTTGGAAAAAAATAAAATTATGCATGTCTACTTATTTTTCGATGGACCATCGAATGGTGAATTATTGCTACTAAAACTTGGTCCATCCTGTATATAGGTATCTACCAAATAATATAGGTACCTATATATACATACTCGTATAATATGTCGAATTGGTAACCTCTGTTTCTTTTTAAGTCGGTTGTACATCCAGCATCGGAGATGGAAGGACCTCTGAAGAAGCTCGCTACTCGTGCTAGCGAAATGTTAGGAAGCAATTCCAACCAACGACAGCCTATTGACCCGAATCAAGACAACGCACCAGCTCATGAGAGGTATGTTAAAAAAATTATATTTTAATACAAAATTTTGTATAAAAATATAATTTTTTATAACAGTGGATGTATTCATTTCCATGACAACGAATACAATTATTTGTGTTTAAGGGTATTCACGTCATCAGTCTGCACCCGCGATACAGACATAGGTATCCATTTTTTCGATTTGGGACAGAGTTAGTTCCGTTATAACAATGATTCGTTCGTAAGATGACCACGGCTTATCTGAGACAATAGCCGGTATAGAAATAGACGACATAAGCTCCATGGTTCTTATATAGCTCTCGAGCTATAGACTAGCTCTTTGCAAAGGGCTACTATACAAGAGAGCAACGGGAAGTTCATTAGCATTCGATAAGCGCGTAAGGAATTAGATCCGGTGATCGGAGCCAAATTGGAATTGCGATTCAGCAAGCATACAAACTGCAGATTAAATGCTGCTTGAATTATGGACTTTTACACCACTAAACACTCCTGGGTGCCGGTGCATGCATCGAAAACTGCATACAGGAAAAATGCATAATATTACGTCTCACAATAATCAGTTGTTTCCATTAAAGTAAAGCAAATTGTATATATCTTTAGGATAGGAACAATGGGACCGTCCCGCATTTTTTTTAGAATTGGAATCTACGTTTCAAATAGATAATAAAACAAGCCGTGAGGTGGGTCGTTTATTAGGACTTAAGTGCGACCCTTGAGGTCCACACGACGAACTTCCCAGTTTGATAAATATTTAATAACAATAATTAAATTAGATATTACACAGAAAAGTAGTCATTATAATCATTAAAACATAATTATTATTTATTTTTAACAATAATTAAAAAAAAACTCGGGTCGCAGTGCCAAACCCTGCCGACAATATAGTGTATTTGCTAATACAGGCATTGTGGCATTATTATGTGAACATGAGTTTGTTTTTTGACAAAATAAAAAATTCAACCCCTTAATACATCCCTTAAAATAATTAAATTTTTCTAAATTTCAATATTAGACATGGATTTTATCAGTACTACATCTGCACCAAATTAAATACACCCTTCTATAAGTAAATCCGTATCAATAAACTAGTGTTTTCATAAAATTTGAAAGTCCGGTCCTGTCGGGCCGATTTTATTAAAATTTTAGCAGCACATTTTAATCTCTACTAAAGAGTTAAATTTCAATTTTGAAACAATTCTGACAATTTTTTCGGTACTTTTTGGCCCAAAAACTTTTTGGAACCCCTAAATACAACCCTTAAAATGGTCCGATCGGGCCCATTTTAAATAGGCTTTGTGCGGTGACGGATCCCAACGTGCCTACCAAATTTCGTTAAAATCAATTAACTCTTTCGAAAGTTATTGCCCGCACATATATATATATACATACATATATATAAAAACATTTTCAAAAATGGTGTCAAAGTGTTCAGGAGGCTATGAAACGTCGAGAAATTTTGGTCCGACCCCTAGGTCCCACCATCCGACCGACGCCAATAGTGTATGTGCCATATGGCAAATACACTAAAAACAAAAACGGCTGAACCGATTTTTATAAAATTTATTTCGGATCAAAATGACGTTAACACGCCTCGATTGACATCCTTACGATGTCGATATAATTTTTTATTCGCGAGATATTGTGTAAAATCTACTTTTTTGGAGTCTATTTGGTTAAGAAAAAAGAACGGCTAAACCGATTTTGAAAAAATTTCTTTCAAATCATATTTACGTTAATACGCGTCGATTGGCACCCTAACGTAGTCGATATCATTTTTCATTCTCTAGATTTCGTCTTAGATAGAAATGGACATATACGTACGTACGTACATACGTACACACACACACAGAAATCTTTCTAAAAATAGTGTAAAAATAGTGTAGTGACCTTGAAACATAAAAATTTGTTTTACATTTTGATTTCGATTTTCGGACCCATCACAATAACTTCCAATGGGAAGTTAACAATATTTTTGAGAATTTTTCGGAAGCTTTTTCTATAAGAAAAAATTCCCAAAAGTGTGTATTTTCAATGTAATTTTAAACATAGAAATATACCGCTAGGGAAATTACGTCAATCACAAGGCCTTCTGTGATTAGGTGCTGTAGTAAAATAAAGCACACTGATCCTAAGAAAAGTAGAGAATATAGTACACTGATTTGTTTATGTACAGTTGAGCACGAGTTCCTACTGACGAGGAAGTATTCCTCGCTTTCCATACCTCTCCATACCTCTCTTTATCTACGCGAGAACGTGTATCTGGTTTCATTGCCCTGGCTTTTACGTCATCATATATGGCAGCTAAGCTCAGCCATTTGAAATGAACACATTTTTTTAAATTCCTGTTTCCAATTAAGTGGAAGGATATAATAACAAAAAAGTTGGTTTACATTATTTGTTTATGTACCTATGAGAAATAACATACACTGTTCAAAATTATTAAATTTTTCTACGCGGGACAACCCTATTGTTTCCATTATAAATCAAATTGTAAATCTGCTTTATAATGAAAACAATTGATTATTTAATCGTGTCACCGTAGGGTAAATGATAACTCAGCCGCCGCAATAGTGGAAGATTCGGGTTTGAGTCCCGACGGTGACATAGGTTTAAATTGAATTTTTCTAGTATTGCTCCATTGTAACGTTACGTCATTCAATGTGTGCTCCTAATCTTAAAAACTTAAACAATAAACATTCATTTGTATTTAGAAAAAACTGTGTTAAATACATGCATACACAGTTTGAAAAAAATATCGTTTCAAAGAGCCATTTTCCTGAGAGTAGTTCTTTCAATTATCTACGAGAGGCAGCATTTGTGGTAGGGAAAAACATTATTTACTAAATTACTCCCCATTAGTGTCGTGTCATTTTAGTGGTCTAACTTAATTATTAAGTTATTATTATTATTAAATTAATGAAATAATTAACTTATAATACTAAAATTACACGACACGAATGGGGAATAAATAATGTTTGTCCCTACCACAAGTGCTGCCTCTCGTGAATAATTGAAAGAACTACTCTCAGGAAAATAGCTCATTGATCAATTATTTTTCGAGCAGGATCGATTTAAAATTCTAAAATACTTTTCTTATGGAGAAATATGTGTGGTCACAACTTATAAGGCCATTGTCAAATCAGATTTTCTGACAATGCTTTCTGCAACCGAGCATAATAGTGACCCATACAGTATGTATAGGTATAATAGGCTAGTGCGAGAGACTCAAAACTGTATCCAACACCCGACACTTAATAGTGATTGTAGCACTTGAGGCTGGCTTAAGTTTTATATAGCTCTACATTATTGACTGACTGCATTCTATGTTATAACGTCATTGTATTGCAGCTCTTAAATTAGAAAAATTGAGTTATGTGAATAATATTGGATTTTCATTCTCAACTTTTAGCGCACGTTAAAGTTTTAAACTGCAGTTAAATATTCGACAAACTGAATAAATTTTCTCGCAAAAACTGCAAGAATAATCCTCATATAATTTATGTCGCATATTATTAACTCATAAGAGAAAGTGTTGAAAGTTTTCTTGTTTGGAAATTTTCTACAAGATTTTTTTTCTTGAAATTTTCTTTAAATTAAATGCAACTTTGGATGTCGATAAATAATTTTTTATACCGTCGTTATCGAAAAAAGCTTCCATCCGTTCATACCTACACCTACTACATAGCTAGATTTTTCCAGATGTGATGTCTACGGGTTACATGAACGGAACCACAGGTAGAAAATATACATTTTTACATATTTTAAACTTTTCTATCATTACACTAATTAAATATATTGAGTAGGTGTTATATGAACGATGCCACGTTATCCAGATTCACATGTTATTTTGCATGAACTCTACCGCGTTCGCGTTACATTTTACATATGAACGGTAGGTACTACAATACATTTAAAATTAACGGAAATAACTTTACTTGAACGGAAGCAAATTACAGTTTCTTGAACGAAATCACAATACATTTTACAAGAAGTTAAAACGAGAACATTAAAAAAATGCAATTATAACAGACGATTTGACAAACTTTCAAAAGTTATTTGAAAAAATAAAAACATTGAAATTCCAATTCCCGAATCCCGTTGGACATAATTATTACCTAATGCATTTTTTTTATTAAAAAACTCCAAATACTTTTAACAGCTGTTAAAACATTTTTATAATAATAATAATAATATGCATAAAGTAATTAGCATTTAGTTGTAAATATCGTAGCTCATTTGCATTTTGCTGGAAAGATTAAATTCGCGGAGAAATAGCACGTTTAGACAGCTAATTAAACCGTAACCATAACAAGCAGATTATTTTACAAACTCGAGGTCTTCATCGGGATTATAACTCTGGAGACAACCCGACAAAATGTAACGTCTGTCCAACTAGAAACTATCCCATGTCCAAATATTCACATATTTACATTATGTTTGAGTCAGGGTGGGCAAATTAAATCATGTTATTTAAAAAAACAAAACAGTTTTCTAAAACAAATGTTTAGAAATGTGTTTTAAAGCGACATGTTAAGGTTCCTTATAATCTTTCATTTTACTATTTCCATTTCAGTGTTAGTAGGTACTTACTGTGTAACAATGATCTTATTTGTTTCAGAGAAAAGCCAAAAAATTTATATTTCAAAAATCTATTAAATCAATAATTCTTCAATTGCCTTGAGGCCCGCAACGCTTACGCAAAGGGCCCGCAGTTGCCATACATTATTTTTCTTAAATTTTATATTTCCGAATTTCTATAAAAACAGAAGGGATGAAAGCTTGACCTGGATTACGTTCGAATATAGCAATTCTTCGAATAGAGTTAAAATGGGCAAAATTAAATTTTCAAAATTTAATATCCCTGGATATACGGTACTTTGGGATCGAATGATGCTAAATGCATATTTAGATAGACAGATTGTAGATTATAGACGCTCAACAGCTGATGTTATCAGCGTCTAGGTGTGTAACCGGCATACACGAACCGACTGGTACGAGCTCGGGTACCTGGAAACGCTAATCCCATAAAACATTGGAATATAGTTTGCATTCCAATGTTTCTCGTGAGAGAAGATGCATATTTGTTTTGTGAACGTGAATTCGGTAATCTCTAATTCTAGTCTCCCCCTTTCAACTGACGACCTTCAAACTAAAATTAAATTTACTTCATGAACTTCTAACGGAAAATAGTTTACTTTTCTTTGTAGAGTAAGCATTCGAAACGTAGGTCCTAGGAATATTGTTCAGTTCTTTGATCGTTAAGCCAACTATCGTTCTGAACCAAAACGACAATATTCCGGCACTCACTTGTTTTCGTCCTGAGTCCTCATCCCCGTTACGCAATGCCGGCCGACATTCTCCTCCTTCCTTAATTATACAGAACTGCGACGACATCCTCTTTACCAACACTCTTTGACACTTTCAAATACATTTTGGCGGAAAATTAACATTATTAAATATTAAGTTTCTTTTTTGTGACCCGATATTTACTTAAATGACTGAACGCCTGCTCGGACTAATAATGTTGGGTGAAATTGCCTTTTTAATATAGAAAATTAAGTAAATACAAAAACTATTATGTTTTTTAGAGTTCCGTAACTTGACAGAATGAAAAAATGGAACCCTTATATCTGCATAATTGAGAGTAGTTTAATATGTTATTATGTTTTGCTGATGTAAAGTGCGAGCTGTAGAACAGTCGATAATTTGGACAGGCTACTTAATAATCATACCTATTGCAATTTATCTAAAATTACTGAGAATTAATAATGAATAAAAATATGAAAGACTTATTTGCACATGTAACTGCAACTGTAACAAAGTGTGGGTGTGGACTGTTGATTATTATTTTGGAAGCACGTATGACAGAACTTGACCAGTTTTCGTGTTTAACAAGTCATGATCTTAAGAGAAACGCAGTATAGGTACATGGAATTTTCTATACTATAAAGTTGTAAAACGAGAGAGAATTCACAACTGGATGCATTCGGCAGTTTCGGATTACAACAACGCGATGCATTATAAATAGACTGGGCTATATTTAAATCGGTACAAAACACAACATATTTGTGATCTCAAAATAAAGTGACTTATGTCGAGTTTTTAATTAAATTAATGGTGTGATTCTATATGCAATTTTAACACTATAAGCTCTATATATACTAACTAGTAGTTACCCGTGGCTCCGCTCACGTATATTTAGTTTATTTTTTATTTATTGTAGATTATAGACGCGTCGACATCTAAGGTCATTAGCGTATTTCAACTACACTAAATAACAACTAACTTAAAACTAAATAACATCACAAAACATCCATGAGCGCAGGTGGAATTCGAATCCACGGCAGTCCAGTCTAGAGGTTGCGGCACCAAGCATGCTAACCACTAGGCTATAATGCCCCCACGTATATTTAGATTTTTTATGCCTTCCCATACAAACTTCAACGCACCACGTACTCCTTATAAGTTGCAGTCTTAAAAAATCCTAAAATGCGGTTTTAATTATTTGTTTTGAAGAGTATTTATATACCAAGTTTCAAGTTAATACACATGCAGGGAATACGATTTTCTATACAAACATTTTCACCCCATTTCATCCCCTTAGTGGTTGAAAACTTCCAAATTTCATGTTTCTATTTCAGTGGTTTAGGCTGTGCAATACACCCACTTTTAGGGGTTGAAAGTCGAAAAATCCCTTCTTAGTAGGTGCTTACGAAACAAAAGGAACCTACTGTCCAAATTTCACGTTTATAGCTTCAGGCGGCTTCAGCGGTTTGGCCTGGGCGTTGATTAGTCAAAAAACCCTACACCTTCGTTTTCCCACTTAGGTTGAATTTAAAAAAATGCTCAAACGTAGGTTTACATATTTTCAAAGAAGATTAGTACATATGCTGAATTCAATACCTCTCACCTTAACGATTTGTGAAATATGAACATTTTGTCAAAAAATTCTATACTCCCTTTTGACCCCCTTAGAAGTTGAATTTCAAAAAATCCTTTCTTAGTGGATGGCTACGTCCTATAAGGAACCTACCTGGCAAATTTCATGTTTGTAAGGTTTATAGTTCATCATGAGATTTCGTGATGAATCTGTCAATCAGTCAGGACTTTTTATAGATAGAGTGTTTGCTGAAAAATGCCACAAGTCCATTATATTGTCCAATTTAAAAAAAGAAATAATTTTAGAAATACTACAAACAAACATTGCATTCTTATTTCTTAATTATTGTCTAGTTCCCGGTATATCTACCAATCATTCTTTAGTTCTGTTTAAAGATGCGACAAAAAAGAGTGTGTGACCTAAGTCCTTACATACGGCTGAAGTCACTAACTCGTTAGAAAAATCTATTAAGGCCGGCCGCACATTTGCTACTGTCAGAACCGATTGTCTGAAACAATTGTCGGATCCGGGCGTCTGATGCTCAAATATCTATAAGTTTATACGATCATATCGCACACCTACGATCCAAAATCGGATCGGACGTCCGACTCGGATGCAAGCGCAGAGCTTCCTACTATCGGCTCGATAAAAAGTCTGATCCGACTACTGGAAGGTGCGCCGTGCATTGTTTTTGCATAGTATACCGCAAACATACTATTGTTTTTGTCAGTTTCATATGGTGTGTGAACGAAAGTCAAATGAAATCGGAAATATTTTGTCAGCAGTGTGCGGTAGTGGTCCGATTTAAATCGTTTCAGACAATCGGATCCGAAAGTAGCAAATGTGCGGCCGGCCTAATAGGTAGAATTTTACCTTAATAAATAAAAATTAATAATAAGAATTGATAATACTTAATATTTTTTGTTTTTTCCATTACCAATAGCTTCAGAAGAATTGCCTCATGTGCCAGCACTGATTCCAAAATAACAATTATCCTATTGTAAGCTTAATAATAAGTACAATATTAATTTATAATGAAATATAATAACAAAGCAGCCATATTGCGGAATGGAATATAAAGTACCTATTAGATCGAGAGCTAGTGACAATTTTTTGCTGTTATTTATTCAAGGTCTTATTTTTGGTGAAGATGTTGACGGAGGCATATTAAAGTGCCCAGAGTAAGGGATTTTGCTAGATAGCGGTATGGGAGAGATGCAGACCGCCTCCAACATGTAACAAAAAAAATAGTCACAATTATTATTGCTTCAAGGCTGAAATTGTTTGTATAGCTTGTCGGAATTTTTATAAAGTTCTTAGGTCCCTCTCGCATGGAAGGTAGTGTGGCACGCGCATCGTTTAATGCTGCTATGATTTACAAATTACAACGAACCGGACAAATCACGCATCGCGAATCGCGCATGCACGCATAGTCTGTAGCGGACTTAGCGCAAACATTTCTGGAAACGCATAATATGAAGTTATTCACTTCAAAAACAAGAATTCAACATAATCCACTTTACCTTGTGACACGTCCACACGACTTTATATTTTATTAATGTATTTCCGGAACGACAGCGGAATTGAACGAGGTGAGCCGTGAGCGCTGTGTTATACAAAGAAGTAAAAAAAAGAATAAAATTTAAAAAATATACGTAAGCTTTTGGAGTCCATACTTTGTAAAAAATTAAACACCGAATGAGAGAATTAGATTATCAGATGCAATTTTAACTCGACTGTTTAGGATTTCGTTCTGTTTGTTTGTCTGTCGTTCTGCAATTACGGCCAATTTGATTGAAATCCGAAGATAAGATTTTGGAACGACGTATAATAAACTTATATGGTTTTGCGGTCAATACCCTCTTATAGGCCACGGGTGATTCAAAGGTTTTTGAACTTATACTTCTTTAGCGAGGGTAGTAAAATGGCGACTCAAAAATTAATGAAAAGCTGCAATGTAACGCTGACGGATAAAACGGCTCTAGCGATTTGGATGAAATTTACTGAAAAGGGGTTTTGGGGGGCAAAAATCGATCTAGCTAGGTAGCATCTCTGAAAAAATTCGTTTTCTTATAGGTTTTGTAATTTTAAAAATCAGTTTTTTTACATTTCAAAATAGTGTATAATGGATATTATGATATCCATGGATTTTATTAATAATTGTTTGTTAAAAATGCCAAGAGGTAAAAGCAAAAATGTAAATGTATGAAGTATAACTTCAACCGTGCGCTTATGTGAGTGAGGCACATGCTCTTTTTTACCCGACTCCGAAGGAGGGTAATGTTTTTCAGGTGCATTTATATGTGTATCATCTATAATAATGATATGTATCTGCATTTTGGTCAGCGCCTTCTGTAGCTTAAACGGCTTGACGGATTTGAAAAATGAGGTGTCTGTAGATTCGTCATAGTCTCACGAGTGCTACTGGGTCATATGACGTCACGGAAAATTTAATATGGCGCAATTCTAGACGCCATTTTGTCAGAATGCTAAAGTAATTTTCCTTCTAAATACATCGATATGGGTATCAAAAGAAAGGTTTCGTTCAGAAGATTTCAAGTTTTAAATGACTTCACGGAAAATTCAATATGGCGGACGCTAGACACCATTTTGTCAATACGCAAAAATCGGTAAAACCTTTTGTGTGGGGTATCAAAAAAAAAAGACTTGATGAGTAGATTCAGTTAAAAGGAAGGAAATAAAAATAAATTATTTAAAAAAAACAAAAAAAAACCCGACTGCGTAAAAATCGAACTTGAAAGATGGAAACAAGATCAAATGATAACATGCAATCGAAGGAATAGTAAGTAGTAACAAGTTGAACAGAAATATTTTATGCCTCCGACTGCATATGATATCATTTGATCAATTGTTTCCATCTTTTAAGTTCAATTTTTACGCTGTCGGGCTTTATTGTTTTTTTTAATATGTTTTTTTATCGATCAACTGAGAAGTTGGTGAACAAAAATTCATAAGTGACAAAAACTTTAAATATGTAAATGGATTGCTTTTCGAAAGAAGTAGGCCAGTGATGACGATCACAATGTGGTCGAACTCAGACCACCAGCAGTTCAATGATTCCATGTCTAACATCGCGAATACGTGACGACTAATGATTTTTGCAGCTACCGCGTTTGGATTGTGGACATTTGAAATTTGCATAAATAACGTTTGCAATCGTATTTAATATACTATACAGGCTGTCTCAAAAGTAGCACCTCAAATTCTGACGAGGCATAATATGGCATTTTGTTTTGGGGACTGGAGCGATCCACCTACCTTCAAACCGTTCTTCTGTTTAAAAAAATATTCACAAGTCCCCAGCTCCTAGCTTCTAATCCTAGAACTAGTTAAAGTACATATCGATTTTTTTATTTAGGTATTATTAAAAATAATAACATAAATTGAAAAGTTGAATAGGTAGGACTTGGTCTAGATAACCCTGGCAGTTAGTGGCCTTAAGAGTATTCTCTACCGGAAGTTACCATCTGCACCCTTTAAACGGTTACCGTTCTCCCGACGCTATTTTTAAAACTAGAGGGTTCGGGTAAACGCCAAATGAAGGACCAAGAATCACACTACAGATCCTATACAGGAGAATTTTTGAAAAAAAGTTTTGGCTAAGTGTGACAGATTATGTAATAATTTTTTTTCTTCAATTTTTTGCCTGGGTGATCTGTAATGTGATTCTCGGTTCTTCATTTGGCGTTCACCCGAACCCTTTAGCTTTAAAAATAGCGTCGGGAGAGAGGTAACCTTTTTTAGGCGAATATAGGACTTGCAACGCCGAGGGTGGCGAAAGTAAAACATTGACAGGATATGTATGTGAAAACATGAAAAAGGGGCATATAAATTGTATAAAGCTGTAAAAATACTGCAGTTAAAATTTCCTTTTGTATAATTTTTTATTAGATAGTGCATTTTATACGTTCATTTTTTTTCATTTTATGACAGTAGCCATCAGATTTTTGTTGTTTTCATGTTTTGTTTGACATATATAGAAAAATGCAAAAAATGTGACGCTACTAGGCTTTGAGCACGTAGCGAATAGTGCTAGACGGAAAGCTCCGAAAGTACAAGTGCGACCATTTTAGTGTAGTATTAGTCGTGTTGTAATAATTTGCCTTAAAAATAATATTCCAAGCACGCCACTGATATCAAGAACATCTGACACACATAGCATACAAATGAAGTCACAATCATCTTAAAACTCGCAGAATTGTTAATTGGGTTATTTTTTTAATAGACCACCAACTGCTGGAGCCATCTTCTTAATTAAATTTTTTTCAAATGTTTTATTATGTATAAAGAGTATTAATAAATCTCCCATGTGGAAAAAATTTGCTTACATTATTTAAAAGTTGACACTTTATTATTATTTTTAAACTTATCAGCTTCTACCGACAGCGAAAAATTTAATAAATAAAACAAAGACACAATTGCTGGCTATAGCTGTCTAATCTTTATTTCAGTTGCAACGTTTCGGTCTCATTATCGGAGACCCTTTTCAAGCAACATTTCGGTCTCCGATGATGAGACCGAAACGTTGCAACTGAAATAAAGATTGGACAGCTATATAGCTAGCAATATTGTGTCGCTGTTTTATTTATTCTTATTTTTTTGTTATTATTTTTGACTCGGTCAAAACTGTGGGTTTTACACATTGTTAGATGATGCACACCGCAATAACAAAAAAATAATGAAAAAACAATAATTTTGTAACATGATTTATTTTTCCAGTCTACGCAGCAGAGATTCTTAACCTTTTTAGATTTAATAGGTGTTTACAGCTTTTGTCTACATTAGAAAATAAACAAGAACAAAAAAAAACAGCCAAGTGCGACTGTATGAGTCAGACTCGTGCACCGAGAGTTCCGTACAATAATAAAAATAATGAGTAAGGTAAGGGTAAAAAATAAACAGATTTATTTGTTTTATATACGCAGATTTTTACTTAACGCTCCATCAACTGAGCCTATATGGGGCTTGAGAATAGCCGAGAGTGTAGCGGCGCTGTTGTTTACATGGCGTTGCTATGGTTCCACTATTACAAGTCCCCAGTTCTCGGGTTCTAGCCCGAGAGCTGGTAAAAGTGTCAATTGGATTTTCAATTTATTATTAAAAAAAAAAAATAATGAATTGAAAATATGAATTGGTGCTAGGCCCAAATAACCTTAGCTGTTGGTGGTCTTTAAAACACAATTAATTGACAACTGAGCCTATGAATCGATGATGTTAGACGCTCTATAGTAGATACAGTATTGAAGCACAACTGGAGTCAGTATGTTGTAGTAAAATAAAAAACATTAATTTAGTAAAATTAATTGATTATTTAATTCTGATTATTACTTGCCAGGATTCATACCATAACAACTCATAATCTGTGAAAATTTCAACTACCTACCTCTTATCAGTTTGTGAGATAGAGCCTTGTGACAGACATACGGACGAACAGACATCGTAGGCTCAGTAGTAGGGTTCCGTTCGGAGGTACGGAACCCTAAAAAACAGGGAGTACCCGGTACTCTCAAGAGATGTGTTAACATTCAGGTTCGAATACGATAATACGATAATTCACAATTCATTCGAATACGATGACAGCTAAATAAATCCTCAAATTTGTTGGTAACTGACCAAGGAGGGTTGAATATAGCTGGCAGAGGAGCTTTGCGTCACTTCTGTGACATTTTATCGAGTCACTCTAACAGAAATTTGGGAGGAGGGAGGTCAACACACATCGCAGTAAAATTTGCAATTAGTCTTAGTTCGATGGTACCTAATCTGCCAAATAGGGCATCCAGTCCCGGGATCCCGGGACTAAATGAGATTTATCGGGTCCCGCGATCATTGCAGAGGTCCCGGGACCTCCTATAGTTTTTAAACTGGATGACGCGCGCGCGCCATCATGCGTGTCGGTTGTCGCGCTCGTAGCAGTCGTAGGTCGTAGCTCGTAATGCCGCGTGCTCTGACTGCTTTGCTATTTTCTACTTCTGGGAAGTCCCGTCCTATTAATGTCCTAATTATCACTCGTGTAAAATTAATTAAAATACTCAATACAGCAAAAATCCGCAATATATTTGGTATTTTCGGGACTTCGGGTCAAGTCCCTGGATTCTCTCAGTTAGGTCCCGAAGTCCCGACTTCTTCTTGGTCCCGGGACTTGCCAAAGTTTTTCCGATTTAATTTCCTAACACTTGGTATAATTATATAACAAATAGTTCGCAGTAATTATTATTATCTACCTACATTTATTATGCGGTTAAATGATCAAGATTACAGGTGACAGGTGTTGACACTGAACAGCGTGTGACCAGTCACAATTTAAAGGGCGTAGCCTCCAGCAACCCACCGAATGTTTCACAGCAGGGTGTCTCATATTTCAAATTAAAACATTTCTATAATATAATAATACTATATATTCGAATATTCAATATCGCATTATATTATGTAACTAGCGGTTACCCGTGGCTCCGCTCACGTATATTTAGTGTATTGTTAATTTGTTTCCCCCCGCGAGATATTCTCCCCCTGCGAAGCGAAGTATGATTTATATTATTAAGTCGGGCTTAAAATCACTTGGAAATAGTTTGCATTAACGGTGTCACAAAAATAAACAGTCAACCCAACTTCGTTTTGACTTTGTTACTGTGTTAGAAGTGGCGAGACGCACTTAAAAATTGACATATCTTTTTTATTTGCCGACCGATTTAAATGAAACAAACACTAAATGTTAGCCCAAGCTTATCTCAATACGTCACTGAAAACTACATCCAAATTGGTTCAGCCATTGTGGAGATTAGCGTGCACACACAGACAGAGAAACAGATAAAAAAGCGTTTACGATTTTATATTATATTGATACGGATCACCCTGTATATAAACGGCAGGCAAGAGTTCTGAGAAACGGGGTCTGCTTACTGTAACAACTAGTACCTGCAAAGTTCTAGAGAAAGCGAGAACGCACTAGGCTTACGCCACGCAGCATATATAAACAGTCAGTACGAGTGAGTGGGGGAATCAGTCAACGGTGAGTCACGCATTCAAATCTACGGTGGATCAGTAATATAAATAAGGCCGTGATATAAATAAATAAACTGATAAAATAAATACTAGTGTAGTGGTAATAATTACGAGTTATTGTATATAGTTGTTTTGTTTTGCTTTTTGTAATTACTGTTCAGTTATTAGTGTATTTGCCATATGGCACATACACTATTGGCGTCGGTCGGATGGCGGGACCTAGGGGTCGGACCAAAATTTCTCGACGTTTCATAGCCTCCTGAACACTTTGGCACCATTTTTGGAAAAGTCTGTTTATACAGTGTGTCCACAGACTCATCCTCAACATGGGAATCTCCGTTGTTATGGGAGATAGAGATTTGGTTAAATGAGACAAAATATGCAGAATCTCCAGTACTACTACCCTGCGTAGTCAAACTTTCCATATTTTGCTTGGTTCGCGACCGACAGCTGAAAAACGAGATTTACCCATTTTCGTTTTTTGTTTATAACTCGCTTATTAAGTAAGTTAGAAAAAAAATATTTTTACTTTCTTAAGGCCCTTTTTTATGAAGATTTCAAATCTCTTTTCATATTTTTATTTACTTTTATAGTTTTAGAGATTCTTGTATTAACTTTGTTTTTTTAAATACATGTCAAAGATGGCCATGACACAATTCGAAAGAGATTTTTTTTCTCTTTAATTTGATATGAGGGTCGATAGATTTATTTTCAAAAATAACAGAGTTATACGTAAAACACTGATTTTTAATAGTAGGCTATTCTAAATTAATTGATAAAACAACAGAAGGCTTAGCAAACAGTTGAAATTCGCGTTGGCTAAGTAAACGGCTGTTTTGTTTTAGCTGTCAAAGTGTAGTTTGTTGCTAATTTGTCAGTTTACTAAGTGATTTATTAAATTTACTTTTGTTATCATGGAACCATTTTGTAACAATAAAAAATTTGATATGTTATCTTGTTACATTCTATGTCACAAAAATTCGACCAGAGCTGCAGAAATGTACTTCGATCATATCCAGAACGAAGACAACCTCATTCGTCTATTTACAGAAACTTACGAGTAAATTTAATAAACTATGGATCATTTAAAAAGCCGTTTACTAAGTCAACGCGAATAAGCGAAGAAGACAAAACTACTGTTTTACGATCAATTGTTGAAAATCGCTTATTTTTCATTGTTACAAAATGGTTCCATGATAACAAAAGTAAATTTAAAAAATCACTTAGTAAACTGACAAATTAGCAACAAACTACACTTTGACAGCTAAAACAAAACAGCCGTTTACTAAGCCAACGCGAATTTCAACTGTTTGCTAAGCCCTCTGTTGTTTATCAATTAAATTAGCATAGCCTACTATTAAAAATCAGTGTTTTACGTATAACTCTGTTATTTTTGAAAATAAATCCATCAACCCTCATATCAAATTAAAGAGAAAAAAAATCTCTTTCGAATGGTGTCATGGCCATCTTTGACGTGTATTTAAAAAAACAAAGTTAATACAAGTATCTCTAAAACTATAAAAGTAAATAAAAATATGAAAAGAGATTTGAAATCTTCATAAAAAAGGGCCTTAAGAAAGTGAAAATATTTTTTTTCTAACTTACTTAATAAGCGAGTTATAAACAAAAAACGGAAATGGGTAAATCTCGTTTTTCAACTGTCGGTCGCGAACCAAGCAAAATATGGAAAGTTTGACTACGCAGGGTAGTAGTACTGGAGATTCTGCACAGTTTGTCTCATTTAACCAAATCTCTATCTCCCATAACAACGGAGATCCCCATGTTGAGGATGAGTCTGTGGACACACTGTATATGTATATATATATTTATATATATATATATATGTGTGCGGGCAATAACTTTCGAAAGAGTTAATTGATTTTGACGAAATTTGGTAGGCACGTTAAAATCCATCACCGCACGAAGCCTATTTAAAATGGGCCCAATCGGACCATTTTAAGGGTGGTTTTTAGGTGTTGAAAAATGTTTTTGGGCCCAAAAATGCCGAAAAAATTCTCAGAATCGTTTCAAAATTGAAATTTAACCCTTTAGTAACGATTAAAATGTGCTGCTAAAATTTTAATAAAATCGGCCCGACAGGACCTGACTTACAAATTTTATGAAAACACTAGTTTGCGGATAGTGCTTTACTTACTTAATGGTGTATTTAATTTGATACCGAGGTTGCATTGATAAAAATATTGAAATTAAGAAAAAAAATATTATTTTAAGGGATGTATAAAGGGGTTAAATTTTTTATTTTGTTCAAAAACAAACTTAAGTTCACATAATAAAGCCACAATACCTGTGTTAGCAAATACACTATATTGTCGGCAGGGTTTTGTCACTGCGACCCGCGTTTTTTGTTTACTTGTGTTGATTGTTAGAACTGACTTTTCTTTGTTGCATTCATTATTATTGTGTTTTTAATTATTGTAGATAAATATTTATTCCGTCAACTCAGAAAACAGTTTTATAACAATATGTATAGACTATAGATGAAGAACAGAATTAGTTTCAAGCGAACATTTTCGCTAAAATATCAAAAACTACTCCACCTAAAATAAGAAAACTGCTATAGAATCTGCCCTTTCATAATATAATACCTACCTATACCCCACTTGACCGGGTGAAAAAATATGCTCTCAATTTTTAGCCCCTCTAAAAGAGACAAATAGTAGATTGTATTTCTAGTGTCGTAATGAGGTATATTACCACAGTTTAAACGTTGTTGACGCGGCTATAATCTACAATAAATAAAATAAAAACAGTTTAAACGTATACAAGCAGTTTCTCCACTCGTCAATATTTCTGTGACAAGAAATTCAGTGCGCATGCGTCGACCTAGTATAGTTTTGAAGGCAGGACCGGCATATTATATTTATGCTGCACAGTGTACCCAACTGTGATTTATATCCGTGGCCTATGTACAAATCACGAGCTAATGTGTCTATGGCACTGAATCAGGCCCTGTTCTTTAAAAACACAGTTACAGAGCGCTGCGGCTTCTCATTGGCTGCCTAACGCGTATGTCCGACGGTGCTATAGAGTAAAAAAAACAAAATTTGGTAATAGAACATCAATAAGGTGCCGACAGTAAGTGAAATCACTGTATCTGTAAGCTTTACACTGTGATATTACCGATGAGTAGTGACAGTATTTTAAACCGAGAGCCAGCGAGTTTTAAGTCACACGAGTCATAATATCATCAAGCACGAGAAATGTATAGTAATTTTTGTCATACCCACTATAGAAATTTCTTTTGATAGCACCTTATTATTAATTTACAAAATATGCTTTTATTGAAAACAGGAAGAAAGGCTATAAGAATCTATATTGTTTTTTAAAAAAATTAAACAAAGAGCCGACGTTTCGGACCACATCCACTATAATCACTTCATTTTCAGTATTTTCAAAAAATTTTGACAGTTCATTTGCGTCGCTAACTTCATATTTATAGCAGGTCGTGAGCAGGTATTATAGCAGGCGGATCAGAGCAAATAAACATAAATCACTATAGAAATGGCTTTATTTTCCACACTAGTGTGTTTTGAAAACACTTTCAACACACCTGCCTGTTAACTGGCCCATTCCATGCATATACATACACACATGTAAAGTATATAACCTAGCTATTTTATAGTGGGAATGGAAAAAAAATATTTT
Organism: Mongoloraphidia duomilia; assembly: GCA_039654895.1. Lineage (NCBI taxonomy): Eukaryota > Metazoa > Arthropoda > Insecta > Raphidioptera > Raphidiidae > Mongoloraphidia > Mongoloraphidia duomilia. The sequence continues at coordinate 32,834,590 of CM077516.1, read as the reverse complement.
TGTGATTCTGATTCTTGGATCAGGCGCGGAACACATACTTTATAACTATGTCAAATTTCAAATCTACAGCATATTTAATTCTTGAGAAAATCAAATGACACACATGCAGGCAGACAGACAGACAGACAGATAGATAGATAGATAGATAGACAGATTGACAGACAGACAGACACTGTCCAAAAAGGTTCCATTTTTTTAACAATTTGGTATACGAAACCCTATACAAAGTTAAGTTTGGATTCAATTAGAAATCGCAATTTTTAAAAATATTACAATGAGAAGGCATCTAAAAAACTATGGCCATTGGCCGGGTGTGCTGCGTCTTTCCATTGTACCCAAAAATAGACTACTATGGTGATCCACGCGCCCGCTAAGTATAGAGACCGTTTCTCTATAAATACGTCTTTGATTAGCAGACGATGATAAATGTTTTTGGATGTTTCTCTTGTCTTGCGAAATGTAATTAATATAAATCTGTTTTCAATTTAATCAGCACATAAATTACTACTGGCAAAACGCTCGCGTATTTAAACATTACTTATAAAGATATAGTAGCAGCTTAAATTACACTTTGTGTATATATTTCTACATTAGTTTCTCTTCAATTGCCGTTCATTCGTGCATTCGCCTGTTACACTCCCTACAATCCAAATAGTAAACAGAGCTGAAAAATATCTTTTATCTACGATACAAAAATACCCGTCTAAGATACGGAGCCCTGCCGGAAATTACCCCCTGCAAGCTCTTCATCTCAAATCCTTTCTCCTCGCCTAAAAACGGTTAAAGCTCTCCCGATGCTATTTTTGAAGCTAAAGGGTTCGGGTAAACGCCAAATGAAGGACGAAATTACACACTACAATCTTCATGCGAAAAATAGAAAAATAATTCCTGGAAAAACTTAAATTTTTTTAAAAATCTTCCGCACATACTTAGCCAAAATTTTCTTTCAAAAAATTCGCTTTTAGAATATATAGTGTGATTCTGGATCCTTCTTTTGGCGTTTACTCAAACCCTTTAGCTTTAAAAATAGCGTCGGGAGAGCGGTAACCGTTTTTAGGCGAGGAGAGAGAGAGATTTGAGCTGCAGAGTGCAGAGAGTAACTTCCGGTAGAGAATACTCTTATAGCTTTTTCAGCTGCATGATTACACTTTGTTACACTAGGCCGCACTAGTGTAAACTGTCACCAAGAACCGTGTTCGACTGGTCAGTGTAGAGAGCGGTACTACAGTGTATCGTGTTCGGCTGGGCGTCGGTGGGATGCTGGTGTGATCTTCAGTGTTACACTTTTACCACCGTATCAGGGAGGTCGTGTAAATAAAGTATGACAGCGGTAATGACAGAGTAATGGCCTACACGCAGTGGCGGACTAAGCCCGTCGGAGGCCCGGGGCGGCAGAACTAAATGAGGTTCCCGGTCTGCTTAGAAATTGATGTATTTGTAGTGTAAATTTCGTAAAAAATGAATAATATAAATGTAATGGCTGACAAAAAAAATCATATTTATAATAAACGTATATAAGTAACTACGCTACCTACCTACGTTTATATTTTGTACTTATACGTATACGGGGCCTCCAACTCCAAACTGCCTCTTACTTACTAAACATATTTTGGCCTTGTTTGGGATTTGATTAAGAAGGACTTCTCGAGATTTAGAGGCCCCCCCAGGATCAGAGGCCAGGGGCGGGCCGCCCCCCCCCCCTCTTTAATCCGCTACTGCCTACACGAAGAGTGTTTTACACTACTCAGCACTGATACGGTGCTAGTGTTACACTCGTGCAAAACTACGCGCCATTAGTGTCAAAAAGTGAATACCAGCTGAAAACGCTATTATAACATCCCTGAAATAAGGCTGTGAATTTAAGCGAGTCGCCAATCGAATAGAAACGCACATTAATAACAAAGCATAGTCGCGATATTGAGTAATTCAATAGGATTAACATGTAAATCCTATACATATTAAAGAGTAATTTGGTGAATATGAGTTTCATTATTCATTAATTATAGCATGATTATATTTCAACAACACAAACACATCCGTGTGCTTTCCACCGCAATGTAATTTCTCTTAACCGGTCAGAGTGAGAGCGTCATGCAGGTTCACCAATTTTAAGTCTTCTATTCGATTCATTCGAAAGAGATAGCGTTACACATCCCCAGAGCTAGATTTACGACGGGGCAGCCGAGGTTTCCACAAATTAAGGGCCTCCACAGAGTACGAATTCAAAAATTTTATAACTTTAACTTTTTTTAATTATTATTAAGAAAGCGAAATCTTTAATGATTTTGCGACTGATTTTGCGTCGAAAAAAGCAAAAGTGTTTTTCACTTAAATATAAGCTCTTCAACAGTTCACCATTGCTCATCAGGAAGTCTTTGATTAAAAAAAAAATTCAAGTAAGAATGAAAATTTCTTTTTTTATTCGTAAAAATAAAATTGTCAAGAGATATTATTATAATTTAGAGGGTCTCCACTTTATTCATTGTCCCAGGCTCCGACGCGCTTTAAATCCGGCTCTGCACATCTTCTTTAAGTACCTTCCCATAGGTATTCGAATTTTATATCGCGCTCTATTCAGATCGCAGGCTTTGCTAAATATTCCCATCGTTATACCTAGTGAGGCCCCCGAGGAAGGTATGAAGGGGCCGTTGCCCTCCCTCCCCACAAATGACTAAAAGTATAAAATATCGTGATTTTGTGGAAATATAGTACCTATATGTTTAGTAAAATATAAATGAAGAATTATTTATTCTCCCCCTGAGGAAAATTGTCTAGCAGCGCTCCCCTCCCTGAAAATGACCGAAAGTGTCAAGTATCGTGATTTTGTGGAAATATATAGTACGTGTTTAGTAAAACATAAATAAGAACAATCATTTTATTTTTGCCCCCCTCCCGCCCGAGGAAAATTTTCTAGCAGCGCTTCCCTCCCCGAAAATGACGCAAAGTATCATGATTTTGTAAAAATGTAGTATATAGGTTATGTTTAGGAAAACATAAATAAGATCTTGCATATTGTTATTGATCACCCCTCCCCACCCCCGGGGGATTTTCTAGCAGCGCTTATGCCCATGAATAACAGCCACATGGGGTGCGGTTTTGTGGGAGACGTTTTTAAAGTTTAGTAACAGTATACTGAGCGAGTGGGACCCCATTTTAAATTGACCGTACCGGCGATTACGTCCAATTTAAGGGTGAAAACAGACGAGGCGGTTTGTGCTGCGTCGTCTGCCGCGACGGCGGCCGAAGCGGTACCTGCTTAATGGGTCTTCTATTGTACAAAACAGATATTGTCTCGCGGCGCAGGTAGCGGCGACGGCAGCCGCGCGGACCTTGTTGGAGAACCATGCGCCGCTAGCGGTTTTACGACTCTAGGCGGCTCATCATTTTAATGTGTTTCCATTTGTGTAGAATAGATAGTATACGGACGGATTTATTTCACCTATGTTTCCAGTGAATATTTCAACCATGGAAAATTTGGATGCAGAAAAATTAATAATTGAAATACATTTAAGACCATCAATTTGGGATATGCGTACAATCGTTATCATAGTAATTTCATCTTAAGAATCTAGGCTAATCCTCAATGGCACGTATAACAAACAACTGGCAACTTTTGATTCTTCCGTCGGCAGTTGCGGTTTCCGTCGCATGTGTTTTGAACAAGCGGCCGCCGCGCCGTCGCGGCACAAACCGCCTCGTCTGTTTTCATCATAAAGTGGACTTATTTTAACGAAATTTAATGACATTTTTTAAATCTAGACCATAAAGCGAGATCAGTGGTACCCGAAGTACCTTCCAACTATATACACGAACAGGAGGGGTGTTCGTTTTTGGGAGGAAAAAGTTTTATTGTATGCAATAAAGTGTAGAGTGTACTTACTCTAGTTCCAAATAGTATAGGTACCTACAAGCAGAAATGTTCCATTCAGCTGTTCAAACTTTACTATATAACACAATCCCTCCGGCAACCGGGACAACCACAACACATTAACATAAAGTAAAGGGCGTTCTGCCAGACTAATTACAATACAAATATTAACACACGACACTAATACTGTACTAGCAGTTAGCATACATTCATCTCTCGCGAGACATAAATATAACGGTTATATTATGACACAAGGAGACGCCATGATAATTTCCTTTTGTAAAGCTCATCAATACTATAGAGACGTTAATGAGCCTAGCTGTCGAGCGTCTATAATCTAAAACACTGTCTCTTATAGGTATCTCATCGATACCGACAAGCGTGACGTAAAAAAATAAATTCAAAAAACCCAAGTGCATCAAAAGCGAACTAAAAAGATGGAAAATAGTACATTGTGCCACAAGGGAGGAAAGTGGCTACATTTTCTACTGCCAGGCCAAAAGTTCGCAAAATTGAAAAAAAAATTATCAAAAATTATTATTTTTATTTTATTATTAAAATTATTGAAAAATAATTTTAAAGGAAATAATTTTAATGTGTAGGAGACAGAAGTAGGTGCGTGAGAGCCGGCATAAGTACTATTGCGCACGCGCACTTGTCCGTACCACGGGAATAAAGAGCGACTTTGTAGGAGAAAAAAGATCAAATGATAACATGCAGTCGGAGGCATATATGTAGTAACAAGTTGAACAGAAATATATCTTATCATTTGATCTTGTTTCCATCTTTTTAGTTCGCTTTTGATGCAGTCAGGTTTTGTGATTTAATTTTTATTTACATCTCCTTAGTTCCTTGAAATCGTCTCAACGAGACCTTTATTTTGATACCCATATCAAACCTTAAACCTTCTGAAATACAGAAATTATTATCTTTTTATTTTTATTATCTATAACATCCTTTGTAGGGACTCTAGTAAAACTATCTATACTTTTGCTATAGTGTTATGTAAGTAAGTTGTATGTCTTCATGTTTACTAGCGTACTTAAATTTTCAAGGGCCGAGACGAGACTTCTTCGGGGATTAATTAGGTACTCCTTCATACAACTTTATACAACATCAACTAACGAACAAGTTAACTAACACTGATTAAGCCGAGGATTAAAAGCACCTTTCTTCGTAAGCTGCAAAAACTCAACCTTTCTTAATAAATTACTACCTACCTAAGTAAATTTTGGAAAATTTTATCTCAAAATGAGTTTTTTAACGATAAATTAAAAGTTTGCATGAAAAGAAAAATGTCAAAAAAATTTTAGTTACAATGGTTCAAAGAAATCCAGAAACATAAGAAAACCCTTCTTTGCTGAAAGAGAAGCCCTTTGGATAACTCTTAGTGTTATTCTGAGAAAATTCGGGGGCTTTGGAGCATAGGCTAAACATGAGATAGGGAGCATTAATTTTCGGAAATGGCCATTTTAAGAACCACCCTATCCCAGACCCTTAGGACCGGCGCATACAATCAATTTTTAATCGCACAACTGTTTAGTTGTTTGTCAAAAGACTATGGGATTAGATGGGACTGAGCATAACTATCGACACGATAGTTGTATAACAAAAAAATCATAAAACCGCATCGATCGTCTTTTGACTTTTCTGTTAAACAACTATCGTCGGCAGCTTATGTCCACAGTTGTGTATTGACGCTAGCATACGCTCGACTAAATAGTTGTTCGGCTACCCATTAGTTTAATAGTGCATTTATGGCACAACTGATTGAGCGTGTGCGCACCTCTAACAACTAAACATTTTTAGTCGAGTTGAAATCGCGACACGTAGGTACACAACTCGAGTAAACTGTTTAGTCGTGGAAACAATTGTGTGTATGCGTCCGGCCTTAGAAATATCTTCGCAATATCCGATTATAAACAAATTTTTAAAACAGAGAATACAGAAGATTTCCTGTTCAACTATTCAGTATTCACACTGTATAATAAAGAAAACAACGGAGATTATAAACGCTCAACAATTGAGATCTTTAGCGGAGAATAAGACGCTTATGACGTCTGTTGTCGAGCGTCTATAATCTACAATATCTATCATTTGAATAGTGGAGAAAAGAAAAGAGATCATGATTGTTTACATAATATTATAGAAGTTATGCGAACACTTGCAGGCAGCTGGTACAGGTCAACTTTAATCCTGCTCCAATTATCGAGGGTGTATAAACTTACCACTAAAACGCCCTAAAATTAACGTTTGTTTATGCAATCCTATTTTACGGTGAGCAATAATGTTGACTTTCGGTTAGATATGTTAAAGCTTTAACTTTAATGACATAATACTATTAGTGCAAACTTACCGAAAAGTTTAGACCACTGCGCCGGCGGCCTCCAGTCAGGATAATGTTTAGGAAACTTGTCTCTGGTCCAGAAAGTGTGGAGTACCACCTTGTAAACGGTTAGTTTATCTGGTTGGCACGATTCTCGTTCGGCGTCCAGTGCTGCGCCCCTGTTACTGTACGATGACGTTGTTGTCACTGAGGTTCGCCTCAGGTTCGAAGGGACTGCACCCCAACATACTGATGTTGCGCATATACTCAAAGTTAATAACAAACACTTCACAACAGGTGCCATGTTTATCAAAGTCAACTAACACAATTTCACATCAAAAGTATATAATATGTTAGCGATTTAAGGAAGTGGATTTTTCAAAATGTCAAAAAAACCTAACAAAAATAAGAACTATTCTAATCCATTTCAATAAATTCAACAATGTAAATTGTAATTTTGTAGGACATTATGTGTCTCCATACAAATGTTTAATTATGCTTAATTGTTATGTTATTACAACTGCTTATTACGTGAAGTGTACATACTTATTATGAGAGGTACGAAATATTTACAGGGGCATTCTGTGTTGAGGCAGGATGGAGTTCGTATCGATTGTATTGATGAATTAATAGTAGTTTATACAACTATAAGAACAATAATTATGTATATGACGCGAGGGGTGATATTGGTACGCGAGTCGTATGGAATAAAATATTTTTCATGCTAGTTCAAATATATTATATTACAGCCGTGCGATAAATATTATTTTACGCAGCCGACTAGTCTAACGATATGTTGTACATTTCATACATGTGTTACAAAAAATATATTGTAACAAAGGTCTGATGTTGGTCAAATGTTTGATATTCTTATTTTAGTAGAGTGGAAGCTTTGTAATAAAAAAAATCAACGGCCCGTAGGAATACACAATTTTATTTTAGAGATCTCCAAAATGAATTTAAAATACATACAATACAATTTAATACAATAATGAATGCAAAAAAATAGCACCAATTAAATTTACTGTGAAAGAAATATGATACGGCCACAGTAATAATTATTGATGTCTTCAAAATAAAAAAAATTGAGCTGCCCGTGGCTTGAAATTTTAAAACCAAACTGGCCTTTTAATTTTATGAAATATTCTAGAATTTAAAGTGATGAGGTGTTATATAATTTTCGTACAGTATTAAATAATTAGAAATATTACAGGAAACCAACAGTGGCGTGCAACAAAAAATATTTAAAAAAATAACAAATAATTGTAACACCTTAATGTTACAATATTATTTCTGTTCGCATCCATTGTCTCTAATCTTTAAATAGTACCTATAAAACAAAGTCGCTGTCTGCCTCTGTCTGTTTCTTCGCTTACTTCTTCTAAACCACGCAACGGATTTTGAAAGGGTTTTCACTAATAGAAAGAGCGATAAACGAGGAAGGCTTGTGTATATAATTTGTAAATATTTTGTACAAAATGGCTGAACTATGATGGTGTTTTGTCAAAAAAAACTGTTTTCGTACGTTTACATGGCTAACGCTGGCCAAATCTTTAGAGATATAGTTATACATCATCAAAAATAGTATAAAACAAAGTCGCTGTCTGCCGCTGTCTGTTTCTTCGCTTACTTCTTCTAAACACAATTTCATACCACCCGGGCGTAGCCGGGACGGGCCACTAGTATTAAATATATTAATATGTAGCAGGAAATTGGACAATAACGTTAAAACACTAGTGACTAGTTTATTGACTTAGCTGAATCAATGCACTAGTGTTTTAACGTTAACATATTAATATATTAAAATATATTTTGCCATGCCCACTACAAAATAGCTACTTTACATGCATGCATGTAATTGGTCACTTAATAACAATCAGGTGTGTTGAAAGTGTTTTCAAACACACTAGTGTGGAAAGTAAACAATTTACAAAGTGATTTATGTTTATTCGCTCTGATCCGCCCGCTGTTACCTACTCAAGGCCAGCTATAAATGTGAAGTTGGCAACGCAAATGAACTTTCAAACATTTTTGAAAATACTGAAAATGAAACGAAAAGCGCAGCTATTTTATAGCGGGTATGGCAAAAAATACCATATATATCTCGTGCGTAATGATATTATGACTTGTATACCGAGTGACTGTTAAAAATCGCAAATCGCTCATTTTAACATATGTCACTACTCGTCAGTAATATATACATCATTAGTATCTATTAAATATAACGCATCTTACTAATATAGATAATCTATTCCTTTAAAAACGTATAATTCTTAGTTATTTATTGGCTTAATTGTTTTATTCCTTACAATTTCTTTGTGTTTGATTTGTCAGGGCGGTGTCGAACTATCGAATTTTTCGGATTATAGAGACCCCCTATAGTCCGGAATTTTTTGAAAAAGAGTACCTTGTAATCCGACAAATTACAAATCAAAGTGGAATTTAGGCCGCTATCCTATATAGTCAAATTCAAACTGAGCCAACACGCGTCGAGCACAATAGTGGTGGCGCGTACAAGTTACAACAACTACTACATGTTTTAGTGAAAATTTGCCGAAATAAATGTTATGTATGTACAGTGATAGGCATGTCGGATTACAAGGGGCGCCGGATTAGCCAGGGGCCGGATTACCGGGGATCCACTGTATATGATTAATAATAATAATTATTAATTAATGAATAGGAACGCGTTCACACGTATCAAAATATGGTACCTAGGCACATTTCAATCAAAACTGATGTTGATATAGGCCCTGGAAAGCTCCCAGGGCCCTCATCAACATCAGTTATAATTGAATAATCAAAAAACATCGACGAATTTAGCAAGATTTTACAGATGTGTCTTATTTTATCTTTTATTGTCAGGAGTCCGTGGTGACCTATATAAACGCTACTTTTAAGGCTTAAATTGTAACATTTCAAAAAAGTGTTTCCATAAAAGTACTTGGAACGTTTGCCGCTTGTGCCTTTTTCCTTAAATCCGCCACTGCCTCTTAGGGCTAGTTCAGACCAGACAGAATTCGCGCGGTTCAACCGCGCGGAGCTTATTTACTTTAGCCTTAGCGTCTTCATTTCGTATCATACATGCCCGCGCCAGATCGTCAAATCGCGCGGTTCTATTTGGCGTGCCGTAACGACGTTCAGTTGCTTTGCGGAGGCCGCGCATTTATGGATCAAACATAGTGTTTCTTCGACTTCCATCTTTGAAATAAGGTGCATGTAACCTCGCCCCTCTCCTGCATATACACACGCTTACCGCCGCTGTCTGAATACAGTATATATTTTTCCGCGATTTAAATTGCTCGGACGCAAACGCGCGGATTCCGCTGTGTCTGAACTAGCCCTTATTACAACACAGAATAGCACTATAATATTTCACGAGAACTTTTTAAGAACGACCTTCTCTGACCTCTGTTCTCTCATTTCTCACTTTGGCAATTTGTGGTGCTCATCAAGCCGTACAAACGCATGTACATACATAACATTTGTGTATATTATATAATAGGCTTGAAACCTGCTGCAACAATTCTACATTTCACAGGAAAGACAATATTAATTGGAACCGTTTATAATTGTCAACAGGTTCATTGTGTACAGCGGATTGTCGAAACATTATCAAATGCGTAATTAATTGTTATGACATGGAAATATCATAACAAAGCGATGAAATTAATATAAAAAAACAGTCGATGTCTGCAAATAATTCAACAATTACAAAGTGTCATCATATTGAATCAGAAATAGAATTTATGTGCAGCGATAAAAATAAATTGAAAAGAGTCCAATTATTTTGCAAAATAATTATTTTTATGGAACCTTAAAATGATAAATATGTTACGGTAACAGGCCCAGGGCGCTTCCACAGCACAATTTTTTTAAATACAGTTCAACTGTATAATTGCGGCAAATATAACACAATATTGGTTTTGTCATACAAATATTTTGGTCCTTGAATATATTAAACATCCTTTGACCTTCAAAAATATTTACGTATTGATTGTCGTCACCTCAATATTGACGAAGTGACTATATTACCTAATATTGGTCGTCCTTGAGTCGCCTTACAATTCGTTATAGAAAAAATAAATGCAGAATGCTGTATTTAATTTTTGGGGCTTGGCCTCAAAGGAGATCAAATAATGATAATGAAAACATATTTTCGACAATAAAGTAGAAAAACAAATTCATTCTAAGACAGAACGCCAGACTTATGGAATTTTAATTTCGAATCAATTCTTTAAAAAAAATCATGGAGAAGCCAACGAAACGTTCCTTTGTTTACAACTCGACTCGAATCTTTCAGAGTATTTTTTTCTATACTATCGAGTACTTTACTCGACCAGTACTTCCTTACTTTGTCGATAAAATGGCGACCAGGTAAAGCGAACGAATTTTCTTCGGCTTCTTTCTGAATTTTATATTTATAGCAAATCTTATCAAAGCGAGGCCAATTAAAGTGGGGTGATGCAACAAGAAGAAATGATTGTTGTTACAGGATAATATCAAAACAGTAAAAACATAGGAGAAAACAAATGCTAATAGAAACAAAAGCGTGCACTTCAAAAGAAAACTGTCAAAGACTCAAAGGACGCACACATGTGCTTGTTATTTTATTGTTCAGCGCGAGACAATGATAAATAATGAATACACACATTCGATAACGACAAAATCAATTTTAACTGAAAGATATAAAAGTTCAGAAGAAAACTGTCAAACGAGGCCAATAAAGTTAACAATTGCTTGAACACAAGATGGAACAAATATGCCCGACGCAACAAAAAATTTAATGTGTAAACAGTTCCTACCCCCCAAATTTCTGCTAGAGAGACTAAAATACCACGAAAAATTGCATCAATTTTTTCGTTTGGGTGGCATATCGTTGGAAAGTGTGATAATAAAAATATGTTTTTTTTTATTTTTTTGAAGTATTTTTATAGGTTATTTTATAAAAATGTACCAAAAAAGTATGCTTCCCCCACTAGTATTTGGATTTTTAACAACTTGTTCGGCCAAAATAGACAACCTCCGGATTGTCCGGATAACGTTCGGCTTTTTTTATTGGTCCAATAATACACGAAATATGTGTGGACAAGTTAACATAAAAAGTTACACATATTGTGTTCCGGAAGATGTCGAGGTGGTCCTATATAATTTTTACTTTAATCGGTTCAGTGGTGTTTTTTTTTCTATTTTTGTAATGCAATGCAATTCACGAAAAAAGTCAGTTAAAATGTGCAAACTACATTTTGCAAAGGCACTAAAAAGTAAAAAATAAAACTTTTTATAAAAAAAAGAGCAAATATGCAAAAGAGTCACTAAAAAGAGAAAAATGATAAAATATTGAAGTCGGCGTCAATTTAATAAAAGTATATAAAAAGTTTTACTAAATAAATTGGCATCGACCTCAAAACTTTATTATTTTTCTCGTTTTAGTGACCTTTTTATAGTTTTAATTTTGAATTATGTAAATTAAAGAATAATATCCTCTCATATCAATATATTAATGAAAAATAAATATAAAACTAGAGGTTTTCTCACGTTTTTTTTATTTAACAAACAGTTGTGAATTGATTTTTTGTGACATTATGTAGCGAGATATATTAAAATTGCAAATACACACAAATCATTCTCAATCGAAGTTATAAAGACGTGAATTTCAAAAGAAAACTGTCAAAGTAATCACAGGCCTTTCGAGAATCGTTTTTGTTACGTCACAAACAGGCCAATATAAAAATTTTCAATAAAAATAACAAACAAAAACCAAAAAGAAGCGCTGTCAAATAAAGTATTCAAGTTTAAGATTTACTTCCGATAACTTTGATTAAATTATTTTAATACATCTCTTTTACCCAAAAAAATATTTCTCCTACCTTTTTTATTCAATTGTTTGATCAGACAGCATATTAAACAATAAACATAGGTAATAAAAATGTTAATAACGCAGGAGTAGTGACAGTTAAACGAGTCATAATATCATTACGCACGAGATATATAAGATATTTTTTGTCATACCCCCTATAAAATAACTGATTTTCACTTCATTTTCAGTATTTCCAAATTTTTGACATTTGACATGCACCTACACCAAACTTCGCTTGTAATGTAGGTTATATCTATGTATCTACAGAATGATTTTTAAGTTGAGGCTTTCCTTTTACCAGGAAATAAAGCTAAAGAAAATTATTTAAAAAAGTGATATGTCACTCAAAATGGTACGCAATTTTTTTTCTACCGCCATTTTGTATTTTACGGCCGCCATTTTGGTTTTATAAAAACAAAACCTAGCCTATAACCATATAGGCGATTTAGGCGAATCGATAGACATCTCATGTATTAAAATCCATCCAACCGTTGGGATGCTTCGAGGGTACCTAGTAAGAATCCCACATACATACTTACATACATACATACATCCATATATAGATATAGATACGCGTGAAAAACAACACTCTTTCTTTGCTGTCGCGCAGTCCGGTAAAAAAATATGCACTTTTTCATTTACCACTTTTCCGAAAGGACAATATATATCAGATTTAATCGAAATCGGTTAAGCCGTTTACGAGTTATGCTGGTATAAAAACTACAAGCAAATAAAATTACAGACATAGGGTCCCGTTATAATTTTGTATATTAGTAGGTATTAATAAAAGTACGAAATGTTTAATTAAAATATGTTGGCTATAACGACAAAAATTTGAAATTCTCAAAGCAGAAATTTAGCGGTTATAAGGTCTTCGAAATGCAGGTATAATAAGATAATATCATTGTTGCAAAGAGAAGCAATTTACTCAATTGAAGAATACTTTACAATTAATTTTAAGGACTAATTTTAATATGTATTTGTGAACTGGTATAGCAATACTATTTTGTAGTCTACAAGTTTTAGTTTTAGCTTTCCAGACCTAAGTACAGGTAAATTTTATTACCTCTTTAGGATGTTAATTTCTTAATTATACAATTTTGATATAAACTTTCGTGCCTTTGTACTCTGGTGAAATAAATAAAAAAATTACAACGACCTGTTTTTATTGCTATTTAAAATTGTATATGACCTGTTAAGTGAAATTAAAAAGAAAACTTTAGTGCTATAAGAATGCGGTCATTCCATTTACATTTGAATTTTTAATGAAAATTAGTAAAAACTGATTATTTTCTTGTCTGTGTTTCATTCATCGTACATCTTTTATTTGAGGTATAGTTTGAAGCAAACGGATTTTTTAACAAGTTATTTTCTAAAACCACCCTATTTCTGTCCCCAGGGAGAAAATCGAAAATACAGCTCCGTTAGGTTCCGTCCCGTGTTCTATACTATAAGTGTGCAAAGTTTCAGCTTCCTAGGGCAACAGGGGCCTTCTGGAGGGCGTGGAAAGACGGACCCGGGGAGACATACATTAGGAAATTATATAATATTTTATTATACATGGTGTCACAGAATAACTATTCCTAATTTTCAGAAATGATAGAGGACACTTAAATAAACATTTTTTATTAATAAACTAGTGTCCGGAAATATTCGTGAACGTCCGCAGTTATTTCGAAGAATTCGACAGTCGATTACACATTGTTATAACTGTGTATCGAAAATTGTGTCGAACAATTTTTATAAAGTTTGATGCAGTATTTCCGGACACTAGTTTGTTAATAAAAAATGTTTATTTAAGTGCCCTCTATCATTTCTGAAAATTAGGAATTGTTATTCTGTGACACCCGTAGATGCTCGAATCGTTTATAAATAGTGTTGCACGAAATTATTAAAAAGGAAAACAAACTAGAAATACAACATTTCTAAAATAACAATGCGTTTAGATCCATATTTCAATATTCTGTCTGAACAGACGCCTCTCGCACCATTACTATAGTCAATTTCCCTTCTTTATTTTACGCGTTTAAGCATTTCCTATATTTATAAAAAGCAGTAATAATGCGTTTAACGCCCGATGAAATCATAACAGACGTCACTCGCACCCTAACTATCCTCAATTTCCATTCTTTATTTTACATTTTTAAAGTTTTTGTTTTATTTCTCAAAATAACTTTAATAATGCATGAAAAGTCAGACGCCTCTCGCACAATTACTATAATAAATTGCCTTTCTTTATTTTCCGAAGCAGTAAATAATGCATTTAACGTCCGATGCTAGACGCAACAATTCCCAATTTTCTGTCTTTATTTTACATTTTTAAACTTTTTGTTTTATTTCTCAAAATAACATTAAAAATGCATGTAATGTCAGACGCCTCTCGCACCATTACTATTATCAATTGCCCTTCTTTATTTTACATTTTTAAACTATTTGCCTATTTCTCAAAATAACATAAATAATGTATGTAACGTCAGATGATATCATAACAGACGTCACTCGCACCATTACTATAGAAAATTTCCTTATTTTTATTTTACATTTTTTAACTTTTTGTTTTAGCTCTCAAAATAACATAAATAATGCGTGTAACGTCAGATGATATGTCATAACAGACGTCACTCACATCATTACTATAGCAAATTTCCTTTTTTTATTTTATGTTTTCTAACTTTTTGTTTTATTTTTCAAAATAACATAAAAATACACTGAGTCAACGTCGGTAGAGCTTAAAAACGCGGGAACATTATCGCAGCTACACGCACGGCACGCGACAGCGCGGGTTCGATTTTGTGTATGCTTTTTGAAGCACACAGCAGAAAAGCTCGCGTACACAGAACAAGCGAAACTGTGTTGTTGTATTATGCAATGCACAAGAGCGACTGACTGGAAGTTTGGAGCAAGCGTTCAGACTGATAGCGACGTAGGTACAGTGAATTGTTAGAGATAGCAGCTTCGGTAGCGTCGCCGTATGCAACGCCGGCGCTACTGCGCACAACCGCTTTTCAACTAACAACAAGTGAGCGCTACATTGCATGCTGTAAACCAGTGATCCTTCAACTAACAACAAGTCAGCGCTGCATTGCATGCTGTAAACCAGTGATCCGACAATTTTTGAAGTGAAAACTTCCTCAGGCGCGTTAGGCACTTTTTGCCTGGGTAGTGAAATAAAGTGAACCGTTCGCATACCAAAGGTGACGCGACTGACATAGATAGATAGATAGATAGATAGATAGATACTAGCGGATAGTAACGTATGCTGGTATTGTGAGGAAGTGGATGATGCTGAACATACCGCATTTGTATGTAACAAATGGCAGGAACAGCGAAACGAAATGGAGAGACAAGTCCATACTAACGTAAACCCTGACAACATGATTGAGGTAATGCTTAAAAATGAAAAGAACTGGGATGCAGTCATGAAATATATCAACACAATCATGAAGGTGAAGGAAAGGGACGAGCTCGACAGACAGAGACTATAAATTGGCAAGGTGGGCTTTCCCTTGACGTTATGCGCTTGCGGTTCCAAGGGTAAAGTTTCCTCACGAGGAGGAGGTTTTAGTCAGTAAGAATCTGACACTACCTGACTAGGTCAGGTGTCTTATGCAAGATTTCCCCTCCTCGCAAAAAAAATGATAGATAGATAGATAGATAGATAGATAGATGATTTATTGGTGCTTACACTATATAGTTTACACAAGTCACAAATATACATTTAAAATTTTATAAAATTATTTTTGAGTAAGTTCTCTCTTAATTAAAATCTTTAATATAAATTGACATTTTTTCTTCTAAAAAACATTTAAAAAAATTTTATATAAATTTTTTATTCAAAAATTCCTCGATGGAATAAAAACTATTTTTTGTAAGGTAGTTTTTTATCTGTTCCTTAAACTGGTTAACTGGCAAATCTCTAACAGACTGTGGTAGAACATTGAATAATTTTGGCCCATAGTGGGTTATACCTGTCTTTATTTTTTGGATACGATGAAATTCTATATGTTTGTCCATGTTGGATCTAGTGTTATGTGAATGAAAATTATTGTTAATTTTACGTACATAATGCATTGAAGAATGTAAATAGACGGCACAGTCAAAATTTTAGAGATTGCAAAATATTCTTTACAGTCCTGTCTGTAAACTAGAGAATGAATTATATGTAGCGCTCTCCTTTGTAGACCAAACACTCGATTTGCATGTGGCGAATGACCCCATATTAAAATTGCATATGATACCACTGACTGTATTAATGTATGAAATACCAAAATTAGGACGTGTCGAGAAACAATTTGGGAAAGATTTCGAAGAACAAAAATGCTAGGTGTTAATCTTTTGGAAATGTAATCAATATGTGATTCCCAAGAAAGTTTCGAATCAATAAAAACACCAAGAAATCTTACCGTATCCTGATCGCCAATATCAGTAATCTTTCTAAGAGTAAAATATAAATTCTCAGTTTTGTCAGCATTTAAAAACAAACTGTTATCATTAAGCCATTCAGTAACTTTTGATTGTGTTTCATTCATTGATCTAACTAGAGTATCGAAATCGTTGTTTAAGTTTAAAGCTGTAGTAACGTCTGCAAATTGTATAAATTCTGTATTAGGACAACTAAGATATGTAGATCATTAATATAAACAAGAAAAAGAAGTGGACCTAATACAGATCCTTGAGGAACTCCATGTTGTATAGGTAAAAAACGTGAATTATATCATAAAAACGGCACGCCGTACAGTTGCACGGATAGCGTAGTAGGCAGCGTCTTTGCGTTGTATGCATAGGAACCTCGGTTCGAAACCTGATGGCATCGTAGAATTTTTGACGTTTTTTTTTCTAAATTCTACATGGTATTTATATATTTTTTAATTTTTGTTATATTCTTTCTTTGACAATAATTATAATTTTTTTAAACAAAGTTGGAATAAATTAAAAATATAATTTTAGCATTTTAGTAATAAATTATTTTTAGTTCATAAATGCGCTAATAGATGACACCAAAAAACCTTTTTTGATAAACACTTAGTTGCAAGGTTATGATTTCGCTAATAGCTGACACTAAAAAATTCGTTTAGATAAATTAGTATTTTGGTAATAAGTTATTTTTAAACATAAGAATAACAATCAATATGATTAGACACCTATACCGTAACTAAATTCACTATATTAGTGAAATTATCATAAGAATATCAGACGAATTATCGCCATGATATTTATATAGAATGCTATAAAGGAAAAATGTAAATGCACAGCCGGGAATCGAACCCAGAACTCCCAATTTCGCGTCGGGAAAGTTTCCAGTTACTACACAGTGCCTAACAGCATACATTTAATTCTCCTATATATTCAACGATGACCGACGCGAAATTGAGAGTTCTGGGTTCGATTCCCGGCGGTGCATTTACATTTTTCCTATAGGTATAGCCTTCTATATAAATATCATGGCGATAATTCGTCTGATATTCTTATGTTAATTTCACTAATATAGTGAATTTAGTTACAGTATAGGTGTCTAATCATATTGATTGTTATTCTTATGTTTATATTAAAAACCGTATATAAATTTCTCGTTATAATTTGATTAAGTTATTTTTAGTTCAGAAATATGCTAGTAGATGACACTAAAACTTAATTGATAAACACTTCAGTAAATAATTTGTTTAGACAAGGGATAAAATTCCTTCATGAATTTAATTGTATAGGTCAATTTTAATATATTTATTATTAAACTGTGTGATTAAAAAATTATATATACCTACTTACTTATATATTTTAAAATTAGAAAATCTGGAGTTTTCACTTCTGTCGTGTGGTCATAAGCACACACCAATTTTTTACTTCCATGTTCCGTAAGGAAATGGAATTATGGTGCGATTGGGTCGAAAAAAAAGCCGGCTCCAGACAACATGGCCAACGTATATGCCAATGTTGGCAAATGTATCGGCGGCCAATGTTCGGTAAGGTTCTACATGTGTGATCATTTGAAAATGTGCAGTATCCACACAACAGGATTCTATTTGCCAACATTGGCCAAGTTTAGTACACCTAACGTTTAGCGAATTGCAAATCATAAATCACAATATATATACACACACTGACGTAGTGAAAACTGTCCTGTCGTCTGAATGAAAACAAAGTCACAATTACAAGTCGCGACCAGAGTTGGCAAACCCCTTTGCTGTGTGTTCAAAAAACTGCCCTCAAAGTGAATGTCTTCCAATACCAACATTGGTGACTGTTTGTAAAACATCGGCCATATTATGAAAATCATCCACACGACATGGCAATTGCCCGAATGTCAACATTGGTCGACATTTGCCATATATTCTTTGAAATAGCGGGAAATAAGGACTTGTTTTATTGTTGAATATTTCAATTTATTGCCGACGTCTCATTAAATTTTTTATTTTCTTCAGGACTCTAAATTTTGGCTATTCTAATTCTTAAAATTTTCTATACTTATTCATTTACATAATATTATGTAAATGAATATAGAAAATTTTATGAATTGTAGATTAGCCAAAATTTAGAGCCTTGAAGAAATTAATAATTTTAATGAAACGTCGCGGTCGGCAATAAATTGAAATATTCAACAATAAAACAAGTCCTTTTTTCCCGCCATTTCAAAGAATTACTGTGATGGACATAAAACAAATGAATTTGCCATAAGATGGCCATGCTTTTTTATATTGTAACAAAACTGTTTTCTTACGTGGGTGGAATAAATTATTTATTTACAATAATTAAAAATGTAACAACAATAGATAACAATAAAATCTAACAATTATATCTCAATTCTAACAGTCAACACTGTTTATATAATAATAACACGAACAGTAATCCTTAAATGAACTGAAGCGCTTTAATATCACTGAACAATTTATATGCTGTATTTATTTCAAATCGACACTGTCACACTACTCTCGTTGTTCTCTCCGATGACTGCTCCTGCTTATATAGAGCTAGCAGCTTGACCCCTCCACGCTCGCGCGCTTTCCAGAACATTCTGGTGATTACATGTGTCTTCGATATCATGCCATGCCTCACCATTGTTACTTGTTCTCGATGATTCTATTGTCACCAGCGGCGTATCATCTGGGGTTTTGCTACAATATTAAGAACTAGTCGCTACTCGTGGCTTCGCCCACGTATATTTCGATTTATGATTTATTCTCCCCCCCCCCGCGAGAAATTCTCACCCTGGGAAGCGAAGTCGGGCTGGTGTTCGGATTATGTTTTGGGGAGATAACGTCGACACAAAAAAGATTTTGATACTTCAAAAAAGATGCATTCGTATCATGGCGGAAGTGGCACCACGAGAGCACTGCAAGCCCCTGTTTGAAAGATTACAAATATTAACTATCTATGATCTCTACATTTTGGAGAGTAGTAAATTCGTCAAGAACAACCCATAATTTTTTGAAAATAATGTTTACAGTCATGAATACGGTACAAGAAATAAGGAAAAATTAAAAATAAACACCAGCTCGTTAACTATTGTAAATCGTGGTATCACTAACGCCATGAGACGAGTGCAGTACTAATATTCGAGTCCCTTTTTTTAATCGTAATAAGTTAGCAAATGGACCAAACTACTTGTCACTTAAATTATACAATCAGCTTTCAGTTGCGATAAGAAATTTACCAATTTATCTTTATTTAAATGAAATTAGACTCAAACTATCAAATCAACCATTTATACCATATTATAAAGACTTCTCATAGTTAATTGCATTTTTTTGTTTTGACGATTTTGTAATTTGTATTTGTATACTAATTTACAAATAAACTTTTCTATTCTATTCTATTCATAATAAACTCCCGAATGATTTGAAAAATATATGTGATTGCAAAAATGTATCTGCGCTTTAAAAAAATATCTGTTGTCAAAAAATTGTTTAGCCTGAACGAATATTAATATTTTTACACTTTTATATGACTAATATCTGGGTGCCGAGCTTTGCTCGGATGAGTTCAATAAAAATAGTACTTGTATGCTGTGAGATATTATTTTCTCAGAATATTATTCCGAAACGAATTTATTTCTGAAACATAATTTAAAATAATTGTTTCTGTTAAATATTTTAACTACCTATGTGTATTTTTAATCGTAAAAACTAAGTATCAACTTGAATCAAGCATTTTTTCCTGTAAATATTATTTAGGTCGCCATTTGCAAATCTACCGCCGTTATTGTTTTGATGACTGAAGAACTCGCAAAAACCGATTTTCATAGATTGAATATCTTGTAAAAATGTTCGAATCAGATGAAATTTTGCTCGCCCGTTGCCATTTTAACAATTCAATTTTAAGCATTGATACCAAATATCAACTTTATCGAAGTACTTTTTCTCTGTGATGTCATCTTAACAACTTCCAGTAAATTTCAAATATTTTTTTTGCATAGGTACCTATACTAAAAAACTCACAAAAATCGATTCTTTTAATAACAAACTATAACAGACTATAACCTGCGCAAAACTTTTTTTGCATGTATCTTCACCATAGTTTTTAAAAATCGATGTGTTTTTACACAGACCCGCGGCGCCAGAAGTGCGACCCTTCGGGCCGCCGTTTTGTTATTATTTACATATTGTGCAAGGCACTTCTTATATTAGTGTTCAATTACAATTTTAACACTTGTGATATATTATATAAAATCTATGTAAAAATGGACTTCGAATCAATCTGACTTTAATTGAGAGAGTTATAATAAATAAAAAATACCTTTTTTTTAATTGCTCCCCTCTGGAACCAAAATTCCTACCTAGATCGATTTCTCGCCCCGAAAAATCCCCATTCTGTAAATTTTATCAGAATCGTTAGTCGTTTGTAATAGACTTCGGTCTCTCTTATAACTAAATATATTCTATTCTAATATTATTAGTAGGATTCCGCCTATACGCTAAAATGCAAAAGAATTTCAGAGTTACGTTTTGTTACTATCCCATAGGAATTATTCCCCCGCGAGAAATTTATCAAAATAAAATATATAGCCTATCTCACTCAGGGATAGTGTAGCTTTCTATTAATGAAAAAATTTTATAGAATCGGTTCAGTAGTTCTAGACATGCATTTATGATTTATTATCCCCCGCCCAGCGAGAATCTCTCCCTCTGCGATGCGAAGTCGGGCTGGTGTTTATAATATTAGTAGGATTCCGCCAATACGCTAAAATGCAAAAAAATTTCACGTTTTGTTACTACCCCACAGGAATAACTATCCCCCCATTCGCGAGAAACCGATAAAGAATATTGAATCACTTAAGATTCTCATAAAGAAAAATATCGCATTCACAGAAGAGATCCGCGAAGAATGCTCGTTCGCGCGTGTATACCCGCGCGAGCGGCAGCATTACAGATGTAGCTCCGCTTCTCCCACTTATTACCATATTCCTTCCTTCCGATAACCTTGAGTCTCCTACTGATGATCGGAATACGAATAAGTGGTGGGACAATGGTGAGTTTCAGCGATAGGTGAAAAAATAGAGAACCAATAAAAATTTAATTAATTAACTCAAAATTATATTTAAAAAGATGATTAAAACATAGCCTATAGCACTTCTGGAATCCTAAAAAACATTTAAAAAAAGGTTTTTTCAAAATCCGTCAAATAGATTTCAAGTTAAATTTGTTCAAACATACACACACACACTCTCTCTCACACACTCTCTCTCACTCACTCACTCACTCACTCACTCACTCACCCACTCACTCACACACTCACTCACTGAATCACTCACTCACTGACTCACTCACTCACTCACTGACTCACTCACTCACTGACTCACTGACTCACTCACTGACTCACTCACTCATTCACTCACTCACATATTCACTCACTCACTCATTCACTCACTCACTCATTCACTCACTCACTCACTCACTCATTCACTCACTCACTCACTCACTCATTCACTCACTCACTCATTTACTCACTCACTCACTCACACACTCACTCACTCACTCACTCACTCACTCACTCACTCACTCACACACTCACTCACTCACTCACTCACTCACTCACTCACTCACTCACTCACACACTCACTCACACACTCACTCACACACTCACTCACACTCACTCACTCACTCACACACTCACTCACTCACACACTCACTCACTCACTCACTCACACACTCACTCACTCACTCACTCACTCACTCACACACTCACTCACTCACACACTCACTCACTCACACACTCACTCACTCACTCACTCACTCACACACTCACACACTCACTCACTCACACACTCACTCACTCATTCACACACTCACTCACTCACACACTCACTCACACTCCTCTCACTCACTCACTCACTCAATCACCCACTCACTCACACACTCACTCACACACTCACTCACTGACTCACTCACTCACTGACTCACTCACTCACTGACTCACTCACTCACTGACACACTCACTCACTCACTGACTCACTCACTCATTCACTCACTCACACACTCTCTCACTCACACACTCTCTCACTCACACACTCACTCACTCACACACTCACTCACTCACACACTCACTCACTCACACACTCACTCACTCACACACTCACTCACTCACACACTCACTCACTCACACACTCACTCACTCACACACTCACTCACTCACACACTCTCTCACATTGGGACAATTGGGGCAATTGTGTCGTTATAACGAAATACGTTCGCGGTAAACATCTCGAATTACAAGGATTAACCAGTAACCACGTTGGATATTCGATACTATAAACGACTGATTAAACAGATCTGTTTTGACAAACAACCACTACTAGCCGACGTTCCGCCCCATATAAGCCTTAAACATGATCAAGTGACCGTAAGCTGACCGCATCACATGCTGCCGTAGTCTGTACGTAGGGATGTCACAGTAGCGTGCGAAAGAAATAAATTATAAATACACTTTTAATTAAGTATAAGAATTACTGAGAACGCGACTGGTACGAAATAATGATAATTTTTAAGTGCAATTTCTTATGTGTGTTCGTGTCGTCTAACGTTTGCGTTAAATATTTAACGTTAACGGTGTAACCGTGGCAACGAAAAACAAATCAGATATTGTCAACCATCATCATCAATACTTGTAGGTACTCGTATATTATTATAAAACAAAGTCCTCCGCCGCGTCTGTCTGTGCCCGATTTTCTCCGTAACTACTGAACGGATTTTGTTCCGGTTTTCACAAATTCACGAAGAAGGTTTAGATGTATAATTTAAACTGAGCGGCCCGGATTCGCTCGGGTGAAAATTGGGGATAATCTCAGAAGACTGATTTCAAATTTTTTTTCACTGTTCGATAGGTGATACTTAATTGCTTTAGGACATAGGCTATAATAACTGACCGGCCCGGCTTTGTCCGAGTGAAAATCGGGGGTAATATCAGAAATTACAGAATCGATTTTAATTTTTTTTACTGTTTGATAAGTGATACTTTGCTTTAGGACATAGACTATATATTAACTGGAACGAGCGAGCAAAGTGAGTGTGTAAATAAATCATAAATTTATAGCCCCTGGGAGTGAACGAGCGAAGCGAGTGATTAATGTATTAATAAATCATAATTCATAGCACCCACGAGAAGCCGGACCGGGACACTAGTTCTGTATACTTAAATGCCAATTTATAACACTAATGCTGATGCTGGGCTTGAGAATAGCCAAGCGTTTAGCAATGCTGTTGTTTACATGGTGTTGCTATGGTTCCTCTATTACAAATCTCCAGTTCCCGGGTTCTATAGCCCAAGAGCTGGTAAAAGTATCAATTGGATTTTCAATTTGTTATTAAAAAAAAATAATGAATTGAAAATATGAATTGGTGCTAGGCCCAAATAACCTTAGCTGTTGGTGGTCTTAAAACACACACACACACACACACAACACTAATGCTGATTGCTGTGTTAGATTGTATACGACAGGGATGGCGAACCTATGGTTAAAAGTACTTTTAAAATACATTCAGCATTGAAATTTGCCGTGGTTTCCATGGTAATTCAGTGTTAAAAATACTTCTAGCGTTGAAAGTCGTACCAGAAACCGAGCGTTAGATGTAGATTTTGCATATATGTTTGCCGGTCGAACTGCATAACTTTGCCTGCTTACCTATGCGAACTGTTTCAAAATTACTCTTTCCCAGTAGTTATATTTTTCACCAAAGTAATCGATTATAGCGTTTTAGTTTATCTGATCACCATTCACCTGTCGATTTCGTTTAATCGCAACTAGACTATAATAATTTATGAACGCCATTCGAGTAAGAAGCAATTTTTTATAATGTTGAATTGAAATGATTTGTTTAATTTTGAGTTCAACAGTTAAATTACAAATGTGCGTATTAATGAATATTTACAGCTACTGTGATTTTTGTTTTTGACCATGTATATTTTTATCAATCAAAAGTTTGCACTCAATTTAGCGGGTCACGTATATCTTTAACAATGAAATATGCGAATCATTTAAATATTATTACAAATAAATATGTTTATCTCCTGTCGGAATTACTATGAAATATTAGGTGGAAAAGTTTCTACAATTCTACAAGTTTTCGATAAAAATTCCAAACTAAAATAGATAGGTACTACTACACAATATACGGAAATTAAAAAAAAATATAATTCATTATATTATATGACTGTTACCTATTAGAAATCATAACCACAAACACAATTATTATGGCGCGTATATTTTATTTCAATACAAATTTTTAGTGTATTTGCCATATGGCACATACACTATTTATTTAAATTTTTATATACAGGTGAGTTCGACCACCCGTATCAGTCGTTTTTTTCGAAAACGGTTAGTCGTAGAGAGTTGTGTCAAAAATTTGTATTATAAAAGCCCTAATAAAGAATCGAATGGTGATAATTTTTTTTCCCGGGAAGGTCGGCTTCCTTATTAGTTTGCTCCAGAATGTCCAGAACTCCGGAATTATAAATGTAACGATAGGTCGAAAGTGGTATTGTTGAAAAGATCTTTAAAAAATAAGCAAGTTTTGTAGGAACATTTTTTTTATTACTGCCACCCCTGTAAATTTCTATAAGTAAATATAAATTATTGTCACAAGTGTTCAAACTGTCTTCCATTTACTCTTTAATACATACTACTGAGCTCTTCTGGTTATACTGTGAGTGTACTTCTTCAGTGTTTAAGGATCGATAGATAGGTAACTAGATTTTAAATGCGGACTTTTAAGAAGTTCGTTATTATGACATTTTAATTTAGTAATTTCAAGCAAATATTACTTAACAGGGGTGGCAGTAATAAAAAAAATGTTCCTACAAAACTTGCTTATTTTTTAAAGATCTTTTCAACAATACCACTTTCGACCTATCGTTACATTTATAATTCCGGAGTTCTGGACATTCTGGAGCAAACTAATAAGGAAGCCGACCTTCCCGGGAAAAAAAATTATCACCATTCGATTCTTTATTAGGGCTTTTATAATACAAATTTTTGACACAACTCTCTACGACTAACCGTTTTCGAAAAAAACGACTGATACGGGTGGTCGAACTCACCCTGTATATATACATATATATATGTGTGTGTGTACGGGCTATAACTTTCGAAAGAGTTAATTGATTTTGACGAAATTGGGTAGGCACGTTGCAATCCATCACCGCACGAAGCCTATTTAAAATGGACCCAATCGGACCATTTTAAGGGTGGTTTTTAGGGGTTGAAAAATGTTTTTGGGCCCAAAAATACCGAAAAAATTCTCAGAATTGTTTCAAAATTGAAATTTAACCCTTTAGTGAAGATTGAAATGTGCTGCTAAAATTTTAATAAAATTGCCCCGACAGGTCCGGACTTACAAATTTTATGAAAACACTAGTTTGCGGATAGTGATTTACTTACTGAAGGGTGTATTTAATTTGGTACAGAGGTTGCATTGATAATAATATTGAAATTAAGAAAAAAAAATATTATTTTAAGGGATGTATTAAGGGGTTAAATTTTTTATTTTGTCCAAAAACAAACTTATGTTCACATAATAACAGCACAATGCCTGTATTAACAAATACACTATATTGTCGGCAGGGTTTGGCACTGCGACCCGAGTTTTTATTTAATTTTAATATCGGCTTTCGTCAACGATGTATATTTATATATTTTCAGCAGAGCTGGGCAGTGCTCGAAATAACGCTTTAAGCGATTTCTTTAAGCACTTATAACGCTTAAAGCACTTTGTAAAACAGATGCTCGATGCTTAGAGCACTTGTATAAAGACTTGCTACTTAATAAGAACTTTTATAAGCATTCAACTGCTTAATAAGCATTCAACAAGCTTATTAAGAATTAGGAACGCTTAAAAAGCATTTTAAATGCTTTATAATGAGCACTTTAAATGCATAGTATTTCAGTTTTTTGGTTCATAAAACATATTTCTTTTATTCTTTATATTGCTTATTTCGTTTGATGTTAGAGATCCTTTTCAGTTTTCTGGTATGTTTGAAGTTATGATTTAAGAAGTAACTTTAAAATGTTTAATGCTTAATTTTTTTAAGCACTTGAGTGCTTGATGCCCCAGCTCTGATTTTCAGTTTATTTATTTATTTTTTTTGTTTTAATAATAAATTGAAAATCTAATTGACACTTTCGCCAGTTCTCCGATTTGAACCTGGAGGTTTATTCTTTCAAAAACGTCTTTGCGAATCATTATAACACCAACAGTGTGTTTAATATGTAAAACATGTTTATAGAGTCTTCAAACTAACTGAAACTGAAAAGCGCGAGACTTTCGAGAGAGTATATGCACTATAAAAAAAAGAATAAAAAGCTCATTTAAAATTTTTAATAAGCTCTGTTGTCTTTTGCAACCGAAGAAAAATGACGAAAGAAAAATGTTCAAACGCAAGTTTGTGGATGCAATTTATATAGTTCGAGTTTTTTGTCTTTTTTTTGGCAAAATCATCACTTCATCGTCTTCTTCTTCCCCCAAAATTAAAAAAGTTCATATTTTTTTATTGACGAGACTGCCATTTCAGAGAGACCATAGGCACGTCACCGGCGACGTCTAACGCACACGCCATGACGTCACTGAACATCGTCGGTCGCGTGCGGCGGGTTCAGGCATAGCCTAAGGCTATGGTCTCTCTGAACCGCCGCACGCGAACGACGACGTGCAGTGACGTCACGGTGTGTGCGTTAGACGTCGCCGGTGACGTGCCTATGGTCTCTCTGAAATGGCAGTCTCGTCAGTCTGCCACCCGCGTTTCACTTATCATTAGGTTTCTCCGCAGTCAAAATGAATAAAAAAAATATGAAATTTTTTACTTTTGGGGGAAGAAGACGATGAAGTAATGATTTTGTCAAAAAAAAAAGTCAAAAAACTCATGAAATGTTCCAAAAAAGAGAAGAAGAAAGAACGTTCCACAGCTATTATTTATATTTATAATTAGTATGTGACGCATCATATAAAACAGAATTGCTTTGGACTAGTTTGAACAGCATCTCGTCATTTTATTTAGTAAAAACCATTGCTTATTCAACCACACGTCGCTACTCGCTATGCTTCGAAATGATAGCGACCGACGCGTGTAGCGGCTGACTTTCGCCGGTCAAAATCAACGTCGCATGCGACTAGCCAGACAGACCAGCCCTGTGTATTTCCCATAAACCATACGTACGTCGCGCGCGACTTGTCCGCGTCGGTCGTCGGCGACCGGAAACGGCTGTTCAGAGAGACCAGCGCCTAATAAATTTATTTGTCGATTAAACCGATGCACTAAAAATTATAGGTATATCATATTAAATAATTATGTACTTAGCAATAATTTAAAGAATGGAAATAAACTGGTTCTGATTTCTTTTGTAAAAAAATATAATGTTGTTCACGTTGTCGTCCATGGTTATATATTTGGGATTTAAAGAATTTAATCAGGGATTAAAAGGGAAAAAAATTACTTACCTTATTTTCAGTAGCCATCTTTCAGTGTGAATGCGCCTTTATACGGAAACTGCATGCTTTCCCACATTTGAACACCAACACATATAGTCGTCCGATATTCATTTGTCCCGAGTTTCGGTAATTTTATCACAAATTCAACAAAACACGATTGATACATTTTTAGAGTGTCCAAGTACTTCACAAACCACGACATAATACACAGTGCTTAGCATCATAATATTATATAGTGTTACGAATACTCAATGTGTGTTTTTAAAAAAATAATTAACCACACCTGAAATTGGCAACTCGTTGCTGAAACGCGTAGTGTATATTCACAAGAAGTCACAGACGGACATAATAATACAAGGTATTTCTAATACTTCATAATAAAACAAGATTGACACTAAAACATGTGAACTACTTTTACAATTTCAATAAATTTATCTTAAAATTTTCATTCCATCGAACGTGTTTTACACAAAATTATTATCTAATTATGAGATTCTACATTTTAATTTCAGTCATTTAGTTTTACACTTTTAATATTAATTAACATGTTTAAAATAATACTTATTGTATTACTTATTAGTAGAACTCACAAGAAAATAAAAATTCTATTGCACTTCTAAATACTTCATTAACAAATAAATTAAGACCACGCTATCATTTTTGGTGTCTAAATTGAATAATTATGCAAGTAAAATTGTGTCTTTCTGGGTACCTATTGTGTAACTCATTTCTAGTGATATCACTAAGTGAGATTGTTCACGCGAATATGCATTTTTCGCACTAGTGAAATAGAACCATTTAACGTGAATTTATTCGCCATCGAATTTGTCAGTGAAACGTGAAATATTTCACGTTTCACTGACAAATTCGATGGCGAATAAATTCACGTTAAATGGTTCTATTTCACTAGTGCGAAAAATGCATATTCGCGTGAACAATCTCACTTTAGTGATATCACTAGAAATGAGTTACACAATAGGTACCCAGAGTATAAAAATTAGTAATTATACACAACACTTATTATTTTTTATACAAACATTTCAACAATTTTTATATGAAGGTCACCTTCATATTTATAATGCAGGGGTCGGCAAATATTGATTCGCAATATTGAAAATTTATATATAGTTACCTCGATAGTTACCTACCTGAGTGCTTCATTTTTTGTAAAACTATGAATTTTTGAATGTCAGCGCTGCCAATTTTTGCTAGCGATTCAAAATTTTAATCTGCTTTAGTTTTATTCAAGAAACCTTCTCCACGCAATAAAAGACATTATAACTTACTATTGTAGGTTATAGACGCTCAATAACTTAGGTCATTAGCGTCTTAATTACATCAAATAACAACATCACTTAAAACTAGATGACATCACAAAACATCCATGAGCGAGGTGAGATTCGAACCCACGACAACTTGCTCCAAAGGCCAGCAATCAGCACGCTGACCATTACACCAAGCTGTCTTCTCAAAGTGTGATGGGATTTAAAATGTATTATAGATGTTACGGACAGAAATTCCGTTCTTATCAAATGAACATGCTAGGTGTTATCTATAACGTATAAAAACAATAAAAAACTTTACAATACTTACGTGATAACATACTCATTTATAAAATGTTTCCTTGTGTAGCGGTAATTGATTTAACATGATAAGTTATTGCTGAATTCCATGGATGGCAAATGTCGAATTCCTAGGCTCAAGGGCGTTCCATGGGCCTAAACTCGCGTCTGCAGTGAGAATTAGTCATATAGGCACCGCTATGAGGAATAAGGTGGGGCAGGTGCTCTCCCATCCCAGAAAATGACTGAAAGGTATGCCGAGTGACAGTCATTGGCGGCAGAAGGGGGGTGTAGGGGGCTAAGCGGTAAACCCCACTCCAAAGTAAAATCAATCCTCTCCAAATTGTAATCTAACATATTTTATACCTACTAAACATTTTGGATAATAATAAAACACGAAGTTTTTTAAAATTTACACTATAACTTTATTTTATGACAATTGTTTCGTCAACACAGTGACTTGTTCAGAACATATCTTATACTACCATAAAATACAAAACGTACAAATAATATATAGGTTCTTATCAGGTAAGAAAAAAGTTAAAACTACCAGCAAATCTATAAACAAAGAAAAAGAAAACTTCGTGTTTTATTATTATTCAAAATGTTTAATATTAATTTACATCAAGTAAGCACCCACTCTATAATATATATATTTAATACTCTTCACAATGTATGCTTTCGTAAGTGATTTTGGGTCTAAAATCCCAAAAAAAGTCGTTCCACGACCCAATGGACAGACACTTTAAAATACTTAGTATGTATATGAAAGTGTGTTCCTGGAACACGCCGGCCCGAACAAACTTGGCGCCCTAGGCGAAAGATTTTGATAGCGCCCCTTTAAATCAAAATTTTCGCAACAAAATAAAATAAAGCGCCGCGTCACATATACCATAAGAAGTGATGTAAAAATACGGTATTAAACTTTTTTGTGTATTAAACCCATGGTATAATACCGTATTTTTTCAGTATAAAACGTTTCACACTATACGGTTACGGTGGATTATTCAGTATTGCCAACTGCATAATAGGAAAAGTTTCTGTTCTCATTTTGGTATTAAAGCGTTTTAAACGGTGTTGAACGTTTTATACGTGCCGTATAAAATAGTATTATAGGCAGTATTCATACCTAGTATAAAACTGGGGTACATATTATTTTTTTACATACCGTATAATACCGTTTTATACCAGAGTATTATACGCATTTACATCACTAACCATAAGAGTGCTTTACACATATTCGGGCCGGCACAGTTCGGCCATGATTCGGCGTGTATACACATATTTGGGTGGGCTTGTTTTTCGGTCGCATCGCATTTGACTCGCCGCAACCGTGGGCTGGCCGCCCCCCCAAATTTGAGCACCCTAGGCCGTCGCCTTATTCGCCTATATAGACGGGCCGTCTATATAGGCGAATAAGGCGACGGCCTAGGGTGCCGGCCCTGGTGTTCCATCATTTTGAATCGTCTTGTATACAGGGTGCTGAATCGTTTTGCGGGTAATAGGGATTCAACCCGTAAAATCAAACTTTTGCGATTTCCTGCTTCCCCAATTATTTTAGGAAAAATACCTTCGAATAAAAGTTTTAGAACATAAAATCCTGCATCTAAATCATTAAACAAAATTAATTTTGCATGCTTTGTAACGGCAGAAATTTGATATGAAAATGTCAAAATTACCTCAAAAACAGATAGCGATAGCCATGGAACTTGAACAAAATGATTAGAAATTATTCTGACAGCTAAAACGTCATCATTTTGTTTAAGTTCCATGGCTATCGCTATCTGTTTTTGAGGTAATTTTGACATTTTCATATTAAATTTCTGCCGTTACAAAGCATGCAAAATTAATTTTGTTTAATGATTTAGATGCAGAATTTTATATTCTAAAACTTTTATTCGAAGGTATTTTTCCTAAAATAATTAGGGAAGCAGGAAATCGCAAAAGTTTGATTTTACGGGTTACATCCCTATTATACCCGCAAAACGATTCAGCACCCTGTATAATGTACAATGAGTCGAGGTAAATGGCGGATAGAAGGAAATGCCTGACTAAAGATGAAAATACGGGAAGTTTTAGCATCAAAAGCCATGCAATTTGCACGTTTCTTGTCGTTGATGTTTGCAGTATTATGCATCATCAAAATGGGGACTAGCCTCTATACCAGAACTGGTCAAACTATCGCAACTGTTTACTGTACAAAATGTCAATGAGAATGTAATTTGTCATAATTTCATTAACATCTTCACTACAACCCAGAACCTTCCTGTTACTACCCTAAAATCCATGTTAAAATGGAGGTTTGCAAATCGCAAATGAGAGGATGAAAATAAAGACTCTCGTTGGAATTCTACTCCAGGACACAGGCATTCCAAGAGATTTATCTCGTATTCAAGTAAAAGGACTATTTAACTCCTTGCTCTCAGCAAAGCAGAGCTAATAATACTAACAGGACTCTTCACTCACCATTGTCCTATGAGGTATCACCTCTCAAAGATGGGAAAGGCTCAAGATGATAAATGTCGCTTCTGCAAGAAAGCAAAAGAAACTGCTGAACATATCTTTTGTGCATGTGAAGCAGTTTATTCCAAAAGGCTGCAATTAGGGCATGCAATTCGAATATAGCGAATATTCGGCTGCATTTATTATTCGAATAGTAATTCCTATTATTCGAATATATTCGAATTATTTGTTAAGAATTAAAATTGTTTAAAAACGATTTACGGCGGCGCTAAAACATCTTACAAACGCTACACTAGCTCTAAGTTCGCGCTGGGGCGTGGGAGGGGAATCGAAACGGGGCGAGGAAAGTTTTTTTTTGTGAATTATTGCATGTTTATTTGATATAACTATTTACTTACGTTACGTTACGTACGTGTACTTAATTGCTTGATTTGCTCTTCGCACGTGCTAATAGACGTATTATTTATTTGTGAAGTATTTTTTTTATAGGGGAGCAATATCCCATACTTTTGTGGTACTAATTAATAACAATGCGGCTTAGATGCTCATTTAATATTTTTGTTTGAATAGGAAAAACAGAAAGAAAGAATTTTGAATTTTTTTGATTACTTAAATATGTTCATTTGATCTATGATTCTCGGAAGCTATGTGCGCTCTAATATTTAGTTGATTTGATCTGAATTTTTACGTAACTAAGTAAAGTAAAAATGATTATTTGATCTCTTTTTAATTAGAAGTAAGCTGCTTTTGTTGTTAAAATATTGATTAGATTTATGGACGTGCAGTAGGCGTGTTGATTTTAAATAATTAAAAGTCATTTATTGAATTCCAGTGTTTTTATTATTTTTACCAATTATTCGAATATATTCGAATATTGGCTAAAATTTGAGCGAATATTCGAATACCTGAAACATCCGAATATTTGCATGCCCTAGCTGCAATACATGAACAGGTTTTTTCTAGAGCCTGATGAAGTGTGGAAGGCAGCTGCCAGCAAAGTTGTAAGGTTTATCAAAGCCTCCTACCCGATTGGGAATAAATATCAAAGGATTCCCAAAAGATATTTCAGGTCATATCACGTTAAATCTAATCTAATCTTCACTACAATATCTCTGTAGAGCTATGATCAGGAATCTTCAATAATAGGCGATGGTTGAAGGCGAATTCGTGTGGCGTAAGGATCAAAATAAAAACGCAAAGCGGATGTTAAGTTTTGCAATTTAACTAACGTTTCGACTGCGTCATCATCAGAGATACATAGCCGTCAAAACGTTAAATAAATAGCAAAACTAAACATAGTATTGCGTTTTTACTTTGATCCTTACGCCACACGAAGACTTCGTCTTCAGCCGTAAAATTGTCAAAAAAATTACTTTTATATTTTGACAAAATGGCATCTAGCGTCCGCCATATTGAATTTTCCGTGACGTCATACAGCCATGTCACTTAAGGGATTAAGATGAATCTAATGACACTTCATTTATTAAAATTCATCCAGCCGTTTGGATGCTACGCGGGAATAGATAGATGGATAGATAGAATTTATTTGTTTGAGTACCACAGCTACGTGGCATAACATCGTCAACTAAGTAAATTACATTATACAAGTACTAAAAATATACATACCAGTTACATTAATAAAAGAAAAATCTTCTATTTTTTAAGACCAGCCTCAGTCAACCGTCTGAACCTCGGTCTGAACTGACTTAGACGAAGAATAAGAATCCCACATACAAACATACATATAGGTAGCGTGAAAAACAAAACTCCGCCTTTGCTGTCGCTCAGTCGGGTAAAAAGACCTCATCTTACAATTTTCCTAAGACTGTCCAGTAACATCCTATAATGTAAATTTTGAAATCGACTGATAAATAATCCGTAAGTTTATAATTTACCCAGGATTATTATAACATTTCGGATCTAAGCGTAAAATGGCATATAAAATAATTTCGGCTTTCAAAAGTTTAACACGGCCGGTTTACGATGAGAGGTTTGTCGACATGTATTGTGACGTCATCTGGACACTTATAATAATAACTCTGCATCTGAAAGCCTGCATGAACTTTCCTCAACAGAAGAAAGAACGGGAAAACTGGCGAAGCTCAACTTTTTTAGATGACAATTTTAACCTTTATATTATGCGGCCACACATGTGTACGGCCGCCCACACACTGTTACTAAAGTTATTGCCGCACTTTCGTGTGGAATATGTAATATGTATGCAGGTAGGAGTGCACGTGCATAGCCTCATTTATATTCTTACGTAGGTACTTTTACTGTATTATGCACTTCAGTTTTTTTTTCAAATAAATGCACAAAATTGAAAAATGTCTTTTATTTTTGCTTTTTTTTTTGTTCAACTACAGAATGTGGCGACTATCTGTATACAGTAGAAAGTCTATACCTCGAACCTCGTTAAGTTGAAATCCTTCTAAAGCCGGTTTCCAATGGCATGGCCATTGGGTTACCAGATTTTTAATCTACCAATATATAGGGTAGATTGCATGAAAATATATGACTTTCAATGAAAATATATGAGATTTACCTTTCATTTATTATTAAAAGTTGTAAACATTATTGGATAAAATGTGAAACATTAACATAAAATTTAAATGTTGTAAAGGATCGAAGCGCGTCGTTTGAAATCAACCAACATTCTGAAATGTTCGATCGCGCACTCTTGGAAATATTCTAACGTGTCTTGTATTGTATTTTAAAGACCACCAACAGCTAAGGTTATTTGGGCCTAGCACCAATTCATATTTTCAATTCATTATTTTTTTTTTTTTTTTAATAATAATTTGAAAATCCAATTGACACTTTTACCAGCTCTCGGGCTAGAACTCGGGACTTGTAATAGAGGAACCATAGCAACGCCATGTAAACAACAGCGTCGCTACACTCTCGGCAATTCTCAAGCTCTTCTAACGTGTCAATAATAAAGAAAGCGCACCCTTGATTGCAGGGCCGCCGTTAGGGGGGGTTAAGCGGGACAAAGGTATCCCGGGCCCCTGAAGGGGGCCCGCCGGCCCGGAGCTTACCTATTATATGTGACTACCGTGTTTAAAACTGCGAGCTTTAAAACGTTTTCCCAACAAAAAAGACGTTATTTGATTTTTTGCATTAAAATTTTCTGACTTTCCAAAAAAAAAAACAAATTTTGGAAAAAAATTTTTTTTTGATGACACAGGGGCCTGAGAACGCTTACCCGGGGCCAGAAAATCCTAGCGCCGGTCCTGCTTGATTGAGGGTGAGTTTTGACTTTAGAAGGTTATATAAATAGGGGTGACGTGATTTTTGGAGTCATTCTACTCTGGAAAGTCGACGAGAGAGTATCAGCGAACATTAATAAATAAATAACAGTGATAAATAAATAAGAGCTGTCTTTGGAACGTGGACAGAAGTGGTTCGGACAACCTCCCCATTTGGCCGCCACCTTAAAAAGGGGTGTAGTGGGGCCGTTAAGCGTTTAAACCATGTACGACGTGATAGAGATATGCCACTCGGTACGAATTCAAACGCTTAACGGCCCCAACAACTACTTGTCTAGGGGCCCGGTCGCGGGGCCAAGGTGCCTGCACTTCTTAATGTGAAGATATGGGTCTGACCAACATTCGTACCGAGTGGCATCTCTCTATCCCGTCGTGCAAGATTCAAACGCGTCATGGCCCCATCAACCACCTGTCTAGGGGCCCGGTCGCGGGGCTCAAAATAACTCCACTTCTTAATGTATGGGTCCGACCAACATTCGTACGGAGTGGCGTATCTCTATAACAAATAAAATACTTTTCTAGGGTGTTGTACCACTTCTTAAAATAATATTTCTTATTTAATTACTATTTTACTTTTTTCAAAATCAATCACTTGCCATCAGCTGTCAATATGAGAAGTGTCCGAAAAACATGGCGGAATGATAATAATAATAAATCTTTATTTGATTTACCACGAAGTATAAATAGCGCCAGAAAAAAATGTTCGTCGATGAAAAGGTCTATAGACGAAGTTATTTTCACTTATATTAAGCTAATTCAAAAAAGTTTTTATGGTCAAAAGTATCGTGGGTATGTAACAAACAACACAATTTTTTAAATACATGTTTTTATTACAATAAAATTCAACAATATTTTTTTGTTACATTTTTCCTCAGTTAATATAAATTATTATGATGCAAACATGTTTATTTTCATGTAAAAAATTTAATGTATTGCACCAATATTAAGGCTTCTATATATCATCGTAGGTTTTAAGTTTATTAATGTTCTTTTAAGCAAATAGTAATTTTTGTTTTTAACTACAGAAGTTTTAAAAATCATGCAACATTTTAGAAAGTATTACTGCATTAATTACAGCATGTCTGTTGCATACCGGTATTTTTTTACCTCTTCTGTGGTCAGGCCCAACGGTTCTATTAGTAGATTGAATGAGGGCTACCATTTTTTTATTTGTAGCTGGCGCTAGTGGTAAGTAAGGTATGTGTCAAACATTTAGAGATTAACGGTTAGCGTTCAGTCATTGTTCATTTATTCATTAGTAAGGATTAAATAATTAAAGCCGTTAAACGATGTATAAGTATATAACAAGTTTCAGATAGGCCAGATACCTCACTTGCTAGAGGCGCCATCAGGTGGCGGAAAATATAAAGAGTTTGACATTTAAATGCATTGATCTCTACACTATATAAGGATCAGTGTTTAAATGACAGATACCACACTTATTAGAGGCGCCATCAGGTGGTATAAAAAAAGTCTGGTTGCCCTCATTATGGAATGAGGACATTATAATCGTATCTAACCTCAAATTCAATTAGATTCAGTAATCGCCATTTTTCAAACCTGACCTATGACCCTGTGTTCGTTCAATCATTAGAGGTTAAAAAAAGAAATTATTGATAATTTGAAGTTACATTTTTGCCGGCACAAAAAAAGACTACTCTTCTTTAATTAATGCTATTTATATTAAAAGAAGCATTATAATCTTGCCAGAATATTAATAATTAATAAATGTCTTTGATTTAAATGTTTAAAATAAAAATAAAATAATCATACACTAAAAAAATATTAATTATTAAATATTATTTACATTATTCTAATATATTATTTTTGTTCGTTTCTGTACAAAAACTGAATAAAGAAAATATTATTATATTATTTTAAATCAATATACAATATACATACAAATTAGAATATAGTATGTATATTCAAACTTAAATTGTATTGTACGCTCGACATCAGATGGTCATAAGCGCTAAAATTGTAAAATGTGCTTTAAATTCATCATCGTAATAAACGAAATTTCTGAATGCGTAACAAAAACAGGATCTACGTGTTGATTAAAAACCAGTCTCACGCCGGCCCTGTACTAGCCGCGAATTCTGAAACCCTGTTATTCTAACATATTTCATGACATGGCACTTTTGTTGGATTGCATCAGCGCATCCAAAACTCTGCGTTAACAATGAAACTTAGATTGTGATTTAATGGGTGATTTACACTAGGAGGCGAAAAATGAAAATTCGTGTTCGGGATTGGATTGTAAGCATAAAATGTTAAAAAGACTTTTTTCCGATCGGCTTTTGTTTTGGAAATATCGATGTATAGAGTTTTCTGAACTTATTTAAAAAATTGCTTGGAAAAAGACTTATTTACTAATTGTTGACAATTGTCACATACTTTGCACGTTGCTATTTTTACTATAAAACAAAATTACTAAACAAGCTTTCAATATGAAAAGTAGTCGGGCAAAAAGTATTTTACCGTGAAGTTTGGAGATATTTTAATTAAAATAATCGATCCGAGCGCTCTAATGCGTTCGAATTTACATTAATTTAACATTATTTTATATGCTATCATCTTTCTCTATCCTGCGCCCGAATCGATCTGATCGCAAAACCGAATTTACTCTGGAAAATAAAGTCAAATGACATTTATTTTTTTATTGTTAATAAATAAATAATTAAGTAAATCCGATTGTAAGTTTAAGTTTTCAATTTACAGGTTAACATTAGTACAAAAAATCTAGATTTTATTATGACTTACAGAGCACTGATCGTACAACCTTAAAACATTAGGTAATATCTTTTTGCTCAACTATTTTTCATATTGTAAGCTCAGTTTTTTTTTTTGAGCAGGATCGATTTAAAATTTAATTCTACAATGCTTCACTTATGAATAAAAGGTTACAATCTAATGTCATTTTCAGCCCAGATTTTCCAACGATGCGTAGCGCAATCCGTTATTGATATTCTATTATAACGATCTCTTTAAAAAATTTCAAATTCATTGCGAAAACATGTTAAACTTTACTTACAACGAATTTGAAAATTTTTTTCATATAGCATTTTAATGTCAGCCAGAACTTTTGAAATGCAAGTATTTTACTGAATATCAATTATATTTAACTGAATTTCACATTTTTTAATTTAGCATAACAATGAAGTTAGCTTCTTAAAAGCATTTTTCATACCAACGTTAATAACCAAAACTTTAAAATTATAAAATATTATGTGACTGACAACCGTTCTTTTAATGTTATCTATTCTGTAATTCCATACTGTAAGACCGGTTATCCACGACAAGAATTTTCGCCATAACGGTAAATCTGCCAGACGGTGGAAAAAAACGCGTGGCTTTGTCCACGGAGACGGCAGTCTTATTGACTCTGTCACTTCGCCTTGAAATCTATACTGAATATAGCAAATAACTACAAGTTATTTGTTGCATAAACATTGTTCATTGACGGCGACTTTGCCGTTTCATGGACAGGTGCATTTACTAACACATGGATCACTGTTAACCCGACACACCGTCCGGGTGCCGTGTCTACAGTGAACAAACGGCGCGACACACGGCACCATGTGCGGTAAATTTGCCGTGCCAATTCGTGAACAGACTCGTATATAAAACAATATAATACTGTCAATATGGCAAATTTGCAGTGACGGCGGACGGCGAAAATTCTTGTCGTGGACAACCGACCTAAGCTCTATAACTCACAAGCATTGGCAAGCAACTTAAACTTTACAGTAAGCAAATCAAATAAACAGGTCCCCGGCAGTAGACTACCATTAATAAACATGAAAAGTGAAAACCACCTTATTTTCTTGTAGCGCGTTGATAGGCTCAGCGCCGGTTTTTTAGTCATCCGAGCACCCCGGGCGAGATATTCTTCACTGTTCTTTATATCTTATTATTAATTAGTATTTTGTCCACGACTCGCGGGCAAAATCAGTGTTCTCAGCCAAAAAAAGGGGCGCCTATCGTATCAGGGTATAAAATTATCATACATTAGTAAAAATAATCCTATCATATAAAATTAATTGTAAATATAAAATTGAACTTAGAATTTCAATTTCAAGCAAAAAAATCATCAAATGAAAGAAATAAGTAGTTAATTATCAGCTACACACTTTGGGTTGGGGATTCTCCAATTTTTTTTTTGTTTTGTGGTGGCGTTATTCTTTCGTAACTGATTGATTCACATGTCAAGACGCGCCCTTAGCCCTGGCGCCCGGGGCGACCGCTCGGGTTGCCCTCCCCCCCTCTAAAGCCGGCACTGTATAAGCTATACAGTTTACAGTTAAAAATAAAAAACAGACATATTGCATTTAATAATTGACTCAACGATGAAATGATTAGTAACATAACCTAATTATAATTAAGTTTTAAGCGCTGAGGTAAAAGGTTATAGAGGGGCTCCAAGCATTTAAAAGTGAAGACAGTCACCATTTTTACTCGGCCCTCATTTTATATTAATATTCTCAATTCATCCTGTGTTTGGCCGCCATGTTTACTCAGCCCTGTGACGACAGACCTGACTTCAACTTTGTTAAACAGAACTGTTTTTATGACAAAAATGAATTTTTTAATCATAGTTTTTAACTTTGTCTTTTGACGTTTTGTACCCACAATATGTGATTTTCAAATAAATTTGTCTTATCTTATAAGCGGTTGTAAACAGTATAGCTCCTCTATACCTTTTACCTCAGTGGTTATAACCAATGTCAATGGATTGTACATTCCCTACCTCAACAACGTATTGAAAATATTATTCACTTTTGTGTGAGTGAGACAAAATAAAGTGGCTGCCAATCTCTGTGAACGCTATTGAATCTCTATGAACATTCAGGGCCGGCACGTGCGCCTGGTCGGACAGGCAATCGCCTTACGGCGCCATAGTTTTAGGGCGGCATATTTTTGTAGCAGCGAATTTTTCGTGCGGTATTCTACTTTTTAAAAATGATTATATTGTTCGAGTTTTCACCGATTCTTAGTTCTACCTTCTACTACTAGATAAAAGATGTCGCATGTCGCCCAGCCGCTCGGCGCAAATACCATAAGTTATAAAGGGGGTATTTACAAATTACAGGCAGCCAGGCAGCGTTTATTCGTGGGGGGGGGGGGGGGGCGACAAAAGTTGTATTCGCCTTAGGCGGCATATTTTGACGCGCCGGCCCTGTGAACATTATTAGTCCGTGTTTGATTAGAAAAGGACATAATGAGACAGCCATCTTCTACTAAAGGATACGTGTTCTGGTCTGTTTCTGTTGAGCAGTCCATTTTCCATATCAATGATGTTAAACAATCTTTTTGACTGGTTAAATTTAAAACAATTTTGCCTCAAACTAATTAAACTTCGTACAATATTATTTTGGTTTGAAAGTTATCCAAGTCGAAGAATAGCGATAAGCAGTGCCGTAGCTAGACTTGCTGGCGCCTTTGCCAAATCAAAAGCTTTGCGCCTCACCTCCCGAAATGAAAAAGCTGAGAAAATTGGAACTTTTTTTTAAACACAGGAACAACAAGAAAATAATGTTCTCTGGAGAACAAAAAAATATTACGAAATATGGCACGCAACTGAAATTTAGAGAGAAACTAGCGGACCCGTCCCGGCTTCGCTCGGGTGGTATGAAATTATGATTTAATAGCGGTCACCCATTACTCCGCTCACGTATATTTAGTATAGCTGATCCGGCAAACGTTAATAATTTCTAGGAATAATTACATTACTCACTCGCTTCGCTCGTTCGTTTGAATTTTATTAATACAGTACTCACTCGCTTCGCTCGTTCGCTTGAATATTATAAATACACTACTCACTCGCTTCGCTCGTTCGCCATATATGTATTTTTTAAAGCTTAATATAAAAATCGCGATTAAAAATCAGGGGTTGATCGTATAAGGGTGAAAATTTAGAGTTGTATGTATTTTTCAATGCTGAATCATGAAAAAATTAAAACAAAAAATTTTGTCAAAAAAATAAAAAAAAATTTTTTGGGGTGGACCACCCTTAACATTTAGGGGGATGAAAAATAGATGTTGTCCGATTCTCCACCCTACCCGATAAGCACACAAAATTTCATCAAAATCGGTCCAGCCGTTTCGGAGGAGTTCAATAACGTACACCGCGACACGAGAATTTTATATATAAGATAGAGGCAAGTGCCGAAACAAGGAGCGAGTGGCAAGCGCTGCAAGAAGCGGCGACTGAAATGCTAAGTAACAATATTTTCTCTGATTAAAAAAAATCATTCAAAATATGGCATACTAATTTACAGAGACAACTAGAGAGGCGAGGAGCGAGCACTGTGAGAAGCGGCGAAGGAAATGCACGATCGTCGAGATGCCACCAAGTCAAGGCGCCTCTTACTATTATTTTCGCTCGTAGAATTCGTGTACTTGTGACAAATGCCACCTTCGCCACGTCCTAGCTACGGCACTGACGATAAGTAATAATAATATTACTTCAGCATTATTATAATATAGGAAGACTAACAATGTAAAAACAATCTTCATTTTAAATTTTCACAGTTCGGATAAATTTTATATTTCGTTTTACAGTAAACATCTCAAATCAATTTTACGAAAAAATATATTTATTTGGCAATAAATAAAAAGTAGAGATGCGTCGAGTACTTATTTATTACTCGGTACTCGGCATATTCGGCAATTTTTTTTGTACTCGTATT
The DNA here is from genome assembly GCA_039654895.1 of Mongoloraphidia duomilia. Lineage (NCBI taxonomy): Eukaryota > Metazoa > Arthropoda > Insecta > Raphidioptera > Raphidiidae > Mongoloraphidia > Mongoloraphidia duomilia. Next base: position 32,792,636 of record CM077516.1, on the reverse strand, counting down.
CAACCGAATAACTCGGTTTAAGTGATAAGTATTCGCGCGAGTAATGTCTTCTTCAATAATGTCGTAAAATCTCCACATTCGTGATCTCTTGCGACCACTCATTTTTCGAACAGTACTAAACACAATCCAACCAGTAAATTTTAGGTTGTTCCACTAAAAAAAACATTTTTTAAACAATTTAACGCGTTCCGTGTAAGATTTGTAAGCTAGATAACAAGTTACTGACGGGGAATTTCCGTCGAGGATGCGGGCAGAGACGTACCGCTCGCTTGCCGGCCCCACGTCGCGATCATGTATAAACGTGTTTTCGCACCCCAAACCTATGTAAACTGAACTGAGTGATTCGGCCGAGTAGTCGGTTCGGCGAACATAAAACCGAGTATTACTCGGTAACACTTGTACTCGGTGCATCTCTAATAAAAAGTTATTTGTGCTTTTTAAAATACGTGTTTAATAATCTTCTAAAACTAATTTCTAAATAATTAAAAAAAAGAACGCTAAACTTTATGCAGCTCTGAGAAGTAAAAAATTTTGAGCAAGTTCACTGCTTCTTCCAAAAGTCTTTTATTACGTTTAAAAATCGTGACTGTTTCTAATAAAAGGGAGTTAAAAAAAAATTGTATTTCGTTTACGACTTAACTACAGTTTAGGCGGCGAGAAGCGATCACAATTGTAAAAAAAAGATTGACGAATTATTTAAAATCTAGGACAGACAGAAATCAATCCTAAACTGACAAGCACTTTTGTTTATAAGGTCAACCTCTTCCCACTGCCCAATTAAAACTTTTTTTTTTCGAAATTAAAACGAAAAACGCTTACTGACTTGATTTTTGACATAAGTTCGCGAGATCCACACTCTAACCTTTTACTTCAGATTCGGATCCGTTTTCCGCAACCGATTTTCCGTTCTCGCCACTGTCTTCGTCCGAATAATCCTCGTCGTGGTTATGAGTCACGCAACGAGGTGTTTCGGGTCTCGGGTGGGGCACATGATGGCTCAAATTCTCCGGCTGTAATGAAAATTATGATTTTTATTTACACAAAGAACAATCTAAAGCAGTTATAGCAGATTACATATCTAGTTGCATAATGACATTATGTTAAAACGATTATAGCGAGTTTTAAGACACACGAGTCATAATATCATTATGCACAAGATATGTATGGTATTTTTTGCCGTACCCACTAAAAAGTATCCGGTTTTCACATTTTTGGAAAGTATTTAAAAAACATTTCAAGTCTATAATAGTAGACCGAAAGTAGCTGTCATTAGGTAATAGCGGGCGGATCAGGGCGAATAAACGTAAATCACTATGGAAATGGTTTGCTTCCCACACTAGTGTGGGAAAGATACGTTTCCGCACACCGACCTGTCAATAGTCACTTTGAATGCACACATAGATGCATGTAGTGTGATGTACTAATTGTACAGCCCTATATTTAAATGCTTATGCAATTACTGTAAATTGCCTAATAGTTTACGAATCAGTTTTTGTATTTAAAAATGTATACTTAAAAATCATTAATGTTCTTCGTTTCATCAAATAAATATATTTCAAAATTAAATAGTAAATCAAGTTATTCATAAGGATAATTACATAAAGCAACTATTTTATAGTAGGTATGGCGAAAAAAGTTTTTCTCTAATAGAACATTACATATAATTTTTTTATCATGCAAAACGAAAATGCGCATCACTTTGAATAAAAATCTAGAATCTGAGAAACATTGAACATATCGCCAAGTGCAATCATTTATTCAAGTTGCTATGCTATTTAAACAATAAGTGATATTCCTCAGGTCCGCTGTTATCAAAAGTGCGAATCTGAGAAACATTAAACGATTCATTGACTACATTTTATTAAAGCCGCTGTGCTATTTAAACGAGATGTGACGTCACTCAACTTCGCTGATGACTGACGTCACTGGTACATTGTTGATTTTTAATAATTCAACAAAATCAGCAAAGCACTTTTGACGTCAACTTTTATAAATTGCGCTAAAACAACTTGTTCAATGTTTCTTCAATTCTAGATTTTTGTTGAAATTGACGTAGATTTTTGTTGTGCGTGATAAAAATGCGATTAAAAATTTCACACAAATACTCTATTGGTCACCCTGAAACTTATCAAGTTTGCCAACAACAAATTTAAAAACAACGACTTTTTTCATAAACATATCCCCGAGGGATTAGTGTACACTCATTAAAATAAATTTGAGCAGTAGATACATTAAAAAAAATTAAATGTCACTGCAACTTACCTTAAGTTTTGTACCATCGTCGACCGAATCGTTCTGAATGGAACATAAAGTACGCGAACGAGATATAGCCGGCGATTCCATGACGAACCTTTGCTCGTGCGCTACGGTACTTTCGTGAGGCATGAGCATGGCGGGGGCACGGAACATGTACGAAAACGGATAGTAGATCAGGTTCAGGAATGTCGCTGCATATAAGTCGGCATAGCGTACAACCTATATACAAACAAAACAATAAGCGTGACGTCGCAATTTCAATATTTTTTCAAATTCAGTTTAATTGCATAGAAAACGGCACGCTGATTTCAAAATAAAATCGCAAAGCCCTTTTCCATTTTTTTAAAATATATTAGATCTATCTTGAATTCAATATGCATGTAAAAATGGCGCACTGATCATTTTCCACAAGTAGTTATACAGAATTTGAAAACGATTTGAGATATTTTCAAAAACATTAAGGCATTCAGGCCTGTTTTTTGTGTGCCTGCTAAATTCAACATACCGCATAAGCGTGCTGAAACCGAAAAAATTCTGTAATATTTTCTAAAAGGAAAAAAAAATACTCAAGAGTTGGATACTTTGCGTGCTTACTGAATACAAAGTGCCGTTTTATTCAAATATCCAGATTTTGAAAAAGTTCTGAGATATTACAAAAGAAAATGGCAAAAATTAATAATCAGAAACGTCACCTGTGAAGAGAAAAATGTCTGCCTAGATCCTGATCTAAATAAGCTGCCCATCATTCCGTAAGACAAATCCATTTTGTGCGTAACATCTCTTATCGAAGCTCTTAACTTCGATATGTCTGGTTTTTCTTTTGTGCTGCTATCCAAGTCTCTACAATACAAAAGTTTATTAAATAAACAACACAAAACCAGCAGTCAATATGTTCAAGGTCGTTCCAGCACATCTGTGGACCCTAGATATACCAACATTAGAGACCAGTATCCAATGGAGATGGGCACATGAGAAACGTAATATAGATGGCAGCAGGTATATAATCACCTAAGTTATCATTGGTTTTCATAAAAAAACGCGCGAGAAATCAAGTTTTGATCCTTCTTATAGCATGCAACAATTTTTTTCAATTTCGGATCGTTTGGAAATACAAAATCAACATTGGTAAACACAGCACATCGACATTGTCAACAATTTATCATTTTAAAGAAACTTATTCTGTACACACTACTATGAACTGCCCACAGACCGAGGTGGTTATATACTGGTCAAGTTTGGCACTTCGCATCCTCATTGACACTTTTACCAGTTTTCAGATTAGAACCTGGGAACTTAGGGTTTGTAATAGGGAAGCCATTGGCAATTAAATCGAACTATAGGTAGCAGCATGGGTAATGTTCTAAGCGGGATAACCTTGTAATTTTAATACGTCAATGGAATCTCCATCTTCCTCTGACCTTTGGCAATACAACTATGGACTGACAACGTTCATTCTGGATTCGTGTTTTGACAGAATCAACAAAACATGACAGATTATGCATTAAATTATATCGACGTATGGAAATACATTGGACTAAGTGAAAGTAACATGCATGAGTGAGGTGTATTGAAGAAGATGATAGAGTTCTTGATTACAACTATCCATTTCTATATCTATAGTTTAAAGCTCTGACATTGAGCAGCGGCCATATTTGTTTCGAATTCATCCCACTTAGGATTAATTTTCTGTTACCGCCTATAGAGGTCAGCCACTTTGAAATTAATCGCGAATAAGATATGCGTAAGATGTAAAACAGATAGCGCAAATAAGTCTGAACGAAGTACTAAAGTTAGTTTCTGCTATGTAGTGCGTCCGGCATGGCTATTCATGAGCCTTAAATATTGTGTCTAATGGGATAAATCAGTCCTAAATATCTTCATAAAAAAAACAAAAACACTCACTTGTACATTTCACCAAGCATTACGTCGAGCGTCTGCAATTCTGCAAATAATTGACACTTATCGGTCCAAACGTGTAATTCTTGCACTAATTCCGGTACAATTAAAAACGTTCTCCAGCCCTTAATTTTCTTACTTTTTAAAATATCACCGAATATATGATCACCAACATAAAGCACATCTTTTCCCTTTGCACCGATTAATTTTGTGAACACGTCGCAACTACCTGCAAAACAAATCATCACACGTTATTCCATAAAAAGCCGTACGTGCGTAAAGAGTTCTGTTATTGCCAATTATTTGCAGTTCAGAACTTGCCAACAAACACAGCTATTATGAGGGCTACCGGGCTTTTTTTCTACCACCTGATAGCGCCACTGGCAAGTGAGGTATACGTCACAATCACATTGACATCATTCAAATGTCAGTACGTACTGTTTATATTGTAATGGACCACCCCGTACATGACTGTTCAGAAACTTCTACTATTCTCTAATGTTCCAGTGATTATAGAGCAATACCGCACCGGGCTATAAATACAGAGTAAGAGCACAGTTCAGTCAGTCAGTGGAGAAAACTGAGCGACTAATAGTGCGTCTGATATAAATACAGTGAATATAAATATTTAAAACATAAATAACTAGAGATAAAATAGTCCTGGTATCTAGTTAATTGTTAAGTAGTTGATTTGTTAAATGTTATTTAAATGTTTCGTTTTCTTTAAGAATTAGGTACCGTTTAGTTTTCGTTTGTTAGAATTGACTTTTTGATGTAATTTATTATTGAAAATTAATATTTTTACCGCTACGAGAAAACAGTTTGGTTACAATATTTTCCGCCCACTCGATGGAGCTACTAGCAAGTGAAGTATCTGCTTTCAATCATAACGACTAAATCGTAATTTTGTATTTAATTATTTATTCCTTAATAATGGATAAATGAAGAATCACTAAACACAAACCGTTAATCTCTAAACGTTTGAGATACCTTACTTGCCACCAGGACCGTCCCTTAAGCCATTCGAGTGCCCTAGGCGACTATAACACAGCGCCCCATGTGTGGCGAGAAAATCATATAAATTCATATAGGTGTGATGAATTTAACTAACTATAATAAATAACCAATTTTTTACGAAATAAAGACTCTCACTCAGTGTTAAAGTAATTCACAAACGTCACACTCACATTCTTGAGAATTTATTTGTTTCAAGAATATCGTTTAGTTTCTATTGTTACATTTGACTTTTTGTTGACAACAAAGAGTCAATTATTCTAACAATAGAAAACTAAACGATATTATAATTATTTTGTTTTGTTTATTTGCGCGCCCCCAATCTTGTGGCGCCCGAGCCGATCGCCCCGGTCGCCACACCCTTGGGACGGCCCTGTTTGCCACTAGCACCATCTGAAGAATAAAAATGTGGTAGCCCTCATTAACGATACTTACCTCCGGAATACACCTGTTCTTTCTGCAGACGTCCCATGTAAGTACCAATCCTAAGAGCGCCTGTGCTTGTGTCGACCTGTCTAAGGATTGTACCTTCGCCGAAGAACAAAGGTTTGCAGGCGTCCACCACAATGATATCGAAATATGTTTTCCAATCTCTGTGTGATTCTTCTGGCTGAAAAATTCAAAAGAAACCGAAAATGATCACACTTGACATTGACCTGGGTGGCCACGGGCATAGCCAAGGTGGGGCAAATGGGCCACTTGATCGCCCTCCCTCCTCCGCTTTGTAGATCAGATTTAACTTTAATTTTTATAAAATATAAGCAATTAACACAAAAGGGTTTAACATTTCTCTGTAATCAAAAGATTATTGAAAGAATAAAAAACCCGACTGCGTCTAACAAAAAAGTAAATAACAAGCTTCCAATATGAAAAGTAGTCGGGCTAAAAGATGTTGGTTTTATAGTATCGTCTCACTACTAGCACACTAAAACATTAGGTAATATTTTTTTACCCGACTATCTGACATACTGGAAGCTTGGTTTGTACATTTGTGTTAGACGCAGTCAGGTCTTTTCGTTTTAGTAATATTTTTTTTAATTTTACACTTTTTAGTTTTTCGGGCAATTTTTCATTGAAGCTTGAATACTCATCAAGATCTTTAATTTGATACCAATTTTTGAATATTTTTTCACATTGGACAATATGACGAACCTTGGCCGCCATATTAGAATATAGAATATACAAGTAAAAACAATAAACACACACTCAATTGTTCCCATCTCTACCCCTGAAGCTCCGATAATATTTATCTTTTTATCTTGGCTTAGACTCTCGACCAGCATCCACGGCCCAGTACCACGCTGCCCGCGGTTCACAAGTGGGCCGCGGCCCATGGGTTGGAAACCGCTGTTCTAGGACACTCGGAGGGTCAAGAATATTCTAACGACACCTCGTTTGTCCAAATCGGTCTATCCGTTCCAGCTCTATAAAGCGTAACATCTGGCCATCTCTAATCTTCTCTAAATAGTATAAAACAAAGTCGCTGTCTGCCTCTGTCTGTTTCTCGGTTTACTTCTTCTAAACCACGCAACGGATTTTGAAACGGTTTTCACTAATAGAAAGAGCGATAAACGAGGAAGGTTTGTGTATATAATTTGTAAATATTTTGTACAAAATGGCTGAATTATGACGGTGTTTTGTCAAAAAAAACTGTTTTCGTACGCTTACTTCTTCTAATCATAATTTCATACCACCCGGGCGTAGCCGGGACGGGCCGCTAGCACCCATATAAATAGACAACACCCTTCCTTGGCGTGCCGCAGTCAGGTAAAAATGATTACTCGCTAAGGATAAGTAGCCTCAGTCACATAGCATTGTTCTTAGTGAGAGCTGACTGTAAAAAAAGTGTCGATAACTTACCCGCGCACCGTGAGGAAAATCGAACAAATACGTCATGATTTTATCGGTATAATTGTAATCGCTATTTGTTAACAAAAACACCTTGGCCCCGCTGTCTCTTATCCGCGTCAAGAACATCGGTAACCTTTCGTCTTTTTTGACATATTCATCCAAATTTTCTATTGTTCTCTGTTTCAAATCACCCTGTAGGTGAACCCAATCGACCGCGTTCCGAACATCCTGGAAGATTGACTTGAACGACATGAACAATTCGCCGCACTTGACACCGGTTTTGTCGCGAACATATTGCGGCGAGTTCGTAAAGAAATCGATCAAACACGCCAACAAATATGTTTCGGGTAAATTGAATAACGTGTTCAAAACGTAGACTCTTGACTCGTCGAGTTGTAGAAATTTATTCGGGTACAGTTCGTATACTTGGGAACTGAAAAAAAAACAAATAAAATGGTGAGTTCCAAACGCTTATGTACAGGTTTTTATCTGCAAACATTTTCATGTTGACAGACGACAATTTGAATGAAGTTTTCACTATTAAATAGTATATTGCATTACAAGGAACGAAACACAGCGTTTGCTTCCCGAATCACATGCGTTGCATTTCGCTGTGTTTATACATTCCGAGTAATGCGTATTATTTTTCACAACAACTCTACTGACAATTCGATTTGAGGTACCTGCAATTTATATGCAAAATATTAGATCTGTCAGATCCATGTGGGGTTATGTCTGTCATTTTGACGTTTTCGAGTACAGTAGAGTCCGTCTATTACGACTTCGTTTATAACGGCTAACCGTTTTTAGCGACGTAAAAGCAAACTCAAGTTAGGTTTCATATAGACGTACTATGAAAGCGTATCCATATAGTACAACTCCGGTTTAAGCGACCAACTGCTTTTAGCGAGTTAATTTTATAATAATTGTCCAGTTAGAACGAAATTATAATACATATTGTTCCTCTGATCTGTAATACACACATATTATATGCAATGTTTAATTTTCATTAAAGTTACATAATATATATATATATGTATTTGTAAGTGTTAATATATTTTGTTTTATTTTCATAGAAATTAATCTATTGTTCACTTATATGTATTATATAAAAACAAGCTTAAATTATGCGGTCGCTTTATGCGTCGTCCGGTTAATACGACATAATGTCGCCGGTCCCTTGAAAGTCGTTCTATCCGGATTCTACTGTACTATATATGCGAATTGAAGTTGGCGCGACTCAATCGCTCTATCTCTTTCTTAACAGCGTTAAAAACAGAGAAATCCGACAACTAAAAAGTTTCAACCCTAGGGTTGAAACTCTCAGTTTCAATCCGCTAAACAGGTACCGAAAATTAAAGTTTCAACAGAGGCGTTGTGAAAAATATACATCAAATACTCGTGCGATCAAGTCTCGCGAACTATTAAAATACAAATAATTGCTTTTTATGTTAGCATTACTGTTTGAAGCACCCATCGAATGACGTAACGTTACAATTCATACTATAAAAATTCATTTTAAACCTCTCATCGTCGGGACTTAAACCCGTATCAAAATCAAAATGCGACTATAGTGTGATCGCCACCCTCGCTTCGCTCAGGCGGCGAACTTCCACTCATCGCATTCACCAACGTTCCGTTCTTGTCACACAATGTACCTACTATTTTAAGAAATTCAAAATTTGCAATAAACAAAAATATGCGTGATGACTGAAATGAAAAACTTACTGTTTCAAAAATTCAAATCCATGAACGCAAACTAATATATTCCCGTAGGAGTCTACTTTTAATAAATTCCCGTAATACGTGTCGAACCAAAGTCCGCGTACTGGAAACGAGGGATCGTATTCGAACTCGAGAATCTCCTGAGGATAGCCCAACGACACCAGTCGCTGCTTAACGAGATCGAAGCCGAGCTTCTCGTATTGCGGAGATTTGTATTCTGCAAACATCAAACATTTTATTGAAGGTCGTTCGCCTAACAAAGACACTAGCCGGAGCTTTTTTGATCGATGACGGACGCCGTAAGCGGGCGTGCACTGCCCGCGGGCGGCAAACCGCATCAACATCGACCCTTTATTAATGATAAATTTTACTCAATCTCAACTTACTAATGTAGGCTAGGTATTTAAAAATTGGCTGATAAATCACACTGTCTCATAATATACATATTATCATCTACTTATCTATTTTTTACCATACTCACTTCAAAATAGCATGTATACCGACCTGTAATAGGTCATTTAACAGACAGGCGTGCGGTAAGTAAACGGTTGCTATAGCAACATATGTTTATTTACTCTATCCGCCTGCGATTACATACTCACAGCTGCTCACAGCCTACTGTTTAATGTAAAGATGGCGACGCAAATGAACTGTCAAAATATTTTGAAAATAATGGAAATGAAGTGAGGTATTTTATAGTGGGTATGGCAAAAAATACCATATATTTCTCGTGTGTAATGGTATTATGACTCGTGTGACTGTAAAAACTCGCTATCGCTCGTTTTTACATACTGTCATTATTCGTCAGTATTAAACCTCATTATGACACTAGAAATACAATCTACTATTTTATTTTGATTAATTTTACTTAAAACACGCCTATAGGCGTAAAAAACTAAAAGTTCTTCTTGCAAGTTTGTATGCATGCAAATATTATGTCTACAAAAAAAAATTAAATTTAACGACTTATAATTTACATGCGATTTAATTACACGACAGATTTTAAAAGTGAAATTTTGCGATCGCTTGAAATTCGTTATTAGGTTTCACTGTATTTAAATTGAAAATAAAGAAAATTAAAAATACTGCAGAAAATAGACGCTTTCTTCCAGTACTCTTTTAGTCTAAAATAATCAGGAAAGTTATTTTTATTATAAGAGGATTTTACGTCCTAAATAAATGGATAAAATGTTTTTACCCGCAAGTGTGTAGTCCATGTCGAATCCATAGAACTTGATGTTTTCGAGATGCAGACTTCGATTTACGAAAATTCTGTAACAAACAGACAAAGTTGAAGATTCAAAATTGTAATAAAAATGGAGAATACAAATTATCACAATAATCACAGCAAAAAAAAGACTTAAAATTATAAATAGGCTTGTTCACCTATACCTGCAATTCCCTACTTTAAAAATAGTTAACATACATTTCGTCTTTTAAAAATTTTGCTTCTTACTACTTGAAATTCTGATGCCGTAACTAATATTAGGTCCTAGCTACAGTTCTGGCTGCTTTTATCATAGTTTAAAGAACAATATTATAATATATTAGCTTAACTAATTTAAGATAGGTTTTATTACTTTTACGAAGATCCATTTCCCCCCCACCTTAATTTTTCGAAGTTTAATTCATATTTTCATTCGTCAGTAAGCTTCCCTTTTTGGATTTTTCCGAGACAAATGGATAGTGGCATATTGTATGCACAAAATCGTTGGAGCGGTTTTTCGAGACAACCGACTATTTGAGACAGCAGGGGGAAAATAAAAAAACTCCTGAGGAATCCAATAAAAATCCTAAGTTCAAAATTTGGTTTTGATCTGGTGAATGGTGTGTCTGCTAGGCTTCAGATAATACGGACGGACGGACGGGCATAAAACTCGATTATTCTGTATGTATAGGATCATAATTTTTTCGTTCTATGGTCGCTCGAAAGTGAAAACCAGAGAGTATGTAAAAACATTTGAAAAAAAAAACAATCCGTTTGCTTGTGCTTATAGAAATTTATAGATGAACTCAAATGTCAGTATCAATGAAATAAGCAGCGTAGGCCGTGTGACGTCACAAAAACCTTAGTTTTGAACAGTATTTTAATTTTAGATATTTCAGAATTTCTTTTCTCACGTAAAAATACTAAAAATAAAAAATAGGTAGGTACCTACACGACGTGTATTTTCTCTTATGAAATTTAACAATTTAAAATAAAAAACATCTAGGATGAAGTGATGAATCAATTTTAAGTGCTTGTGGCCAAAAATTAAACATAATTTAAATAAATCGCGACATTATATCTATACTGTGGCCTCACATCACTTGACGACCTTAATTCGATTTAATAACGATTATTATTAAATTCGCAACGAGTAGCTAGAAGCAAAAGGTCACATATCGCCAATAAAATTTCGCAGAACTTTAATAACAAAGAACGCGTGATTCAAACAGGATACCGTCGGCCGAAAGAATCCCTGCTGCCATGTAGCTATATAATAATGCAATCAGACAATTTAATTGAATTAGACAATTTACCAAATAGATCATTAGATGAGTGATCTGATGACACATTGTTTCAATGTGACACGTTGCATTCGTGAAATTAATGCATCAGTTACCCAGAATACCGAAGAGGTATTTTAAAGTGGAATTATAATCAAATGTACACACTGTTATCTAGTGAATGAAGACGCAGACGCTTATGACCTCTGTTGTATATGTATGGGCTATTTGTCATTAAATGAATTGTGTGTAAATCGGTTTTGTGGTTCTCGAGGTTTGAAGAATAGCACCTCACAATCAATAGCGTACTATAGTTTATACTCTCATTTTTAGTAGAAAAGGTTTGATGCAAAGTCATGGTTTTACGAAATGTTAGAAAAACCATAATCCATATTTCTGTTTTTAATCAATAATAGATAGATACCTACTCGTACTTATAATTTTACATAATAGTGGGAAGTCCGAGAACATGACCAAGTCTCAACAAAATAAAAAAATTATAATTTAAAAAAACTAAAAAACACACTTTAATGAACTAGAAAGTAAAAAATAATTAATTTTATTGTAAAAAAACGTGAGGTTTGTACCATATTTTCATACTACCCCCACGCTTTTTTACAATAAAATTAATTATTTTTTACTTTTTAGTTCATTAAAGCGTTTTTTAGTTTTTCAAAATTATAATTTTTTACTTTTTAGTTCAGCATTAAAGCGTGTTTTTTAGTTTTTTTAAATTATAATTTATTTTTGCTTTTTAGTCCTGGAGATCCTGGTCAGGATAATGGGACAAACTTATTGAAATATTGTATTGTCATCGGTCCTTGATAAGTGTGCAAAGTTTCAGTTCAATCTGAAGTTTTGAAGTGGATGAAAATCGCGTTCAAATAATCCGTTACTTACATACACACATACAGGTGGAACTAATATAAGCGTGTTAAAAAAATTGGAAACACGTTTTCCCGTCAAAAATACAAAATCCTAACATAAATGCGAAAGTGAGTTTGTTTGTTTGTTCCGCTTTCACGCCTCAACTACTCAACCAATCTCTGTGAAATTTTGCACACGGGTAGCCTTCGCAATGGAGATGAACATAGGCTATAATAAGTAGCTGGCCCGGCCTCGCCCGGGGTAAAATCGGGGGTAATCTCAGAAGACCGATTTCTCCGTAACTATATACTGAACGGATTTTGTTCCGGTTTTCACGATTAGACAGATTGATTCAAGAGGAAGGTTTAGATGTACAATTGAAACTGGCCGGCCCGGCTTCGCACGGATGAAAATCAGGGGTAATCTCAGAAATTACTGAACCTATTTCAATTTTTTTTCACTGTTCGATACGTAGGCTATAATAACTGGAGCGAACGAGTGAGTAATGTATTTATTATATTATGAATATGAATGTTTTATTACCATAGATGGGTAAGCCAAAATCATAAATTCACAGCACCCGAACATGCCACCCGGACGAAGTCGGACCGGGCCGCTAGTACTTAAATACATTGAAAACCTCGCCAAAAAACAAAATTATAGATAGAGGTTCCGTTATACTCGTGTTAGTATTTAGTAGGTATACTAATAATCTCTCACCCTACATCAGACAGTCGATCATTTTCATTAAAAAATAATTACGCTGTCAATGGACGAGCTTCCTTATTAAGCGCAAAATTTGGCCAATGACCGTCAATAATAGCAATTACAAAATGGAGTCGTGCGAACATAAAAATAATTGCAAAGAATATCAAAACATCGCTCCATAGAAAAAAAATGACCGAGCTGCGCATTTTTAAATGCTTTTGGACATTGCACCATTACACGAGAGTCGTGAACGAAGCGACAAACAAAATTAATTAAGTAACGTATATTTCCAATAAACTGACTACTTCAGTCCACACACTTAATTTTGGTCCACGTCAATAAGTATAGGGCCGTTGAATATTAAACAGGCAGACAGACGTCGTAGGCAGGATAACAGGGTTCCATATTGAGGTACAGAACCTTTAAACGCAGTGGAGGATTTACACATTTGCCGCCAGTACCGACCTCTACAATAATTCGATACCCTAATTTACAATCATATTAATTAAAATTTTTTATATTAATTATTATTTTATATGTTGAATTGTTTGTGTGGACCTAATAACATTTAGGTACCTATATAAATATGAATCTTTTTAATTTCTGTAAGACAAAAAAAATATTTGGCCCCAAATTTGCCGCCCCTAAAATCTGCTGCCCTAGGCTGCAGTCTACTCAGCCTGCTGGTAAATCCGCCACTGCTTAAACGCTTCCACAAAACACCAAAATGCGAGCACTTTTTTCTCGACTATGTATATGTACTATATATTATATAGTATATTATGCAAATCCAAAAGTTAAAATATAATAATTGCATTGATTTTTAACCTCTCTCTCTTCGGTCCAATAAATTTTGAGAAATTCCAAAAAAACCGAAAAAAAAAGTTGTTGAAACGATGTTTTTTCAAAGTAACTTCTAGAATATTGTACCGATTGATTTCATAATCTAATCAGCTCTTCTCCTCAGAAAACTATGTCGAATGCCGCTCAGCGGATAAAAATCGGTTAATCCGTTCGAGAGATATCGTAGTCAACAGATTTCGAAAAAAGTGTTTTTTGAAAATAACTTCGCGATTTCTCAACCAATCGATTTTGTACCTCTTACAATATTTTTAGACCTTAAAAAACTGCGTCGAATGCCGTTTTAAAGATCAAAATCGAACAACGCGTTCAAAAGTTATAGCTTTTCAAAAATTAAAATAGTGTTGTTATCAGCAATTTTCAGATATTTGAGCTCGTATATTATCAAATGCTTCGAACTCAAAGCGCTTGAAAATAGCGGGAAGTTCCAAGGATGGCCTGCAGGGTCAACCGATATACAGATTTTTTTATAGTATTTTTATTGTGCAGAACGAAAATATACGTCAATTTGAACAAAACTACAATCTTAGAAATTGAACGATTTAAATTTATATTTTCGTTCTATAATAAAAAAAATCCATGCAAGTACCCTATTGCATTTGGTCATAATCGCGGAACAAATAGACATAACAGACAAGCCAATAACGAAATGTCAAACAGTCAATAAATTAAAATGGTCAAAAACGATATATGATTTTCAATCATAAATAATATCCCATTACAAATTATCCCATTATGTTTTATAACAATTATTACTGATCATTAGACAAACAATTAATTACCTACATGAGTACTTTTCCATATGCTAGATTTAAAAGATTAATAACTAATATTAACACGTATTATTATGAAAAATAATTACCTATAATTTGAAAACGCTGCTTGGAAATAGCCAAGAATGTAAAGATTCAAGGTTAACCATTTCATATTCATTTCATGAATGGATCAATCACACCGAAAACGCGTTTGCAAAAAATTATGTTAAAATATAATAATATAATATAATTTTACACAAAAAAAATCAACAATACATTTATTTGTAGAGCATTGAGACAGCGTAACGTCCAGTAGCCAAATTATACAGTGATTAAGAGTATCATATCTCGGGTAAGTCGGGTTCTTGCGAGTCCAAAAGGGACACGTCAGTAAAGTAAGGGTATAAAGTAAGCAAAAGGGATAGGGACACGTCAGTAAAGTTATGGAGCTGAGTGGTAACGAACACACACACACGCAAAATTTCGCACGGTGCAATTATTATGTAAGTTTTTGCATATCCTCATGCGAGTCCAAAAGGGACACGTCAGTAAAGTAAGGGTATAAAGTAAGCAAAAGGGACAGGGACACGTCAGTACAGTTATGGAGCTGAGTGCGGTAACAAACACACACAACATACAAACTTTCGCACAGCTATAATGTAAGTTTGTGCATATCTTTGTCGATTATCCATCCTAATGGTCGGTTGCAGAAAGCGTTGCCAAAAAATTTGATTTGACAATGACCTTAGATTGTAACCAAAAATATTTATATTTCTCCATAAGAAAAGCATTGTAGGATTTTAAATCGATCCTGCTCGAAAAATAATTGATCGATTAAAACGATTTTTTTTTTTAAACTGCGTGTGTATAAGTATTTTAGCATAGTATGTATCATCTCGAGAATTTCACAACGACATTAGACTGCTCCTGTATGTATAAAAAGTGTAATTATATATTATCACAATCTAAAGTAGGTAATTGTCAAATCAAATTTTTTGACAACGCTTTCTTCAACTGAGCATAAAAGTTTCAAATTTCTAACTCTACAAGGCAGAAAGATTAAATGCGTGGAAACTTCGCGCGTGCAGGACACGCTTTAGAAAACAATTGATTAATTTATTCAGTGACAGCTTCAAAAATAAATTCGGCAGGCCGTTACTAAAATTCCATTACCGCACCTGCATTGTTTGATCAATAATGCTAATTAGATTTCTATAATTAAACCTTAATAAATTAACACATAATTTTACTTACTCATTACTGGGTGCTCGCCTGAAATCGCTGAAGTTCCCGTCAACATATTCAGCCGAGTAACCATTCGTTAGCATTTCTATCCTCATTTTAACAGCCGGCTAGTTCAACTGTCAGTAACATTTAAAAACTGCGTTCTTTTATTAATTGCACATCAGTTAAAACAAAGGAATGCAATTATTTCTACTTAATTTTTTTCTTGCTCACAAAATAACGATTTATTTTTTATATCGAAATATTATCACTTTTATTGGTTATAGATGTGAAGAACTGTTTAATTAAAAACAGAAAAGTGGTGATCCTGATGATAATGAAAGAAGACAGCTTTGAAATGGCTTAAGGATCCAAAAATAATAAGCAAATACTGTTAATATTGCATTTATTAAGCTGACGTTTCGAGAATTATATTCTCATCCTCAGAGCTCAAATGCCGTCAAACATGACAGTAAAATTGTCCAAAAAACTTTTTAAAAAAACATACTAACATTTTATTTGGTTTTTATTGAAGTGTAAAAAAATTTGTTTTATTGATTTGATTTTGTACACAGAAATACTCAAAACTTTATGTTTTATAGAATTTGATTTTGAAACGTCAGCTTAATAAATGCAATATTAACAGTATTTGCTTATTATTTTTGGATCCTTAAGCCATTTCAAAGCTGTCTTCTTTTATTGGTTATATCACACGCCCGATTAACTTTGATAAACTTAAGGTCAGATATCAATGACAATTATTCTTTAGAAGGACTCTTCCACTAACGACCCAATACATCCTTCCGATTAACATTACACACAAAATACAGATAAAATAATATAATTATAGGGGATATAGTCTCCCCCACCTAGTGTTACCATCCGTCCGAATTTGTGCGGACTTTCACCCTTCTGTCCGGACTTTCAAATTTCGAAACGGTAACCCTACCCCCTGCATCCAGCTTAAAACTTGAGTATACGCACCCGATCAAATTTTTTATCCGAGGATAGATTTTTTGGCGTCAAATTAAAGCTAATGATCCTCTCTTGGGTTGCTACAGTCCAAAATAAATTTTGAATTTAAACCACAAAACGACCTTCTTAGTTCTTAATGGTTTAGGTTATCCCTACTGAAAAAATTTTGCAATATTTTTAAAAAGTGTTCGGCAGTTCGCCTACACGCATTGTTGATCTTTACTTTGAAACCAAAATGGACCTTCTAAGTTCAAAAACTTTTTATAAAAAAAATAGAAAATCCTTCAGAAAACATCACTAAAAGGAGGTAGAAAATAAAATTTTGAGGTCGGCGTCAATTTAATTATTATAAAATCTGTTTATATATCTAATCTTATTAAATTGACGCCAACCTGAATTTTTTTTCCTTTTTTCAGTAGCTTTTTTAAGTTTATTTTTTTTATAAAAACTTTCTTTTTACTTTTTAGTGACTTTGCAATACGTAGTTTGCACTTTATTGACCGATTTCTTAATTCTTGATAATATTATGATTACTATAAACTATACAAACAAAAAACTACTGAACCGATTTTAAGTAAAATTCATGTGGAAACACCGTGAAGGTATGCCCTATTAAATAAAAAAAGAATCACATTATGAGGTAACATACATAAAAAAGACACTCGACTTGTGAACTCCTCATTTTTTTGAAGTCTGTTAAAAATAAGGTCGGGAAAGTGTAAATAGTGAATACGTCTGTTTATCATTTTTTTGCGACGCACATTATTATTTTTTATCGTTGGCTTCATTTAAATCCCATATGGGCTGTTTTTTAGAAGTCATCGGATTGCAGTGCATGGTGTTAATCGGAAAGATGTATTTGGGCGTTAGTGAGAGAGCCCTTATCTCTGTACTGTGCTGTCGACAGCGAAGCCATAAAACTGTACACTATTACAGTCTTCAGAATTGGTCTACGTATAGTCGTTTTCAAGTGCTGCCGGTACGAACAGACAGTTAAGACAGACAAAAATTCTAGAAACGTGTTACCTCGTCTATAGGTATCATACAAAATGCCCGAAAATCCCGCAAAAAATGAAAGCACAGACAGAGATGCTGTTACAAATGTATTTATATAATATATACTACTACACAGTTTGTGGACTTCGCTAGTGGCGGCATAGCACAGCTTCGCTCATACTGGGAAGCAGACTTAATAAAAATAAATGCACAACTTTCAAAATTATAGGTTTAAGCGAGAATGTTTTAATAAAAGTGAAAAAAAAATTGTCTACCAGCAGTTTGACAGTTACTATAGGTATCTGCCTAGTGATGGTAGCAAAACTTTGAAGCTTGGGAGTTACCGCGCTTTTTAGCATTAATATTTCTAGTTATTGAACATTTTTATTGGAAGAGCAGCCAATTACATAACTGATTCCTGCAAATATCGGAAAAAATCATTTTGACAACCATAGTCACAGTCAGGAATCTAACCTGAACCTTTCCACTATCGCAGAGGAGTGAGCTTACATTACTCACCCGTGCCAAGATTACCAATCTAACACTCCCAATATATGCAAAGAAATCAATAGTTTATAGATTGGTAATCTTGTCACGGGTGAGTAATGTAAGCTCACTCCGCTGCGATAGTGGAAAGGTTCAGGTTAGATTCCTGATTGTGACTATGGTTGTCAAAATGATTTTTTCCGATATTTGCAGGAATCAATTATGTAATTGGCTGCTCTTCCAATAAAAATTTTCAATTGTAAAACAGCCGTATAAATCTATTTAATATATTTCTAGTTATGGTTGTTTTGTAAAAAAATTATATTACTTAATTATCTTTGAACTCCTGTATTCAGTAAAATCAATTAATAATTGACGCAAAAAATTCCTGTTTTGAAGTACCTTTGGACTCTTCAAAGCAATTTGTATAAAAACAGGGGTTTTTCACGTTTTTAAAGAAAGTAAAAATTAAATAACAACAATACCACAGTTTAGTTTTTTTTTGATTATGTGAGAATTGATCTCAAAATTCAGTAATCACAAATCAAAATCAATCAGAAGCTACTAAATATAATTTCAAAACAGGTATATGGAGTGCAATTTCACAAAGTTGTGCATTTACAAATTTTTTTAAATACTTACAAACTGTCCTTAATTAAATAACAAATTTTATCACATTAATTTATGTCACCAATATCAACACTTTACGTAACCCAAAATAGATTATAAACTATTTAAAAACCTTCACTGACAGCCAGTTTGTTATTGTTTTTATTTTAACAACAATTTCCGCACACATTTAACAGCTGATCAACGCAGTGCGCCAGTGTTTTGTTATTGTGCCACCTGTTTTTAAATGCCGTGACTGTGTTTTGTTTTAGGACAACGTCGCGCGTGCGTTCTCACTTTAAACAAAAGAATGCGAGGCCATATCTCGCCCAGTTGACACTAAAATTATTAATAATTTATAAAAGAGAGTTTGACATACACAGGTATCATGTAATTTGTAATATGTGTATTTGTAGTCTGTACTTCGCTACGTCACAATGTACAACTGAAGTCTCGGGCAGTCCACGTTCATTGATGCAGTATCATGCACTGAACGTATGTCAGACACTACATGTGCCTTTTGAATACTTATTTAATATGTTCGAATCATGTCATGCAAGTGTGTGTAAGTTAATTTATAAACACATAATTGCGTGTTAATAAATGTGCGTTCACACGTCTGGACCGTGTTTTGTTCTAGATTAACATGGCTACCACGCCTTTTGTTATTTTAAATCGATTTAAGGTGGGGTTATATTCCATTGCCAAAACATAAAGTTTTTTTATTTTCGTGTTTATATGCAAAATCTATTAAAAGGGATCTGCTCTTCAAGTTGCCGTTAAAAACCTATAGAGGCACTTTCGTCGTTATAAATGTAATACACTTACGAGTTACGTGCATAGAAATCGGCCGACTGTTAACTTTTGACTTTAACTATACTTTTTTAAGGAACTATTCATCAGATCAAAAAAGACTATATGCTGTTTGAAAGACAATTTAATATGCTTCGATATTAGTCTAAGTTGATTAAATTTATTTCGACTTCTTAGGCTTAAAATTGTGAAATTAATGCAAGAAACAAATTAACTTTTTTTATTACTAAAAGAAGTATGGTTTATTAACAAAGATCTAAATTAACTCTTGATTTTTAATAATTAGGATGACTCCCTCTTGCTCTAATTACATCTCTCATACGATTAGGCATAGATCTAAACAAGTTCAATATTGTTTCTTGTGGGATGTTAAGTCTATCTTCTTTTATTGCAACAATAAGCTGTGGGATCGAGGTTGGGGCACGAATTTTTCGTTTCAGCTCATCCCATAAATGTTCAATTGGGTTTAGGTCGGAATTGCATGCTGGCCACTCCATAACCCGAAAACCGACTTCTGTAATGTAATCTTGCACGAATCTTGCGTTGTGCGGCATTACATTATCAGTCATAAAATTAAATTCGTCTCCAATGTAGTCGACGAGGGGTGGCTATTAGTCAGTGGACAGTCAGACGAAGATTGCAGGAAAGTAACCTGACCTGTAAAACACCTGCGATTTGTCCGAAAATTACCCCAGCTTATCGTCAAGCACGCCTACGTTTTGCACAAAATCATCTGAATTGGACATTGGAACAGTGGGAGTCCGTTCTGTTCTCAATGAGACCAGGATATGCTTCTATGGTAGCGACCTAAGGAGAGAAGTGTACCAGAGACCAAGAGAGCAATTTGCAGAATGCTGCATTGAAGAGCGGATAACTTGTGAAGATGTTTCCTGCATGATCTGGGGTGCAATTTCTATGGGAGCACGAACCGACTCTGCTTTCATCCGTTGGGACGACCGTGGTCACGGGAAAGGAGGTTTAACGGGTGCTAGATACATCGAGGAGATTTTACGTCGACTACATCGAAGTAAATTTTATTTGATGCATGACAATGCGAGGCCGCACACCGCAATATTCGTGCAAGATTACATTACAGAAGTCGGTTTTCGGGTTATGGAGTGGCCAGAATGCAGTCCCGACTTTAACCCAATCGAACATTTATGGGATGAGCTGAAACGAAAAATTCGTGCCCCAATCTCGATCCCACAGCTTATTGTTGCAGTAAAAGAAGATAGGCTTAACATCCCACAAGAATCAATATTGAATTTGATTAGATTTATGCGTAATCGTATGAGAGATGTTATTAGGGCAAGAGGGAGTTATCCTAATTATTAAAAATCAAGAGTTAATTTAGATAATTGTCAATAAAGCATACTTCTTTTAGTAATAAAAAAAAGTTAATTTGTTTCACGCATTAATTTTAATATTTTAAGCCTAAGAAGCCGAAAGAAATTTAGTAAACTTAGACTAATATCGAAGCATATTAAATTATCTTTCAAACAGCATATAGTCTTTTTTGATCTGATGAATAGTTCCTAAAAAAAATATAGTTAAAGTCAAAAGTTAACAGTGGGCCGATTTCTATGCACGCAAGTGTATTTTTACCAGTTCTGTTTTTTATATTTTGAGTAGTTCGACTACAAGCATATAGAGGACTCTGAACGAATAATAAGTAAATGCACGTCTGACGTCACCCCACGCTAACACTTTACCGCATCGACTTTACAGCATCGATGCTTGAAACACAATCTATCACAAAACCTTTGAAAAACACGAACTGAACATGAAATTCAAAACTGACATTTATACCGATGTATAAAAAACGAAAGTAGCGTCCTCTCTTAGACAATGGCTACATTTTTTTTAGGTATTAATAGCAGCCACAGTTACAATACCTATCTGTTATGATACGAGTCACTTATTATTCAACATTCTGATGTAATTATTAACAATTCCGTCTTGAACTTCAGCATATTCATTTGTTGTCTTCCGATTTAGGTATTAAATACCTCTTCATTGAAATACAAATTTCAGATTCAATTTTAATTCTTACTTTTATTAATTTCAATACATAAGCCCAAAAATGCTTGATACCAAGAATATTATCTATAGAACTTACTGATCACACAAATCGACTGTACTTTCAATATAAAAGCTGCTATATGTTGTGAGAAAGGTTGGGTTAAATTATATAAATGGTAGCGCCATCTTTTGAAATGAGTGAAGTGCAGACTCCTTTTAATTAATTTGACTTTGGCTTGGTATAGGGGACAGGAAAAAGTCTGAAGAATAGTGGAAAGCATATTCAATACATACTTATTTTTTGCCAGAAATTTCTTATATACGATAGTTAGACGATATTGTTATAGGCATAAAATATGTACAAAACTGCGTTTATTTCCAAAACCGCTGACCCGATTAGCATCCAAATCAATAGGTCTGGAGGTCTTTGTTATAATATAGAAGATCTAAAACAGGTTCAGATACAATTATTATTAAACCCGTCTCCACTGCTGCATCTATAAAGAGTATCAGGAAAATCTACAATAGAATTGGGTTTTTGAATGATTTTTTTTTACTTAAATGAAAAGACCACATACAAGTTTTATAGCAACACTGTTTTTATTTAATTTTTTTGCTTACTAATTAAAAAGTTATATTTAAATAAAAATTAATTTTTAAACTCACGTCCGATGACGCGCCGAAAGAATCCGAACGCGTGTGACGTCATTGTGTTATCTATGGTCTTTGTATCCATGGTTACCAAGTTAAAAATTTATTATTTTTGATAGTATGTGTAATACATATACACAAATACCAACAAATGCACACAAATTTTAACATAACGACGTCACAAACATTCCTGGCGCGTTTTGAAGTCACGTGATATTTTTTAAATTTTTATACATTTTAATTAATTTTTAGTAATTTATCTATGGCTTTAAAAAAATTTTCTTTTCGTTTTTCAATATTATTTATGTTAAATTATTAGAAAAAATTAATAATTTTTTTTAAATTTAAATACCTATAATTCTCGAACACAAGGTGCTTGCCGCTAAAGCAATTCAAAAGAGAAACGAAGACGTAGGTACCTTAAGGAAGCAGCTGCAGATGTCATTATGGACTAAGTAAACGAATTTTTATTACGTTTTTACAAGAAAAATGTAAATGTCACTGCCGGGACTCGAACCCGAAACTCCCAATTTAGCGTTGGTCAAGTTTCCTTTACTCAATGTCTTGACACCTCGAAGTCTAGCCTTAAGCATTGATTCATTCGACGGACACTATAGTCTAGTTATGACTTAATTTCAAAGAATACGAAATATGAATTATCACTCTTTCTACAATCTGACAGAGAAAAGGTCAATGAACTCACTAAATCTAGGCACGCATGTGCGTATTTACACATACAAAAAACGTGCCTATGTACACGTGTGGACCTTTCTTAACACTACTGCGAAGTGTCGACATTGGAAATATAGTACATTATGTAAATGAATATATATTATTTATAAATATATTATTTATGTTTATATGTAGGTAGCTTAGTCACTTGCATCCTGAAATTGCGAATTTAGTTTGATTACATTTAAACACGTCAAGGAGTTCAAACTTCAAACGCCCGATTGTTTCAGGAAAACATTAAACAATCGTAAACAAAAGTAGATATTAATTACTATACTATACTTTTTAATCGACTTCATATTTTATTAAATTGGCACAGACCTCAAAATTAAATTTTTTTCCTCTTTTTAGTGGCTTTTCTGAAGGAGGCTTTTTTTTTTGTTTAAAAGTTTTTTTATTTTTTACTTCTTAGTGACTTTACAAAACGTAATTTGCACGTTATTAACCGACGTCTGTCTTGATATTTGACATTTACCTTAACAGTGTTACATCCCGTTACTCACTTTTTATTAAAATCAGTCGAACTACTGAAAATTTATATAGGACCATCCCGGAGGTATGCCCTATTAAATAAAACAATAATCATCAAAATCGGTTCACAAATGCAGGAGAAATGGCGTATACATAAAAAAAAAACAAAAAAAAACAGTCGAACTAAAAACCTCCTCCTTTTTTTGAAGTCGGTTAAAAATGTAAGCATAGACGTCCGAATGAGTCAATGGGCGTACGCCACAAAGAGAGCAAAAATATATGTTTCCGTATCTTTTTTCGACGTTATTCCCGCATTTATTCCGATGATTCCATTGATCTACAAGCCAGTAAAGCAAGTGAGAGAGATAAAAATAACTCAGCTGCCACAACAATGCGCAGAAAGAAACACGCACCGATTCACTGTCTCCTTCAACACAAGCTGGGTTGTATCTATATCTCTCGCTTGCTCTATAACTGGATAGGTTTATTGTGTTTCGTTTGCGCATTGTTGTGGAAGCTGGGTTGTTTTTATCTTTCTCACTTGCTCTAACTGGATTGGTGTATCTCTTTCAAAAGTTCTATGTCTTTATCTATGACAGTAGCCAATCAGAACCAACGATCTTTTACCACAAAAAAGACATAAATTTATTAATCGTCCTTACTCGATTTTCGCTCTATCAGCCGTACGTTAATTTATTAATATAGCGTTTTCACTTTGCTACACTAGGCCGCACTAGTGTAAACTTTCACCAAGAACCGTGTTCGACTCGTTAGTGTAGAGAGCAGTGTTAGTATAGTGTATCGTGTTCGGCTGGGCGTCGGTGGGATGCTAGTGTGACCTTCACTGTCGCAGGGAGGTCGTGTAAAGAAAATGCAACATGACAGTGGTAATGACAGAGTAATGGCCTACACGAAGAGCGTGAACACTACTCAGCACTGACACGGTGCTAGTGTTACACTCGTGCAAAACTACGCGCCACTAGTGTCAAAAAGTTAATACCAGCTGAAAACGCTATACCTAAGTATATATAGGTATATGAGCTATCCATATATACATTATACATATCAGTGGCTGAAACCTTTGGTCTGGGGACACTGAATACCAAAAAAGTTTCCATAAAAAACACCAAAACACGAGCACTTTTTCTCGATGCGCATTTCGCTAACCAGAAGTATTAAAACAGTTTTAAAAGCTATTCTAATGAAAGCTGAGTTTTTAGTTTTTTGTATTAATTAATTAATTGTAGATTACAGACGCATCGACAACGCAGGTCATTAACGTCTTTAACACAATAAATAATCCATTTGTGTATTAGAATCCGCCAGCCGGCATACACAAACTGACTGGTACGAGCTCGGGTCCCCGGAAGTGCTAATTCCCAAAGAACATTGGAATGCAATTTGCGATAGCAACCACATTCCAATTCCCCCCTGGGGGAAGTTGTTTGTATAAAACACAAGAGACCTTTGATCTACAGTGTCCACTGTCCAATAAAAACCTTCTGTAAGACTTTAACCGATGATAGATCAAGCCATGTACTATATAAAAAAAAAAAACAAAACATGACCCCAGTAAAAACATCACGGTTTTCGAGATATTTAACCTTTTCAAACGCATGTTGCGCCCATCTCAAAAACTTAGGTACTATTTATTTAATCCAGATTCCAAAATGGCATAAAACACCTAAATTATTTTTTAGAAAAAAAAATGCTAATAATTGAACAAAGTCTCATTTTGGAGTAATTACCAACTATTTTATTTTTTATGGCCGGGACACGCGTTTTTAAAATTAAAAAAAAAAATAAATATCTCGAAAAACGTGAAATTTTCACTAGGGTCTTATTTTGTTTTTTTTATAGCACTTGACCAGATCAATTGCTGGTTAAAGTCTTACAGAAAGTTTACTGGACACCATGTATAATATATAGAAATGACAATCTAGATTTCGGTACTTTTCCACTGGATTTTTGAATTGTGTTCAAAAACTGATAAAAATTTTATCTAACATTGAAAATGATTTTCCAAGGTAGAAACAATGTTTCATAGAATAAATATTTATTTTTGATTTTATCGTTTCAATTATACAAGCGATAACACAAGTTAGTGTTTGAATTTTGTGATACAAACCAGAAATTAATAAATAAAATTATTCAATAATATTTGTTATAATATATATTATACAAATTGATCACAAACAGATATCGTTTTTATAATAAACAAAATTAAGATATGGGTCTGTTTTTGAAGTGTGTTGTTCAGTGACCTCTGTAATTTCGTTTCCTTTTTCGGGTAAACCTAGGCGGGAAAAATCGTTCCTACAATTTTTTATTTATTTATTGACGGCAGCACTTGAAAACGGCTCGACCGATTTTCGTTGAAACTTGATATACTGTTAATTGGTACCCGCATAACTTAAAGTAAATAGGGTAATTTTTACCCGGCTACGCTCGTGGCAAATTAGAGCGAAACCCTAAAAATACCATATCGGCTTATCCATGACTCAGTACTTATTTGTAAAATAATTAATATGCATTATATTATTAATTATTATACAAGATACATTTTGTAATTGAACTGTTAAATTGAGTGGTCTATTTTCAGTTGGAAAACGCTCTTTGAAAAGCCGACCGGTAATTTCAAAATAATTTATAGATACGATAAATGCCAGACACGAATTTGGATGCGAGCCACTGTTTTCATTTACGCAAAGTGGCGTGCCAAACATTATGCCGACTGTCAATCAATATATAGAAAAGAGGTTCGTGAAATATATATTTTGGCCGAATTGTCACAACACTTAAATGCAATTATTAATTTTCAAGGTGTAGCTATTAGTTTTCTGGGTGCAGTTTGATAATAGAATACAACTCTATAAAAACAATAAATTAACTACCGGTTCCAATTTTTGGGTTTCCAATAATTATACCTTCCAGACAGATAAATGAGTCTTATAGTCTACGAGACAGAGACAGATTTTCAAGTATCTACGTAAGGCAAAATAATCTCAACAATCGTCCCCATATTTCGAGCCTTTTTCCCTTGCGTTTTAGGTGACAGGTAGAAATGAGACAAATTTTTCATGTAATATCTAATATTATAACACTATCTCAAATGGGGAACACGTATACAGGTATTTTTATTATTAGTTTGCCTTACATAGACACTTAAGAAAAAACGTCGCCAGCTTCTCATTTATTATAGGAACTTATAGTGAGGGCTTGGTGAAATCACCGATACATGGCGGATAAAAGCACCAAATTTGGTATGATGGTACCTTAGGGTATACTAATAAATGTTAGCTTAGAAGCCCTCTGGGATTTCTAAAAAACAACTTTTTGCGGCCGAAAAACCAAGAAATTTTACCATTTTTTTTGATTTTTTCGAAATATCTCAGAAACGTTCGACTTAAGCAATTCTTCCAATATGTAATGTTTTAAAAGGGATTATATTTCCTATAATTTTCATTCCCACAACTTTTCTGTGGTATTAATGGTAATATCCGATATCTTAAAAAATGTTCAAGTTATAAGCATTTAAGTTTACTTCAAAATAAGTTTTTTCTTCTATTTGGCAATTTTTCATTCAATTCGCTTGAACTTAAACGCTTATAATTTAAAAATGTTTGAAGTTATCGAGATAGGACAAAAAACATCGTTTAGAGCATTAAATTTCCTATGGATTCCTAGACGGATTTTTTTTATTCGGTACGGAAGGTACTCGAAACGCGTGTTAAAAAAACACGTAAAACTCTGTGATGATTTCAACTTTGATTGCCTTTAACTTCTCAATTTTAAGAGATATTAATATGGGACAAAAAGGACGGTTTAGGGCGTTCCTTGCTTTATGAACATCTGTATTTTCAATTTAAAGTTCAATGAAGAACACAATAAATAAAGCTATTGAAAAGGACATTACATTTTAACCATTTGTTACCATAGGATACAAAAAGCGCGTGATTTTCAAGAAGCTGTAGGGGAGACCGGGGTTAGTTGACTATATGGGTAGGTTGACTAGTTGCCGATAGTTCCACTATTAAGTATTTGAGGGCACTGCTATCGCGATGTTCAAGAACACAGGAATGAAGTTCATCATTGTATGTGCCGCCGTTATAGATATTCGCACAGTGTTTCAAGAAAAAATCAGAAATCTGAAAACATCAGCGATAAGTAATTATTTTTGTTCAAACTATTTGTGTATTATTGTCGAATAAATAATCTTTCACATATTTTCAATAATATTTTGTGAAAATATGGTAAGTTTTAATATGATTTAAGGTGTATTGTTTTTACCGAAGTCTATTAATTTCTGACGCACGGCGCTTAAAATGTCAAAATGGCGGATGGGACTTGTTGACTAAGCGGAGTCGGGGTTAATTGACTTAGGTTAATTGACTAGCTTCAATGCACATGTTGCAATAGATGGGCCCACAACAAATGCACCAAAAACTCCAATTTAACATTTTATGTGTGCATTAACTGTGGCTCAGATGATGATTTGTAAACTTTTTATAATTGTTTTTTATTTTGTAAACTTTTTGTAATTACTTTCTATGTGAAATTAAACGTTTTTTTCAATCATGTTATTGTTTTTACCCCTCAAATACATGGGCGCACATACAGGGGGGGGTCAGCTGTCCCCCCCGTCCCTATCTGCCGGCGCCCATAATCAAATATAATATAAAAAAAACCAGTATAGTCAACTAACCCCACCATGAAAGTCAACAAACCCCGCTACCGGGGCCAGTTGACTTACTCTGCTTGCCTGTCTAAATATGGTAAAAAGTTTTATCTCGGTTCGATTAAAGCGATTTAAAAATTAAAATAGAATACATGAACAAATTTACAACCTTGTGGTACATTTTAATTTGAGAAAATATGAACGGTTAATTTATAAAAAAATCTTATGTAAAAATTTAGTCAACTAGCCCCGGTCTCCCCTAGCGCGCTTACCATTAATACCACAGAAAAGTTGTGGGAATGAAAACTGTATAGGAAATGTAATCCTCTTTAAAATATTACAGAGTGGAAAAAATTCTTAAGGCGACCGTTTCTGAGATATTTCGAAAAAAGCAAAAAAGGTGGTAAAATGTCGTGGTTTTTCGACCGCCAAAAGTTGTTTTTCAGAAATCCCAGAGGGTTCCTAGGCTAACATTTATTAGTATACCCTAAGATACCATCATACCAAATTTGGTGCTTTTGATATATTGAATTAAAGCCTAAAATCGAGATCCAAAAATCCAGAGGGCGTAAAATAATTTACTACCTATTTAAAAACTCCCTTGTGTTTTCAAAAAAAAAATATCGAAGACCCTTTCAATAGATCATGCCCTGCTGCTCCTCTTGATACCAAACCTGATATGTAGTAATTATTTATAGTTTTCGAATACACTTTTACAGTACTATAGTCTGGTTCAGAAATAATCGAGAGTGACTCATCCACTTATAATTCACTATTTATATATAAGCGGCTGCATGGGACGCTAAGCGGAGGTGTATGCTTTCACTGTTTGATTGCTTTTCCGCTCCATTAACCTTGCTAGTAACCATATGCATGAGTCACTACTCACTCTCTATTATTTCCGAACTAGACTTTAGATAGATCTTGGAAGTGAACAATTATTTTTCGAACACCCCATTATCAAAACGTGATAATACGGCTCAATCAGGTTCCTAGATCAATGGGAGGCTTTTGGAGGATGTGATAAAACAGACAGAAAGGCAGATACAGAGAGCGAGACAGACAGACGCAGACACGCAAAAGATAAATATATAGATAGAATTTTTTCGTTCTATGGCATGCTGACAGGGTCAAGGCAACAGATGTGATAGGTATACCCAAAAGGTTGACGTTTTAGAAAACACTGTCCTAAAAGATATATACTCTGCAATAATTTACGGAGTAAAACGTGTCATGTATTTTCACAGTATAAAAATTAGCATTGTTTAATATTATTATTGGTTAAACGATTGCTTTATCTTTCATTTCCGTCTGTTACAAACAATATTTGTTATTATCAGAAAACGTCCGTATAGTAAATGATTGCGTACTTCAACGATTCAATTTAAACGATTTGATACTTCAGTTTTTAAAGTGAAACTTATTAGCCTCGTTTTTTTCAGTTCGGTTACGCACGTGGAGCGTCACGTCATGTCCAATCGAAGCGATCGACCAGACCAGTACTTATCGAAAAGCAGCAACGTTATCATATAACATATATTGTACGTCTACATAATTACTAATATCGTAAGTATGAATATTCAGTCGAGCATCACATCAAATACCCATTGACCACCAATGATAGAATCTGAATTCTTACGTTCGTCTCCACACTAATCAGGATTTAAATTCCGTTATCAAAACCACGTAAACAAAATTATATATTTCGGCGATTTCGGGTTAAAAGCGTTCAGGGTCATGACTCATGGTAATAAAGTTTCACTTATACACCATGCTGTCATAAAACTGCAACCTAGTTTTTTAACTTCCCGCTAAGAAAATTGAAAATTTTCAAAAATAGGGAAGTTATTGATTTCCCCCCCATTTCCAAAATTTTGAGAAATTTCAAAAAAACCGAAAAAAAAAGTTGTTAAAACGATGTTTTTTCAAAATAACTTCTAGAATATTGTACCGATTGATTTCATAATCTAATCAGCTCTTCTCCTCAGAAAACTGCGTCGAATGCCGCTAAGCGAATTAAAATCGGTTAATCCGTTCGAGAGATATCGTAGTCAACAGATTTCGAAAAAAGTGTTTTTTCAAAATAACTTCGAGATTTCTCAACCAATCGATTTTGTACCTCTTACAATATTTTTAGAGCTTAAAAAACTGCGTCGAATGCCGTTTTAAAAATCAAAATCGAACAACGCGTTCAAAAGTTATAGCTTTTCAAAAATTAAAATAGTGTTGTTATCAGCAACTTTCAGAAAAATCTACTTTTGGGTATATTATCAAGTGCTTCGAACTCAAAGCGTTTGAAAATAGCGGGAAGTTCCAAGGATGGCCTGCAGGGCCAATCAATTTTTTTACATGCGATCATGCCATAGCTGTAGCGCCTATATGCACTCGCTATGTTGCATCCATAGAAATATTCAATGATTGCATCACATTGATCTAAACATGTACGGTGAGTCCGTCACCCGAACTAATATAGCAGGTTTTAAGCGAAATACGAGGAATGTTTTTTATTTTAATTTTAAGATTTTAAATTTGATTAGTAGATTAGAATTTAGTAGGTTACTTGTCCTTGAACGAACTGTACACTTGATTGATGATAATAACAGATAACAAAAGATGTACGTCGCTGTTATTTATAGGTTATAAAATTATTATACTGTGCCAAACAAATGAATACTTCACTTGTATGAAGATTCCATGTTCCACAGGTAAAATGTAAACAGATTGTTATTTCAATCTTAGATACGAAGTACAGCGATATTCGTTTCATGTCAAAGTTAATTAAGATTTAAGACAATTAATAATATAAAAAGCATGTCTGCTTTTCTTGCAATTCCTAAGAAATCTGCCAGCAAAAAATATCATTTTCTCGTTTATTTTTAGCAAGTTTCAAACAATGTGGTGATTTTTTCGATGCTCACCATTGGTATCGTGGGAACGGTTAACGATACAAGGTCGGTTAAATTAGAGAAAAGTTGCGCTTTTTCATGACGATTGAGAATCTGAAAAGGAATCCAGGATATTTCGATTGGTTCCTGATTTATCACGAAAAAACTAAAAATTGTGGTTCCAGAGAAAAAATCATAATCTTCCCTACCATGATTGACGCTATAATTTCAATCAAACTTAGTAACATGTATGATTTTGACCGCTCCGAGTTGAATGATGTCAACAGAAATTTTCTAGGCAATCTAGATTTTAAACTGCGATAGTCAACTTTTTTATTTCTTATGGCTGCCATATTGGATTTTCACACTATTAGGTAGACTAAAAAATTAGCTTTTCAGATTAGTAACAAACAATATACAAATGGTGAGCATCGAAAAAATCACCACCCCTGTATATCTGTAACCAAACTTCTTCAATCTTCATATACCTTCAGATTTTAGAAAGATTTTTTAACACTCGGCGTTAAGCCCATTTGTTAATTACTCAGCCCCTGTTATGATTCCATAATGAGATATGTAGCCTAAAATCTTCTCAAATATTTTATCTACCTATTCGCGAAAACCGTTTGAAAATCGGTTGAATAGTTTCCGAGTTAATCCCGTTCAGATAGATAGACGGAAAACTGCGATGAGTAGTGCCAGAAGTATACGTCTGCCCAAAAATCCCTGGAATTCCCTAGATTTTAACTTTCAAATATTACTTTATATTTTTTATACACTATGACAATTCACAACCATTATTCCAAAATCGCCACAATGCTGCAAAACTCCTTAAAAATGCGCCAAAATTACGCAAAAAGCATCAAAACGCACTCAACATGCCGCAATATCCTCTAACAAGCCCCCAAAATACCGTTAAACTCCTGGTAGAATGAATCTACTTTGGAAGTAGATTTAAGAGTTGAAAGTCAGTCTACTCTGAAAGCATATTTAGCGTTGAAAGTCGTACCAGAAACCGATGAGTATTGAAACTAAAATTATTATTGCAAACCATTAGGTATTTACATAAATGCAAAACAATGTTGACTACAGAAAAAAAATCTCAGCAGCGGTTGGAAAACTATTCGATTTAGAATCTAATTAGGTATTTTGCCATAATTATAGTGCGTCTCACGGCGAGGTATACATACGTAGAAAGAAAAAGAGGATGCAGAGAATATAGAACTTTTAGTACGCTGTTCCCAACACTGCATATAAATTATTTTTGAAGTGAAAACTTCCTTAGGCGCGCTTTGCCTGGGCTGTTAACAACTGCAGTGATGTGAAACGCACCCGACGGTGACAATAGGAGCTACTCGACTCAAACACGAACATGTATTTGCAATATGCTAATCATAGTGTGTAGTTCATAAGTGTGCTAATAGATGACACTAAAAACTTAACACGAGTAAAAAGTCATTTGTAGTTCACAAGTGCGCTAACAGATGACACTAAAACTTAATATTATCGTTAAGGTATATTATATTCATTAAATTTAATTGTATAGGTCAATTTTAATATATTTATGATTAAACTGTGTGTTTAAAAAATTATATATATATATATATATATATATATATATATATATATATATATTTTTAAAATTCTGTCGTGTGGTCATAAGCTGCACACACCAATTTTTTATTTCTGGTTTTTGGTAAAATTTCGTATTTGACAGCCTATATAATATTATGTTCTATTTTAAAATTAACGCAGTAATGTATTGTTGTCAGAAATAGCGTGTAATCATGAAAATGGGAAATTGTATGTTTCACATTCTAATGAGTGAGTCAGAAATGGATAACAAAAACTTCAAGTTATTAAAAATTACCGTAGCAACACTAAATAAACCATTAATTAATGTAATTATGTTAATGTAATCATGGCTTATTCTGATCCATTCATTTTGTCCCAATACTAAATTCCTCGCCGTGAGACGCACTGTATAGGCAATTTCTGTTATCTGTCAAAAAAAAATTAGTTGTAAGTGATTGATCGAATATATTTCATTAGAGTGTTCGACTTTCATAACACTACCGTTTCTTTACGAACCTGTAAAATGCGATCATAATTTCACACATAGGCGTTTTTGCAGCGTCGCCCACCATTATGTCTAGCTGTACTTCAAGTACCGAACTAATATTAATATAAGTATATACTATATCAAATTAATATAAAAAATAGGCAGATTAAATAATTTATTTGTTTTAAATTGGAAAATTGCACACTTAAATTTACCAGTTTGCACCTGCATTTTAAAACAGAGACTGATTCAGATTATTTGACTATTTAAACGAAACTTTAGCCGTGCAAAATTAGATTTTGGAAATTGCGCTTTACAAAAACTGAAAATGTTTTTTAAAAGTGAGCTGTAGAAAAGTATGAAATGATCCTTCAGAAATCGAGCCATCCCTCACGCATACTTTATTTAGGAAGTACAGTGGAACTAGAAACTCATTTATCTAGTGCCTCCTGTTCTGGGGCGACGTCGGATTATCGGAAATATTACTGCAAATGTATACGAAATAACGTAAATACGTCGGGAGACAGCATGTGCCGGATGAATTACCGACGTCGGAGTACCGTAAACGCTGGATTACAGAATAAACAAGCCGTGAGGTGGGTCGTTTATTAGGACTAAAGTGCGACCCTTGAGGTCCACGCGACGAACTTCCCAGTTTGATAAATATTTAATAATAATAATTAAATTAGATATTACACAGAAAAGTAATCATTTTAATCATTAAAACATCAATAATTAAAAAAAAAACGGCTGAACCGATTTTTATAAAATTTATGTCGGATCAAAATGACGTTAACACGCCTCGATTGACACCCTTACGAAGTCGATATAATTTTTTATTCGCGAGTTGTGTAAAATCTACTTTTTTGGAGGTTATTTGGTAAAGAAAAAAGAACGGCTGAACCGATTTTGAAAAAATTTCTTTCAGATCATATTTACGTTAATACGCGTTGATTGGCACCCTAACGTAGTCGATATCATTTTTCATTCTCGAGATTTCGTTTTAGAAAGAAATGGACACATACGTACGTACGTACGTACACACACACACACACACACACAGACACAGACATCTTTCTAAAAGTAGTGTAAAAATAGTGTAGTGACCTTGAAACAAAATTTTTTTTTCCTTTTTGATTTCAATTTTCGGACCCATTACAATAATTTCCAGTGGGAAGTTAATAATGCGCATTTAGAAGTTAGAACGCTGGAGGAAAACATTGGGACACAGCGGGTGCAAGAATTTAGGTACTTATAAACGCCCGAATACACGGTATAGCTAGTGCATTTAGGACCCTGGTAAAAAAGCCGGATTACTATCGTGGGAATCTGTTGCACTAATTCGATTAAAAACTTTCCAATCTTTAAATCACCATCTAAAATTTTTAACAATGAAACCCTATCATCACTTCACTAACAAATGTGTCGTTATTAAAATCGACACTTCCTTGCCACTTAACTACAAAACAAGCCGTGAGGTGGGTCGTTTATTAGGACTAAAGTGCGACCCTTGAGGTCCACACGACGAACTTCCCAGTTTGATAAATATTTAATAACAATAATTAAATTAGATATTACACAGAAAAGTAATCATTTCAATCATTAAAACATCAATAATTTAAAAAAAAAAAAAAAAACGGCTGAACCGATTTTTATAAAATTTATGTCGGATCAAAATGACGTTAACACGCCTCGATTGACACCCTTACGAAGTCGATATAATTTTTTATTCGCGAGATATTGTGTAAAATCTACTTTTTTGGAGGTTATTTGGTTAAGAAAAAAGAACGGCTGAACCGATTTTGAAAAAATTTCTTTCAGATCATATTTACGTTAATACGCGTCGATTGGCACCCTAACATAGTCGATATCATTTTTCGTTCTCGAGATTTCGTCTTTGAAAGAAATGTACACATACGTACGTACGTACGTACGTACGTACACACACACACATACAGACATCTTTCTAAAAGTAGTGTAAAAATAGTGTAGTGACCTTGAAACATAAACATTTTTTTTCCTTTTTGATTTCGATTTTCGGACCCATTACAATAACTTCCAGTGGGAAGTTAATAGAAAATACACGTATCTGTCTGTCACACAAAAATACTCCCGCGATTTCATGAAATTTACACAGTTCACTGCAGTGCTTGGCAAATCTTACTTAGTTTCCTTCCCGATTTTTATGTTATAGCAGGGATGGCGAACCTATGGCACGCGACGAAATATTGTCGGCACGCCATTAATTGAGGTACGCAATCGAAATAATTAAAAATATGTTAGATGCTGTCGAAAAACTTTTACTATCATTCCAATAATATACATTATGAGATCGACACGACAAGTCGACGAAAGTTTCATGGCACTCAATGCATTAGTTTTACTATATAGTTTTTTCTTAGTCAGGTACTGCTTCAAATTTAAATACCTATGCGTGGGTTTTTAATTTTTTCATGTGTGTAATTGGCCTGACGTAATTTGGTGTAAAATTTAATTTAGCTTGACATTTTGACATTTTTTTGAAATATAATTTAAATATTACGTAAATCAAATATGTTGACACAGGTGGGTTACAGGCAGGTGTTTCGACAAAAAAAGCAAGGAAACTCATGTACCTAACTGAAATAAGAGCTACTGAATAAGGTATACCTAGTCAACTAGAACATCCAATTCAATTAATTCCCGATTTCTTCATTACAGGATACAGGTCTGTACAAGCAGCTGATTTGACGATGCATTTATAACCTCAAAAGTAATAAAATGAAAGCGTGTGCTGTACATATATCGACAACTTGAATTAATTACTTGCGCGAAGTGTAATTGTTTTTCCGGCGAAGATGTAAAAGAAGAAGAGGAAAACTTGAAATATTTTAGGTTGGGTTATTTTGCGATGGTAATGTTGAACACAAACATTACTATTTACTAGAACACACCAAAAGTCCTAAATATTTGAATAATGTCGAATAAGTGGTACCTAAGTGGAGATCACAATGAAGAAAATTAATTGTTGCCAGATATCTTCATCCGGAGGACCGCTATCGAGAGATGTGAAGAAATGGGTTATAAATCTAGCAATAGATCATTTTCGGTTACAGGTTAACTCTTCTTTAACCGACTTCAAAAAAAGGAGGTGGTTCTCAATTCGGTTGTATTTTTTTTATGTTTGTTACCTCATAACTCAGTCATTTATAAATCGATTTAAATTTTTTTTTTATTTGAAAGGATATACTTATACTTTCAGATTGCTCCATTAGAAATTTCATCAAAATCGGTTCAGTAGTTCGGCTGATTTTAATAAAAGTGAGTATAACGGCGTGTGATTCTTTAAGGTATTTTTGACATATCAGACAGCGTAAGAAAGTCGGTTTAATAAAAGTGAATAACGGTCTATGATTCTTTTAAGGTAAATGTCACTTTTTGACACTAAAAAGTAAAAAATAAAAAACTTTTTAACAAAAAAAAAACCACCTTCAAAAAACCACTAAAAAGAGGAAAATAATGAAATTTTGAGGTCTGTGCCAATTTAATAAAATATGAAGTTGGTTAAAAAGAAGATATTAATCACTACTTTTTAACCGACTTCATATTTTATTAAATTGGCACAGACCTCAAAATTTCATTATTTTCCTCTTTTTAGTGGTTTTTTGAAGGAGGTTTTATTTTTTGGTATTTGAATACTACTATTGCTATAACTATAACTGTATTTGTCCTACGTTGCACCACTGATTTAAGAGGTTATAGAGACGTTATACGCATTTAAAAGTGAAGTCAGTTGCCATATTTATTAAGACCATTTATTTTATATGTAATAAGAAGAATTTAATAATAATATTCCTATCCATCCCCTGTTTGGCCGCCATGTTTGTTGTCCCCTGTGACGTCAGACCTGGCTTCAACTTTGTATATTAATCAGTTGTATACGGTATAAGCGCCATCTATTACCTTTTAACTCAATGCGTTGCACAGGACCAACTAGTAAAGTTTAAATTCCCAGATTCTTAATCTGACAACTTATAAAATTATGTTTACCATTAAAAATAACAGTAGGTACTTAAATTGAGGCACTTGTGTTTGTTAAGATTTATATGCATTTCTACGCGGTTCGTCTACCAAAAACCACCTGTTCCCAGATGTTAGTAAAAGTATGGATTGGAATTTAAAATTATTATTAAAAGTGATAATAAACTGAATATATGAACTGGCACTAAGCCCAAATAGCCTTGTCACGTTAATAACCATAAAACATGAACTGAAATGTAAATATTTATTAGCATATACTCGTATTGGCTGATGAAATTAAAAAATAAAATATTGATTTTCAGGTTCAGCTAAACCTGGGAATTGATTGACCAAAAGAATAAATTGACATAATATGATCTAACTGGCAGCTTGATCCGGCTTCGCTCTGGTACAAATCGTTATTTTCGCTCACTGCTCATTCCCGTTTTGTTGTAGTGAATAAATACATATAGCGGAGCGGCCCAAGGATCGGCAACACGCGGACCGTGGTTTGCATTCGGACCGCAGAGGGTAGAAAACTAGACCGCGCTTACAAAGAGTTTTTCAAAAGGAGAAAAACTTGTGTAGAAATTATGATAATAAATATAATTAAAATATTTTCTCCATTATTCAGTTTTATTTATATATTTTTTGAACTTTCGATAAAAATTTCCAAAAACATCCGGACTCTACTAGAAATTATTACTTGCCGATCCCCGAATTGTCATAGTCTATTTTACTCGTCAAGAAGTAGACTGTTCAACATTGAAAGAATGTTTTTAATTGGTCAAGTGGTTCTCGAGTGTTGAGGTAGCATAGATACAAACTTCTTTTTTTAGATATTAGTATATAGATAAAATTATAAAATCTGTTACAAAAATAAAAAATATATATATAAGTAGGTACAATAATAATTTATTACCTGTGCGCAATGTGCCTTTCGTCTAGCCATGTATTTTCATTGCACGACATGCCCCCTGTGAAACTTTCAAGATCATTTTCCGACCGATCGTTGCGTTTCAAAGCAGGACTCAGTGGCGGAACATATACAATTTCACTTGGATTTATTTCGATTGGTATTTCAATAACGGCCGGATTTTCCGGAAATCTTACACTCTTCGATGATGAGTTCGCTCTCGCTCTTAATTCAACGGGCGTTATCGCCGGTTGGGGAGGATGAACACTTTCGAAAGCGTCCTGTCCGATTTCAGGCATTTTTTCACTTTTTTTTTAAATCACTTGAAAGTCTATTAACGCCAATATTAGAAGATGATTACAATCAAATCAATCGCAAATTATGATGCGTTTCAGGAAGTTTCAACAAACTCACAAAACTTTTTTAATAGTATATAATGAAACTAATAAGATGATGTTAAAAGTTTCATAAATTTCATATTTCAGAAGACTTTTGAAACTCTATTAAACTTTAATTTAAAAAAATATTTTATTCAACACATGCGCGCTGTTAGTGTTTTTTCGAATCTGTTTTGCGGACCTTGAATGGCCATTTAATGACTTAGTGACCACTGACCATTATGTAACGCTTTCAGTGCTATAATGGTTCATTATGTAACTAGTTACATAACGATCCATTACGTTACGCTTTTCAATGCTATAATGAAAAACAGTTACATAACGAACCGTTATGTAACTAGTTACATATTATGGTTCGTTATGTAACTGTTTCCATTGAATTATCATGCATCATGTGCGTTGAATAAAGTATAATGTACAACACGTGTGCTAAATTTTTATGCGCCAGGCGCGAGTTTTCAGCATCATATGCGGCTCGCGATACACACTCGCCAAGGCTCGTGTGCGCTCGCCTACCACTCGTGCTGAAAACATCGCGCCTGACTTATAAAGATGTATTTAGCATACTATAGTTACACAATATACTATTAAAGGGAAAAATTTCATGTAACCTATAAGACTTTTTTTAAACTTAATGAAACCTATAAGATTCAATAAGTTAAATATAGTTTCTTATATAAGCTATAGGTTTCATCAAACTCTAATTTCAAAAAATATTTCAAGCGGATAAATTTCATAAAACCTTTTTTAAAAATTCATGAAATCCTATTATTTATTTATAAGTTAAATTAAATTTTAAAAAAGTTTCATGAAACATTTGAAATTCCATTAAACGCTTTTTCAAACATTCATTTCACCTCATAAATTGATCTGCAGTTTCATAAATTTCCAGAAACCCAATAAAAAAATATTTGAAACCTTTTTAAAACTTACATCACTATTTGCAATTACTATTCAAAAACAAATTTACATTTTCTGATATCGCGCACAAACAGTAATAATGTTAATTTTTCAAATATTTGAACAATAATTTATTTGTGCTCAAATTTCGACAATTTTTTCCCAGAATCTCGCGTTTCTTTGTCAACCAGCAAACATGTACTGACGATATTTTACTTTGTTTTGAGATCATCATAGAGAGATCCAACGGTCAGATCAGAAATGACCTCTCAGAATGATAAAACAGATAAAACATATTATTGTCAAAGTGATCTTGTTTGTTCAAATCAACAAGGAACTAGTGGGTAACAGCGCAAGAATAGGGTCGTCCCACGTATCAAAATTTGATAATTTTTAATGGTGTAGGTATGTTATTCCTCATACATAAACAAATAATGTACGTACCAACTTTTTTTGGAGTTTACTCCTTAAGAATCGATTTTCATATAAGGCGCCCGGTATGGACATTTCATGAGGAGTAAAATTTACACAAGCGTTAACTAAAAAGCGTTACGTTTTCTGCGCATCGTACCTTGCGCACCTTTCAATGTATGTGTATACTTGTATACAGCCGACGTGTACAGGGTATGGTGCGCGACAGCTGACGCATGTAAGTTGTATGCTTGCCTACTTTAAGGAGTAAACTCCAGTCGTGCGTCGGAGCTGACACACACACTTTTTTTTATATCCTTCCTCTTAATTGCAAACAAGAATTTAAAAAATGTGTTCATTTCAAACGGATGAGCTCAGCCGCCATAATGAGGTAAAAGTCAGACCAATGAAGCCAGGCATATACGTCCACGCATAGATGAAGAGAGGTGTATGTCTATGGAAAGAAGGGAATACTTCCTCGTCAGTCGTAACTCGTAGCTCGTGATGAACCTAATCTATGTTCTTACTGCCGACCTGACAACTGAACATAAACAAATCAGAGTATTATATTCTCTCTTTATCTATGGATCTAGTGAGCGTGATTCAACTACATCAACCAATCAGAGATGACTGACTGTGAATGATGTAGTCCGTGGCGATATAATGCAATGTTTAAAATTATCTACATTGAAAAATACGCTTTTTTGGGAATTTTTTTCTTGAAGAAAAAGCTTCCCAAAAAACTTAAAAAATTGTTTTATTATTTATTTGTAACGTAGATTCCAACCCTAAAAAAACGTGGTACGATCCACAGAGCGTCAATGTTGCTTTTGACGTGAATCCTATCTTTACCCGGGCACAGTCGGGTAAAAATCCACCATACTTTAAGTTTGGGTACCAAATGATAGTAATCTCATCCAAATCGGTCCAGCCGTGAAGCTGCAACAACCTAAACTATTATTATAATAAAAAGGAAAAGTTTGTATGTTTATTATATCTCTGGAACTACTAAACCGAATTAAAAAATTCTATCAGTTTAAAAGCCTTATTACTTATAGTTTTTCCCCGAGTAGTAGATATAGGCTATAAAATCTCGCATGCGATTTTTGAGCTGGATTGGTGTATATGTCGCGGGCAAACGGTTAATCCAGGCAAAACAGCTATAATTTTAGAAATTCAAAGGCAGATATAATATGGTCTAACTAGCACTTGTCCCGTTTTAATGTATCTAATTTCGATTTAGAAGGGGCACATACCTCGATGCCCCACCCCTCCAATGTTTTCGGGTGTGGTCATTAGCTATTATACGAAATCAAAGACAATTTATACATTATAGGCACATTCCTTCTACAAAAGTAGTAATTTTGTTCCCATAAATTTAACTTTTAAATTAAACTCATATTTATCGATTAATGATATATAACTATTAAATAACAAGAAATGTTATTTGCTTGTCGTATATGCACACTGTACAGTGTTATTAATTATGATAAATTAGATTACAAATGCCCTCTGGGTCAAAAGTGTTACGATATCCGAAATATCGTTGATTGCAAATCCATACTAAATAAAATTGAAGTGTGTCTGTCTGTCTGTCTGTGCGGGCTAATCGTCGAAACGACTGAACCGATTTCGATCGGACTTTACAGACATGAATAGGAGGTTGTCAGGAATGATCTGGAGTCTAGACTACTATTTTTTATTGTTATTTAACCCCTAAGGGGGTAAAACGGGAGTGTAGGGTTTTTTTATCAATCCACGCCCAGGCCAAACTGCTGAAGCTATAAACTTGAAATTTATACAGTAGGTTCCTTTTGTGACGTTAGCTCCCAATAAGAAAGGATTTTTCGAAATTCAGCCCTTAAGGGGGTCAAAAGGGGGTATATTGCACAGCCTAAACCATTGAAGATAGAAACATGAAATTTGGAAGTTATGTTCCTCACAGGGTGTAGAGGTGCACTAAGAAAGGATTTTTCGGAAATCAACTCCTAATGAGGTGGTCTGTCAGTAATATCGAAATAACTGCATTTTTTAAGCTTATAATTCGCTTCGCAGGGGGGAAGCAAAATTTACATTGTCGATCGTTTTTTACCGCGCGGACGAAGTCGCGGGCAACCGCTAGTCTAAAATACAAAATACTAATCATTTTTTTGATGTATAGATATCTACTATAAATTGTCAAATAAATACTTAGATATATATTACAAATGGCCAGTTTATCGTACATTTTAACCACGATGTATTTTTAATCACACTGTTAAATGACGGGTTGCTATGGTAACGAAACGCAGCAACCAATGAACACGTAGCTGTCAAAATTTAACAGTGTGATTAAAAAACATCGTGATTAGAATGTACGATAAACCGGCCATTAATCTTAACTACATATTTGGAAGAAAAACATCATGACAATTTAAAATGCTATGTAGGTATAGCATTTTAAATTGTGACGTTTTTCTTCCAAATATGTAGTTAAGATTAATGGCCGGTTTATCGTACATTTTAATCACGATGTTTTTTAACCACACTGTTTTAGAAAAAGATGTTTCACACTAAAGCTGAGCGTTTTACATAATTCAGTATATTTCATGAGAAACTAAGATCGGTGTTGTAAAATACACCCTATATAATATATTTAAGTCGTTTTTCTCGAAATATAAAAACTTTTTAGGGTTACGCAATAACATTTTCGAGAAAACACAAAAAGAAAGAACATTTATGCTGGGTTTCAGGTACGACTTAATTAAACGGTAAATCCACTCTCAACGTAGATTTAGCAACTTTTAGCGTTAAATCTACATTTAAAGTAGATTTAGTGTACCAGAATCCGAGCACAAATCTCTACGAAGAATATTCAAAGAATGTGAGCGAACTGTTTTAATATCTTTCTTAATACAGGGTCCCATTAAATAAAATCGAAAAACCCTTAAGAAAACGAAATTAAAGACAAAGGTCCTGTTTGACCAACCACACAGCTCTAACAATCCGAGGAGTACTGTAATGTCAACGAACTAACAGAACCAGTTCGGAACCGTCAGAACTACACCAACAAAAACACCTATGCTGGGTTGCAGAAAGCATTGTAGAAAAATTTGTTTGAGAGTAACCTCAGATTGTGATCATATAATTGCAGTTTTTATACATGAAGGAACAGTCTAATGTCGTTGTGAAACTCTCTTTGTCATGTAGAACATTAAATGAGCCATTTTCCTTAGAGTAGTTCTTTCAATTATCCACGAGAGGCAGCACTTGTGGTATAGGTAGGTACAAACATTATTTATCCGCCATTAGTGTCATTTTAGAGGTATAACTTAATTATTAAATTATTATTATTATTATTATTAAATTAATTAAATAATTAAATTACGCCACTAAACTGACACGACACTAATGACGAATAAATAATGTTTGTACCTACAACAAGTGCTGCC
Source organism: Mongoloraphidia duomilia (assembly GCA_039654895.1). Classification (NCBI taxonomy): domain Eukaryota; kingdom Metazoa; phylum Arthropoda; class Insecta; order Raphidioptera; family Raphidiidae; genus Mongoloraphidia; species Mongoloraphidia duomilia. The sequence goes on along the minus strand of CM077516.1, from coordinate 32,749,554 downwards.
TCTCGTGGATAATTGAAGTAACTACTCTCAGGAAAATGGCTCATTGTCCCTACACAAAAACAAATGATTGATATACATATAGAAAAAGATCGCTTTTTAAGCTAAATTTTTTGCAATATGTTATATGTGCAGAAAAATTTGTTTCGAAGTAGAAATTGTACAAAAAAATTCGACTGATGACCAGTCCTATACTTCCCACCTAGTAAATATTTGCAAAAAATAAACACTCTTTTTTTTTATTCTTTGACTAGGCCCAAATAACCTTAGCTGTTGGTGGTCTTTAAAACACAATATAATTTTTATTCTTTGAAAAAAGCATGGCCCTCTTTTTTGTTTGGTGATCTACTGATGGCTAACTTAATATAGCAAAAATCATGGTTACCTTGATTTACGTTAAATTTTTATTTTTTTTAGTAAAATATTTTTTTTCTCGAAAACTATACATTTTAGAGAAAAAAAATATTTACATTTTTTTCATATTATAACATCTAGAATTCATTTATATTTTTTTTTACCTATGTTAATACGTGACTTTGAGGACGTTTTTTTGAATATCTCAGGATCCACTGAACCGATTTGACTCAAAATCTAATCAGATCTAAGTTAAAGGCTGATAAACACAATAGAACAATCGACATGCCCGTATGTTGTTCCGTTCTTAAGATATCGAAGGCGAAAAATTGACCACACACACACATACACACACACACACACACATACAGACATCAGTCAGAAAATGATCTTAAACGATTGCTAGGGTCTCAAAACGTGAAAATCTGTTAAAATCTCGAAATGTTGTTTTCGGACTAAATCCATTACTTCCCTACCATAGTAGAGGTGGGAAGTAAAAACTATGTTAAATATGTAGGTATATTATACCTACACAGTTTAAAAAAAATATCGTTTCATTCGATCAATTATTTTTTAGAGCAGGATCGATTAGAAATGCTTTTCTTATTGTGTGGTCACAATCTAAGGTCATTGTCAAATCAGATTTTCTGACAATGCTTTCTGCAACCCAGCATTAGTTTAGTGCCTCTTTGTCGAGTGCGCCACTGACACGATAGCCACTCGAATAGCAACTATGTAACCGATAATCAAAATATTCGTTAAACATTACAAAAATAATGTTAAGAAGGCGTTTGAAGCTAATTATAAAATCGCGCGAGTTATTTTTATCGTTTTTATGAAATATAAACTGCAGACAGTTGTGCCAATTTTGAAACTCAAAACTCTCTTCGTGCGATGACACATTGAATAATTATGACCTACATACGTCATACAGGTGTAACATATATTTTGTTTTTACTAGTATCGCCTGTGGTCGAAATTCGACCAATTGTGTCTGTAAAACGCAAAAATTGACCCTCCCTAATCCCTATCTCTTTGCCTGCATAACGCAAATATATTTTCCGTTTGCTTTTAGACAAAAACGTAAAAGCTTGCATAATGCTGGTAGATCAAAAATCGTGAAGCCAACATAGGTGCAGGTATATATTTCTGTCTTTTTTTTCTGCGGGCATTTTTTGTTTGAAAAACAAAAAATACTCTATCTTCTAGATGGCGTATATTTTTTAATTCTTGTACAATTTCATTGCAGTACTACTGATCTGCTTTTATTGGTTAGTTACCACTGTAAGTTAAACCTATATTCATTTAAATGTTTGAAATGACGACCTAATGGCTGCTTCTAGTTCATGTCATTTTTTCCAGCTTTGCTGGAATGTTTCCTCTTGTGTGCTTTTATTTTCTTTTGAGGACATTATGTCAATTCTGATTGTTTTTGAGATTCGTAAGTATTGTAAGTTTTGTGGCTTTGTCCCTAAATATAAAATTTTTTAATGACGTTCACGTTATTGATGGCTTTCAGCTTTCTGAAGATGATTTATATTTTATAATCGAAACGATCGTCAATTATTGATAATTTTTTTTTGGATTCGGTCTAGCTTTTCTCATATTATATATAAGTCTGTATATATCAGACAAAAAGTGTCTCTGGTAAAGTTGTAGAGAATTCGATTCTTAACAAAAAACGTGTGTACTATTTTTCTGTATGAAATACCGTTACAGAGATATAGCGCAAAACCTGTTAGCACCTCTTTTTCTAGGCGGCCAAATGGAGGGCCGCCAACTCCGAAAAGTCAGTTTTAAACTTATACCGACCCCCCCTATGCAACGAAAAAAAACCTTGTCCTACCCAAAATGCAAGGTTAGCCTAAAAAAATGTAACATTTCAATGGACCAAAAATGAAAAATAATTTTTATAAGAAAAAATGAACCGTCTTCAAAAAAAGCCGCTAAAAAGTGAACAATAAACTTTTTTATAGAATAATTGAACCGCCTTCAAAAAAAGCCACTAAAAAGAGAAAAATAATTCAGTTTTGATGTCGGCGCTTTAATGATTAAAACTTTTTTATTAAATTGACGCCGGCCTCAAAATTTATTTATTTTTCTCTTTTTAGCGATTTGCACCTGCGCATGAGTGGGACTTCTTTTATGCAATAATCTAATCTGTCAGTGTCTTTACCCTTCTAAATGTAATGTCAAAAATTATGTAAATTTCCTATTACTAGGCAGGCCACGAGCCTGCCCTAATACTGTTATTAATCTCATGTTTTATATTTTACATAAATATTTTCTACAAATTTTGATAACAATTTGCACCTGGATGAGTAGGACCTACAATTTATGCAATAATTTCATTTGTCAGTGTCTTTACTCTACTAAATCTAATGTCAAAAATTATGCAAATTTCTTATTACTAGGCCGGTCTTAATATTGTTATTAATCCCATGTTTTTTATTTTACATGAAGCAAAATATTTTCTACAAGTTTTGATATCTAAAAATAAATCGGTTCAAAAAACTATACGTGACGTTCGGTGTGTGTTTACTCATACTGCGTGTTAAATCTTAAAATAATATTTATACACACTTTTACAGCGATATTTACTGTAAAGAGTGCAGATCTCACGGCCTCCCTATAAATACATTGCAGCTTTATTTGCAATGAACCTTTTCTCTGACTGAAAATATTATTGTTTTTAAAAAAGCAGTTCGTGGCATAATAGTAAATTTCACATTATTATTAATCTGTGGCCACAACGCAAAATCGCGTATGTCGATTTGTTGATAATTACAGTTACGCTCGGTTGCAGAAAGCATTATCAGAAAATCTGATTTGACAATGACGTTAGGTTGTGACCACACATATTTCTCCATAAGAAAAGCAATGTAGAATTTAAAATCGATCTTGCTCGAAAAATAATAAATTGATCGGTTGAAACGATATTTTTTTTAAACATGTATTTATAGCATAGTTTTTTGTACAATTTTCACAAACATTTTTCTACGCATTTTGATCAAAATATAGCTTTAAAAGCGATCTTTTTCTATATGTAGATCAATCATTTCTATATGACAAGGAGTTTCACAACGACATTAGACTGTTCCTGGATGTATTAAAACTGTAGGTAATAATATTATCTCAATCTATAAGGTCACTGTAAAATCAAATTTTTTGACAATGTTTTCTGCAACCCAGCATTAGAGTTTCCATAATAATATTTTCAAAACTAAAACATTCAGTTCAAAAACCTCGGATATTTCGCTTGCAAAACATTTTTTTTTGCAATACCCACTACAAAATAGCTACTTTTGATGCATGTATACCGGCTTGTAATGGGTCATTTACCTGGCAGGCGTGTCGAATGTGTTTTACTTACAGCACTAGTGGGGTAAGTAAACGGTTACCATATCAACTTCTGTTTATTCGCTCTATCCGCCTGCGTGCGCCTGCGATTACTTACTCACGACCTTCACGGCATAGGTACTGTAAAAGTAAAGATGGAGACGCAAATGAACTGTCAAATTTTTTAAAAAATGAAGTGAAAAATAGATATTTTGTAGTGGATATGGCAAAAAATTCCATATTATATATCTCGTGAGTTATGGTATTATGACTCGTGTGACTGTAAAAACACACTATTGCTTGTTTTTACATTTTGTCATCACTCGTCAGTAATATAGCCCATTACCTACACATCTACATATACAATCTACTATTAATTAATCGTATGAACTTTGGAGTTGCCGCAGCTCTACTTTATTGAAAGTTGAATCCATCTATATATAGACTTCGCCATCATCGACGGGTATAGTCGTATAGACACGCAGCTAATATCTTTTTTTTAATAAAATAATATTCAACGTACGCGGTTTTGTCTTGTGGTCACACCTATACAAATGAGTCATAAGTAAAGTAATAAAAAAATCTTACATTTCAACATGCCTAGAAATACTTTACATAAAAACATATTTTGCTATCGTTGTCGACATAATAATATAATATGAAGTCACCTTCAGGAAAATGAAATTGTCAAAAAGTGTAAACACTAGTAAACAGGCTTTAAAAATCGGTCAAATACCCACTCCGTTTGTACACAGTGTTTCGTACTTGCAGCTATATAATATATTATCATTTCTTATGACTTTCGGGGACGTTTACCTCCGAAACCATTAAATTGTTTGATTTTATTTGTCGCAATAATTGTGTTTTTTGCCAAATTTCATGATTCTAGGTCAACGGGAAGTACCTTATAGATTTTGATGAGTGAGTTTGCGAATATCAAAATAGGTATAGAACCCCCTTTATTTTTTACTTTTTGTGATTTTCGGATTTTTCCCTTTATTTGTGCTGCTAGACCTTGTTTTTTTCCAAATTTCATGATTCTACGTCAACGGGAAGTACCTTATAGGTTTTGATGAGTGAGTTTGCGAATATCAAAATATAGGTATAGAACCCCCTTTATTTTTTACTTTTTGTGATTTTTGGATTTTTCCCTTTATTTGTGCTGCTAGACCTTGTTTTTTTCCAAATTTCATGATTCTAGGTCAACGGGAAGCACCCTATAGGTTTTGATAAGTGAGTTTGCGAGTATCAAAATAGGTGACAAAATGGCCGTATCTTTTAAATGCGTTGACTTATAACCTTAAATTCTTTACACCTTTAAGGGACCGTAGACTTTAGTATTTCATATAAATTTCAACTTGATATCTCTATCCGTTCCTAAGAAAATGAGTCTTGACAGACGGACACCCAGCCAGCCAGCCTGACGGGCAAACGAGCGATCCTATAAGGGTTCCGTTTTTTTCTCATTGAGGTATGGACCTCTAAAAATATGTATTAGGCTATAGGGATTCGAACCTGGGCTTGGTGTTTGTACCTGTTGGTATAGACTCATACTTTTCCGCACGGCCACCTGACATAGATACTGTGCCTGAGACCTTAAAATAGTTATACAAGCTGTGTTTTGTTTCACATGTCAATCACTTCAGACTATTTCCGTTTCTTCTAATATTTCTAATATGCCACCATAGTATGAGACATTAGTAGACGTTATACACGTCAAAAATGCCTTTCTCTACTCGATTAAACCTATTCATAGACACCTCACATATAGGTAATTAAAGGCTGTAAGCGAGGGATTACTGTAATGACTTGAACAATCCCTGTATGCAAAATAGTATTTACTTCTCAAGAAATAAATATTTAAAAAAATGCATGCACGCTGCACATTGCATAAAACATATTTTAATCCAGCTGTCTTTGCCCGTTGTATACAATTATTATTATAAAGTCAAGTTCTAAGAAGTCATACCATCGAACTGTGTGAATTTTTTTAATCGGCATTCACGTGTTATCATTTTCAAGAAGCATTATTTTAGTATTTACAAATGCAATTGGGCCTTATACGCATATTATATGATGATTACCTAATTTATTTATTTCAACAACAGGGTAGACACCCCAATTACAGTTGAAATTTACACATAAATATGAATTCTAGTGCATTGTTGAAATACAAAATAATAATATTATAAAGATCTTTTTGACTTGAATTAATATTATTGTAGATCTTCATATAAAATTAATAATAAATAAATAAAACACAATAAAATTTGATTTAATCAAGACGAGTCTAAAATATGTCTGATCACAACGAAATTATAATTTTGAATTACTTGTTTGTTTCAAAAGCGTAGTTAATAGAAACTGCCAAAACAAAACAATGTTGTGTCGACAATGTAGAGTATTATGTTGACTCAAAATGACACAACATAACACCCCCCTTCGCATGGGAAAATTACAAATGAAAGTGGCCAGTTTTCAAAACTAACTGCAAAACCCACAGGAAGGAACCAAAGAATAGATATATAGTTTATTACGCATTAGTAACTACATACTAGTGTTTGTTATGATAAAAAAAATTAATATATCATGGTGATCTTTGTCTGAGAACCATAGATGGACAGCTAGGCACGTTGTAGAAGGCGTGACAAAAGCAGGAGTCCACTAATGAAGTTCGTGAAGACGTAATATCAATGAAGTAAAATAAGTCTACGAATTGATGAAAAATAATGGTAAATAATAATTAAATCAGCTGAACATCATTCTGCTTTGAGCTTGCGTAAAAAAAAAAATTGTTGAACATAATTCTGCTGAAAAGACAAAAAGTATCAATTCGATGCAGATGATCAAACACAGGGAGAACAGGTAATATCCTGGAAGTGTACAAACATATATAGGAGTGTATCGACCTCAGCAGGAGTAACCTGAAAGAATATAACGAATAAGAACTAGTTGTTCACTTCGTAAAAAATGACGGTAGCATGTCGCTAATCCGTTGCACGGAGGAAAATAAGGCAGCAAACCCATGTCTGAATCAAAAAAGTAAATATTTGATAGACAAAATAAAAAATGTTAAATACTGAATAATTATAAATACCAAATATCAAAATTCGTAGTGTTAGTGCAATTAGTGCAAATATAGATTTGAGTTGTTTGATATAATGTTGTGAAATGTAATGTGAATGATTATAAATATATGTTAAAAGATCATAAAAAGCATAAAATTATTAAAAAATATAAATGTCAAAATTAAAAAATTATCAATAAAGTAAGTTACTATGGATAATAATCTGAAAAAGTAACTTAGGAAAATAAGTAAATAAATTTATTGTACTTAAAAATAAATGAAGCGTTTGCGAAAAAATAATTAAAAAATGTCACTTTTTATCCGTTTTTCCAATAAAATTCTCCATTTGAATGTATTATTTATGTTTCTTCTAAAGCTTTGTCCATGATACAATATTTTGAAAAAAAATTGTATAAGTAGTGCTCACTTGTCAGGGGTCACCAATTATAAAGATCTTTTTGACTTGAATTAATATTATTGTAGATCTTCATATAAAATTAATAATAAATAAATAAAACACAATAAAATTTGATTTAATCAAGACGAGTCTAAAATATGTCTGATCACAACGAAATTATAATTTTGAATTACTTGTTTGTTTCAAAAGCGTAGTTAATAGAAACTGCCAAAACAAAACAATGTTGTGTCGACAATGTAGAGTATTATGTTGACTCAAAATGACACAACAATATTAAACAAAAAAAAATAAAAACAAAAGGTCCGAATACATAATTCCAAAATCTAAATTGAGTATAAATAATAATATGATAGGTACAGAATTACAATAAAAATGTTTCAAAATATGTACTACAACATATTACATATTATGCAGATTAAATGACAACCACGATATTAACACTCGGTCATAAGGATGAGTCGCCTGACAATAATGCAAAGCATGTTTTTTTGAACGTAGTTTTATTCATTTTAAAAATGTCTAAATTAGAAGATAAACCATTAAATAATATTAACATAAAGTATATGGGAGAAGAGGCACAGAAAACAGTCCTACATCTAGGGATATTAAAAAGATTAGAACTTCGACTGTAGAATGTGGGATTGTAAAAAGATATTGATGATAACGTTGCATTATCGTCAATTTGACTGTTGATATGCCATAAATATACATCAAACAAGCAACTTTGCGCCTTACACTTAATGAAGCCATGTGAAATGTTACCAGATTTTGATTATAAGGTACTATATTATATGTGTAGTATCCAAACTGCCTGAAAAACAAATACCTTAGGAATTTTTTTTGTACTTTCTCAATTATATTGTCATACATAAAGAAATTTGGGTTCCATATTACTGATGCGAACTCTAATCGCGATCTCACTAAAGATCAGTATAATAATTTTATAACATTTATATCTGTAAAATTTTTACCATTTCTAATTATAAATCCCAATAGAGAGTATGCTTTCTTAACAGTCGACAGAATATGATCATTAAATGTTAGTTTCTGATCCAATATGACACCCAAATCACTTATAGTTGAGACTCTAGCTAAAATTTTGTCACACATTTTATAATCCTCAAGGAATGGATGAATTCTTCTGGTATATGTCATTACATAACACTTGGACAAATTAAATTTTAGTTTATTCTCCTGACTCCAAATTTCCAGCATTGATAAATCATATTGAAAGTTTACAACATCATCAGCACTATCAATCTGCTTGAATAATTTCAAATCATCCGCATATAAAACAATATTAGAATGGACTATTTTATTTGTTACATCATTTATGAAAATGTTGAAGAGAAGCGGTCCCAGATTTGACCCTTGTGGAATTCCCGATTCAGCTCTGTATGTTTTAGACTTAAAATTACATCTAGAAACATATTGGTGTCTGTTTGTCAAGTATGACGCAAAGAAATATATTAAATTGTCTGATAAACCAAAAGAATGTAATTTATTTAACAGGAGTAAATGATCTAATTTGTCAAAGGCCTTCTGGAAATCTGTATATGCGACATCCACTTGACTTCCTGAATCCAACGAAGCATAAGTAAATTCAGTGAAATTGATTAAATTTGTAATAATAGAACGGTTTTTTATAAATCCATGTTGATATTGAGATATTTTCTGATGAATATGTGAATAAATGTGTTTATGTATAATAATTTCAAATATTTTCGCTGGCACTGACAACACTGATACTGGACGATAATTTATAATTTCATTTTGAATTCCCTTTTTATGAATTGGAGTTACTTTGGTAAGCTTCCACTGATCAGGAAAATAATTATATTTTATTGATAAATTAAATATGTAGCAAAGTGGCTGAACTAAGTTGTAGATAGGGCTGCCATCCCTCAGGATTTGACCCTAAGTTGTCGGGTTTGACGAGTGTAGTATATACGCGGACTCCGGGTTAATGTTGTAATTCTCGGGGTTCCGTTCGAAGTTCTAGTAAGAATTAATATAATAATATAAGAATATCAAAGACGGTAGAAGCTAATTGAGATTACTTAAATTAGCATAATAATTTGATTAGTGATGTGAGTCGATAATCTGACCAGTCATGACGTGGTCATGACCAAAATGACCGTCACGTCACATTAGTTGTGACGGTCGTTTTTGCAAAAATGACGCTATAAATGACGTGTCATTTTCATAACTGACCGTCACATACTTGTTGAAACTGGTAAACACGCGTGTGTTCTTTCTGTGTTATGTAATGATCAATAATTTTAAAATGACCGAAAATGACCAAAATGACCGTCATAATGATCGTGACTCAGTCACGATTTTCAATGACCGTTATTTTATATCACTAAATTTGATTATTGCAAATACTCTGAGTTCTATTAATTAAGCTGTTAGGGTCCGGCTTTATCTGCGTTTTTTTTTCTCCGGATCTTTGGGTTTAGAGTCTTGCAAAGGTGGCAGCCCTAGTTGTGGAACTAGACTATGTGCACAGTTGTGTATGGTGACAACGCGGCCACTATTCGCACTATGAGAGTTATTTGTTTACAATGTACCTACAATGTACGGGCGAAAACCAAAAATAAGACAATTGTCATTGTTCGCTTCATGCGTTTCGTGTAATTGTGCAACGTTATTGAAAGAAAGGTAAGACAAATTAATTATCAAACAATATATTTATGTTAAATATAATAAAATGGTAACTGGTGTACGTGTTGTTAGCGCATCAGGCAAAAACCACTGGACAGATTTTAACGAAACTTACTTTGCAGATCTATGACTATACCTTATATATGCTTATTGTATATTCCTCATGGGGGATTACCTAGCATTTAGCAGTGAGCGAAATGGTAGTATACCTACTAGCGACATCAGACGGGATTTGATGTTACTATTAAGTATCATTGGAAATTAGTTTGGTAACATGGTTTTTTCAAAAAAACAAGTGATCTGTATGTATACGAACGGTCAAAATGTTTGTGCATAATTACTATTGTAGGTATTAATAATTTGTTTAAAAAGCGTTACTTGGTGTTAAATTATTAAATATACGTTTCTGTAATTTTTAACTAACAGTTTTTGACATTGTACTAAAACGACAGTGTTTTTTTTTTATAATAATTTTGTAGTGTTAAATTCGAACATAGGTAATTTACGTTTTTAGTGGTACTTACCTATATTTGGTTGTTACGTACCTACTTTACAGATGTGTCGTTCACGGGAAATTTTATAAATTATCAGTACCTATAGTAACCTACATCATTTCTATATGAATTTACAATGTTTATTTCTGGGTTTTGAATAAATAACGTATAAAATGCCTGGGCTATATAATTTTACTAGCTGCTCGGTCCGGCTTCGCCCGCGTGCTATGAATTTATGATTAATTAATACATTTTTCAGTTTTCCGGAATGTCCTTTGTTGGGCTTCAAAGAATCCCTTTGCCGATTTTCGTCGAAATCGGTTCAGTAGTTAAGCCATGAAGAGGTAACAAACAGACACATACGTTTTCGTATTTATATTAGTTTGCAATAATAAATCATCTCTGGCACGCCTATAATTACTGTATCATGGGTTATATTATGATGAAGATCGCATTTTCAGTCTAAATATAAAATCTTAGCTCGGTAGGAGTTTAAGAGATGCGAAATAACACGTTCTGGATATTGTATCACAAGTCAAACATGTATACCACTCAAAAGTTTTAAAATATCCACTTAATTAGTAGGTACTAAGAAAATTCCAGTGGGAGTTGACCTTGAAGATTCTTTTGGTCGCTTACACGAACAGGCTGCTTTTAATGGAGTTAAAACAACGTAAAAATATATTACTTACATTAATTACAGCCTTTTTATCCGACTACGGCAAAGCCAGAAAGAGGGTTATGCATTTCACAGGCTATGTAATATGTATAGATGTGAGCAGTGAATAGTTTGCCACCTCGTACAGCCTAAACTACCGAACCGATTTCAACAAAATGAGCTGCCGTTGGATTCGTCTTGATCCAGAGTGTGTTCTAGGGCCTAGGCTACATGACGCGACAAGAAATGCAATATGGTGGACCGCCGCAGAGCAGGATTTAGGGGAGGGCAACCGGGGCTACAGCCCCGGGGCCTCCACAAAAGAGGGGCCCCCACAATAGAGACTTCGGGAAAAAAATTCTCTGAATTCTCGGTTATCAAATTTTGTCGTTGAAAATATGCTAAATCGCGTTAATAATTTTAATAAGTAATCATGAGGAAATGTTTTTTGACTTCCACTGCACAATAATTACGTGGTTTTGGCATCTCGATGGGTAAACGTGGTAAACGTTCCCAAACCTCGAAATTGCATTGAGAATGTATTTGGTTTTGATGGTATCAAATTGCACTAGAGAGCGCTCATTTTCAAAAATGAAAATTATAAAAAATAGGCTTCGAACCGTCTATCAAAGCTTTCTCTCCTGAGCATTGAAAGTGATTTACTTCGGGAACTGGATTTCAGCGAAATCATCAACGATTTTTCGGCGAAAAAAGCTCGGAAGGTTCCGTTCGTTAACGAAAATTTAATTTCAGATAATTCTTGTTTCCGATTATATTTATATGTTTGTTAAATAATAAAAGAATCTATACTTGCAGTTTCACAATAAATTATTTATTGGAAAACTCGACTGAAAAAAATTGTCCATTTTATTTGGAAAATAATTTGGGGCCAGGGGGCCTCCACTCCTTTGTTGCCCCGGGGCCTCCAGACCTCTAAATCCGGCATTGCAGGTGGACGCTAAACGTAATGATATGAAATCGTGGGTCGATTCGGTTATGTGAAAGCCATCTATGTCTATTCATTTAATTTGAAAAAATTCATTCCAACAGTGTCGCTTACCTACAGCTTACAACAAAATAAATAGGTAAATATACAGTCCAGCACTTTTGCAAAATTTGAAATTCTTCCAACCGACCAATCACAACTCAAGAAACAAAGGGACACGAGCTGATCACACACACAGATCACTCTATCTTGAAAATGAATAGACTATAGACAAGTGCAAAACAAACTGGGGACGCAAACCGAGGTCAAAAAAAACAAAACTATACAGGCGCCACGCAGACTAAACATTGCGATAATTCGCCTAACGACGGTGCTGTTTTAAAATGTTTTTATTTATTAAGAAGTTATAATAAATAGTGGTTACGACGATATAGTGGACTGTATAATAATAAACACAAATTTTTTTGCTGACAACTGTATTACAAATAATTATAAATTGTACAACTGGAGTACATGTGTTGCATCTGGACCATGTACATAAGAAATCTGTACTGCTGATAGATCAAAAATCGTGAAGCCAACATACGTGCGGGTATATATTTCTGTCTTTTTTTATGGGAACCCAGCTGGCAAGTTCCTGATTGGCTACTTCCATAGACAAAGACAGAATTTTTAAAAGAGAGCAGGTATACTATTGACCACTGGGGCACTGAGGTTTTACGTCATTGGCATCCATGACATATTTCTTAAATTCTTTGTCTTTATATTTTTAATATTATTATGCCCAAAAAGATCCGAAACCTGTGTTTACTCTTATATCACTATGAATTTCAAGGAATATGAGTAAAAAAACTGTTTTTAACAAAATTAAACTAGGTTACGTTATAATGACAACAGCAGCCTGTCAAGCGTTTTGTTTACATTTTGTTCGAAATGAAAGATATCTTTATTTCAACATTTTGTTCAGATGGAACATTCGTACATCGACCAATGACATCATCGGAATAAATACGGAATAACTTCGTCAAAAGAGACACAGATATATTTTTGCTCTCTTTGTGGACTTCACTCACCGCACATTGAGTAAATGGACAATCCGCGGTATATAATTAAAGTATATGATCTGGACACATGTCTCTATCACTGTTGATTCTCGAATTGAATGAATAGTATATGTTGAACGTTTTCTTCTTATTATTATTATTACAAATGCAATTTAACAATACTCAGCCTAGTGGCAGGTAAATGTACCAATAAATTGTCTACTCATCACTAGATGGTGGTAATCGTAACAAATGTTTGTTTAGATAAATAAACGTAAACAAATAGGTTATATAAAAAAACTAAAAAAGACTGAAATAAAAATAAAAGTTAAATAAACTAAAACCCGACTACGTTAATGAAAACGTAAGACAGTATTTTTTGGTCATCAGTAGTCGGGGGATTCGAATACCGGCGTTTTTTCTTCAGCTCCCGAACAGGTCCCCGACTACAGATAACAAAAATACTGTCTTACGTTTTGATTCGCTTGTTTTCTTAATTTACGTAGTTGGGTTTTAGTTTTTTTAACTTTTATTTGTATTAGAATTTATGTAGAGGTCAGCCTTTCACAGCGGCATCGTTTGTATTAATACCAAGTTTGACACAAAATTGATCTTAATCCCAGCGTAGCTGGATAAACAGTACAATCTATTTTAAGTTTGGATACCAATTGAGAATACCAAGTTTCACCAAAATCGGTCTGACCGTTCTCGACAGATGGTGAACCATACGGGCAGACGGACAAAAATTCTGGGAACGCGTTATCTCGTCTAAATAGATATACAAAATACCTACTTAAAAAAACTCACAAGAAAATGAAATAAGGCACTGCAAAGATATTAAAAGCAGTTGTAATTTGGGAAAACATATTGAGGGCACTGTGTCATGTAAATAGATTATACAAACTTTATTTAATTACTTATAGCTATATTAAATGTCATGTGACAGCGACAATATTTACACTTAATTCATAAAAAACACGACAATTACTGCCATAATATGTCTTGACTCAAAATAGCAAGGTTGCTTACATAGTTGCTTTTATACATTAATATTAAAAAATTTATTTCTTTAGGAAGTATGTTTTATTTCTTTGCTATACCCACTATAAAATAGCTACTTTACATGCGTGTATGTAATGTATGCGTGGAATAAGTCAGTTAACAGGCAGGTGTGTTGAAACTTTGAAAGTGTTTCCAAAACACACTAGTGTGGAAAAAACAGTTTCCATACACAGAACGAAAAACTGACGTAAATATGATTAAAAAAGACATTACAACAATGTATTTGGACATTATTTTTCAACCGATGCTCGACATAATCATTGTAACGTCCTATTGTTGATTGATAAAGGTAAAGGTGATTATATTAACACTCGAGGAACATTGATTTCTTCAAATAGTTATAAAAATAAAGTACATTATATTAATGAACAATGTTTGTAAGTCAATGATCACAATCATTAATATAACCCCATAAAGCTTCAATTTTGCAGCATGGTTTAAATGTTATCTGTACATCGAGCAATCAATCCCAATTATCATAATGATGGTAAAAAGACATTAACTTTATCACTTGAGCATTAATATTTGGCCATTCTAATAATGATTTTGTATGAATTGCTCAATCAATTCAGTGTACTGGCCTGATGTTTAGTGGCATTAATATTATAACGGCAGACATTTATCCATAGCTGCGTAGCATTGCCTCAACGATTCAAGGAATTATTTTAAGTATTAATAAAAAAGCCTTTTCTCGATCAAATTTTCTTTATTTTATTTTATAGGCGACGTTTCGACACAATTATGTCTTCTTCAGACCATACAAAACAATAATATTTAATAATAATAATAATTAAATTTTTTTAAATAAAATAAAGAAATTTTGATCGGGAAGAGGCTTTTTTATTAATACTTTAAAGATTCAGGGAATGCAGTTAGGTGGAAAACTTATTGAAAATATATTAACCAAAATTAGTTATAATATTTATTACACATAAAATTAATACGTACACTATATCTACAGTTAATTAATATAAACACAATAGGTTGTTTGCAGTAAGTGCATTGTAAACAGTAACTTATCTAAGGTAATATATTTAAGTATCTAAGCTACTTTTAAAAGTATCTTTAATCTTGGATACCTTGAAAGTAACTTAGACATACAATTAAGAGAGATAATTATTATAAACTCAACAGGGCTTATACTTTTTACAATATGATACAAGTTTCCCCGAGGCAACATGCATATTTATAATTAGTACTACATACTAAAGAGAATCGCGCAAAGAAAATTCGGCCGAATAGTTTTTGATATCCAGGCGTCAGTATGTGCTGGACTATTAACGGTTTATACTTTTTGCAACCAGTATTGTAAAGTACTTTGGAATATTCCTAAAAGTAACTTAGACACAATATAAAATTAATAGATAATTATGAACTCACAGCCTTTTCACATTTTTGCAACACGCACATTGTAATCAGTTGATACCAAAAAGACCATACATCTGAATCTTGCATCGTATGTAGGAGGTGGGTTGATAATCCATATGGAACGAGGGTGCCAGAGCAAAGCCGCTGCGTTTGGAGACCAGCGCGTGGCAAAGTTGGTGGCTGGGACATAAATTTGACTGAAATTAAACATCCAAATAATTACTTTTTAATAAAATCTGAAGAAAATATTTGCAAAGAGCTTTTTAAAAAAAGAGCAATATAATGAGTAATGACCTTATAAATGTCATCTAAATTAACAACAGAAAATACTACACTAACATTTCCCTCATTAAATCAAACCTTTGTATGATCAATATTTGTCCGAAATGCTTTATTTTTATGATAAAAATTTCTAGCGTTTTATATGTACTTATACGTAGTATATAAAAAGTATTTCAAATTTGATATTTTAATAGTCTAATGTTAACTTTTTGTGGTACGAAAAAATACAAATTTTAAAACTAAACGCATTTTTATACACGAGGTGAACAACATAATATTTTGACGCCATCTTATAAAAGTACCTACAAGATATCTAATATCTAATTATTATTACAAATGAAATGTGAATATAGAAATATTGAAAGTGCATGCAAATAACTAATAACAAAATAACATCTTACCTGCTGCCACAATAATAATTTCACTGTAATGTCTGTAAAACACTTTAATTAGAGCACAAAGCACCAAAAAATGCCTTTAATCAAAGAAACAAGCAACGACGAGTCGCTTATTGTAGGAGTGATGGAGGGGACCAATGATAAATCAAGGATTAAAACCTTGCCAGGAGGTACTGAAGCATTAACGGAACGAAATAAAATATTGAGTTAATACTGTTTTAACCCATTGAACTCATGATATTTAGGTCTGGACACATTGACTAATCATTTTTGCTGATCAATTTTACATTGATATAATCATTAGGCCATTAACTTATGCATTATTACAATGAGATGTGATAAATTAACGATACATAGTATTGAACACTTCGTGGTTATTAGCTTGATTCATTTTTGCCGTTGAATCAATGTAAATTTCATTGTACGCATAATTTTTCACATTGAATGTATGATCATATTATACATTATTATAATGGAGACTCGATCATTATTATAACGAAGTGGTCGTTAGGCAATCACTAAAATTCATACTTACTACCAGTTTTGCACATTGTATTAAGGAAA
The DNA here is from genome assembly GCA_039654895.1 of Mongoloraphidia duomilia. Classification (NCBI taxonomy): domain Eukaryota; kingdom Metazoa; phylum Arthropoda; class Insecta; order Raphidioptera; family Raphidiidae; genus Mongoloraphidia; species Mongoloraphidia duomilia. Next base: position 32,732,897 of record CM077516.1, on the reverse strand, counting down.
TAGATCATTATATTAATGATTTACGTTTAATCACTAGCGATCATTAATAAAAGGTCAGTTATTTTTTTCTGTGTAGTTTATTCGCTCTGACCCGCCCGCTATTATCTACTCACGGCCTGCTATAAATGTGAAGTTAGCGACGCAAATGAACTGTCAAAACATTTTAAAAAGGCTGAAAATGAAGTGAAAAGTTGCTATTTTATAGTGGGTATGGCAAAAAATACCACATATATTTCGTGAAGAATGATTTTATGACTCGTGTGACTGTTAAAACTCGTTGGCGCTTGTTTTAACATACTGTCACTACTCGTCAGTAATATACCTCACTACGCATCTTAGACATACAATCTAAACTCGTTTGTGCGCATGTATGAAGCTGTTGTCCTCCCTAAACAATACTACTCTCCCGGTACTGAGTAACTAAGGTATTAGTAACCAAAGTTAATGTATAACTTTGATTAGTAACAACATCGGCACTGTCTGAAGTATTAGTACATGTCCTTTCAGAAGACGGACAAGGATATGTTTTTACAAGCGACACCACACTTCAAGTCTTCAAGCAAGCTTGCGTAAGCAATAACGTTTGACGAACTGTTAAACGTGCTTTGATAGCTGTCAAGCAACTGCGCAAGCCTTCAATCAGCAGATTCACAGACTATCAAGGTAGGTGTATTTGCGCAATCACAATGACTGTCTATGAATCTCTAAGGTTCTTACTAAAATGTGTAGGTACACTTTTAGAGTGCCTCAGAGATCTTTTCAGTTTCACAAAAAATTTGAAAAACTGGACAAAAGGCGAGTTTTGATTAAATGTGAAATTTGCATTTTCAAATTGACCGTGTTAAAAAAATATACACTAACTAATTTCTGTAAGTACAAATTCACTTTTGATTTTTCTTTTAAATAAAAGAAAAAGTTTCTCGTATTTTGAACGCCCATAGCCCTAATCTACGAGATATAGAGGTCAGCTTGTGTTAGCTCTCATTAACGTGTCTTTCAATGAGCAAGTTAAATTTTAAAAAATGCATTCTGACCAAAAACGATATTTTTCAGATCTTGTTTAAACCAGCCATGCCCGAAAATACATTTTTTTTAGTTTTTTGCAACTTTAAAAGTCGGTAACTTCGAAAGTTTAACGAAGAGACAATAATATGCGGGTTTTTTATTTTTTTTTTAAGGTAGCTCATATGGTGGTAGTTATTTCAGGGCGTTTACAGCAATACTGTCTCTTTCCATTGTACCGAAAAATAGGCTTTCGCAATACTACTGTAATCCACGTGATCGGTAGAATAAAAATCTTACATAATTAACATTCATTTTCAAGTAGATGCATGTCATGATGTCAAATTAGGTTATGATATAATATTGTAGTAAATGTGTTATAATATGATCTTACCTGTGAGCTGTTCTTCTGTAATATTTCTTCCCTGCATTTTGGGCCGCTGACGCATTAATGTTTTTATGATTAAATTCATTTTTTCCAACATAATCACACATGAATGCAGAGCAAAGAGGAGGGTAATCCAAATTTCCAGGTTCAGCCATTGACGCAGTATTATTAATATTTTATTTTATAGGCAATTGATTTTTATTTTACAACGCGAATTTGCTATTACTTCACGTTTAAATTGTTTATATTATTATTGTTTCACAATTATTGACAACACGTTCACATCCACGATACGAATTCTCACTGCACTCACACTGTTTCAGTTTGACAGATGAAAATTAAAATTTACAATTCAGATTGTGCAACGAAACTGCTTAAAAAAATTTTTAGACAGGTTTAAAAATAAAGTTGATTGAAACGTGAGTTATAAATATAAATCACAGACACGTTAAGTGTCTATTAATATGCAAAATTTAATGTAAAAATATATTTCTACAGGCTACAGCAGTAAATTATATAAAAGTTTAAATTTATTTTGTTGGCAGAACGCTGTCCTGATAGCGTATTCGTATTTTCAAATTTTTTTATATCTGTTCCGATAGTGTAATCACAACTATGTGTAATTAATGTTTTTTTTAATTTTTTATATAAAAAATGGATAATAAGAAATGAAACAATTAAAATGTATTCTGTTTATTTGTAAATTACATTTTCAAAATAGTTTTAGCACCATTTTCGGCATTTTTACATAAATAATTTTATAATATATAGATTCACAGGAAAATTTTAATAATCATTTATATTTTTCATTCTAAATAATAAATTAAAAATACTGTTAATTTTCAAATAATTTAGAAACAATATCTTTTCTTTCAAATGGCAAGCTTATACAGTATTAGATGCCCTTAGGCTTTTTAAACTTAAATAATCTACAAAATGTAATTGCATTACGATTTTTAAAAAATCGTTCCACGAAAATATTTATACAACAAATTAATAAATTATTTAACACAAATACATAATAATAATATGTTATTAAAAATTGAAGGAAAAGTTGTTTTTACAATATTTCTATGATGATCGCTTCCTTATAAAACTACTAAAATCTCTATTACAAAACGCAGTGGCAGCTCATGTTACTTATTAGTATTTTCGCCTACCTTAAACAAAAATGAACCACCACTGTTAAGGTGTATGAATAAGCTCAAGCACGATAAACTTAAGATATCTTTCTCAAATCACAAAGTTCTCCGGTTCTAATGTAGGAAATGGTGAAAGTAAATTAATAATTTGGATTTTCAATTTATTAAAAAAAAAATAAATTGAAAAATTGCAACTACGTCCAAATAACTCAAAGAAATAAAAGAAAAAAAAATATCTTAAATGTTTCATAAATGTACTGATAAAAATGGATCAATTATTCGAATTTTTAAATTAATTGCAATTTGAATTGAATAATCAGCGTTGCCAACTTTAAAAACTATTAGTAATGACAAAAATAATGCTAGTAGCCGGTATGTTCAACGCCATTGTTAAAATTTTTGTTTGTTTGTATGCTTATTGAATTCAATCTAAAATTTTAATACACCCTGTTGTTTAAAAAAGATATTAAAAAAATCAAGAAACAAGGCTATTTTTACAAATTCGACCTAGTAATCAAAGATACCTGAATTCAACGAGAGTTTCTACTTTTGTATTTCTTAAAGTTTAACCACCAGGGACGCAGACGTAGTTTTAGTCGACTCGAAAATATTAAACAAAATTAGTTCTCGATCTGACAGTACCTAACTCTGAAGACACTCGCTGATATCTCGCTAGTTTTCTAGTTTTTGGAAATATATATTTTTTTTTTTAAACAAAATATATAAATACACGCGCTTGCGAACGCAACAAATACCAATTAATAATTTTCATTTGGAGCCCCTGACAATTAATTTTCTAAAACTGTGCCTGAACAGACCATTGAACATACAGCTATTTGTAAAATATTTGAATTATACGAACCATATTTAAAATTGTTGATTTATAACTGCAAAGCATGAAATATATAAAAATTACTCGAAGTACATTGGTATATACAAATTATAAAAAGTTCAGTTTTGGTTTTCAAGACCAAGCACCAGTGTTAAAAAAATCAAATTATGTTTTAAATTCGAATTATAAACATATTTTTGTCTATCAAATTTTATCTAATCAATATACAGAAAAAAAGAATGCGCAGTATGTACATAAAAGAAAAATAAATACCTTTGAATTCAAAATCATTTCAACTATTTTTTTCAGTCTTTAAACTTACCAATCTACTTTTTTTAATAAAGGCACTACTATTGCTTTTTTAAAGGCACTTAATGTTATTGTTTAAACAATTATTTTGTTACTGAAGGCTTTTTGTGATTTTCTGATTTTGATTTATAAATATGGCTACTGCAAATATTTCGGTGGGTCAGTAATTTGAGTTCTGAAATACAAATTGTTCCATATTTATTGTCAAATTCTGAAATATACGCCCCGAATTCGTGGGACAAATCTAACAAAATACCTCTTCTAAACATATAACATCAATATCTATCATTTTTTACTCAGAAATACTCCCCTATATGTGCAAGCTGTTCTCCTGATACGCAGAAAAATAATTATCACTTCAATCTACAAAAAGTGATTTCAGATGTTTTTCCAATATTTATCAATCATTTTATTTTATTGTTCATTGATTCTTTGGCAAAACCTCCTATATAATTAATGTTCTTCTGATATCGGAAAACAATTAAAGCAGAAGCTAGGAAGTATTACCACACCAAAAATTCGGGAATACTTGAACATAATGAGTATTTTTGAATACAAAATAGAGAATACAACGGGATGATAAATTTTTATTATATAAATCCCTACAATTTACAAATATAATATATATATTTTTTAAATACCTAACAGATCTTCTATTGTTGTGACGGCAAAATAAGTAGGTATTAGTAATTATATTATATTCTCTCCTATTTATGTTATTTATTTTCAATAAACACTTAAAAAAATTAGACTTTTATACCTCCTACCTGGTTATGTTAAAAATTGACACAGTCGCCATTTGCTGATTCATCAAAGTTTATACTTGCTGTGGGCTTATTTATGATCTGTAATTGTGCAAACCTAACAGTTTGCGTGCCGACATCAAAAAGGACACAGTTAATGGCTGCATTCTAATGAATCAGCAATATATGTGTATAAAAGTCTAGATGTTCAATTTTTTTAAACATCACAGAGTAAACGATGACAATTTGAATTCGAATAAATAGGCTAAAATGATTACTACCTTAAACTATTCCAATAAATCAATTGTTATAAAAATATACGGAAATGTTTTATCTTTATTCAAAAACCAGTCTTTGAAAAAAAACATTAATGTATATTTCCTCAACACAGAGAACACAAACTAAAAAATAGATTGTTTTTTACTTTGCATATTTACTTATGGACTGTTTAATGTATCGACAGAGACAGTAAATTCTCTATGTCCACTTAATGACATTTTATTTTTAGCCGGTGCAGACATTTTATTAGTAATATCATCGCGTAGATAAGATAGTACTTTTCTCACTTCAATATTATGCGAAGGTACGAATCGTAAAGCTTCCCTGACATCGACTAAAGCGTTTTCGTATAACTTCATGTCGAGTCTCGCTTTTGCTCTGGCATAATAAGCTTCGTAAGATTCGGGTTTCATAGACAGAGCTTCGTTTGCTAATTCGATTGCTTCTTCAGCTTCCTGAAAAAATCATGAAATATTAACGACAAGCCAGCATTTTATTATTTTTTTTTTCTTCAGAAACTATTTTAATACTGCTTTCTTGTATCCAACTTTACTTCTGTGTTACTGTTGATGCAACCTAAGATCCCCCAATCACACAAATTCGTTAGAATACAAGAATCACAATAGTTTAAGAATGTTATTTCGATACATACATTCATTTTGCGTTTGCATCGTGACTGGTTCAATAAAAAGTTAATTCGTAATTGATGGAATGTCGATATATGTTCAGGTGATATATCGTCTGTTGGAAATTTTCTTAGTGCATACTGATATCGATGCGCTGCTTCACGTAACCTATTTTTTCGATATAATACATTTCCATCTTCGAGAAGTTTATTCATAAGTATTAACCTGAAAACAAAATGATACCATCGAGTTATTTTCCATTATTAATCTCTTCAAGTTAATTTAGAACTCAATCAGGCTTTAAAAAATTAGGTTTGTCTTGTTAAATACGAGACGAATGGCCACATTAAACATCCTAGGGTCTAAATCTTAGGCCACACTCTTCATACCAAAATGTAGCCAATGTAATTACATCAATTTTTGTTGATATACTCTAAGTGGAATGGTTAAATTTCACTCTAATTAAATATATTTTTAAAAAATCGTACATTATTTCTGGTTTCCCGGCAGCCATAGCCCAAGTAGCAGGGCCTAGTTTAGCGCCTTTTCTCAAGAAACACTGGACGACTTGTATGTTTCTGCATCCGATTGCACGATCGAGCGGTCTCATTCCATTAATATCTACGTGTTCTATTAGAGCACCTTTATCTAGCAATAACTGTACGAGTGTCGGGTTTCCTTGAAATGCTGCCAAATCTAGTGCAGTACGTCCAGTCTTGTCCGTATGATTAATGTTTGCGTTGCGATCGAGTAAACATTGCGTAGCTTGGACACGTCCACGTAAACATGACCAACATAATGGTGTCAAACCTTCGCGATCTTGTTTTTCCATACTGGCTCCTAAAAGTTGACATAGGAAATATTAAATTTCTTTCGAACGATAAAATAGTGGAATTTTTTTTTATAAAAAAACCTTCTGAGCAGAACACTTCAGTAAGTAAGTTAATTGAAGAGATTAAATATTTGATCAGCTTTTTTGAAATCATAGAAAAATCTTAAAAGCTCTTTATTTATTTTATGCAATTAACTACACATAACCTCAAACATCTGATAACTAGCTGACAAGTGACAACTAATAATTAAATGAGGTTATGAACAATTTTTACTATACATCAAGAATAAAATCAGGAAAAATCACTTTTGAAATAGCACAGGAGTATTTTTCAAATTATTTGCTGAATAGTGATTACAGTATTATAATATTAATTACTACTTGCCTTTGTCTAACAGTAGTTCAATGAGTCCAACGTGACCTTCCGAAGCTGCAAACATCAAAGCAGTTCTTCCTGCATTATCGCACTGTTCTAGTGGTGCTTGACTCTGTAAAAGTCGTTCAGCAATAGCCCAATGTCCTTCCTTTACCGCCAGCAATAATGGAGGCATATCCTTTTTATTAACGACAGTTACGCTCGCCCCTCGACCAATCAATGTAACGACAACAGCAGTGCAACCGTTAGCAGCTGCCACTGTTAAAGCAGTCTCTCCCGTTAGGGTATCTTTCATATCCACATTAGTTTCGGACATATCTAGTAAATATTCCACAATTTCAACATGTCCTTGAGCAGCTGCCGCTATTAGAGCTTGTTGAGCAGCTTCCGGAAGTTCAACGTCTTTTTCAGGATCATTAATTATCCAGTCGCAAGCTAACAAGTAACCGACAACACTCAAACAACCATTTCGGGCAGCATGAACTAACGGACAATATCCACCAGTGTCCGTATGGCCTAAACTGGCGCCAGCTGCAACTAGCTGTCGAACGACATCGCAATGACCTTTAGTCGACGCTAAAGACAATGCAGTACAACCTTGACTATTCGTTAATTCAACATTAGCTCCGAACTCTAACAATAAACTAACCATCGGAACGATTCCTTCATAGGAATACATACAGAGTGCTGGAGCGTTTCCTAAGAAATCTGTAATGTAATCTGGAGATGCACCCGAAAGCAACAACAGCCTTGAAACTTTGACGTTAGGACTGTAGATGTTTCGTAGAGTGCAAACAGCTGCAGATATATTTTCCGAACTCGAAGCGACCCAATGTGCTTGAAGATCGCGCGAAGACAGTTTCGAAAAAGACATGTTTCTATATACGTGAGCCTTTAAGATATGATGTCCTAATTCGAGTGTTTTTTCTGCATCCAAAGGAGCTTGGACTCTCGATAAACGGAATGCTATACCGGAATGTCCTGATCTTAAATCGCACAAAAACTTCATGCTTTCGCCTTCGTCCCTACGTATTAACCATTCTCTAAACGACGGATGAAAAAACATGTATGTGTTGTCTAATCGTTTCACTAAGAAACCAGACAACGATTTGAATCTTTGAAGAAATTCATCCCATTGTAAAAAATTATCTATTAACAACGAATTAACCGAATAATATATTTCTAATAACGTCAAAGGATAAAGTGCAGCGAGACATACACTTAATATATGAGTAACTTTTTCAAAGGAACGTACAGTCGGAAAGCGTAAATTGAAATGTAATAAAAATATTTCAGCTAAACTAACGGGAAGAACTTTATAACTCGACGATTTCGCAACTAAATAACCACGCTCTAATAAATCTAAAGTCAATTTAGCAAAAAGGAATGATCCTTTACAGGAACCTAACAAATGTTGTGCAAATTTCATTTGCGTTGCGTTGGAACTTTCTAATTTACCACTAGTTGAAGTTATATTACTTTGTATGCTTGGACTATTATTTAATCGGAAATTAATATAATCTAACAAATCTTTCTGTAAATTCTCGTTGGAATTTAATTTATCCAAGCTGATTCTCGCGTATGGTAATTGCTTAGTGACTTCTTGTAACTGCGTTCTCACTGTTGCTACAATTTTCAGCCATGATGGAAAGGTCGAGCTATGTTTCGCCAAGAATGAGGTTATCGTATCGCCTTGGTCGGGCCTGTGGTATTCGGCTTCACACAACGCATCGATTAGAATGATACAATTTTTATTTTCAATTTTTCCTACGCGTCGAAGAGACGCTAATGGTTCTAAAATACCTCGCATTAAGGCTAAGTCAGGATCAGCTATGCATTCCTTTAATGAAACGGCACCTTGAAGATGCGGTTCACTCAGTAAATATTCACGGAAAGCAGTCAACTGGGGAGCCTGACATAACTGAGCGGCTAATGAATGTATGAAATCTGGGACTAGACATGTGTTACTGTTGTCAGCTTGACAAAAATGATAAGCCACAACATGGGAAGCAAGATATTTGATTCTTTCTGATACCAAATTAATTTGACAATATATACTTTGAGTTTGAATATCTTCGGTCAAATCTGTTTGATATACAGGTTCTTTTCTTCGTCCAAAACAACTGTATTCAACTAACTGTAGTATTATCGCAGTCTTCCCTGTACCAGGATTCCCTGATATTATTACTCCTGGACTGGTTGTATTAATAATATCTTCGATTTCACGTATTAACCAATGTCTTCCCAAAAACAATGGATCTGGTTCCTGGAGAGGTACTTCGAAAAACAACGGTTTTAATGTTAGCTGAGGCGCGCGATATTGCGCAAACCGAATTTTCGGATCGATTGGTCCTTTAACGGTTCCTGTTCGAGCTGAACGTCGGATTTGCGTCCGTCGATTTTTGAAAACATTCAGATCCTCAACTTGTCCTTGTTGAGTTGCTGCAAAAAAAAATACACACGGTTAACACTAACGATCCTAAGAAAGCGAACTGATTTTAGAAACGTTGTTATATAAAATGTCACTTACTGGTAACCGAATGTCTTCTGCTAACAGGACTAGACGAACAATTGCTTTGTCCAGACATGGACATTGACATCAAGGATCCAACGCTGTCTGAACTTGGATCTTTCAAATTTCTTAAATGTTGAACATCTGCTTCGGATGAGCCCGTTAATGTTGAAACTGGACTCGTGTTTGTTGAAGCCATTGTTTGCTAAAATAATAAAGGCACTGTTAGAATTTGAGATAACATATTCTTTTTGCTGTAGCAAAAAATGGCGATTTTTTACATACATATATTATTCATATCAAGTATGAGGATTTGGTTGTTTTTGCATTACCTGTGGGTCGTAACTGGCCAAGGATGATATCGAAGCACACGAGTCATGGGAACTGCGGGTATTGGCGCCTCTCTGGGTTGTTCCAGACGGTCTTGTTGAGCGTCGTGCATTGTCACCCAGCAACAAGCCCAATCGCATATACAAATCGCTCTGCGACTTCTTCGTCGATGATATTGGTTTTATATTGCCTCCTTCATCATCTATAACAAGACAACATTATTACAATTTCGGATAGTTAAAACTCCTAGCCTTCCATTTCTAGTGTGCGCTTGATTAATTACGATTTCAGCTCATACTGAACCGTATTGCATATGCTGCTTGTTAGAAATAGTGTGTTAAGGATTACATTATCTGGAGTTTTGTTATTGCATTTTACCGCTGAGTAAAATTACGGAGTTTACTTTTAGTTAAGTTTCACAATGCAGGATAAGTCAAAATGATGTGAACGATTAAAACCAAAAACAAAACAAAAAAGTTAGTAGTAGTAGTAGAAAAACGCAACTAAAAGAATTTGAAAAGAGGCCTGGCGCATACAAACAATTCTTTCCATAACTAAACAGTTTACGTGTCGCGATTTCAACTCGACTAAACTGTTTTGTTGTTAGAGATGCGCATAATATCAATCAGCTGTGCTATGATTTTACTATTAAACTAATGGGTCGTCGAACAACTATTTGGTCGAGCGTATGCTAGCGTCAATAAACAGCTGTGGTCATAAGCTGTCGACGATAGTTATTCAACAGAAAAGTCAAAAGACGATCGATGCGATCTTTTGATTGTTTTGTCATACAACTACAGTTTCGATAGTATGCGCAGTCCCTTCTAATCCCATGCCTTTTGACAAACAACTAAACAGTTGAGCGATTAAAAAAAATTGATTGTATGCACCAGGTCTTATTGTAGTAGGGGCAAGAATTAATTCCGATATTTACCGCTAGAGCGTACAACTTATTGCGCTTCTGCTTTATTGCATAGAAAGAATATGGCGCGTGGACAAAACCCTTTGAATAATGACAAAAATATGAGTTTCGCAGTTTCATTCTATTATTTTTAACTAGGAAAAAGATCCTCCAACTGCCAATTCCATTTAAAAAAATTACAGAGGTAAGTTGTTGTTAACTAAGTTTAATATTTTGGTAACATTTAGTATGGTGATTTAGAAAATCTTCAAGAAAAATAATAATTTTATATATAGAGATACTTCTGTTAACTTCTGTATAAAGTAGATAGAAAAAGAGAATCCACACAAGATCAATTTTATAATCACCCTTTCAGTTCTGGACTGGTAATCATTTTGCTATCGGGCAACTTCTCTAACCGTCTAATTTTTTTACAATGAGCACAAAAAAGATATTTGTACTAAGTAATAGCTTCTTTATTTTCAGTGGCTTTAGCTCCCCCCCCCCAAAAAAAAAAAAGAAAACTAGTGTACCGAATATTTTCTCGGTTATTTGCCGGTTTTATTTGGGCCGCATTAAGTCCAAAACGCTTACCGTTGTTCCCCCCCATTTTTTTGACATACCTGTAGTAATAACATTTTTTTTATTCTAAAGTATAAGTACCTACATTATTTTTCACAATAAAAAACATCAAAAACATGCGTGTTAGTAAATTACACAAAATTAGATTCGTAAATTATTGTTAGTAGGTACTATTGCATGTAGTAAGCATGCTGAAAATGGTTCAATGCCATTTTTAATCAAACATTCAATTTAGGAACACTTAAATTACTCAATATTTAAAATGCGAAGTGCAAAAATATAGACCAAGTGAAAGTAATAAAAAAAATCAAACATGAACAATAATTTAACAACGTCGATCAAATACAATACAGTGCGCAACAATAAAACAAGTGAATTTAACAAAACACAAATCACACAAAACAATGGTATGTCGTGCCTGCTAATTGGTTGAGACCGGCGTTGGCGCTGTTGGTACCCATTGACCACAGTGACTTGATCTTTCCGAGGAAAACGCTACCCCAAGTTCGACCGTCAGCTGAAGTAGCGGACACCGCCATCTTATCTTGGTCCACTAAAGTCATCCACGAAATTATTATGACTATTTTGTCACACAAACTTATCTTTTTAAAGGGCATTGAGCATTAGACTGTCACCAAATGTTAGATATTAGATGTTCAAAGATTGCTTTTAAGGGGGTTTGTAAACTTAAGATGACATAGCAGGTACTGTAGTTCACTAATAGTTGAGCTTGCTGGCGTTGAACATACACACTTCAATGTATTTGACAATTTCTACCATGTTTTTATTTCCCACCTCTACTATGGTAGGGAACTATTGTATTGTAAAAAGGTGTCATACTACATACATCAGGCTATCAGCCTTAGTCAGTTTCGTAGGATCATCGGCGCCCCTGGCAAGATTCTGATTTCGCGCTCTTTGCTTGAAAATAATCATATTCGCAATGCTGATTTCATTCATTGCGCCCTCTCGGGGTTAGCGCCCCTGGCGCGGGCTCCGGTTGCCAGGCCTTAGCTACGATACTGGCCGTACTAAACTCTTCCACAAATTACACTGCAGTGTACTTGTACTAGCAAGCATATGAAATAATGAACTGGTAAACTATTTCGTTTACAGTACATGCTGCGTTATCAACCGATCAAGAATGACGCCACCGAAGAAACAGTTAGTATAAATAATTAGGCAGCTGATTAACCATGATAAGTCACTTTCTATATATAATGACAGTTGACTCGTCCAACTCAAAGGCGATTTTTTGTCAAGTTGTAATTAAGTCTATTAATTCATGGATTTTTAATTCCCATACCCACAATTGATCTGTCAAAAAAGTATCTTTATCAAACCCTAGCCATGTTTATAAATAAGTATTCAAAAACACGGTAGTTAGTAGGGAGCGTTATGTCATCATGACGAGAGGCCGCTGAAAACCAGGATATGATATTAATTTAGCATGAAGTGACGATGAATAATTTGCAAACTACGAACACCTAACATTGCCTGTATGATGGGCACCTACTGGGAGCAGAATAACTGCACATTGCATGTTTTTATATCAGGAGTTGGAAACCAATGGCATCAATACCGCAAACTGATAATTCAAAAGTCAAAAGGTTCATATTATAAACAGGGCGATCGTAACTACTGAGCTAATAATGGTTCCAGTCCAGGCTGGAAACGAAATCTGGGGGATGTGATCCTGAAAGGACTGATTATCTTCTATGAAGGCTCAGAACTGTTTGAAAACATATCCCAACAATAGCTAACAACGAGGAGCCGCAGACTCAGATTCTAAGTTCTAATCCTTGAGATCCAAGCAATTGGACACCGAGAGATTCAACAGGTACATCACGAATGGAATCTAATCTAAATCTAAAATCTAAATGGACTGAGCGTCTTCTCACGAGAGTCCAGGACTATTCAGGACCTGGTTCAGATGTCGGGGAGCCCTTGTAGACCTGAGTGTAGCGAAAAAATTTCCTACCTTCACATTTATTTATCTATAGTTCTAGGACATTGGCCTTTTTGGATGGAATTTACATCTACTCAAAGTTCAAAAATTTTCAACAAAATCTCTCCTCATTTTGATGATTTTAATATCAGCTTAAGACGATCTTGATTACAAACTGAGAAGAGCACACGCTATATTTTAGTGCATTTGTTGTTAAAAATAGGATATAGCATCTATAGTTCGTAATACACGAATTCAATTTAACTAAAGTATTCAAAATGAAAAAATTGTCGGTGCCTGCATTTTACATGCTCCCAGTTTATATTCATTAAATGATTTAATTTAATTGAAGAGAAGTGACCTCATGCTCCTCATTGCGTTGACGTGGGTGTCAAATAATATACACAAATAATTTATGAGCTAAAGGGCTTAAGTAAAATTTCAGTTTTTCCACAGATAGATTTCTTCAATTGAGCAAAACCCAATTATTACCTGAAAGTGTGGAGTTATCAGCCGAGCTTTGTTGAATCCTGGCAGCGGCTCTTTGGGTGAACGGACTGCGTAGCGCTTTGGGGCTAAACAGGAAACGTTTGCGCGATTGAGGTGGCGTAGGGCAACTTTGTGTCATGACGTCATTGACTCGTTGTTGTTGCTGCTGTTGATGATGCGTGCGATTAGTACCACTCGTTCCTCTTGCTTTGGGCGGTAAGCGAGCGGAATTACCTCCACTCCAATCGTGTGATGGAGATTTGTCCGCACGCTGTTTCTGAAATTAAAATGACAATAAATTATTTCCTCGGCAACAATATAAATTATTTATTGTCTGTTTTTATTACCAACACCTAGGTAATAAGTATATACATAGAATAATAACGGAGATCTCTTTTGTTTTCTTGTGGTTTACCATTTTTACTCTATACTTTCATTTTCAGTGTTAAAATATGGTGATAGGGACGGAAAGAAAAAATGGTTTTCCGCATGGTGGCTGTGCAATGTACGTGTGTGACTGTATGCCTGTCTGTGGAATTTTAACTTCTGCAAAAATGCACCAATTTAAATATTTTTTTAAATGTTCGTCTCGATGAGTACCTACTCCAGGACTATTGATTTTGGGACTAATTGAATCAGTGGTTTTGGGAAATAACAATATCGTCTCAGTATAGTATAAGGGCTTTTTGGAAAAATCCACTAACATTTTTCATCTTAAAAATTATTTTGAAAAATGATTCTAAAAAATGGAAATCACGTATGGCATCATTCCAATTTGTTATTGATGTGATCAAAATGGGACGCCAATTTCCGTTGCCTTAAAAATTCTTAACTTACAAACATGTAGGACGGGAGGTTAACTGTTCACAGAGCCTCTCGTTTTTGGGTAGTACTAGATAATTCTTCGGTTGAAATTAGGAGAGGAAGTCTCTGTGGCCAAAGGATCAAATAAATTGCAATACTGAAGTTTAAAATTGCATATCTGTGCTAACGTTTTGGTGCTCTTTACACCATCTTCAGAGCATCAATGCTCTTAAGATGGTGTAAAAACGTTAGCACAGATATGCAATTTTAAACTTCAGTATTGCAATTTATTTCATCCTTTGGCCACAGGGACTTCCTCTCCTAATTTCAACCATTATCTACGGAACACCATATTTCTATATCATAGAGTTTCTTTAACATAACTCTTCGGTGTTGTTATACTACAGATATCATCTCCTAATGATGCTAAACATAATTAGCGGGACGGGCGTCGAGAAAAAAGTGTTAGTGGTTATTTTTTAATATTGTGTCTTCACGCCAAACTACCAAAGGTTTCATCTTCTTCAAGAGATTCATAGGAAGTAACAAGTAATTATCGGTTAATGGATAAAACAGAGGATTCGATTCGGGCACTCAATTTAAAAAATACATGTGTATGGTTTACACACAGCGGAAGTTATACTCTAAGGAGTATAACTTAACATTTACAGCGACATCTATGAATCTATCTATGAATCGAGGAACAAAGTATTCTTGGAGTGACATCTAAGGAAATTTTTCTAAAGTTCTTAGTTCAACAACTACCTGCAATGAGACGCAAGCATCGTTTAACACTCTGCGTAAACTTTTCCACAGTCGCATAAAGAAGTATAACTTCTAATAAGTGAATTTTGTCATTTCTAGTCTGAGCTCGAATTATTGTAAATACAGTCCTGTCATTTGAAGGGCTTTACACAAGTGAGTATTTCCTGCAGAAGTGGTAATCTTCTAGACTAGCATGCTTACAATAAACTAGGTGTCTGGCATGGCCTTATTTCATTGCACTCAATACACGCAGGTGGTCTCCGAGCTGCAGTCTGCTGCAGCAGAAAGGCGAATGCACGCTAAAATCATACACATAACCATTATACGTTACGGTCAATATTGTAAAATGTTGGGTGCTTGAGTTGAAATCATAATGCGGCGCTGCTCAAGAGCTTATTCTAAATCGTTAGTTATTCTTAATCCTTTCATATCTGAACCTATTTTACTGTGACAAGTTGAAGTAGATCTTGCTCCATTCAGTGTAATGGAATTTTGCACACCTACTCATCAATATCACATCTAAATTACTCGAAGTGTAGAATCTAAATCGCGCATAAATGCTGTGCAAGCGACCGCCATGTTCTTAGCAGGCACAGCTGCCAGTTCTGCTTCAAACTTAATGGCTTATTACACTATACGATTTTAAAGATTCTATTTAGAAAGTGGTTGTGGGAACAAGCAATGAAGCTTTTGATCTATACACTAAATTTAGCATCCTTTCCTAGTAAGACGAATCAGTGAGGTCGGAACCATCCTAACTTCCTGTAATTAGGAAACTATCTTCCTGAATGTATTTACACTACTCTAAATAAGGACCCTAAATCACTAAAGATGGCTGAAAAACGTGTAGTGTAATAAGCGCTTTAGTGTCAGTCGTGTAGTAAAATTAGAGACGGACTTAAGTGACGCTTAACACTCTGTGGTCAAGATCTTAAAAATAGCCTGACAAAGTGCCGACAGTCGAGCGAATGTGCTGGTATTTTTATATGCTGTGCCAACATGCTACAAAAACTGGCATTCTACGGGTTTCATTTTGACGTTTTTATCAATTTGCTAATCCTATTGATCCAAAATTGGAATAAAACAACATATTAAAGGTTATTTTGGTTATTTTTTATCAGTTGCTGCATTTATGAACCATTGAACTACCGGCCACCGGAAGTGGTTTGATTTCCAAACCATTTATCTGCATATACCTACGTCTGTAGTTTTCCATATTATGTGTCTCGGAACGGTCTACTTACGTAAGTCAACAATGGTCCTTATTTGGGCATACAAACCTTGGTCGAATAGCGGAGTTACCAATAAATGAGCTGGTAATCTTTGGCAGAGTAACACAGCTTTATCTATTTAAAAATTACAATAGAGCTACCAAAATTGCTTATGAAAAATCAGCTCAGATATGTTTCAAAAGCTAATCAAAATGATTTTTTCTAAGTATTCGTTAATAAATCTTTACAGCGTTGCATTGATTATTATCGCTAATCGTACGCCAA
Source organism: Mongoloraphidia duomilia (assembly GCA_039654895.1). Lineage (NCBI taxonomy): Eukaryota > Metazoa > Arthropoda > Insecta > Raphidioptera > Raphidiidae > Mongoloraphidia > Mongoloraphidia duomilia. The sequence goes on along the minus strand of CM077516.1, from coordinate 32,716,541 downwards.
TCACACAAATTGAATGAAATGACGTAATAATTTATGATCAATAATATTGCGTTAATATAATTGTTTTCGCAAATAAAAACGTTCTCTGCTTAAAGGTCAAAGGGTCATACAGGAAGTATGTTCCGCCCCATGCAAGCTGAATGAATTATTCTTACAGTTATACCCATTGACTTAGAGAATGGATTATTTAACAAACCAGGAAGTGTCGCTCAAAAATGGAAGATATACTGACATCTTCATGTTCTTTTTTAATCAGAGTCGGATTCTAGGGTCTAATATGCAATTTTGCACTATAACAGCATAAGTCTATAAACCCGTAATTTTTTATAGTTCTCTATAACTTCGAGCTAGCACATGGAATTAATTACTTGCAGCCAAAGGGGTTAAAAAAAAAACAAACTTCGAGCTTGTCCATAAAGAACGATATTTGTCTCGTATCATTGGCAAGCATGTAGAATAATCAAGGTGATGAGAAATTTTCGCTGAAGGAATCAGAATAAAAACGCATTACTGTAGTAAATTTCACATTTATTAGTTTACTAGCCGTTACCCGTGGCTTCGCCCACGTATTTTACGATTTAGAATTTATTATCCCCCCCGCGAGAAATTCTTTTCCTGCGAAGCGAAGCTAGGCTGGTAGTGTTTATTCGCTCGAATTTTGTAATACATAACTCACTCTCTTCGCTCGTTCGCTCGGATTTTATTAATACATTACTCACTCGCTTCGCTCGTTTGCTTGAATGTTATTAATATATTACTCACTCGCCTTGCTCGTTCACTTGAATATTATTAATACATTACTCATTCGCTTTGCTCGTACGCTCGAATTTTATAAATACATTACTCACTCACTTCGCTCGTTCGCTCGAATATTAATAATACATTACTCACTCGCTTCGCTCGTTCGCTTGAATATTGTTAATATATTACTCACTCGCCTAATTTGATATCCCCCCGCGAGAATCTCCACCCCTAATTTGTTATCCCCCGCAAAAATCTTCCCCCCTAATTTATTATCCCCCCGCGAGAATCTTCCCCCCTAATTTGTTATCCCCCCTCGAGATTCTCCCCCCCCCCGCGTAGCTTTCTATTAGTGAAAGAATTTTTAGAATCGGTTAAGTAGTTCCAGAGATAAAACAAAAACAAATCTATCCCACGGGAACCGTACATTTTTCCGGGATAAAAATTAGCCTATAACATTCTCTGACCCCTAAGCTACCACTATAAAAAATCATGTCGATCCCTTGCTCAATGAAAAACAAAAACAAAACTATCCCACGGGAACCGTACATTTTTCCGGGATTAAAAGTAGCCTATGTGCTATTCCAGACTATAATCTATCTCTGTACCAAATTTCATCCAGATCCGTTCAGCCGTTCTGGCGTGATTGAGTAACAAACATCCATACATCCATCCATCCATCCATCCAAACTTTTACATTTATAATATTAGTTAGAAGTTAGATTAGATAATATGACGTTTCGTGAAATATATTCACATTCTTAGTGCTCTATATACGAAATTTACTACAGTAATTGGCTACAAAATATTAAAAACAACCACAGAACACCAAAACGTTTAACAATTCTTGAAGTAGGTATGTTTCGCCAACTATGGCATCATTAGGAGATGATTAAAAGTTTTTAGTTCTAATCATCTCCTGATGATGTCAACATGGTTGGCGAAACATCGAGAATTTTTAAACATTTTGGTGTTTTGTGGTTATTTTTAATATTTTGTATCTTCACACCAAAGATTCCATCACTCTTCATGTACAGTAATTGGGATTTTATTCTGGATCCTTCGGTCAATTGAAGACATCTGATACAGAGAAAATATCTCAGATATTCTTAAGATCGCGTCCCTAATATAATGCTCGAATAATTTTCTGTGATTTCAAAATGTAAGAGTTTTTCCAATCACAACGATAAGTTATTGTCATTTCTTTTTTCTTTTTAGGGTTCCGTACCAGAAAGGAACCATATTGTTGTGCCAACGATGTCTGTCTGTTACAGGCCTCTAACTTCTAAACGAAAAGAGATAGGGACTTGTAATTCACACATAATAAAGATTTATTTAAGGGGGGCGCCCATAGATGCAAACGGGGGTCGAAAAAACTATTTTTTTTTGTACATATTATTCTTGTGGGGTTATGAATGTGTTTTTATTTTATTTATTTTATCAAATTTGCGTGACTCGACACGCACTTGGCCGTATATTTTTGTTTGATACTGCACAAAAGTATGATAATCAATTATTTTAACACATTTGCCATTATTTAAAATCTTCCTAATAAATAGAATGCGTTCTGAAAACTTTTCTCCCAAGTATCGCCTTAAGTAGATCGAAAACAACTGAAAGCAAGTGTTAGCGTTCTTAGAAAGAGAGAGAGATTAGCAGCCATCTTGTTTCATCTCGCTCACACAATAGTGAACATTTCCAGTACTTTGCTGAACTAGGAAATGCGAAGTCTATGTTCTAAGTCAATGATTATACCTAATGCACAATGCATAATAACGCATTTACATTGCTATGGGCTATTGAAAACATCAATAGAATATAATCACATCAGAGTGTTGCACCTTGAACCTTCCATTATACTCGCAGGGTAAAAATCTTTTACTGATGAACCGCCCTACCATATTATGAAGTCTTCATGAAACGTTAAAAATTAATATCTATAAAATTAAGCAAAATCGCAGGATAGTGGACAAAATAATTTGATTTATTAAATTAAATGTACGACGTTTCGTCTATAGATTTAGACTTTTTCAAGTATCCTGCGATTTTGCTTAATTTTATTATAATCACGATGGACACGATTTCTAATATAAATTAATATCTATACCTAATGAAAAATGTATTTATTTATAATGGCCATTAATAAAACAAAATTTGAAGGTCAGGACTTAAATCTGAAATTCCCTGTTTCGCGCTGAATTAGGAAGTTTCCATTGAACAAAAATACTAATTATGATACTGTCACATCATTATAATAAAGATAACTTTAAAAATTCTGAAAAAATTATTTTGATATCTTTAATTTCGACGGAGATATTCAATTTCTTGTACGTGGAGTCGCAAACGAAACTGATTTTTGAATATGACGTCACGCGGTACAAGTTTGCTGTTTTTTAGCTTTGTGAGTAATTAAAACCTAAGTTACTTAGTAACTATTTTAATGTAATACAGACTTTTCTATTTATATTAAATTAAAATTAACTGTCAAAAATTTAAATATGTCAATATTTTCCGTCATCAACTGGGTTGTTTTTAGTGTTTCCATAACAATTCACGAGTTTATAGAAAGAGACTTATTGGAAGTTACCATGTTAAATTACCACACATACAAATTGAAAATAACTTTTAAAAATATCGTGCCGCGTGACGTCACCCGGACTGACAACGGAATTTCTTGGAGAACTGTCAATTCAAACTTTGAAGTAGCATAACTTTGTTGTTTTTAAAGATATTTCAAAAATTCTTCCGCTATTAATTTTATAATTTTTAGAACTATGATTTAGACCAAAAAAATAAAAAAGGGAAACTTCCTAATTCACCTGCGAGAGATATACGTTTCGCCAATGCCAATCTCGCGATTGAGACGAACTTTTCTACAAAATCGGTTCAATACTTTAGACTCTACAAGGTAACATGCAGATACTTGAACACATAACTCTCCTTTTAACTTCACCGTATTCAGATAAAAATGTTTTGCCTAAAGAAAAATTGACTTCAAAATCGTGGTTGGAAGAGCCGTGTAGTTATAAGAGTCGTGATTGGAAAGAGACTACACTAATAAATAAAAGAAGGAGTTTGTTTATATGTTACCTCATGGGACCACCTTGAAGGTATGTCCTAATGAACACAAAAAATAATCATCAAAATCTGTTCACAAATGCAGGAAATATAAGGTAACATACATAATAAAAAAAAACTACCGAACCGATTTAAGTAAAATTTATTGAGCAGAAAAAGAATCATCAAAATCGGTTCACAAATGCAGGAAATATGAGGTAACATACATTATAAAAATACAATTGACTTGACAACTTCATCCTTTTTTGAAGTCGGTTAACTAAATTAGACTATCGTAGTTTATACAACCCTTTGAGTACAAATTTTAACAAACCTGTTGCATGAACGTGGTGAAATGTCCGTTAGTCTTGACTTTGGTCCGGGAGGTCGCAGTCGCCGAGCCTCCGCACGCTTTGCCGTCACCATAGAGCGTTATCTCGGAGCCTCTGAGTCCAGCGCAGCCGAGTGTGTTTTTACTGTTGTATAATCCTGTGAAACAATGACGTGACTGTTAATTAACGGAAAATCGTGAGCTGTTGTTTAATATTTTTTTGTTATTTTGTTGGTGGCTGTGCCGTTTAGACTTTAGAAGACGCTTTTAACTTTATAGTATACAGCAAGGGATAAAGTTTATCATTCGAGAAACGAAACAAAATCCGCAATGCAAACTGAATAGACAAAACTAAAACTGCGATGAAGAGAAAAAAATCAAAACAAACATTATCTTTAAAAGAGGGATGAGCAGTGAGCGAAAATGTAAAGCAAGCTGGGGATCCTGCACGCGATCTCTGAGCTAAATACCATTATATATACATTCACGACGATTTATAGCTTCAGGCTAACAGACCTAAGTTGTCGACGCGTCTATAATTTACAATAAATAATAAATTCAGGCTAACATGAATATATCTAACAAGTACTCTAATCTTGTTGACAATCAAAGTTGTCAAATCAAAATCTACACGGGTGAGAGTTCTTAAACAAATTATTGTGAAGATGAAATTCCAAGCATATACATCCATTTTTTTGATTTTAGTTCAAATTATTGTGTTTGAATTAACCCTCAAACACCACACTCCAAAAATCAATCTGAAATACAAACAACTTAACGAGTACCTGTTATATCATCCCAATTTTAGAGCATTTTTTGAAGTTGGCATAAAAATAGTTATTTAAAAAAAGTATACGAAACATAAATTGTTTGCGAAGGATGTCTTGAAAGTGCACCAATTTAAAGTTGATTGAGGTCAAAGTGTGGCGTTATAACTTCTATAAGAATTAATTTACTAACGTATTACCCTTATATTATGTGAACTTGACTCACTGATTTCAATTTTATAAAATTTTCAGCGGTGTATATTTTGTTTCTGACTGTACAGACACTTAATCGATTGGCACTAATGATTGTTATTTATCAATAGAAATTAATGTTTGGGTCTTCGTTAATTTAATGTTGCGGAGAATAGCTGATATTAATCTATGATAAGATATTATAATTTGTTACAGCTATTTCTTCACTTGTTTCACGTCACTAATGACCGAATTTAAAAGAAAAAAAAACAGCCGACATTAATAATGATTGCTTATCTATGTAAGTGATCAATCGATTTCACGTGATATTGCAGATCTTTTGAATATACCTACCTTAAAAATGCGATTTTTGATAAAATTCGAAATCTCTCAGATCTCTTTCAAACTCAGAGTGCTTGTCCAAAAATATTGGTACATATTTTGTTGTTCTACGTTACGTAAAACAGGAGTTACATGAGGATACAAGAAAGTAAGATTCATGAGAAACGCATATACATGTTTTTTTAAAGTCGTATAAAGAGTAGCGGCGCCAGAGGGTAGGCCGGGTGGTCCATGGCCCATCTTAAACTGTCTTTGCCCACCCTGGCATAATACCCAATTTCTAGGTTATCTTTTAAATTATACGTTTTCAACCCTCGAAATTTCAATAATTTTTCTTGTAAATTCGATAGCAAGTATCATCTTTTATCGAGCACTGAAATTTTAGGAATAAATGTTATTGATCCACCTTCAGATCACCATGCCCACCCTTACAAAAAACCCTAGCGCCGCTATAACTGCGTATAAAAAGACACGCTGATTCTAATTAGCCACAAGCGAACGTTTGTATCTCTTGTGGTTTAGAAGTTTTTAAAGTGTCCCAAAATTCACAAAAAAACTCTTCTAAAACCCATAACTTCTAAACCAAGAGATAATGAAATTTGTTGGTGCTCATTGGATTCAGTGTAAAGGTCCTCAATAAATTATGGTTGCATTCAATTTTAGACTCGGCAGGAGGATCGACGGACTCCGAGACCCAATCGGTTTCGGGGGTCAATTTTATTTTGATAAGTTACACTATTTTCTGTGTATTAGAAAAATGCGTAATTATTATTAATCAAAATAAAATGTCTACATAATATAGTACATACCATCAACGATATCGTTGCTGTATATCGCAGTCGAATCGATCATATTGTCAGCAGTGGCGTAGAGCATGTTGTTGGCGCACAGGGGGCACGTTTCGTTAGTAAACATGCAGGAGTAGCACCGTTCATGACCGCACGTATCGATCAGTTTGCGTTTTTTGCCTTTGTCGAACGGCATCCCACAACTTGGACAAACATCGTTGGATCCGCCGCCATTATAACTGGCACTCGATGTTGAACCTTCTAGTTCTAGAAGTTTTCGGATTGCTGCTAGATCTGCAAAAGAAGAAATATTTTAAGTTAGATTATTTTACAAAAAAAAACTTTACTAAATGTCAAATCAAATCATGAGAGAATTGGCTGCGGCATATTTTAACTCATCCAAAGCGAAATTGGGTGTTCCGAGTTCAAGGGCAAGTCTTGACGCAGTGGCATTTACATTTTTCCCTTATATGTAACTTTCTTAAAAAATATATCAAGGCGATAGGTTGTCTGATATAATACGTTTAACTCACCAGTGAATTTAATTGCGGCCTAGGAGTCTAATCATATTGTTTATAGATAATCAAACTAGAACCCGGACCCTCAAAGTGAGAGGCAGACAACTTATTTATTAGTCTATAAATCTTTGATCTGACGTCCTTAAAAATGGTTTAGAATATACATAGTACCTACAAGTCTTATAGCGTTAAACGTTAAATATTTAACTCGTTAAACGGCTCGCACTCGCGTAAGAAGTAAACTTCAAAAGTTGTGTAAAATACATCAATCAATATAAGAGGAAAAAGTTTGTATGTTTGTTTGTCGCGACCCCATAGGTAATCTCAGGAACTACTGAACCGAGTTGAAAAATTCTTTCACTTTTTAAAAGACTACTTCTTCCCGAGGCTATATAATATATATTATTAAGCTAACACAAAAGGGGAATGAGCAGTTAGTGAAATTGTCAATAAATTTGAGCTAAATTAGTACCTAGTCTCGTGCTGGAAAACTATTAGAGATAGAGTAAAGTTATATATATAATCAGGGTGATCTTAATTATTTCGTTATTCAGTCCAACTTTCCTCTATAAGTTGTACGTTTACATATAATTGTGTTTACATTTCTCGTTGCAACTGGTATATCGCAACGGTAAGAAATACGTACAGTGAACCGATGGTTATTTTTATAGACATTTAAAACTACTTACTTTACAAATTAGGTAATAAACATGTGTAGATACTTTTATTTTCCTTTGGAAGATACTTTTATACGTAATAAGAAGCATCGAGTATGAAGAACTGGGTATAACATGTATTGGTGTTTGCAAAGGGTGTAGCCTGAGACGCGTTGCTTGCAATGTAGAGTAGTTCAGGGTAGGAAGGATCCAACAGATCGATATTTTAGTGGCATCATTAATAATTACAGCAATAATGCCAATTTCTATACTTTTCTAGACACAGTTATTGTAGATTATAGACGCTCGACAGCTGAGGTCATCAGCGAACACGCAATTATTATTATTATTATTATTTATTTTTATCTAAAGCTATGGAGGTTTAGTTTCCCAACAAATAAACAAAATACATTTCTTAGACAACCTTTGGAAAGTTGCGGGCTAAACTTTAGGATATTAATGACGTCGCGGGCCGTAGATAATAGGTAGTTGTAAAAAAATAATAATGATAAGATTTATTTTATTTTTTTTCTTCGGCAAGGTATGTTATGTAGAGATCACTTAGCTCCACGTCTTCAAATTTTTACTTCAAATGTGTGTCTTCCTGAAGCTCGATCAACTCCATTTGCAGGCGTGTCGGAGCCTTCTCTACGTCACTTTTCATCGGAGTAGCAAAAAGGTTAAAGCAGCTATCCATGTTTTCGAAGTCGGAAAATTTAAGTATTAAAAAAACTCGGGTCGCAGTGCCAAAACCCTGCCGACAATATAGTGTATTTGCTAATACTGGCATCGTGGCTTTATTATGTGAACTTAAGTTTGTTTTTGAACAAAATAAAAAATTTAACCCCTTAATACATCTCTTAAAATAATATTTTTTTTCTTAATTTCATATTTTTATCACTGCAACCTCGGTACCAAATTAAATACACCCTTCAGTAAGTATAGCACTATCCACAAATTCCACAAATAAGTGTTTTCATAAAATTTGTAAGTCCGGTCCTGTCGGGCCGATTTTATTAAAATTTTAGCAGCACAATTTGATCGTAACTAAAGGGTTAAATTTCAATTTTGAAACGATTCTAAGAATTTTTTCGGCATTTTTGGGCCCAAAAACATTTTTCAACCCCTAAAAACCACCCTTAAAATAGTCCGATTGAGCCCATTTTAAATAGGCTTCGTGCGGTGATGGATTTCAACGTGCCTACCAAATTTCGTCAAAATCAATTAACTCTTTCGAAAGTTATTGCCCGTACACACACACACAAATATATATATATATATATATATATATATATATATATATATATATATATATATATAAATATATATATATACATATATAAACAGACATTTCCAAAAATGGTGCCAAATTGTTCAGGAGGCTATGAAACGTCGAGAAATTTTGGTCCGACCCCTAGGTCCCGCCATCCGACCGACGCCAATAGTGTATGTGCCATATGGCAAATACACTAAAAATTGCTCCGACAGTGATTTTAGTTCTTCAGCATATTGACTGTAATCAATATTAATGCGACTTGATAGTGTTGAAAAATGATAAATGCTTCCAGATCGCATTTGTGTTTCCCACAAGCGAATTTTGTTCTGGAACGCTTTCAGATGGCTGTACAATTCGTTTACCAACTGACCTTGTTTTTGAAGTTTAAGTGACCCGTGATGTCAATTAGAAATGCTAAATCATGCATAACCATTTCTGATCACTGACTTCAGGCAATGGTTTTTCTTTAATTTCCATAAAATCGGCTATTTCCTGTCTAAGATCGTAAAATCTTTTTAGCATTTTGTCTTTGCTTAACCACCTTACTTCGCAATAATATGTCACATCACCATGTTCTGAAGAAAGGTCATCCAAAAATGCTTTGAACTTTTTCGAGAGCGATTTTAAAGTGTTCCGCGGGCCGTATCAAAAGCCGGGGCAGGCCACATCCGGCCCGCGGGTCGGGCGTTGCTCATATATGTCTTAGACCATAGATTTTCAACTGAAAGAGATCCAGAGATTTCTTTTACTTATAGTTATTCTTTTTTGGTTTTGAAGCTGCAGGTATTTAAAGTTTTTCTAAAATGTAACATCTTTACACTTAATAGCTTCTAATCTAAAAGAAATAGTTTTCGTTTTCTTTCTGGAAGTATCTCTTTTTTTACTATAGTAGATACCTATAGTAAAAAAAAAACTTAAAGATGTCTTTTTTCGATTTTTTTAAACAATTATTGAAGGAACTACTCACAGGAAAATGGCTCATTCAGCAACGTTTCGTCGGTTTTATTCCGACTTCCTCAGGCTTTTTGAATCTTGATATAAGTAGTAGTGTTCCATCAATAATATCAAAAAGCCTGAGGAAGTCGAAATAAAACCGACGAAACGTTGCGGAATTAATGAATAAAGTGTAACACAAGAACTAATTTCCAGTCTTTATACCTATAACCTTAACTTAAAACCTTATTTTTATTTATTTCCCATTAATCTCTGCGTGGATAATTTAACAATTAGTAATTTGATTCGGATTACTCGTTACCGATTGTTTCCCGAAAAGCATCAGTATAATATGGAAACTGGTTTTATCACAGTTTAATGCCCTTACGCAGGGGGGTTATATTGTGGTTTTAGCTAATATTCGTTACGCAGGGTTCTTGTCCGCACCTGTTTGAGTACGGTCCTGTCCGCGCATCAACGACATTAATTAACACGATGCTCTTAATTTGTTAAACTAACGGGCTATAATGAACGTACATATGTAAAGACGGAGTATAGTCCATCAATGGTCGGCGCGTTTGTATCACTGCTGGTAACCAACTGATCATTATCACCATCATCATCATTATCATCGCAGTGTTGCCAATCACTTCGGAAAAAATCCCTATCGACCGTATATATAAAAAATTTGATTTTAAACTTAAAATATAGTAGATTGTATATCTAGTGGAGTAATGAGGTATATTATTAACGAGTAGCGACAGAATGTAAAAACGTGTGATAACGAGTTTTAATTGCAGTCACACGAGTCATATCATTACGCACGAAATATTCATAGTACCTGTATGGTATTTTTTGTCCTAGCCCATATAAAGTAGCTGCTTTTGTCTTCATTTTCAGTATTTTCAAAATTTTTTGACAGTTCAGTTGTGTCGCCAACTTTCTACCTAGAGTAGGCCGAGAGTAGCTGTCAGTAGGTAAAAGCGGGCGCATCAGGGCGAATAAACATAAATCACTACGGAAATGGTTTGCTTTCCCATACTAGTGTGGGAAAGATACGTTCCCGCACGCCGGCCTGTCAAAAGTCACTTTACATTATTATGTAAAACAGCTATTATATTTTGTATTTGGTAAAAAATTCTTTATCTATAGAGGTTTTATTCTAAATCTGACAACACTGAATTCCATGTTGCACAGTGCTGTATGTTGACTGATGATCTTGGATTTAATGATATTAATAAAATTGTACTCTAATCACCTGTACTTCAAGACTGCATTGGTTTATTAGTACATTTAACAAAGATGTCGCAACCAAAAGCGTACGATACAATTCACGGCGGTTATTTAAAAAAAACGCACAAAAATATATTCAAGTTAATAGTAGATTGTATATGTAAAAACGAGCGATCGCGGGCTTTTCAGTCACACGAGCCGTAATACCATTACGTACGAGACATATTATATGGTATTTTTTGCCATATACCCACTACAAAATACCTACTTTTCACGTAATTTTCAAAAAATTCTGACAGTTCATTTGAGTCGCCATCCTTCCTTCCACAGTGTGCCGCGAAGTTCGTGCAAGCAAGCGTATAGATCGAATAAACAGAAGTTGCTATGGCAACCGGTATTTTCTGCGCTAGTGCGGAAAATAAAACATTTTCCGCACACCTGCCTGTTAAATGACTCATTAAAGGTCGTTATACATACATCGAAAGTAGCTATTTTGTAGTGGTTACTATGACAACAAATAATATACCTACTACCTATAGATATACAGGGTGAGTTCGACCACCCGTATCAGTCGTTTTTTTCGAAAACGGTTAGTCGTAGAGAGTTGTGTCAAAAATTTGTATTATAAAAGCCCTAATAAAGAATCTAATGGTGATAATTTTTTTTCCGGGAAGGTCGGCTTCCCTATTAGTTTGCTCCAGAATGTCCAGAACTCCGGAATTATAAATGTAACGATAGGTCGAAAGTGGTATTGTTGAAAAGATCTTTAAAAAATTAGCAAGTTTTGTACGGATTTTTTTTTTATTACTGCCACCCCTGTTAAATAATATTTGTTTGAAATTACTAAATTAAAATGTCATAATAACGAACTTTTTAAAAGTCCGCATTTAAAATCTAGTTACCTATCTATCGATCATTAAACACTGAAGAAGTACACTCACAGTATAACCAGAAGAGCTCAGTAGTATGTATTAAAGAGTAAATGGAAGACAGTTTGAACACTTGTGACAATGTCTAAGGCTGCTAGATTTTTAAAGCCGACTTCGATCGTTATTATGAAATTTTGATTTAATAATTTCAAACGATTGTTACTCAACAGGGGTGCCAGTAATTAAATATTTTTTCCTACAAAACTTGCCTATTTTTTAAAGAGCTTTTCAACAGCACCACTTTCAACCTATCGTGCTTTCCAAAATTCCGGAGTTTTGAACATATAATAATTTATATTTATACTTATAGAACTTTACAGGGGTGGCAGTAATAAAAAAAAATTTCTTACAAAACTTGCTTATTTTTTAAAGATCTTTTCAACAATACCACTTTCGACCTATCGTTACATTTATAATTCCGGAGTTCTGGACATTCTGGAGCAAATTAATAGGGAAGCCGACCTTCTCGAAAAAAAAATTATCACCATTCGATTCTTAATTAGGGCTTTTATAATACAAATTTTTGACACAACTTTCTACGACTAACCGTTTTCGAAAAAAACGACTGATACGGGTGGTCGAACTCACCCTGTATATTAGTTAAAAAATAAACGTTCCTGCACACAGTAACAATTATGTTATGCCAGTTTTCCGGCCCGGCTTCACTGAAACTACTGAGCCGACATGAGAAATTCTTTCCCAGTGAAAATACAACTCCCGACTTGCTTTCCATTTTTCACTCACTACTCATACCCCTCAGGCCCGCCGCTAGCTGTTTCGTCGCCCGCGTGCAATACCGATTATGCCGCCCTACGACTACTTACTCTGAGTTTTGTCAAAACAAGGATAATTAATGTTTTCTCATGTTCTGAGTTTTGTCAAAAAAAGGATAATTAATGTTTTCTCATTATGGTGGGGAAAAAAACAACTTAACGAAGATAAAACATTTATTTTAAAACTAAGATTCTTAGTTTTAACGGATGCCAATAGATGACGGTTTTAACGTCATTTGGTCGCATTTTTTTCTATGCTATGACATATTTTCTTATCCCCTCAACGGGCACGCTTCGCGCGCTCCAAGGAGTCCTTGGAGTGCGCTAGGCGCCCCAAGTTGGTATCCTATGCGCGCCCTTTGCGTAGGAGTCGACCGGCCAGGGGTACAATGACTTGAATTAGGTATGAGTCGCTCGATTTGCCGCCCCCTGGGCGTGCCGCCCGTGTGCGGTGCACGCTTTGCACGCCCGCTTACGGCGGCCCTGATACCCCTTTGGCACACGATGATACAGGCAAAAGGCAGCATCTTCGTAGACGGAAGAGTCTAAAACGCCGAGTCTACCCAAACTTGTCATGTCGCTTTCATTCGGTTGCGAACGAATACTGTGGCCGTTGTGCTTATGATGAAATCGGACAATAAGTAATAACATGGAGCTAAGCTGCGTTCTATGGAAAGATGAGAAACATCTCCGAAAGACGACATGTTTCCTGGAGCTATACATGTCTATATGGAACTATACCCAACTATCAGTTTTTGACTGGTTCCCATCAGGCGCAAACTGGCTATATTTTTTTTTTATTTGTAAGGGCCCGAGTGAGAGACTTGAGTAATTTGTTATTTGTTGGAATTGGGAAATGGGAGGGTCCCGGCCTTCTCCAACTCCGGGGGCCAGTCTGCGTCTGCTGGCTCCTTTCTCCAATAATCTCTGTATCATAGTACATTATTTATCTAAATTCAGTAGCGGGATTCGGGTATGGCGAGCACGGGCAGTCGCCATACTAATCTGGCTGCAGACGGTAAAAATTTTAAATCTCCGACTATTTTCTAGACACCAGAGTCTAGTGTCTAGACTCTAGACAATAGTCGAGGATTTCAAATTTGTGTACTCTCATTGAAAAGAGAAAACCCCACCAGAGTCCTAGCGAAGAACCGATTGAGGGTGGAGTTTTTGGGCAACCATTCACGTCTTTTTTCGTTTCTCATAAGTTCAATCTCAAATCAGTGCTAAGTCGCGTTAACAATCACTTAATTGACAGGGAAGCCTCTAGGCCGACCCCGAACGTTACTCTTTATAGTGAAATAACTTATTGTATGAACTCAGCTGTAAATGGCCCTAACGCCCCTAACCGGCAATACTAAATTAAAAAAAAATGTATATTTTGCTCTATCAACCATTTCCCTGAAATCCCGCCACTGTCTTATACATTGATGCATTTGAATGCACTGAACCACGTGTGCATATTGGATTTCATATTTACAATTCTAATTATCCATTTGTGTCCTTGAAATCATTATAACATGCACCGCCGGCACATTATCATATCTCTATTAAAACACTCTCACAAATTTTCTTCGTCTAATTTACCGATCGTTTGTAAAAATATTTATAAAATGCAGTTTAAAATTTACTTTCAAAACAAACAAACAAACAAATATATTTGACCTTACTGCTGACAGGTGTAACTATATAGGTTTATTATCAAATAATTTTGAAATTTGTTTGAACACAGGGGCGAACTTTTTGTAAGTAGCGATGCCCGGTGGTCTGGTCTCCGAAATGGTCGGTAAATATTATCTATTTCGAGTATTCTGACCGAATCGTCTTCGGACAACTTCGGCAAAATAATCGGCTTCCGCCAAAAACAAACCGACGACGGTCTCGCCGAAACCAAACGTCCGTTTAATGCCTATACTGCTTCCGCGCGCGGCCGACATGTCATGTTGATGTGTGTTCTTTTACTTTGTATTATTTTGAAGTTCATAAAAAAATTTGATAGCCTTAAATTCAAAAACATTGGCGATTATAATAATAAAAAAATACGTGGGTCAACACCATTGTTAAAAATAAACACATAATGAACTAAAAATTCCTTTGCCTTTGGACAAAGGTGAAAAATCGAAATTCGGTTGAAAAAATCACTTTCGGTCGGATTTTACTGTAAACCGCCAACTGGCACGGTTGGCTCTGGTACTAATAAGGTAGGCCAGGGGTCGGCAACCTTTTGAGACGGAAGAGCCAAAAGTTACAATTTACAAAATTTCCCAGTTTTTAAAGAGCCACTAACATTTTTATTTCAATATTATGGTATTTGATTATGATTATAACTAAACAAACAGAACAGTGTTGCCACATTTAAAAAATGTCAGCTGTCCGTATACTCTCTACTCCACCCTCACTGTTCTTTGTTGAGTGTTTTTATCCTGTTTAAAGTTTTTTTTGCAGTATAATATTTTTTATGAGTTTTGAAAATAAAATAATATAATTATTAATATTTGCGCATGGAACTGGAGAGCCGCATCTTGACATCATAAGAGCCGCATGCGGCTCGCGAGCCGCAGGTTGGCGACCCCTGAGGTAGGCAATTTTGTGAGCACAGAAGTTTGGCAGTTCGAACTTGTATAAGGAACCATATCTGAAATTATTGAGGGAAAACTGTAGAAAAACTCAACAAGACGGCCGATAGAGGAATCACCGTTTCTCGGCTAACCGCAAGAGACATTAGAAAATAATCCTATAATCTGATTCGATAACAGAATCTATCTTCTAAATATGAGTCTAAAGCTTTCAGCGCTACCTAGTCTACTCGGGTACAGATATAGGTTTAAAACAACTTTACTAGCTTATCATGCGTGCTCAATACGCTTTGAAATTACACATCCGGTCTGAAGTGTGTACAATCTGAAAGCTTCGACCACATATAGGCCTTGGACGCTGACGATCAATAACTCTGGATGCTACAAGCCATTGTGAATGTCGAATAAATCAATACATGATCAATATGTATTTAAGCAATATCTAAGTACACAATTATTTATGATTATGCATATTCCAGTTTATGATCATGTTAACATGACATACCTTTATGTAATCACCTACGTAAAATAACAAAAGTGAATCGCATAAATAAATAAATAATTATTGGTTATCATAAAGACGAGATAGTGGTGTCTACCCCATGGCACAGCATAATATAGAAAAATAGTTCCTCTATAATTCCAAAGATATCACCGTAATCATGGATTACACAAACAGTTAAATTATAATATTTCATGTAAAATACTGTTGATAAATAAGCAAAAACTGTTATTGACGTACGCCACTGGTTCTAGTTAAACATTTGGGTGCAGATATTGATAATTACATCTCCCTACTCTACTATAATATACCCAATATAATACACGTATATAGCGATTATTGTTATACGCGCTATTATTGTTGTAAAACACTATAAATACTTTCACTGATGACCCACTTCGTATATACATATAGCTGTTACAATTAATTTCGCAGAGATTGAATTAATTGGGTCCTTCAAAATTGCATTTCTGCACTTTGAACTGTTTGGCACCTATTCTTAATTGCATATATATACCTATATGCAATTCAATGTAGCAGTTGAGTGAGTGAGCCGTGCTTTAGATGCGCCGTTGATTGTAACTGAATCCTACACAAGATCATACAACCTTAATGGCCGGTTTATCGTACATTTTAATCACGTTGTTTTTTTAATCACGCTGTTAAATTTTGACAGCTACGTGTTCAATGGTTGCTGCTTTTCGTTATCATAGCAACCAGTCATTCAACAATGTGATTAAAAAACATCGTGATTAAAATGTACGATAAACCGGCCATTAGTCTTACATACAACCATTAGTACCGACTCTCATAGTATGTGTAAACATCGTGTGTGTGTGTGTGTGTGTGTGAAAATGATTGTGAACTATAAAAAATGTGTAAGTCCAGATAGTACTCTCATAGTATGAGTAAACATCTTGTGTGTGTGTGTGTGTGTGTGTAAAAATTATTGTGAACTATAAAAACACATTGATTTGTAATAAAATCACACAAAATATAAATATATTTTTTTATAGTTCATACTAATTATCACAAACGGCAACATAATAGCTACACTCCTGGCGTCTCGCGTCTCATGTAAGATCTTTCGCATTCATCCAAGCCTGAGATATTATAATATTGTTTGGGGGGGAGGTGTTGGAAAGATGTTTGCACATCAAAAAAGTCATTTGAGATTATATGAAGATAGATACAAACTACAGACATGCGTTTTACAACTTAAAGACTATTTGAACTCATATTAGTTTCGCAGCCGTGTAGTAAAATTACGGGCGGGGTTAACGCGTACTTAAAACAGCTATGTTCAGAGTCTTAAAAAATTGGCTGACCAAGATCAAAAGAGCCGACAATTAAATGAATGTGCTATAGCCCTTTTAGCCTTAGTTTAAATCCGATCCTGGCTAGAGTCGATTTAGCTTCGTGTTATAACGCAAAATGTCCGTTAAAAATTTACGAGATTCGTTATTCAGTTAAATTTCACGTTGATTACCTTTGGTAAACGCTAAATGGAAAACGGCGGTAATAAATCATTCATGGTAGATCATTTATACATTTTCAACACATTTCTGGGACAAAGGAAACAAATTATTGGAATTGTAAGAACGAAGTAAAAATTAATTTGTATTCAAAACTATCAAAAATCTATTACACAATAATAATTCATTTTGCTAGAAATCACCGCTAGGGTCGGATAACACGTTTCTGTCAAAAGCGACCTTAATGCGAACGGAATCACGGGTAAAGGCTACTGTAAAATTAAGTTAAAAGTATAAAAAAACGTAAATAAATAAAAAAAATCATAAAACCTAATTTTTATTTACGTTTTTTTAGTTTTTTGAAATCGTCTCAACGTTGATACTTATGCTATCGATGTATTTAGAAGAACAATTGCATTTACATTCTGACAAAATGGCGTCTAGTGCCCGCCATATTGAACTTTCCGTGACGTCATATTATATGATTAAGACAAATCTAATGACAGCTCATTTATTAAAATCCATTCAGCCGTTTGGATGTTATTAGATGTTAGTCCTGCTACTTTAAAAACGTTGTATTACGCCTTCATTTACCCTCATATGAGGTATGGTATTCTGCTGTGGGGTAGCTGTACTAACATGAGCCGTGCTTTTATTCTTCAAAAAAAATCAATTCGTATCATGTTCAAGTTAACTTTTAATCATTCATGTAAAGATAGCTTCATAGCTCATAATATTTTAACTCTGCCGTCGCTATATATATTCACCATGGCTACTTATGTTAGGAGTCATCTTTCCAACTTTGAGTCTGCTGACCATGGTTACTTAACGCGAAAGAAATATAATTTACTTTTGCCCAAGGCATCATTAGTGGCTTATCAGCGTGGCCCTGTCTGTATGGCTATTAAAATCTACAACGGATTACCATGCTTTATAAAAAATATTGTATCCTTTAGAGACTTCAAAGTGTCCCTGAGGCATTATTTAATTCAAAATTGTTTTTATAATCTACATGAATTTTTCGCATAATATTTTTATATCTTCTGACGCTATTATGTTCTTTGGAATTTTTTAAAATAAAGAATTATTATTATTATTATTATTATTATAAGGGAATAAAGAATCCCACATTATACATAGTAAAATAATATACAGGGTGGTGAACGTAACTGCTGCACATAGGGATTTAACCCGTAAAATCAAACTTTTGCGATTTCCTGCTTCCCTAATTATTTTAGGAAAAATATCTTCAAATAATAGTTTTAGAACATAAAATTCTGCATCTAAATCATTAAACAAAATTAATTTTGCATGCTTTGTAACGGCAGAAATTTGATATGAAAATGTCAAAATTACCTCAAAAACAGATAGCGATAGCCATGGAACTTGAACAAAATGATTAGAAATTATTCTGACAGCAAAAATGTCATCATTTTGTTCAAGTTCCATGGCTATCGCTATCTGTTTTTGAGGTAATTTTGACATTTTCATATCAAATTTCTGCCGTTACAAAGCATGCAAAATTAATTTATAAAAAATATTTTCTAAGAGAAAATTCATTACTTATTTTTTAAGTGTTTGACATCGTTTGTGTCCCTTATATTTTTAGGCAACTTATTGTACGCTCGAATCATGGCAACGTGTACTCCTCGACGTTCCACTTCTAAATTTGGTTTATCAATTCTATGAGAATGTTTGTCCTGGTGTTATGGATTAGCAAATTAGTTTTAAACAAGTCCGGATTTGTTGATGATAGGTAGCGCGAAAAACATAACCCTCCCTTTGCTGACGCGCAGTCGGGTAAATATTCAACAAGAACGGTTGTGGCGTTTGGCCACAGATTTAAAAATGCGACAATTTATTATCTTAATATCCATATTGTGTTTTGTGACACGACAGCGCGGCAAAGTTCTGAGTAAGAGAGTCAGTTTTCTATAGTTAATGTGTTAATACGACCATGGGCGATGTAAGATATCAAAAAACCTTAATGTTATCAGACAAAATAAATTACATTTTGATGTGAATTAAAGCATGAATACATTATTGTGTACCGATATATTAAAATAATATGATCAGAATTAATAATAAACTGATAAAAAAAAGAAGGGGGAGGTAGGCATTGGGTTTACTGATCAAAAGAAATGTCAAACCGATGATCTATCAATAACTCTGTTTAGTTGTAACAATATTAGACCCGTTTAAGAATGATCTTAACGCTGTCAATATCTATACTGTGATATTTAAAATAGTCGTTTTTAAAGTGATATTTTATTAGCCTCGTTTTTTTTCCGTTCAGTTACGCATGTTGAGCATCACGTCACGCCCAATCGAAGCGATCGAGAAGACCAATACTCATTGAAAAGCAGCGATGTTATGTTCTTAACTATATTGTATGACTACATAACTAATATCGTACGAATATTCAGGCGAGCAGCACATCAAATACCCACTGACCACCAACGATAGAATCTGAATTCTTACGTTCGTCTCCATAATTACATTACCAAAGCCACGTAAACAAAATTATATACTTTCGGCGATTTCGGGTTAAAAACGTTTAGGATTATGGTAAAAAGTTTCACTTGCACCGTGGATTCATAAAACCGCACCTTAGTTTTTTTTTCGACAACTTCCAACAGCTTCCACTTAACCGATTTTGATATGTATATTTTTTCAATTAATCGCAAAACGGTAGAATTACCATGAATTTATACTTTGCTTTAATGTTGAATCCACCTTGCCTCATCACCGACAGATAGGCACAGCAAGTCAGTGGCGGCGCCAGAGGATGGGCCATGGCCCACCTTAAGCTGTCTTGGAATACCATTTGGCCCTCCCTGGCATAATCCCCAATCTCTAGGTTATCTTTCGAATACGTTTTTAACCGTCGAAATTTCAACATTTTTTCTTGTAAATTTTATAGACTATAGCCAGTAACCTGGGTTAAAATTTTATCGAGCACTGAAATTTTGGCCCACCTTCAGATTACAATGCCCAACACTACTCAACAGGCTTGCGTGATGTTTTCTTTTGGGTATTTCACATGAATAAACGTATTTATGAAAATACTTGTTTGTAATAATTGTACCAGAATCTCTCGAGAACAGCTCAACCTATATTGATGAAATATACACTATTTACTGCTATCCAAATTTAAAGTAGGTATAGGCAGTTTTATCCGGCTACGAACGGGTCAAGATAAGATTTCTTCCAAAACCAACATTGACACGAGAGAAGCCATTCTAATACTAAATTTGTGTACAGTTTGAAAAGGATCTTAAAAATAATTTTCGAGTTTTTAAATTCCTTTTTTTAACACGCTTATGTTAGCTTCACCTGTATGTTTGCGTGCTTGCTTGTTTGTCAGTTTGTAACAGACTTCTTTGAACTTGATTTTGACCAACTTTGAACGGTCAGATTTAGTTTAAACTTTGTCGACTTATCAAGGACCGACGACAATACAATAATTCCATAAGTTTGTCCCATTATCCTGACCAGGATCTCCAGGACTAAAAAAAAAAAAGCAAAAAACTTCAGATTGAACTGAAACTTAGCACACTTATCAAGGACCGATTACAATACAATAATTCCATAAGTTTGTCCCATTATCCTGACCAGGATCTCCAGGACTAAAAAGCAAAAATAAATTATAATTTAAAAAAACTAAAAAACACGCTTTAATGAACTAAAAAGTAAAAAATAATTAATTTTATTGTAAAAAAGCGTGGGGTGCTTTGTATCATATTTTCATACTACCCCACGCTTTTTTACAATAAAATTAATTATTTTTTACTTTTTAGTTCATTAAAGCGTGTTTTTTATTTTTTTTAAATTATAATTTATTTCATCCGTCAATCGACCCATCACCGGCCCATCTAGCATGCACTTACTAGGATTGTTTTATAGGTAACTACTAGTGGTTCAGTCCTGTTCGCCCGAGGGCAAATTGCTATTTTCGGTCACTGCTCATCCCTTTTTAATCGAAGCGCAATAATATATAGCTATTACTCGTCAAGAAGTAGGCTTTTAATCATTGAAAGAATTTTTGAAAACGGTTCAGTGATTCTCGAGCTTTGAGGTAACATGGACACGAACTTTTTCTTTTATAAATTCGATTCACCCTGCTGTCGACGCACACTTTCGTAGAATGGATTGCAATAATTCCGAGAATATTTATTCATTATGCTTGCATCAGTAAATAGGTATAATCAGGTTGTACAACAAAAAAACAAAAAAAGAGCAGATTATCCATTCGTTTAATAAAATTATTTATACGACACTAGATGCACACGCTGTCAATATTAATTATGAATTATCCGATTACCTTACAGACTGTGTAAATAATCAGATCTTTTTTTATTTATTAACTTTTTTGTTCTTTTTGTCAAACACACCTGCCGCCGTCGTACTGTAAGCCGGTTATTATAATTATTAATAATATATGCCATAAATATAATTAAATTAATATATAATTGAATTAAGAAGTGCTGTTACATGTTTCAATGAATGAAAGTTACTTTAATATAGCTTCTGTTCGATAAGCTGTTATCATCTGACAATACCTCCTACATGAATACCTAATAATATGTTCTCCTGATATGAATAATCATAGGGTGTGAAATTCTATTACAACTAATTGTTCTGGTTACCCCAATACTATGAATCTGAATAACTTGGTGCCTTCATAAAAAGTTATTAGGCCTATTTTGAATAAGTTAAGCTTATTTAAATATGTTTGAGACCTCACGGATGATGACAAGAGCAGGAGAAATCTAAGTTGAAACTATACTGAGGACTTATTATATGACCCTTTGTTATCTGAATAGTTCGATTCCTCATCAGAGGTGGAATGGCAGTTTTGGCCGCCCTAGTCCGTTCAGTACCAGCCGCCCTAGTCCGTTCAGTACCAGCCGCCCTTTTATGCGCACTTTTCAGCGTAGAAATACGAAGTTATACGAAAATCGGCGCATTGAGTTCGGTTTAACCGGCTAGAAATATTTTATTTTTGAGCTATTTCTGTCTCTGATAGAGCTATAAGACTATATTATAGAGTTTTCTCAGTGCACGCCGCCGCGTCTCGGACGTGCTTGAGCTAGATGATGTGCGCTCGCTGCCGCCGACCGCGGGCGCAGATTGACCACCCCTAATATTTGGTCGCCCTATGCCTGGGCCTAGTCAGCCTTATGGAAAGTCCGCCACTATTCCTCATTCATGGCAAGCCTATTTAAATCAAAACGAAAACTGAGAAATTAATTGCAATATATAACAATAAGTTCCAAAGATTTTACGCCTGAGCTCTCCTACATGAGTATAAGTTCCCCTATAATATGGATGGTGACAGTACGTAGGAGAAATCCTATAGTTGCGATTATATTGTTACCGTTATATAACCTAAACAGTTCGGTGCCTTCGCAAAAAGCAATAATCTAAAAAAGATAAAAATGAATTTCTAAAAAAAAATTTTACGTGACATGAAAATAAAAAAATCTTCACAAAAAACTAACTCTAAATGTATTAGTGTTAATTATGGAATAAAAAAAAACAATAATTAAACACGAACAGTTTCTCTTTAATTTCTAGTGTGTATCCGGCTTTAGTATAGCAATACCGGTATTATATTGAATTCAGAATCTTGGTAGACAGTTCGACTTCATTATCTTTCAGGTGTTACATAAGCGGTCAAACTGCACTGCGGCAATTGGCATCTAGCGTTATAATAAGTTAACACGCGGTAAAACGGGACGCAGGTGCAAATACCTATACTACAATACCGATCAGCGCAACCATGTAGAACATTAATTTGCCGTCACGTTGTCTGCCTGAAGCTGCTCATACGCCCGGGAAACCACTCAATTCTGTTGTCATAAAGCTAAATGGCCTACGTCCAGATCTATAAGATAAAGTTCATTTTTGCGTTCGCGGCTTCACTCGAGTGAACGTCGAATTTGAGTCGATACGCACCAAAATGTAATGATACTCTTTATGTTATGTTTCGCATTAAAAAAATCGATACAAAATATCGAATATCGAAAGCTAAAGTATCGATACACTGTAGATCGATCTGTATCGCGCATCCCTAAACTGAACTGACCGAAAAAATATATCTCATAGTGTGAACGCCAATAGCGGATGTAATTTATATCTCGGGATATAATATATATTAACATCCCATATAGTGAAAAGCTAGGTTCATTATTATTATTAAATTTAATTAAACTCAAAATGATACAAATGACCCTCGTGGACTTGCACATATTTCAGCATCGTACGCCACTGGTTATAATGTACCTTTCTCCTGATGAGTTAACATATATTAATTTGATTGATCGTGGTTGCAAGTTGACTGAAGGTAAAAAAACATGGACTAAATATTCAAATACATACAATCATAGAGTTTATTTTATTTTATGTGTGCGGTACACCTGATTGGAGCGCAATGTGCAGCGCAACTGCGGCCAGTATGCTAACTAATGGGGTCATGTCTGCATATACAAAGGTTACGACAGCCTGTGTTATTTGTCACCGGTATACAGCGTGTTCAAAAAAAACAATAAGTCCTCGGGACCCCCAAGAGATGTGTAAACATTCAGATTCGAATACGATGACAGCTACATATAACCTCAAAAAATTTTAATAGCCGGTAAAGAAGGGTGCAACTGACCGCGACACAGCAACAACATTTCACAGAGTCACTTTAGCAGAAATGAGGGAGCGGGGCACTGGTCAAATATTTACACTAGTTTTTTCTTGGGGTTCCGCCTGCATGGACATTATAGAGCGTGTTAAAAAATGCATTATATTATAAGTAGGAGGAGAAATTGAGCTTATGTATCAAACCACGAGTAACATTCCATTCAAATTTGTTTTAAAAATTTTACCCTGTACAAATTGCTAATAATGTATTTTAGGACATGCGTGCCCTCAAGAACTTTCATTTTAACTTCCAGTTACACCTTGCAACTTCTCCGTAGTTCATCCTGAACAGTAAATATGTCCATATTTTGTACATTCAATCTAGGTACACCTCAGAACTTCTCCGCTCTTCATCACGAACAATAAATATATTATATTAATATTATACAGGGTTGTGATTTTTTCGATGCCACCATTGGTATCGTAGGAAAGGTTAAAAATACAAGGTCGGATAAATTAAAGAAAAGTTTTTCATGACGTTTGAGAATCTGAAATGAAATCCAGGATATTTTGATTGGTTCCTGATTTATTACGAAAAAACTAAAAATTGTGCTTTCAGAAAAAAATTATTATCTTCCCTACCACTGACACTATATCATTCAAACTTGATAACCTTATTTTTTTGACCACTTCGAGTTGGAATAATGCCAACAGAAATTTTCTAGGCTTTCTAGATTTCAAACTGCGATAGTCCTTTTTTATTTTTTTATGGCCGCCATATTGGATTTTCACACCATTAGGCAGAGCAAAAAATTAGCTTTGCAGATTGGTAACAAACAATATACGAATTGTGAGCATCGAAAAAATCACCAACCTGTATATTATAATAGGTATCTGTTTTATATCTCCAATCATTAATAAAACATCAAATTAGAGAACTATATAAACACTTTCTTGGGGGGTCGGGGTGAATATGCACCCTTCACACTGACTACGCCACTGATACGCATGAATTCCTCATGTTCCTTGATTGTGCGTATGCCGTAACTTGAATAAACAATAAGGTGACTGCATAATGTCATAATAGTGCATATTTACATGATTGACGTAATCATCTTATTAGCACACGGTACATAACTTTATCTATGGAAAAAAATGACAATCTATTTATTCGACGTATTGCATTCATGCGCAGTCGTTGCACACTTCACCTGCACAGATCTGTATTTGTAATATATATTATTTATTTAAATATTAATTTATTATTAAATAGTCATGCATTATCTTATGTTTATTGACAGCACAGGAATGTCCAAATTGTGTACCACACAGTCAAGCATGGTAGCCTCTTTTTAAGTCGCCGCTTATTAAATCATCGCTTTTTAGCTCTGCCCTCTTGCGCTTTACTATTTTCAACCGTCACAAGTATCCATAAAGATATGGTGTGAAGATACTGCGATAAGTTAGATCTCAGACACAATTCATTATTGAAACACCGATCTACTCAAACAA
Organism: Mongoloraphidia duomilia; assembly: GCA_039654895.1. Classification (NCBI taxonomy): domain Eukaryota; kingdom Metazoa; phylum Arthropoda; class Insecta; order Raphidioptera; family Raphidiidae; genus Mongoloraphidia; species Mongoloraphidia duomilia. The sequence goes on along the minus strand of CM077516.1, from coordinate 32,691,307 downwards.
AAAACGCCTTATGTGTTTTAATTACATAGAGTGCATAAATTTAGAGAAAACTTAACGGCCTCATGTTTGAAGGGGTGGGCCAGTTATGTGTACACCTATACGTCATGTCTGTCAGTCATTCAGTGTTCACTGTTTAGGTCATTTTACCTACGTGCTGTTAAAAATCGAGCATTGAATTTATTGTGTTTGAAGTGCATTATTTATAAAAACAAACATTTATTAGTACCTATTACTATCATTTATTGATTTATTAAATTAAAGAAAACTCGAATTTAATCAAACCCTCAACACCTACGCCATGTGCGTCAGAATCTGTTTTGCGTACACCATGCTGACTGCTTCTCCCACCAGTTTTTGCGCGCAGGCCGCAGGTTTCCGTTAGGATCTGGTTTTCTCTGAATGTATGCACTCTACTAGATAGGGTACCATTTCTCTATTTGATGTGCTTTTTGAACTGACTAAATAATTACAGATAATGTATTTGTTCAGCGTCAACAAAACAATAATATGGACAACCCTGTTCCAATCTCACATAATAAATGAACGGTGCCCCGAGCTAAACACAGTAGTCGCAATTTACGTTCAATTTAGCGCAGCAAACATTATCTGACATAAATAAAAATTATGCGTCCGTACCTTTGCGCTGCTTGTGTTCTCTTTCGGTAGGTCGCGCGAGCGCGAAATATTAATTATAATCTCAATTGGATCCAACAGATCAAGGACAAGCACACAATTAATTTTTTGAAGATACGATTTTTTTCGAAATCCTTATGTTTACTAGCTTTTTTTCCCGACTTCGTTCACGTGGAAAAGTAGAAATTTTAAAAAAATGCTAAAATATGTCAAAAATTCTGGTTTTCGTATATTGTTGTAAGTTGTAACTTGAGAACTGCTAAGCCAATTTTTATCAAACATAGCCTTCAACTTGAATTATTGGAAAGAAACCCGCATAAAAATCGGTTAAACGCTTCTTGATTTATAAGAGGACAGATAGACGCGATGTTGCTAAAAAATTGAGATTACAAAAAATTACGCCTTATCTCAAATCCACAAGAGGACAGTATGGCTCAGTTGGTAGCGTCGCAGCCTCTGAATCAGACTGTCGTGGGTTCGAATCCCACCTCTGCTCATGGATGTTTTGTGATGTTATTTAGTTTTAAGTGATATATCATGATATTTGTTGTATTTAAGACGCTAATGACCTAAGTTGTCGACGCGTCTATAATCCACAATAAATAAATAAATAAAATCAAATCCACAATTGAAAATTCCGCGGTTACAAAATAGACTATTGTATAGAAATTGTTTAGAAATGAAGTGAGCTAAGCTACATTTACTCAAAAATGGGATGGCTGTACCATGTTTTGTAGAGATATCGAGGAATTCGAAAATAACTGGAATCTTAAAAGTTATAAAAAATAATAAAAGAATGACAAAAAACGAAATGAGGTATGCCGACATCACTTAGTTAAAACTTTTTACAATCTTTTGAAATACTTAATCATTTTATGAGTCCAATCATATTATTTTTAAAATAAGACACCATTTTAATAATATAAACTGGACTAATTACAAATTAAATGAACTAATCAACAAAATAATAAAACAATAAAAAAAACTCAAATGTGGAACAAAGGGTCCAGAAAAGGTCATTTAAATATTCTACTTTTACACCGTGTACATAAAGTATCTACAATAATAAAAGAGTCTTAATCAAACAAATGACGTTCGGGTTTTTTATGTAATCCCTATATTATTAAACGAGTAAATCTTGTATATATGTTTCTATGTACCTATATAAATATTTTCTCGAAAACGGCTCTAACGATTTTGATCAAATTTACCGAAAAGGGGTTTCGGGGGGCAAAAAATCGATTTAGCTAAGTCTCATCCCTGGAAAAATTCGTTTTCCTATCGATTTTATCATTTTAAAAAACAGTTTTTTAACGTCATAAAACAGTGTCGTATTGTGAGTAGGCTTTGGAAAAAACAAACTATTTTCATTATTTATGTCAAAATTAGTTTGACAGTCAATCTTTAACTTATTAAAATAATCAGTAATTATCTGAAAAGTAAGAAAATAACAACAATAAAATCTAAACATAATTATGTAAGTAGTTTTAGCTAATATTTAAATAAATAGGTATGTTATTTTTATATTACTTATATAAAATATGTAGTATAGGTAAGTAGGTACGTTAAATTTAGTATGACGTATAATCTTACTTAGACCTTTTTTTCTCAAAAACGACTAACGATTTTGATGAAATTTACAGAATGAGGATTTTTCGGGGCGAGAAATTGATCTAGGTAAGAATTTTGGTTCCAGAGGGGAGCAATTAAAAAAAAGGTGTTTTTTTATTTATTATAACTCGCTCAATTAAAGTCAGATTGATTCGAAGTCTATTTCTACATAGATTTTATATAATATATCACAAGTGTTAAAATTGTAAACGAACACTAATGTGTCTTGCACAATATGTAAATAATGACAAAACGGCAAACGACAAAACTTCGGGCGCCGCGGGTCTGTATAAAAACACATCGATTTTTAAAAACTATTGTTAAGATACGTACAAAAAAGTTTTGCGTATCTAAAAATTGGCACGGCGGCCCAGAGGACCGCACTTCTAGCGCCGCGGCATGTGTATCAAAACACATCGATTTTTAAAAACTATGGTGAAGATACATGCAAAAAGAGTTTTGCGCAGGTTAGTCTGACGTTTGTTATTAAAAGAATCGATTTTTGTGAGTTTTTCAGTAGGTACCTATGCCAAAAAAAGTATTTGAAATTTACTGGAAGTTGTTAAGATCACATCACAGAGAAAAAGTACTTCGATAAAGTTGATATTTGGTATTAATGCTTAAAATTGGATTGTTAAAATGGTAACGGGCGAGCAAAATTTCATCTGATCCGAACATTTTTACAAGATATTCAATCTATAAAAATCGGTTTTTGCGAGTTTTTCAGTCAACAAAACAATAACGGCGGTAGATTTGAAAATGGCGACCTAAATAATATTTACAGGAAAAAATGCTAGATTCAAGTTGATACTTAGTTTTTACGCTTAAAAATACACATAGGTAGTTAAAATATCAGAAACAATTATTTTAAATTATGTTACAGAAATAAATTCGTTTCGGAATAATATTCTGAGAAAATAATATCTCACAGCATATTAAGTACTGTTTTTATTGAACTCATCCGAGCAAAGCTCGGCCACCCAGATATTATTTTAAAACAGACAAATTGATACACGCCTAGAAGACTATGATTAATGTATTTTATTAATAAATACCTAAACGTAATATTTTCTGTTATTTATTTTGTCTTTTTATATACCCATACATCTAATGTAATATTAATAATTTATGAATTTTATGATAGATCTCATGACAGGGTCTGACAGAAAGTATGTGCCAATTTTTTTGCGAATACATTATAGCCTCCCACTCTCCATAATGTGAACACTGAACGTCCAAAAACCTATCCCAAACCTATTATGAAAAGTTTGCACTAACCACAAACCCTAAAGAAGAATTAACAAGGTAAAACTTCCGAAATACTAATTTAATGTTTTAAATTTTAACATATTTTGTTGTATTTGTAACAATTATTATTATCTATGTAGTCCAGTGGTTTCCTTAAATGTTTGTCTACCGGTTCACTAAAATTTTAGAAGTCGGGGGGGGGGGGGAGAGAAGGTAGATCTTGAAATTATTTGAAACAATTGTTGTAAAATCAATTTGTATTTAATTAAAACAATCCAAAGTCCAGACTAGAACACAAAAACATACAATCATACTATCAAAGTAATGAAAATTTGAAAAATGTATAATTTTCGTTGAAATAATCAAATTATTTAAACTACAAAAGGCTCCAAATTGCCAACTCACTTTGAGAATAATTAGGAACAGCTTTTTTACAAATTTGTGTGTGTTGGCCGAGCGATGACCTTGGCGAAGAAAGGACCTAACATATGGAGTGGCATCCCAAACAGCCAAAGGTTTTCCTAGGAGTACAACTGTCATAAATGAGGAAATGTGTTTGATCAACAGCGCGTTCCTAATATCTGTTGATATAATGTTTATTAAGCTGAAACCCCTGGGCTGTTTCGCGAGCAAACCGGCTAGAAAACACCACTGATGTAGTAAATTCCCGTGCGAAACCTAACAGTGAACAATCATAAATTATTTTATTTATTTATTTATTCCTTGATAATTTACATAATGTTACACGTATACATTTTTCTATACTTTTCACAATAGGACGCTATAGGACACTTATTCCCGTCTTCTCAGAAGAAAGGTAGGTACGCAATTTCGTGACAGTACAGGTGCTGTTACTATAGTTTTATGAATGGTAATTTTGCAGATAACAGCAGTACCGTCGAAAAGTTACATATCTGTCCTTTCAGAAGACGGACAATAAGGTGCTATTAACTTTACTGATACGTGACCATAACGGTAGGTAACATGACGTTGACATTGCGTAATATGACGTTGGTATTGCGTAACATCGGTGCAATATGACGCTGCCATTACGTAATATGACGTTGACATTGCTTAACATGACGTTGCGTAACATGGCGTTGACTTTGCGTAACATGACGTTAACGTTACGTAGAATTAACATTACGTAGCGTGACGATAAAGTCAAGTATTATATTAAAAAAACTTTTCATAAACATATATTAACAAATCCTCAAGCCTTTCTCTAAACACAATGAAAAAAACGTAAATAAAATCAATGTTTACTTTATGTCGGATTCTGTACTTAGAAACATAACGTATATAAAATATCTGCAATAGATTGATCTATTTAATATTGAATTGAATGGAGGGAGTGGTCAGCGGTGAGTGCAGGTCGCGAGTGCTCTTACTGCCGCGAGAGATTACTAGCTAAACTGAATGCACACTAACAAAACAATGCACAATATCCACGATAAATGCTTTTACCTTTGAACATTAAATATTTCAATATAATTTATTTTGTGGCCATAAAACATAGTTGTTTATGTCGAATTTTTTGCGGCCATAATCTACAATCTCTCTCTCATTTTTGGTAGTTTCTTTTATAGCCAACTTTAAAAAATAAGTTATGAGCGATGACACACACAGCGGTTTGTGCCGACTCGGCAGCCGAGGCGGTTGCCGACTCGACGACACACAGCGGTGTCAACTCGGCAGTCTGGCGTTGTGTCGAGGCGGCTTAGAGTCGGCTTTCAGTCGGCAGGCAATTCTCGCCGCGGTGTGTTTTGCATCATTGAAAAACATTAACATACGTACCGACTCGGCAACCGCCTCGACACAAACCGCTGTATGTGTCATCGCTTTATTATACTGCGACGTGTTTGTATATGTACGTAATTATTATGATCATTATCACGATTATCTCAGGAGCTACTGGGCCGATTTTAAAAATTCTTTCACTGTTTGAAAGCCGGTTACCTATATATTATTACGCTACGACAAAAGGGGGATGAGCAGTGATCAAAAATGTAAAGCAAGTTCAGGAACGAATCGTTGAAGCACAATAATTTAATATGCTTGTCTGTTTGGCCGTGTTTGTCTCAGGAACTTACCTAGTGAACATTAACACAAAAAAGTGAAAAAAGAAATAATTAATAAAAAATTGAACTGAATTATTTAAAACAAAATTTAAACCGCTGAATAGAATAAAATAATTTTGCCCTTAGTTTTATGCTTTTGTTTTATAGTTATCTTCCCTACCTACATATTTTAATATGAACTCAGTGCAAATATGGAATAATAATTGCACTGATTTCTATTAGGGAAGGCGATTATTAAATAAGTTAAATCTTGTGAACATATATTTATAATTTGACTTGAACCACTTTGTTTTGTAACTACAGATATTAGATACAAAAAAAACAACGTAGTTGCTTTTATTAGTATAAAAATCTGACCCTATTTTTATTCCTAAGTAGCCATTATTTTATAATGTCTTTATCTCAACTAAGGTCTATAGAAATTAAATATTTTAATGGTTCTGAATAATAATATAAAACTAGAATGAATTCTATTGAAAACTGGTTGTTTTAGCGCTAGAGGAAGTTGATTGTTGATAACTCGATAAGTTATCTTGGTCTGCCGAAAGGGTATTTTGACTGACTCGAAATTAGAAATCGAAAGAATAGATATAATATCGTATATTAGGTACAGTAAGTTGTCAGTTGCTATCTTAATAAATGTATAATAACAAGGGCTATAAAAACGAAAATTTGTAATTAAACATATAGTTTTGCCCGCGGCTTCGCTCCCCTGAACATCACTTAAATTACTGTTTAATGAATAATGTACGTCTTAACGAGAAAGTTACTTTAAGTAGCTGGGTAAAAAATAAATACGCTTTAAAATAGACGTCCCGTCCGAGTTCGCCCTAGTGCACTAGCTTCTTCGTTAGAATTTATAATTACTCACTCAGTTCGTTCGTTTCCTTGAATTTATTAACTTCCCATTGGAAGTCATTGTAATGGGTCCGATTTTGTGAATGACAACTTTTGACATATCTGGACATTTTGAGATCCCTAGAGTCCGAATCTACTATTTTTAAAAAGATGTCTCTCTGTGTGTACGTATACGTTCGTTCGTACGTTGGTGAACTTTTTTTCGGCTCGCATCTCTCAAGAACAAATGATGATATCGACTTTGAACCAATTTCATTCGACACATAATTACATAATGAACACTTGATTAGTTTTGCAATTTTTTTATAAAAAAAACTAAGAGCATCCAATGGGAAATTATCAGTGTGGTTTTATCCACACACCAAGTTTCTTTTATAATTAACTAGCGGCCCGGTCCGGCTTCGCCCGGGTGCTAGGAATTTCCCGGGTGCAATACACTATTCACTCGCTTCGCTCGTTCGCTTGAATATTATAATTACATTACTCACTCGCTTCGCCCGTTCGCTCGAATTTTATTAATACACTATTCACTCGCTTCGCTCCCGGGTGGTATGAATTTATGGTTTGCTAAAACGGTTTGACCGATTTTATTTTTTTTTTGTTTCTAAACCATCCATGTATTAGAGCGAACAAAACAAAAAAAAATTATTCAAATCGATCGAGTCGTTGTTGAGTTTTAGCCAGACTAACTAACAACATTTCATTTTTATATATTAGATTAATTTATATTTAATAAGTAATTAACTCTCACATGAAAATAAAACTGTTACATTTGCTATATAATATATGGGAAACTATGATTATCAACCTATGAGTAATTGAGAACTCAACCGGGGCAAAACTGGAAGTTTCGGGTTTGAATCCCGACGGTGGCTTGTGCACAAGACAATTTTTTTCTGAATAGTATTGTACCTAATATTACGACATCTGTATATTTATATAGTAATTCAGTAAGTACTGTAGTGAATTCGTAATGCGGGTAAGGGGTAACTATTTCTTATTCATAAATAATTAATAGGTTACACACTTACTTCGCTCGTTCGTTCAAATTTATAATTAACTGAAAGAATGGTAAAAACCGCATTCAAATCCGTTTTGTAGTTCTCTAGATTGACCGGTGCAGACATTCAGACGTTATTAGGGTTCCGTACCTTCGAACGGAACCTTACTATTACACTATGTATAGATATTTCGCTTCGACGTATCGTTTCGTAGATTTTGGAGTTTTGTTTAAACTGACGTACATTTGAATAATGAATAATGAAATAATTACACATTCATAATCTACTCAAACGGTCATTTTCAACGATACCCCACAAGAATAGGTAGGTACAAAGAAAAAAAAATTTTTTTTGACCCCCGTTTGCATGCATGAGCGCCCCCCTTAAATAACCTTTTTAATCTTTTGTTATTCTCTCCGTATTTGGGCGGCGGTAATACATTACGATGTGTGAATTTCAAGTCCCTATCTCATTTCGTTTAGAAGTTAGAGGCTTGTGATAAAAAGACAGACAGACACCGTTGGAACCCTAAAAATGCCATGCATGTACCCTATTTAGGGTATGATGACCCATTAAGATGATCTCGTTCATCCTTATATAGAATAACTGCATATAAAATACTTAATATATTGACGATGCAAAATGCATCCACCATACATATATACAATATATTGCAGGTACTTCACTACAGCTGATACTACATTACTTCAGAAGTAACTAAAAGATTCACTGACGCGGAACGAGGCCACCTCGTAAGCTATCTTGGACATCAGTTTCATCAAACCAGACTGTGCAACACTATCTTATATAAATCCTCAGCGATACGGCTTCGCCGCGGTTTAGAACAGTTACGGCATTTTGTTTGGGATCGACCATGAATGCTAGAAAAGACGAAGACTTGACCTACAACTGGCAATGAATCTCTTGAAGAGGGATGGAACCTTTGATGTGAAGACATTGAATACCTAACCATGTTAGCATTATCAGGATTCATAAGATGATTTAAAAACTTTCTAACCACCTTCTGATGATTTCTTGAAGAGAGATGGAACCTTTTTGTATGAAGACACTACTGTCACTGAATACCTAACCATGGTATCATCCCTGAACAAGCGAATCTTAGAGCCTCATGAGGTTTGGAAACGACCCCCAGAAAGGTATTAAGGTCACTGAGGTTGAAAATGGCCGTGTGGAGCGCCACTTGTTCACAAGTCTACAGTGAGCCGACGGGGCTTCCGTAACTGTTGTATGTTGCCGAGTCTCTACGTACGTCCCTGTAACGTGAAACTAAACCGTTTGACAGATAGATTTACTTTATGCCAGAGCATTGAGTAGAGACGTGGGGCATAATATTATAATACGGTTTAAAAATAATGGATAAAAGGAGTATAACACGTATCTTACAATCACGCAAATCGAATTAGATTATTTCCTGCTGATATCGAAGCTAAAGACGACAGTTATTGATATAGTTCATTTATACTATCACATTTTACATGTCTGTTCTGTGTACAATACGTCGCAGTTGAACTGGCAGAACTAAAAAAGATTTTTGACGTGAATAACGTCTAGTCTCATACTGTGGTGGCATTTTAGAAATATTAGTTGAAACGAAAATAGTCGGAAGTGACATGTGAAACAAAACACAGCATATATAGCTATGTTAAGGTCTCAGACACAGTAAGTCAGGTGGCCGTGCGGAAAAGTACGAGTCTACCGACAGGTACAAACGCCAAGCCTAGGTTAGAATCTCGAAGGCTTTTAATATTTTATTTATTTTTTAATAATGAAAATATGTAGTTGTATTGGATAACAATTTAAAATATAAAAACAATTACAATTATTTTATTTGTTATATTTTACAAACATATCTGATTTTACAAGATAAATAGAATACATTGATGTATTTATATCCATAACAACGAATACAATTATTTGTGTTTAACGGTATTCACGTCATCTGCGCCTGTACCCGCCTTTAATTTATAATACGTATATACAGGGTGTCCAAGACTTGCGTTGTCGGCCGATATATTGATTTTGGGTGAAGATAGAAAAAAAGTTTAAATACAAAAGTTGTATAAATTTTAATGGTGTATAACCTAAAAATATTTTCAATTATACAGCCTGTCCCATTTAAGCGTGGCAGATCAAAGTTATGTTTTTTTTAACCTAGCAACCTGTTTTTATTTGTTTTTTCAATTCTGCACCTAAATGTGATTAGAAATTGTAAGGGAAGCTATGCTCGAAAATTCAGTAATTTTGGAGTTATTCAAATTTTTTAGAAATTTTTGACACGTGCAGACCTTTACGTAAAATTCGACATAGCCAAAACAGAAACCTGTATCAGACTGAAATTTCGAGGATCACTAGATAATAGACGGACAAATCAATGTATGTCCTAAAAAAATGAATTTATTATACAGGGTGTTCAAAATAATGTAATTCTTTTACCTAACTTCAATCACGTGTAACTTTTGATTATTAAATACAACGAGGCTATTTTTTTGCTGGAATTGTATTCTTTAGGATATTTACTAACACTTTTATAAGGGTTGTCCAAACCTAAACTTAATATTTTCGTACTAAAATATTAAGTTTAGGTTTGGACAGCCCTTAATAAAAGTGTTAGTAAATATCCTAAAGAATACAATTCCGTCAAAAAAATAACGTCGTTGTATTTAACAATCAAAAGTTACACGTGATTGAAGTTAGGTAAAAGAATTACATTATTTTGAACACCCTGTATAATAAATTCATTTTTTTTGGACAGACGTTGATTTTTCCGTCCATTATCTAGTGATCCTCAAAATTTCAGTTTGATAAAGATTTCTATTTTGGCTATGTCGAATTTTAGGTAAAGGTCTGCACATGTCAAAAATTTCTAAAAAATTTGAATAACTCAAAAATTACTGAATTTTCGAGCATAGCTTCCCTTACAATTTCTATTCACATTTAGGTGCAGAATTGAAAAAACAAATAAAAACAGGGTGCTAGGCTAAAAAAAAAACATAACTTTGATCTGCCACGCTTAAATGGGACAGGCTGTATAATTGAAAATAATTTTAGGTTATACACCATTAAAATTTATACAACTTTTGTATTTAAACTTCTTTTCTATCTTCACCCAAAATCAATATATCGGCCGACAACGCAAGTCTTGGACACCCTGTATATAGATATTATTATTTATTTTTTTACTTAATTTACCACAGAATAGGAATTACCTGGCCTGGGTGGGGGCAACTGCAATCTTGCATTACCTATTAATTAAGTTACTATAGAATAAAATTGCCTGGGCTGAGAGGGAGGGGGGGAAATTGCAATCTTGCACACGGGCGCTTACTACCCTAGAAACGGCCCTAACTATAGCCGATGCTTGATGGTGAACTGTATGCCAGTGCTACCCTCTCTGAAATAACTTCTGGATCAGTCCCTGATATGAAGCGACCTTTTGCAAAGAAATGAGTCACATTTCTTATGTTAATCGAGACCGTAATTTGAGACCGCAAAATAATTCTTAAGTTATGCGTTAAATTACATTGCCAATTGTTACAATCAAATTGGAAATACGTTTAGAACTTATTTGTACCACATTAAACATTAATATTAACCCTTTGGTGGACGCGTATATAAATGACTCAACAACTTATTTTTGTATTTACCTATATAGATACTATATTCTGATCGAAGCTTCGGCTTCAGCAACGTTCACCAAAATTTTCGGCTTTAGTCAAAATCAGATTAGTGCTTGCTGGAACACCACCCATAGATCTGCTTGTGGAAGAAAGGGTAAAGAGGTATCATGACAAAGAGGGAGCAGGAAGAGATTACAGAGAAGACATCTTAGACGAATGGCAAAGGAGATGGAATAGTAATACTGAAAATGCACAATGGACGAAGAGATTGATCCCTAATCTAGGAGCGTGGGTATAAATAGGAAGTTTGGGGACACGAATTATTATGCCACACAAGTTCTGACAGGCCATGGAAATTTCAGAGCATACTTGAAGCATTTCAAACTAGCAGATAGTAGCGTATGCTGGTATTGTGAGGAAGTGGATGATGCTGAACATACCGCATTTGTATGTAACAAATGGCAGGAACAGCGAAACGAAATGGAGAGACAAGTCCATACTAACGTAAACCCTGACAACATGATTGAGGTAATGCTTAAAAATGAAAAGAACTGGGATGCAGTCATGAAATATATCAACACAATCATGAAGGTGAAGGAAAGGGACGAGCTCGACAGACAAAGAGAATAAATTGGCAAGATGGGCTTTCCCTTGATGTTATGCGCTTGCGGTTCCAAAGGTAAAGTTTCCTCACGAGGAGGAGGTTTTAGTCAGTAATAATCTGACACTACCTGACTAGGTCAGGTGTCTTATGCAAGATTTCCCCTCCTCGTAAAAAAAAAGTCAAAATCAGATCAAAGTTTTACCGAAGCTGAATGTCGAATCTACTGAATAATAATAATAATCAAAATAGAGGTTAACGGGTATGTGGACAACAATTAAACTATTATTGAAAATGCGACGTTTCGTCTTTTATTAAGACTTTATCAAGTAACTGAAAAATAATTGTAATATACATTATCTAAAAAATTAAATAACATACAAAAGGTATAAAAGGGTATAAAAAATATGACAAATACCACAACGGTGCTGTTTTGTTGTTGTCCACATACCCGTTAACCTCTATTTTGATTTAAACTTATTTACTGGACGTGAACATAATCATTTTGTTCAAGTTCCATGGCTATCGCTATCTGTTTTTGAGCTAATTTTGACATTTTCATGTCAAATTTCTGCCGTTACAAAGCATGCAAAATTAATTTTGTTTAATGATTTAGATGCAGAATTTTATGTTCTAATACTTTTATTCGAAGATATTTTTCCTAAAATAATTAAGGAAGCAGGAAATCGCAAAAGTTTGATTTTATGGGTTAAATCCCTATTACCCGCAAAGCAATTCAGCACCCTGTATAAAAACCAATGGTAACTTAGGTGACTATACAGGATGTTTCATAATATATGCGCAGGACTTCAGGATGTGATAGCTCGTCCAAAAATATGAAAAAAAGTTTCTATTAACTTACCCACTAAAATGCACCATTTTAGAGATACAGGGTGTTGAAATTGAAAAAAAAAAATCGTTTTTTGCGAATATCTATGGAACCGTTTATCGTACAGAAAACAGCTTTTGTAAGCATTTTCTACTCATAATAAGCTACGTTTTGTGCGGAATTTTTTTTTTTAAGTCATAATTGGTGAAGGTTTTGAAGGGGTAGTGGATGTTTTTCTCCCCAACTTCTACGCTACTGGAAAAAGTACGGTTTTGAGACGCCCATTTGAACCGCCAATGCTTTCTACACAAAAAAGGTACTCTTGGTCATAAGCTCTAAAGTCGATCGTTTTCGAGAAAAATCAACTTTTATGTTGAAAAACATGGTCAATTTTTTTAAATAAAATTTTTTCTTACTAATTAAACAAAATTTATTTAAACGTTAGAACAAGTATAACAAAACCAAACGTTAACTTCATAATTGCAAAATTAAAAAAAAAAATGAAAAAATGATACAAAAGTTGTCTTTTCAAAATTCCCCAAACACCCTGTATCTCTAAAATGGTGCATTTTAGAGGGTAAGTTAATAGAAACCTTTTTTCATATTTTTACGAGTTATCACATCCTGAAGTCCTGCGCATATATTATGAAACACCCTGTATATACCTGCTGCTACCTATATTACGTTTCTCATGTGCCCATCTCCATTGTATGAATAATAAGTAGCTCATCTCATTTTTTTAACATTAAACAATGTGTTCGGATCCAGCCGAATTTCGACTAAAAAAACTTACCTTCGGCTGGATTCTGTATTAGTCACCCTACGCTACGTGTAACGTAGAGTAGTATTGTGTAGACTGAATACACCAGCGTCATACATGCGCACAAGTAAGTTTTAGTACTGGGCGAGTCCATATTCTGCTTAAAGGGGTCACGCGTGCGACACACAAAAAAGACTAAAACGCGTTTTTCGTGCCGGACGATTTTACTTCTACTGCGCAAATCGGCCATTTTGCTGGTGTCTTCTTTAAATAATAGTATCTACCCTACGTGCACCCATGCTATCAATTAATGTTTTACAAACTTATATCACGCGCCCATTGAAGGGTTAAATCTACATCGACGAAAACAATAACAAATTTTCGAAAGGTAATACTAATCGGTCGACAGCCAGTAATAACACGGTTCAGTCCTGCTGTTATTTATTATCACCTTTGTGTTATTGTCAGTAGGTCAAAGACAGACTGCTCGCTGCTATTGGCGGCCAAGAGATCAATTTAAAAAAGAACAAAACACTTTCGCAACGATATAAAAAATCATTATTACATGAGAATCGTGATCAAGATAACTGTTTATTGCAAGTTGTTAAGTTGGCACTTCATGTTAGTGTTACAAATACTTAATATAGGTGTTCTCTATGAGTCTACCATTCTCCGGATTCATTCGGTTCAGAACATAGCTTGAAAACATCGCAATATTTTCACAGAAAAATTTATATTGAGCGTCGATTTTCGTTAATCAGTTAAAAACTGCATTTTTTAGTTTTCTGAGAGCAGTAAACTACAGAAGTAGGCGGTCCTAATATGAGCGCGAAATTTAAAATGGAGTCGATTGACGTTCAAAAATGTATGGGGTTTAACGGAATATTCGTTACTATTCTCTTAAAACACATTTTTTACCAAAACAATGGCTGTTTCATAAAAATAATTAATAAATCCCGTCATTATTGGCTACAAAACTTTATTATTTTGTGTGAAATAATTTTTTATTTGAAATTAAAAATTTGTGAAAAATGGATGTCGTAACTTGATTCATCCAGTCACCCAGTGACGTTTATTCTAACCTAACAACCTCGTTGACGTTAATTGTCGAGGTATAATTTAAGCAATTATAATTAGAAATTGAGTTTGTTCTTTCCATTTGGAGTTTGAAAAATATTTTGAAGTCGTTTGAGTTACGCGAGATCAAGCGAAGGTATACGCTAAAAGTATAAAAAAAAATATTTTCACCAATTAGGTATTGGATATCTAGGTATTATATTAGCTTTTTTTTCAGTCGGTAATGTAAACTTTTTGCAGTCATAATTTTCATTATGACTGCAGTCATGTACAAAACACCACCCCATAACAAATTGCTTTAATTATTAGCGACGACGTGTTTAAAAAAAAACGAGGTTATGTCAGTAGAATGAATGAAACTTGACAGTTATGTCCTGCCAAGGCGACGGGAAAGACTGATTCAAATTCAATTCAGAACGTACGTTTAACGCAGATTCTAGTTAGAAGAAGACAGTTGCGACTCAAAAGGAGACAGTTGCGACTCCGCCACGCCTTCCTTTCCTAATCTATTAGGTAATAGTGACATATTGTAGCGTATATGACATCGATAATCGATTTATAAAATATAAAGAAAATCGTTTGGAAACATCATTTTTAAGAAAATCGCTATGTTTGATTTTTGTTGATCAGTAAACTACTATTCTTTGGAGGAGTAGAGGGAAAATAAAAAGAACCCTGAAGAATCCTCTAAAAAGCCAAAAATTTGGAGTCGTTCAACGATCTGTCAGCCAGGCAGGCGCAGGGCTTTCGCTTTGCACATACGTAGTGATTAAGAAATGTCTAAATCTCTAATTCGATTTTTTTCGCCTTTCTTGGCGTCTCCGTTCGTCTCGATAAGAAATTTTACGACTCTCGCCTCGTTACTATTTCGAGTAGTTGCACCACGATGAAGATAATATATATAGGTAGGTACATCTTTTTCTGTAGATACAGAAGTGTGCAGATTCTCTTCTACGTCATCATAATATGGCGGTTTGTGCTCAGTGTTTAAAACATATACAATATACATCTACAATACACAACTACTTCTTTAATTCTTGTTTGCAGTTAAGAAGAAGGATATAAGAGCGAAAAAGCTGGTTTTCATTATTTGTTTATGAATGAGGAATATAAATTATTATGCACTGTTCAAAATGATGAAATTTTCATACGTGGGACGACCCTATTCTATAATCTTTTCGAAAATAAGACACTAAGTATAAGACAATAAATCTGTCGTGTGCTAGCCTTCCATTCAATTCTAAGTAGTGTACTTCCATTGCACTATAAAGAGCATAAAGTACCTGCGTTATAAATGTTTAAGGTTCGAATCGAATATAAATTATCAGATGTACAGTTAGATGGTACTGCAGTGCAAAACGACGGTTCTAATTCAACATACCTACATGTGATACGTGTCTAAAATGAAGCGTAACACTGGAAATCTTTTATTTTTCTTGCTTTTAGTTTTAGTACAAATTTACACTATATAATTACCTATAACGCCTGTCTAGATGTCCGTCTTTACACGCCCTCCATAAGACCCTGTTAACCTAGGAAGTAACTGAAGCTTTATACACTTATAGTATAGGGTACGGGACAGAACTTAACGGAGCCACGTATTTCCGATTTTTTGCCCGGGGACAGAAATAGGGAACCTGGGAAGGTTTTCGAAAAAAAGTTAAAAAAAAACAAACAATCAATAATGGGCTTACTTAATATTTCAAACAACCATAGCTGCATGACGAAGTGCAGGTTTATTGCAATAATAAATATTAATTTTGGAAAGGGAGACTTCGGTACTATCAATTGAAATGTACCTATAAGCAATAAGCATTCAGAATTGGATACGAATCTGCAAAAATGTTGACAGGTGGTCAAATATAACTATATTATATATAACTGACAATTGACAGCTATGCTTTGCGTCACTTCCGCGACACACTTCCGTGACATTTCACCGAGTCAGTCTTCTTGTAATTTGGATGGGGTCTAATGTAAATGTTTATGCATAAAAAAATATTTACCTGCATCTCTGGCATAATTAGTATACTTATAAAATTTAGCAAGCCAACGCGTATATATCTTATGAAAGCTATATTTTTAATATTTTCTTTATTTAGTCTAAATTTTAAAATAATTATTTACGTATACTGCGCTTCATTTAAGTCACACTGCATGTTACATTTCCTAAGTACATTTAACAATATTACCTACGTATATTACGGCAACATCGGACAGAGTAGGCCGTGATTAGCTGACATGCGGATGATAATTACTGGCTGCAAAAAACGCAACTGCATTTAGGCTTGGTCTTTAAAGGCTCGTTTACACAGAAGGCATTGCAATGCGTAACTATGAACGCAATTTCTTTAAAACAACAATTTTCTTAACATCTTTATGGTTGATTTTGTCTGCGTGCAATTGTTTATTTCCTAGACCAGTTTTAACAACTAATTGGTACCAAAATGAGGAAGTAAAATTACAGCCTGCTGCCATATAGTTGCATGCGGTATGGTTACAACAAAATAGAGTTTCTCTAGTAAGAGTTAAGACAAAGGGGTATTAATTTCTGATTGGTTTGTTCAATCCGCCATGTTTTTCAGCCAAAATTCAAGTGCATATACTCTATCTTTGTCGAGCGTCTATAATCTACAATATCTATCTATCTCACACTGTGATATTTTCTGATTTATTCCTAGGTCACATAATTGTCTCAGCTGCTGTCAATGCAAAAAAGTGAAACGCGCAATACTTTTTCTTACGTTTCTATAAAGTTTTCAAAAGTACGGCGCGCGTATTTTCATTCGCTTCCATTGTTTTGGCTAAATATGGCGTCTTTGTCCTAACTCTTACTAGAGTAACTCTACAACAAAGTAATTAACAACGCCGACATTTTGATGCCGCAAAGCGGCGATTATGGAAAACAAACACGAAACAAAAACAGATATGATTAACAATGAAATAATTTAAATTTATGTCACAACAACATATTAATTATACAATAAAAAGCTTAGTTCTTATTTACATTTTTTTAATTATAACTTATGAATGAAAGGCTTAAAATAAACCCCATTACAATCCTGAGTTTAATGTGTAGGCGCCATTTGTTTATTACTTATATGATTTTAACAAAAAAAAAATTAAATGCGTATCCGTCTGCTGTACAGCCCATCAATCATCATATTATACTGTCGCGATTTCTTGTCAACGTTTTCTGCTGATCTGTCTATAATATGTCACATTCTCGGGATTTAAAGAATATCTTTGTTTAAATACCTGACAGGAAAATATGCGTTTCCATAATTTTTATCTTATACTTGCATCATTCGAGAACGGCTGGACCGATTTCGATTAAACTTGGTACACTGTCTGAACAAACATTAAAAAATATATATATTACACGTCGAATTGATAACCTCCTTTTAAAGTCGATTAAAAATGTCAAAATAGATAGTTACAGTGGTGATATTTTTAAGCATTCGCGTGACGTCACTTCTGTGATCAATTTTCGTGACAAAACATTTTGCATTTACCGCGATCTAAGAAGTTTCATGTCATCAGGGCCGGCGTTAGGGGGGGTTAAGCGGGGCTTACCTATTATATGTGACTATCCTGTTTAAAACATTGAGCGTTAAAACATTTTCCCAACAAAAAAGGCGTTATTTGATTTTTTGCAATAAAATTTTCTATTTCCAAAAAAAAAAACAAATTTTGGAGAAAAACATTTTTTTGAGGACACAGGGCCTTGAGAACGCTTACTCGGGGCCCGAAAATCCTAACGCCGGTCCTTCATGTCATTGTCAATAATGAAAAAAGATTTTATGTACCTATACTAATGAGGGTTGGATTTTCGGTGTACTTTTACGCATTAAGAGCATTGACTTGAAATTTTATGGGAACACAAATTAAGTTATTTTCACGCGAAGACCATTTCATCAAACTGATCCACTCATTGTTACCGCACAACAATAGGCGTTGTTTGCCGTGTCAAAAGTATAGTGCGTGATCAGATCTTTTAAAATTTAAATGATTGTTATTGGCAAATGGCAATGCGTGTACATTTTAATATCTTCACTCACAAGTCTAAGTGGCTTATGTCTAATTTTTGGTAAAACAAGGTCTGCCTGTCTTTGCCCGATTTTCTCGTAACTACTGAACGGATTTTGTTCCGGTTTTCACGATTAGATAGATTAATTTACGAGGAAGGTTTATATGTATAATTGAAACTGGTCGGCCCGGCTTCGCCTGGGTGAAAATCAGGGGTGATCTCAAAAATTACTGAATCGATTTCAATTTTTTTTCAACGTTCGATAGGTGATACTTTGCTTTAGGACATAGGTTATACCTAATAACTGGCTGGCCCGGCTGCGCCCGGGTGAAAATCTGGAGTTATCTCAGAAATTACTTAACCGATTTCAATTTTTTTTCACTGTTCGTAGGTGATACTTTGCTTTAAGACCTAGGCTGTAAGCGAAGCGAGTGAGAAAATTCATAATAAATCATAAATTCATAGCACCCGGGCGAAGCCGGACTGGGCCGCAAGTGATACATAAAAAAGAGACATAATCAATTTTGCCTCGTGCCACCGAGTACCGACCGATATTATTTACGGTCAGGTTCAATACCGGCAAAAATCCGTGCCTGACGGCTTTAGCTTTCGTGCGAAAAATAATCATTATTTTTGCATATCATCAAACAGAGAATCTTATGAAAAAATGAAAACTTTTTACTTTTTTTTTCAGATGAGTTCTTAAAAATCGTGTATACCGTTTAGCGATACTAAATATTTTTACTTGACTTTCTGTATGTACAGATACTTGTATCTTATTTGTAAATATTGACTTTGTTAACCAAATCTGAAAGGTATTTCAAAGTTCACTCCGGTACGTTTACTCTTTTGTTTTTCAAATAAAGCATCTGTTACAATAACTGTAATGTTTAAAACAATAAATACTTAAATAATTCAAGTTATTCATTAATATGACGTGTCCACTTGATTGTCAATAAAACGGTATGCATAAAGAGTTTTGAAAAAACAATTTAATTTTTTACATTATACAGGTGAGATAAAACTCGCTTTCCTCGAAAATTTTCCTCTTCTTTATATAAGTACGACTTCAAAAAAAACCTGTATATATGCGTTTCACATGAACCTTGTTTATTCTTTTTAAAGACATTTCTTGAAGTCGTATCAAATTTTTTTTAATTATTCTTATTGTACAATGTACATTTCTTTACAAAGTTTGTTCGAAATTGAAACCATGATTCTCGATACACAATCAATATCGTTTCGGCACTGATTCACAGATGGCAGAGCATATAAGTGAACACTCATAATATCCAAGTTCTGAAACGATTGTTCGATCAACTGAAAACGAATTTTTTGGGAAATCGACTGTTCACTTGTAATCTGTATATACAATAAATTGTGTTTTTTAAAAACTTAGACAGATAATTAGCATCAAAATAAGTCGAAAAGTAAGTTCAGTAGAGCCTTCAATGTTCGAGATAAACGAAAATGGATAATACGGAAATGACAGATGTGGTATCAAAGACACACAAATAGTATGGAAATTTAGAATTGACTTATAATTATTGACTCCTTTAAGTTTTTGCAGGATTTAAAAAATGTGTGTTTTTCAATGTAATTATAAACATAATTGAAAAACATACGAGATAATTCCGCTACAGACGTGACGCGAACTCAATATTTCGCCCTCTGATCGCAACGCATTAAAATTGATTTCATGACGACCGTTTCGTTATCTTGTTCTTTTGGATGGCTGATACGGGACGCCCAACGGCCCAACGGTTCCAATTTAGAGTTTAGCGTGCCAAATGACAGTTGATAGACTGGGTTTGTAGTTTGTACACATTTGTGTTTTGACGCGAAAGTCTCAAAACAGTAGTTTAAAGCAAAAGCGGGGACGACCATTCTCCGCGTTATCATATGGGGTTTAAGCGCTGTTATTTAAAATGAATACATTTATTAACTTCTTATTTGCAATTAAGATAAAATATTAGATCGATTTTGCAGAAGATCGATCTT
Organism: Mongoloraphidia duomilia; assembly: GCA_039654895.1. Classification (NCBI taxonomy): domain Eukaryota; kingdom Metazoa; phylum Arthropoda; class Insecta; order Raphidioptera; family Raphidiidae; genus Mongoloraphidia; species Mongoloraphidia duomilia. The sequence continues at coordinate 32,670,939 of CM077516.1, read as the reverse complement.
GTTACTTGCGATTTGCGATCTTTTGAATCGATCTTTATAGTTCCGATTTTTCATAAGATCGATATTTTTGAGGGAGATCGGCTTTTCGATCTTTATAAATAAAAAACTTTTTATAACTCCGTTATGTTCTTTTTTTGTGTCACTTTAATGTTATTGACATACAAGTTGGGCAGGAAATCCTTTTTTCTAATAATTATTTTTTGAAGAATTAATTAATTTGATTTTCTTTTTTTTATTGTTTTGTAATGTTACGAACCATAATAGGTATGATAAATAAGACTTGATAGTTAGCTGTTTAAATTTACCGAAATTTTTTTTACTGTTAGATATTTCGGGACTGCTTTCATTAGGATTAGATTAAAAATTGAACATGCAACACATTTAATATTATTTAAGGTGTTAAATTTTTAACCTAATTCAAAACACTGCAATAGTAAAGTAAAAAAAATGTTTCATTTTTAACTAACAAAATCGATCATTTGAAAGATAGATCTTTTATACTAGGTACGATTTTTATGGTATCGATCTAATGGGTTCCGATCTGAGGATCAATCTTTTTTTTGAGAGAATCGCGCATCCCTAGTGTAATCTATACTAATAATAAGTTCCGGAAACATTTTTTTAAATCATATAAATTTTCGTGATTTTTTTCAGTCAAGCGTAAATTGCGATAACATTCCTCTATAATTTTTGACAAGTCGTTTAAATCTTCATCGGTCAATGTTGAATGCACAACAAGATTTGAGGTTATTGTAACATTTTTTATTGAAGCGTGAAACAGTATTTATTATGTACTCGAGGTATGATCGTATAATATAAAATAAGGTTCACGAACTTTTAATAAACGTTTTCTTTGTTTTGTTTGTTATTCTTTTATTTTTTTATCCACAGCCGACTACTTCTTCGCTCTTCTTTTCTTTCTTTGGTTGAGAGGTTTGCGAAAGTCACAACAGTTATATAGTTTAAGCAAACGTGTGTTGCAGATGAAAGATGTAAATTTCAATGATAAATAGTCGAGGCAAAACAAACTCCAGTGCCTTCAAAACAATAATTATATAGAAGTTCACGGAGAATTTGCACATATTTTTTGACGTGAATTGCGTCTAATGTCTCATACTCGGGAGACATGTTAGAAATATTAGATGAAACGGAAATAGTCGAAAGTGTATCATATGTTAAGGTCTTAGGCATAGTAAGCCAGGTGGCCGTGCGGAAAAGTACGAGTCTACAGACAGGTACGAACGCCTAGCCCAGGTTCCATACCTCAGAATGAAAAAAACGGAACCCTTAAATAAGATGCACTTTGTTGTTCGTCCGTCTGTCCGGTCAAGACCCTTTTTCTCAGGAACGGCTAGAGGTAGCAAGTTGAAAATAATATCAAATACTAAGGTCAATTACTTCATAATCTGTAAATGATTCAAGCTTCTAACTCAATGCAAAAAAAAGATCAAAAATGTATTTTTTATAGTTACCTACTCATCAAAACCTGGTACTTTCCGTTGGCCTAGAATCTCGAAATTTGGCACGAAGGGTCCCATAGCACAAGTAAAGAAAAAAATTCGACAATCCAAATTTCTAATTCTATATATGGAATTATCACGTGACAAATTTATTCTTAGGGTTCCGTCAAGACCCTTTTTCTCAGGAACGGCTAAAGGTATCAAGTTGAAATTCATATCAAATATACTATAGTCTATAGCCTCATGTTAATCCTATAAAAAATTCAAGCTTTGACTCAAAGCAAATAAAAAGATTATGGCCTTTAAAAAATCACGTATTTCGATACTGACTGTAACTCAAAAGTATGTAGAAATCGGCCAGATTCTAGACAAGTTGAAAACATATTATAGCTATGGACGCAAACCAATCTCGCTGCAGTCGAGCGAATCGCCATCCTACGCGATGGTTGTAAACTATATCTAGGAATAATGCGTAGTGAGTTTAGTACGGCTGAGGATATTATAGGGTTTTTTTGGAAGTTTTTGCAGCCAATTTATTTATATATTGATGTTGAATTTGTTGAGTTCTTGAAATTTAAATTTGTAGTATGGTCCATATTCTTTGTTGATAATTGATAAGAAATCTTGTAGAGATTTCTTATCAACTATCAACAAAGAATATGAACCATACTACAAATTTAAATTTCAAGAACTCAACAAATTCAACATCAAAGACGAAACGTTTAGTATAGTATAAATAAAACTTTCAATATAAATAAATTGGCTGCAAAAAACTTCCAAAAAAAAACCCTCTAGGAATAATTATTACATGACACACTTAATTTTTATTAAATTGTCATAACGGTACGGAACCCTAATGGCGCGAGTTCTACTTGCACTTGACCGCTTTTAAGTAGGTCTTTATATATAAGATTCTTTCAGCTATATCAAATATGTAGGTATACCTAAGCCATTTGAAAACTAATAATTATTTTTTTGAAAAGTGAGACTGGGATTTATTGCTTTTTATCGATTAAAGTTTTAAAGACTTCACAAATCTCAAAAGTCATAAATTTCCTTTGAAATATCGAATAAAGCTTTGACTTTGGCAATAAAACTCGAGTTGGCTGTGAAGTCGCTTTATGGTTGAATAATCACATCGAACAATGCGATTGGCCATGAATACTGTTATATTATTATGCACTTGTTTTCTGCGATTCTCCATTGTTTGCGACCAGGAGAAAAACGCGTACATCGTGTGTGCTAAAATCTTCAATCTCTTCTCTTTCTCTATACCGTATTTAGTACGGCGGTGCATGAAAATAAATATTCATATAATAAATATACTGCATTGTTCTAGACTTTTTAAAAAGCGTCGCCTAGGTGAAAAAGTTTTACATCCGGAAATGTTTCAAATACTTAAAGGGTTGACCACTTATTTAATTTATTTTTTGCCATACCCACTATAAAATAGCATGCGTGTATGTATGCCTGTAAAGTGACTTTTGACAAGTCGGTGTACGGAAACGTATCTTTCTCACACTACCGTGAGAAAGCAAGCCATTTCCATAGTGATTTATGTTTCGCAGCTATTACATACTCGTGTGTGTGCTTCGGCCTACTATAAGAGTGAAGTTGGCGACACAAATGAACTATAAAAAAAATTGAAAATACTTCAAATGAAGTGAAAAGCAGCTATTCTATAGTCTATAGTGAGTATGGCAAAAAAATACCATATAGGTAGGTATATCTCGTGCGTAATGATATTGCGACTCGTATGTGACAGTTAAAACTCGTTATCACTCGTAATGAATAATTAAAGTACTTCTTTATCTTTACTACTTGTGTTTTATAAATACATCAGTTAATCACCTGTTAATATACCTATACCAAATTAGCGGCCCGGTCCGGCTTCGCCCGGGTGCTATAAATTCATAATTTATTAATACATTACTCACTCGCTTCGGTCGTTCACTCGAATTTATAATTATTTAAAACATTATACACTCGCCTCGCTCGTTCGCTCGAGTTTATAATTAATTAAAACATTTCTCACTCGCTTCGCTCGTTCGCTCGTATTTACACTTCGTCTTCATACCATCCTCAGAGTAGTATCTTAATGCTGTCTAGCTATCAGTATATTGTAAAAAAGAAAATCATTGATCCTACGCCATAGAGCAGGGGTTCCCAAACTTTTTTGATCATGACCCTAATTTAAAATTGAAAAAGTCTTCGCGACCCTTAACAATTTTTTCCCCACAATGCACAAAATAGTCTATAAAAAATATTTTTCAGTAAAATATGAGTTAATTGTGGGCAACAATATAATCATTAAATCAACAGAGAAATTCAGTCCACAAGCCTTCACGTACCAAGGTAGTGAAAAATTTCTTAACAATACAATCGGCAGATTACGCCATCATGATGTTAAACGTCAAACGATTGTTACAGGATATACAAGGAAAAAATCAGAAGCCACTGTCAGGACTTGAATCCGAAATTTCCAGCTGGTTTAGTTACCATTTGGCATTTACTCACACAGTGCCCGAGAGTGGAATCTGTTCCTTCCCTATATATAACAATATCAACACAAATCAGATTACATGCGAGAGCGGATTTTTATTTTTTTTTTAATTATATATAAAATTATAACTTAAAAAATAAAAATCCGCTCTCGCATGTAGTCACTAGAAACACGACACTAGAAATACAATCTAATATTCTTTACGGCTAGACTTCAACGATTTCATATTTTCAATCTTTACGCATTATTCAAATTACCAACCTGTCTTTACATTAAAATATTTTGATTCCTGGGGAGATGTACATTTTCTACATATTTTTTTGTAATAAATAGGTTTAAACGTCTCAGATTTCATTAAATTTTTAAAATGTATGAACAAAATTGATATGAAAACATTAAAATAACTTATAGTCATTATTAAATTAATTTATGTACAATGTATGTACAACGTAATTTCGTTTTTATAATGTATTTTTTGGATATTCTCAATATTTATATACCTAGAACGCGTTTCTTGTTTTTTTTTTGTCTCAATCAGGGTGGCCACTTTTTCTCCAGAACAAATTTCTCTGACTTCTCCTGGTTTTCTATAGGCGATTTTTCAGTTTTTTCCGATTCTTCGTACGTAACAAATATAGGTACCTAGAAAAATAAAACAACTTGTGTTTACGTTTCAGATAACTTTCCGACCAAGTAATTACTAAACTATGTAGCTATAATATGTGCAAAGATTTTGTATGGTTCCAGGTACCAAAATTAAGTTGGTCGATCAAAATTTCGAGTTTTGACCCAGTGTGCCCCGGTACGGTTCGGGCCTACCATTACACCAAGTTGTCCACTCATCTTGCTTGGTTCTCTGCGTAGTTTCGAATCGTCCATAAAAGTTCATTATTCATTGTGTATCATAATAAATTAGGAAAGTCCAAGAAACTGTAAAATTTGAATTTTGGCCACCTATTTCGAGTTTTGACACGATGTGCCCCAGTACGGTTCGGCTCACCATTACACCAAATTATCCTCTCTATAATCATCTTACTTGGTTCTCTACGGAGTTTCGAATCGTCAATAAAAAGATTTGAAATATTGCGCCCAATGGCTATTTTAGCATTATAGTAATTAACACATCTGTACAGTATCAATCATCAATAAGATTTGACGATAATATTGTAAGAAAAGAAAAGCCTCAGTACCTTTATTCTTTTCTCTATTTCTCAATACTCTTTTATCGTGACCCACATCAAAGCATAAATGAAAATAAATTATCAATAATACATGTGCGCTTGTTTGTAATGGTGTAAGGTACTTATCTAATTATTTAATTCCACCATTAAGACTGGTATATGTAATATGTGTTTGTTTAAGGTCAGTGTCATTGACCTCCATCGACCTTAGAATAACCTTTCATTAGGCCACGTGGATCTAGTCTAATGCTAGGACCTTTGATTAATTCTTACTGGGCCACGTGAATCACGAAATATTCTATTTTTTGTCATATTGGGCCGCGTGCGTTTGGCAATAGTCAATTTTTAGCTTTAATTGAAAGAGAGCGATGTTAGGATCTCCAATTAATCTTTCATTAGGCCGTTGGGATTATGCAATAGTCCATAATTACCATTCTTTAAGTTCGGGTACCAGTTGATAATAAACTAAGTTTCATCGCAATCGGTCAACAGCCGTTCTTGTTAGTCTAGAGAAAAAAGTCTTTAAAATACGTTTTCCCTCGTTTATAGACATTATAAACAATACCCAAAACTCCGGAAAACGAAATTACAGACAGTAACTAGCCCGTTATTACTTAATATATTACAATAAAAAATGGTGGAACCTTTGGTGTAAAGATACGAAATGTTACAATTACCACAAAACACCAAACCATAACAAACACTCTCGACGTACGTTTCGCCAACCAAGTTGGCATCATCAGGAGATGATTAAAACTAAAGACTAAATACAAATTACTGCCTATTTATAGGCTACCTAATTTTTAATTACCTGAAAACTAAACTAATTTACTAAATCAAAAAGCAGGCTACCTGGAATTGGGCCTTTGTCACTGTTCATAATGTTATTTTTACACTTATGAATCTCTAGACTCTCTACGGCGTCTAGTTGTCTAATATTAATGACGTTCCTAATTAATTTTAAATTACTATTGTCTATTTTATGGTCATTTTCAAATGCATGTTGGGCAACACTAGATTTATCAAACCTGCCATATTTTAGATGAGCCATATGCTCTTTAAATCTTACTGAAATTGATCTTCTCGTTTGGCCAACATACTTTTTATTACAATTTTGACAACTAATTTCGTAAATCCCGGACTTTTCTTTTTCTTCTACTTTTTCTTTAGGGTTCCCTAATTTTTCTTTCAAACTATTACTTGAAGAGTATACAATATTTAATCCTACTTCTTTAAAAATCTTTTTTAACCCTCTGGTGAAGCGCGATTCAAATGGAATCGATACATATCTAGACATTTCTGTTTCATTACGAAAAGTCGAGGAATTTTCCAAAGCATTCTTAAAACTACGTTTTCTAATCATTTTATCTATTAAATCTACATTATAACCATTACACAAAGCTATGTCCTTAATTAAAGTTTTTTCTTTCTCAAACCTTTCCTTGTTGAGAGGGAAGCTGAGTAACCGGTGTATTAAAAAGTTGAAACTTGCCATTTTATGTTGAGGGCAATGATGTGAGTCTTTAGGGATATATCTTAGTGTATTGGTGTCTTTTCTGTATATATCAAATTCTAAATTATTTGTCTCATTCTTAATGACTAATGCATCTAAAAATGGCAGTCTTCCGTTGTTTTCAATTTCATAAGTGAATTTTATTGAAGGGAAACAATTATTTAATTTGGAAACAAAATTGTCTACATTCTCATTTTTAGTGTCAAATACTGCGAAAATATCATCCACATACCTAAGCCATACTCTAGGGAAGTAATCAAAATTTTCTTTTGCATCTGTTTCGAACTTATTCATGAAAAGACTGGCAATAAAAGGAGATAGAGGGTTCCGCATTGCTGTCCCTTCATGCTGTTCATAAATATTATTATTATGCAAAAAACAATTTTGTTTCATACAAATCTGAGTGAGTTTTATGTAGTCATTTACCATCTCACTACTAAATTTATTCCTATATAATAGATCTTTTAAAATATCTAAAGTTTCTGGAATAGGGACGCTTGGAAACAACGAGCATACGTCAAAAGAAATCAAAATTTCCCCTTCCTCCACCTGAATATGCTGGGTTTTATTAATAAACTCATTCGAATTAACTACCGCAAAACCAGTTTGAGTAACAGGTAACTTTTCAAATTCTTTTGACAACCATTTTGATAAAAAGTAAGTTGGTGCTCCGATTGCCGAAACAATAGGACGCATGGACTTACCTGGTTTATGTACCTTAGGTAAACAATACAGTCGTTAATATATTAATTCAAAATAATTTTGTTATGAGTACTTTAATACTACAGTAAATAGTTACCTTATAAACACGTTGATGTCAGTTGTGTTGTGGAAAATAGCAAAATTAAGTCTATGCATATGTTATACTTGATAGCGTAATATCAAAAAACTTAAAAACGGTCCCGATTGATGTGAAGGGTTAGCAGAACGAGATGGAATAATTAAGAGTATTCTCTACCGGAAGTTACCCACTGCACTCTTCATCTCAAATCCTCTCCCCTCGCCTAAAAACGGTTACAGCTCTCCCGACGCTATTTGTAAAGCTAAAAGGTTTGGATAAAGGTCAAATGAAAGACCAAGAATCACACTACATACAGATCCATCAGGCGAATTTTTTGAAAAAAAGTTTTGGCTACGTGTGAATGATTACCTATGTAATTTTTAAAAAGTTGTAAGTTTTCCAGGAAAATGCTTTTCAATTTTTCGCCTGACGGATCTGTAGTATGATTCTTGGTCCTTCATTTGACGTTTACTCGAACCCTTTAGCTCTAAAAATAGCGTCGGGAGAGCTGTGACCGTTTTTAGGCGAAGGGGAAGGATTTGAGATGATGAGTGCAGGTGGTAACTTCCGGTAGAGAAGTAAAGATCACTTCTAGAAGTTTGTAGGTAGGTACTACAAAACTATGTTAGTTTTAATAAAATCGTATATCAACCGCTTTTGCGCCAACTTGAAACTAACAGTAGGTAACAGAACTACTGGAAGTATTGGAAGATTCGCATTAAAGAGGACGTACTGTATTTCCAATATTTTAATGATAGCTAGTGATTATGACTATGATTTATTAGATTTTAGTCAAATAAAATATTCCCTGTCATTTTAAACGATAAAAATAGATGTATCTACAAGTTACAACGTGAAAGTATTTTTTGATTACAATTATCTCTTAATAACCATCATTGACTATTTTCAATATTTAATCACAGCCATGTATCAAAATATTAACTAGAAATTTGAGAAATTATTTTTAGGGCTGTATCTACTCTCCAAGTCTCCAACGTTTCAGCAGCTGAAAATATCTATACGATTATTTGCCAAACCCTAAGCAGGTTTGAAAATTGAAAAAATTAACTCAATGAGAGATAAAGTATAAGCTCACCAACACTTTTTTTTCAAAAAATAATTTGCACTATGACTTTGCAGCGATGTCCAAAAACCAAAAAAATTAAAGTGGGAAATGAAAATTTATGAAATTTTTGGTAGGGAGAAAGAAAAATAGAGATAATGAGATTATAGATGCTCGACAACTGAGAGTCATTTTTGGCACATGACCAATATCACTATATTATTTTTAATTGTTTTTAATTAATACGACCCATTGTTTTGATATATTTGATTTTAATCCCCTAAAATGGATTTTTATAGCCATGACTTCTCTTGACATTGAATTTATAGCGTATGCAATTCTCGCCCTTCCCCAAATAAGGTCAGTTCATTAATAAAGGTCTAAATTTAATGAATCAATCAGTGGCGGCGCTAGACCAAACGTGGACGTCGGCGACGTCTGCAGCTTTGCGAGGCCTCTTTCATTTCCCAGTCAGAAAGAAAGCGTTAAATTAAATGAGCTGAATTATACACTAATCATCTAATGTATAAGTATACGAAAATTATTACTAATCAAATGATGACAAAAATTACACAAACAAACACAAATTAAAATAGACGAACTTTTCGGCTTCTTGCTTCACTGATTTTTTCAAGATTATGTCATAGCTAACACCAGTCGCTATTTCAGCTTCAATTGATAGAACTCATGCGTTGCCATTTTCGGTGCACTGAATGTTCGATATTTGACTAAATTTTTAATAACTTGTAAAAGTTTTTTGCGAGGCCCCCTCAGGCCTAACGCCGCCACTGGAATCAATGTCCTACCCTAAGACAAACTTTATTTCTTGCTAGTGAGAAATCAAATGCGACAAACTGAAATTTTTTAGGAGGCATCTCCCTTATATTTCCTTTGTACCTCCCTCGAGGAAGAACACCACACAGATTAGGAACCGCTGCCTTAAAAGGAATAATATTGTCATTGTTAATAATAGTAAACAGTTATGATATAGTCGCCGTGACGTCATGGCGGTCAGTTTACACACCTCTGTATAATGTAATCTGTAAATATTAGACGGTCCCACATTGTCTGCCGTAGAAAGCGATTATCGCGACGTCCTACATCACTATGTGTCCTTGTTACTTTTGTTATGTTTGCGTGGGCCTTTTATTATATACGGACATTCTTTAAAGTCCGCTTCAAACAATAACAATTTTGACATCAAAATGTCTAAAAAAAATTGATGATCAAATGGACAACAAAAAATTAAGGTCTGTTTTAAACGCAAACATGTTTGACAAATTTGTTTAAATTGACAATAAATAATTAAAAATGGTTTACAGTTCATCCTGAAATAGTGTAGAGTAATAAATCATTGTTTTTGACAGATTCTAGTGGTAGCATAGAGTAGGTTCCCAAATGCATGTAAAGACTTAATATAAGAAGAATAATAAAGAAGGCAGCATGGTACCTACTCTATGGTGTCACTACTCACTGCAATATCTATCAAACACAATGGTTTATTATTATACTCTACACTATTTCAGGATGGAGTAGGTATAATTGAAAATAATTTTGATATCTGATTTGTTTGACAATTTGATCTTCAAATTACCAATTAAAAATAAACAAAAATAATTTTAACATCAATAGTCCAATAAAACATTCCATATTATACTAACACATCAATCAGTTGTTGACCGTCCGCCATATTTTGTTTGGTAAGTAAATTATGACCGTTTTCACCACTGACGCTACTCCTGCCTTTATTCACTTAGAATTGAGCGTTAAACATCTCGTTGGGATCATTTCCCGGGAATGCGCGGTAAATGTGTTCGCCCCGGAATAGGACCATACAAGATGTCGGACGTTCTAAGCTTCTTCCTCGACATTCGCACCATCATTGATATATATCAGTGATAATTATATGACAGTTCACCGACATTTCAAGCCTACTTTCAATGCTGTCAAATCGATCAGCTGTTCATCGTCCGCCATTTTCTAGGTAAGTAAACTTTATTATTGTTTTTGTTTCGTAAGTTCCTGCTCCAGCTGAATAATATACAATGCAGTGGTTTGGTACTGGAATATCATACAAAAATAAAAAGTGGCCTTGTTCGTCTGGTAACTGTGTGGGCCTTTTAATTGTTTAATATTATGCGAGTTGTCTAAATATAGTTACTAGTAATAATATTATACTCCAAGCTATGACCGTACAAAAGTCTACCTGTCACCGTTACAGGTAGAATTTTATTACCGAATTTTACACATAATATGATGAAAAACATGAAAACGGTGGCAGACTAATTCAATTTTTTTTTAATAATAATCTCGAATACGGCTCAACACTACTTGATGACACTTATTAATTACTAGCGGCCCCGTCCGGCTTCGCCCGGGTGCTAAGAAAGCCCGGGTGCAATATACTACTCACTCGCTTCGCTTGAATATTATAAATACACTACACACTCGCTTCGCTCGTTCGCTTGAATATTATAATTACATTACTCACTCGGTTCGCTATATACATATACCTTCCGTGAAAAATTATTTAACTGATGGTGAAAACCGCATCAAAATCCGTTGCGTGGTTTAGGAATTACATTACTCACTCGCTACGCTCGTTCGCTATATATATAAACCTTCCGGGAACAATTTCGTCATATATGATTTTTGCGTAACTTTAACCGTTTACGCAGCGCAAGCAACGGAAGCTCTCAAAAGGAATAATTTTTCCCGTTTTTGCAACATTTTTCATTGATGCTCCACTCCTATTGGTCGTAGCGTGACATTATATAGCCTATAGTCTTCCTCGATAAATGGGCTATCTAACAAAAAAAAATTTTTTCAAAGCGGAGTGGTAGTTTCTGAGATTAGCGCGTTCAACCAAATAAATAGATATAGATAGACTGAAATTTGAAAAACAGGAAAAAAATTATGAAAACGGAAAATTCGCTCTTCTAGTCCTTAGAACTTTACAATTAGAGACTAAGTTACGATTTAGTTTATTTTTATTAAAGTTATTAACTTCTGTATAAATCATTAAAAACTTGACTCTCTCATGATGTGGACTTTGTATGCGCGTTACTATATATACGAACACATCGATCGATACCCAGTAGTGCTTCTATTGTACAAAGTGCAGAATTTACCAATTTTATAATATTAGTTTAGATAGAGAAGTATCAATTATTTACACATATCATCATCTGCCTTGCAACTTTTTTTTGTATACATGGCAGACAACTCTCCAAATGGATAAATGTTCAATAATATGAGGTCTGCCAGGTATGCAAATGAAATTTGCAAGGCAGACGATGATAATTGTAAATAATTGATACTGCTCTATAATTTATATAAATTTACTGTTAAGCGCGTATACGAAATACTGACGACAAAAAATAATAAAATAAATTGAATTAGTCTGCCACCGATTCGATGCTTTTCATCATAATTATTATCTGTTAAATTCAATAATAAAATTTTAGTAGTGTTACTGTTGTCCAGTAGACTTTTGTACGATCAGAACTTAGACTATACTATGTAGTATGTACGGTACTATATGATGCAGACACGAACTGCCCACTGTATACTGACCAAACACAAAACTAACTGTCTGAAATTATTTGCAATGCTAATGATCTCTCATTGTTATTTTTTTTATATTTTAAAAGTGAAAACCTGTGTTTTTATTTATGTATTCATTCTATATATAGATACAGTACTGAGTATAAATAAATAATTACACTAATTTTAATTATATATTATTAATATTTTGACTGACGCTAGTAAATGTCTTTTTACTTCCGACCGACCATAGAGAAGTGTAAAAAATCTCGTAACAAAAAAAAAACGAACTCGAGAGATCTGAAAAAGCGAGTTTAAGATGTTCGTTCAGAGGCCTGACTTGACACATCATTAAAGGTATCGACACCAAATTTTAAACTTAAGTTTTTAGGGGGTATTTCCGGGTTTTTTATATATCTCACCTATTCCTCCAAAAAAGTGCAGTGTACTGACTACTGGTAAACGAAAATCAAAATGTGCATTTTCTAGCCTCCAATGATTCTGTTCATACTTAATATATCGATATGTCATTAATAACTCTACCATGAAAAAATCTAATGAATGAAGGGTGACTACTTTGACCTTCTGTATTTCTAAAATCAATCATATGCTCAACGTAATATTTTTTTGGGATTATTGTCCCATCATAACTAATCATTTGACACATAATTTGGGAGTCCGAAAATGGGCTAAATAAACATTAATTTTTTCGGTTATTCTTTATTGGAAATAGTGCGTTTTAGAAGTACGTAACCCTTCGTGCTGTCTCTTTCCATTCCACCGAAAAATACATTATCTACACGCCCATTAAAGGGTTAAGTGGACAATTAATATGGCTGTCGAGTTAGCTGTTTTAGTACATGATGTCCAATTATTATTCACTGTCATAATTTCACGTCTAAATTTGATAGCAGTAATTAATTTACCAAAATAACATTTATTATCATTTTATTTAACAACTTTGACTTTTAAATAATATTTAACACTATAGAAGCCCCCATTTATTTTTTATAACGACCTTTCATCGAAAGTGATCATCGAAAATACGATACGATAAATTTTTAACCAATCGCAGATATGGAGGGCAATGGATCTATTTCTCGAAATAAGAGCGAGAGGTCATTATATCTTGTTCTGCAAGAAAAAGAGAGAAAAATACGGATGCGCACACATACCGTGTAATGCCACGTAGCCAGCAGCAATCAATGACAACTGATATGAACAGACTATTGCCTAGTTGTTGGATCAACTGTGAACACGGTATGCGCGCGCAATATGGGTAAAATTAAGATACGTGGATTGTCATTTATAGAGTTGTAACGAATGTACTAAGTAGGTACTTATAAGGGATGCGAAACAAAAAAAAAGTCGTAGGTAATTCGTATTGCGAATGCGAATAATTTCTTATTCAAATTATTTTTACAAAATTAATTATTATTAGGTAAAATTAAAGTAGCGGGAAATAAGGACTGTTTATAAAATATTTCAATTTATTGCCAACGTTTCGTTAAGATTCTTCACTTCTTCAGGGCTCAAATTTTGGCTATTCCACAATTATTAAAATTTCTTATATTCATTTAACGTCAACAAGGCTATAAATAATGTTCAAAGCTGTTTTATTTGCCGACGTTTCGTTTAGAGCCTTGAAGATGGAAAGACATTTTTTGAAACGTCGGCAAATAAACAGCTTTGAAGATTATTTATAGCCTTGATTATTTATAGCTATCTCCTACATCAATTATTATTTAAGGCTAAATCAAACTCATCTTTCAACTATAATTTTAAAATGTTTTTAAATTCATCTTTGTATAACATTGTTTTTTGTATTGACTTATTTATGTCAACAGTAATAAATTTTATATTATTATTAATCGACTATTTTTAATCAATTTTATAATATTAATTGGCCATTGAACGTAATAATTAATAAATCACAAAATACTACATAAATATTTTGCAGACTTAAATCTGTAAGTTTACACATTCTCAAAACACACATATTAAGTGACATTTGATCTGAACATGTCACCGTTGAAAAGGGTACCTATACTTGCTTGGAATTTTTCATCATACTTTTATTATTATTATACAGAACGAAAATATGTCTATGTCAATTTGAACCAAATTCTAAAATCTAAGAAAAATCGAACGATTATTAATTATTGAAGGGCAATATTTTATTAAAGCTGTGCTATTTAAACGACTTGTGACGTGATTCGTTGATGAGTAGTAATTAATAAGTACCTATAAATAGATACATGGTTTTTTATTCAATAATGATTCAGTGTAAGATTAAACGCAAGGTTGAAAATTTATATTAGAAATCGTGTCCATCGTGATTATAATAAAATTAAGAAAAATCGCAGGATAGTGGACAAAATATTTGATTTATTAAATTAAATGTACGACGTTTCGTTTATATATTTAAACTTTTTCAAGTACACAAAAAAAAAATTTTTTTTTTTTTTTGTGTACTTGAAAAAGTTTAAATATATAAACCAAACGTCGTACATTTAATTTAATAAATCAAATATTTTGTCCACTATCCTGCGATTTTTCTTAATTTTATTAAACGCAAGTTGTGAAGGAGTTAACAATGTGTCAATTAATAAAAGGAGATGTTTTTATAGTTTTTTATTTTTTTAATTTTTAGTGGCCTTGCAACACGTAGTTTGCACGTTATTAATCGACTTCTTTTTTGATATTTGATTACTAAATTTAAAAACTATAACTGAACCGATTTAAGTAAAACTTATATAGGACCAATCCGCCATCTTCCTGAACACAACGTAGTCAATTTTTTTCATATCGGTGCATCCACGGCTACCTGTTACGGTTCCAAAAATACAGCCTTTAAAATGTTTTTCCGTTTTTTGTGTGGGGATCCCCCTGAATTTTTACTTTTTGTGATTTTCGGATTTTTCCCTTTACTTGTGCTGTGAGACCTTGCTTTTTGCCAAATGTCATGATTCTAGGTCAACGGGAAGTACCCTATGTCCCTATAGGTTTTGATAAGTGAGTTTGCGAGTATCAAAATAGGTGACAAAATGGCCGTACCTATCTGTTGATTGCGTTGACTTAGAATCTTAAATTCTTTACACCTTTAAGGGACCGTAGACCTTAGTATTTCGTATAAATTTCAACTTGATATCTCTATATTATGAAGTATTAGAAATACCTTGTATTATGTCCGCGTCTTGTGACTTCTTGTGATTTATCACTACGCGTTTCAGCAACGAGTTGCCATCTTCAGGTGTGGTTAATTATTTAAAAAAAACACACATTGAGTATTCGTAACACTATATAATATTATGATGCTAAGCACTGTGTATTATGTCGTGGTTTGTGAAGTACTGACATAATACACAGTGCTTAGCATCATAATATTATATAGTGTTATGAATACTCAATGTATGTTTAAAAAAAAAATAATTAACCACACTTGAAGATGGCAACTCGTTGCTGAAACGCGTAGTGATAAATCACAAGTTAAGTCACAGGACGGACATAATACACTAGGTATTTCTAATACTTCATGATATTCATATAGTGACTTGGAGACCCAACACTCTAAAAATGTTGATATCTCTATCCGTTCCTGAGAAAATGGGTCTTGACAGACGGACACCCAGCCAGCGAGCCTGACGGACAAACGAGTGATCCTATAAGGGTTCCGCTTTTTCTTATTGAGGTACGGAACCCTAAAAACACATATACTGATCAAATTGAGAACCTCCACTTTTTTTGAGAAATGTAGGCTTTAAGACAGTAGTGAATTTATTTATTGACCGTTTAATCACAATGAATCAAAACAATTTGCAACGGATATCAGGCTTTCAGAAATTCAATGTGCAATCGATGAAATATTAAATCAGCGGGTGATGTCAAATATGCTAATAATATGAATTTATTTGCATTCGACACGGTTTTCGTATTAAAGTTTTTGACGGACGCATTAATTTGTTATAAAATGATCGTTTAAATTGGATTGGAATGTTCAATGTTAAAAAGTTCAATGGTAGGTCCAAGGTCTTAGTTCACATTTTAATACAGTGAAACATAACCTAAGAAACAAACAAATGCTTGGTTAGAATCACTGTTAGAAACACCATCAAATGACGTTACGTTACAATGCAATACTAGAAAAATTCATTTTAAACTATGTCACAGCCGGGACTAACACCCGAAACTCTCACTATGCGAACACTTTAACCGCACGAACAATTTAACTATAACGTAAGAATCTTGCGGAACTCCAAAATGGTCTGTTTTATACCGATTTCCACCTTGAAAAGATAATATGAGGCACGCAAACTCACATACCTACTGTATTAAATTAGATAGATTATAGACGCTTGACAGCTTAGGCCATTAGCGTCCCGTATTAAATTTATGTATAACTAGCTTTTAAGCGCCCCCTACACGCAGCGGAATGTGTGCGACTTGTATGTACATACAAAATGTAGAAACAGTATGTTTCATCCCTACACGTTCATAAAAATATGTACAAACAATGTTCAGCATTTTGTATGCACATTGCACAATGCACATACATGTCGACAAACTACACGCAACGACATAATGTCGCTACGTTTTGTTTGTACAAACAGAAGGAACGAAAACATTTTGTTTTTAAATCAACTTCCTGTGATTTATTTGTACGATTTATTGTTTTTACTGACATGTTTGTACAAACATGATGTTGCGTGTAGGGATAAAACATATTTACTATAAGAATTTTCTGATGGTAAATATGTTTTATTCCTACACGCAACATCAGGTTTGTACAAACATGTTAGTACAAACAAATCGCTACGTGTAGTTGTAATATTTGCAGTACAAACATGTCAGCATAAACAAAACATTCCGCTGCGTACCCTGGGGGCGCTTTACCTGCGGTTTTGATCGCGTTCATGTCGACGGTGCCGTTTTAAATTTATTTAGAGACATTTAAACTAATTGTAGCCAACGCTTTAAATTTGGGAAACAATTGATAGTGTGCCAAATTTTATCAAAAAATGTTCAGCCGTTTTCGAATAATGCCGGTACAGACCAACAAAAATTCTGCGAGCTCCGTCTAGTTATCGTACAAAATGCCATGTAGAATTAGAAAAATCCAAAGAAAAGACGAATTTACATGAGGAATCTGTATTTAAGTACATATTGATAAATGCGCCCCTTTTCTATAACACTTTGTGGGTTTGAAATCACAGTTCGGCCCACGAGTGATGTGAATTTATTTGTTCATTAATATACAAGGTCACTGAAAATACAGTTCGGTGTAAATGCCGCTTAACTATAAGTGAATATTATTGACTCTTGTATATGTTCTGAACATGCTTATAAACAGTAGTTTATCTTTTGAAAATATCACATTACAATTTATTGAGTGTGTTTTGTTTTTTTAAATCTTTTTATTTCACTTTTAACTGTACAACACAACAATATTTACACCATTCTAGATGCCTTCTTATCCTACATTACAATATGTACCTTACGTTATGTTTCAATAATAAAAGTAATGAGTTAAACCTTCGTTTCTCGACATACTGTCATTACATCGCCACTCGCACTATTACTATTTTCAAATTGCCACGTTGTCGTTATTATCTACATATTTTAAATTTCAACTCAGTTAAATAACAAGATGTGAGTAGGGAGATTACAGGAAATTAGGATAAGGTAGGCAACTTTGTGAGCATTGGAGTTTGACTTGGTAATTGGCCATAGAGTTGCATAAGCAACCATCTAGAACTATTGAGGGAAAACAGGTAAAACCTCAACAAGATGACTAGGCAACTTTGTGACAGGTATAGGTAATTAGCCATATCCTTGCATAAGGAACTATCTAGAAATAATTGAGGGAAACCATGTAAAACCTCAACAAGATGACTGGTATACAGTGAGTAAAAAGTCTGGAACTAATTCGATACTATGGTACATCAATGAATTCGTAATTTTAAGCAAAATTACGAATTCATTGATGTACCGTAGTTTGAACTTAGCATTCATCCTTCTCGAGATAATCGAGTTTGAAGTACAAACAAAAACTCAGGAAAAAAGAGTGAGCCTTCAATTGTTTGAGTTTCACAGTTATTAAATGTATCAATATTTCATGGCACACACTTTTTTCCTGAGTTTTGGTTTGTACTTCAAACTCGATTATCTCAAGAAGTGTGAATGCTAAGGTCATACTATGGTACATCAATGAATTCGTAATTTTAAGCACTATCCAAATATGACATAACAAATATGGGGTGCCATTAAAAAAATTTGACGATGACGTCACAGTATGAAAACAAAAGACTATCGAAATGCAACAAATATCAACAAACATGTACAGTAAAAAAGTAAAATTGACGTGTCCGAGGATTTTTTATGAAATTCAATTATTTTCATTTTATCGAATTTATAGAAATTATCCTTTCTCGGCGAGAGGCAGTAGGAAAAAATTCTAACCACGTCTGCTCCCAGTGTTCTTAACACTACTCTATTCTCTCGATTTACGTTACGTTATGTTTTATACTTATTGTCATGATATGAAACAAAACTGCTTGTCAAGTTTGTGGTAAAATAAGATTAATGCTGATTAAGTCATCCAGTTCACTTTACGATCCAGTTCTTCATTAATTTTCGTTTTAACTAGGAAACAGCATCGTTGATTACATTAACATACCTCGACGTACCTTCCTAGTAGTACACGAGTACCCCAAGTTCAACAGAATTTAATCATATTTTCTTTGCAGCGAAAACTCAACAATTGTTTTTTGTACTACGATTGACAACTATTATATTTGATTTGATTTGGCCTTCGGCATTTCTGAAGAAACTGTCAACCATGGTTTTCGAATCCGCGGAATATTGAAGATCAAAATGGATGAACAAAGACAAGTGTAACAAGACACCTGTCAGGCTGAAGTTATTCTACAGTGGTCCTAGCCTGATTGGAGAAGAGGGTGGAGTAGTTTTTAGTTGGTAAATCCACGGTATGTGGGAATCCAACACTATCCCAGTTACGAGAGTGTCTATGAAGGTTTTCCACTTCCTCCTGAAAAAAAGATTTTCGAACAGTCCAAATGTGGAAAGTTGGCAATACTGTAATATCGGTGGTACAGGCCTTGGCTCTGTGCGAACTGTTGTACAGATTCAGCGACCCACGTACCAATTATACTTTTCGATTACGCGTGATTACAGCATAGGCGAGCATTAATACCCATTAGGCACAAACAGTAGGCACTGCCAACTGCTAAAGAACAAAACCAATTTACTGCATTTCACCTGTTCAGGCTATTAAAACGCCTACCGGCCAGTCGAGCTCATATGTAAACAGATATACTCTTGTAAATTGAACAAACTTCGTAACAGAGGCGCTGCAACGAGGATACACGAAAAGCTGATAACAAAGGAACACGAACATAACAAGGAAATAAGACGCAATAACGACGAAATACGAATACCTATAACGAGCGAAATAACGATTAAACACGAGAAGGTATAACGAGGAAACGCGAATAGCTACAACAAAAGACCGAGGGTACAAGAAGAAATATTTACGAGGAAATACAAAACATGTTAACGATGAAACACAAATTATTTTGTAAAATTCTTTAATTAGCCAACGGTTCGTCCCCAAATTGGGACTTCTTCACGGCTCTAAGAAATGTTATACATTCGTATATTTATTTATTTCGATGAGTTTTTGAGAATATAGTACTAGTTACTGGAAAACCAAATTACAGCGATTCAATAGAAAGATCTATTTTAGGAGATAGCGTTACAATTTTTCTATCCAAGAAAAATCATTTATGTATCACTTTAAATTCCCAAGACAATATCAATTTGATGTAAATGAAGCTGGCTCCAGACAACATGGCAAATGTCGACCAATATTGACATTCGGGTAAATGCCATGCCGTGTGGATGGTTTTCATATGGCCAATATTTAACAAACAGTCACCAACGTTGGCATTAGAAGACATTGGCTTTGAGGGCGGTTTTTTTTTATCAAAGGGACTGACCAATGATGGTGTCGACTCGCAAATATGACTTTCAACCAAACTACTGGATAGTTTTCACTACGTGGTGTTTGTCAGTGTGTGAATATTATTGTGATCTATGAGTTGCAAGAAACATGCATTAGGTGCTGGACACAAGAAATTATTACCACTGAAGCACTTGCAACAATTGCGTCATCTTCGCTATTCATTTGGTTTAATTCGGGATTTGGGTGTGCTTGTTCAACGCTGGTCAAACAGAATCCTGTCGTGTGCAACATTGGTAGCCAATACATTCGCCAACATTGGCATACGTTGACCATGTCGTTTGGAGCCGGATTAACAAAGATGGCGCCCTTTAAAAGACGTAACGCAGACGCCACTGAATAGTGTGTAAACATATAACACATTATACTTATACCTGTAATATATGCAACACCGATAAAGACGACAGGTCGGTAATACATATGTACACATAGTCAGAAACAGTAGGAATTAATAATAATAATAATCCTCTACACCAAATATTACATACAGTTTATTTTGTTCGTCGTCGGATCGAAAACTGGTTACATGACTTCAAACATTCTGAAGAAGGTGATTTAATTATGGAGAGAAGCTTATAGTCTTAAGTCACATTTTAATACCTTCAACTCATTATAACAAACACATCTTGGGTTTGGTGCAAGTTGAAATTATATGTAATTGGCATGAACGCCGACTGGATTTATTCCAAGGGAGTGCAAAATGTGTTTACTCAGGTAATTATATTCTAATAATCAGGGTGTCCACTTTTTCTCCCTGACTCTTCCCGGCTTTCTAGGTGATTTTTTAGTTTTTTCCCTGATTTTACGTACGTAGCTAACTATAGTAACAATCAGGTATCTAATAGAAAAATAAAAAATTAATTATGTTTACGTTTCAGAGAAATTTCCGATCAACTTGTCTGTAGCTATACGTGCCAAGATTTTGTATTGCGTCAGGTACGGAACCCTCAGTGCATTTTTTACCCGACTGCGCGACGCAAAGGAGTGGTAATGTGTTTATTAGACGCTAATGACTTTAGTTGTCGGGCGTCTATAATTTACAATTCATTCATTCATTCTCAGTGCATTTCACCGATTTTTTTACAAAAATTCCTGATTTTCATTCAAATTCCTTGACGTTCCCTGACTTTTTCTCTGACTCCATGGTTTTCCAGAAAAAGGCCATCCTGATAATGAATGTCTGATATTTTATTTTTTTCCTCTCCCAGATTTTTTATTTTCTCTTTTCCGTCTATTATCTCTTCTCCGTCGCTAAGCCACGAGGACGTGCAACCGCACCTCCTTGCGCCCCTTTTGTGGCGCCCATAGTACATAATTGGAATTACTGATTGTGAATGATAAAACTGAATATGGGCGATACTTCAGAGAGAAATTTATATGCTTCAGTAAAGAAGTTGTCACATACAGGGCCGGCGCGTCAAAATATGCCGCCTAAGGCGAATACAACTTTTGCCGCCCCCCCCCACACATTGAAAAAATTAATAAACCGATGATATATTTTATTTACTGAACAAATAAAAAACAAATGTACTTCTAATAACAATATTTATAAACGCTGCCTGTAATTTGTAAATACCCCCTTTACAACTTAAGGTATTTGCGCCGAACGGCTGGGCGACATGCGACATCTTTTATCTGGTAGTAGAAGGTAGAACTAAGAATCGTTGAAAACTCGAACAATATAATCATATAGTAGAATACCGCACGAAAAATTCGCTGCTGCAAAAATATGCCGCCCTAAAAATATGGCGCCGCAAGGCGATCGCCTGTCCGACCAGGCGCACGTGCCGGCCCTGGTCACATAGTATGAAGCAGCTAGCTATATTTCGAGGATTATTAAAGGAAAATAAAATAAACTGCGGAAAATATTGGAATAGTTGGAGAAGCTTTAATATTCTAGATTAATCGAGGGCAAGTAGAATCGAATTTTGAAGACATTATGTAGTTTGAAAGTTTCTCAATCGTTACACGTCATTTAGGCAAGACCGGAAGCTACCTCAATATTTCTTTCTCAAAAAGTAATAATCCAGTTCCTTTAAAAGCATCCCCAAATTTGATTCATCAAAATATCAGTATGAAGAACCACAAATGACACTTTTCAGAGGAATTTGCCAGAAAGCCCTACACGATACAACATTTGTTATAGGTACAAAATATGCACAAAACTGTGTACCTACCTATATTTCTAAATTCACTGATCTGATTGCCAGTAAAATCAACAATTTTAGAGTCCTTACTGAGACAAAAATAACTCAAATCGCTGCGTTTTTGCAGAAATTATTGTGAATGAAAGAAAATTCCACAGACACACACATGCACAGTGGAAAATCACTGTTCTTTACGTTTTGAGGGTAGTACAATCCTTACCTAGGACACGATTTTTCGATCCTACTAGCGTACTTCCATTTCCTTACGGAACATGGAAATAAAAATCGTAGAATGGACACTGCATAAAAAAACATCAACTGATAGCGGAATACGATAATTATTTAATAATAATGGGCATATGATGGAGAGTTAATGGTGCGTGGAAACGAGGAAGAAGCTTGTGCATCACACACTTGTCTTGTCTTTTGTGTTGTGGTATGACTGTGTGCGCGATTCGATGACAGCAGCTGTTTTAGTTGGCTGTTCTGATATATGTTAACTCCAGTACCATACAACGTCACAACTGACAGATTTACTCTGAACTGTCACTGAACTTTCAGCCGCTTATTTCTTGTTGTGATGATGATGAAGTCAACAATACATTATAATCCCGGATAGTAGTCTCCTAATCCCTCATTTATATAGTATCCGCTCGACGTAATTGCAATAACATCAACAGTTGCTTTTATCAAAGTTTAAAGGACGATTTGAATTTATGCTCGGTTTCTGGTACGATTTTCAATACTACGAATTTCAGTGGTAATAAAATTCAATGGCAAAAGTACTTTCAAAGTCGTGCCATAAATAAATCAAAGAAGTTGAAAGTTTTTTTCATTAAAAAAATTATTTTGATTTAATGTAAAGACTAGGCCTTTACCCGCGGCTTCACTCGCATTCATTTCCTTTTTGACAAGAGCTTTGTCTTTCCCGTTATCAATCAAGATAATTTTCAGCAAATGTCGCAAAATGTGATGAGTGCTGAGTGCTGACATAGTACAAAAGTATTCATAGTTCTTTATTCTACGGTTAATAATAATAATAATAATTTATTTTTCGGCAAGGACAATAATAATTGTGTAGCATCAGTCACCTTATCAACACACTCATGGCAGCAATGCTGCGGAAAATAGCAAAAATTGCGTTTATGAACCAATATGTTTAAAAAATTCAAAAATGAAAGGGTAAACGTATCGAGATGAAACCAAGTTCAGCAGACTTCTAGAAGTTTTTACTATAAAACTACGGTAGTTTCTCTTAAATCGTATCAGTCGAAACTGAGGAGACAGAACTTTTATTCCGTTTATAATATACCTACTTAGATATTTGTTTACTCCGATTTTTGAAAGTGAAAAAATCTACTTCACAGATATTTCAATACGATAACATTCTAGTTAACTATTTAATCGATGTTGGTGCAATTGGTTATAAATCTATCAATTAATATTTATTGATTGAATAATAACGTTTGATTATGTTCTCTTATTCATGCAGAACCCATTAAAGAATTAAGAAATCCAAAGCTGCTATTATTAATGTGAGAAAATCACGATATGTTCAACGCATAAAACCATTCTTCAAAAACGATATAAAAGGTCGTTCATTATTCATTAAGGGATAAATTATTACACTGAAAATCCAAACGGAAATATTAAATTTCCAAATAAACATTTTTATAGCCATCTAATATTTCATGTTTTATTAATATCCCAGTTAAGGAATTCTGAAAATATTTTATCAACAATAAATTAATACCTATAAATAGACATATAATTCAATAGTGTAGATAATTTTCAGAAACTTTTAAACGTTGGTATCTCCTGCCACTGGTGGCTCCACAATTTCAAATAGGAGGGACGGGGGCAATTTTTTTCTTCAGCTCCAAAGAAAATGTTTTACATACATTAAAAACAACCCAGACAGGCGTCGTTCTTCCCCTTTAACATCTTCAGGCCGAATTGACTCGTAACAATCAATAAAGTTAAGAAAATCCTTTTGGATTGATTGGAGGGGGCATGGCCCCGTGTCCTCCCTGGAGCCGGCTACCTCTCATCCATACTAATAATTGTAACGAGAGTTCTGTCTGTAATTTCGTTTTTTTTCTGCGGAGTTTTAGGTACTTTGGTTTTATTTATTTATTCATTGTAAATTATAGACGCGTCGACAACTTAGGTCATAAGCGTCAGGTACTTTGGTA
This sequence comes from Mongoloraphidia duomilia, assembly GCA_039654895.1. Taxonomy (NCBI): domain Eukaryota; kingdom Metazoa; phylum Arthropoda; class Insecta; order Raphidioptera; family Raphidiidae; genus Mongoloraphidia; species Mongoloraphidia duomilia. Next base: position 32,646,509 of record CM077516.1, on the reverse strand, counting down.
TGACACCGATGGGAAAACGTGTTCATTTCCACCATAAATGTTCCACTTCTCTCGCCATGCAAAATACAACATTTACGACAAACAAGTTTATTTAAGGGGAGGGTAACGTTAATTCGTACAAAAAAAGGCAAATTTTTGGCAAATTTTTTCGACAACACAGTTAAAATCTATTTATTAAAACCAATGGGACATCAAAGTATAACATTTGAAGAATATTTTGTAAAATTTTCATGGAGAAATATTGAAAAATACGGCAATGGCAGCAATTATTTGGAAGCGTCTCAGAAAAAAGTAGAATTGCGGTGCCCCTCATAACTCGGTGCTGGATCATCTGAAATTAAAAAGGAAATTTTTGTCGTTAGATAATCGCTTTCCTCAGGTAACTCTGGAAGGGTTTTTCGAAATTTCAATTTTTCAATTTTTGGGAACACTTTTTTTTGCAAAAATCGCGTTTTTCACTTCGAAGTGTTCCTAAAAATTGAAAAATTGAAATTTCGAAAAACCCTTCTAGCGTTACCTGAGGAAAGCGGTTATTTAACGACAAAAATTTCCTTTTTGATTTCAGATGATCCAGCACCGAGTTATGAGGGGCGCCGCAATTCTACTTTTTTCTGAGACGCTTCCAAATAATTGCTGCCATTGCCGTATTTTTCAATATTTCTCCATGAAAATTTTAGTAAATATTCTTCAAATGTTATACTTTGATATTCCATTTGACGCTAATGACCTAAGTTGTCGACGCGTCTATAATTTACAATAAATAAATTGATGTCCCATTGGTTTTAATAAATAGATTTTAACTGTGTTGTCGAAAAAAATTCACACAAATGTGCCTTTTTTTGTACGAATTAACGTTACCCTCCCCTTAAAAAAAATAACCAAAAGTTTATTTTTAAAATAAGATTAGCAACGGCTATGATAATCCTTAACATAATTTCGAACAGTGGGATTCACTACTGTTCAGATTATGACCAACAAAAAAATCACAACAATCTAACGTTTTGAAATAGAAAAACAAATTTACTTCAAACAAATTATTTCCTACTATCGTAAAATTCAATATTATAATCTCAAAATATAACAGAACCGTTATTGCAGACTGTGATAAAGCGTTATGTCGATAAAATAAGCCTTGCACTTTGCACTGTTCGATTGTGTTACAAGAAATACGATTGCGAATAATAGAAAATGCCTTGATTGCTTTCTTGCATATGATCGTAAAATTGCTATCTTTATTACGAAATTTCAATTCAAAATAAACCGCACTCCATAGATGCACTGCTGTTATCGCGAATTTCCAATTGAAAAATCTAACCTATCGACTTATATCAATAAACTTCAAGGATATTACATTTGTGGTCAAAAGGCAAAACAATGCAGGGCGATTTTTTGATATTGAAGTCAAATTTTTATTTTCCAATTCAAACAACTATCATGATATGAGCATGTCCAAAGAATGGCACTAGAAAGGATCTCCAAGAAGATTCTAAATTGGATACCGTCGGAAAGGAGAAGACAGGGTACTGCGTAGGCCAAGGAAAAGCTGGTCAGGAGAGATGGATTTAGCATTAGAGGAGAGGGAACTACAAGAAAATGACAGGGAAGATAGGAATTATTGGAGACTGCAGGGCGGGACACGCTTTAAAACTTTTTAGGCACGGTAGGCAAGAGTGATTCCGATCGGATATGGATAAAGCATGACAAAAAGTATTGGTGGGGTAAGGAGAAAGGAATACAAATAGTATACGTAGAGTTTATCGCAGTAAATAATAAAAAAGGCTTTTTTTTCTATATCTTCAGATAAATTTTTTAACGCTTTTTTTGGATTCCGTACCCAAAACTTCTTAGTATTATGCCTGTAGTCTGTCTATCACGATTTTCTAGCTCCTAAACGGGAAGTGCTACCATATTGAAATTGACGTATGACGTTATGTAAATTGATAGCCCAAACTTAGCCCAAATGCTAATTGCTTATATTCTGGGGATTCCCGGGTATCGAAAAGGGAGTAACAAAATTTTAATTTTTGAAGATAGGTCTGTGAGGTGTCTATCACTAGGTTTTATCAAGTAAAGTGACATATTTTATTTCTTTTTAACACGCTTATATTAGCTTCACCTATATGTTTGCGTGCTTGCTTGCTTGTTTGTCAGTTTGTAACCGACTTCTTTGAACTTGATTTTGACCAACTTTGAACGGTCAGATTTAGTTTAAACTTTGCACACTTATCAAGGACCGACGACAATACAATAATTCAATAAGTTTGTCCCATTATCCTGACCAGGATCTCCAGGACTAAAAAAAAAAGCAAAAAACTTCAGATTGAACTGAAACTTTGCACACTTATCAAGGACCGATTACAATACAATAATTCCTTAAGTTTGTCCCATTATCCTGACCACGATCTCCAGGACTAAAAAGCAAAAATAAATTATAATTTAAAAAAACTAAAAAACACGCTTTAATGAACTAAAAATAAAAAATAATTAATTTTATTGTAAAAAAGCGTGGGGTGCTTTGTATCATATTTTCATACTACCCCACACTTTTTTACAATAAAATTAATTATTTTTTACTTTTTAGTTCATTAAAGCGTGTTTTTTAGTTTTTTTAAATTATAATTTTTTAGTTCAAAATGACGGCGTGGGAGAACGCAAAATGGCCATTATTTTGATACCTACTGCGAGTCGAGTTTTCCTGTTTATAATTTAATAGTTTTGATACTTCACATGTACGAGCTGTGCAGCTCGTTGTGTTGTTAAAAGAAGAATGTGAAATAAACATTTTTGAAAAATTCTGAAGTATGTTTATAATCACACAATCTATTTGTCACTATGATTGTTTTATAACAGGCTGTCAGTGCACCAAACTGGGTACAATTATAAGTTTGTTCCTACAGACAATCACAGATTTGTTCCTAACAAGTGTCTTATTTCATTATGTATGCACTAAATATGACAAATTGGAAACTAGTTTCACCCTTGTTTGTTGGAACAACTGACACGACATGTTTACAATACGCCAAAAACCAAAAAAAGGAAACCTCAAAAACGTTCGTCGAACCCTCTACTGCTGTTCAAATTTTAAAGACGTATATTCATGTCAACACTTTTAGGGTTCCGCACGTCCGTACTGCGCCCTATTACTTTGCATACGATGTCTGTCGGTCCGTCCGTCTGTCAAGGGCTTTATCTCACAAACGGTACGAGGTAGCTATGTTGAAATTTTCAGATTGTGTGTTGTTATGGCATGAATCCTGGCAAATAATTAGAATTAATAAACAATTTTAATAATAATTAATGTTTTCTATACAGACAAGTGGAGTGGCGTCATCTTGCGCGATGATTATAAACTATATCATTTATATATTGGATTTAAACAGCATGATCTATGGTCATCGCGTGTGATGGCGCCGCTTTGTCAGTTATATTATAACTGTCACAGTGGCGTCATCTTGCGCGATGAATGTAAACTATTATTTATATTGGAATCACCATATAACTGTCAACTGTGAGTCCCAGCTTACACTCTGCTTTTTAACATAGCAACAGTTTACACTAATTAAATTGTTGTAACGGTACGGAACCCTCGTGGCGCGAGTTCTCGCATTTGACCGATTTTTTAGATTATTCACGAAAAAATATCGTTTATCTAATCCGAGATCTAATCCAAAAAATAAACGCGCGAAACTGTTAAGTACCTGCATTTCATTTAGAAATGCATACATCCCTTAATTCCGTCCCTGTACGGTGTGTCAGTCATATACAATTGTTCCGTACTTTTATACCACGTGACCTGTGTGTATGCAAGAAGTCCGATGGCACTTTGATAATTTCTAACCAGAGGTTTTATGGCTACAGCAAACGGAAATTATTACTGCCATAGTGGTGTACATCAACAAACCTGTAATCTGTCGTTTATATATGCGTACGATTGGTACCTCCTGCAACTGTACACATATATACCAAGTGTTGGTTAAATTTAAACGTCAACAATAAGTACAAGTTGAAGTCCCGGGGCCTCCACATAAGAAAAAACTTTTATATGTTCACAAATTATTTCTTTAATTACAATATTCTGCATAATTACAATATTCTGCATAAAGGAATAACATAATTTTGAGTTTAATTTTGAAGTCACGGTTTTTTTAATCATAGGTAGAGTTCATACATTTAGAGAAAACCAAATCCTAACGGAAACCTGCGCACAAAAACTGGTGGGAGAAGTAGTCAGTGGTGTACGCAAAACAGATTCTACCGGACAGACATAGGTGCTGGGGGCTTAATTAAATCCGATTTTGTCTTTAATTTAATAAATGGAATTAATAAATTCTTTTAAAATCATTCAAACATGTATCAATGATAATGCACTTCAAACACAATTCAAACTCTATATTTAACAGCATATGTAGGTAATATTACACTGAATGACAAGTAAATAGTGCACTGACATGTACAGTGTACACATAAACTGGCGCACCCCTTCAAAAATAGAATAGACCAGTCCGAACCAAATCTGATTTCAGTGCATGAGGCGGTTAAGTTTTCTCTAAATGTATGAACTCTAATACTTTTTTTACATAATAATTAAACAGTGTACCTACATATCGTTATGTCGGAGTTTTCTTTCGTGACAGACCTGTAGGTACATGTTTTCTTAGAAAACCAGTGCCGTATTTAGATTTAGATAGCTGCCCAGGGGCCTCCGCAACCCTAAATCTGGCACTGGCATTAAAGACAACACCAATAAATTATTAAAAATGGCATTTTATTACTTTTCGACATACTTTATGTCATCCTCATTTTCTCCGGAATCGGTGGATGAACTTTCACTAAACGATAGGAAATTTCATCAGTTTGAACATATGTTTAAATAAAATCGGTTTAGAGGTCTAAAAATTACTTCGGTTCAAGTAAACGCGGGTCAGTTATACCTATACAGTAAATTTATTTTAAGACGCAACATATAGACAAGATTGATCACCATTAACCACAAAACAATTTAGCGGTTAATGGTGATATTTTTTAACGATTGCCAACTGTTATCATATGGCATATATGAATCAATCTTGTCTAAGTTGCGTCTTAAAACAAATTCACTGTATTTAAAAAGCAACGTTTGTCCGCTATTTGTCTGACTGAACGCGATAGATTCGCGAAAACTGTTCAAACGATTTTCATGTGATTTCCACGAATAGATAGACAAAATATTTGGAAAGGCTTGAGGCGACATCTAATTACGCTATTATAACAGTGAAGATGTAGGGCACGAGTCCTTGCGGTAATTATTTTTTTAAATCACAAAATTTTAGTTGAAAAATGACTTGAGGTAGCTCTGATAGTCGATGATGATTAATTATGAAGTGACAAACTGCCAGGTCTACTTAAAAATAAGTTTTAGTTTTAGTTGTACTGTGTACACGATCCTTGTTCCATAAAATATAAACACAAAGTAAACACACAACAAGCCTATGAAAGCGTGTACACGGTAGTTTACTAATAATTGTTATGTGCTTATTAGTGATTTCTTTGAAAACTGTCGTGAAATCGAAATATATGAATGCTTCATGCCAGCCATTTTGTCTCCATTGACTGGTAAGTATTTATTATAAAAGAGTATCCTATAAAGCTTTTTGCTTTTAAAAATTGACAAGGAAAACACTTTTTATCGTTTCTGTTCTGGACATTAATTCAATGCAGAAGTGGGATTTAACGAACAAATGCAAGTACTGCATTTGTTCGTTAAATCTCACTTCTGCACTGAATTAATGTTCAGAACAGAAATGTTAAAATGTGTTTTCCTTGTCAATTTTTAAAAGCAAAAAGCTGGAAGACGTTAAGATGTTACTTCGTCGGCACAAAAAAGCTGTAGATAACCGTTCAAACACTAGAAATACATAAGGTAGACACAATGAGTGCCGCTAGAAATTGTTGCTCGGGGGATAATATGCATGTTCTTATTATATATTAAATATCTATATTCTATATATATTTCCAGTCATGATGCCTTCGGTAATTCCATGGTAGACACTAACAGAACAGGAGACGCGAAACCGTCATCGGTGAACATTTGCCTTAATTTTTGCATTTTTTTTTTGTGCTGACAAAATCACACCTCTCATTTTTAATACTTCTGTATGTATGCATTTGTTTATAACATATTAATATTTATAAAAAAAAAACACAGGAAACTTTCTATGATCATTTATTTGCTTATTCTAATGCAGAAATGGGAAATGTAACAATTTTTGTCGGAGATTTTTCAATTATTTACAGGAAATGTACAAAATGTAGTTCACATGACTATAGACATAGACTCGATTATTTATTATTTAAAAATTGCAACACATTCAAAAATTAATTATACCTATTGCTTGGATATAATAGAAAATCTAACTTATAGATATTAGTGTTGTTGCTAAATTTTGATAAAACCGATCAACTAATTAATCGTAATCAAGGAAAAAACAAACGGACAAAAAACGGAACAAAATGCCAAACGGTAGAGTTATATTAGAGCCAAAATTTAGTCAAAATTGATCCACTTGTCTGGCTAAAATCGTGGAACAAACTTAGAGAACGAAATTGAACTATTTGTTATTCATTATTATTTAGAGCTCGGGTATAAACCCGAGCTCTAAAGGCAATCGATGACCAGGGGTGGTCGATACTTAGTTATACCTATCGATAACACCGATATTTAAATGATAATATCTATAAAACCGATATTTACTATAAAAGCATGAAATTTGGAGTGACGAAAGGGCATACACTAAAGGTCATTTTAAGATATCGGGTCACTTCAAAATTAACTCAGGGGCCCTTAAAATCCAAGATGGCGGCCGAAATTTCTATTTAGTTTATACATGCGTTTTCAGACGCTAAATACAAATTCAAAGTTAAAATTAGCATTTTGCAATCAGGAACTACTAAAAACCAAGATGGCGGCCAAAAATTTAGCTAAGCCGCCGGACTACTATCAATAAAGCGATTTATCAATTTAGAAAGCAAATCGTATCAACATATCGATATTTTTATAGATAAATCGGATAAAAGTGTCCACCCCTACAGATGACTGCATCGATATTCCACTTCTGCACCGCGGAGATCAGAGAACTACAGTAGTAATTATAAACAAGGAAATTGTTAATTGATGCGAAAGTCAATAAGGTAACATGAGAACGACAACGGCATTGCAAAAATGACTTTCGTTACCTGCATGTATATGTAAATAAGTATGAATGAAGTTGGAGAGTCCACACCATCATGTTGCGTTTAGCGAACCAACGGATGTGGTTTTAACACTTGTGTATAGCTACAGTAAAGCCCCGACATACGCGTCTATTTACCGTGTAGTGAGTAGAGACACATCTACTATACGCTAGTCTCACACATAACGGTTTCGGACGTACGTAAAAAAAACGTACGATATTTTATCGTAGCGTCTCACACACAACGATTGTTTGCCGTTGGTTGAGCTCTCTTGACGTAATTAATGAAAGTGTGTTGCAATCAATCGGAGAAAAATGCTCGCGTTCAATCAGAGTAATCAGTACTTCAGACCAGGGCCGGATTAACCATGTTGGGGCCCCAAGGCAAAGCAAAAAATTTTCAGACGTTTGAAGATGATCAGCTCTTTTCAAGTTGATGAAGGTAGCGTATTGTATGATTCATACAATACGCTACGTAACGCATCCATATTATTAGTTCTACTACTCGATACTAGATGGTTCTGTTCTGTAAGTATGAAGTATTTCATCAACTGACAGCATGCGTCGAAAAAAGCAATAATACCTATTGTCATTAAGGATACAAATTTTCCAACTAAATTTTCACTCTATGAAATATTTTCGATTTCTTTTGTGCGCGCGCAGGGCCCCTGGCCGATGCGGGGCCCCTAGGCAGTTGCCTACTCTGCCTAATGGTTAATCCGGCCCTGCTTCAGACAACTGACGTATACGACTGAAATTCGTTGTGTGTGAAAATCTGCATTTGGCCACGTAGACCACTATCTTCTTGGAACGGCACGGCGCCGTCCATTTGCCACTATTTGGACGGCTGCTGAACGACACGGTCACGGCGCCATGTCAGTTGCCGTCCTGTCTGAAAAGTCACATTCACTTCTTCACCCCAGTAATGGAATGTGGATGTACGTCTTTTTTACGTACGTCCAAAACGTCAAAGCAAGATTTGCTGACAGTTGCTACAGTCATTACTAAAGGCAACTGATTTGACCATGTCAGGGTACTCCTGTAAATTAGAGAGATACATATATATGACACACACAGGTGTGTTTAAACGTGGGCAGACCCAGTCCTGGTAATGACTTAGTGGTGGGCGACTTGCAGTGTGGGTCGAACAGATCTGCAGATATTATCATATTGGATGGTGCAAAATGTAAACAAAATCAATCCAATCTTATTCTACTTTATGGCAGATTATATCATTCGAAAGTTCTTATAAGTGCAACCTGTTTTCTAGGCCCCTCTTTAAGCATATTCTATAATATTTTTCATAAAAAAAAAAACGTTTAAAATAGGTCAATCAATCTTTTTGGGTTCGAATCCCACCTCCGCTCATGAATGTTTTGTGATGTCGTTCAATTTAATTTGATATAATTAGACGCTAATGACCGTATAGATGTCGAGCGTATATTATAATCTACAATAAATAAAATTTTCTATACTAGCCAATTGGATTTAATTTTTTCATAGTTAGAGCCTATAGGAAAACACTAATATTTTCAAAAAAGTCCTCATTGTACAGGCAATTCTTAAAAACAATCTTGCCTGACTATTAAAATTGGTCTACGCATTTGAGCGTAATAATTGCAAAACAGGCAAACAACGAAATTTCAAACGAATTAAAATGGGACTTCACTAGGGTTGCCACTTCTCCCGGAATTCCGGGCAACTCCCGATTTTGGTCGTGTTTAATAGCACTCCTCCCGGCTCCCGAAATAAGTAGTTTATAGGTCTTCGTTTAGTTATCATATCTAATGGAATCATAATTTACATTTTAGACGTATCATTTTCTTAAAAATTGTATACAAAAAATTGTATAAAAAACGGCGTTTTCACGTAATTTTAAGTCCTTGGAAACTACTACCCCCCGGACCTCTGCAGCTAGACTCCCGCCCCTTTCTCAACCCTACACCGCCTCCTCCCGCAGGTGGCAACCCTAGACTTCACTCACCTCGTTCGCTCGGTCAACAATGGCATTTTGGCAGTAAATTTAATATAGCGCAGGGGTTGATCAGTATCTGTTAGAGGTTGATATATTTGAAAAATGGACAGATGTGAGAATAGCGTGATAGGTTTGGATCACCCGTTATTCATGTACCCCACTGTCAGACCTGCTGAGAAACACACACAGGCATATGCAAACAGGTATTAAACACCAGACAGACTGTCGGACTCACACCAGACGATCCAACGGACTTTTGTTAACGGCTTTCAAAGGACATTCATTAAGTTTACGTCTAACTGGCGATCAGCGAGCGATATGTTGCACACTGCCATTTACAATCAACCGAATGGAAATATGATTACACAAACAAACTGAAACCTGAGGGAATAAAATATCTATAAGGAAAAGTGTGAAAAGATGAAAACATCTTGTTTTTAGGGTATCGTATCCAAATGGTAAAAACGGAGCCCTTATGGTGAGACTCTGTTGTCCGTCAGTCTGTTTGTCGTAGGCCTGTAATTTCTTAACAATTTAGTCGTATAGGAAGTTGAAATTTGGTATGCAGACAGAGTGATGTGTCTTGCAGATACATATTCGTTTAGTAATAAATTGAATATTCATATTTTTTAGCCTGTGGAATATCGTCGATTTTAAAAATTTTTAAAATGCACCAAAGAAGTACCCTCCTCCCTTTATCTCCGGAAGTAGATAGGTATTAGGAATCAGGCACATAAAGAAGCTGAAGTAAAGATTACAGGGAAACTATATCATGTATGGGACCTTCGGCGCATTAAGATACTCGACCGTTTTTTTAGTCCAGGATATAAAAGTTCATTACTTAGAACAGTGGTGCGCAGACTTTTTTAGTAATAGTTATTATTCGCGTTCTTCCATAAAATATCAAAGGTATGACAGACATAATAACCAGGAGAAATATTAAATGACAAAATGTGTTGAAATATGAACAATTATAAAAATATAAATTAACGATATTTAAAGTAAAAATGTAATTCACAAATTCTCCAAAGTGACAGGCGCCACAGCAACGGTTCTTTTTATTTTGTCTTTCGTGGGTCTCCATTCAATTAAATTGGTAGGTACTTAAAAAAAATATATATGAGCACTGTGGTTGGAATAAAAACAAAATAAAATATAGTTACTTCTTACCACAACAGTTTTATTGATGGATGTACATTTCGAAAGCTAAGCTTTCATCTTCAGCGAACACTACATGTAGTGTTCGCTGAAGATGAAAGCTTAGCTTTCGAAATGTACATCCATCAATAAAACTGTTGTGGTAAGAAGTAACTATATTTTATTTTGTTTTTGGTAGGTACCTACTTAATGAAGCGGCGGATCCGAAGCTATTTCTAAGATCTAAGGGTATATAGACAGACAAGGCGGTTTTAACCGAAGCGTTTACCGAGTCAGTTCCAAAGTCGGGTCGTTTAAAATAGCAAAATAGTGTAAAACGCACACAGCTGTTTCAAAACCGTCGCACGAAACACACCGAACGGCACAGCTGTGTGTGTTTTACATTATTATGCTATATTACACGACGTATCGACTTGGAAACCGACTCGGTAAACGCTTCGGTTAAACCGCCGTGTCTGTCTTGGCCAGGGGTTCCCAAACTTTTTTGATCATGACCCTAATTTAAAATTGCAAAAGCCTTCGCGACCCTTAAACATTTTTTTCCCACAATGTATAAAATAGTTTATATAAAAGATTTTTCAGTTCTTGGGAGTGGGAGCGAATAAACAGGGTAGGGGGCGCCAGGAGGCGGGTGGGAGGGCTCACTCTCTCTCTTTATTACCCCAGAGACCCCCTCCCGCCACTTCACTCCGTTTTTATTTGATTTCGTGTTTTTTTTCGTGTTTCGTGTTTTTTTTACTTTTATATTATTCGAATTTAATGTATAATCACGAGAGTTATAAATTCTATAAGCACGGAAACAGGCTATGACTCTAAAAATCAGACTGCGACCCCACTTGGGGTCGCAACCCCGACTTTGGGAGCCCCTGGTCTTGGCCAACAGGCATTAATATTTTGTTGTGTTTTGGTTGTTATATATAAGAGTCGAGCAAAATTTTTTAAGGTATTGGAGTAGATCTGTCATGTAGACATCGCGAGCTGCTGAGTGCTGACCCAGGTTTAAGAACGACTGCGCTATTTATGTTCAAGTCTATAAATGCATTTTCTGTAATCTGATTAGTGATTACGTGACAGTAGAAAAAATAATACACTTACATGCCTTTGAACCGATGAATTAGTAATTTTACAGTCACTCACCTGAAAGAAAAAAAAACAAAACATTATTTCAGTGCAAAACATTACGCTATATTTTATGCGAAATGAATTCAACGTTAATAAAAGATTTATTAATGGTATTATTAATGTTCCGTAAATATCTAATTACCTGTGTGAATGAAATTACGTTCATGTCACACGTGACACAACAACTGAATTACCTGTTCGCAAGTGGCATAGGGTTCTCATCGGGTTCTCATTTCGCATTAAGCCCGTCCAGTCAAGTTCAATCACGACAGTTTTAAGGCCGGGTCATACGCTCGTGGTTCTAGATGGCTCGTGGAGGTCGGGTCATATTATGATATTATTATATTAAAAGCTATCATAAAACCCTTTTATACCGCCTTCGAGGCGATCCACCAAGCTACGAGCCACGCGCCACTGTGAACAACCCATGTCTCAGACGCGTAGCTCGTAGTGGCTTGTGATGGCTCGACGGCCTATCACAAGCCGTGTGACACGGTCCTTGCGCTAAGACGAAAAGAGAATGGGCACTGAGCAGTGTAAAGACAGTTGGAGATCCCGCACGAGAATTCTGAGCTACTGTCCAACCAAGGAAAGAACGTCGGTGCGGAGGGGGATAGGCGGACAATCTAACACAAGCGTTCTAACACAATATGTCAGAATTAGCTACAAGTCGTTCGTTTGTTTTCATGCCGCTTACTCTAAATAAAAGCCTCTATGCTGCTTTGCACATTCTATTGACAGGCGTTCTCTTGCTGGTCAAACAGTAAGAGATAGAGTAGGTGTGTTTGTTGGTAAGTTCTAAACTGAACTTCCAAAGCGTCTGTTGGCATTACAGAGCTCTTCGGACCCAACTGCGTGTTTGCTGGTCAAATTCTCGGACCCTTCGGACTGTTTGAACCTTGTTCTAGCAATTCTAGGCTTCTAGCAATTCTATAAGAGCCTATAAACTGTTAAAATTTAGTGTCTATATTCTACAATATCTACATATCAAATAACCAGAAGAATAATCCGAGAATTTTACTAACAAACACGCAGTTGTGTCCGAAGAGTTCTGCATTGCCGACAGACGCTTTGGGAGTTCAGAACCAAAAATCTACCCACGGTCCGGAGAGTTCGTTTATAATATGTATTATGCCCCAGCGCGCTTTGGGATTACACATCTTGTTTCGACTGTGAATCTGATAGCGTGTATGACAATTTGAAGTTGTATTCTTTTAAAAATCGTTAATCGCATTTAAAAACATTGTTGCGTCATCGAAACAGAATATGTAAACAAAAAGGTAAAATTCTACCCATAGATCTACTGTATTTGCATACCTATGCAAATTTCGTTTTGATTTATGGTTATTTTGCTATTAATTTCAAACTCACCTTTAGAAAAACTTGAGCAAGGTCGCATATTTCTACAAATGATTACATCACCCGATGACTATTTCATTTGAATAAAATTAAATTGTTGATTTGTTGTATTGAACTTTATTTATTGTTAAAATCAATATAAATTAATATACCTAATTTTAACTTTGTCTGTATAACTGAGCTTTTTGGTGTCTGTCTGTCTGTCCGATTTTTGAGCTATAAATTAATAGAGCAGTAAATTCTGGACCAATGCTATTTGTTCTGAACAAAATAACCTACATAAATCCCTTCATTTCGATTTCTAATACCAAAATTCAAAAATAAATTTTGAAATGTATTTATGTACCTATAAAGTCCTACCCGATAAAAGATGTTTTTACTGATTTTATATAAGTATGCAAGACGCGCGCCTATGCCTTATACTATCTAAACTAATATTATAAAATTGGTAAATTCTGCACTTTGTACAATAGAAGCACTACTGGGTATCGATCGATGTGTTCGTATATATGTATAGTAACGCGCCTACAAAGTCCACATAATGAGAGAGTCATGTTTTTAATGATTTATACAGAAGTTAATAACTTAAATAAAAATAAACTAAATCGTAACTTAGTCTGTAATTGTAAAGTTCTATGGACTAGAAGAGCGAATTTCCCGTTTTCATAATTTTTTTCCTGTTTTTCAAATTTCAATCTATCTATATCTATTTGTTTGGTTGAACGCGCTAATCTCAGGAACTACTAGTCCGATTTGAAAAACAAATTTTTGTTAGATAGCCCATTTATCGAGGAAGGCTATAGGCTATATAATATCAGGCTACGACCAATAGAAGTGGAGCATCAATGAAAAATGTTGCAAAAACGGGGAAAATTATTCCTTTTGAGAGCTTCCGTTGCGTGCGCTGCGTAAACGGTTAAAGTTACGCAAAAATCATGTATGACGAAATTGTTCCCGGAAGGTTTATATACAGGGTGAGTTCGACCACCCGTATCAGTCGTTTTTTTCGAAAACGGTTAGTTGTAGAGAGTTGTGTCAAAAATTTGTATTATAAAAGCCCTAATAAAGAATCAAATGGTGATAAGTTTTTTTCAAGGAAGGTCGGCTTCCCTATTAGTTTGCTCCAGAATGTCCAGAACTCCGGAATTATAAATGTAACGATAGGTCGAAAGTGGTATTGTTGAAAAGATCTTTAAAAAATAAGCAAGTTTTGTCGGAAATTTTTTTTTATTACTGCCACCCCTGTAAATTTCTATAAGTATAAAATTATAAATTATTATATGTTCAAAACTCCGGAATTTTAGAAAGCACGATAGGTTGAAAGTGGTGCTGTTGATAAGCTCTTTAAAAAATAGGCAAGTTTTGTAGGAAAAATTATTTAATTACTGCCACCCCTGTTAAGTAACAATCGTTTGAAATTATTAAATCAAAATTTCATAATAACGATCGAAGTCGGCATTAAAAATCTAGCAACCTTAGACATTGTCACAAGTGTTCAAACTGTCTTCCATTTACTCTTTAATACATACTACTGAGCTCTTCTGGTTATACTGTGAGTGTACTTCTTCAGTGTTTAATGATCGATAGATAGGTAACTAGATTTTAAATGCGGACTTTTAAAAAGTTCGTTATTATGACTTTTTAATTCAGTAATTTCAAACAAATATTACTTAATAGGGGTGGCAGTAATAAAAAAAAAATCCGTACAAAACTTGCTTATTTTTTAAAGATCTTTTCAACAATACCACTTTCGATCTATCGTTACATTTATAATTCCGGAGTTCTGGACTTTCTGGAGCAAACTAATAGGGAAGCCGACCTTCCCGAAAAAAAAATATCACCATTCGATTCTTTATTAGGGCTTTTATAATACAAATATTTGACACAACTCTCTACGACTAACCGTTTTCGAAAAAAACGACTGATGCGGGTGGTCGAACTCACCCTGTATATAGCGAACGAGCGTAGCGAGTGAGTAATGTAATTCCTAAACCACGCAACGGACTTTGATGCGGTTTTCACCATCAGTTAGATAATTTTTCACGGAAGGTTTATATATCATATAGCGAACGAGCGAAGCGAGTGAGAATGTAATTATAATATTCAAGCGAACGAGCGAAGCGAGTGAGTAGTGTATTACACCCGGGTTTTCTTAGCACCCGGGTGAAGCCGGACGGGGCCGCTATAGTCTAAAATAAAATATTAGTAAAAAAACTTTTTAAAAGACAAGCTTTTGTAGACCAGTCGCCAAGTCGAAATAATGTACGAACATTGGAAAAAATTCCTACAAGAAATTTTTTTTACATATTGGTTCCTTATATAGGGTGTCCTCAATAAATCCGCAAGTTTTCCCCCTCGAACGAACTGTGCTACCCACCTGAAGGGTTGGGGAAGGGATAAAAATCAGGTTTTACCGGATTCATATAACTTTATCTTAACGCTATGACAAAAATAGTTCTACGAAAAATTAAAGTTAACTAAATTCTCTACAAAAAAGGTTCTGTACATATTTTTGTCAGATTCGTATTTCTGCCAAATTGTCAGTGTTTAGTTTAAGAAATGTCTTCGTTTACTTTAAATATTGTTTGGTACGAATGTTCGTTAAAAATAACTTGTATTTTATGATTAAAAGATGCCACTTCGTACACCGTTAGTTGAGACCCTAACTATAATGTTTTGAGATCGACCGGGGGTTACGGCGTCATCCCCTTTTTCAAGAAAACCCACCCCCAACTAGATTTTTGAGTATAGTTTCCAAACGGACAATAAAAAAAAACTAGGTAAAAATATTTACCACTAAATTTTATTTAAAACTGTCCTATTTATGTTTACGCTTTTTTAAGTTAGTTTCACAATGGAAAACCAAAGCTAAGCCGTTATAAGGGTAGTTTGGACAAATAGAAATTCCGGTATCTGTTTGTGTGTATATGTACCACCTAATCTTGAGAACTATAACCAAACGGATTTCAATGTAGTTTTTACTATTCGATAGTTTGTTTCTTGAGAAAGGTCTTCGGTCCGGCTTCGTCCGGGTGCAAATAGGATTGCATATAGAAACCTAGGGAAAAATGCATAAAGTGAACGGTGACTTATTTGTGGTTTTCACTCGGCCATTCAAATGAAAAATAATTTGTCGAAAAGTGCGAATAATGGCCGCGTTGTGTCACTACAACATATTCTAAGCATTTAATTAGTCAATGTTATTTATTTCTTGCAATTTGCAAACAACTATATTTTAGATATACATACACAGCACTTATGGTAGACCCTGGAAACACCATTCCGATTGGTATACGCCCACTCTTGGTATAATAAAACGTTTGATTGAAAATCAATTTTATTAGTTAAAACACGCATAATTTACTGTTGAAAGGTGAAATACTTCTAAATGTTAATAATGACGAAATTGCTTGTAATAATAATAAAAACCTAAACAACACACAATCGAATCGGTTTTCATTGATAAATTTTTAGTACATTCGTTTGAATGAAATAATCAATATCTACGATTTTATTGATTTAAAATTTGACCTTTTACGTCAAACCCAGTACATATGTACAGATTGGTTATTAACCGATTGAAAATTATTGTTGTACAATATTTGCTTATATCAGACAAGCAAACGAATAAAATTAGAACGCTATGAGTTTACACGCTGTTAGATTACATAACATAACTTATTGATGCACGCATATCTTTCAATTTGTATGTCGTATACGTACAACGTAATTTTTGATATGAATGAAATGTTTTATTTACTGTCAAAATGTCTTTTACAACGTGAAAGTAACGAGTTGTTTTAAAGACGCTACAATGACCTCAGCTGTCGAGCGTTTATAATCTACAATCTAATCCAATCCAGCAAAAGAACTGATGCCCAAAAATAACTGAAGTTTAAAAAAAAATTCTTAACTGCCCTGTCCTTTGCACCTCTTGTATCTTAAGTGGCGGATTAATGTAGGTACGGGAGATTAGAGTAATCCCCCCGCGTCCTGAACACAGAAAATATTTTTTTCATAATTATAAAGTACAAAAAAAAACTGTCTTGCAAACATTGTATTCCCACCTTCCTGACATAACTCCCAGATCCGCCCCTATTTGTGTCCTCGTTCTTGTTTAGTGCATAATTTTTTCATAATTATAAAGTACAAAAAAAACTGTCTTGCAGACATTGTATTCCCACCTTCTTGACATAACTCCCAGATCCGCCCCTATATTTTGTGTCCTCGTTCTTGTTTAGTGCATTTCGTTTATAGAAGTTTTTTCATACGACATCATATTTCGAAAATTTAAAGCTAGATATTTGTTCGTAAAAGAAGAAACCAATTCGGAAATATCACGGAGATATTTTTGAAATGTTATTTAAAAATTCGACTGATGACCAGTCCTATACTTCCCACCTAGTAAATATTTGCAAAAAATAAACACTCTTTTTTTTATTCTTTGACTAGGCCCAAATAACCTTAGCTGTTGGTGGTCTTTAAAACACAATTTAATTTTTATTCTTTGAAAAAAGCATGGCCCTCTTTTTTGTTTGGTGGTCTACTGATGGCTAGCTTAATATAGCAAAAATCATGGTTACCTTGATTTACGTACAATTTTTATTTTTTTTAGTAAAATATTTTTTTTCTCGAAAACTATACATTTTAGAGAAAAAAAATATTTACATTTTTTTCATACTATAACATCTAGAATTCATTTATATATTTTTTTACCTATGTTAATACGTGACATTGAGGACGTTTTTTTGAATATCTCAGGATCCACTGAACCGATTTGACTCAAAATCTAATCAGATCTAAGTTAAAGGCTGATAAACACAATAGAACAATCGGCATGCCCGTATGTTGTTCCGTTCTTAAGATATCGAAGGCGAAAAATTGACCACATACACACACACACACACATACACACACACACACACATACAGACATCAGTCAGAAAATGATCTTAAACGATTGCTAGGGTCTCAAAACGTGAAAATCTGTTAAAATCTCGAAATATTGTTTTCGGACTGAATCCATTACTTCCCTACCATAGTAGAGGTGGGAAGTAAAAATTATGGTTGCTTTCGTCCATGTTATAAAAAAACCATTGGAAGTTATTGTAATGAGTCCGAAAATCGAAATCAAAATGTATAACACATTTTTATGTTTCAAGGTCACTACACTATTTTTAGAAAGATGTCTCTGTGTGTGTGTGTACGTATGTGTCCATCTCTTTCTAAGACGAAATCCCGAGAATGAAAAATGATATCGACTACGTTAGGGTGCCAATCGACGCGTATAAACGTAAATATGATCTGAAAGAAATTTTTTCAAAATCGGTTCAGCCGTTCTTTTTTCTTAACCAAATAGACTCCAAAAAAGTAGATTTTACACAATATCTCGCGAATAAAAAATTATATCGACTTCGTAAGGGTGTCAATCGAGGCGTGTTAACGTCATTTTAATCCGACATAAATTTTATAAAAATCGGTTCAGCCGTTTTTTTTTTTTAATTATTGTTAAAAATAATAATGTTTTAATGATTAGAATTATTACTTTTCTGTGTAATATCTAATTTAATTATTATTATTGAATATTTATCAAACTGGAAAGTTCGTCGTGTGAACCTCAATGGTCGCACTAATAAACGACCCACTTCACGGCTTGTTATTTTTGGTCTAAGTTCCCATGAATATCCTTACTATTCAGTTATTTAAAAATCTCAATATTTTGAACAAAAATATAGGTACAAGTTAATTCTAGTTTCTAACCAATAAAATCTAAAAGAAAAATGAAATATTTCATATTGAAGAAAGGTTTTTGACATGAATGAAAACTAATGTCATTAAATTAACCAAATATAGCCATTCATAAAACTATTAAATATCTGTCCATTGATAAATCCAATTTATTGAAGAAACCGCATAGAGAAAATAACCGGTATGTATATTTTTCAAATAAATAAAAATTAGTTAAAGTCCGTTGTTTTTATATGTTTTCGAGACGATGTTTTTATACTACAGCTCACGTTGTCATTTTTGCATGAGAATAATAATCTGTAGTTATAAATAGCTATAAAAACGTACTCGCTTATAAATATACTCTCCATTTAAGGTAATAGGCCATTAATTCACCCGATCATCTCCATATGAATGGGCTATACGGTAGATAGGCCTCTTAGCATAGTCTCATCAATATGAGACGATGTAATTAATACGCACTAACTATAGGTACCTACACCACTCGATCGAACTGTCCCATGTCCAAAGATAATTTTTTTTTTTTAAATTATAACTTTTATGCGACTGCGGAAAAGTTTGCGCAAAGCGTTTAACGACGCTCGCGCCTCACGAATGAACTATAAGTTTTAAAGAAAGCCGCTCAATGTCACCACAAACTTATTTTAAACTCTAAATTTTTTTTAGTTTCTCAAATTTTTAGTGTACTATAATGTTTAATTTTTTGTGTCGTGTAATTTTTTGTGTCGCTATTTTTTGTGTCGAGATCATTTCGCTAAAAACTTTCACTTTAAAAAGAGATAATTTACTAGCAGCAATCTGAAGTCAACTTTAAAATCTTTAAATCTAGATGATGGTCAAGTGAATGGAGCTGGGACAGTTAATAAACAAACAAAGTATAGTTTTATGAAGAAACTTGAAAGATCTTTGCTTAGAGTCAAGTCCGAGCAGTTTGGTTCGAGTTCAACCCACACATTTTCTCTCTTGAATTACTACCACTTCACCATAATATGCAATGAGACTATAAAATAATTTAACTGTATATAATTATTACTTCTTCGTCTTGCATTTTAACCACAATGAAATACGCACTGGTTTATAATAATTGGCGTCATCAGAAAAAAACGGGTCAGTTGTAAATTGAAAAAAATTAAATTAAAATATAATTGAAAACTATATTGCAATATATGCAAAATTGATGAATTTACGAGAATAGCCAATAGCTGTTTTTATAATGACAATGAAATTGATAATTAAAGCAATAACGTTTTCTTCCATAATAGTGTCGTTTTCATACTAGCTGAAGTTCTTCAAATTATATAAAAATCAATGATTGAATCAGTTACATTGCTATGACATTTTTAAACTCAAAGGCATAAGAATCCGAAGTCATGGAAGACCCTATTAAAAATTGATTCTTCATGTTTTTTCTTGGCCATGATTAATATTTCATTATCTACTGTTCCCCTAATTTATTAAAATTCAGTAACTTTTCCAAATTTGCCAGGGCTATTGTCACTCTACAATCCCATCCAAATCATTCCCTAAAACGTTCCTCATCGTAGGCGCGCCTTCATGCCAGCTCTACTATTCGTTTGCATGATAAATATGAGATATCTAAATTACTAATTATTTGGTGACAAAATCAACAAAAAAACAATTGCATGTACATTCAGATGCCCTATTGTTTCCACGAAGGCCTTACAGACCATGTGTCGTGAGAAGCAACGATGCATGGCCAACCTTGTCAGTTTGCGTTCGCTGTCAACTGTCACAAACCCACTATAGCAGCTTGGGGATTAGCTGTCTTTAATGGCGATATAGTTGCATTGTTGAACAGTTGGTATTGCAGTTACTTACTGCCTATAATTTATAGGCTCTAAAACGTGTCTGAGAATACCTAATTACTGGGTAACGACTATTATACCTTTTGCGGCGAGAAAAGAGCAAACTAACTGCTCGCGCTGAAAGCCACTCGAGACCGAGATGAAACCATATAAAATACGAGATTAACGAGTCCGAGGTAACTTTCTAGTCTCGGTCTCATCTCGTTGAAGCTGAAGACAGCTTGATGTAATGATAGCGTGCAGGCATTTGGATCAAACTGTTCGAATACCACCTCCGCTCACGGATGTTTGGTAATGTTTAATTTAATTTGATGTAATTGGACGCTAATGAGCTTAGTTGTCGAGCGTCTATAATTTATAATAAATAAGAGACTGAAGCTTTACTCGCGCTCCTTTATGTGAGTGACCGATACTGTGGTTATGGGAAAGGTGACAACAAAATTAATATCTAAAGACATAGAAAAAAATTTAAAAATCGAAGCAAGCAGTTCTGCCTTTTGAGACGTTACAAAAAAAAAATTGCGAACATATTATTACTCACGTCTATGATTAAATCATATATACAAGATAATGGTAGATATTTACATATTTTTAAAATAGCCTTGAACTCTAAGTGCAAAGGTTATCGAGTTGAACTTCTCTGTTAATAAAACCGGAAAATTTTCGACTACATGTTTTTTATGTCCAGTTGATAAATGCAATATATTTAATTACATGTGTTTTAGTTCTCTGTTGTTGCCATATAATACATGTAGGTATGTCGTGGCTAGACTATAAACTCAGCCGTATTATAATCCCACTAGCCAGATTATAAACTGGCCGCCACATTATCATTCGTTTTAATATTGAATTCTTACATTGTGGCTGAAATATTCTCCCCCTTTCAAAGTAGCTAACAATTAATAAGATCACTGTCATTTCGAATTGAAATTTTTACATTCCGTCTGATATATTTCAGCCGCATTACATAACATTGTTTTGCAAAGCTAAAACATTTTTTTAATGATTCTCAATACCAATAAAAGTTTCGAGGGCTGCATCTGGCCCGCTTGTTCATCGCTGTCCTAGATGTTAAAAAAACCCTAAATCCCTTTCTATCCAAAATATTCTTAGAACTAGAGATAAAACCCCTGTTACTGGCACCGATATTTTACGTACCTGCCCTTTCAAAAGACGGGCATTAATATTGTATTTCGTTGTTAATGTTACCGAAAAGTAGGTAACAGCTTCGCCAATCACAAAAAAATTCGACTGATGACCAGACCTATACTTCCCACCTAGTAAATATTTGCAAAAAATAAACACTCTTTTTTTTTATTCTTTGACTAGGCCCAAATAACCTTAGCTGTTGGTGGTCTTTAAAACACAATTTAATTTTTATTCTTTGAAAAAAGCATGGCCCTCTTTTTTGTTTGGTGATCTACTGATGGCTAACTTAATATAGCAAAAATCATGGTTACCTTGATTTACGTACAATTTTTATTTTTTTTAGTAAAATATTTTTTTTCTCGAAAACTATACATTTTAGAGAAAAAAAATATTTACATTTTTTTCATATTATAACATCTAGAATTCATTTATATTTTTTTTTACCTATGTTAATACGTGACAATGAGGACGTTTTTTTGAATATCTCAGGATCCACTGAACCGATTTGACTCAAAATCTAATCAGATCTAAGTTAAAGGCTGATAAACACAATAGAACAATCGGCATGCCCGTATGTTGTTCCGTTCTTAAGATATCGAAGGCGAAAAATTGACCACATACACACACATACACATACATACACACATACACACACACACACACACACACACACATACAGACATCAGTCAGAAAATGATCTTAAACGATTGCTAGGGTCTCAAAACGTGAAAATCTGTTAAAATCTCGAAATATTGTTTTCGGACTGAATCCATTACTTCCCTACCATAGTAGAGGTGGGAAGTAAAAATGTAGGTCTAGACACAATACTCTAAGAATGACATCGAGACGTCATCACTCGATAACGGCTATTGTGCCGGTTATAACGCAACGGCTCCAACAATAGAAAATACACGCCGTCTACAGTAAAAAACCATTAGAGAGCAGAAGAGAGGGTAACGGTTGTCAAGCAGACAGTACGTTGCTAGAGGTTGCTAATGAGGACTGTGCTTTGCCGCCAATAGGCTGATGACGTCACTGTGTCATTCTAATGACCGGTTTATCGTACACTTTAATCACGATGTTTTTTTAATCATACTGTTAAATGTCGGGTTGCTATGCGGTAACGAAACGCAGCAACCAACGAACACGTAGCGGTCAAAATTTAACAGTGTGATCAAAATAACATCGCGATTAAAATGTACGATAAAGCGGCCATAAGAGCAATCGGGGTATACTGTAGACAACGTTTAAACAGTGCACTGGACAGAAACGAATGCATCCTGGCAACAAGGATATTTACAATTTGTTGTTGCCCACACAGTAATGTCTCTTCCCTCCGCCCCTGTTCTCGTCCCGCTGACACTGAGCACTGCTGGTCGACCAAACGCGTTTATCTGCCTCAACAGCATCCAGATAATTTACACCATCCGGCCTCCGTACAACGATTTATGTGTCGTGCACCAGTGCTGTCCGTCAACGCAAAAACGTGATTTAAAGTTTAATGGCGTCAGAATGCATGTCTCTGGTGTATGACACCATTGGCGCAACAACGGGACGGGACGGGGGGCATTAGGATACTGGAGGTCCACCCCAAAAATCTAGATTTATTTAGAAACCTAGAACTTTTGTCCTCGTATAGATTGGCCTTGTTACTGAACATATTTATGTAATGTTCAAATTACATGGATTATTAAACTCACGATTCATTTTTGGGTAGGGTTGCCATTCGTCCTGTTTTCTTCGGGTACTGTATCCTTTTTTAGATAAGATATATTGTCTTATTTCTTATAAAAAATTTGTACAGAACTTAAAAAATAATGGTTTTTAATAGCGTACCCGGTGATAATCACCACAACCAGCTGAGTTATTTTTATTTGTTGGAAAAAGAGAAAATTAGTTTGATTAAATTAAGAAAAATCGCAGGATAGTGGACAAAATTTAAGTAGTCAGTATAATTATTATGTTATGAAATTATACTAACATTTGTATTATTATTATTGATTGTTAAAATTTATAGTCAATATAATTTGTTACCATGTTACCATGTTTTTGTCTTATGTACCCTATCTTATGTTAATTGCTATGGTTAGTAATTAATATTAATTTTCATAAATATTGTTATTTTTATGTACTTGAAAAAGTCTAAATATATAGACGAAACGTCGTACATTTAATTAAATAAATTCAATATTTTGTCCACTATCCTGCGATTTTTCTTAATTTTATTATAATCACGATGGACACGATTTCTAATATAAATTAGTTTGATTATTTTGTCATATTCCAGAAAAAAATTGGCAAAAAAACTGAATCATTTGGGTTTTATTATTTCTTAACATTTAAGAAGAATATGCTAAACTCTCTTATGAGAATATTTTTTATATCGTAATTCATTGAAGTAATTTCCAATATAATTTATAAAATGATTAATTATTATTTTTACATTTAAAAAACTTAATAGCAAAGTGGAAAACAAACTTAAGGTCGATTTATATTATTTGGTCAGACACGGTGCGGGAATGTAGCGTTTCCGGCAAGATAAACATTTTTACATGCATTTCAAATACGAATATTTATAGGTATACTTAGCGGTTCCCGTCCGTTTAGATACGTATCAATACTCTTATTTGAAATGCATGTAATAATGTTTTTCTTGCCGGAAACGCTACGTTCCCGCGCCGTGTCTGACCAAAGAATATAAATCAACCTTTATTCAGATATTCAAGATTTATGCTATCATGCATTGTTTTGATCTTGGTGTAATAAGGAAAATTACCTATGATTCTAATGCAGTTCCGGGGTAATTGTGAATAGGTATAGGGACCGAGCAGTAACTATAGAGGCAGCACTTTTGCCGAAAGTGCTGCGCCCTGGTGTTTAATTAAAGCAAGAAACGGGCAAAAATATAACAACAGCTTGACAGCTTGTGTATTTTTTAATAAATAATTAATGGAAAAAATAATAAAATATGGTTTTCAACCAATAACTAATACGCGTATTCAAGGTCAAAACGACATAAAAGGTAAAAAATTATATGAATCTGGGCATGTTTTTGATGTGGTCGAAAAAAAATCATTAAATGGTCTTATAACCATTACCGTTAATGTTGTTGCCCAGACCAGTGTCTCAAAAGCATATAATGTTAAAATGATTGTAAGTTTTAATTTATTTTTTATTCTTACTCTTTTTTGTACAAAATTAAAACTTAAATTAGATATAAAAAAAAAATTCTGTTTACAATTCAATTTATTTCTTATTTTTTTAGCTAGATGACAATCGCAACGTAAGTCAGGCTGACTGTAGCTGTAAAGCTGGATTAGCCGGTAAATCTAAACACATTTGTGCTGTTGTTCATGATGTCAATTCACAGCGTCTTCTAAAACTAGTCGTAGCCAGGAATGGGGTAAACCATCTCAACGTCAAACCACCTCAACGTCAATTACAACAATATCAAAAATTGTACATTCTGTAATATGGAATAATATATTATGACTGACCTTGTGTATTTCTAATTATTTTATAATTATTATACGTACGACCGTTTCAGTTTGTGATTTTTTTACTTACAACTTCGTTCACACATTATAATATTATATATTTATCGTATTTTTGTATGCTTGAACTCGATAATATTTCACCTGCCAACACTTTGTTTTTTATTCAAATTTTGTGTAAATGACACTCCATACGGTTTGGTTTATTGACATGACTGTAAATTTTAATGTTTGCTGATGTACGCCGACTGTGGTATTCGATCTGAAAAACTATTTAACATTTGATTATTAACTACATTTTTATAATATACGTACTTACCAGAACAGAATCATATTCCCAAAGTTTATTTGAATGAATAGAAGGAATGATGGATGAAGTGGATGCTCAGATTTTGTATTATTTATAAAATGAGCACTACAAATTCTTGTATTTATAGTAGGGTCCTAGTCTTTCGGATTTTTGCTGAAATAGAAAAAGTTAAAGGTTAGATTTATGTAATTCAATTTATATTTATTTATTGATTTTTCTCTACTGCATATTAACTAAAATTCAACAGATCTTTTCTATACCTACTGTTTTAACAGAAATATTAATTATTTACTATAATTATTCATTACTTACACATAATTTTTTACTGCATTTATCCATTTCATACGCTTGTCATCTTTCCACGAGACACCAATAGTAGTTAACGGAAAACGATAAAATTTCACAGGTAAATTTATATGCCGCTCTCTGCGACGATTTTATTGATAAAGACATCGTGAATAATTTCAAAATTTATTTCAATAAAAGTAAATAAACAATTAATCACATACTACAGGTTAATATTTTTGCCCATAAGTTTACACTTTCTATCACCAGTTGGCGTGACAGTCTAGAGGCTCGTTCCCTATGCCCGAGGTTCAAGTAAATTCCTAATTTCACATCTATTTTTATAACAAATGTTTCTCTAGACTAGTCTATTAGCATTTTTGTAGACATCTGGATCATAATTACACCGAACGAATGAATATAAGAAAACTTAAATAAGTTGAAAAAAGTCATTTGGTGATAACATAGTCCGAGGCTTGTAAGCGAAATGTTCTAGTAAGTTTTAAAAGTATGATTATGAGTTATGACATCCCTATATTTGGGCAAGGTAGAGGATGGGGCCGAATAATAAATAGAAACATATTTATTCGTAAAAACAGGAAAGCAAACACTGATTACGTGAACAGCTGACAATCAGGTCAAAACTGAGTTTAATTCATTTTGATCGAGGTTTGTTATGTACACAGATAAAAATATTTGAAGTCAAAAATGTTTACAAACAATAATGAAATGTAGTAAGACATCATTTACTGATAGTAAACTGTCATTATTATCAAACATGATTTATCCAACATCATTTAACATTTTTTAAAAACATCCATATAGGTACCTATAGCTTCTATTTCTAAACCGAAAGATATACAGAACTCAGAAGTGCGCGTGTTACCACTGGAAATAGGAAGTTTTTTCTACAATGGTGCTATTCTGTACCTAGTCAATGTTAGCAATTGGAGTGCTTTCAAATGTTTGTCTTTTTTCACAAAAACATTACATACTTATATAATAAGGTAAAGTAAGACAGAAATTTTACTGTGCTGCAGTAAATTATCACATTGACCATGTATGATCAATGTGATAATTTACTGCAGCACAGTAAAATTTCTGTCTTACTTTACCTTATTATTTATGTAATGTTTTTGTGAAAAAGACAAACATTTAAAAGCACTCCAATTGCTAACATTGACTAGGTACAGGATAGCACCATTGTAGAAAAAACTTCCTATTTGCCAAAATTGCATTTTTTTTCATTGGAGGGAAAAATCTCAAATCTCGCAATAAACATTTTTAAATCATTTTTAGGGTTCCGTACCTCCGTATGGCACTCTATTACTATACGATGTCTGTCACAGGGCTCTATCTCACAAACGGTACAAGAGGTAGCTATTTTCATAGATTTTGTGTTGTTGTGGCAAATAATAATTAAAATTAAACGATCAATTAATTTTTATAAAATTAATGTTTTTTTATATCTACTAAAAAGTGAAGTGGCGTCATCTATTATCATCATCATATATTATTTCCATTAGAATCAAACCATAATATAAAAGTCAGTCACAGTGGCGTCATCTGTACGCGAGGATTAAAAACTAAATTATTTTTAACTGTCAAACGTGAGGTTCGAGCTTACACTAGTTTACACTAATTAAATTGTTGTAACGGTACGAAACCCTCGTGGCGCGAGTTCTACTCGCACTTAACCGGTTTTTTGTTTTGTTTTCTCAAATATTCAAGTGAAATGTTTCTATAAACTCAATAATAATAATAATTTAGACGCTGTTGTAGTAATGTGAATATTTAATTACTTTTGAAAAAGTAAAAACCCCCACTTAAAAGTGGGTGTGTTTACTGTGTTCATGTTACAGAGACTCTACTGTACTGTGCAGATTCTTAGCTACTGTACATTACTGGTTGCAGACGGTGCAAATAGTCTGTCTAAGCGACAAAATTATGTTCTAGACCCAAATAGTGTGTGTTTATAGCAAACGGTATATAAATTCAAATTTGGAAACTATGATGTCATAAAAGAGAAACCGTTAAGTCGTTGAAACGTAGCACACTCCAATGGTCCATTAACACCGTGGAGCGCCCACGTAGACAACATTCGACAGGGATGGAGTACGACCTTACCGCCACAATATATCTAGTATAAGTACATACCTAATATATAAATAAAATTGGAACAGGATCTCTATTTATCATATGGTAAATAAATGATGATCGAGAATACAATGGAGGTTGAGTATTCCACCTCCATGGGTTGGTGTGACAATTAACGCAGGAGGCTATTTAATATTTTGTTTCTTGCTAATTATTTGAGAGAATGGTCTGCAATTATTGTTTGCTTTTTGAGGACAAGTATGTATGTATGTAAATTGTAACTTCGTGACGGTACCTGTGTTGTTTGCATTCGCCGAAAATATGTACTTGTTCTTTCAGAAGACGGATTTCTGAAAGCAAATATAATTTAAGCATAGCATTGAGTATTCTCCACCGGAAGTTATCCCCTGTACCTTCATCTCAAATCCTTTGACCTCGCTTAAAAACGGTTACGGCTCTTCCGACACTATTTTTAAAGCTAAAGGATTCGGGTAAACGCCAATTGAAGGACCAAGATCACACTACATATCCTTCAGGCGAAAAATTGAAAAAAAAATCCTGGAAAAACTTACAGCTTTTTAAAAATTACGTAATCTTTCACACGCAGCCAGAACTTTTTTTCAAAAAATTCGCCTGTAGGGTTCTGTAGTGTGATTCTTGATCCTTCATTTGGCGTATACCCGAACCCTTTAGCCTTAAAAATAGCATTGGGAGAGCTGTAAACGTTTTTAGGCGAAGGGAAAGATTTGAGATACGATAACTTTCGGTAGAGAATACTTGTAAAAAATGAACCCTATAGATACGTTAAATTAACAAAAAATGTAATTATATGTGTTCCGAAATTACACATCTGGTGCAATATGAAAGAGACGAATGTATAGTTTCAAAATAAGTGATGTTATCGCTGCATCTCTGAATCACAATACAAGTTTTATTTATTCGACGTGGGCGACTTGTTACTCGATTTAGTCAAACGTGTTGTTGATTCCGCGCTTTTTAACGCGAGAGAACGAACCATGTAATAATTCCTATTAAATTATTACATAAGGATATTAATACGTTAATTTGAATAATAGCTTATTAACACTATTTGTGTTAAAGTATGACCTGAGTTCATTTCATCTCGACGGACGGCCTTATTTGGCAAATTTACTTTATAAAGAGATAATTCGTCGTTTATAATAAGTAATATGATTAACAGCTCCGGTCGCAATGCAGAACCCAACAAAATTTGCTAATACAGTAGAACCTCGATTTACGAGCTATTGTGGACCGAACCTGCCTCGAATAAGCGAAGAATTCGGATAATACGGATTTTTCAAAGATAAAAAAATTACATATCTCTATGTAAGTAAAAATTAAATACAATCTCGGTAAATCGCGAATTCTGGATAAAACGGGCTCGTCTAAATATCGTATAGGACTTTCTGGTGAATGGAAATGGGCACATGAGAAACGTAATATAGATGGCAGCAGGTTTATAGCCACCTAAGTTATCATTGGTTTTCATAGAAAAACGCACGAGAAATCAAGTTTTTCTGTTCGGGATCCTTTTGAAATACAAAAGCTCTATGATTTGAATTTTGAACATTGGTAAACACAGCACATCGGCATTGTCAACGATTTATTATTTTAAATAATCTTATTGTGTACACACACTAGTTACTATATGAACTGTCCACAGACCGAGGTGATTACATAGCTGGCGCCCCTAGCGGTCAAGTGTGGCAGTGTCTATCTCCATTCCTCTGGCATTTTTAACCGACTTCAAAAAAGGAGAAGGTTCTATATTCGGCAGCTGTCTTTCTTTAGTATGAGTGCATGTTTACAGATTTCTCCTGTATTTGTGAACCGACTTTGATGATTATATTGTTTTATTTAATAGGGCATACCTCCGGGGTGGTCCCATTATAATTTGACTTAAATCGGTTCAGTAGTTCGACTGATTTTAATTAAAAAAATTTTGGAGCATACAAGTAATTCAAGAATTACAAGGCGCGATATTCAAGTAGGTACTGTGTGTAAACGGTTTTATTGAACATAGGGAAATTAACACTGAGAATATTTATAATTTTGTAGTAGGCTATGAGCCATAAGACCTAATATAAATATGTATTGGATTACATAGAAAAAATAGTACAGTGAATTTTTTAAACAATTTTCCATAGCAACGGTTGACTATTAAGCGTTACTCGGAACCGGCTAAATAAAAAAGTCATGATGTGTCGTAAGACACCCGACAGAAGCTATGCTTTTTACGCATTGTATATAAAACCGAATTTATCAAAGATATAAATAATACAATTAAAAAGTTATTATTTGATCGCCATTTTAAAATCTGACGCCATTTTATTTTTTTGTGTCTTATTAAATTCTCAAATATCAATTTTCAAAAGGATCGGATAATTTTTACAAAGAAATATATACCTATGACCGCCATTTTAAAATATGACATCATTTTATTCTTTTGTGTCCTATAAAACTCGCAAATATTAATTTTCAAAAAGATCAGATCATTTTTGCAAAAAAGTACATATGGCCGCCATTTTGAAATCTGACGTCATTTTATTTTTTTGTGTTCTATGAAACTCTCAAATATCAATTTTCAAAAGGATCGGATAATTTTTACAAAAAAGTACATACGGCCGCCATTTTTAAATCTGACATCATTTTATTTTTTTGTGTCCTATGAAACTTTCAAATACCGATTTTCAAAAGGATCGGATAATTTTTACAAAAAAGTATATATGGCCGCCATTTTGAAATCTGACGTCATTTTATTTTTTGTGACCTATGAAACTTTCAAATATCAATTTTCAAAAGGATCGGATAATTTTTACAAAAAAGTACTTACGGCCGCCATTTTGAAATCTGACATCATTTTATTTTTTTGTGTCCTATGAAACTTTCAAATACTAATTTTCAAAAGGATCGGATAATTTTTACAAAAAAGTATATATGGCCGCCATTTTGAAATCTGACATCATTTTATTTTTTTGTGACCTATGAAACTCTCAAATATCAATTTTCAAAAGGATCGGATAATTTTTACAAAAATGTCCATACGGCCGACATTTTTAAATCTGACGTCATTTTATTTTTTTGTGTCTTATGAAACTCTCAAATATCAATTTTCAAAAGGATCGGATAATTTTTACAAAGGAGTACTACATATTTCCGCCATTTTGAAATATGACGTCATTTTATTTTTTTGTGTCCTATAAAACTCGCATATATCAATTTTCAAAGAGATCGGATAATTTTTACAAAAAAGTACATATTATGGCCGCCATTTTGAAATCTGACGCCATTTTATTTTTTTGTGTCCTATGAAACTTTCAAATACCGATTTTCAAAAGGATCGGATAATTTTTACAAAAAAGTATATATGGCCGCCATTTTGAAATCTGACGTCATTTTATTTTTTTGTGTTCTATGAAACTCTCAAATATCAATTTTCAAAATGATCGGATAATTTTTACAAAAAAGTACATACGGCCGCCATTTTGAAATCTGACGTCATTTTATTTTTTTGTGTCCTATGAAGCTCTCAAATATCAATTTTCAAAAGGATCGTATAATTTTTAGAAAGGAGTTCTACATATTTCCGCCATTTTGAAATCTGACATCATTTTATTTTTTTGTGTCCTATAAAACTCGCAAATATCAATTTTCAAAAGGATCGGATAATTTTTACAAAAAAGTATATATGGCCGCCATTTTGAAATCTGACGTCATTTTATTTTTTTGTGTTCTATGAAACTCTCAAATATCAATTTTCAAAAGGATCTGATAATTCTTACAAAAAAGTACATATGGCCGCCATTTTGAAATCTGACATCATTTAATTTTTTTGTGTGCTATAAAACTCTCAAATATTAATTTTCAAAAGAATCGGATAATGTTTACAAAAAAGTACATATGGCCGCCATTTTGAAATCTGACGCCATTTTATTTTTTTGTGTCCTATAAAACTCTCAAATATTAATTTTCAAAAGGATCTAATAATTTTTAGTGTGCTTTATTTCCTTAGTCTGATTTTATTACATTTATCCGAAACGTTACCGGAGAAAGACCTTTTGCCTGTGAAAATTCAAAAGTACGATTTGCACCCGGACGAAACTCGGGCCGGTCAGCTGGTTACCATAATATTGTATTGTCACCGGAGCTACACATGTGTGCAAAATTTCAACTCAATCGAATCATGGGAAGTGGGTAAAAATTCAAAAGTACGATTTACACCCGGACGAAAGCCGGGCCGGTCAGCTAGTTACCATAATATTGTATTGTCACCGGAGCTACACATGTGTGCAAAATTTCAACTCAATCGGATCATAGGAAGTGGGTGAAAATTCAAAAGTATGATTTACACCCGGACGAAAGCCGGGCCGGTCAGCTAGTTACCATAATATTGTATTGTCACCGGAGCTACACATGTGTGCAAAATTTCAACTCAATCGATCGCAAGATTTGTAACAAATATACGGGATCAAGCTAAATAAAACCACCGTTTAAAAAACAAAGCATCTACAACCTACTTATTTTTGCGTGATGCCAGAACATAGTTTTTATTTGAGAATCAGTTCGGTTGCTTTTGCGTGATGCCAGAATATTTTAAAACTCGCAGTCGCATAAGAGGTTATTTACTTGAAAAAAATCATGTAAATCGGATCAGTGGTTCTCGAGTTATAAGCGTACAAAGGGACATAGAGACAGAGAAAATCAAATTGTTCGGGAAGGTATGATGAACGTCGAGAAATTTTGGTCCGATCCGATCGACGTCAATAATTAGTTACACGTCATTTTAACTCAGTAGGCCAGGGTTTTTAAACTTAAATTCAAACATCAGCAGTCAAAAAATTGAATAACTATATTTAAATAATGCAATATAAGATAGAGCATACGCTATCTTCCAATATCCATATCACACTGTGCAACAGACAAGGACAACCGAAACAAGTTCGCGATTTATTAGATAAAGTCGCATTTATTTAGTTCAATAATCATAAAAATCTGTATAAAAAAACTGTTTTGACACAATATTATACATGAAATCTATCTAAAATTTTCTGCTCTTTCGTTTAAGACAGGTTTCGAATCGATCTGACTTAAATTGAGCAAACTATAAGCAAAAAACACCGTTTTTTCTAATTTGCTCCCCTCTGGGGCCAAAATTCAAAAATCGGGCGACGTTAGGATCAAATAGACCCTGAGAGGAATCGAACAAAAAAAAGTTTTTTAAAATCGGTTAACCCGTTTGGGCTGTACGACTGATACAAAAAATCCGTTACAGACTCACAGATTCACAGATTCACAGATTCACAGACAAAGCGAGTGTATATAGGCGCTTCTAGCTTCGCTAAGATCGCGCCTAAAAAGTGAGTAACGGATTGTAACACCGTTAAGGTAAATGTCAAATATCAAGACAGAAGTTGGTTAATAACGTGAAAACTACGTATTGTAATAAGCCACTAAAAAGTAAAAAATAAAAAACTTTTTAATAAAAAAACCTTCAAAAAAGTCACTAAAAGATGAAAATAATAAAATTGTGAGGTCGGCGCCAATTTAATAAAATATGAAGTCGGTTAAAAAGTAGATTTTAATTAAATTGGCACTTTTTAACCGATTTCATATTTTTAGTGTATTTGCCATAGAATATGGCACATACACTATTGGCGTCGGTCGGATGGCGGGACCTAGGGGTCGGACCAAAATTTCTCGACGTTTCATACCCTCCTGAACAGTTTGGCACCATTTTTAAAAATGTTTATATATATATGTATGTATATATATATATATATATATATATATATATATATATATATATATATATATATATATATATATATATATATATATCGTGTACACACACATATATATATATATATATGTGTGTGTGTGTACACGATAACTCTCGACAGACTTAATCGATTAAAACGAAATTTGGTACACATATTGGAACCCATCACCGCAAGAAGCCTATTTAAAATGGGCCCGATCGGACCATTTTCAGGGTTGTATTTAGGGGTTCCAAAAAGTTTTTGGGCCCAAAAATACCGAAAAATTTGTCAGAATCGTTTCAAAATTGAAATTTAACTCTTTAGTAAAGATTAAAATGTGCTGCTAAAATTTTAATAAAATCGGCCCGACAGGACCGGACTTTCAAATTTTATGAAAACACTAGTTTGTTGATACGGATTTACTTATGGAAGGGTGTATTTAATTGCGTGTACTGATAAAATCCATGTCTAATATTGAAATTTAGAAAAATTTAATTATTTTAAGGGATGTATTAAGGGGTTACCTAAATTTTTTATTTTGTCAAAAAACAAACTTAAGTTCACATAATAATGCCACAATGCCTCTATTAGCAAATACACTATATTGTCGGCAGGGTTTGGCACTGCGACCCGAGTTTTATTAAATTGGCGCCGACCTCACAATTATATCATTTTCTTCTTTTTTGTGGCTTTTTTTTTGTTAAAAAGTTTTTTTTTCATATTAAAAATTATTTTGAAACATGGAATAAGCTGCATGTTCTCCAATCTCCATACCTATTACCTATAATCTATATCTATAGGTGATAACTAAAATATAATCTTTAAGTAGGTATACCTAAAACAAGCTTACAACTTGTAAATTTAAGACTCCTCACTCCAGCTGACTGTAATCAAGGAATTAAAAAAACAGGAATGTTAACATTTCAACAACAAAAAAACAAATTAAGTGAAGCGATTCGTATTTGGCGCCAATTCTATTGTGATTGATGGATGACATTGACAATAATAAAATTACATTATTAACACTGTTTAAAAAGAACAAAGAAATGTAAATGAAAATGCATTCAGTTCTGTTATCTAAGGTTATAAAGTGCATGATGTCAAACAAGAAATGAAAAATTATAATAATGTGTCTGATCAGTAATGACGCACATTGTTTCTGTCTCATGATGTGAACTTTAACTTTGCTACCACTGTTTCTTCAATTGGCGATTATTATAATTAAGAATGTATTATTTCTATTACATTCTTGAATGTGGAATGTAATATAGGCAAAGTATGAAAAAGTTCTTTTCCATAAAGTAAAAACCTATAGGTATTTACTCTTTTTAAAGAGAATTCGATGCCTACAAATATCCCCTGCACTCTTCATCTCAAATCCTTTTATACCTCGCTTAAAAACGGTTATGGCTCTTCCGACGCTATTTTTAAAGCTAAAGGGTCCGAGTAAACGCCAAAAGATGGACCAAGAACCCTTCAGACGAAAAATTGAAGAAAAAAAAAATCCTAGAAAAACTTGTAGCTTTTTCACACGTATAGCCAAAACTTTTTCAAAAAATTCGCCTGTAGCATCTGTAGTCTGATTCTTTAAGCAACTTTCAAAATAGCGTTGGTGAAGCCATAACCATTTTTAAGTGAGGGGAAAAGGATTTGAGATGAAGACTGCACGGGGTATTTGTAGATATCCAATGCTCTTAAGTCTTAATTACTAGCAAAAAAATACCTTCTCGCGATTCCCTCCTCCATCTCAAACACCGCTAGTAAAATCTAAAGTCAATTAAATCATATTTTTTTAAGACACAGGAATGGGTTATCTCTGATACCCCGTGCGCACGAAGAGTTAGATGAACCACTCACACCCCGTGCACTTATAACGCAGATTATCAATATTTTACGCATTATTCCGTCTGGCAAGTGTGAAAATAAAATATGAATAAACTTTATTGGTTGTTTACCTTTATAGCTATAGCGATCCCTCAGGGGGTCGCGACCTGTACACTGAAAACCACTGTTCTATATCAATGGGACGAAATAAGTATAGTATACGGTACAATATCTGGGACACACTGTATATACATGACTATGAGAGATAATAATATTGCATATACCACTTATATAGAGACAGTTAATGTTTTAGCAAGGCAACGCAAATAGAGATATAATTATTATTCTAGTTTGTTCAATAAAATGTTTACTGCATTTTATGCAATTAAAGTGTCCAATGTTGATAATAACATACCTAAATTATATCGGATTTGTACATTCATAAGTGCATTCATAATATTATATGCAACAGACTTACATGCATAACTGGCATACTTTGATAAAATGGCTTGGCGTGTTCAAAGTTAATAATACAAAATAACTTGAAATTCTGTGTAACAGCTAGTAGACCTCGTTTCCTATATATATTTTCAATTTAAGGAATTTTAACCTAAGGGAAATTGTAGACTTTATGAAGCAAAATATACACAGTTCAATTTGGTTGATTCAACTAAATTGTTCAACCAAATTGAAATACACGTTTCAATGAAATTTATAATAATCACTTCATTTCAAAATGTCTTCAACTGAAATCGTGCGAGTCGGTATTGAAATAATTTCTGATCATTTAATGGAAGTGCGTGAGGAATAAAAAAAAAGTTAAAGAAAAAACAGAGAAAAATTCGACATTAAAAACGTTCAATGAGCCATTTTCCTAAGAGTAGTTCCTTCAATTATCCACGAGAGGCAGCACTTGTGGTAAGTACAAACATAATTTATTCCCCATTAGTGTCGTGTCATTTTAGTGGTATGACTTAATTATTTAATTTATAATTTAATAATAATAATAATTTAATAATTAAGTTATACCACTAAAATGACACGACACTATATGGGGAATAAATAATGTTTGTACCTACCTGCTTACCACAAGTGTTGCCTCTCGTGGATAACTGAAAGAACTACTCTCAGGAAAATAGCTCATTTGGGTGAAGAATCTTGCTCACGGGCGCTGACTGCCCAGGAACCGCCCTACATTTACCCTAAATAGCTATAATAACGATCACCTGCAAGCACGCGGGATTCACTAGTTTAAATTACTCACACGCCAGATTAGATTGATCCAAACGCTTTTACACGCATGAATTATGTAAATAAAAATGTTAATTATTTGCAGCAGAATAGTTTTTATGTTAGATATATATTTCCTGTCGGTACATTGTGCGAATGCATCGGTCAGTAATGCTGCATAATATTCATCTACCGGCAGCATTGCCAACATAACAGACTCCTACGCATTTCAATAATGTATGAAATCGCCGCCACATATAATTAGTTGAAACCTTGATTATAATTGTGTAATAATTATGATATGGATTTCTTGTTTATTGTTAATAATCTGAGTAGGGTACTCAGAAATATTAAAGGAGTGTTGGTACTTCAATTACTTTTTTATTGACGTGAAAATTAACGCCAAAATTAACGATGCAACGAAATTACGATAGATTTCATTATGCAAAAACTCCATGAATGAACCGACAGCAAGTAACCGGCTAAATAAAGATATATTATGTACGATTTTACCTAAGCTAGGCCATCGCGGCAACTGACGTAATTCTATAGGGTTTAAAGTTTTCCGACTTATTTTCTTCATTTTAGTTAGTGTAATTTGCTATGCTGCAGTCGGATAAATCACAGACCGGGTGCAATCTGACAAAGTATTCAAAAATGTATTATTACCTACACTCCATAACTGAAACAGCGAGCGATAACTTATTTTATGAAGTGACTGTTGGACCAGGGTTTCAGTCGGACTGCAGCCTGAGGTTACAACAGCTTCCAGACTGATTGTTAGTAGGTACGTTCTGTTTTTTTTTACGAGATGAAAATACATAATATAAACGCAACGTTAACTGCACTGAAGTACTATAATAAAATCAGCGTGTGAACGTCCTAACGCAGTTCGTCAGTGAAGAATCTGCATCTCTCACATTCTCCGCCAAACGAATACGCGATTTGAGCCACTAGAGATTTTAACAGCGTCCGGTCTTCGTCTGGCACGACATGCCAGAGCCAACCGTCCACCCAGACATTCTGAAAATGTTGCCGTGATTTCACACCGAAAAAACACTTTTTGAATCCAACTAATCTCATCTAGTGCAAGGAACGAGGGTATTGCATCGGGTGATTTACGAGATTGGGAGTTAGCACATAATAAGCCCTAGAGGCTGTAGTGCTCCTGGCGACAGGACAACTCCCAAAGCAAAAAAGTACTCTCATAGTATGTGTAAACATCTTAAATAAAACGTCTGAAACTAACAACAGCCCTCGCGTCTTAAGATCTTACTCCAGTATGTTATATTATTTTTGGGTAAAGATGTTGTACATCAAAAACTAAGTATTAAAATGATTATCATGGAAAGATCAGATCTAAGGGATCACCAATTTCGGCAATTTTTTTTTGTGAAACAACCCTAAAATAAAAATACGTTTTGCACCATTCAACATCGAAGAGCTTATCGTCTGAGATGTAAAATTTTGAAAATGTCATTCACACTACAGTACTATCTATAATAATACAACATGCCAAGCAAAAACGCAGTGTCGCTATTTCAATGGTATGACAGTGTGACACTCGAATTATATAATATATTGTACCTATATGAAAATGTTGCTTTAAGATAGTACTTCCATGACCCCACTTGACGTTAAAAATGCATGATATTTTTAGGAGAGGTTCCCAAAGACATGCAAACGTCTGCAAAATTTAGAGTTTTTTCACTGAGTGGAAAAAAAATATTAATTATTAAAGTTACCTCCTTTTACATTGAAAGGCCTATATCAAGGGTGAATCCGAGTGCTAATTCGGATATAGCAAATAAACACGACGTTCAATTGCAATAAAAAAACTGCGAGACTACAGACAAATATGAACTCTTTATTATAAATCGTGGTGGGACAATATTCATTGACTAATTTTTTTTTAAATCGCGATGAAAGAGTAACAATTTAGGCCAATTATTTTGACACGGCAACGTTGCGGAACTATTGAACATCGTAGAGCTGCGCGCGCAGCTAACGGACATGAGAGAAGGGAAATGTGCGCGGTGAAATTCAAACTGATTTGATAGACTAAAACGTCGATATGCAAAATATGTAATGGGATATTATAGCTACATTTGTGGAAGTACTACCTTATACAGAAAAACTATTAAACACAAGACTTGAGTTTCTGTGGATGCGTTACTGAATAAATAATTAAATCAAACGATTTTTGTTTTTCCCTTAATTAAGGGATTTAATTTTTTATTCAGAAAAACTACTAACTGACTGACAAGATAAGGTCGTTGATGGGTCGCCAATTTCGATCATTTTTTTTTTTGTTTTTTGGTGAAACCAAAATAAAAATGCGTTTTGCACCTGTTGAGATATTGTACATAATTCACGTACCTACAAGATTTTTAAAAGTTTGCCAAAAACGGCATGGAAATGTGCGGTTAAGGCAACTTATATAGGTTTATCGGAACCATTGAAGTTAAGACTCTTTGTTTCATTGGTCGGAACAAAGGATTTTAACAATAACATATGCATGATCCTTCAATAATTTTGAGGACCTCTGTCAGGAACATTCGGTTTGCTAACGAATGCACGCCACAGTCCAAAACTCTGTAGATATAAAACACGCTAATGCATCAAGAATTTTTCAACTGAGATTTAAATAATAGATTAATTTCTCTTTGTTTTTTACTATTTTTTTTTTTTAATCCTGTGACGAAGAATTTAAAATGGCCGCAACTTTTGTTACAGTGACATACATTTTTTCTCAGAGATTTAATTCATTTCTTTTGTTTTGCCGATACGCATACCTGACGTGTTTTGAAACGATTCTATCAAGTCGGTTATAAATAAAATTTACATCCTTTCCACACAACTAAATGCAACCATTTTATAGCGCATTCACAGCTCTTTCTCACGGTTTGATATCTATTATTACGCGGAAGCTTTAGTGCTCGCTATATTAATAAATTCAGATCTGTATCAACAAAGATTAGAAAAAATACACGTTTCGGCGAGAAAAGATTGAAGTATTAACAAAATCACGCTTATGTAAACGTACCGATTATATCCAGCGTATTATTTAATTTAATTAATAATTATTAACATTAGGTATGTATTTAAAGTATTCAGTTTATTTGAAATTAAAAATATTAACATGACATACGCGATACAAAACACAAACAGATTTATCACTATACAATTAAGAAAAATCGCAGGATAGTGGACAAATATTTGATTTATTAAATTAAATGTACGACGTTTCGTTTATATATTTAAACTTTTTCAAGTACACAAAAATAACAATAATATTGTTATTTTTGTGTACTTGAAAAAGTTTAAATATATAAACGAAACGTCGTACATTTAATTTAATAAATCAAATATTTGTCCACTATCCTGCGATTTTTCTTAATTGTATTATAATCACGATGGACACGATTTCTAATATAAATTTATCACTATGGTAATTTGCGCACCCAAAAAAGTGTGGATGCAAAAGATAGCGATGGAGAATAGACGCGTTGTTCTATTTTTTTCTATCACAAATACATAACCATGGTTACAGATGTAAATTAGCGATACCTTCTATAAATGTTTAAATTCACAAATGCGTCAGAAGACAAGGAAGAGACAACATATTCGTTTTCGATCTCTCTTTTCCAAAGTGACACTGCCACTTACAGTTGTGCCCATATGGCTCCCCCACTCTATCTATGATTTTTCGTCGAACATAATTTTCATAGAGATATCATAGACAGAGAAGGGAAGCCATCCAAAAAAGTGTCGGCGCAAAAGATAGAGAATATAGAAGTGTACTTCTATCTTTTTCTATCAGAAATGCATGCATAACCATGGTTACAGATGTAAATTAACAATACCTACTATAAATTTTTAAATTCACAAATGCATCAGAAGACAAAGAAAAGAGAAACTACCCTCTTTCTATTTCCATCTATGATATCTCTATGATCATTTTACCCCCCTATATACCGCCGGGAAAGACGTGTCAAAAAAATAACTTTCTGTTAAATCGTGCGATGCCGCCGTTAACGGGTAGTACCTACTTATGATAAAAATAAAAAATGTATTTTAGCGGTACAACTTTTTTTTTGTAATTGTTTTATATTTAACTTCCGTATATACAAAATTCCTTAAAACAACGCATCATAAGTAGGTAGCTTTTATCAGCAAAATTTCAAGCACATACATACTTACTAATTAGCATGCTACTATGTCGAGCGTCTATAATCCACAATTCAATTAGCATGCAACTATAATAATATGTATTCAATAAATGTATTAAATTAATTTAAATCGACGCTACTTATTAATGTGATTATCTCTTAAAACATGTAATTAATAAACGAGTACAACAACATTTTTATTTTCTATTAATCGTGTAAATTAACATAATTAACTGTGGAAAAATAAAACAATTTGTTCGCACACACCTATTTTGTTCATTGTATTACCTTAGCTATCTGTATACAGGGTGTAAGTGAATTTAATTTTTTTGTCATTTTTAGGAGTGAAAAAAGTTAGCCTATACGTTTTTAGAAAAATAATTTAATTGAAAATGAAAGGGTACACTGAATAAATAATTTTTAATATTAAATTTCATTTTTTGTCTCTATTTTTAGGGGTGCCAACCCTTTGAAATTTTTGTTTTTTATTTTCCGTTCTTTATTGTTCTTATTTTGCTGACAGTGCCTGTGCCCACGATTTTTCCTTAAAAAAAACGGGGTACAAAATTATTTTTGGTGGTACAAAACATTACAAAATTCAGCACTATTTGTACCTGAGCGCGTTGAGTGAAAATCTTTCAGTCAACGCCGAGCGGTTATAACTTATAGTATCATTTTTACCGTACCGCACAGACTGAAAAAACGAACCCTTATAGGATCACTTCGTTGTCCGTCTATATTTGTGCGATAACGTTTTTCTCGGAGTGAAGATTCAGTGAATTATTCCAAGACAGATCACGTGCTCCTCATGGTCTGACGGCTAGACTCTTGTGGTTCGATTCGTAATAATTGACTGACTACCAAAATATGTTTCCAATGTTTTACAAAGCAACAACAAAAAGCTGCTCTTGTCTAGATTATCCATATTGGGTTGTCGGGTCGCCCACCTATTTAAATTAATACCGAAATGCGTGAGAATGTTCGTTAAGACTAGCCGTCCAGTTTAAAGACAGAGAACACATGTTTGAGTGGGTGTCTCTGATTAAATAATGATGATAAAATGAAATAAGTTATACATAATACAATATTAGAGATCGGTAGGTTTGTTTTATTATAATATCTACGGTCACGAAGGAAGAGTGACTTCCATTCGACTGCTGAAGTTTAATCACCTTCCAGCAGACGTTTCGAGTGGTCAATTTTTTATTGCATTCGAAAAAAACGTACAGCCTTTCATGCCTTGTACTTTCCTATTTCCTTTTCACCTCAAATATGGTAGGGAAGTATTGAATTCAGTTCGATTTTTTTACCGGGATATCACGTTTTGACACTCGAGGAATCATTTGAGACCATTTTTTAACTGATGTGTGTGTGTGTGTGGTGAAATTTTTTCCCCTTCGATATCTCAAAAAACGGAACGACACAGAGTCATGCGGTTTGTTTTGTTGTATTTGTCAGCACTTAACTTAGATCTGATTAGATTTTGAGCCAAATAGGTTCAGTGGTTCCTGAGATATGAAAAAAAAAATGTTCTCAGTGTCACATATTATGAACATAAATATAGGTAAAAAAATATAAATGCATTCTAGATGTTAAAATATCCTCGAAGTAATACTTCGATGGTTTACGAGGAAAAGTAGAGAAGAGGGAGGATTCCGGTATGAGTCCGGGCTCCGGCACTACCGCTGGGTGTCCATAAGGATTTCCCCTCCACAACCAAAAAAAAAAGTTGTTAAAATATGAATATATATTTTTTTTCTAAAATGTATATACGAGTACCTAACTATAGATTTTGAGAAAAAAAGTTCTCTAAAAAAAATGTCAAGTAAATTATTTTTATTTGTTTAATCAAGATGTAGGTATATGTTTAGTTGGCCTAACAAACAAATGAATTGGCCATGCTTTTTATATTAAAAAAAAAATTAAGAGAGAATCGTTTTATGTAGGGAAAATGTTCAGTTACGAGCGATTGTTTTAGGTGGGCATAGGACTGGCTGGCTATCCAGTCGAATGTTTTTTTTTTGTTGAAAGTTTTGCCAGTTTAGCATACAAGGGCTATTCATGGCAATGTTAACAATAATAATCTGTCACTATTAAATCACGCTATTAAGTCAACCGAATTGCACGAGCATTGAATTAAATGTAATCACTATAAGACAAATTTTAGGGCTCGGGGATTCACCGTTTTTTTCGAGTTTATTTAGATTTTAAATGTTTATCTATGGTCGGTTTGTCTCACTCTCCTATTTCCAAGTTCCACTCTTTTGACTTTTCGATTTCTTCCTTCTCCAGACTTTTGTTTTTCGTCGCTTCATTTCAGTGTCGAATTTAAGCATAAGCAAAAAGAACCTCGCCATTTATATGGACCTAGAAAAATTGCAGAATTTACCAGAATACTAAAGATTAGACATACGCTGCCTTACCTCAAACCCATAGATATAATACAAGTAATAGATAGATCTTTGTAATATCTACCTTGTAGATTGATAAATAATGTATTCATCCATAGTACTGTACAAATGAAATGATTTCATTTTACGCTTTTTAGTTATTTATTACAAGTATTTTTATTCATTCAGTGATCAGTGAATAACATTATTATAAAACTAGTCTTAGTGATCTTACCTACCAATTTCTTTTGCACAATACTTGAATTTAATCTCTAGTATTTTATTATCTCTAGACATGAGATGAACGTTGAAAAGTTACTCATGCAAAGAAATTGAACCGACTGCCAGATGCAGCATCAAAATCCTTTCTTAATTTAGGATTAAAATTCGTTGTTTTGACGGTTCGCAAATCTCTTTTCCATATATGTTGTTCCATCAGCAACAGGGTTATTATTAATCGCTTGCATACCTATGAACCGGCCATCTTGGATTCCTTCCACAATTCCTGATAAATATATTGAGACAAAGCTTATCGGCGGCTCTAAATCAAACTTGAATTTTTGGTAATGGTTTATTCAACTCTATTTTTCGCGGGAGTGTAAAATATTAGTATTTACAACCGCCGTCCGAAAAACTTTATTTCTCATGACATAATTCTGCACTCAAATTTGCGGCTGGATAAAGTTACACAGTTTGGTTGCCACAAATAAATAAAATGATAACTTTGCAAGTTTTTAACTAAATTTCGACTTAGATGTACAGTTTACTGGATACATACACTGAAATA
Organism: Mongoloraphidia duomilia; assembly: GCA_039654895.1. Lineage (NCBI taxonomy): Eukaryota > Metazoa > Arthropoda > Insecta > Raphidioptera > Raphidiidae > Mongoloraphidia > Mongoloraphidia duomilia. The sequence goes on along the minus strand of CM077516.1, from coordinate 32,602,596 downwards.
GCCATTTTCAGAATTTTTGTTTGCTGTTTGTTCCTGGTTAATTCACCAAACTACTGAACCGATTTTGATCGGATCTTCACTATTCTGTTTGATACACATCAAGAAATATGCAGATAGGGCCTATCATAATATTATGATGATTAGATCAGATAGGCTAATCATCGCGCTTCGTATTACAAAAAGGAAGTGAACAGTAGATAAAAACCCGACATTAACGCAAGTTAATTTGTGAACACTGAACAGTGTATTGTTGCATCTATAATAGTCGAGCGTCTATAATTTACAATTCATTCATGCATCTATAATAATTACAGACATTTAAAATTGAGTAGGTAGTCTATTTCTAATTTTTTAAACTAAATTTACAGCTTCCTCAATTTTTGTTCGACATGCGAAATTCCATTGTAGCGTATCAATTTAAAACAAATATCAACACAATGTATGTATGTATTTATGTCTGTACATATGATTTAAATAAAATTAAAAACTTTGTCAACTGTAGTTTTAATTAATTATATGTGTTGCATGCACACGCGTTGCGCAACAGCAAAATTCATTCTACTACAAGACAAAAATGCAGTGTATATATTTTTTACACCTTTAAAATCCATTGTATTTTGAATATAATATAAAAAATTTGACACGCCATTTACCTAAAATTTATGTTGAGATTCGCATCACAAATTTTAGATAAAATTTCAGAACTGTTTAACAAATTTGCAATGTATATACCGTGGATCATGTAATAGTCTATTTTTCGGGACAATACTAAAAATCATCAAGCATTATCTGATTCAAGCTTTGGAATTTTAGTACTGTTGTAACGAATCAACGTCCTAAGCACTATTTGTAGCAAGCTTTGGAATTTTAAGAGTATAGTAATTGCAGTCCATTCAAGGCCTATGAATAATCAATAAACACACCAAACACCATTTTTTAACCAGCTCTAATTTCAATAACTGAATGTCAACGGATCAACGAACTAAATCCATATGTAACCAGCTCTAGAATTCTGATCAATCAACTAATCCACACACTATAACAAGCTCTAGAATTCTGAGTAGCCACTGTGTATGTCAACGAATCTAGACATCAAGCGTATATGCTTTGCAGTCAGCTCTAGAATAATTGTGAACATGAGTATTCTCTACCGACAGTTATCCCCTGCACTCTTGATCTCAAATCTTTTCTCCTCACCTAAAACGGTTTCTGCTCTCCCAACGCTATTTTTAAGGCTTATGTGTCCAAATGAAGGACCGAAAATCACACTACAGATCCTACAGATCAAAAATTGAAAAAAAATATCCTGGAAAAACTTACAACTTTTAGAAACTATACGTCATCTTTAACTCGTAGCCAAAACTTTTTTCAAAAAATTCGCCTATAGGATCTGCAGTGTGATTCTTGGTCCTTCATTTGGCGTTTATCCAAACCATTTAGCTTAAAAAATAGCGTCGGGAGAGCGGTAACCGTTTTTAGGCGAGGGAAAACGATTAGAGAAGAAGAGTGAGGGGGTGAATTTCGGTAGAGAATAGATACTCTTATAAAATATGTCGACGAACAACGCATCAAGCACTATATTTAGCTATAGCCTGAGAGCGTGCATTCGCCACATTTTAACACCTTATAGTACGTATTTGGTACTACTTTGCATTAACAGAGGTGTAGTGCAAATGATGCATGCATGCATAATGTTTATTTATGCTCGTTATGCCATGTTAATTAATGTTGTTTTGTATTAATTAGTGTCAATCAGGGCGTTGTTTATTACGTTTCATTGACTCGATTGGTTGTCAATAATTCAGTGACACCACGACGCAACGACAATTCTATAATAGCAAACCCCTCAATCACTGAAAGTATGACTAATCAATCTATATTCCTGTATCCTACACAATTATCACTTTTCTTTTTGAATAACAACTTACTATTATGGTTATGAATCTAATGCAATCTATATACCAACACATAGATGTATGTATGTATGTATGTATGTTTGTCCGGAAAACAAAACCAACTTTCAGTTGAACTGGAGCGTTGATATTTGACATACTTATAGACAGTGCCCCCAAACCGACGGGGAAAACTCAAAAACAATAAATTCTTATTCCAAAGAATTTAGAGTAGGGATTAAAACTTAAAAGCATAGATGTTCAACGATTTTTCGAAACAACTACTCCAATTCGGAGCAACGACAAGAGGAGGGTATTTCGAGATACTGTCACTATTTCGAATGAGCAAAACGCTGGAATTCCGCAAACTTTACTCGAGCGAAGCCGGGCAGAACAGCTAGTTTATTATAAACGTATACAGGCGAACCTCTTATAGGAATATTAAAGAACAATATTGAGTAGTTACGGTCTTAAATAACAGTAACAGTTATTTAATTATGAACTGTTACTGAAAAAGACGGGTTTAAAAACAGTTATCTGAATTACGCTGTTTATTAATAACAGTTCTTAAATAGCAGAATCAATTCTTAAGAACAAGTTTTAAAGAACGATATCTAAGTGAAATACTGAACGATTAATTCCGAAAAGAATGAATATTTTATGTTAAAGTTGAGTTTAGCCCCCTCCCATCATGTAAAATAACTAGACTGCACACTCCCGATGATATTTTTGATCTGAGAGGTTTTTTACGTTAATTTGAAGCTACCAGACCGACCGACTGGAAGCTGGGTGAGGCACGCTTTATATAACTACATGCATTTTGCTTGCATCTCAACCAGTTGAAGTGCCACTGGAAGCTCGGTGAGGCATGGCCCTTAATTGTCCATTTTATTCTACATCAAAAACGTGACGGGTCAACAAGTCGAACACTTCACTGGGAAAAAACATTTTTATACAAAACAACACTTTCACCTGACGAAGATTGTTTACTTGTTTGGTAAAAAAAATTCCACTTGAATCGATCATTCACTAATAAATCGCCTCAAGTTGAAGGTCAATTCACACTGCGCATGCGTACGTCTAGTTAAGTACGTTGTATTGTTATTGTGTGAACTTATGATCAATGTCTACAGGCTTGGCATTTATAACACTGGGGATACAAAACAGACAAGGTCAGATGATATGGTTAATTAATAAAATTAACATAACCGCTGTAAACAAACGATGTGTCGTTCGCGAACGAATCTGGTCTACAAAGGAACTTATCCTTGCTACGATTCCATATGATTCTACAGGCTATTTGATCGTTTTTGACAGAAGTAACTAACAGAGACACAATACTAATAAGAATGACACCGAGACGTCATCACTCAACAACGGCTATTGTTCCGGTCTCCGCTTATTTGAACTCATACACGCCGTCCATGGTAAAAACCATTAGAGAGCAGCAGAAAGGGTAACGGCTGTCAAGCAGACAGTCCACTGCTAAATGAGGGCGGTGCTTTGCCACCAATAGGCTGATGACGTCACTGTGTCATTCTAAGAATAATCGAGCTACACCAATATTTTTATTACTAATCTTTAGGCATTGGCTTCGTTTCCGTTACTGTCGGTTTAAACAGAAACTTAATTTGATCGTAGCCCAATAAAAAGTACCGCCCATTTTAATTCCAGGTATCAGTAGACAGTGTATAGGTACCAAGTTTCATAAAAATCGACCCAGTCGTTCACAAATCTCAACTGATGTTGGTATAGATACAAATTGTAGAAACGCGTCTTATAACGAATCACGAAATACCAAAAAATTCAAGGAAAAAAACAGCGAGAAAACGAAATTACAAACATGGATCCCTTTACTACTTGCGGGGTTCTGTACCCAAAGGGCGGGACCATAATTGTTATCACTATTTAGTCTGTCTGTCTGTTCGTCTGTCACAGCCTTCTACAGCTCCTATAAACTACACTTTCTCCCACCGACAGATATAATAATCGCTATATTCTTGGGCAAGAATAGAGGATCTATTTACTCATCATTGATACGTAACTTAGAATTTAGATCCTCTACCTTTGTCCAAGGACAATATCTGTTGGTAGGAAAATGGTGCCAAAATGGTTGGCGAAACGTACGTCGAGAATTGTTAACGTGTTGGTGTTTTGTGGTTATTTTTAATATTTTGTATCTTGACATTAAAGGTTCCACCATTCTTCATGGATCTTGGTGAAAGAGTATAGAAGTGCTACGATAATTAAATTGACATAATTACATTATGTAAGATGATGACTCAAGCCCATCCAATTACTGCTTTTTTATTAGACTTATATTTAGGGAGCTTCCGTACATCCAAAAGAGGGTCAACGTGGTGGACTCGCAAGTTTTGATAGTTGGCCGTTTTTAAGGTAAAATGCTCAAATATTTATTTAGTAGATATTTGAAAAATCTTATCCATTCATAAAATTCTCAAGAATGTTTCTTCTTTGTGTTACAGATAACGTCGAGTTATTAAGGGTAGCTAGAGATTAGAGAACGATTCAAATGAAGTAAAAGAACCGACGATTTTAATGAACGACACAGAGATGACGTAATGTACTTGACTAAAACGTTCAATGCTATTTCATTCATAATTTTTGCTTTACATAGAACATCAGGAAACGGTGCAAAATGTTAATATTCAAATTATACCAAATAAAAGACTTTTGTAATAACAACGGAATCAACTATAATGAACCGACAGTGAATATAATTACGCCCATTTTACCATTCACTGGACCCGTGGATCGTGGATCACTCACTCATGGTTTATTTTCTACTGTTTCAAGAATCTATAGATGAAGACAAAATAAATTCAGGTGCCAGGTATCCTAGTGTTTAGAAATTTTGCCGTCGATCCTGAAATTTCAAGACTAAGTATTGTCTATTTTTTTCTATCTTGAAAATTTAAATTTAAAAAATTTACTAAGCTACTATCAAGGATCAATTTACTATTAAAAATATATAGATTCAGAACTTAAATTTTCAAAAAAAATCCTTCAAAAACGACCCTCGATCTTACAAGGAAGATTCAAGCTTTTTTCCTGGTTCCTACAGTTTTTGTTTTAATACTGATCTGTCCCCATGCCTAAATTTGCTGCTCCATTAGTACAACTCAAAAAAAAGGGTACGTCTGTATCTCGAGTATAGAGAGATGACGTGAATACCGTTAATCAGAAATAGTTGTATTTGTTGTCATGGAAAGAAATACATCCACTTTTATTTATCTTATAAAATCAAATGTTCGTAAAATATAATAAATAAAATAATAATTCACGTCAAAAAAAATTCATGCAAATCGATATCTATTATCCATTAATACGAGAACACCGAAAGTTCTCGTACACTTTTTTACTATTTATTATGAAAGGAGGGGAATGGAACATATATCATTCGAAAGTTACTGTGCCATAGATGTGCAGAAAAAAATATAATGTGTGTAAGTGTATAATGTTGCCGTTAAGGCAGGTAAAATAAAAAAAATACTGACTTCCCTGCACGGGAGAATACGACAATAATTGGTCGAATTTCGTCCATAGATGATATATAGCTAATACCGGCTATTAATTCTCGTTTCACTGGAAAACTATAGCATTGGTGATCACGCGTCCACTGTAGGGTTAAGTATTAAAACGATGAGGAAGACAGTCTTCCAATAAATTATAGTTTTTTAATTACTTCTAAATAACACCGACACCAAAATCAATAAAATACACACAGATTATTATTATATTAATGAATGACTTTTTATTAGCATGTAAATGTGTAATGTATCTTTATATGGTAAACGCATATACATTTCCTGTCTTATAAGTGAATGGAATATTATCCTTAGGTTAAGGTCACCTATATTAATTATAAATGATTTCCCAAATTGTGAATGAAATTATTCCTTGCATACACAATATTAATATTTATATCCAGGGCCACCAGGGCTATAGTCCCGTGCCGTCAGCCTTTTTGGGCGAAAATTTTGTTTGCACTCAAATCAGCTTTCAAAGGTTTGAAACTTTGTAAAAGCTTACCTCGCTTTCGCTTCCACTCCCGTTTGTTTCTTATGAAGAGGGAAGCATTATTGTTAGTTGCTGACGGGCGCCAAAAAACTTAAAACGGCCCTGTTTATATCGTGTTACACTCGAAGCTGTCAGATTACACACTGTCAAATAAGTAAAGGTAGAATGCTGGCAACTTTGCTTTAGAACATCTGCCAGTTATATTGGTAACTCTATTGTGTTTACTGACGGGTTTGTTCAATTCAGTAAAAAAAATGAAAGAAAACCTTGTTTTTTGTTAAACTCATCAGGGGCGACTTATCCATTAGGTATACAGTACCCATGGGCTGAGATTATCGGGGTCATGAAAGCGTTTTATTAAATTATAGATACCTACTAAAAAAAGATAAAACATAATATTAGGTAGGTACCTATGATAAAAAGAAGGCGAAAATAAAGAAATTCCAAAACCATTTTGTTGAAAACCAATAACATTCTTAAATCTAGATTAAGGGCTGAAAGTCGTACCAGAAACCCAGCATTAGTACCTATATATTCGTATTTAAACTATGGGTATGCCCATGGACCTACGAAGATACTAAAACCATTATGTTAATGTTGCAAAAATGGTACGACACTATAGCATAGAAATATCTCTATACAAAAAATATCGGAAAAATAAAATGAAAAGAGGTTCCATGAAGTTTCTAGACGGCCTATAGATTAGAAGGCCAACGCTCTGTCCGCTGCGCCGAAACGACTTGTTGCGAGCGGTGCCTTAACAGCGGTAGACTAACCGCACCATGTTAGATATACATATACAGTATAAGCGTGACACCAAGACACAAGGAAAGAAGGATAAAACGATTTCAAAAAAAAGGCATCAAATAAGTTCGTTTATATTGCAAAAATTCAAGGTATAGGCTCCGAGATTACACACCCGATGCAATCTAAAAGAGTAAAAATAGAAAAGTTACATACCTAAAACACTGAGACTTAATCCACTTCCTGGCCTTTTATGGTGATGTAAAGAAGCTGCAGCTGCACCAATCGGCGTACTAGTCATTTTATTATTAAATGATTTTAATTATAAATCAAATGTCACATTTTACACAATTAACCGTCTGATTCTCTGATTTCTTAACATTAATCTTCTATGTTCAGTTATTTTAAATGACACTCACTCGGTGTACAGTCAAAATAAAAAGTCTTACTGTACAATATCAGTCATTTCTGACACCATTAAATATTATTATGCATTATTTTTATACTGCGTGGAAGTCATTTATGTTCACCGTTGATGAGGACATTCATCTTTCTGAAAGCGGTAATACGATTGCTTAGTTCACAAATTTAACAAAAGGCGATGCATCAGCTCCCCAGGGCAGTGGTTCCCAAACTGAGCGTCGCTACAGTCTAAAGCCGGCTGCAGTCGACATGGCCAACGTATGTCAATGTTGGCGAATGTATTGGATACCAATGTTGGGTATGGTTGGGCACATGTGAATATTTGTTTGAATATTTTATGTACCCACACGACAGGATTCTGTTTGGCCAGCGTTGACCAAGCTTAGTACATCCCATCTTTAGCGAATATACACCAACATTAAACAAAATGGAATGCGTAGATGACGCAAATATTGCAAGTGCTTCAGCGGTAATAATTTCTTATGCCTAGCTCTTAATACATATTTCATGCAATTCACAAATCACAATAATATACACACACTGACAAACATCGCGTAGTGAAAATTGTCCAGTCATCTGGATGAAAACAAAGTCATATTTGCAGTTGGCCAGTCCCTTTGATGTGTGTTCAAAAAACCGCCCTCAAAGCGAATGTCTTCCAATGCCAACGTTCGTGACTGTTAAATATTGGCCATATAAAAACCATCTACACGGTATGCCAATTGCCTGAATGTCGACATTGGTCGACATTTTCCATGTTGTCTGGAGCCGGCTTTAGACGTCGCGTCCTGAGCCAGCAAAATGAAACAAAGTTTAGAATTTAGATTTTGGCATTGAACTTGGCGCAAGTGTCTACTCATCTCATGATGCCGTCCGCCAATGGGGCTTAAAACTGCAAGTTTTTGTCACTCGCGACGCCACAAGCGCATAGTGCAAATACAAATCTTGGAGGATTAACAAATGTAAGTTCTGTCCAAGGATGTTGTTAATATTTATAACTCCTTTACCTTGACAACCGCCAATATTTTAAATATGTGATTTGTGGGGGTTTTTTTCCGGTTTGTAATTAATTTAGTGGATGCAACTATTGAGACATAGAGGTATATGTCTATGGAATACACCCTTTACGCTAGTGGCGTTATCTGAGCTGAGCTTTGCGTTTTATGTCCCATATTAATAGTGACTCTGATCAGTGATACATAATTCTACATCTAGAATGCAAGCTTGTGCGTGATAATTATACAGTTCGGCTGACGACGGCCGAACTGTATAATTCTACATCTGGAACACAAGTTTGTAAGTGGGCAAAGTTATACAGTTCGGCCGGCAATGCACCTAATAGTAAAGTTTATTATTTTACTACGAAATTTCACGGCTCACCGATTGGAAATCCCTGCTGTATATTAGAAAAATAAGGTAGTTTTTCTCAAGGAGCTGTAATATACAAAAGTTTGATAATCACTCTCCTAGGGCAAACGTTTTGAAATCGAATAAAAATCCGACAAAACGAATTACAAATGTTTAATAATTCAAAATATTCAAATTAAAGAACAGTAGGTAGGTATATAGCTTAGGGTGCTAAAAATTTCGGAGCACTGAAATTCAGAATTTTAGGGATGTTGACAATTGAAAAATACGGAATTTAGAAGAATATTTTTTTACGAAAATGTAAAAAATATTTTTTACCAAAAATTTTAAAAGACCTCTATAAATTGTTTTTCTACGACAAAGTTCAAAACCAGCTTTACTTAACCGAACTGTAATTAACGACAAAAAGACGTGTAAATTCCTCAGTTTCTAAAAGTATTATATAAATTATAAAACATGGACGCAGTCTCCAAATTGTCCATTGGTCATTTTAATACGCAAGTTGTGAACCAGGCTTTACACTAATTAAGGCGACATTTTAACAATGAAAATATTTAATAATAGGTACCATTTAATCCATTTTTAATGTATTTCTTCGAAAGAATTCTATGTAATTTTAAACGCATTTAAGAAAGCACAACAATTATACGTATAGTTACTTTAAAATAGAACTAGTTATAACTTATAAGTACCTAATATGCACTGAGATATTTGATAATCCGTTGTCTAGAAATCTCGTTGCATTATAATTTGATTACATACCTACTGTCATTTTATAACACCGAGGTATGTTTTAACCTCAGCACAGAGAGATAGCTATATAGAAACAGTATATCAAGTCGCTTGTGAAGCGACAACTATACACTAAAGTACGACTTGTCAGGTACATTATGATCATTCGTTGCTTGTATTCCATAGTGTTAATTACTCATGTCGTATTGTGTGCCTGGATGTTACAATAAAGGTTCCAAAGCGCTTATGAAAAATCAAGGTGTATAATATGTCATCAGTAAGTAAAAATATGTTATTGTTCCTCGCACGTCTCGACTTACTTCAAATGTACATAAGTATACCTACCTACAAGCTGTGATATGCCACTTCTATAGCTATCTTTGTTCTGAGGTTTTAACTAACTAGAAATCATTATAAAGTATAAAGCTGGGATGAAGCGCGTATGATCAGGAAAGTATTGTTTGTTTGTTTTTTCATTTTTGAGCGATCATAAAAGTCTGGAATGGCGAAGAAAATCGAATTCGAGATTTCGACGGAAATAGACATTTCATGAATCATGGTCGTACATAACGAAAAATCGAGTTCAACACCGCGCTAGCTCTATATTATCGCTTTACGCGCCAGAGCTTACTTTCGCTAATACAACTATCTAAATAGTTGTATTAAGGTTAATTTTCCACGAAATCCATTCAAACTGTAGCTTTTCGAAAAGGGGAGATATTCTATTCTATAAATTAATGGAACGATTATTAGATTGATTCAAGTTCATACCATGTACGACGTACGTCCTAAAATTGTAGTTGAAAATCACGAATCTGCAGTTGTCGGTTGGTTTGTACTGTGTCTGTACGTATAAATGTACATGTACGTACGTACGTCCGAGCTCTACAGGTCGCAATTCTTGACAAATCGGCATAGTATATTTTTTGTTTGCTTTGTTTACTATTAGAATAAATAGAGCTCTATTGAAATTCACTGAAATGCGTTCAGTAATTTCATTGTTATAAACAAAAATCTGTTGTAAAAAAATTATCGTACACTGTCAAACTTATCGGGGGTGTGCACTGAGCACGTTTGGCTTTATCAACGATTTTAAGTTTAGGGTTTTTGGAGCATTCCGCAGGGTTTTTTACTTTTCCCGAATAAGGGTATAGTTCACTTATGATGAAAATCGAAAATTGTTATTTACTTGAGAACGGTTCATAAATAAAGTTGGCTCTACTGATAAAGGAAATCATTATGTCAACACGCGTTTGAAAGGGGGAAATTACTGTTGTAAATTTAATTACGAATCAATTAAAATTGAATGATTAATGTTAGCAATAAACTTATACGTAATTTACTGGGTAAGTGTCGATCCTTTTTTTTTAATTTGTAATTGAAAATCGACATAGCATAGAAGTAATTTATTGTCCATTAATGCAGCATATTTTGTACAACCGTGTTGATATTATTATTTTAATAACATTCTGATAAATTATTCATTCTGATTGCAATCGTGAGAACGTGAAGAAAACAAAACGATGGGTATAATGCGCCATTTTATTTTCTGTTAAATGAGGAAGTCGTATTTATTCTCCGTGTTCAACAATTATTTTTATGATGATTTCATAATTTGTTATTTACTATCACGATATGGAATGTTTTACTCATTTTTGTAAAAAAATTTTTAAGAATCTAGAATTTTAAGTTTGTTGTAAACATTTGTTTTAAATCTATATTATAAAACCGTAATTCGGTTTATTCGGATATCATGCAACAATAGCTGAATCGATTTCCATAAAACAACATCGAATATTTTATTTATTTTTATGAGATATTATTTTTACGCATATGACGTTTTAAAAAATTAGGCATTTTGAGTGTTCGTTGTAAAGTTATTAACCAACTCAACGATATTAAATATATCTATATATAAATCATCACCCAAAAACGGTTAGACTATTTGAAACATCTAATCAAAACTTGAATTTATCTGGGGCCACTACCGCCAAGTCGAGCAAACAACAGACGGCCGCTACCGTGTATATACCTTTTCTCGAAGCAACTCAAGGCACTTTTCAACTTTCTATATCTCTGTTACAAATGCAAGCAGAAGGCTGAAAATTTTGCTAGAGATTGTACCTAACGGTCTTAACTAATTCCCCAAATTACAAGTTTCTAATAAATATAGTTCAGAAAATTTCAACCCTCAAAATTGTCTATTTTGTCATCACTCACTGACATAGCGATCATCAAAAAGCTAGGGCACTTCCAGTAGTCCTAGAAAGCTGAAATTTGGTATGCAGGCTGGGTTTCACGTAAAAGTAACGAGAAAATTCCAATATCTGTGTTTTTCCCCCTCCAACCCTTAAAAGGGGGTGTGCATATTTCTATTATTATAGGCTAAGTCCGTAGTCAGAGAAAGCTGAAATTTGGTATGGAGGCTAGGTTTCGCGTACAAGTAACGAGGAAATTCAAACATGTGTGATCTTCCCCCTCCAACCCCTAAAAGGGGGTGTTGCAGATTTCTATAGGTCCTTAGTCAGAGAAAGCTGAAATTTGGTATGCAGGCTGAGCTTCGCGTACAAGTAACGAGAAAATTAACAAATCTATGTTTTTCCCCCTCAAACCCCTAAAAGGGGGTGGTGCATATTTCTATTATTATAGGCTAAGTCCGTAGTCAGAGAAAGCTGAAATTTGGTATGCAGGCTAGGTTTCGCGTACAATTAACGAGGAAATTCAAACATGTGTGATCTTTCTCCTCCAACCCCTAAAAGGGGGTGTTGCAGATTTCTATAGGTCCTTAGTCAGAGAAAGCTGAAATTTGGTATGCATGCTGGGTTTCACGTACAAGTAACGAGAAAATTCAAATACTTGTGATTTTCCCTTTCCAACCTTACAAAAAGAACTGAGATACCATCAAAAATATTCTTGTAAAGAAAAAAAATGCCAAGTCTCGCAACACTTTCCCCGTAAAAAGTTTTGAGATCCCGAAAAGTACCAAGTTAGCCATTCTATTACCTTTGACTATGAAGATAGCAAATTACTCGATAGTTGTCTTAAAACTACACAGGTAAAATAAAGAATAATTTATAAATAATATTTTATGACTGTAAACTTGTAGTACCTTTTGAACTTGGCAATCACATAGTATCAGGATATATGATACCGTGCGATAAAGTTTTAATAAAAACAATATCTCATCACAGTGCACCTATGCCACGTGATTGCCAAGTTCAAAAGGTACTACAAGTTTACAGTCATAAAATATTATTTATAAATTATTCTTTATTTTACCTGTGTAGTTTTAAGACAACTATCGAGTAATTTTGCTATCTTCATAGTCACAGGTAATAGAATGGCTGACTTGGTACTTTTCGGGATCTCAAAACTTTTTACGGGGAAAGTGTTGCGAGACTTGGCATTTTTTTTCTTTACAAGAATATTTTTGATGGTATTTTATTTTCCCTTATACAAATAATACTAAATGCCCAGTCAGGGACACATAGGCCGTATATCTAAAAAAAAATGTGTAATTGTCTTATGTATTTTTAAGTGCATTTTTTGACCATCAAATATTTTATTATTTTATCTAAATATATCGATCCTGCAGCAACGTTTAATAGAAATAAATTTATATTTTCCAACTAAGCTGAACAAATTCCAGTAATTTACAAATATTTATCCTATTCGTGTGAGGATGGATTAAATATTTATTTGCTTTACAAATTTGGCCATAATCGCGGAACAGACAGACAGACAGACAGACAGATAGACAAACGGTCGAGCTATGAAGTCGATTAAAAAAGGAAAGTCGCTCGCTTGCTCGGTCAATGCAGATCTAATAATTTAACACTAATTAATAATTTTTTTTATTTAAAAACAAAACAGAAAATTTAGTAACGTTAGTGTTTTAATCATATAATACATAACATTCCGAAATTGTCAATACGTATTAGAAAAATAACCAATCAAATTTAATAAGTGTTAAAAAAAGAAACAAATTAAATAAAAACTTACAAGTGAGTTTCTGACGTGAAATTCGATCAGTAACGGTTTAGTGTCAAAACAGAAGACGAACGAATTGATTATAATTGTGTGCTATGTATATATTGTTGATTAGAATTTGTTCAAACAAATGAACGAACCGTGTCATTCGTTTATTTTCGTACGATGAGCAATACAAACATGGTTTCCATAACATATTGTATTATTTGCATAGCATTGGAAAAAACTATCACACCTTTTAAGCCTTGTTATGTCCAGACGGTTTCATATCTGTAGTGTAAAGGAAAAAATCACTTATCCGTCGAAAAAAAAGTAATATGGCGACTCATTCTACCAGATTGAATATTTCACATTCTACAATAAAGCTGATCCAAATACTCATTTTTAGGGTTCCGTAGAAAATAGGAAACCTTATAGTTTCGGTCAGTCCGTCTGTCACTCATTTATACACCTATAAAGATACGGACGTACATGATGACCCAAATTATGAGAATTTTGGAAAAATATTTTTTTTTGGACCCCCTCCCATAAAATTGACAGTGTAATAAAAATTTTTTTCCACTTACCCCACCGAGTGGGATATCTTTAAATAGGTCTTCTAAAATGCAACCTTTTGATTTTAATCTTTCAGTTTAATTTCTGAACTATCGATGCAAAAAATCTGAAAAAATCCTGAATGTAGCCTTTAGTACTTCCAATGTAAATTGTAACGAACACTGTAGCAAAAATAGTTTATGAACAATTTAGGAATAACTCTTTTTCGGAAGCAGCCAATGTCAAGGTGAAATAGCGCTTATTTATAAATACGTCACACGAACACTACGGAACCCTATCATGTGCGTGCCCAACACATGCTTATAACTGTCACGTTTATGATAAATAAATTCGATTATACAATATAGGCACAATTTTTTTTCTTAGGTCCTAGTGCATAGACCAGTTTTATAAAGAGGCTGGTACATTTCAGCCGATTTACAAGACGGCTAAACATGGCTACCTACATTGAAAAAAGCGATGTGATGACAATCTAGCTGAACGTTTGTTCACAAAACAGCGCCGTTTTATGAAACGGCTAGCCGTTTCGTAAACCGGCTAGCTGCTTTTCAAATCGACTAAATTTACAATTCCGTTTCGACACGCATACAGCGCGTTGCATTTAAAATGGACTCACACCGATATTTTATTTGTTTATGGATCAATTGATTTGAAATTCATATCACTTGTAAAACTCAATAAGGCGCATCTTTTCATGCCGTTTTTACCATCAACTATCAAGAGATCAAGAGAAATTTTTAATATATAACTTCGCGTTACAGATACAGTAAAAAGTTACTTAAAAAAGTTGTTTAGAATTAAAAATTACCTTCGGAAACCGAGTTTCGTTAAAACAATCGAATTTTCAGAAATTAAAAAAAATGAAAAAAACATGCATTTGTTAAGGGCATGAAAAAATGCGCTTTATTGAGTTTTACAAGTAATATGAATTTCAAATCAATTGATCCATAAACAAATATCGGGGTGAATCCATCTTAAATGCAACACACTGTATATTAATTATTATAGGATTGATTCTGCAGGCAAAAATTACTATTATTAAATCGGCAAATAATCCAAGTTTAAATTCATGGTCAAATATTTAATTGCACAGTTTAGTTTTATTAACAAACTGTTCAGAAATCATATCTTTTATTATTTCAACTCTGATAGCTGTTAAATACAAAAAAATATTATTTTTATGACCTAGCTATGTTTAACATGTGACTTAAAACCTGACGTAAGCTTCGAAGCACGTAGAAAAAATTCAAGGCAAACTTAGATATGTTACCAAAAAATTTACTTGTGAGGATTTAATTGCTGGCCTGTCTTTACTCAAAAATCAACAGTCATCCATTTTTTTGTCAATGATCTTTTAACATTTCTTTACAGCTTGTCAAAATTATTTAAATTCGACTTTTATTCACATATAAACATGAATATTTGAATTATTTTGTTTTCAAAATCATCGCTAGGTGATATAAAAACTGGACCATGTAATTTACTAAAATCGATTTCAGCTATTATATAAATACAGTAGAACTTCGTTTAGGTATACCTACGGTTACTAGAACTTAAAATTTATACGATTACCTCAGTTATTTGAACGGTTAACTGACGCCAATATACTGTATGGACAATTATTAGATTTGAATTAAAAGACCCAGGAAACATAATTTATTTCGGGTAAAATACATAAAATAAACATTTTAAATTACTTTTTTTTTCTAAAGGGCATATTTTATATGGCTTATTATAAATTCGTTATAAAATTAAAAATTTTTTTTCATATTTTTGAACGAGCTATCACATTCTGAAGTCCTGCGCACATATTATGAATCACCCTGTATATAGTCAAGGTTCAGAGGGGGCAATTGCTCCCATTGTCCCCCCCCCCTTGGATCCGCGCCTGATCCGAAGATTGTTATTTTGCCGGATAATCGAAGTGTTACTGTGAATGGTGCGCAGTTGAAAATAGTGAGATCAACTATAACAGAGGTATAATTGTGTTGATTAAGTCAATTACATTAGGTAGGTATCTGTTTTTGAGCGACATTTCCCATGGAACTTTTTAGAACAAAAATCTGGATTTTTTCGATTTATATTTTAGAATGTTTTTCCCCTGCAATCGAAATGTTTAAAATTTAAGTTAAATACTCGTTATTTTAAAACATTTTTAAGAAAACACAACTTGGAAACTTTAAATAATATTTAAAATAAAAAATAATAAAAAAATCCGTAAAAAATCATCGATCGGTTGCTTAGTGTTCTTATCAGTTATTAAATTCTTATCAATCATTTTATGGCTTTTAATTTCTTACAAAGTATAAAAACATAAGTAGCATTTATAACCTTCAATTTTTATTGCCCAATATAGTTATTTTGTAAAAAACAACTGAATGCATATTTTGTATAATTTTAAAGAATCACATCACAAAATATAATCTCACAAACATTAAAGTTTAAGAAAATATGGTAAAAAGTTTTAAAAATATTATTTAAAAAAAATCACTACAACATGCGCAAAACGTCACTCACGCCCGCGCGCGAAATGTTTTTCATTCACAGAAACATGAAAGAAACAAAACACGCACACAACAAACAACTCTCACTTGTTTCGCGGTCCATAGCCAACTGAATTATAAAAGTCGAGTCGCGTTGTCTGTATGTACACACAATATAGGAGGTAACACAATCTGTACAAACGACCGCATAAAAGTGCTGTAAAGTGTAAGCCTGTTTACAGTGTGGGCTGCCGCACGGTATACAGTAAAACCTCAACTGTAAAGTTACTGTGATGTAAGTAACTGTTTTTTTGTTCTGTTACAGATATACAGTATCACTGTTAGTTGTTATTTGAATAAAAACACTGTTAAAAAATAACAGATTTACTGGCAACTAATTTCGTTATAAACAAATGGGTATGTCTGTATCGCGGGTACAGACAGATGACGTGTATACAGTTAAACACAAATAATTGTATTTGTTGTCATGGAAAGAAATATATACACTTTGTTGACGTGTCAAATCTCAATTGGCAAAATAAATATTATTATCATATAAAATCAAATGTTCGTAAAATATAATAAATAAAATAATTATAATTTTATTTTTTTATATTTTAAATTGTTATCCAATACTTAGCTATATATTTTCATTATTAAAAAAATATTTTTTTTTTTAAGTTAGGGTAAGTTCGTGAGGCAATGAAATTAAAAATCGACATAATAGACATAGATATACAAACATAATGAGAAAGAAAGAAAGATAGAGCACAATTAACAACTTACGCACTATTTATGAATTACACAACGCGTTTGGTTGGCACCGCCGTCTATGTTTTAACAGGCAAAGTAGTCAAGAAGTTTCACTTCTATAAGTTCTATCGTGTGGTCTTAAGCACATCTTTTTTTTAAATAGGCTTTTTTTCGGAGATGAAAATATTGTATTTCGCATGACGAGAGAAACAGAAATAATACACTATAAATTATAAAGCATTATTTTAGGAACTACTATTTTTGAAACCGGGTATTTTTTTAACTATTATAGTTGTACTAAATAACTGATTATTATTTCTAGCAGAGAGTATACCTAATATGAAATGATTTGAACATACCCGAACCTTTCGTCTCAAACTTATTTTCATCTAGCCTAAGTAGGTAAATACATTCAGGTAAAAAAATCATGTGAATAATTTAAACATGTTTTTTAACAAAATATTAATTTTCAGTTTCTCTATAAATTCTGCAATGCAATTCAAGTTAAACTTTTTAAAAAATTTACAAAAATGTTACTTATTTTATTTGTGTTTTTAATGTCGTTTTTCTTATAGTTTCAAAAATACAATAGGGAGGCCGGAAACAGACTACAAGCCAAAACAATAATTTTATTTATATTTTGAAAAATGTAAAATTCCATAGAATTTTCAATTTTTTTTTTATTTCTAAAGATAATAAAGCAATTACCTATTCATAAAAATTAAATAGTGAAGACTTTAACGATACATAAAGAAGGAAAACTTACTGTCATATATTTTCTAAATTTAGCAATTTTTAAAAACGCTTTTTTTAAAATACTGGTTCTCTATTTGTTAAATATAAAAATTGTTTAGAATATATATTAAATTCGTACAGATACTTATACTTATATAATTACAAATCAATAAAATAAAAAAGACAAAGGGCACAGTAATTACAATTGTGCAGCAACCGAAGACTTAGAGCTACTTCTATAGTTTTGTAATAGCGTCATATCTGTCAAAAAATATTAACATGGCATATATGACACAAAACACAAGCAAAGTATGGCGTGACTATAGTAATTCGCGTCACACATTTTTTGTAACGCATCATTTTACCCCCTATAAAGTACAAACCGTCGGTAGAGACGTATTTGTTCTACGTCAAAATAAAATACGATTTGTTTATTTATATTTTACATTAGGTATTATAAACACTTTTAATGAGACGTTTTACTGTAATATCTATATAGGTAACGTAAGTAGATTATAAAATTTAATATAGTACTATCGAGATTTCACTGTAGGTACATGATAAATGTCTCCAGTATGTCAACTTTTGTTGAACTTACATATGTGTGATAATAATCATATTTATTGTGCATTTTATGACATATTTATAAATTTAAAAGACAAGCCAGATAATACTAAATAAACATCGAAACAACTGCGAACGACAAATTATAAAAAAAATTTACTACCATTATTTATCGTAAAATTTCGTATTGAAGTAGGTATTTCAAATATCACCGCGGTTATAGGATTTTTTTTCAAAGTATCAAACTTTTTATTTTATTTTTTAATTTAATTTATTATTTAAAAAATATGGAAGGATCAATTTTTATTGTATACCTACTTTCACTAGAACGCCTAAAAAAGATAACTGCATCGCCTGCGCCATCGCAGCTGATTGATTCTAAAATATTCTAGCTAATAAGTTGTGTTACTATAGTGCCATGCCAACATTCGCTCGAATTTTTATCCGTAGCCGCGTATTATTTCAAGTTTGGGTATATTATGTAATATGTATTTAGTTTCATCAAAATCAGTTCAGCTTTTCTTGAGTTATGTAAGTACAAGCAGACACAAATTCTGAAAATACAGTTTCACGTCTAAGTATACCATACAACATAAAACCCGAAAAACCTGCAAGAAAACAAAATTGCAGACAGAGGTCCCGTTGCTCTTTTATACATAAAAGTATATTAACTAAGTGTAGTAGTACTTGAGAAAAAGACGCATCTTAACTATGCATAAAAAGTATACAGGATCAAACAAAAATCCATCGAGACATATAAAAATAACATTTTGAAAACAAGAACAATGTAGACTTCCTAATTACTGTAAGAGAGATAATTATAATGAAGACTCCACTATAAAGGTACATAAACTAAGGTGTATTTAATAATGTTTCATAGCGACAACCGTCCTTCTCTTGTATTACGCTTGTGCTCTAACGCACGACAAGGATAACTTTACATATGTTACGGTTTTATATGACTCATCGTTAAGTTCGTTTTGTACGTTAGAAGGTATTAAAAGAGAGAGAGAGAACGGTATCAACCTGTATTAATTATCTTATTAGTTATGTATTTTTATATTAATATACAACGTGTTTTCAAAAAATTGACATTTTTTACTATTAATATACAAATAAACGTTTTTTATGTTCATTACTGTTAGGAATGTCCATCGAAAGATGTAAAGTTACAATGCATTATGCAATACTAGAAAAAATTATATGATAGAGTGGGTGCTTACTTGCAGATGCAAATGTAGAAAAAAATATCTTTCGCGCGGCTGAGTTATCATTTACTCAGCAGCCGCGATAGTGAAAGATTAGGGTTTGCGCCCCGACGGTGACATAGTTTAAAATGAATTTGTGTAGTATTGCATTGTGACGTAACGTCATTTTATGGGTGTTCCTAAATCCTAACGGTAATGCTAACTTAAAAAGCATTTATTCGCATTTAATAGTTTGCGAAAATTGATCACAGGAATATTTAACAGACATATTATAAATACGAGTAGATATAATAAAGAATACGACGTTTCGGCAATATTTATTAGCCTTTTTCAAGTATAAAATAATGAAATAAAATAAAAATAATATAATAATCTGAAAAGAAAAAAATTAAGTTAATTAATTATTTTTATTTCATTTCATTATATTTGAAAAAGGCTAATATATATTGCCGAAACGTCGTATTCTTTATTATATCTACTCGTATTTATAATATGTCTGTTATTTTGGTCATTTTCTTTTATTAATTCAATTATACAGACGAAAAATCATTTACAATATTTAACGTTGTTAGAAGTATTAATATAAAATAGTAAACGCGGGATCCTTCTGTCTGTTATCTTGTTTTCTTTCGGGGGTTTTCGGGTATTTTCTATGCCACTTAGACAGGATAATGTGTTTCTAGAATTTCTGTTTGTCTGTTTGCACTGGTATAATTTGAAAACGACTGGACTGATTTGGTCAAATTAATTTGTAAATACCGAAACTAAAAGTAGAGAATACATTTTATTTGCGTCTATCAAGACCTTCATAAAGGTATAAACCTGCGGGCAAAATTGACATTCACACAAGTGAAACTAGGATGCAAAAATAAACTGAACTCCAAAAAATAAAGAAAAAACTCCCAGGAATTTGATTTTTTTTAAGTCTTCTATCATGGAAATATTTTTGTGCATTAAAAGTATTCTTAGAATTTAAGTTTGAATTCATGGACTTTTATATAAAATATATATAGTATAAGTATCATTATTATATCATATTTAATATGTTGTTTTGTATGCAAAAAAGTAAAAATAGCATTTTTTGTACTTTTGTGATGTCTATAATTATCATTAAATATTGCATGTTTATGAGATATATATTTTTTGTTTGACATACGATTGGTTATGCATGGAATATTTTGTTTATTTCGTAAACGTTCACTTGGGAACACAGCATACGAGCATTACAACAATTCGTATGTACAAAGTAATCGGCCATTACTACAAGGAACAACGCGCCATTTATCTGAACTAACTGGAGAAAATTATGGAATACCTTACCAAGCTACAAGGAACAACGCGCCATATATCTGGACTAACTGAAGAAAATTATGAAATGCCTTACCAAGACGATAGATATCATCGGTACAGGAATTCAGTTTTCAAACGGAAGACATCATAAAAAGTCCTGTGTTACATCTACCCTTACCAAAACTCGCGCTCAGCAGTACCTTCCAAAATGCGAGTCTACTTCTACTTTCCAAAAATTACTCGAAGAGTGATTTTTGAGAAATAATCAACAGAGATATAGGATTTCAACTTTCCAAACCTCAGAAATACAACCCTTACCGAAATCCGAACCTTCTAAATGTGAGTATAGCCTATTACATTAAGCCATCGACCCGGGGAGTCATTTTTGGGGCGCAATAAACGGAGAGGATATAAGTTACCCGACGACAGGAAAAAACCTAGTATACCTTGTCATGTACAAATCTGACTCTATTTCATTTAGTTTTCAACTCGGGAAATGATTTAACAGATGACATTATAGGTGCTTAATTTTCCGACGAGACACGACAGAAATTACCTATCTACCCTTACCTGAATTAGGTATTTAAGTTTAAAAAAAATTATTAATTTTTTAATTTTTTCTAATAATTTAACATAAATAATATTGAAATTCGAAAAGAAAAATTTTTTTAAAGCTATAGATAAATTACTAAAAATTAATTAAAATGTATAAAAATTTAAAAAATATCACGTGACTTCAAAACGCGCCAGGAATGTTTGTGACGTCGTTATGTTAAAATGTATCTGCATTTGTTGGTATTTGTGTATATGTATTACACATACTATCAAAAATAATAAATTTTTAACTTGGTAACCATGGATACAAAGACCATAGATAACATAATGACGTCACACGCGTTCGGATTCTTTCGGCGCGTTATCGGAACTGAGTTTAAAAATTAATTTTTATTTAAATATAACTTTTTAATTAGTAAGCAAAAAAATTAAAAAAAACAGTTTTGCTATAAAACTTGTATGTGGTCCTTCCATTTAAGTAAAAAAAAAAATTTACTTAAAAACCCAATTCCAGTACCTCCAAAATAAGATCTTGCCCTACTATATCAGACAAGCAACACGGGGAGTGATTTTTGTAAACTAATTAGCGCCGACGACATTTATATTGTTTAAGTTCACCGGTGGGAAAGTCCTATGTCACATGTACCATCATTGGAATTCAAAAATAAACCAGGCCACCAGCATGATGAGTAGTTTTTGGGAAGCAAAGCTAACAGATGGTGACTATATAGCATCTATTCATCTACACTACAAAATCTTTACCTGCATTTGAACTTTTTTAGTTGAATCAAAGAAGCAGGTATTTTACGATATGTTTTCATGCTGTCCTTGTTCAGTTATATTTGCGTTTCTTTCTAACGCGTGTTCTTTTTGTCTATTATTAACTAGAGAGAACCTGAGATGTTTTGTATCAATTTGTTGTCGAATCAGTTTTTTGATGTAGCCAAGATAATTTATTTCCTCAAGAATGTTCTATCTAAACATAAAGACCTGAGTCAGTTCTGTCATTTACGCTTTTTTATTTACTGTTATTCGTCCAAATAATAATTAGAGGAACAATTTTATAAATGTCTGTCACTAGCGACTGGACAGTGGTGGCCATAACGTTGTATTTATCTATACATAAAAGAAAGTCTCAGCAGGTGTTTGTCCGTACCGGTTAGTCTTGAGAGTCGAGAACTACTGAACGGATTTGTATGCGGTTTTTACCATTCGATAGCTTATTTCTTGGGGAAGGTTTAAGTCTATAATAACTGACCGGCCCGGTTCGCCTCAGTGCAAATCGGATTGAATGCGATATACCGAACAAATTTAAATGCTGTTTTTACCATTCGATAGCTTATTTCTTGAGGAAGATTTAAGTCTATACTTTCTGCCCGGTCCGGTTTCGCCCGGGTGCAAATCGAACTGATTCCAAGTTGAATTGAAATATCAATAGAACTATAGACTTACATAATATATCTACTATACAGGCATTTTCGAAGCCGGACAGAGCATCTATAGTTTTATGATAAAAGTAAATTAAGGTTAAATACATGGCGCTACGAATACGCTGCATGTTCAATAACACCTTTAGTAAGAGTGTAAGACTAACTAAGAGCTGCTAGTAATAGTAATTATATCTAGCGCATACTAGAAACAAAGAACACAATTTTTTCAAAGTACTTTGTCTTGTCAACCCGGCTTCACTCGGGCATATGGCAACGAAATAATCAAGCGTAGCAAATTTCTTAGAATTCGAAATCTGTCAGTGATTTGTTCCTTAACACAAACTGGTTACAGGTTAACACGGTGGTAAATACTATTTTATGGCAACTTAAATTAATGTAAAAATATACATATAATCCAGTCAAATGGTAGTACTTCCAAATTGCGTTATGTGCAAAATTCAAAAATATTGGCGCCGGTCGACTTTTGGCGCCCTCTATATTCGCACCAAGCAATTAGCAAAAAAAATGTTGAACACATACATATTATAGAGAAACTCAAAAGCTACAACTTTTGGCATTACCTACCATTTTTCGCCCCGATTGACCGTTTTGTTGTAAAATCGAAAAAACCGTTTCCACCCCCAAGAGAATTTATAACTATTGAATAATAAGAAATTTCAAAAATTTTCCAAACAAAAGTTGTTGGATACATCCTCCTTAACAATTTTTATAATACATAGTAATTTTTCACGTACAAGCAGTATTTACCAAGATACATGATTTCATCCCTAAATTTCAAGCTGGCGACCACCTTACTATTAAAATTTCAACAAACTTCTAATTAACGCAATTTCAGACCTATTTTTCTATTTGATTGGACTAATACTTACTACTTTTTGCCAACGTCAAAAAAAAGTGACACTCACCTGAAACAAACAAAAACAAATATTAGAATCCAAATAACAAATGAAAACTATCGCCTCATACTTAAAAATTAATACTATAATACTTAAAACAACACTAAATGAAAAGTAAATTTGTATTACATACTAGACTTTGAGATGAAATTAATTTTAAGCCCTTTGCTTAGCATTCAACCAACGCGATAAATACCTAAATAAAATAAAATAAAATAATTATTTTATTTTGGCATTGGCAATTTTAAAATTGGAAACACGCAAATAGTAATAGGGGGCGCGAGCAACGCCTGGCTTAACTGAATGAAATTCTAATAATATATAACAATTTAGAAACATAGATTTCAAAGGTCACGCAAAGAATAAAAACAAAATAATATGCTTGCGGGAATGAAATCAAAATTTCAGTCACATTATTAAAAAGTTAATTAATTTCTTCAAATTTCTATTTGTTTACACAATGGTGAAAATAATACAATGAAGATGTTCTAATTAATATTTGTATCGCAACGAAACACAATGATATTAATTTTACACCGCGTTTTAATTGCAATATTTAATTAAATAATTATAGGATATAGAGTAAGATTATTATTTCATTTTTTTAACATTAATTGATTATTTAGAGACTAGGCTTTTCAACGAGAGCAAGATTCTCTTGATCTCACTTCCTTTGATCAATACAAATTAATAACATCTTAATTTTGTCTGTATAGGTAATTGTAAATAGACTACAGAAGTAGGCGGTCCTAATATGAGCGCGAAATTTAAAATGGAGTCGATTGGCGTTCAAAAATGTATGGGGTTTGACGGAATATTCGTTACTATTCCCTTAAAATACATTTCTTACCAAAACAATGGCAGTTTCATAAAAATAATCAATAAATCCCGTCATTATTGGCTACAAAACTTTATTATTTCGTGTGAAATAATTTTTTATTTGAAATTAAAGATTTATGAAAAATGAATGTCCTGACTTGATTCACTGATTCAGCCAGTGACGTTTAATTCTAACCAACATTCCTCGTTGACGTTTGTCGAGGTATAATTTAAGCAATTATAATTAGAAATTGGGTTTGTTCTTTCCATTTGGAGTTGAAAAAGTGTTCTGAAGTCGTCTGAGTTACGCTAGATCAAGCGAAAGTAAGCTAAAAGTATAAAAAAAAATGTTTTCACCAATTAGGTATTGGATATCTAGGTATTATTTTAGCTATTTCCTCAGTCGGAAATTTAAACTTTTTGCAGTCATAATTTTCATTATAAATGCAGTCAGGTACAAGACACCATCCCATAACAAATTGCTTTAATTATTAACGACGACGTGTTTTAAAAAAATCGAGGTTATGTCAGTAGAATGAATGAAATTTGACAGATTTGTAGTGTCAATGGGTGAAAGGGAAGGGAAAGAGTGATTCAATTTACAACATACGTTAAACGCAGATTCTAGTTAGAAGGAGACAGTTGCGACTCCGTCACGCCTTCCTTTCCTAATCTATTTAGATAGTATAGCGTATAGGATATATTATCTAGACCGAGATCTAGACCGATTTGGCCATTTTCAAAATTTTTGTCTGTTTGTTTGAATTCCGTGTTAACGACATTAAAGCGAGCGAACCCGAAAGTAAAAGTTGCATATTATTTTTAAATTAGAAAAGACACTTTAGTTGCTTCTTGTGTTGATTTCAGAATATAAATTGAAAATTTTATGTGTAAATTCTTCATCCACAAAATATTTTTACCAAAATCTCTCTATAACGAAAACTCCTTATAACGAATGAAATTTCTCAGTCCCTTGAAATTCGTTATACAGAGTTTTGACTGTTAATTGAAAAGACGACTTATAGGATATCACTTCACGACACGAGACGAGAACGAAATTAGACGAGATGGACACCTAGACCATACTAATTTTTTCCTTGTCAATGAGGTTAAGACAATGTTTTCAGAAATCTCGTACGAAGCCCTGTTACAGACAATAATCAATTTCTTAGCCACACAAAAAGATAAAAATGATTCGGTTATTAGTGTAGTGTGCCTATACCAGTGTTTCTCAATAAGTAATTCGCCGATCTCTTGGGAGTCAAGTCCAGAAATAATAAAAGTTAAAAAAACTAAAACCCGACTACGTAAAAGAAAAAAACAAGCAAATCAAAACGTGAGACAATATTTTTTTGTTATCAATAGTCGGGGATCTCGAATACCGGAATTTTATTTCAGCTTCCGAACAGGTCCCCGACTAGTGATATCAAAAAAATACTGTCTCCCGTTTTGAATTGCTTGTTTTCTTCCTTTACGTAGTCTCGGGTTTTAGTTTTCTTAACTTTTATTTATTTTATTTATGGATAAGTTAATTTCTACATAAGGATGTTCTATTAGATATACTTATGAAATAAGAAAAACCATATAGATATATCACAAATAATAAAAACCTCAAATCATTGCCATTTTTATATCATCCGAGACAATGTGGTGGCTAATGGGCATCATATTGTTTTTTTTTATAACCTATGACACTCTTGACATTGAGACGCAGTCAATGACAACTCATTTATCAAAATCTAATTTGATCTCTAGGACTTAGGAGGGAACATCTATACCTACATAATATGTCCATGAACCATGAGATTACCGCGGGATCCAAAAGTTGAGAATCGCTGGTCTACAAAATACACGGTGCAGACATAGCGTGCGTTCTAAGATGCTCTTCTCCTATCTGTCGTTATTTACGGGTCAGACAACTAACATTATTGTGATATAATTATATACCTACCAATCCACTGTTGCCAAATCGTTATTAGTTTAAATTTTACTGCATCAACACTTGATATATAAAAATGCAATGGGATTTCTGTCCAAAATGTTTTCTTGCAGGTTTTTCGGCGTTTTGGGTGAAAATAAAGATTTGCATCCGGACGAAATAGCTGGGCGACTAGTGTGTCTATAAAATGTATAATCCACGTATATCTTTTTTACCTAGATTGCGCGCGCATACTGCGTTCACAGATGATCCGGTAACTAGGCAATAGTCTGTCTATATTGGATGTCACTGACTGCTGCTGGCTAGGTGGCAAGACACTGTATGCGTGCGCACCATATTTTCTCTCGCTCTTATTTTGAGAGATAGGTCACTGGTAGATGTTCATACCTTAGGCAATGTATTCAGCTTTTTTTTGTAAAAAAAAATTTGTCCTGGGACTTCCGCCCCTATATAAATCTGCCACTGCGGGAGGCCGAAAATAAATTATAATTTATAGGCAAAAGATCTATATAATGATCGGCTCGATGGGTTTCCAAGTATAGAATACTTCGAAAAAAAAAGAAAACACATTGCAGAAGAAATTAAAACGTCATAATATATTAAACAAATAAATTTAATTATACTGGAGTCATATCATTAACAGTTTAATGAGACAAGATTTTCAAATCAGCAGGGAAGGTATTTATTATTCTATAAGCTAATTATTTATAAATTTTATGATGAAAATAAATTATTTAGAATTATCTTTAGAGCAAAAACTTTCATAATACAGTAAAAACTGTAGATAAGGTTACGCATAGGGAATGCAATCTCGATCTCGTGAGATCTCGAGCCATTTTTCGAGATTTAATCTCGTGGGCAGGCAATCTCGTTCAAGATCTTGGCCCGATACGGTCGAGATCTCGAACGAGATTTCAAGAACGAACGCGCTTGAAAAAAAAAACTTAACTTATACGTAATGATTTTTAACAGTCGCGCTAATTAATTGTTTGTTTCTCTGCATATATTATTTTAATTATTGTTTTCTTGAGTGAAATTGACAGTTATTTAACTTATAACAAGCATTAGATGGCTAACAAATCCCTATATTATTAAACGAGCAAATCTTGTATATATGTATCTATGTATATATGTATCTATGTACCTATATAAATATTTTCTCGAAAACGGCTCTAACGATTTTGATCAAATTTACCGAAAAGGGGTTTCGGGGGGCAAAAAATCGATCTAGCTAGGTCTCATCCCTGGAAAAATTCGTTTTCTTATCGATTTTATCATTTTAAAAACAGTTTTTTAACGTATTGTGAGTAGGCTTTGGAAAAAACAAACTATTTTCATTATTTATGTCAAAATTACTCTGACAGTCAATCTTTAACTTATTAAAATAAATCAGTAATTATTTGAAAAGTAAAAAAATAACAACAGTAAAATCTAAACATAATTATGTAAGTATTTAGTATTAGCTAATATTTAAATAAACAGGTATGTTATTTTTATATTACTTATATAAAATATGTAGTATAGGTAAGTAGGTACGTTAATTAATGTAGTATGACGTATAATCTTCCCTAGACCTTTTTTTCTCAAAAACGACTAACGATTTTAATGAAATTTACAGAATGAGAATTTTTCGGGGCGAGAAATTGATCTAGGTAGGAATTTTGGTTCCAGAGGGGAGCAATTAAAAAAAAGGTGTTTTTTTATTTATTATAACTCGCTCAATTAAAGTCAGATTGATTCGAAGTCTATTTCTACATAGATTTTATATAATATATCACAAGTGTTAAAATTGTAAATGAACACTATTATAAGAAGTGTCTTGCACAATATGTAAATAATGACAAAACGGCGGCCCGAAGGGCCGCACTTCTGGCGCCGCGGGTCTGTGTAAAAACTATTGTTAAGATACGTACAAAAAAGTTTTGCGTATCTAAAAATTGGCACGGCGGCCCAAAGGGCCGCACTTCTAGCGCCGCAGGCATGTGTATCAAAACACATCGATTTTTAAAAACTATGGTGAAGATACATGCAAAAAAAGTTTTGCGCAGGTTAGTCTGACGTTTGTTATTAAAAGAATCGATTTTTGTGAGTTTTTCAGTAGATACCTCCTATGCAAAAAAAAATTTGAAATTTACTGGAAGTTGTTAAGATGACATCACAGAGAAAAAGTACTTCGATAATTTTGCTATTTGGTATCAATGCTTAAAATTGGATTGTTAAAATGGCAACGGGCGAGCAAAATTTCATCTGATTCGAACATTTTTACAAGATATTCAATCTATGAAAATCGGTTTTTGCGAGTTCTTCAGTCAACAAAACAATAACGATGGTAGATTTGAAAATGGCGACCTAAATAATATTTACAGGAAAAAAATGCTTGATTCAAGTTGATACTTAGTTTTTACGCTTAAAAATACACATAGGTAGTTAAAATATCAGAAACAATTATTTTAAATTATGTTACAGAAATAAATTCGTTTCGGAATAATATTCTGAGAAAATAATATCTCACAGCATATTAAGTACTGTTTTTATTGAACTCATCCGAGCAAATCTCGGCCACCCAGATATTTACAAAGTTAAGTGAATACTGAATATGTCTAAGAACAATTCAAACCAAATGTTCGTGAACGTTACTAATAGTAACTTACCCTATGCTTCCTAACTCCTAAGAAGTTATTTCCAAAATAATTAATTGACATATAGTGTGCTGTGTGAGTTGGGGTATTGCTATTATATTTTGAAAATAAAACAAAACATTATTTGAATCTTGAAACAAAAAAATCAACGTTTATTTAAGGAAAGTAATGAATAATAATCATCTGCACAGTGCACTACGCAATAAATCACACACGTACACGGTGACACAGTCACACTGTCCCAAGTAAGTAGTTTTCATTTTTAAGTATTTTAGACACAAAATAATACGTTCTTTTAAAAAGTAGGCGAAATCTCGATATTGTCGAGATTTATCGAGATCTCGCCAGACAATCTCGCGAGATCTCGAATTGTCAATCTCGAACCCAAACTTATCTCGCGAGATCTCGAATTGCCAATCTCGGCTCGAGATTGCATTCCCTAGTTACGCATCGTCTAGTAGATTGTATATATCTAGGCCGTAATGAAGTGTATTTTCGACGCGGTGTGACATATAATGCTGAACGGGGGCTAGCGAATTTAACAATTCACATGAGTCAAAATCGCATTATGCCCTAGATATACACACTGTATTTTCTGCCCTACACCCTATAAATTTATTCTTCATTTCCAGTATTTACAACATTTTTGATCTTCAGTTGTATAGCAAACTTAACTTCAAAAATATCTTAAAAAATTTTTACTTAATAAGATGTACTATAGTGTAGATAATTATTTTAATGATTAAATTTTAACTTTGTCATGACTTATCCTATACTGTATTGTCCTTGGATTAAAAAATTTATTATTATTATTATTATTATAGTGGTACACTGCATTGTGTTTAAGTATACCCTCTATAAGGGGTCACAGCTATATATTGTGCGTGCATCAGTTCATGTTCATGGTAGGGTGTCGTGTTCACTGCAAGATCGCAGGTTCGCTTCCTGCTGGAATAATATTCTTTATAAATTATTATTGGATAAGCAGCAAATTATATAATTGATACCAGACATATCGGAAAAAATCATTTTATCAATCATATTCACAGTCAGGAATCTAACCTGAACCTTTCCACTTTCGCGGCGGAATGAGATTACAGTACTCAACCGTGTCATGATTACTAAACTAATATTCTTCTTATATACTTTGGAATCAATTGATTTCCACTTTATTATCAGAAATAATCTCGGAAATAATATATTGAAAAAAATTAAATTTTAATTGAATTTTACTTTTCCGCCCGGCTTTCATCACTGGCCTGAAATGGGTCATTTTACGACCGGTTTACATATGCATGAAAAGCAGCTTTTTTATTGGCGGCAGGACAAAAAATAAATTATTTAGAATTA
Source organism: Mongoloraphidia duomilia (assembly GCA_039654895.1). NCBI lineage: Eukaryota > Metazoa > Arthropoda > Insecta > Raphidioptera > Raphidiidae > Mongoloraphidia > Mongoloraphidia duomilia. The sequence continues at coordinate 32,572,169 of CM077516.1, read as the reverse complement.
TCTTTAGAGCGAAAACTTTCATAATACAATAAAAACTGTACCTAAAGCTACGCATTGTCTAATTATGATTACTTAATAATATACTGCGAATTTATTTTATTATCCACTACTTAAATCATAAAATGTTATTAGAGTTACCCAAGTGACAGCAATGTATTAAACTGTGTGATTTAAAACTGAACATTAGTGGTCAATTAATGTTCGAAAGTAAAAATAATTGTGTAACCTATAACATAATAAATTTAGTGCAAAGATATTTTTATAACTCATCGACGCGACGGTTAAAGTGTACAATGTCATAACTGTCATAAGTTACTTTAAGCCTATGTCTTAAAGCAAAGTATCAGCTATCGAACAGTGAAAAAAAATGTGAGCCGTCGCGGGACGCCTGGCAGACGTGAAACATTTTTATAGCTTGAATCTTTTATTTATTGAACTTGACAAATTTATCAAAATAAAATCTAGCCTATATCACTTAGGGATAGTGTAGCTGTCTATTAGTAAAAGAATTTTTTAAATCGATTCAATGGTTCCAGATATAATAATTTATGATTTATTACAACGCCGCGAGACATTCTCCCCCTGCGAAGATAATAAGTGAAAGAATTTTTAGAATCGGTTCAGTAGTTCGAGAGATAAGAATTTACAATTTAACACAATTTACCCTAATTTTCCCTCGTTTACCCAAATTTACCCTAGTTTTCCCTAAATACCCTAATTAACTCTTATTTAGCCCCCTTTGCCTTAAATTACCCCAATTTACCCTAATTTACTCTAATTTGCCCTAATTTACCCAAATTTTCGTTTTTTTTAAAAAAAAAACAAAAAAATTAATTTTTGGTGTCATGAAATTTCAAAAAATTATAATTATTGTCAAAGAAAGAATATAACAAAAATAAAAAATTTTATAAATAAATATCATATAGAATTTAGAAAAAAAACGTCAAAAATTGTACGATGCCATGAGTTTTCGAACCCAAGTCCCCATGCATAGAAGGCTAACGTCGTACCACTACTGTACGGATGAACTTATCTTGACAGCCGTTGTTACTGATATATGTATAACTTAATATACTCGCTAGACAGCCGTTGTTACTGATATATGTATAACTTATTATCCAGTACAATATAAGTGAGTGGTGGGGGAGAACAGCAGCGAAGCAGAACATTTCGTTGCATTGATATTTCGTGGCATATTTCCGTTGCATATTTCCCCTCACGCGGCTCTTCACATCCCGACATAAGATGTTTCACATCAAAAAATTGAATTCGGTCTTCTGAGAGTACCTCTGATTTTAACCAGGGCGAAGTCGGGCCAGCCAGTTTCAATTATACATCTAAACCAGTGATACCCAAACTCCAAAGTGGTCTATATCGACCCCCAGGGGGGATCCATGTCAGCGGAAAAAATGGGGGTCCACGATAGTGACTTTAGTGACTTTAATTTTGGCTTTCCATGAATGGAATAATCTATATTTATACACAGATAATAGGTACCTATTTACTTCCATAATACTTTCTTATAAATATATAAATAAACACATATATCTATCTATATAAGTTACGTTTTTATTTTTTCTGCGTGTAAGTTTTTATTTTGTAAAAAATATTTTTCCGCGGTAAATTGTACCCTGTGTCAACTTTTTAGTTGGCTAGACCTCCAACTTTATCTGTACAAAAGATCACGGAGATTTGTTGCTTAGTTTTTACGTGAAAACGTAATAAACAGACTTACCTTACTACTGCGGTTTTGTATACAAACTTATTTTCGCAATTATAATATTAGTAGCGAAATAGAGATATTATAGTGCACAGAAAAAATGAAAAACTTGGCTGTAGTATAAATATTCTTGATTCAAGAAAAAAGTTATGAATCCCGAAATTATCTTGGACAAAGTAAAAATTTTCTTAGTTAGGTAAGCAGGGGGTCTACCCAAAACCGAAGTTTTTGCCAAGTGGTCGACAAGATAAAAAAGTTTGAGGACCTCTGATCTAAACCTTCCTCGTGAATCAATCTATCTAATTGTGAAAATCGGAACAAAATCCGTTCAGTATAGTTACGGAGAAATCTATTTACTGGGATTAACCCCGATTTTCACTCGGGCGAAACCGGCCCGGCTAGTTATTATAGCCTATGTTCATCTCCATTTCGGAAGCTACTCGGGTGCAAAATTTCACATAGATTGGTTGAGTAGTTGAGGCGCAAAAGCGGAACAAACAAACTCACTTCCACATTTATAATATTACTAGCGACCCGGTCCGGCTTCGCTCGGACTGCAATACACTACTCACTCGCTTCGCTCGTTCGCTTGAATATTATAAATTATTACATTACTCACTCGCTTCGCTCGTTCGCTCCCGGGTGAATTTTTCCGATGTTTTAATACTTATTCTGCTAACCAGGGCGGAGATAAACCCAAAAAATCAAAGATCATGAAAATCGGTCCAGCCGTTCTTGAGTTATAAATGGTGTAACTAACACGACTTTCTTTTATATAATATATAGATTTGAGTTAGGATATGAGATTTGGTTGCCGTTGCCATGCACCGTTGCAGCTCTTAGCCTCTTCGTCAGATGAACCCAGTTCACTCTAGAGTCAATAAATATTTGTTCCTTACATGTTGCGCTCAGGACGCAGAGAAATTACACGCGTTGTTTTGATTAATTGTAATCGAATGTAGTGGCAACACTGCAATCATGTGCACCTACGAATCTCGTGTCATTTACGATGGTATTGTTGAAGGATTCAAGTTTGATTCATTTTTGCAATTTAACTAACTTATAACAGTCATTTCAAGATATAAAAATCGTGCCTGTCAGATTTATTATAGAATCATATTTTTAATATTTTTTATTGATAGCAATCATAATCATATACATTTTTTCGTGTAGGTATTGTACCAAGCATTTATATGAATCTGATTTGCATATCTTATAAAATATGTACACTGCAAACATTATTTCATATCGGTATTCATGCAATAATTAATATGTATCTATTCCTAATTGAAAAAATACAGATTTTTCATACAATAGAATAAATTTATTGTCCAATGCAGCAGTGAGCAGGCTTTGTCATTAAAATGACATTAAATTAATTAATCAAATAAAATTCAATAACTGAGTATAAACAAGTTTTAATTCTCTTTTAAATTTAGAAAATGATAGTGTCTTCAGTTCTGCAAGAACACCGTTGTAAAATTTTAAAGCAGAATATTCAGGACTATTGTTATAAAGACTTGGGTAAGTTAGATTTAGGAAGTAAAATTGAGTTATTGAAACTCGTTTGGTAACTATATGTAGTGTACTGTGAGTTGAATACTTAAAATCCTTTCATACTATTAGGTTCGCCGGTCAGGTTTTGAACCTGACGAACTCTTGTATGGAGAAATTCAATATTTGGACGCGATCAGGTAACAGCATTTATGTTTATTAAAAAACATTATTTTTGAAATCACCTTCGCGCCTTCCTTTCCAGAGTTGAAGCAAAACTAAATCAAACCTAAAGACGAAAACTGGACAAGTGCAGTGAAAGCGCGCGTTTGCTGCAATACGGTAATACCACCACTTTATCCGGCGTCCGGCTGCAGTCGACCGATCCGGCTGCAGCCGGTCGCCCGGCCTAAACCTGATAGTGTGAAAGGTCACATTTAAACAAATGCTCCGTTACTTATCCGGTTTTCTTCAGGTTTAAAACCTGACCGGCCAAACCTGATAGTGTGAAAGGACTCTTACCAATATATTTTTGCAAATGATATAACGAGTAAAAAATATAATAGATGGAACAGCTAGGATTTGGTGATCCATAAAATACTTTTTGCAGTTATCGAGATTAATCCAAGATTGAAAATAATTCTTATTTATAGCTTTCTTCTGCATTAAAAAGATTGAAGCTCTGAAGCAGGGGTTCCCAAAGTCGGGGTCGCGACCCCAAGTGGGGTCGCGGGCTGATTTTTTAGGGTCAGGGCCTGTTTCCGTGATTATAGAATTTATAACTTTTGTGATTACCTATGTTCTATACCATTAAATTCGAATAATAGAAAAAAAAACTATATAAGAACACGAAATCAAATAAAAACGGAGTGAAGAGGCGGGAAGGGGGTAGCAAACCGAAAGCGGTGATCTAAATTGGCCTATGTCATTTTTTTAATTATTTAATTTCTTTTAGTGCCCTGTTCTCACTCTGATTTGTTTTTACTACTTGTCGTGTAGACAACTAATTTTTAAATCTTTCAATTTTCAATTTCTATATTACTTTTCCTGTACTTTTTTATACTTAAATTCTTGAATAAACGACTTAAATTTGAATTACTGCATTTTTTTTTCTGAAAAATCTTTTTTATAGACTATTTTGTACTTTGTGAGGAAAAAATTTTTAAGGGTCGCGAAGGCTTTTGCAATTTTAAATTAGGGTCATGATCAAAAAAGTTTGGGAAACCCTGCTCTGAAGTACTACAACAAATAATAATTTACTCTATAGGCGTAATTTTACTCATGCAAAAAAAATATTACAGAGAGAGAAGGGTGGGATTTTCATTATGTTAGTTAAAGAATCACTCTCTACAATTTTCCGTAAAATCCCCTTTGTTACCGTATATATTTCCTATATTTTTCCTAATTCATTAAGGTAATTAAAAAAATAGTTGTAATGCCTACCAACGTTTTTTATCCTTTTTGACACTCATTAAAATTGTTGAAAAACAGGCATTGAAAACAATTCGACTAGCTTCTTAAAACTTTGAAAAAGACAAAACGTTAAACGGATTGTCGGTGAAACATAAGAGAAACGCCGAAAATAACTACAAGGCAATTAAATGATCTTTTTTCGGCAAATCGATTGTAAAATCGTACTCTTCTAGTGGTCACCAATCACCTTCCCAGACCGGAGATATTTCAACCGCATAGGAAGTTGCCACGTAATATCATGTCTACTCATTCAAAAAATTGGCTTTAATATTTATATACCGACTGACCTGTTTTTATACGCGGTCATTCTCATTAAATCGGTCCAAAAAAACAAAATAATTTTTATTGCTTTTTCTTAAAGTCATCAGTTTTATATCCTTAACGCTTTTTTATTTTAAATCGAAAAATTAATTATGTTTACTGAGTAGACGGGTATAGCTCCAGGAACTATGTATATTATGTTCTCTGTCGTTAGCGTGTCTTATATTTCTCTAGAATTATAAGCATATGTTAATTATAAGCATATGTTCATATAGTTCCGATTTTATCACATCTAACTATAATAATAATATTGTAAATTACTTATAGACACTCGACAACAAAGGTAATAAGGTAATGAACGAGCTCTAACTGATCTAACAAATGAGTATAGAATTTAATAGTTCTCGCTGACGCCCGCGGCCTGATGCATGATCTTACCAAAGTATCTAAATCTTTTTTTGCCCCTCATGAAAATTTTTTTGTCGGTGCCCCTGGTAAAAGTCTCGAGTCTCACAGCAATGTACAAATTCACTCCAGCCTAAGATACCTTATAGGTACCTATACATATTATTGTGGGGCGTAAAGATGTTTTTGTAATAAGTGAATTGAAAGGACGAAAGTAGGCTTTTGCATTCTCTTTCGTTCCTTGTTACATGCTAATGACGTAAAACAAAAGTCGCGCATGAGCAGATCAAAAGTAAAGTGTTCTCGTCCCTTGGGAAATTCTTTTCGGGTCAAAAGTGGGCCAAAGTAGCGTCATCCTACGCGATGATTGTAAACCATACATCTGACAGTAATAGCTGACACAACAACGTGGCAGCTTGAAAATTACCTACAAATAAAATTAAAAAGTATGTAAGTAGGTACTTACAAATGAAAACTAATACCATTAATTAGACTTAAAACGTTCGCACTTCTGTTCTTGCACGTTATTATACCATAATTCACCATTTTAAGTTCAAAAAACTTATTTTTATCACTGAAAACACTAGATGTTTACGCTACAACGATCGACGACCAACTGTGCACAATATGTCAATTTGCCCATGGTTTTACCATGGGTATAGATGCAACATTATGGAGGGGTACTTATTAGTGATGTAACGATATTCGCGAATGCGAATATTCAGTTTTCAAATCTGGCGTCATTTGTCTAAGGCTGAAATTTGGCAGCTGATCGACGGCGCAAGTCGCACGCACATATTTGTAGTGGTTCTGGGTACTTGGTTACCAAAATCACTAACAGAAAATATATACGATTATTTCTATTTATTTAATTACCTATTAAGGAGTAAGAAAAAAACTTTTCTAAAAAAAATGCTAAGAAATTAATATTTTTATTCTTGTTTAATATTATTTCACAATTAAAAAAAATATATGATTTTTTTGATATTCATATTCGCAAAATATACGCATGAATTTTGCGAATGCGAATGTCAAGAAATATGCGAATATTCGTTACATCACTAGTACTTATACATCTATAGGTATGCACTATGTTAGATCTATGATTTACACATCAAAAATCACTTAAACCTTAGCATTGCGTTGCAGCAATAATCAGGAAACGTAAGCAATTGTGAACCGTCATGACTGAGTGCCCGGTATTTACTTGATTTCCGACCCATCGATGTGAATTGTTGGATGTGTGTTCACAGCAGGCTTGTTTGTTGTTTCAAAGCCATATAAAGCACATTAAAAGCGTCTCGACTTGAATACAGAAAGTGCTTTTTACAATACATGAGTTCAGCGACAGGTTATTGTAACCATTACGTTCAGTATGTTCTCTGTATTAACGACGTTACTCATTTGCTTCGGTATTATTACATGCGTGCAATTTAGACAACCGTAATAAAATCGGCTAAGTAGTCAGCTGTCGAATTGGAACTTTCTTTGCACACGTGTATAACAGTCCATATTTTTAGTGACAGATGATTTTAGTGATTTGGGTGACACAGTCGAACAATCGTGTAAAGTTACATTCTGATTTTCCTACCCTCAAAACATATATCTAAAGAATTTTTACATACGGCGGCTTGTGTGTGTATATGTCTATTTAGAAAATTTTCTTTCGTCATAACAATTTATCTAAAGTTTGTCACTTAATAATTTCCAGATATAGTTTACAACCATCGCGTAGGATGGCGCTTCAGTCGGCAGCAAGATTGGTTTGCGTCCATTAAGTATGGCGCACACGATACTAGTATTCGTGCTAGTTCGCTTGCTGGATTTTTCTGCAGGCTGCTGTGCATGGTATGATGCTTGCAAGTTGGCAGGGAGCGCTGCTAGTCTGGCTTCACACGAAGCTCGTCATTGAACATGTAGGCTATTATGCAGGCAGTTATTCTTCATGATAGATATATTGAGAAATAAAAGAAAAGAAAAGGCAAAATGTATATTGTGGAGTCGGGATTGGTTAATGCGAAGGAACAAAAGTGACAGTGCTCTAACCTTGCTGTTTAATGAACTAGGGTAAATTGTGATAAAAAATAATTCTAATGCTTAGTTTATCGTACAATTTTATTTTTTAATCACGCTGTTAAATGACTTTTGATATTTAAATTTTTATGTTCACTACAAACTTTAATGTGTTGACTGATGACCACGTGATAAAATCCTACTCCGCGATTGGCTCAACGCTTGAACTAGCAGACAGCTCTGCATGAAAAATAGCACCGGCTCTATCACTAAAATATAGCAAGCTAGCGAACAGCGGGGCCATCAGTGACGTCACGATGTAGTAGCGTAGCATGCAAAGCTGCCATCAATAAGCTCCGAGGAAGCGAGCTAGCTCGAAATCTAGCACCGTGTGCGGAGGACTTTATAGCTATATATTTTGTGTTAAACTTGTCCTCTAGAAGTCTACGCATGGTTTCTACATACTTACTTCGGATTTAGTCAGTATCGAAATATGAGGAGGACAGTGTGGTGTAATGGTCAGCGTGCTGGCCTTTGGATCAGACTGTCGTGGGTTCGAATCCCACTTCTGCTCATGAATATTTTGTAATGTCGTTTAGACCCAGCTTTCATGTTTAATGATACTGTCCAGATGCCTTATATGGTGGAGCCACCCCTAAGTGATATTCTCTTGTATATGTGCATATGCTCTATATAATATGTGGACATATACAATGAACCATTTTCCTGAGAGTAGTTCCTTCAATTATCCACGAGAGGCAGCACTTGTGGTAGGTACAAACATGATTTATTCCCCATTAGTGTCGTGTCATTTTAGTGGTATAACTTAATTATTTAATTAATTGAATCATAATAATTAAATAATTAAGTTATACCACTAAAATGACGCGACACTATAATGGGGAATAAATAATGTTTGTACCTACCACAAGTGCTGCCTCTCGTGGATAATTGAAAGAACTACTCTCAGGAAAATGGATCATTGGATATACCTTTAAAATCGAAATACATGATTTTTTGAAAGGCCGTATCTTTTTATTGTATTGAGTTAGAAGCCTGAATTATTTTACAGGATTATGGGGTCGTAGACCTTAGTATTTGACATTAATTTCAACTTGATAACTCTAGCCGTTTCTGAGAAAAAGGGTCTTGACCGATGGACAGACAGATGGATAATTAAGTGATCCTATAAGGGTTCCGTTTTTTTCATTCTGAGGTACGGAACCCTAAAAGTGGTACACATTTAGCCAACCCTAGTGGCAATGTCGAGAGTACATTGACTGGTGCACTTTACACATTAATGTTTTGTGAATACAATCATTTTACCACCGCCTTTACATATAAAATACTATATTTATAATATTGTTCTCAATCTCTGTTTTATTGTTGGTTTGTTAAACAGTATGCCTTCGCTTCGTCGAAATTGTTCCAGTTTTATTAGACGCATAAATTGACCAGACATTTAAAGATGTCGGATTTAAGTAGTAATTTTGCAAACACACAGTCTTTATGGAATTCACAGCTGTTTACTAATGCTCGGTTTCTGATACAACTTTCAGCGTTAAATCTAAATTTAAGAATATCATTTGTTTGATGGAGATCTCCATTTAGCTAAAAATAAATGACATTCTTAAATCTAGTTTTAAAGCTGAAAGTTCAATCAGAAAACCAGAATAAAAATGGATATTATTCAACAATACGAGCAAAGGTAAAATATACAAATATTTATAACGAATTAGGTACTATTACATAAATCGTTGAATTCCTTCCTTTCTTGCACTAAGTACAAAAAAATACTGATTGTTTGGTCGTTACAAGTTCTTAGCTCATGGAATGTACTGGGGCAAAATATGCCACATGTAAAATAATTTTTTTGGTAAAACGAATCTTGGAATATTTGCGGAATATATCATTCTATCTGCATGCCAAATTTCAATTTCCTATAGTCGACTGATCATTTAGAAGTTGGAAGACAGATGGAGAAGCGGACTTAAGTAGAATGGCCCCGGTAGTGAGCAAATATTTGGTCCCTTATTCCAAAAATGGAACAATATTTTTGGCCCCTTATTCCACCGGGAAAGACGTAATAAAGTTCTATACGTCAAAACGACCACACAATTCAATCAATATACTCAGCAATTGAGTTAATTATAAAATATCAATGAAACTTTTGCGTTAAAAAAATACAAATTTGGATTATGACCTACTTACAACGTCGAGTTTATAAATAACGCCGGTTTAGTTAACTACTTTAGTTTTATGAACATGAACACAGGTAGGTTGTTACAAAAAAAATAACATTTGTCACTGTTTATTATTTTATAAAAAATGTATAAATAAATTTGTACGTATACATTTTTCACAAGTGTCACATCGAGTCAAGTTAAATTAATTATCATATACTTAATGGTCATAAGATCAACGGCAATTAAAAATATCTACGTGTGATATTTTTAATTACTGTTGTTAAAAAACGCTTTTAACTTTCCGAAAAATAATTCTTTTCTATAGGCTGTCCGAAAAGTCACATCAAGGCGTTTGAGGACAATTTAGAATTAAATTCAAAATTTATTTATTTCACAAAGCTCAGCAGAATATAAAACGTCAAAAATAGATAAGTGTATATAAAGTGACTTTTGACAGGCCGGTGTGCGGGAATGTAGCTTTCTCACACTAGTGTGGGAAAGCAAACTATTTTCATTGTCATTTATGTTTATTCACCCTGATCCGGGTCGTTATAACCTACTGACAGCTACACTCGACCTACTATAGGAGTGAGGGCAGTGTAGCCTAGTGGATAGCGTATACTTGGTATCAGCCTCTAGACTAGACCGTCGTGGGTTCGAATCCCACCTGCGCTTATGGATGTTTTGTGATGTTATTTAGTTTTAAGTTAGATGTTATTTAATGTAATTTGAGACGCTAATGACCTATGTTGTCGACGCGTCTATAATCTACAATAAATAAATACTATAGGAGGGAAGTTGGCGACCCAAATGAACTGTCAAAATGTTTTGTAAATACTGAAAACGAAGTGAAAAGCAGCTATTTTATAGATAGGTATGTCAAAAAATACTGCATAATATATAATCGAGTGATAACGAATTTTAACATACTGTCAGTAGATATACAATCTACTTTTACCGTTTTTTGTTTTCAAAATATAAGTGCGAAACGTTCATTGAAAGAAATGCATTGTGTTTAGAAAAAATGTAGGTACTTATTGATAGAAAAAGTAAATGTAATAAAAACCAATTTCATTGAACCCCCTTAAAACAAGTTGATGAAATACAAGCATCAACCGATCAACGTGTAGGTACCTACAGAAGTTATATTGCAAATTAATCGATTATGGTATTTGTAGTGTACACCCCTGTACACAAAAATTACGTAAGTATAAGAATAGTTTTTTTGTTTCTTTTATATAAATCATTTTTGTAAAATACCTTTTTATTTTAAATATTTTAATTCAATAAAGTTCTTGGAACAGCAGCAACAAATGTTTTTAATTATTCTGCACCAAGATACTACAGTGGCGACGAGATAAATAAAATTTACCCTCGCATATTATTAAGAAAATGCCTGATCAAGCGGCTCCTCCACAGTTAACAGAACAGAATTTGGCAAGTTTTGGCCATTTACGGGAATTTGATCCGAGAACATGCAACTGGACTATCTACAGCGCAAGACTGAAGAATTATTTTGAAGCAAACAACATTACTGACAGGGGGAAGAAACGCTCTATATTACTAAATATTTGTAATGAGGAAGCTTATCAATTAATTCACAGTCTGTGCATTCCGAGAGCACCAGAAGATGTTGCTTTCGACGACCTTGTAAAACATTTTGATAAACATTTTCGCCCAGCAACAGCAGTTTTTGCGGCGAGATACAAATTTTATAATGCCGTCAAAGATAAAAATGAATCCATAACAAATTGGTTAGCAAGACTACAAGGACTAGCAAGTCACTGCCAATTCTCCGATGAGTTGTCCATAATCTTACGTGACAAATTTATAATGGGGATTGGTCCAGGACCCATTATGGATCGTCTGTTTGAAGAAGATGTTGCAGAACTAACCCTGAATAAAGCAGTTCAGATGGCTACCAACAAAGAGTCTTCCAGTCAAAATTATAAACTAGATGTACCGGGAGTGAAGATGGAGCCAGCAGAAGTAAATTTTCAGCGGTCAAGAAACAGACGAAGAAATCGACAGTCATCTCAAAACCAGTCAAAAGTATGCCGAGTTTGCGGATGGACAAATCATACAGCAGATCAATGTCGATTCCGTGATTCATATTGCAGCTTTTGTGGTAAGAAAGGACATTTAATTAAAGTATGTCGAAATAAAGTTAAATCTGATAAAGAAGATAAAACTAAATCAAATAATTACTTAGAATCTAAAACCGAAACATTATATAACCTAAACTATAATACTGACGCAATTAAAAAGAAATTAGTTGTCAATGGTTCAGAAATTTGTTTTGAAGTAGATACAGGATCTAGTATAACGGCTATTTCGGAAAAATTTTACAATGATCATTTTAAAAATAATATTCTAAAAACATGCAACAAAGAATTAAAAACTTATACCGGTCACACAATCGTACCTATTGGAGTAATTGATGCCTATGTAACGTACAAAAACCAAAATTATAAACTGGGAATTTATGTTATTAAGAATGGTAGTTCTCCATTATTAGGCAGGGACTGGTTGTCTGTTTTAAACATTGGTCTATCTGAGAACGTTAATAATATAATTGATAAATCGCTTGATACAGATATCACAGCATTATGTAATAAATATAATGAAGTATTTTTGCCAAATTTAGGTTTATTCAATGGCGGTAAAATTAGTTTAAAATTAAAAGACGAATCAGTGGTACCAAAATTTTTTAAATCTCGCCCAGTTCCATTTGCTATTAAAACAAAAATAGAAAAGGAATTGGATAAACTTGTTGATAACGGGGTGTTGACAGCAGTAAATTATAGCCAGTGGGCCAGTCCAATTGTCCCAGTCTTAAAAAAAGATGGAACAATTCGGATATGTGGTGATTATAAAGTGTCTATAAACTCTTATATAGAGATAGACCAATACCCCATACCGCGTATAGAAGAGATTTTCAGTAAATTAAATGGCGGAAAACAATTCACTAAATTAGACTTATCTAACGCATATCAGCAAGTAGAATTAGATAATGATTCAAGGGAATTAGTCACTATAAATACGCATAAGGGTCTTTTTAGATACAATAGACTTCCCTTTGGAGTTGCGTCTGCGCCTGCTAAATTTCAATTTATAATGGACAATGTTCTGCAGGGCATAGATGGTGTTTGTTGTTTTCTAGATGACGTGTTAATTACCGGGAAAACTAGACAATTGCATCTTCGAGCATTAGAATCTGTTTTAGAACGTTTCAAGAAATTTAATTTAAAAATTGCAGTCGATAAATGTAACTTCTTTCAAGATAGTATAACTTATTTGGGACACGTTATAAATTCTGAAGGTCTAAGTACGTCCTCAGAGAAAATTGAAGCAATTAAAAATGCTCCCTGTCCAAAAAATGTTACAGAATTAAAATCATTTTTAGGATTAATTAATTATTACCATAAATTTATTCCAAATGCAACAAATTTATTACATCCACTATATGACCTCTTAAAAAACAATACTCAATGGATTTGGTCAAAAAGGTGTGAGATTCATTATAATAAAATCAAAGACATTATGTCGTCCTTACAAGTGTTGGTGCATTACGATCCTGCGAAAAAGATTTGTGATGCTTCATCATACGGTTTAGGCTGTGTATTAAGTCATAATATTTCGCCTGGCGTTGATAGGCCTATAGCTTATGCCTCTAGGACTTTGACACCAAGCGAGAAAAATTATTCACAGATAGACCGTGAGGCTTGTGCTATAATATTTGCTGTCACAAAATTTTACCAATATCTTTATGGCAAAAGATTCACACTTATCACTGATCATCGACCACTGGTGTCAATTTTGGGCCCCAAAAAAGGTATCCCTCAGTTGGCCACCAGTAGATTACAAAGATGGGCACTTATTTTGTCAAGTTTCCAATTTGATATTCAGTATACAAAATCTAAAAACAATAATTCTGATTTCTTTTCCCGTTTACCTATTGAGTCAGATAGTACTGAAGAAATAAAATCTAAATTCGAAAATTTTGGTTATTTAAATTACATTGAGCAAAATGAACACGTTATTTTAAATGTCGATGATATTAAGAATGAAAGTAACAGTGACCCAATTTTAATAAAAGTTATAAATTACGTCAAAAATGGCTGGCCGGAAAATTGTAAAGAATTAAAACAATTTTTCAATATAAGAAATAATTTAAATTTAGAAAATGAATGTCTGATGTATGGCTACAGGGTTGTAATTCCAAAAAAGTTTCAGTCTTATGTTTTAAATGAGTTACATAAATCACATTTAGGGATGGTAAAAACCAAATCATTAGCGAGATCTTACGTCTGGTGGCCTAATATGTCAAAAGACATTGAAATTTTTATTAAAAATTGTAATTCGTGTTTACTATCACAAGATTCACCACCGAAATCAGTATTAAGGTCATGGGATTGGCCAACAAAGCCATTCCAACGACTTCATATTGACTTCATGGGTCCGTATTTTAATAAATATTATTTTATAGTACTTGATGCACATACAAAATGGCCCGAAGTATTTCAATTAAGTAACATTACGTCTTCAGCGACTATAAATATTTTGCGAAGTCTTTTTGCTAGATTTGGAATCCCAGAAACAATTTGCTCAGATAATGGCACACAGTTTTGTTCTGTCGAATTTCAAAATTTTTTGAAATTTAACGGTGTTAAGCATGTTACTACCGCTACGTATCATCCAGCCTCTAATGGAGCAGCTGAAAATACCGTGCGTACTGTTAAAAATGCTATACAAAAAGCCGTTTTTCAAAACAAACACGAAGATCATAACGCTATAATAAATCGATTTTTATTAGATTACCGTAATTCTGAACATTTGACAACAGGCAAGAGTCCTGCTATGTTAATGTTTGGGCGTCAACTCAGAACTAAATTAGATTTAATTAGACCTACAGTAAATGATACAAATAATAAAAATAATTCAGTCGAATCTCATGTAAAACGTAAACAAGAATATCAAAAAGAATATTATAACGGCACTAGAGATGTTTCTTTTTCAGAGGGAGACAAGGTACTAGCAAAAAATTATAAGAAAAATAAGGAATTTTGGACTAAAGCTTTTATTAAAAAGAAAATTGGTTCTCGAAATTACATAGTCTTCATGCCTGCTTTAAATATATTTTGTAAAAGACATGTTAATCAATTGAAAGCCGATAATTCACATGATATAAAAATTTCTGATATTCCAGTTTACGTTAAAGATTCTGAAAGTAAAACCGATAATGAAAATAAGCCTGTAAATAATGAAAATGAAATAATAAACACAAATAATAATAATTTTGAATCGCAGAGACCGAAACGAAATACAAAACCTCCTGAGAGATTAGTTTATACATAATTCAAAATTTATAAGGGGAGAAATGTAGTGTACACCCCTGTACACAAAAATTACGTAAGTATAAGAATAGTTTTTTTGTTTCTTTTATATAAATCATTTTTGTAAAATACCTTTTTATTTTAAATATTTTAATTCAATAAAGTTCTTGGAACAGCAGCAACAAATGTTGTTAATTATTCTGCACCAAGATACTACAGTATTATCATATTATAAAAAAACTAGATTAAAAAGATACATAAAAAGCCTAATCATTTTTATCGACTCTTGCATTATTTTCCTTACGGATATTTGTTTTTTTTGTACCTCTTTTAAAAATGTTGCTTAATCTGTCAATATTATAAGATATACCTATCTAAATACAGTCTGTTCGAAAAATAATTCTGATATTTTTGTCGAAATTATGAGAGCGCCCGTCCCACATTTTTTACAGCATCATCTTCATCATAGATCTCATACCCAACCTAGAATATTCACTCGCCAAACTATGACAAGGGAATACCATAACCATAGTTTGGCTTTGGTATAATACTGCCCTACTAAGCCCAAAGGCGGTAACTAGTAAATAATTTTTTTTCAAAAACGAGCTAATACTGTCTTGCATGTTTTTCATATTATGCTAAGCCAATATTTTGGCCGTATCTACACTCTAAATAGGATATTTTTGAATATCAAGTTAGGGGTGGTAACTATTGATATATTTGCGTTAATATTTATATTTTTGTTTCTTTCTTTTTTGTCTTTGATGTACCTATAATGTATACGTATATTTCGTGTGGACAAAATCTGTCATTCTATAATTTGGTTCCAGAAAATTTCGGACAGTCTGTATGTAAAAATATATATAAGTACAGTTTCGCAACAATTAATAATTTCACATAGTTAAGCCGAAATATAGTTATTATCCAAATTACTATTATAATTATCGGGCTAGCTGCGGATATTTGCTTTATTTAATTTCGTAACGGTTACCTATTTGATTTGACATTATAAAAATACTATTAAGGCTATCATCTCGTTTTTGAGACATCTTTTTATTTTTCGAACTATATATAGCAGAAGATAATTGCAGGCTGAAGGCTAAATCCAGGGTCAAAAAAGAGGGGGGGAAGAAGATATTCTATACAGCACATATATACACATACATCATCACTCCCACAACCTCCCTCTCCCCCTGCACTGTCTAAGAGGAACTAGTTATGCCATCCCATACTGCAGGTACTAACGAAGTATGCGTGTGTAAAATTTAAAAAAAATCGTTGGAACGGTTTTCAAGAAAACAATTATTTTCATGAAAATTGAAGAAAAACCTCCGTGGCACAGGATCAATAATTGCAATACTGATATTTATAATATTTGCGTTTATATTTACTGACGTTTCGATACTCTTATGTGCTATCTTCAGAGTAGCAATACTTCTCACAAAGTACTGATAATGGGTCGATTACACTAGGCGACTTTACACACTAGTCGTTAGCAAATAAAGTCGCCTACGAGTGAACGTGTAGCGACCAATCCGATTACACTTAAAGGTACGTGCAGTACACAGCTGGGATTCTAGATGGTAGCATGTATGGTAGATGGTGGCTGAAATTATAAAAGCGTATACGTTTGCATAACGAAGCTTTGATACTAGCATTGGTACAAGCTTAAGTCGCGTTTGAAATGTCAGATAGCGAAGACGAATATTTGTGTTCTTCTGCTACAAAGTGGTATATTTTAAATACAAATTTGGGTAGGAGCTATCATGTCCACCCTATTAATAGAACACGATCTAAACATGGCGAATTTCATCATTTATACCAAGAATTAAAATTTTACCCAAACCGCTTTTTTGAATATTTACGTATGGAACCTAACACTTTTAAATACGTCTTAGCAAACAATCAAAACAAATTAACTAAAAATTGGCAAAATGTCACTTATTAAACTAGTCACATCCATTGCAAAACTTGTAACGGCCATTTGACAGTTGTCACACGTTAATTGTAGTAGTCAGCGCGCTGAAAGAATGGTGAGATACATTCTTGAATCTACCAGCTCTTGTAACAGCGCTTATACCAGCTACACTCACTGCTTCGTTGTGTAGCTAAATCCATCCAGCGGTTTGGACCTAGCCTCTAGGTGTGACCACAAACCGACATTTTTTCAAAAATCACTTTTTTGGGTTAAGGACTTAAAAGCGCGTAAATTCACCAACAATTCAAAATCGAATCACAATATCGTATTATGCTCCACATATTATAGGAAAATAAGAATCCATCCGAAGCAGGGGCGTAGCGGGGGGAGGGGCATTGCCCTACCTTAAAAAAATATATACTGATGAGATTGAGAACCTCCGCCTTTTTATGAAGTTGGTTAAAAATAACCAACATACAGTAATATCCACCCTTTTGTAATTTACGCCCGGCCTACTTAAAATGTTTAATGCCCTACTTAAAATTCACTTCTATCCACGACCCTGACCTGAAGATATAGAGAATTATAAAAAATGCCATGAGCGGTTTTGCCTTTTCGCCATAGAATTAAATGAGTAAGTAGGTACATAATATTTCTTATATAATTCATTAAAAATCATAATAAAATAAAACAAATTAAAACAAGCTCCACTAAATTATATATTATACGATTAATTTATTGTACTTCGTCGATTCACAAACGTTGAAAAAATGTGATTCTTAATTAATAGTAAGTGTTTTGTTATTTGATTGGTTTAGAACTAACACGTGTATATTTATACACATAATATGTAGTTATATATAGTAATTTATTTTCAGCGAGTTTTTAAGATAAAAATCTGTAGGTTTTATTATACATAAATAAGGCGAGCGCAAATTTCGACAATTACCACCTGTTTGACCTGAATATTTGTTTGTGTAATTTATCAATCGGTTATATAGATACTGAAAAATATAACTTATCAATTTTAATTCGATATTTTTCCATACATTTGTAGATAATAATCTGACAAATAATGAATAGATATATACGTGGTGTTTAGCAAAGACGTGGCGCTATGGTAATCCCCCGACACCTGAAGAAATACATATACACGATGAGGATACCTCAGAAAACGACACTGTGTAGATTTTGTTAGATTGTGAGGCCTTACGCTGGGTATAAAAAAATTTGATTTGACAATGATTTTAGATTGCGATCATATAATTACCGTTTTTATACATGCAGGAGCAGTCTAATGTCCTTGTCAAACTCCCTGTCATGTAGAACATTAGATTGTACTCACACAAAAACAAATTATTGATCTACATAGGAAAAGATCGCTTTTCAAGCTAAATTTTGATCAAAATGTGTAGAAAAATGTTGTTTCAAAGTGGAAATTGTACAAAAAAAAACATGTTAACTGAAAATTGGCTCATAATGCGTTTTTAGACTCTGAAAATTGGCTCGTAATGCATTTTTAGACCCTGAAAATTAGCTCGTAATTTTACATCTTATTTAACATAGTTTTTTTGTACAATTTTTACTTCAAAAAAACATTTTTCTACGCATTTTGATTAAAATTCAGCTTGAAAAGCGATCTTTGAGTACTAAATCTAATGTTCTACATTTCACAACGACATTAGACTAGTCCTGCATGTATAAAAACTGTAATTATTAATGATCACAATCTAATGTCATTGTCAAATCAGATTTTTTGACAATGCATTCTGAAACCCAGCATCAGTGTCTTCACACCACAGGTTCCATCCCTCTTCAAGAGATTCATTGATAGTATGGCTAAATCTTAACCGTAATGTTTAGACGAAACTACGCGAGACGAGACAATTTTGTTATTAATGAGACGATGCCGAGACGAAACTGCTGAACGAAACAAAAATTGCGTCTCAGTCGAAGCTCTATTTTTTTTTTTTAAACAAAATGAATTATAGAGTCGTCCCACATTTTTTTAGGGTTCTAATCTACGTCAAAAATTGATAATAAAACAATTTTTTTGAGAATTTTTCGGAAGCTTTTTCCACAAGATAAAAAACTACCAGAAGTACGCATTTTTTAATGTAATTTTAAACATAGAATTATACCGCACAGAATATGTCATTCACAGCCAGCTTTCTTTGATTGGCTGCTGTAGTTGAATCACGCCCACTGATCCATAGATAAAGAGAGAATATGGAGAGAATATAGTACACTGATTTGTTTATGTACAGTTGACAGGCCGGCAGTCAGAACTTAGGTTAGGTTCTTCACGAGTTAGACGACTGACGATGAAGTATTCCTCTCTTTCCATATACCTTTCTTTATCTATGACGTATGTCTGGCTTCATTGCTCTGGCTTTGACGTCATCATATGGCGGCTATAAAGCTCAGCCGTTTGAAATGAACACATTTTTTTAATTCTTGTTTGAAATTAAGAACAGAACACTCGGTATATATTTCGGAAGGTAAATATATATACATATATGGAAAAAATAACAATATTTATAGACATATCTGACTTTAACGACAGGTCAAATATTTTGAAGAAATAATTTTTAATATGTTAGAAATATTTTATTTAGATTCAGTAGGTCAAATGAAATATCACAATATGTAAAAATTTACTATGCTTGGTGAACCCAAGACATCTAAAATATATTGGATCTATAAATTTAAATTGTTAATGCAGTTTTAATGGGCACATCACGATTTGATCTGACATAACTTTAGCGCTCATAATATTATAAAATAATGTTGCAAAATTCACTTCTATAAAACATAATATATTGAAATAAATTCAGTAATTTATCAGTATTAAGCTTGACAAGTTTCGGTTAATCGCATTTTTTTCCAACATATATACGAAATAGCTTTTTCTCGTGACTTTACTCGCGTGAAAGTCGATTGATTTTGTCTGCAGATTTGCTCGCGAAATAGAAACACCCTATGTATTTCCCCCTCAATTGGGATGCTAACAATTATTATTGATCTTAAGAATATATTTGTTTAGATTACAAGCTTTGTGAAAATCGATCAGATCGTTTTTTCCTATTAACCAATCAAACAGTAGGTAATATTTACAAGTTTACTGTTATTATAGCTTTTGCTTGTGGCTTTGCTCAAGTGTACGTCTTGGCTCGCCGATTCGCTCGGTCAGTTTTTCTTATTTTAAAATTTTATTATAATACATTAATTTTATGCGTACCCTAAGTGAAACTTATCGTCTGCTGCCACGTAATACGGCGCCCAGCTGCTATATTTCAGTGCGTGCTTAATTTGCTTCGTACGTCTGCATCTGATCAAGCTTAATATTTCTTTATTTTTCCATAATTTTTCAAACTTCCAATAATTGTAACCAATCTTGTATCATTCAATCTTTTGACTCGAAAACTTTCGTCAACCTCCGTAAAAGATACGTCGTCCCTGGTTGTTATGAAGGCGCATGACCCGTACCGTAACGTAAGGCACCAAATACGATTGAAACTTACTGGTTACAGGGGGCGTAACTTTTGGCGCGGTTTAAAGTGTCAATAGCGACCACTTTATGATTCTTAAATAGCTCATTTGCGTCACAGATATTGCCAAAATCGCACATAGTATAGTTATTTCATTCAGAGATAAAATCAAGTAAATAAATGCGGAGTATTAACAAACCGATAAATTAAATCAATAGTAGGCCATGTGTAAGAATGATCTTTCATTGATAAGTACAGTAGTCTCTCGATGAGTCTTTGCTCTTTAAGGTAATATTTCCAGATTTTTTCCTCTTGCTTCGAGCGAAACTACACGGGTGGATTTACCGCGGCGCGTTTTTCGCGACGATATTTCCGCTAAATTTTACGTATTAAAACAGAAAGCGTTTTTTCCGTCGAGTACATTCGCGCAAAACAATACAACTTTTTGATAGTTACAAAATGGACTCCAGTGTGTTAGGTTGCGCTGCTGTTGTATGTGCAAATTTATTTTTAAAGAACGGAAGGAAAAAACGACATCGATCCAATATTAAGAGACAGACATCAACAGGATATTTCCATACAAATTATTTATCCAGACTGTACATCCGTTGGCTATCCATCGCCTCGTCTAATTTGCCCCGCACTAAACAATGCTTTTCGTTTCTAGCGTGTTGTGGCGGTGACGATATAAACGCAATCAGAAGCGTTGAACTCACTCCCGCCGACGGAATTTAGAAAAACGCGACGTATAATCCGTTCGTCTATAGTTTCTCTCTTTTGTAGGCACGGTTTCGATTTATAAGACGTGCAATCCGCCGCGGAAAATCCGTCCGTGCAGTTTCGCTCTTACTGTTATTCACCGTTACAAGTCCCCAATTCTGAGAGCAATATAATTCATTCTAAATTGTGAAACTCCAATTTAGAATGAATTATATTGCTCTCAGAATTGGGGACTTGTAACGGTGAATAACAGTAAGAGCGAAACTGCACGGACGGATTTTCCGCGGCGGATTGCACGTCTTATAAATCGAAACCGTGCCTACAAAAGAGAGAAACTATAGACGAACGGATTATACGTCGCGTTTTTCTAAATTCCGTCGGCGGGAGTGAGTTCAACGCTTCTGATTGCGTTTATATCACGGCCGGTAGACATCTTGGTAGCAAGTGTTTCCGGGCTAGGTAGCCGTGATCTAATGGATTTTACTCCGTACGTTTCGCCCAAAGCTCCGTTGGGCATCTTCAGCGGCGATTGGCAATACGATTTGATCTTCTGAAGATGCCCAACGGAGCTTTGGGCGAAACGTACGGAGTAAAATTCATTAGACCACGGCTACCTAGCTATTTAGAATGAGTAAATGTAGTGGTGAGAGCACTAGACCCGTATTTTGATGTTACTGGGTTCGAATCCCGGCAGGGGCAGATGTGGCTGGGACTTCTTTCTACTGGTTCTCGCCGAGAAACGGTAATCCCTGCACCAGCCATCTAGACATTTTCTATTTTTCCCCTCAATAATTCCAGATAAATATCGAGATGGTTCCTTATACCTTGAATATTACCTGCCAAATGCTCAAAATTTCGTTTAACTTTTTGACTGCCATTGCTGACAGTACAGATAAAACAATTCATTCAATTGTAACGGATTTTAATAAATGATTGCATCATTGCGTTTCGAAAAATTATTGAACATTTCTCATATTTTAGAGTTTTGTTCAAATTGACGTAAATTTTCGTTCTGCATAATAAAATAATTCCACGTAAGTATCCTATTGGCAAATGAATCCACAAATCACAATAAAATTAATTTATTTGAGTAAATATCGCAACAGCCTCGACCCAACATTTTAATGTAGATACATAAATAATTCCATTGTTATGGTTTATTGTGGAACACAACGTGGAGCACCAATAAGATCACAGATAAAATAAATAAGTAGGTACTACGTAAAAGACATATATGCAGAGCTTATTATTTGATAAGCGTCAGTAAATTCTATTTAATAGACGTCGTATGCGTGTTTATAATTCTGTAGTCACATGGAAAACTCGACAAAGTACCAATTTTGTACACAAAGGCAGGCAGGGATTATCGGGAGAATTCCCGGTGGGTGGCGGCTGGTCTAATGAGAATTGACCATTTCCTCATTAAAAAATAATTTATCATTCTCAAAAATTGTATGAGGCACTTAATTTGTTTTTCCTGGTTACTTTTTGTGTTTCAGGCCTATCTTGCCAAATTGGACAGACCTTCTCCGAAACTTTTTTTTGTGGCGGTAATAGCTACTATTATAGGGGTCAGATGTCTCACGAGTTTCTGAGAAGCTTATCTCAGAAACCACTGAGTCAATTCTGACTAAACTAATAGGTCTTAGTTGGAATGGTGAAATTAAGACTAAATATTTACTAAATTTCATGTTTCTATGGCAAATAGTTTCCAAATTCGACCGGGAGATACAGAATTATACCACTTTGCGGAACCCCATGTCGCCATTTTGGATTAAAAACACAAAAATATATATAATATATATATATAATAATATATAATTCCACTCTATGGGAATTCAGAGTTCAGACACACATCTTACAAACGGAGCGAGGTGATTTTTTCGCGCGCTCTAGTTCAGTAAATGGACAACTAAATTTTAAAAAATATTCAATTTTATATTTGCATTAAGATCAGACAGGTACTAGGTACCTAATCATAACCTTCTTGCTTCGAAATATATATTTTTTAGTTCCTTTGCAGCTTTCTGGAGACTTCTGCAACACCCTTGGACTGGGGTAAAAAGTTAAGTCATTTTAGGTCTGATGATTATGGACTAAATATAAATTAGACCCAGATAATCTTGGCAGTTAATAACAAAAAAAATTTTAAAGAGAAAAGTGTTTCTGCTTAACATACTAAAAAATGAAAACATAACTAACAAAAATATCTGGCGACATAAAAAAATACCTAATCCGTTTTGCCTTGTGGCTACATTTTAAGAGCAAGTGACATCCTCTTATGTCTTCTGTTGTTGTATTGGCGATCTGCCCACGCGTGACCAGAATGTCCCGGTGGGCGCAAATAGTAAGTCAACGATCCAACGGCAATATGCACACGCAATGCCGCAGGCAACAATGCAATAACAACAACAATAATCGTAATAAAAATATACGTGCTTTATAGACATGCTAATATTAAGTTTATTTAAACGTTAGTATTTTTTAATCCTCCAATATGTGAGGTTAATTGGACGACGGGAACATTCCAACTCCAAAAATATTGACATTTGAAATAGATATAAAAAATAAAAAGTAGTTCAGTTATAAAGTTTCTGTTAACGCGTACTATGCCACGTGTAACGGCTAGTATAATAAATATTTATAATATAACATTGTCCTTTGCAAGTTTAAATTAGTGATGAGCAAAATCGCATTATTTCAATAATCGCGGATTCTTAGATTATGAGTGATTCTCCATTAATCGGTTGTTTCATTCGAATTATATCAAACGATTCTTTTAAATTATGAGTACTGCATTTCATATCTGTATTCTGTAATAGTCGGAGCTAAAACTGCTTCACTAGCCAGTGTTCATCAAAAAAGTATTTCGTTGTTACTTCTATATCTCCATATCATGTTATATTTATATCATTCAGTTTCATTGGAATTTCCGATCATAACAATCTCTTATCTCTATATGTTTTCGATTATTATAATTCGAATTTTGTATAATTCAGATTATATATCATTCAAGTTATATATAATTCGAAGTCTATCCATAATCGAATTTACTTAAAAAATCGGATTATCGATTATTTTTAATTCGAATTATCCCATCACTAGTTTAAATCCATGGCTTCCGGATAGAATCCGCGTTCATTGTAAGCAAATTGCCGACGTTTCGAAAATGTTCTGCATCATTAGGGCTAGACGCTCCGAATATCGGAGTGTCTAGACTGGAACGATAGTGAAACGTCGGCAATTTGCTTACAATAAACGCAACATCCATCCGGAAGCCATGGATTTAAACTCGTACAATAATTCATACCGCGAAAGCTTCAAATCAAAAATAATATTTTCCTATCAGTGATGTAAAATGACGGTCATTTAAAATCGTGACCGCGTCACGATCATTATGACGGTCATTTTGGTCATTTTAAAATTATTTATCATTACATAACACAGAACACACGCGTGTTTACCAGTTTCAACAAGTATGTGACCGTCAGTTATGAAAATGACACGTCATTTATACCGTCATTTTCGCAAAATCACCGTCACAACCAATCTCATGCATTTTTGCAAAAATGGCCGTCACAACCAATGTGACGTGACGGTCATTTTGGTCATGACCACGTCATGACTATCATGGTCAGATTATCGACTCACATCACTATTTCCTATGGTAGGTATACAAAAATTAACCAAAGTGCATGCTTGTCAATTCACTCCATCTAATGTAACCCCAAGATAAAAAATAGATTTCGGGAAGATGATCGTATTACCAAATTTATACAGTAACTGAGTAACCCCATATACCTATGTGACATAATTATACTAGCTGCCCGGCTCGGCTTCGCTCGGGTGTAGCTAACATTAATCGGGAAGGGAATGAAGCGACGTATAGGGAGCTGAATATAGTCACATTCATCCAGATTTGCCAAGGCCAATAAACTGTCAATTTCCTGACGTCGTACGGTTCACCGTTGGAGTTATTTTGTGACGAGGAGTACGGACAGATATGAGTATTTTTGATTTTATAGTTAAGATAGGAAATATGTTGAAAGATGAGTTGATTTAGCCTGATATAATTGTGTAGGAAATAAATTGTCTGGAACAAGGCTATAAATAATGTTCAAAGCTGTTTTTGCCGCCGTTTCGGAAAATGTATTTCCATTTTCAAAGTTAGTTTTAGAGCCTTGAAGATGGAAATACATTTTCCGAAACGTCGGCAAATAAAACAGCTTTGAACAATATTTATAGCTTTGTTCCAAACAACGTATTTCCTACACTAAGATAATATGGTTTATATTTAGGTTTTACATTTTTTTAATACGCCAAGCTTAAGTTATCTAGAGTACCATCTCTTTTTGTAATACTACTCGAGTTGCAATTTTTCAAATACATATTGCGCTTACTGTTTACATTCAGAAGAGTGAAAGTATCCACGGCTACTTGATTCTCGACATGTTAATAAATTTTTAAGCCCGCCCTCGTTAGGTGGGTGGAGCAGAATTAATGCAACAGTTATAATAGAAATGATTTATTATTTAATTAAACTTTCCAATAAGGGCTATATTATGTACTCTTCATGAACTATTAAAACTGTTGTCATATTTCACAATAGGGAATTTGCATGGACTTTTCAAAGTGAAACTTTATTAGCCTCATTTTTTTCCGTTCCGTTACGCATGTCGAGCGTCACATCACGTTTACGACCCACGTCCCATCGAAGCGATCGATCGGACCATCATCAGTATAACCAGTACTCATCGAAAAGTAGCAACGTTCTGTTCATATAACCATAATATATTGTACGACTGCATGTGAAGGTAGTCGACCAGATCAATACTTATCGAAAAGCAGCAACGTTTATGTTCATAACTATATTGCACGTCTACATAACTAATATATCGTACGAATATTCAGTCGAGCAGCGTATCAAATACCCATTGACCAACGATAGAATCTGGATTCTTATACGTTCGTCTCCATACTGATCAGGGTTCAAATTACATTACCAAAACCACGTAAAGAAAATTATATACTTTCGGTAATTTCGTGTTAAAAGCGTTTAGAGTTATGGCAAAAAAGTTTCGCTTGCACCGTGCAATTTCATAAAACAGCACCCTAGTTTTTTTTATTGTGCAGAACAGAAATCTCAGTCAATTTGAACTCTAAAATCTGAGAAACATTCAACCATTCGTTGAAGCGCAACAATTTATTTAAGTTGCTGTGCAAGTCTGCGCAACATGTAAACTCATCTAGCCGCGCAGACGTCAGCAGTGCTTTTATAAAACTTCGGTTTCTTGGCCCTATCCTATATACTCTATTCTATGAACCAATATAGCAATAAAACTGCGTGATCAGCAGCTGATTGGTCGCTTGAAACTTAACACAGCAAAACAAATCAGATAGTTTGTGCATCCTAGCCAAGCATGTGCTTTCAGCTGTTCACGTGTTAACTTATCTGTTGGTGGAAAAAACTATAGAAGGTATAACATGTAAACATACTAGTCACATTATATAGATACATGAAACACGTAATCCTCCTTTTGGCTTCGCCGTAGTCGGATAAAAAATCGACATAAGCCGTCTTGTTTTTTGAAGACATCACAGATTTTATTAAATCTGTGCAGTAAACACAGCGAGCGACTAATGGTGAACAGTTATCAAGATTGGGCCAATTGGCTCGTCCAGTTTTTGGTAGCATTGCCTTATTAACATCGATCAATCTTCCATATTTGTTCCGCATTAGGTATTATGATGGATCACGCTACCCAACGATACCCATATCGTAATATCGATAGCGCTGATTGCCGTTTTGGCTACCTGAATACAAACCGTAATATGCTGACTGTCCATGTACATGGTATTCGCGCAGTTGGATGTCTCTATGCAGGAAATAAATACGTAATATATCAATTGTGGCTGTTTTTCCTTTTTTATAATGGTTCACTCTTTATTTTATACTAGCGGCTCGGTCCGGCTTCGCTCGGGTGCTATGAATTTATGATTTATTAATACATTACTCACTCGCCTCGCTCGAATTTATGATTTACTAATACATAACTTTTGCCCCGCGTGGAATTTGAAATGCTATCATCAAGTTTAATGTAAAAAAAAACTGACCACTACAATATATTTCTTTACTTATTGAATGAATGAATTGTAAATTATAGACGCCCGACAAATTTTTACTTATTGTGTGTCCACTGTAGAACAGTGATGAAAGACTATGCTAGTCAAGAAAACTGTAAAAAAAATATCCTTTAAAAAAGCCACTAAAAAAAGGAAAATAATAAAATTTTGCGGTCGGCGCTAATTTAATTACTTTATTATCTACTTTTTGTATTTTATTAAATTAGCGCCGACCTCAAAATTTTATTATTTTCCTCTTTTTAGTGGCTTTTTTGAAGGTTTTTTTTTGTTAAAGTTTTTTATTTTTTACTTTTTAGTGGCTTTACAATACGTAGTTTGCACGTTATTAACCAACTTGTCTTGATAGTTGATAACTAAATAACTAATAAAAACTTACGCTGTGTCCACAACCGACATTTATCCTAACGGTATTACAGTCCGTGACTCACTTTTTAGTAAAATCAGTCGAACTACTGAACCGATTTAAGTAAAATTTATATGGGACCACCCCGGAGATATATACACTATCAAATAAAACAATACCTTCTTAATCATCAAAATCGGTAAACATTCATTCATTCATACATTAAAAAAACAAATGTCCCGAATATAGAACCTCCTCCTTTTTGGAGTCGGTTAAAAACTGATAATCGCGCGTTCATTATAGTGCATCCTAACCCACGATATTTGTGCGAGAGAATCGGCTATATTTATAAGACCAACTACCAACGGCGAAGTAAACAAATTGAGCGGTATGGGTATCATATGTAATGTTATAAATCAGGAGGTATTTGCAACGCAACGAACAACGGCATCACTTCCGTGACATTTCACCGTCACCCCAACAGAATAAATAAAAAATATGTAGCTTTCTATTGAACGAACACCTCTCTTAAACGGACAAAATGATAAGTCTGTTTACTGCAGTTACAGCAGCTGTCTAGATTTGCATTCTGATAATTTAAATAAATTAATTGATTTTCAATTTGCAACTAGTTTAATAATACAGTTATTCCATCGTTGCATAAAGTCAAGACAACCACGGGACACATAACACGTAGGCAGTCATTTAAAACTTTCTGCCATTTAACATGTTAATAGTGCCACCAATACTTGGTTGCTATATTAATTACTAATATTATGTCTAAATTAAAAAACTATAAATATCTATAAAAAATACGACAAGGTATAATTTTAAAACACCCACGCTATACTATTTCCGTTATTTCTTATTTGCCAATAGTCATGTGCTTGTTTTTGATACAGAAAGTACCATATTAATTAATGAATTAAAAGGAGCAGATGGTCTAGTGGTCTACTGTGTTACACTATAACCGAAAAGATATAAAGAACATTGTCTGATTTTGGTTCAAATATTGCCCAAAGTAAAACATGAGTGGGTATTGAAAGATCTTGTCATAACTAATAGCCTTTTCTAATGTACCAAAATTATTCATCCTAGAGGAACAGAAATAACGCTTCATCAATATCAATTGATGTGGATACAAGGAAGTAAAACTAATAGAATTATTATTATAGCTCAGTTTAATATAGATTAGGTATTACTGCTGTTGAAATGGAAAAATTAAAACTCCGGGATGGATTTTTAAAGTACCATCATTTTTACAAACACATTGAAATTGTGAGCAAGATTTGGTACAAATCCTCTAGTAAAATGGATAATGTTCTTTACTTGTTTATGACTTTTACAAGTACCTATACAACGTCAAATAAAGAATTATTTTTAAAAAAACGTAGGTACGTTGTATCAATGAAAATATTAAATCCAATAATTTTGCCATTCTTAGTCCCCAAGTAGGTCAAAATTTACTTTACTTCCCTACTTGAGGTCCACAGAGCCAGTTTGTGCAAAAAGTCTGTTCTTCTGTGTCTGTCAGCAGGATACCGGTCAATCAGATGAGCGGATCAAATCCAAATTTCGGTAGGATATTTGACACGTAACTTTCAATATTTTTCAGGGCAATATGGTTCTGTAAATACTAAGGCCCGTTCCCTTTATGCTTTGTAAAAATTAGTTAAGGAGCTTACTCGTCAACAATCAGCACCACATATTTTCGGTTACTTCAATAATTATAACAACAAGATTTGGAGAACAATAATTTGGTGAAGGCTCGGCGCTACGAGTCTCGCTTCAACATGTCTTCCAGACTGTTATTGGAAAAATGTGATCTATAATAATAATAATCTGCTTGTTTGCATTCATTCATTCATTTTATAAACCTTCGACTTTTCTGAATTCACGGGAGTGTTTTGACTGCAAATCCATTTATATATAGGTTGGTTCATTCACTCTGCTAAATGTTTTTTGACATTTATAAACATTTCGACCATTTTCAATCCACGAGTGATCATTTGACCCCTAATTAATTTATATACGTCGTTTGATCTAAATATAAATAATGTCAAATTTCATTAAAACTGGTCCAAGCAGATCAGTGAACAGACTACTTGCCAAACGAATTACTTAAAAACGCGTCATCACTTGTTTCGCTCTCTTGATTAATTACATATTTAAAAAAAATCTATTGATGATTAATAAATGTCAAATGTATGCTATGAACCACTTCGACAATATTTGAAAAAGCACTTGAATCATTTTGCTATCACAGTGGGCGAGTAATGCAGTTGATAATATGGTAAACCAAGCAATATTGCATAAAATATGTTCCGACAAATATGATATAACATATGTCTAAATTCAAATGCAAATATCGAAAATCGCAGAGAAGAGAGTGTATATATTGTATAAATGTGTAAATCTGTGGGCAATAGGTGCTAGCATGAATGAATATTGTAGGTATACGGCATACGCATAAATACATATATAGTGTACATAGAAAAGCTGGTTTCGTATTTATTTCTATGTGACTATCACCACCCACGTATCTACAATAACTATGAACGTGATATCGTGTTACGATAATTCCAATACATCCAATCGTTTTGAGCTAGTGTGCAAAATTTATATCATCGTTCAACGGAACCAAATAAGGGGGCATCCATTAATTACGTGAGGTGATTTTGGCAATTTTTCGACCCCACCTCCCTCCACCCTTGGTGAGACGTCGCAGGATTTTGCTCGACCCCCTCCCCTAATCTCACGTGAGATTTTTCAAAATGCGTATTTTTAGTGTAAATACGTTAATCTGTGCTTAATTGCGTTGGATTTATTTAAAAAAACATAATTTGCTTAATTATTTTTATTTTAGACTTCTAAAAACGTAGTCTAGAATCACAGTGAGAAAATCGAAAAAAAAACTACTAATACCATATTTTAGTGGAGAAACATGTTTTACTTAATTTAAACCAGTTTTCTCGCAATTTTACACTGTTTCTTGCGGGAAAAAAAATTATCTACGTGATATTTGCCGAGACCTCCCCTCCCCCCACGTGAGATTTGGTAAGGTTCGATTCGACCCCCTCCCTTCCCTAAACGCCTCACGTAACTAATGGACGCCCCCTAAGATGCTGGAATAAATAGCTCGTTGATTGGGTGAGTTCCGTTTTAACTCGGCCGTTTTGTTTACTGAATGTTAAAAAATAACCACAAAAAACTAACTTAAAGTTCCACTGACTGTGAAGTCATACCCCATGAATCTTTTGAAGGTAGATGGAACCTTTGGTGTGAAGACACTGTATTTAAAAAAATTCGACTGATGACCAGTCCTATACTTCCCACCTAGTAAATATTTGCAAAAAATAAACACTCTTTTTTTTTATTCTTTGACTAGGCCCAAATAACCTTAGCTGTTGGTGGTCTTTAAAACACAATTTAATTTTTATTCTTTGAAAAAAGCATGGCCCTCTTTTTTGTTTGGTGATCTACTGATGGCTAACTTAATATAGCAAAAATCATGGTTACCTTGATTTACGTTAAATTTTTATTTTTTTTAGTAAAATATTTTTTTTCTCGAAAACTATACATTTTAGAGAAAAAAAATATTTACATTTTTTTCATATTATAACATCTAGAATTCATTTATATTTTTTTTTACCTATGTTAATACGTGACTTTGAGGACGTTTTTTTGAATATCTCAGGATCCACTGAACCGATTTGACTCAAAATCTAATCAGATCTAAGTTAAAGGCTGATAAACACAATAGAACAATCGGCATGCCCGTATGTTGTTCCGTTCTTAAGATATCGAAGGCGAAAAATTGACCACATACACACACACACACATACACACATACACACACACATACAGACATCAGTCAGAAAATGATCTTAAACGATTGCTAGGGTCTCAAAACGTGAAAATCTGTTAAAATCTCGAAATATTGTTTTCGGACTGAATCCATTACTTCCCTACCATAGTAGAGGTGGGAAGTAAAAATAGGGTATGTCTGTATCACGGGTACAGACAGATGACGTGAAATATAGCATTAAACACAAATAATTGTAAGTAATCGTTGTCATGGAAAGAAATTAAAAAAAAATATTAACAGCACTCGGGATTCGAACCTGGGCTTGGCGTTTGTACCTGTCGGC
Organism: Mongoloraphidia duomilia; assembly: GCA_039654895.1. NCBI lineage: Eukaryota > Metazoa > Arthropoda > Insecta > Raphidioptera > Raphidiidae > Mongoloraphidia > Mongoloraphidia duomilia. Next base: position 32,540,514 of record CM077516.1, on the reverse strand, counting down.
AGACTCGTACTTTACCATACAACCACGCAGACTTACTATATCTGATACCTTAACATAGGTATACATGCTGTGTTTTGTTTTACATGTCAACCACTTCCCCTGTTTCCGTTACATCTAATTTTTCTAAAATGCCACTCCAGTATGAGACATTAGACGCACGTCAAAAAACGTTAAGTTATTACGCCAGCTACAAACGATCATACTCAACATCATCGCCTTTCCACTTTATGCAGTAAGGAATAGCACCAGTTGAAATTGTATGAATGAATTGTACTTCGCGTCTGTCTGTTGTAATAACAAATGAACGTCCGTGGCATTTATTGCATATATGCAGAGATACTCCTACAGACATACTTTAAGATACTCAGGCCTGCAATATAAATAAATATAAACAAGAAACTGGGTCTTTTTTGTTTTGAATTATCATGTTACTAGTTTAAACTTATTTACAAGATGGAAATGGATTAGGACATCCTCTAAGGAAAAGGAAGATGCTCTTTAGGAGTTCTTAAGTTGAGAAGACAGGTTAATCCAAAACTGTCATTATTACCTTCAAATAACAACATTTTTCATGCTATCTTACATGTTTATAACTTAACGTAAAGAGAGGAATGTTCTAAAATCAGGATTCGCTAGCTGAGGAGTTAGGAAAATAATAGACTATGGCCTTGTATAATGAAACACTTGGAATTATTGTGAAAGCCACGGAGACTGCTAAAGAATCATCTGAATGAATGAATTGTAAATTATAGACGCTCGACAACAGAGATCATTAGCGTTTGATTAGCATCATCTGAAATTATTAAGGCAAACCACTGAGATTACTAAAGAACCACTTAGAATTATTGGAGAAAACACGTATTTTGCTAAAGAACCATCTGGAATTATTAAGGCACACCAAGGAGATTGTTAAAGAGCCATCTGGAATTATTGGGGAAATCACGGATATTGCTACGGAACCATCTGGAATTATTGGAAAGACCCACGGAGACCGCTAACGAACCATCTGGAATTATTAGCAAAACCACGGATACATGCTAAAGAACCATCTGGAATCATTGAGGAAAACTACGGAAACTACTAAAGGAAGTCAGCTTCTTGACGAGGGGCAACAGTTCTACCCCCGCCGGGATTCAAATAGAAAAGTAGACATAACAGGAGCCCCATCTCTTTAGTTCTTCTTGGTTTAAAGTTAAGCCAAACACCGTGAGATCGAACTTACGGAAGTCTCATCTCAATTATAAACCGATGACGTTACAGAGGCATGCAGTTAGACGGCAGTATTAAATAATGGATTGCCAGGTTCTTTTAACTGATCAAACGAACGTAGTTCTTTGTCCAATGTTAAAAAGTACATGAAATAATGACCTGATCAACTAGTTCTTTGCGCCATCTAGTTCCCAGAAGTTATAATCTAGTCATGTTCCCAGAAGAAATAATTTAGTTATGCGTTGCACTGAGACGTGCAAGAATAGAAACGGTTGAAAATAATAAGGCGCAGAAGGTAAAGCGTTAACTTAAAGAGAGACTACGGTGCCTCCCCATATCGACTTATACCACTGGCTCACCCGCTCGGTAATATATTTATTATAATTTATTTTATGTAGATATCTACACTAAACATTCGATTCACTTCTGTAATGATATCGGTCTGTAAAAATTAATTTCAATGTGAATCGAATTATATATATTCATGCGATTTACAATTTGTTATGGAATATTTTTTCACTTATGCAAAATAAACATGAACATTACGTAAATACACCGTGTCCACATATACTTGAAGTTTATATTTTCATAAAACAATCCATTTATATTATAAACGCGAAAAACTATTGCGTATAGGATTTATATTACAATAACTGAGCTTTGTCAAGGAGGTTAGGCACTCTGGAGGAAGAAACTGAAAATTAAAGAACAGTACAAATTGTAAAAGCGGGTTCTAACACCGACTTAAAAATAAAAAGTCATTGAAGTACCTAAATTAAGCTACATAATTTTATCCTCAATTTTTAAAGACTGATGTTTGATTTTTTGAATATATAGATATTTCAATTCCTTGAGGAAATACTTAAAATTATACATGTTATTCTTGACAAATACCTGATTGCTTCACACAGGAGAAGTTATGAATAACTGTATCCGAAAGATATTCTATGAATACAGTCAGTTCTAGACAGTAGACAGATAAAGTTAATTAATCCGCTAGTTAAGGTAGCGAATCTCCGGCAAATATTTATTTAATGCCCTCTGTGCATCATTTTCAAATACTAGCAGCTGCTCCGACGGTACATTCTTAATTTCAAAAATAAAACGGCACTCGTTTTACTTTTGATACTGATAAATAGTAATGTAATTAATATTTTCTCCAACGAAACAGAAGAAAAATTTTAAAATTTATGTTTAGATTGCATTGGTAACGTTCATAGACATATCTAATGTCTATATGGTAATATTGAACACAAAAATTACTAGAAAGGCACTGCAAGTCCTAAATATCTGACGAATCTTACCCCAGCCAAGTTGGGTAGGTTAATATACAAGTCTGAATTTTCTTGTAAAATTGTGTAATCTGTATATTTGGAATAATTTTTTACACGAATCAAATGTAGTGGCGTTTCAGTTAAGGTGACGACTATTGTAGGTACTACCGATTTAGGTTAATTGGCGTAGAACTATTGACAATGCAACAAGGAGTATGTACTATTCTAGCGGCGGAAGATGTGCTCTGCCGGCGATAGCTAGAACTATACACGGCTATCTGGCAGGTTTCGCGCGACGTTGCGGGTGGTAAGGGGGGAACCGGCGGGCGCAATGGCGTGGCGTGTGACGTTTGTTTGGCGTGAATTGAATATGTAGAAGTTAGTAATTGTGTGAATAGAAATAATATCGCGATAAAAAAATTCTTTATCCAAGTGTGCAAGCTTTCACGGCCGGCATTGTTCCAAGTCTTCATGGTTTCCGGGCTTGTAGGCCGTGGTCCGGTGGTATTTCTACCTGACGTTTCGTCTACAACTGCGGTAGACATTCTCAAAGGCGATGTGGCAGCGGTCGAAGTGTTCTCCTTGGCGACTCACAGGTCAGTGTGTGAGAATGTCTACCGCAGTTGTAGACGAAACGTCAGGTAGAAATACCACCGGACCACGGCCTACAAGCCCGGAAACCATGAAGACTTGGAAAAAATTCTTTATTTATTTAATATTAAGATGTCGAATATACGTAACTGAACGTCTCTATGAAGAAAACGATTTGAAAGTTTTCTATCAGAAACCATAATCCGGAAGAGAGCTATCGGGAGGTGTGAAGAAATCGGCTATAAAACTTGAATTCAATAATGTATTATAGAAATGAATTTATGGATTGGGTCCAACGACCATAGAAAATTATAACAATTAATTTTCCCGCCTATGGTCTATGCTCCTATATGAGCTTTGGTTAATGATCCGTTGTGCTCGATAATCGATTTTCACACTTCTCTATTGTTCATTCATATACACTGAACACGTTTGTGCAGCCATTTTGATTATCTTACGCTCCAGTTGAAAATAGGATAATATTGTTATCTTTAAAAGCATGGGACGCTAATCTGACGCGAATTATTCTCAAGGTAAGTTCACTGCAATCAACCATCGGGGCAAATAGGATTCGAGGTCTGGCAATAAAACAACAACAATTCCATTATAAATATTTTATTGATTGATTATATTCGACATTTCGTTCTCGTTTTCTGCCTGTCTATTTGTTCTGCCATTACGGCTAAATATTTAAATAAATCCGGATACATATAACATAGTGTCTACATGATTTGGCTACTGAATTCCTCGTCCGAAAATATATATACTAGCTGATCGCGACGTGACGTCTCATAGCTTTATTTGAAAGACTTTGAAGGGGTTCGGTCAAATTGCGCAATTATTATCATTTACTTTCTGAAATTCTCGTCTGTTTCTGGTTTCCACTCGATTGGAACAAAGTTCAGTCTTTTTCTTTCCCGGCCGAAATAAATTCCCGCCTTTTGGTAGACACCCTGATAAAATATTTAAATTATCACCACTACGTCACTAAGTCCTTCATTATGTCATGAAAATAAATAAACTTTTGGAAAATTGGTGCCCAGATGTTACTAAACACTAACTAGTGACACGAAATGTTATAATTACCACAAAACACCAAACCATAACAAACACTCTCTCGACGTACGTTTCGCCAACCAAGTTGGCATCATCAGGAGATGATTAAAAAATTAAAAAATTGGCGAAACGTACGTCGAGAGAGTGTTTGTTATGGTTTGGTGTCTTGTGGTAATTATAACATTTCGTATCGTTACACCAAAGGTTCCACCACTTTTTATTACTAACTAGTGAACTCTACCTACTGTCTAACCAAGGAGAGAACGTCGGTGCGGAAGGAGATAGGCGAAGAAGGTGTTCACAATCTGACACGAGCGTTTTAACACATATTGTCCGAATAAGCTACAAGTCGTTTGTTTGTTTTCATGCCGCTTATCCTAAATAAAAGCTGCTATGCACATTCTTTAAACTAGCGTTCTTTCGCTGGTCAAACAGTATTTAGGATGATATGATTAGTAACAGTATAGTTTAAAGAATAGAGAATGTACAAGTAATTCCTTAATAGTCCTAAAAAACGAAATATATCTCCTTTTATAGTCTAAACCTAAAGAAAGTGGATTTGGTTAAACATATTATCTATTTATAGCACATTAGCATTTTAAATGCTTTCCAGCAGCGGGTCGTGACGAAAAGTAATCGAAAAGAAATTTCTTAAAAATGGGTATGTCTGTATCGTGGGTACAGACAGATAACGTTAATACCGTTAAACACAAATAATTGTTGTATTATTACATTCACTTTTATTTATCTTATAAAATCAATTGTTCGCAAATATAATAAATAAAATAATAAATTGTAAATTTATTTTTTTATATGTTATCCAATACCTACCATATATTTTCATTATAAAAGAAAATAGATATATTAAAAGCCTTCGGGATTGGAACCTGGTTGGTAGACTTTTACTTTATCACAACTTACCTCAACATAGACCTTAACAAAGGTATACATGTTGTGTTTTGTTTCACATGACAATTAGGTATTTAAATTTAAAAAAAAAATATTAATTTTTTAATTTTTTCTAATAATTTAACATAAATAATATTGAAAAACGAAAAGAAAATTTTTTTTAAAGCCATAGATAAATTACTAAAAATTAATTAAAATGTATAAAAATTTAAAAAATAACACGTGACTTCAAAACGCGCCAGGAATGTTTGTGGCGTCGTTATGTTAAAATTTGTGTGCATTAGTTGGTATTTGTGTAATGTATTATAGACCAAGAGGCGGGCGTTAATATATGAAGCTCATTTGTGACAGGATGAAATTTTCAGGGAAGGTAGTATTAATTATGACAAAGAAAAAGCGCTAGGGTTGCCTAGTCAAATCCTGGTGCGACGGCCGGGATAAGCCACTTCCGGTGCAAAATGTCAATTTTTATATGTATATGTATATATGTATAAATTCAAACAGCTCAAAATTACAAAGTGGCCCTTTGTCCAGCATGGTAACCATAGTTTTTAAGAAAATGACATTTCGAAAATTATAAATTTTTAATAACTGCTCAAAATTGGATAAAATATAATAGTTAAATCCTGTATCACGGAAAAGAAAAGTTATACATTTTGTAAAGTAGTATCAGTATATGCAAAAATTTAAATTTTTGATGTGAAACATCTTTAGGTACGGGTGTAAAGTCGTTTAAATGGAACGTCGCCAAATGTCATTTGTTATTGCATTTTGAAACTACGTGGTCAATAATTATAGTTTTTTTACTAACATTATCAGCGGTAATGTGTCATGCATCGTTTTTTTTTTTTTTTTATTAAAAAAACAGATAGATTATTATGTATTGTTTTTTTTCTTATTGAAAAATTATTAATGTGATATTTTTTAGCACCTTACCTATATTAAAAATGTTAAAAATTCAATTTTCAACAAAAAATATCTCGCATTATTTTCTAATTTAACTAGCATAAAGAGATACCTTTATTAAAAAAAATATATATAATTTTTATTTCATGATTTTCTTGACTTTTTCAAAGCAACTACCTTTAACTACGTTTTGTTTAAAAATGTTTACATAATATTATTGTAAAAAAAAAAAAATATTTTAATAGCACGTTAATATAAGTATGCTTAGAATAAGTAATTTAATAATAATTCATAAAATGTTATTGCCTTTGTTCGGAACATTTTTGAATAGTTTAATGTATAGTAAACTATATTGAAACTCATGTCGATCACTCACGTATGTAATATAATAAAATTAAAAAACCGGTTGATTTGTGAATCAGAATTGTCAATCATTGGCAATGTTTGCCTTCTTCAGGCCTAAAATTACATAATTCTAATAATGTAATTTTAGGCTTGAAGAAGGCAACAAAATAGTTGCTGAAAAGTTGCCATAATAAAGATTGACAATTCTGACTCACAAATCAATCGGTTTTTTCTTTTATTATAGTAAATTATTATTATTTTCCATTTTTTCATTATAGTTATTTTGGTTTTATATTCGCTTAGTTAACTTTATACCTGCGTCTGATTAAGTTGAATTTCAAGAAAAAATATTAATCGAGGTTCAGTAAAGTCAAATGCTTCAATTAGTTTTTAGTGTCAAACCAAATTTAAAATCACAAACAAAAATCAACCTTTTTTCTCTTTTCGAAACAAACTCCAAACCACCTTTTTTAAAACTTTTATTACAGGTTACTACGACCTTCAAGTAAGTAATTTATACTAATTTATACAAGAGGTGCACGTTGAATTACGTTGAAAAATAAAAATAAGAAATTGCTACCCTAAAATACATAAAGTCTTGGGAAAATTGTCAATACCAGATTCAGGCAATTCCTGCGTAATTATACGGATATGAGTTAGAAACCAAATGCGTTGAAAACATAAAGTTATAAATAACTAGACATACGTATGAATGTTTGCCAAACACAAGGCCGATAACTCATTTCAGAACGGTTACAATATATAAGTATACATATATACATAATATTATTTGACAGCTTTAAAAATGTCAAAAAAACAAATATAATTTATAAGTTTTCAATGTGTTACCCAAAATTTCCTTAGGCAACCCTATGTATTTCAATACAGCTCTTCGAGATCTACAATATGGCGTCAATTGTATGCTGTCATATAATGACGAAAGATAATTATGAGCTAATGAAATATGTGTATTTTGCACCGGAAGTGAGCTCCTCCCGGCCTTCGCACCAGGATTTGACGAGGCAACCCTAGCACTTATTCTTTGTCATACTAGATTCTACCTTCCCTGAAAATTTCATCCTGTCACAAATGAGCTATATAAATTTACGCCTAGCTCTCGACCTATTACACATCATATCAAAAATAATAAATTTTTAACTTGGTAACCATGGATACAAAGACCATAGATAACATAATAACGTCACACGCGTTCGGATTCTTTCGCCGCGTCATCGGAACTGAGTTTAAAAATTAATTTTTATTTAAATATATTTTTTAACTAGTAAGCAAAAAATTAAAACAGTTTTGCTATAAAACTTGTATGTGGTCTTTCCATTTAAGTAAAAAAAAAAAATTCATTCAAAAACCCAATTACTTCCCTTTATTTCCGTAACAACTAATATTTCTCAAATGCCACTCCAGTATGAAACATTAGACGTTATTCACGTCAAAACGTATACGAAATTATTATTATCTTCAATAAAATCCTCGATATGGAAAATAGGGGTTAGCAATGGACGAGCCACTAAAACGTCATATAAACAATGAAATCCCTACGATCAGTTACTGTTAAGCCCTGAGCGTTATTATTTTGTTCGATTTCTCTGCACGCCACTGATACCTTCACATATTTTTAATGTGGCTACACTTTATTAAATTTTAATTATATCTTAATTTGATTTTGTGTAAGTGAATTCTGAGATTATATTATTTTTTGCTGCCACACGTGTGATTAAAATACTCCGAACTCGATCAGTTTCTGTTGACACATAGTTACCACTAGGTATTATTATGCAGGTAATCCATTAAGTTACATTCGTACAATCTAAGCAGTAAAATATTATTCAATAGGCTATTTGCATGGATTTTTTTGTGTTAGGTAGGTATATTAATTAACAAAAAAACCGGCAAGTAACGATAATTACTTATATTTTAATTTGTTCTTCTTCTCAAAAATTAAATTAATTTTCAAACACTGAGTTAAATTTATAGAGGACACATACAGTGTACAACTGCTTATACATGGCGGCAAAACACGGGATGGATTGGGAATTATTCATCTCTTCTACTTCTCACACATATAAAATGAGGACCGAGTTACAACGGTGACTTGCTTCACTTTTAAATGCTTATAATTCCTCATCTTTTAACCTGTGTTTTCAAAGAAAAAAAATTCCAAAATGTTTACATTATAAAAAACAAAAACACACGTGCCGTCAGTCGGATTTGAACCCGGCTGTTCGATATGACAGCTGAACGCCTTACTCATTGCATAATATATCCATGCATGGGGCGCCTTCTAGGAATTAAACTTACATTTTTATTATTTGCCAGGATTCATACCACAACACAGAATCTGTGAAAATTTCAACTAGCTACCTCTTACCGTTTATGAGATAGTGTGATAGACGGACGGACGGACATTGTAGGCAGAGTAATAGGGTTCCATACTGAGGTACGGAACCCTTAAAAGCGATTGATGTAATTTCTTTCTGAAACCAGCCAATATGCATTCGATACAGTTATTCTTAAACACAAATAATCCTTTTGTTTAGTAACTGAACAGAATGGTTTCTTTCTATTTTATAAAAAAGAAATTATTATAGTCTGTTGTATAACCAAAATAGATAATGTAATATATAAATTTATCTAGGTTTTCGATCAAAATTTGCTTCATTAATGCAATAGATTGTAATCTCTGTTACAAAAACATATTTGTGCTCATATACAGTAAAACTAGAATATTAATTTCACTTCAATAATTTTAATGACTCTTTCATTTTTACGTTACAATGGCTATATTTAGGTACATTAGATTGTTGATTGTGACTCAAATAAATTCCTTTTTAAATTCAACTGCAGTAACCCCTTACTATAAAGTCTGTTTCGCATGTTACAGTTTATCTATCCCACTTCTGATACTCTTACAGTTTATCAGAAATGACATAAATAAAAAATAGCACTGATAAGTTGAGTGAATCTGCTAGTGTTTTTATATGCTGTGGTAATAGACGCCATCAACGCCCCCAAACCAGCTGTCAAATATGTGACAGAGAATCGTGCTATTCTGAACTGTAACAGTTTATCAGAAGTGGGATAGATAATCTGTAACACACCGTTCTCTGTCACATATTTGACAACTGGTTTGGGGGCGATGATGGCGCCTATTAGCACAGCATATAAAAGCACTAGCAGATTCATCCGACTGTCAGCAGTTTTTTATCTATCCCACTTCTAACAAACTGTACGAGTTTATCAGAAGTGGGATAGATAGTTATAGCACGGTTCTCTGTCACATATTTAAGAGCTGGTTTGAGGCCGATTATGGCGGCTATTACCACAGCATATAGAAAAACTAGCATATTCATTTGACTGTCGGAACTTGATGTTTGTTGTTACGCTAAGATAAAAACAACTAACACATTTTTCACGACGCACGTTTCGCTAACCATGTTAGTATCATCAAGAGATAATTAAAACTAATCATATGCTGGTTAACGAACCATGCGTCGGGAAAAATGTGTCAGTGGTTTTGGTGTTTTGTGGTTATTTTTTAATATTTAGTATCTTCACATCAAAGGTTCCATCCCTCGTCAAGAGATTAATTAAATGGAGGATGAGCAGTAAGCACAAAATATAAAGCAAGTCCAAGATCCCTCTAGCGATTTTTGAGCTAAATTATAGTGTGCGCTGGTATTATAAAAATACAGTAAATAAATCACAAATTTTTTTTTAATTTTTTTAAACTTAAGTGGGCAACAGGATCTACTGTATATTTTTCCAAATTATAGCAACCTAAGTTTAGTCATCATTTACAACTGCGATATCGCCATTGACTAGAATTTACAAAAGAGATAACATTTAACTAAAAGGCAAATAAATTAGGCATTTGAATAAATTTTATATAAACCTATTCTTCTTGACATTTTACACATTTTTAATGTGACTTAAATGAATATTTTTTCACTTGTAATTCTTTCTCACCCGTTTTTTTAATGGTATCTATAATTCATTTCTTAACTAAAGAATTCCTAGTCAATTAGTTCTTCGTGTTCTTTCAAATAGTAAATCATTTTTACGAACATAAATATCGTAAACAAGAACCTAAATCGATTCACATAATTAAATAATGTAATCGCTAATCAATAACTGTTTTCGCTTGTAAGCTATTATTAATATTAGTTAAGTTTAAAAATTACACTTCAAGTAAACTATCTGTACAACTGACTGATTACATTTTTGATGCGTAAATATTTCTACTGCCAGATCGAACTCTCAAGCAATGTCTCAATATATTACTATTTTGACGTAGAACTACGTCTTTCCCAGCGGTATATATTATAGGGGGTAAAATGATGCAAAAAATGCGTGACTTAGGTCATTAGCGTCTCGATTACACTAAATAACAACTCACTTAAAACTAAATTACATCACAAAACATTCATGAGAGGAGGCGGGAATCGAATCCACGACAGTCTAATCCAGATGCCGCGACGCTAACCACTGGACCACACTGTCTTCGACTTAAGGAGAGCCGAGTGTGTAGCGATACCGCGGTTTCCATGGCTCCTCTATTAAAAGTTCCCAGTTCCGCAGGTTTTTATCTGAGAATAGGTAAAAGTACTAATTGGATTTTCAATTCATTATTAAAAAATAATACATTGAAAATATGAATTGGTACTACGCTCAAATAACCCCAGCTGTTGGCGGCCTTAAGAAAAGACAAAAAAACACTTAAAACAATACCTATAATTACTCGACCTTAAAGTTTCAAATAAGTAATGAGGCATTTAAATTATTGAGAATTATACCATACCTAAAATTACAATTATTATAACTCTATAATTTAATCAGAACAGTCAAAGAAAGTTGAACTATGTCCATTATTTCCCCATCAGACATGATCATTTCATCAAAACTAGAAAGACTAATTATCCTCTTTAGTGGCTTCTTCATTTGGTTTTGAGACAAAAATGTCACGATTAACACCTGTACTATTTAGGGAATTTATTCAAGGTTATTCAATTTCCTCCCAGAGAATAATCCATAGTCCTATCTCCAAACTTAAGTACGTTTGACTTACTATTTAAAAACAATGCTTGCTTCCAAAATGCAAGCAGGCACGAGTAACATATAAATAATATAAAGAGTAGATTTTCAATACGCACTCGTATTTTACAATACACTTTAGTTAGACAAATGTGTGTATATGTAACCAGTTTTATTTGTGTCCATATAAGGTAATCAAAAAGCAGTCAACACCAGTCAGTTGCTTTAAAACATACACCTTAAACCTCTCTGCAGCTCTTCTTCGTCTCGCTATGACGATGATATGATATAAAAAATTGTCGTTCCAGAATTTCTGATGTGAAAATCCAAACGATTGCTTCTTTACTTTATAGAATGCCAAGAAGAAATCGTCGGTGGTTTAACAACACATCATATCCGTTTATGTTCTCCTAATCAGGAGCAAATACTCTCTAAGGACAAGTACTTTACTTTCATGCTTTCCTGATTATATTAGGAGATTACAGAGCATTGGAGGTAGTACTAAGCCAAACACGAAATGATGGTAATATCCAATTCTACCAAATAATTTCGATCAAAATAATTTAATTCGATCACATAATTCAAATAATTTCTAACCATTTAGTAGAATAAAAAGTTCTTGGTTATTACATCAATACATAAGGGATCTTACTAAATCCCCCACGAAATGCTGCTTGTACAGTGTACACAATTCTTCCAATATTTAAATTAGGTATCTTTAACTATTTGGAATAATAGAAAGTTCTAGATTATTACACATAAAGGTATTGAACCAACCATATACCTAATGTTGATTGTGCCCAATTCTTCCATAATTCAAAATGGAAAAAAATGGTCAACCAAGTTATTTAGGTCAATTACTAAAATCAGTTTAACTTTTCTGGTGTGAATACAAAAATTACTTTGTAATCCATTCTGAATTATGGAAGAATTGGGCACAATCAGCATTAGGTATATGGTTGGTTCAATACCTTTATGTGTAATAATCTAGAACTTTCTATTATTCCAAATAGTTAGAGATACCTAATTTAAATATTGTGCGTTATTCTTTCAATATCCAAACTATGTCCAACCGTCTGGTAAAATGGAAAGAAATAATGATGAAGCCAATTAAATAGGTCAAGAAAAAATTGGCTTGGTCGACTCAATTTAAAACTTGACTAAATGCCATATTTACAATTAATTGCAAGAAGAAGATCCTCACATCAACATGGTGCAAACAATGGATATTTCTTCTAGCTAATTAGTAAATTAAAAAATAATCGCTACTAATTTCCTTTGCCTATTTTTTTATTTAACAACTTCAAATAATAAAAAATATAATTAACTTTGACAGTTACAAAAAACACATTACAAACCCTTTTTAATAATACAAAAAAGTATCTATTTTGATTCTTAATAAAAAAACATCAACTTTTAACAGTTTGTTTATTTGAATTGTACATCTTCCAACAACGCAAGATGCTGAGATTGTTAACTTTTATGCAACAACTATGAGTTACACATTGTAAATTCCGTGAAAGAAAATAACAAACCAAAGAGAACAACTGACAATCAGTTTAACAGTTGAATGTATAAAGTTCAGCGTTATTTTTTTACTATTGCGTCACGATTGGTTCGGATTGATACGATAACAAATGAAGTGATTAATGCCGTATAAGAAAACGATTTTTTTTAAATACGTCATTATTAAAGTACGTTGAACGCGAATCAACAATGTTTCGATTTTCATCATGACTTACTTAGATTTCTATAGATAGCAAATGAACTGATTTCATTCAAATATTCGTACAGCATGTATAATAATGTGAGCAATCAAAAACCGTTATTAATAATTTAAATTTTAAATTGGACTTACACTGAATACATAAAAGCAGTCTATTTATTTTTGATGTAAATTTATTAAAATTTGAACATTTTTAAATTTAAATTGACACCACATTTCGTTCAATAAATATTGAAACATTGTCTTTCCTGTCCTGATTTGCCCAGATAGTTTGGCAGCGAAAGAGTCAAGAGCAACAAATCTAGCTCATATTACAACACTTGACCATTATAGTTTAGGTAGCGTACACCAATTCTCACGATCGAGATCCCCGACTTGCTCACTGCTCATCCCCTTTTTGTCGTAGTGTATTCCATTAAGGCTCGTAGCTGCGAATCTCGCTTTGAGAGTTTTTCCAACTTATCTATTATTCCAATTTCATTAACCCAACATTGAAAAAAATGGTATAATATTAAAGGTTATTTTTTTTTGTTTACTCATCATTTTCTGTAAGTACCTATAACTCCAAAAGACGCTAATGAACTTACTTGTTGAGCGCTGTAATTTACTTGTGCTCGATTTTTGGTGCGATTTTCACAGTAGAATACACTACATTTCACCATGGTTCGTTAGACCGATGTTATAAAACATTTTAAAAAATTGCTGCACAACAAAGACCTCACTTAGATATAAGAAATTAGTCAAAACATTGCCATTAAATAACTTTTTATAATAATATTATTATAATTTGCATTTTTTAATTGTAACTTTCAACTGTAAATCTTCTGACGTCACATATTATATAATGCATTTTTTGTGAAACAAAAGTCTATCCAAGTCCAACATCTCACGATGTCACCAGCGGGTTAAAACTATCCTAAATAATACCTACTATAAATGCGAAACTGAGTTAGTTTGTTTGTTTGTTCCGCTTTCACGCCTCAATACTATATTCAACCAAACTCTTTGAAATTTTGCACTCGGGTAGTTTCCGCGATAGAGATGAACATAGGCTTAAATAACTAGCCAGCCCGGCTTCGCGCGGGTGAAATTCAACAGGTAGGTGAGAATTTGCTTTAGAACATAGGCTATAATAACTAGCCGGCCCGACTTCGTCCGGGTGAAAATCAAGGATAATCTCAGAAATTATTGAACAGATTTTAATTTTTTTTCAATGTTCGATAGGTGATACTTTGCTTTAACTGCTATAACTGGCGCGAACAAGCGAAGCAAGTGAGTAATTAAATCATAAATATATACCACCCGGGCGAAGCCGGACAGCACCACTAGTGTTTCTATACTTACTAAACTGGCAGTAGGTTTGTATTTCATTTCGCAACATAATAGGCATTTAAAATTCAACAAATGTAAAATGATAAGCCGATTCAATAATTATTCAGTTAGTTGAGTGTTTTATTTCGATATTTATATATGTTTTTGACTATTAGAAGAACAGCTTTTAAACGATTTAAGATAATAAAAAGCAGTATCAAGATAATTACTATTAATGTGTAAGCAGTTCGAGCAGTTCGGATGAACGCTTGTTACCACCAACAGAGTCGGATTATTTTCTTTATGACTTTATTTTAAGACCACTAACTGCCAGTTATCTAGGCCTAGTTCAAATTCTAATTGAAAATCAAATTGACACTAGTTTTTTTGTAGATGAGCTCATTATCGGCCAGTTTATTGAGAGGAACAAAACTTTATTGTAATTAAAGCCCTGTCGAGCGTCTATAATCTACAATCTATATGTATCATGTTAAAAAGAACATTTATCATCTTGACTGTGTCTCGAAGTACCTATCCATGAATAATATGAAACTCGACAAATTCTTTTTTTACAAAACCCCAAGATATGAAAAACCTTAAAATGCTTTCTTGCCGAAAAATGTTTCTATTCGATTCAGAAATATTTGATCAGCTATCTCTGATGTATTAACGCCATTTAAAATTTTTTTTTATAGTCTTTAAATAAAGATAATTTATTATTATTATTGTTATCTATCTAAAACCAATTTGTGGAAAAATCATTTGCTAAAGAAGTATGAAACATTTCCACTGATATTATAATGTACACTTTTGGTTCAGAGTTTCTGTTACCATTGAATTTAACTAAATAAATAATGATCTAACTTCTTCACTGGAAAGTAGTTAAAGGTAGCTACTACTGCTACTTTAAATTACATTATTGTAATAGTACTACAAACTATATTGCCGTAAATAACGTGGCATATGAATATATTATTACCAAACGTGTTTCAAATGATGTAATAATTCAAATGAGTCACCTTACTGCGTAGATCTAGCGCCGACGAAAAAAAACAACTAAACGTGTGTAGATCGAATCTCGCACCTTGTAAGCTGCAGGTTATCCATGGCACTTTTATATTAATATGGGGCAAGTGCGACCCAAAAATGAAAAATGTTATTTCTAATCGCTGAATAATAATGCAACTGAACATCACCCGTGAATAAACTATGGAAGAATATGTTAGTTAGATGCACTTTCACAGATGACAGCGCAATATACGCAAGTAGGAGGGCAGTGTATAGCTTAGTGGATGGCGTATTTGGTACCAGCCTCTAGACTAGACTGTCGTGGATTCGAATCTCACCTGCGCTCATGGATGTTTTGTGATATTATTTAGTTTTAAGTTAGTTGTTATTTAATGTAATTTAAGACGCTAATGACCTAAGTTGTCGACGCGTCTATCACCTACAATAAATAAATAAATATACGCAAGTAGGAATGTGAAATATAATGACAGGATGCACTTGCCTCGGAAATGCACTTGCCCCACATTACCTTACTATCTCCTTTACGTATGGCTTCTCTCGCGTTAATGTCGGTTTTGGCAAAAAAATATACATACAAATTTTCAAGTAAATCCGTTCAATAGTTAGGGCGCGATTGACCAACACAGAAAAACACTATTTTCGTTTTGAAGTTAAACTTTAGCCGCTATGAGAGTAATTTCGTTCAACAGTAACAAAAAAATTGACGAAAAACGAAACCGTTATGAGTGGGGGAAATAAGTTGCTAACGGGGAATCGATTGGCTGACGGATAGTGTATATACAAAATCGTTGAGGGGGAAACTCGATCGGCACGCCCTTTTCTGTTTGGTGTTTACTTGATTACAAATGTTTACCCATGAAGTTTCACTTCAGACGCGTAAGAATTACAAGCATCCGTTTTTAGAGTTCCGACTGTTCCGTACCTAAAGGGTCCAAACGGAGTCTTATTGTTGTGGTAACTCTGTCCTTTTACGTATAGCACGGAACCCTCAGGCGCGAATCCGACTCGCATTTGGCCAGTTTATTCATTTTATATATTTGTAGGAATACATAAAATACGTATTTTAATTTGTGAAGGTTCAAGTTTTCGCATACTTTTCCTGTATCTAATATGTATATTTTGAAAAAGTCGCTTGATATATATTTTGTGCAGTACCGTTGTCCGTTACCAACCACAGTCTATGTCTATACAATTTAGTCACAATTATTTTTATCGTTACGGATATTTACCTGTGTGCAGTATGCTATGCTTAGCGGTAAAAGCAATCATTTAGTACCTACTGCGAGAGCAAGATGTTCTTCGAACACATTACAGCATGTTCAAAAACAACATTTTTGATTAGTCATCCTTCAATTTCAACTGCAGAACACTAGTTTTTTCAACAGTATATATGTATTTATATACTCGCTTCCTCCATCTATTTTTAAATTAAAGATTTTTAAATTTCTTACTTTTTTACGGACCGGCAATTAGCCAGAGTTAGTTTTGTTATTATAGGCTGAAATGAAAATTTGATAAATAGAAAACATAAGCGACGCGATATGAAGCAACATTACGCAGGGACACAAGAGGGACGAAACTTAAGGATGTTAGGATAGGGGATATGCATTATCATCGGGTTACTCTCGGCAGGTAATAAACAAACAACATGGCCAGGAAGAAGGACGGCCGGAATGGATAGGACTAGATACAATAAGTGAAATTTATTAGACCTCATGACTACATTATCACACAAACTGACATCTCATTTTGGTCGCATCAATAAGTTAATGAAGCAGAAGGTTCGGCGCTGCGAGACTCATTTTGACATTTTTAAATGTTAAACCAAAAAAGAAATACAAACACATTTTAAATACTGTTTGAATTTTCTCATCATTTTCTGCATTTACGGTCAAGATAAAAAAAAATGTCTACGCATATCTGGTGATATCCACAGAACATACGGACAGACAAGCAGCAGAAAGAAATGCTAAACGCTCGAATTAAAATGGGATCTCACTCACATGGATTGCTCGGTCAGATATCAATTGAAAGAAGAAATCTGTGCTTAAATTTTGACGTACACACTGTATTATATGTTGAATTAGCATTTGATATTGAAATCTCTAATATTATGAATAATTCGTGACTTGAATTAGATCAATCACTGCAGGGAAGATTTAAATTGCTATTCAGAACTAAATTATACACGAAGAATGCAAAATAGACATATTATAGCTATCTTTCTTTAATGATAGACATATCAAATATGACTTTTAACTTTATAATATATACTGACTGCACTCTCAAAATTACAAACTGAAAAATTAATACAGTAAAATCAGGCACAATAAACGCATGCTATAGCAGTTCAGTGGTTCTCTTTTTTTTTAGTTTAGTAATCAAATATCAAGACAGAAGCCGGCTAATAACATGCAAACTACGTACTGTAAAGCCACTAAAAAGTGAAAAATAAAAATTTTTTAACAAAAAAAACCTCCTTCAAAAAGCTACTAAAAAAGAGGAAAATAATAAAATGTTGAGGTCAGCGCCAATTTAATAAAATAGAAGTAGATATATTAAATTGGCGCCGACCTCAAAATTTTATTATTTTCTTCTTTTTAGTGGCTTTTTAGAAGAAGGTTTTTTTTTGTGAAAAAGTTTTTATAGATAATAGATATTAGTATTATTTTTGATTAATAATGGCCAGTGTTTGTACAACGATAGTTCTGTGAGAATACACATCCGGTCATGTAGGTAATTTAACTGTTTCAACCGAAACACTTTTCGAACTAAAACTGAATCAGACAAATTCACGGAAATTCACACCTTGCACATAAAATTAGCACAGATATTCACTTACGTCCGGATACTGGATAATAATGCATTATTGAAACTAATATGCAGTGTCTCAGAATACCATAGATTTCAACAATAATTTCTCTATGACTGGACGTATTTATCCGACATTGTCCGGAAATGAAAACCTCCTGATGTAAGTATGTAGATTATAGACGCTCGACCAACTTCCTGTTAGCTATAATTTAATATTATAAAGAGGAAAAGTTTATGAGTTTGTTTGTTAATCGGGGGTAATCTCAGAACCGATTTCAAATTTTTTTTAACTATTCAATAGGTGGTTCCTTTAGAACATTGTTTCCTAATCTGTGGTCCGCGGACCCCTGGGGGTCCGCGAGCATATGTTTGGTGGTCCGCGGTCCCATACGCATCTATCTTACTTAGAGCATTAACAAAAATAAATAAATTACCTACGCCAAACATCTCGTAATTATTAGTTGCAAAAAAGCAGCACCAACCTTCTCATTAATGTTTTTCTACGAAAAAGTTTGTTTTTTGTTTTTTAATTTAATGAAGGAATACTAAAATATAATATTGTCCGAAAATTGCACCTTTTTTCACTCAGGGGTCCTTGGCATTATGCTTGATTTCCTTGGGGGTCCGCGGCTGAAAAAGGTTAGGAACCGCTGCTTTAGAACATAGACTATTAATTACTGTCCAGCCCGGCTTCTCCCGGGTGCAAATCGGCTTGAATTTGCTTTACTGAACAGATTTCATCACCAAATGACCTTTTTAAAAGCTTTTATTTAACTTTACTTGTATGACTGGATGTATGTATGTCTGCTACAAATCTTGCAATCAAAATTTCGACTAGTTCTAATTGAGCTAAAGCTTTGAAATTTTGCACACGTGTATAAGTCCGGTGACAATGCAATATAGCATATCTAATATCGTTTTAAATCCAATATGGCGAACGCCCCCTAGATGGCGGATTACCTTTTTCTTCACTTCACTCGTAAGTTATAGTTAGTAAATATACAATCTATATATTATGTACTTAAACCCTGGCCAATCGAAAAATCTCCCCTGGCCTTCCCAGGTACCTTAAAAAACAGGGCAGTGTCCGAAGAAAAGACTCTATAACTAAGAAACCAAGAAAAAATGCAAATTTCTTACTGAGAACGACTGTTGTTTTTGGACCATTTTGTACATGTAACGGAGTGTTTGAGACGTTTGTCAAACCCACACTTTGCATTGATGATTTTGTCGTGAATTTTAATCACCTGCAGTAAAGTCTGATTTGCATTGTTAATCTATAAATTCAACAATAATTATTATCCATTGTTGCAGAAGAATAAATAATAAATCATTCTCAGGAAAAACGTAAGAACATTGTTTATATGCACTACCATAGGTACATATTATTACAGACGACGCCGTGAGCCAACAAACTGTCAAATTACACATTACTGACCGTGACACGTACACCGTTGAGGTATATCTATACTATTATATAAAATTCTTTGTATGTATGTACCTATGTATGTTCCAAATGATTGAACTTAAAATCTATTTGACGGATTTTGAAGAATTTTTTTCAAATGTTCCTTATAATTCCAGAAGTGCTATAAGCTATATTTTATTCGCTTCGCAGAGGGAGATATTCTCGCGGGGGGATAATAAATCATAAATTCTTAGCTGTGGAACTACACAACCGATTCTAAAAATTCTTTCACTAATAGAAAGCTACACTCCCTGAGTGCCAGCGTCAGCGAGTTACTTTTAACAGTCACACGAGTCATAATGTCATTATACGCACGAGAAATATATGGTATTTTTTGCCATACCTACTATAAAATAGCTACTTGTCACTTCATTTTCAGTATTTTCAAAATATTTGACAGTTTATTTTGTGCAGTCGCCAACTTCACTTTTATAGTAGGCCGTGAGTTATAGCTGTCGCAATGCTCACGCAGTAATTAGATAACAGAGCGCGGATCCAGGGCGAATAAACGTAAGTCACTATGGAAATGACTTTATTTTCCACACTATAGTGTGTTTTGAAAACACTTTCAACACACCTGTCTGTTAATTAGTGACCCATTACATGCATACATCCATGCATGTAAAGTATAGCTATTTTATAGTGGGTATGACAAAATAGTAGATTGTATATCTAGATGTGTCTATATATTACGACGAGTGATGACAGTATGTAAAAAACGAGCGATATAGCGAGTTTTTACAGTCACATGAGTCGTAATACCATTATATACGCACGAGATATAATATATGGTGTTTTTAGCCATATATGGTATTTTTAGCCATACCCACTACAAAATACCTACTTTTCACTCTATTTTCAAAAAATTTGGAGTTCATTTGCGTCGCCATCTTTATACTTCTACAGTATGCCGTCAAGTTCGTGAGTAAGTAATGGCTGCATTTATTTTATTTATTTATAGTAAATTATAGACGCGTCGACAACATAGGTCATTAGCGTCTTGATTACATTAAATAACAACTCACTTAAAACTAAATTACATCACAAAACATCCATCAGCGGAGGCGGGAATCGAACCCACGACAGTCTGATCCAGAGGCCGCGACGCTAACCACTGGTCCACACTGTCCTCTAGTAATGACTGCAGACGTATAGAGCGAATAAACAGAACTTGTTATGGCAACCATTTACTTGCCGCCCTAGTGCGGTAAGTAAAACACTTTACGCGCATACCTGCCGGTTAAATAACTCATTAAAGGCCGTTACACATAATATATCGAAAGTAGCTATTTTGTAGTGGTGTATCGCAAAAATATATTACCTACTTACACTTGCTTACACCTACTCGAATGTTTTATTTAATTATGATAGGTATGACAAATTTTATAATGCATCTCTATAATAAATAGGTATGAATAAATTATTGTACCTACTGTATGACGCATTCAACACCTTTTTGGTATTTATGGAAATAGTGTTATGTCTTTAAACTGCTCCTTGAAGTGCGGCGCAGCGCGGAGGAGCATAGAAACATAAATGGATACCGGCCTTTAAATAATATGTAATCTAATAGCTGCGACAAATACCGATGTGAATCGGCTTTAAATGGCTCATTCATGTTGATGAGTACATTTCTGAGCGTAAATTGTATTTCCATACAATGGCTGTCACGTGTGTGGTGTCTTGTCTGTCTGTCTATATGTCTGTATACCTACATACGCTAAGCGCCACATCTGAATACCGGACTTGGCCACTTGCATTAGCATATTTATCGTTCAACACATCATATTATTGTGTCGCTTATTGCTGTTGTATTGGTATAGGCAGGGTGACAGTACAGAATGCATAATTGCTTTGTCTCTAATGACTACTTGTAATCAATTATAACGGAATTAATAGCTGAATCCTAAAAACATCAATAATTAATAGAGTTAAATTGTTCACTTTGATCGTGTGAACAATTTAGCTGTATGATATTCGCGTAATGTATCATGCCGTTTTTTTTTATTAAAAAAAACAGATGGATAATTATGTATTGTTTTTTTTCTTATTGAAAAATTATGAATGTGATATTTTTTAGAACCTTACCTATATTAAAAATGTTAAAAATTCAATTTCCAACAAAAAATATCTCGCATTCGATGATGTAAATTATTTTCTAATTTAACTGGCATAAAGAGATATCTTTATTAAATATATAGAGGTATATAATTTTTATTTCATGATTTTCTTGACTTTTTTTCAAAGCAACTACTTTAAACTACCTTTTGTTTAAATATGTTTACATATTATTGTAAAAAAAAATTAATATTTTAATAGCACGTTAATATAAGTATACTTAGAATAAGTAATTTAATAATAATTCATAAAATGTTATTGCCTTTGTTCGGATACATTTTTGAATAATTTTATGTACCTACAGTAAATTATATTGAAACTCATGTTGATCACTCACGTATGTAATATAATAAAATTAAAAAACCGGTTGATTTGTGAATCAGAATTGTCAATCTTTATTATGGCAATGTTTCAACAACCATTTTGTTGCCTTCTTCAGGCCTAAAATTACATAATTCTAATAATGTAATTTTAGGCCTGAAGAAGGCAACAAAATAGTTGCTGAAAAGTTGCCATAGTAAAGATTGACAGTTCTGACTCACAAATCAACCGGTTTTTTCTTTTATTATAGTAAATTATTATTATTTTCCATTTTCCATTTATCATTATAGTTATTTTGGTTTTATATTCGCTTAGTTAGCTTTATAATAAATAACAATATTTTTGTATACCTGCGTTTATTTAAAATTAATAAACTAATGTTCAATAGGTACATTGTTTTTCGTTAAAACTTCATACATAATGCTTGAGTGATCTGTCTATAAATTTCAAATGTAGGAAATCGATTCTCGGGGACTTTGTAATGCAGTGTATTTGTTTAATACATTTTATTTGCCAACGTTTCGACTTAAATCAAGTCTTTATCAAGGCTCTGTAACAATTAATAAATTTGTTTTTTAACCTAAAATAATCTAAAAATCATATAATTTTAGATTATTTTAGGTTAAAAAACAAATTTATTAATTGTTACAGAGCCTTGATAAAGACTTGATTTAAGTCAAAACTTTGGCAAATAAAATGTATTAAACAAATACACTGCATTACAAAGTCTATTGTTCCCGAGAATCGATTTCCTTCATACATAATATTTCTAATTCTAATAATTTTGATTAAATTGAATTTCAAGAAAAAATATTAATCGAGGTTCAGTAAAGTCAAATGCTTCAATTAATATTTAGCGTCAAACCAAATTTAAAATCACAAACAAAAATCAACCTTTTTTCTCTTTTCGGAACAATACCCCAAAATATAGTATACTTTTATTACAGGTTACTACGACCATCAAATAAGTATACTAATTTATATAAGAGGTGCACGTTGAATTACGTTAAAAAATAAAAATAAAAAATTGCTACACTAAAATATATAACAATAGTATTAATTCTCCAACAATTAGTGATTTTCCGATTTAATGTTGCCAGATTAAAATAGAAAAAGCTATGTGCATGGATCTTAGAATCACCCATGACATTAGCACTCGTATGTAAGAAGGTTCGTATCTATAAACAATACCTTAATTTGAAAATCATCTCTCGCATGATGTGAAATATTACTCACAATTGCTTTATAATGGAAACATTATTAGAATTATTGATTATTATTAGAATAAATGATAATTCAGCCGTAGCGATAGTGGAAGATTCAAGTTTGAGTCCCGACGATGACATAGGTTTAGAAGGATTTTTCTAGTGTTGCATTATAACGTTACGTTATTCGATGGGTGTTCCTAACATCTAATGCTAACTTAAGCACTTTTTATTGTATCAATTAATGTTGAGTGTTGACAGACAAAAACGGAAGCGCATTCTAAAAAATGGATTTGCAAAACGAGCGTAACTTAGAGTCATTTTCTCATGCACGTTACAATTTAGTTATTGTAGATTATAGACGCTCGATAATTTAGGTCCTGAGCGTCTTAAATACATCAAAATCATCAATTAAAACTAAATGACATCACAAAACATCCATGACCGAAGTGAGATTCGAACTCACAACAGCTCGATACAAAGGTCAGCACGCTGACCATTAAGTACACCAAGTTACATATAACCAAGCGACAAGGTATATCGTACGCAATACAGACCAGCATCAAAAAACGTTGAGAGAACCGGCAATTTAAATTCAGTCAAAAATCTTTTTTATAGCAAAAAATGATCTTTTTTAAATTTATCTTCAAAAAAAAACAGGTTCATTCCAATGAGAACGTGCAGTAAACTTATATTGCTTTTATTTTAAGGGCAATGGGTATTCAAAGTTTTTTTTACTTCCCACCTCTACTATGGTAGGGAATTAATGGATTTAGTCCGAAAAAAATATTTCGAGATTTTAACAGATCTTCACGTTTTGAGACCCTAGCAATCGTTTAAGATCATTTTTTGACTGATGTCTGTATGTGTGTGTGTACGTGGTCAATTTTTCGCCTTCGATATCGTAAAAACGGAACAACATACGGCCATGCCGATTGTTCTATTGTGTTTATCAGCCTTTAACTTAGATCTGATTAGATTTTGAGTCAAATCGGTTCAGTGGATCCTGAGATATTAAAAAAATGTTCTCAATGTCACGTATTAACATAGGTAAAAAAATATAAATGAATTCTAGATGTTATAATATGAAAAAAATGTAAATATTTTTTTCTCTAAAATGTATAGTTTTCGAGAAAAAAATATTTTACTAAAAAAAGAAAATTGTATACGTATAAATCAAGGTAGGTAACCATGATTTTTGCTATATTACTATCCATCAGTAGATCACCAAACAAAAAAGAGGGCCATGCTTTTTTTTAAAGAATAAACAAAAGAGTGTTTATTTTTTGCAAATATTTACTAGGTGGGAAGTATAGGACTGGTCATCAGTCGAATTTTTTTTTTTTAATTTTTGAGAAACTTTAAATATGCATTCGAATGTTTTTGTAATCAGTTAATAAAAACTGCTTAGTGACGCCCCTTTAGAATGGCACCCAACGTATGTAACACAACTGCTTTAGATACGTCTCTGATAATACATTCATTAGAGGATGATTGAATCTGAATTATTATATCATAAATAATTATAAATTGACATATTTTGCAGTAATTACAATTGACATTTGCTTATCATATTGATGCGATCTTTTACAAATAACTATATAGGACATTTAATTATTGCTTTAACTGTTTTATTTATACATATCTCTAGCCTTTACCAGCTACGACTTTTCTTGGATTAATGTCAATTTTGAGAGACATATTTGTCTTAACCCGAGCGTATAACCGAATAAAAAGTTTGGGTAAGTACCAGTTATAGATAGTATATCCATACCAAATTTCATCAAAATTGGTGTAGCAGTAATCTTGAACTATGTTGGTAGACAGACAGACAAAAAATCTGGAAACATGTTTTACCATCTAGATGTCATGAAAAATACCAAAAAAAAGCCCGAGAGAAAACGAAATTACAGACAGAAATTCTATTACAATTTTACATTCAGAAACCTAGCCCTGTTGATTGGTGATTAAATAAACAAGCCGTGAGGTGGGTCGTTTATTAGGACTAAAGTGCGACCCTTGAGGTCCAAACGACGAACTTCCCAGTTTGATAAATATTTAATAATAATAACTAAATTAGATATTACACAGAAAAGTAATCATTTTAATCATTAAAACATCAATAATTAAAAAAAAAACGGCTGAACCGATTTTTATAAAATTTATGTCGGATCAAAATGACGTTAACACGCCTCGATTGACACTCTTACGAAGTCGATATAATTTTTTATTCGCGAGATATTGTGTAAAATCTACTTTTTTGGAGGTTATTTGGTTAAGAAAAAAGAACGGCTGAACCGATTTTAAAAAAATTCCTTTCAGATCATATTTACGTTAATACGCGTCGATTGGCACCCCAACGTAGTCGATATCATTTTTCGTTCTCGAGATTTCGTCTTAGAAAGAAATGGACACATACATACGTACGTACACACACACACACAGACATCTTTCTAAAAGTAGTGTAAAAATAGTGTAGTGACCTTGAAACATAAAATTTTTTTTTCCTTTTTGATTTCGATTTTCGGACCCATTACAATAACTTCCAATGGGAAGTTAATAAATAAATAACGGTTTTATCGAACATAACATTGAGAATATTTACAATTTTGTAGTAGGCAATGGGCCATAAGATCTAATGTAAATACGTACCTAGTAGATGCTTTGTTTTTTTTTAATTAGCAAGTTCCGAGTTACCCTTTATAGTCACTCGGTTGCCATGTAAAATTGGTTAAAAAATGCACTGTATTATTTTTTCTATGTACCGTATATTCGCTCCGTGCAAAGTCATGGTCTAGGGGGAGCACAATTGATGCCAGCGTGAGCTACGGATAATTCAGGTACTTCTGGTCGATATTTTGTACTTTCGACGTATCACATATACGTGTGAATTTAATTTGTTATAAGGTTGTTCGATCATTAAGAAGCTGAAAATTTAATCAATTAGAGTATATACATAAAAATTATTTTTTTGAGAGTGATCTGACGTGTAAATTTTGTGTAATTACTTTTTAAAAATCGGATATTTACTTTGACATTTGACATAACCAAATTTTTGTTGTTTGTTATTGTAATTTTTCTTAATAAACGAACTGCAGTTTGATTTTCCTATAATTGATTTATTTTAAACAGCACAAATATTTTATTATATGCAGTCACGCACGGTGCCAATAGATAATCCACTGCATGTTTACATTAGGTCTTATGGCTCATAGCCTACTACAAAATTGTAAATGTTCTCAGTGTTATTTTCCCTATGTTCGGTGAAACAGTTTACACACTGTATAAATGTTGATGATATATAATATATCTCCCTAAAGTCTGTTTCTCTTAATAATCCTTAATCAAGAAACATAAGATAATGATTTATCGATATGCTAAATTTTCCACCAACATATTTATGCATATCATCGATGAATAATAAATATAAATCAATAATTTCCCTTTCATTTGCGCTTCCTACGTTATTTAAATCTGAAAAATTGGTAAGACGAGGCGTTTGTCAATTTTTATTTAAAATTTCAACTGTTTCTAGTTCAACTGTTTTTATTCACGTTTTTTTGTTTACACGTAGGTACGTTACGTACGTAGGTATGTTAACTAAATGCGATCATTTAAATTGTTGTATTATAATATCTAAGATGGCGTAATGTCACCAATCAGTGAAACGTTTTATTTGATTTATTGAAAGTGAAATAGTTCTCAAGGTAGGATCTGATTTCGTTTTCATTTTATCTTAATAATTGTGACATTCTGCCATTTCATACGTAATAACGTTATACTAAATGGCCCAAACAAGAATAATCTTCCACATAATGACAATTCTGCATTTTTAAGTGAAACGTTTTAACCTCGTTTTTTCTCGTTCGGTTACGGCCGTCGAGGTCACGTCACGTCACGTCCAATCGAAGAATCGCGTATATATCCCAACATAATTGCAGAACACTGCGTCACCCCAAACAGACAACTATGGTATATCATAAATATACCATTACACACAACCTACAGGATGCGTGGTGTAGGCGTATCGCAGCTGCTTTATATGCAGTCAGTAGCTGGTTCGAACCCAGGCGGCACCATTAATTATTAATGGTGCCGCCCGGGTTCGAACCAGCTACCGACTGCATATAAAGCAGCGGGTTCGAACCAGAAAAAGAAACTAAAATTATTTTAGTTTCGTTTTTAACTATTCCATATTCCACTTGATATTTATTTATATATATTTTTTGTCACTTTTAGCTTTGCAGAAATCACGTAAACAAAATTATATACTTTCGACGAGTTGGAGTTTAAAGCGTTTAGGGTTTATTGGCGTTATGGCAAAAAGTTTCACTTGCACTGTACGGTTTCATATGACTGCACCCTAGTTTTTTTTTTTTGGCTCGGCCTAATAGACAATATTTATAATTAATATTTATTTATTCCCAGCATTATCTATACACCCTACGTGCTACAATTAATCTACAACTTATTGAAACGACGCTCGACTGGAGTTTACTCCTTAAAGTAGGCAATCATACATACATGCGTATACGGCTGTTACAAGTATACACATACATTGAAAGGTGCGCAAGGTAGGTTGCGCAGAAAAACGTTACGCTTTTTAGTTAACGCTTGTGTAAATTTTACTCCTCATAAAATTTCCATACCGGACGCCTTATATCTCGCCTTATATGAAAATCGATTCTTAAGGAGTAAACTCCAAAAAACAAACTTCCTCTCAGCCGCTAGACCCCAGCGCGTGGTCAACGCCACGCACATTTGAATCAGAAAAATATTTTTGGTAGGTATTTTCCCCAGATTTTGAATTGGTACTATTCCCTGACAGTCTGACGATTCCCCTGACCTATAAAAAATCCATGACTTCCTCCAAGTTTTCAACAAAAAAGACCCAGCCGTTTTCAAATATTTCCTGTACAACAAGTAAAAAAATCTAGAACGTGTTCTTGTCTCATACAAAATTCTTTGAAAACACGTAAGAAAAATGGAATTACAGATAAAAGTCCCATATTACCATTTTATATATTAGTATGATTATTCGTAACTGAGGCTGTGGAAGTATTAGCTTAGGTCAATGTACTCCATTTATAAAAATAATAGATATATTATTTTTAAATCGATTTTACTCATTTTATTTGCATGAACGCGATAAAACAATTGTTATGAACTATACTTTAAGTATGACACATTGTGTACATAATTTGTTTGATATGAGCAGATTCTTCAAAGGTGACATAAAATATATAATGCACAGTACAGTTGCAATAATCCGTCACGGCATATTGCACAATAAGTTTATTCAGCTGGCGTCTGCGATTTCTCTATGAATATTCTAAGAATAAATTTAAATACTACACTAGTTTTTTAAGTGAAACTTTTTTAGTCAAGTTTTTTTCGTTTGGTTACGCATGTCGAACGTCACGTCACGTCAGGTCCAACATTGATCCTGGTATGAAAACAAATAAATAATATCTTAATATTCATTACGAAATTTCAGCAACTATAAAGCCTACAAACATGAAATTTGGCAGGTAGGTTCCTTATAGGGCGTAGGCATCCGTTAAGAAAGGATTTTTCGAAATTCAATCCCTAAGGGGGTCAAAAAGGGGTGCAGAGTTTTTTGACAAAATATTCATATTATCTCACAAATCGTTAAAGTGAGAAGTATTGAATTCAATATACTAACTCTTCTTTAAAAATAAGCAAACCCATATTCGATAATTTTTTTAATTCAACCCCTAAAGGGGTAAAACGGGAGTGTAGGATTTTTGACTAATCAACGCCCAGTCCAAACCTTTGAAGATAAAAACTTGAAATTTGGATAGTAGGTAAGGGTCCTTTTGTGACTTAGCACCCACTAAGAAAGGATTTACCAAAATTCAACCCCTAAGGAGGTGAAATGGGGGTTCAAAGTTTGTATGGGTAGATAAAAAGAATTTCGGCGCTTTTAGAAAATCAACTAAATGTAATAGATATATAATAGTTCTATATAACGTGTTATACCTACAAATGTGTTAAATATATAATCTGTAAAGGGGTTTTATTAACAAATCAAAATGAACCTATCTATTTATTAATAAATCATAAATTCATAGCAAAAAAGCTGTAGTCTGGTTCAATGTTTCCCCTAAGCCGCGCACTAATTTTTCGAAAGTTACGTAGCCGTTTTTGTATTCTGCGCACAATGGGCTTGTTCACCATTTTTTTTATTTCATTTCATAGAAGGATTGCATCTAAAAATGGCAAAAATCCAAATTTCAACAAAAAAAAAGTAACATTTAGAGGGTCAAACATTTTTTTGAAACGGCCTTTGACATTTAAACGTCAAACGAAATCTCTTTGTTCTGTGAGTTTTGCACACAGTACTGCGTGCGTGGTTGCAATATTTATTAAAAAAAAATTTGACTTCAAACAAAGATACAGGACCCCTCACTTGCACAATTTTGCATGCGTTTTGAACATTTTTACTCCCATATACTTTTGTATCGCGCAGTCAGCGAAAAAATTAGAGGGAACATTGGTCTGGTTTAAATGATGAGTCAATAATTTAAAAACGTCATTTTTTGAGTTGGAAAAAGTGTGTTGAACTCCGGTTCTGCTTTAAAAGTCAGGTTTGAATGATCAACGATCTGTGTATAGTTGGATCAATACAAATCTCACCCACACAAGAACATACGTCACCACACAGCACCACTCCGGTGTGGGCTGATGGCTCACTGAGACGCCTGTCACCGTTATATCTGAATGTGTGTGTGTGAGTGTGTGTGTCCGCGCAAATGTTATGAATAAGAGAGTCAACGTAACGAAATGACTATGCTTGTAAAAGACGACGGTCGCGCTTTACCGTGAATGGAGATCTCCATAATGCGAATTCGCCCCCGTAACTGCGCCAAACCGTACACGCGCGCTCTGTACACCAGTGGCGTACGTGCCTAGTCATTTTTGTTGCTCTATTATCTACTTTATTAAAGTTATACTCTTTAGCGAGGGTAGTGAATTGGAATGACCTCGAGTCAAAAAATACAGACATAAAAATTACCGACTCAAAAATTCATGAAACGATTTTGATGAAATTTAGTGAAAAGAGGTTTTGGAGGGCAAAAAATCGATCTGGCTAGGTGTCATCCCAGGAAAAATGGTTTTCTTATTGATATTAAAAGTTTAAAAATCAATATTTGACGTTTCAAAATAGTGTAATATTGTAAGCAGGCACCTAGCGATGTAGCTTAGTGGTACAGCACTAGACTCGCATTGGGAAGGTACTGGGTTCGAATCCCGACGGGGGCAGATGTGGCTGGGACTTTTTCCTATTGCCTCACGTCGAGAAACGGTAATTCCTGTACCGGCCATCTTGTTTGAGGTTTTCCATGGTTTCCCTCAATTATTCCAGATAAATATCGAGATGGTTCCTTAAGCAAGGCCATGGCCGATTACCTGTCAAACTCCTATTCTCACAAAATTGCCTACCTTATCCTAATTTCCTATAATTCCTCCATTCGCACATTGCTATTAAAAAAAAAAGTTGAAGTTTAAAAATGTAGAAAACATCGGGAAAATGGTAAAAATGGAAAAATAGTAATGGTGCGAATGGCGTCTGTTATGACATAATGTCGAGAAACGGACGTTAAACGCATTATTATTTTATTATTATTATTATTTATATTGTAAGCAGGCTTTGGATATTTATGTTTCCATAAATTTTATAACATGTAAAAAATAAAAATAAGTAAATAGTTAAAATTAAAAATGTCAAAAACTTCAACGGAACGTGTTCTAATGAAATATGTATGAAGTATAACTTCAACCGCGCGCTTATGTGGGTAAGACACACAGTCAATTTTTTGTTATAATATTATATATATGTATATTATATATATGTATATCTATAATTGAAAAATACGAAATGCAAGTTTCACTTCAAAACGTCAGATTTTGTCACCCCTGTCCCTACTGCGCCTTACTATTTCTAACCGTCCGAATTCCTCCACGCCGCCTGGAGATTCATAATTTTAATTTTGAGACATTTAAATCGTCACAACTTCTAAACTAAACTAAAAAAGAGAACCTGAGCGTTCCCTATAATAAAGTTTATATTTTATTTTGATCACTGGTAAATAGAAAATACCCTAATGTGAATGAATAAAATTGTAGTGTTTTTCGTACCCCGCCACTGGTATATAGAGAACCCACTTAAAATCGCATACATATGCAAAAAATTACGTAGACAACTGGATGACACTGAATACCTAATGTTCCAAAACTATGTGGGTAAATAAATGCTTTGGACACTTTCAATAACATTCCGTCTCTGTCGATTCACATCTATAAATCGAACGATCCGACAAGGAGAGCCAATCCTGAATGGACATATTTTTATTATATGAGGCTGCAATAAATGCAGTAGGTGAAGTTTAAAAATGAAAGTGTGATTTGTCGCGGAAGAAATGGAGTGCGTTGGACGAAATGTCTATTTATTACTAAGTATATAGTATATAGGGCTGGATTATATTTATCGATAAATTATAGACTAGCTTTTACCAATAGCTGATTTTACCTTTTATGTAATAAAAATACAGTCAATTCAATCTTTTCGCAAATGGATATTCGATGACATCTAGCAGACGACCTTTAAAAAAGTAGGTACTATAGATTATACAGGGTATCTCAGATCGAATGCCCACCAACAGTAGTGAAATAGAGAAAAAAATTCTGAGCAGAAAAACCTCAAACATTTTTTGATTCGATCGATGTACTCTCAATTTAATTAATTATCACCATTAAGTTGAGCGGAGTACAAAAAAATATTAATAAACCACGCCTACTCCCCCACTTATTAGTGATAATTAAGGTACATCGGATCAAAAAATGTCTAAGGACTTTTCTGCTCAAAAATTGTTTCTCTATTTCACATATCTGAGACACCCTATTTAAATAACTAACCGTTAATTTTTCTCTAACATCCAGCAGCCATTGACTGGAGTACTATATTATTACTTCACCATTTTTACACGATAGTAAGCCAGATATAGCCCGATTTTTCTTAGAATGACATAGTGACGTCATCAGCCTATTGGCGGCAAAGCACCGCCCTCATTTAGCAACGGACTGTCTGCTTGACAATCGTTACCCTCGCTTCTGCTCTCTAATGGTTTTTACCATAGACGGCGTGTATGGGTTCAAGTCGGCGGAAATCGGAACAATAACCGTTGTCGAGTGATGACGCCTCGGTGTCATTCTTATTAGTATTGTGTCTCTACCCTATAATAGTTTAAGTTGGGGTAGTATAATCAAAATTTGACCCCATCCGGGTAAGGTTTTTCGACCCTATTACTATACTTCAATTTCCTTACGGAATACAATATAGAAGAGAAAAATCAAGAGCTTAGGCTAAGCATCTTATAAAAAAACAATACCCACTAAATTATATGTATTTTTTAAGCTCTGACCCATTCTCTTTTAATTTAAAATTTAAACATCGTTCAAATATTATAAAGTGGATAGTAATAATTATCCATATAAACATTTGATACCGATATTTTATAATCAATATTGCCCAGCCTTATTTTTCCCACGCACTATAATGTATTTCAGTGGCATACTTAGGAAATATAAATTTAAAAGTTTGCTAATTCAAAAGTAGATAAAAAGAACTGTAACAAGATAATAAAAAACTAACTAAAAAGAGATCTAAAATCTTTCATCAACTTTAACAGATCTGAAATAATTAGTGGGGCTGTAAAATGGTGAATACAATATTAAAATAAGATAGGCAAACTTAGGTACACTAAAATTATGATTTATATTGTAGTTTATAGACGCTCGACAACTACGGTCATTAATGCGAGGAATCATATCGGCATTTGCTTGATATTACGAAAAATCTCAAACAAGACGTCAGAAGTAAGAATCCAATTCACATCGAAAAACAAAAGAGTTATCACACGCCTATAATATAAGCTTTGCAGAGATTTGAACTCAGTACCTTCCGGATGCGAGTCTAGCGCTTTACCACTAGGTCAACCGTTCTAATGTCGACACATTAACGAAGTACATTAATAGATTCATTTTTACTCAAAAATCACAAAAACCAAATCGCGTTCTGTACAAAAAGCGAAACGAGTATAAATGATTTGTAATTTAGTCCTAATTAATATGCAAATGTACGCTACTGACGTATCGATATATCAAAGAATAATGATGACAGCTTATCCCCATGGGGACACATTATTCCGTTTTGCATATTTTTGAAAATGTCAGAATCAAAAGGTCTTTTTAATTTGCATAATTTATTTATATTATTTATTTTCTTCCTTTCAACTTAATCTGTTTATTTTTTAATGTCCATAATAATAATTATGTATACAGAATGTTACAAAACTATGCGAGCATCATCCCGCTAAATAAAAATTCTGATATAACGCAGCCATTCTTGGCTAAGATACAGTTGAAGAAAATCACAATCTTATGAGAGGTAACAATTAAGGACTATCAGACAATCGGTAGTAGACAATATTTGTCGGTCAGGGCACCACACACGACCAACAGTCTGTTACAGACGATCGGTTTGAAGCCCATTGCTATTTAGTCAGTGGTCTGCACTTGCAATAACAATAAAAATGCGATGAAAAATGCTATACAAGTATCTCTACTCTATTTACAGTGCTGTTAAATTCTTATCTCAGTTTAACCTATCTAATGTTAAATTAAGACTATATGAAGAGCATTCGATTCCTACAAATACCCCCTGCACTCTTCATCTCAAATTCTTTCCGCTCACCTAAAGACGGTTACAGCACTCCCGACGCTATTTTTAAAGCTAAATGAATGACCGAGAATCACACTATACAGATCCTACAGCTGAATTTTTTGAAAAAAAGTTTTCACTACGTGTGAAAGATTATGTTGTACCAGGAATTTTTTTTTTTCAGTTTTTCGTCTGAAGGATCTGTAGTGTGATTCTTGGTCCTTCAAGTGGCGTTTACCCGAATCGTTTGGCTTTAAAAATAGTGTCGGCCGTCGGAAGAACCATAACCGTTTTTAGGCGAGGGGAAATGATTTTTGTTTGAGATTGCAGGGGGTATTTGTAGTTATCCAATGCTCTTATAATAATTTAATAAAAAAATGAGATTGCAGCCAAAGCTTTAATATTTTGTTAAATAAATGTTTCAAGCCAACTTACTTTCTTTTGAGTCATTCTGTATACAAATAATGTTTTTGCCTCAGGTCGATTAATTACTTACGAAATAGTAAGAAAATAAGCAATAAATTAAGATTTACACCGGTTCACCACATTTACTGAATTTACAACTAATAAAATATTATTAAACTGATATACTTAATTCTATCCTACAGCCATTAATGCATAATAAAAATTCAAGGATGCTGTCATAAAATACAAACATTTGAAAATGGACACAATGTCATCATCGAAACATCATAATCATGAAATTTTTTTTTAGATTCCCAATCAGTTCATTTAAGGCACGTTTGAAAATTACTGAAATAAGTCCCGTAATACGATGGCTATTTATTTAAACCGTGTTAAGAATTATTTACGTAATTCTGGGAGGTCCTTGGTTTTTATTTGTTTTTTTTTAATTTACTGTGAAATTATCTCCTAATATTATATAAAATTATATCCTAATCTTCTAATTCTAACTAATGGTTTAGCTAATATAAAATTGTGTCATCAATTGTAAAATTACTCAAGTCCAACCGAAGCATCGGCTCCGACCACCTAATTCGACCAAAAATTTAACGTTCAACTTCGACCAAAATCAGGCTGAAGGGTTGCCACAATTGATTTTACTGAATAATCCAGTGAAAAAATACTTTTGAACTTTAACCCCATTGTGTTCAACTAATTACAATAATAGGCATTTTCCCTTGCTTTTTTAGCATTATGCAATGCTTTCGGCTTCGACTAAAAAACTAGCTTTCGATCGGACTCTAAAAATTACCTCAAAGTATTACAATATAAAACGGGAAAATTAATGTGCAGGTTCAACTAATAAATTAATAAAATTAAAAAATCGTAAAATTTGATTACCGCAGCAGATTTATAAAATATGCAC
Source organism: Mongoloraphidia duomilia (assembly GCA_039654895.1). Classification (NCBI taxonomy): domain Eukaryota; kingdom Metazoa; phylum Arthropoda; class Insecta; order Raphidioptera; family Raphidiidae; genus Mongoloraphidia; species Mongoloraphidia duomilia. The sequence goes on along the minus strand of CM077516.1, from coordinate 32,505,109 downwards.
TTCACTTGCGACAAGTCAATATAAATATTATAAAATGTGCAAAACGCTAAATTATTCAAGAATATTTATTTAAATTTAATTGCATTGTAAGACATTTAAATGTAATAAAATAATTTTATATTACTGTGAATATTTCACAAATTTCGTTTTAATTTCACGTAATCATTCAACCACAAATTATTATCTATTAGAAATCCACCGGTACCAACTTCGTACTTGATGGAAATTACTAATAATATAATAAATTAGGTACCTACTACCTAGCTAGTGAATAGTGACAACGGAAGCTATTGTGTTGAGGCGCTAATAGCTACTTATTTATAGGACTCTGCAATCTCACGAAATTCTGAGACGCCTTGTCTCAGAAACCACTGGACTGATTTTAATGCAATTTATTTGTCGTCAGTTATTATCGTGAAGACTATACATATATACCAAATTTCGTGTTTCTAGAAATAGTTTCCAAATGCAACTGGGGGATGCAATATTATAAAAATTTGCGGGACCACCATGTTGCCATTTTGGACAAAAAAAGAAAATAAAAATTATTTCTTACTATAAAGTTATTGATCATGTCCATGTTAATTCAATACCAAAAATAAATCATGGGAAAGTGGTCAAGAAAGAATATACGAAACGTCGATCATTAATAATATGTGGTGTTGATTTATTTATTCTTGTCCACTTTCCCATGATTTATTTTTAGTGTTTCTTACTATACTCATTGGGACCCATTCAGGGACATCCCGCACGGCTATCTTTAGAAATTTAATTTTTTTTACCCATTTTCGATGTACGGGAACTCTAAACATGTTCTATAGAAAATAGCGTCTTACGTAACATAATATGCCAATTTTATTTATGTGTCCCTTGTAATTTAGAAACTAGAAGGAGCTGTAGCAGACAGAGTAGTAAAAACAATAGGAATTTAAATAATAGGGCTTGAATTGCAATTCTTCGCCAGGCACTTGGTAGAACATGATTTATAAATAAGAAAAACATAAATTTTGTTTATTTAAACACTTGACGATCGTTTCGGACTATTAATTAATGTATATACTCCTTGAAGATGGATTAATAGTGCGAAACGATCGTCGAGTGTTCAAATAAACAAAATTTGTTTTTCTATTTAATTAAATAATATAGGGATGGTGGTTAAAGAACTCCTAAAATATGAATTAAAATTTACTTTGGAATCATCCTTGCTTGATCTCAAGGTGTCACATTTAAAATTCGCGTGCTCTATATACAACCAATCAAAAAGGAACTGAAACTCTCAAGGTCATTGCAACTGTACAACATTAAAGGAACCGCTTCGAGCGTCATCTCTTATATTATTATATAGAACCTATCTACTCTAAAGTAAAGCAAACGACACTGGACATCCCTACTTTCCATAACTAACCGAAGACTATAATTCCTTATACGGAAGTTGTGTAGCTTGGGTCAGCCATCCCTTATACAAGCAGCTCCACTGGCGATACAGGTTTTTATACTTTGCTCGTTTGTTGTCGTCGTGTTGCAGTTGTTTTATTGTTCCCGTTTGTTTTTGCTGCGCATGCTCTGCACATTGACAGACGATGTTCTTTTTTTATTACATTTATGACAACTGTGTTTAATTAACACGAAAACAAGATTCAATTGTTCATATATAATTCAATTAATTGAAATTTACATTTAACATGTAAGAATTTTGCTTATTAGCAATTTAAATAGTAAATAAGAAACGATTTTGCATAAGTAATTACGCGTAATATTTAGGAAATAGGAAGTGTCGAAAATAATAGAAATTAAAATACAATCAGCTAATCTCTAAGAAGACAGTTGTTAGAGTTGTTAGGAAAGACGTCTCCCTCAATTCTCTGAGGACTGCAAGTGGATGAAGCAATCCCATTACGCAAATCCCTATTTCCTCTCTATAAAAAAGCTCGCTAGGAACAACATTTCTTTTTAATACTCTGAGGACTAAACGTAGAAGAAGCATCTTTACTCCGTTCGCTTTCTTATACCCGCTAGAAACAAAGACAACCCCTTCAATTCTTTCTCTGAGAACTACAATTAAGAGAAGTACCCGAACTACACGCATCTCTCAGTTCTCTCTCTAACTATAACACACTTGCTATAGAAACTACTAAATCGGTATGCGTGATACGGATCGATCTTTTAGTGTTTCGATACTCGATATTTTGTATCGATTTTTTTAATGCGATACATAATGAGAATCGATACATTTTGGTGCGTATCGATACATTGTCTAGTCTAGTTGTTAGAATGGTTATTAGTTAGATTTTTTTGCTCGTAGTATGTTCTGGGATACTGGATCGATAATGTATCGATATATTGAGTGTCGATCTTTTATAATAATACGATTTTATACTGTATCGATACTTTATAATACGAGCCAGATCGATACCTAGTATCGATACTTTTTGGTGGATCGGAACATCCCAACAAAATCTCCCTCAATTTTGTCTTCGAGAACTATAAGCAGAAGAAGTACCCGCCCTGGACGACGCGCGTTCGCTTCAGTTTTGTTTCTCTCTTTCTCTGAGGACTGTGTAACCTCCACTAAGTATTATTGCATTAAGATTTGATGATTTTGATGAAGAAATGATTGATGCTGTACACCGGTTGCGTACTAATCCGAATCAAGAAGGAGAGCCCCCAATTATTCTTCTAAAATTTGTTAGACGAATGGATAAGGATGCATTTTTGGCAAAGAAAAGAATTAAAAGAAATTTAAAAGCATCAGAGTTAGGTTATGAAAGTGAAAATATTATTTATATTAACGAATCATTAACAACTGAAAACCGGAAAATATTCTATCTCGCTAAACAAACTAAATCGCGTAATGGATATAAGTTTTTGTGGGTTCGAAATGGGAAGATTTTTATTAAAAAAACTGAATATAGTGTCCCTATACTTGTCACAAGTGAAACAAATTTTAATACTTTGTAACTCATTGTCAAATAATTAATATTAAACCACAGGCGACAATATAGATACAAAGTTATGTGGTTATTATCAGAATGTTAGGGGACTTAAGACTAAATCCCAACTTTTTTATTTAAATTTAATTGGAAGTGAATATGATTTTGTTGCGTTAACTGAAACTTGGCTGGATAGTAGTGTTTCTAATGCAGAGCTGTTTGATGATAATTATTTAGTTTTTAGACGTGATCGAAATTTTACACTAGCTAAGAAAAGTAGAGGTGGCGGCTTAGTATTAGCGGTAAAAAATTCTTTCAATGCTCAAAGATGTGTGAATTTTGAAACTGAAAATGAGGATATTTGGATTAAGATTACGAATTCTAGTAATATAACCTATTATATTTGTGTGACATATTTTCCTCCAAATTCTAAAATTGAAACATATAGCAGATTTTATAACAACTATGAAAGTTTGAACCTTAATAATAGCAAAGTATTAATAATCGGTGATTTTAACTTGCCTATATATGGACCACAGTTTGAATTGGATTTGGGAAATCCTTTATGTAGAGAACTATCAAATTTCATAGAATTCAATAACTTAAAATCTTTAAATAAAGTTGTAAATTTTCAGAGCAAAACATTAGACATTGTATTAACCAATTTTGAACCGTTTACGGTTACTGAAAGCGATAATCAGTTAGTGCCAATTGACAGCTATCATCCTGTTTTGGAATTAATCAGCACAATAAGTCGCTGTAAAAGAAACACGATAATACCGAACGAGGAAAAATATAATTATCGAAAGGCTGATTTTCCAAAATTTTATGAGTTACTAATTGGTTCTGATTGGTTGGAGCTATATGACATACAGGATATAAATTTGGCTATTGATTATTTTTATAAAATTATATACACTGCGCTTGATGCCAGTGTTCCAACAATTCAGCATGTCAAAAATAAAAAATACCCAATTTGGTTTAATAAAACTATAATAAATATAATCAAATTAAAAGAAAAATATAGGAGGAAGTTTAGAAATCAAACTTGTAATTGTTTAGATCTGGGAAATGATGTATGCAATTATTGTTTTAATAAAATGAATTATCAGCGAAATAGATCACTGTTGAAACGAGAAATACACAAGGCTCACAATCTGTATTTACATAATATTCAGCGAGACATTACAAGTAATGTATCAGAATTTTGGAATTTTGTAAAATCTAAAAGAAATAACTCGTATCGACAGTCATTTATGAAGCTTGGAGATAAGGAATTAAAGGATGGGTTATCTATAGTAAATGCATTTGCATCATATTTCAGTTCTGTCTATGAGCCATCTGACGAAATAAATGTAACTGAGATTATACAAAATCGTCCACATTCTGATATCTCTGACATATTAACTATTAATGAAATAATATCTGGCTGCCGAGCTTTGCTCGGATGAGTTCAATAAAAATAGTAGGTACTTGTATGCTGTGAGATATTATTTTCTCAGAATATTATTCCGAAACGATTTATTTCTGAAACATAATTTAAAATAATTGTTTCTGTTAAATATTTTAACTACCTATGTGTATTTTTAAGCGTAAAAACTAAGTATCAACTTGAGTCAAGCATTTTTTCCTGTAAATATTATTTAGGTCGCCATTTTCAAATCTACCGCCGTTATTGTTTTGTTGACTGAAGAACTCGCAAAAACCGATTTTCATAGATTGAATATCTTGTAAAAATGTTCGAATCAGATGAAATTTTGCTCACCCGTTGCCATTTTAACAATCCAATTTTAAGCATTGATACCAAATATCAACTTTATCGAAGTACTTTTTCTCTGTGATGTCATCTTAACAACTTCCAGTAAATTTCAAATATTTTTTTTGCGTAGGTACCTACTGAAAAACTCACAAAAATCGATTCTTTTAATAACAAACGTTATTATTTACATATTGTGCAAGACACTTCTTATATTAGTGTTCAATTACAATTTTAACACTTGTGATATATTATATAAAATCTATGTAGAAATAGACTTCGAATCAATCTGACTTTAATTGAGCGAGTTATAATAAATAAAAAACACCTTTTTTTTAATTGCTCCCCTCTGGAACCAAAATTCCTACCTAGATCGATTTCTCGCCCCGAAAAATCCCCATTCTGTAAATTTCATCAGAATCGTTAGTCGTTTTTGAGAAAAAAAGGTCTACATTATACGTCATACCACATTTAACGTACTTACCTATACGTATTTTATATAGGTAATATAAAAATAAGATACCTATTTATTTAAATTTTATCTAAAACTACTTACATAATTATGTTTAGATTTTATTGTTGCTATTTTTTTACTTTTCAAATAATTACTGATTATTTTAATAAGATAAAGATTGACTGTCAGAGTAATTTTGACATAAATAATGAAAACAGTTTGTTTTTTCCAAAGCCTACTCACAATACGACACTGTTTTATGACGTTAAAAAAACTGTTTTTTAAAATGATAAAATCGATAAGAAAACGAATTTTTCCAGGGATGAGACCTAGCTAAATCGATTTTTTGCCCCCCGAAACCCCTTTTCGGTAAATTTGATCAAAATCGTTAGAGCCGTTTTCGAGAAAATATTTATATAGATACATAGAAACATATATACAAGATTTACTCGTTTAATAATATAGGGATATTCACAAGAAGTTTGTGATGCGATTTCTAAACTTCCATCTAAAAAATCAGTTGGCCCTGATGGAATTCCTTCGTATATTTTTAAAGCATGTTCTGAAATTTTAGTTCAGCCACTTTGCTACATATTTAATTTATCAATAAAATATAATTATTTTCCTGATCAGTGGAAGCTTACCAAAGTAACTCCAATTCATAAAAAGGGAATTCAAAATGAAATTATAAATTATCGTCCAGTATCAGTGTTGTCAGTGCCAGCGAAAATATTTGAAATTATTATACATAAACATATTTATTCACATATTCATCAAAAAATATCTCAAAATCAACATGGATTTATTAAAAACCGTTCTATTATTACAAATTTAATCAATTTCACTGAATTTACTTATGCTTCGTTGGATTCAGGAAGTCAAGTGGATGTTGCATATACAGATTTCCAGAAGGCCTTTGACAAATTAGATCATTTACTCCTGTTAAATAAATTACATTCTTTTGGTTTATCAGACAATTTAATATATTTCTTTGCGTCATACTTGACAAACAGACACCAATATGTTTCTAGATGTAATTTTAAGTCTAAAACATACAGAGTAGAATCGGGAATTCCACAAGGGTCAAATCTGGGACCGCTTCTCTTCAACATTTTCATAAATGATGTAACAAAAAAAATAGTCCATTCTAATATTGTTTTATATGCGGATGATTTGAAATTATTCAAGCAGATTGATAGTGCTGATGATGTTGCAAACTTTCAATATGATTTATCAATGCTGGAAATTTGGAGTCAGGAGAATAAACTAAAATTTAATTTGTCCAAGTGTTATGTAATGACATATACCAGAAGAATTCATCCATTCCTTGAGGATTATAAAATGTGTGACAAAATTTTAGCTAGAGTCTCAACTATAAGTGATTTGGGTGTCATATTTGATCAGAAACTAACATTTAATGATCATATTCTGTCGACTGTTAAGAAAGCATACTCTCTGTTGGGATTTATAATTAGAAATGTTAAAAATTTTACAGATATAAATGTTATAAAATTATTATACTCATCTTTAGTGAGATCGCGATTAGAGTTCGCATCAGTAATATGGAACCCAAATTACTTTATGTATGACAATATAATTGAGAAAGTACAAAAAAAATTCCTAAGGTATTTGTTTTTCAGGCAGTTTGGATACTACACATATATAGTACCTTATAATCAAAATCTGGTAACATTTCACATGGCTTCTTTAAGTGTAAGGCGCAAAGTTGCTTGTTTGATGTATATTTATGGCATAATCAATAGTCAAATTGACGATAATGCAACGTTATCATCAATATCTTTTTACAATCCCACATTCTACAGTCGAAGTTCTAATCTTTTTAATATCCCTAGATGTAGGACTGTTTTCCGTGCCTCTTCTCCCATATACTTTATGTTAATATTATATAATGGTTTATCTTCTAATTTAGACATTTTTAAAAGGAATAAAACTACGTTCAAAAAAACATGCTTTGCATTATTGTCAGGCGACTCATCCTTATGACCGAGTGTTGATATCGTGGTTGTCATTTAATCTGCATAATATGTAATATGTTGTAGTACATATTTTGAAACATTTTTTTGTAATTCTGTACCTATCATATTCTTATTTATACCCAATTTAGATTTTGGAATTATGTATTCGGACCTTTTATTTTTATTTTTTTTTTGTTTAATATTATTATTTTGTATTTCAACAATGCACTAGAATGCATATTTATGTGTTATTTTCAACTGTAATTGGGGTGTCTACCCTGTTGTTGAAATAAATAAATAAATAAATCTCTCAGTTCCTTCTCCGACCTATCCATTTCTTTAACTTTGTTTTACATAGGTACAACAAAAAGATTGGGATTTGGGAATCGTGTTGACTTCAGTACAGTTTAAAGCTAACTTTAAGTCGATCTAGTGCCAAATTTTCGACTTTTTTTATATTATCTATAATCAACAGATTCGCGTATTATTTATTACACCAGTTTGTATTATAACCGACGATACGTATAAATCTAAAATTAAATCCCTTATTTTCAAAAGAAAAAGTTTTAAATTAAAAATTGTCGGTAAAGGTAATAAAATATATTACACACGAAATGGAGCATTTAAATCTGGAACACAAATTATTTCTTCAAAAGTACCGAAACAAATATAAATCAACTTAAGACAAAACAAAAACACAAATGAGTTAACACGCATCGTGACCAATAGGCGTGCTCAATTTCTCAACTGTTTTTTAGTTGTGTTAACATTCACTTGTTTCAAATTATATTCCATAGGGCATAGACTGACACTTATAGATCCTCCACAAAAATAAAGTAGAATTTTATAACATTTTTTGAAAAGACTTTATTTTACATGTGAAACCCCCTTCCACAGCTGATATAAAAATTCAATATTAAAAGAAATTTTGAGTGTTTTAAAAAAAAATTAATTGAACTCAATAGAAAATCAGCGTGAGGAGAAAAATCAAGACCTCCAAACATCCTAGGCACAAATCTTGAAGACTTATAATCAAAAAGATGCAATTCTGGAGATTAATGGTTTTAATGCTTAAAAATCTCAAATAGATTTTAAGATTCTGCAATGTTTATGAACTCCAGAATAAAAGTAATAACAAATAGTTCGAAAGCAATGGGTCATCATCGCCCAAGATTATCAAAACTTGCCAAAAATTAACTTTACAGTTTAATCATCTAATGATTAATGAATGACATCCAGTGTCGTAGCTATAGGACCCGGTAACCGGAGCCCGCGCCGGAGGCGCTAATCCCGAGAAAGCGCAATCAGCAAAATCTGCGATGCGAATATAATTATTTTCAAGCAAAGAGCGCTATTGGCATCAGAATGTGCATTGTGCGGCTGTGTCCGTTCATCCAGTGCCGGATTTCCGCCTAGGCCTACAAGGCCTCGGCCTAGGGGCCCCAGTGGCGGAAACTTCATAAGAGCTCAAAAGCTTGGCTTGCCTTATCAAAAAGCTTTATCGAAAATATTATTTACGGATAGGACTAATAATTTCTTGGTTAATTATAATAATACCGTAAACTACCTTACAGATTTTCTGTATTTTGATTTGATTAATTAAAGCCGATTAAAAATTATATAATCTGTACTAGTGCATTTAATTCGCTAAATTTCCAAAATGGTTTCGAGATGGAGGGGCCCCAAATGCTAAGTGTCTAGGGGCTCTGGGTCTTTAAGTCCGGCACTGCGTTCATCTATAATACCTATTCAAAGTCATTTTAGCATCTTTTTAGTATTCTAAGAATTCTTCTAGCAAGAGGATTAATGGCCGACTGTGATTATCAACACCAAACTAAACTGGAGCAATTGATGATCAAGAACGTAAGCTAATGTTATTTCTCAGAAAATACTTTGCACAGACATCAGAATGTGTCCGTTCACGTGCGTCTATCATATCACAAAAATATTCTAATATAATTGATAACATTTCTACTTAGCACAAGCTGATTATTAGTGACAATCAGCACCAAACTCATCCAAAGCTTAAGAGGTGATTAATAACATCGTGGACTGATATGTCTATTAAACCATTTTATTTTCCAGAAAATATATTTAGTATTTACTGAATATACACGACTTAACGTCTGTACCTTGGTATATATAACATTGGATGACTCACTCACCTGATGTGCCGGTATTACAGGTCTCGCCAACTTGTTCTTGCAGACTAGTCGGTGCATTTATAGTATCCGAGGTTTCTGACTTCTCAACGAGGGCTTCAACCACTATTATATTGCGGCCATTGCTTGGTAGTGTGGCGCTATGGACACAGCATCCCTCTTTCGTCCCCCTGTTGCCGCCGACACTGTTGCCCTTATTTAGAAGAAAACGACCTGTTCCTCCCGCCGATGGCATTATATTTATATAATGTATTTTCTATTTTTATATCTTGTGTTCACAACTCACTGGTTCGTATCTTAACAACACTATCTTCATTCTCTTTTTACCAACAATCAGTTTGTGTAACTTCATTTGTTTTATTTATTTGTTGTCTTTGTTCATTTGTTTTTATATAACCGCAGTGTTGTAACTTTATGAATGTCAGTTTTTTTAACAGAAGAAGTAAGAAGCACACATTTATTTTCGTAACATCCTAATATGGAGAAACGCTGATTCATTTGAGAGCTTTTGGCTATATGAATCTGTTTCAGAGTTCACGGATTTTTATATTGTTATGTTTCAAAACATACGTTAATTGTAAACATCTTTTCTTGATTATTCCGCACTTTTTACAATACATTTACCTATAAAATAAAAATAGCAAATAATATGAGGTATGAATCATTTGCTTAATTTCCATTCTGCGTTGCATTATTTCGTCATCTTGCATAATAAAAAACATTTTTGAATTATTCAATCTTACATTTCAACGATTACGACTATACGAGTTCAACAGAAAACAAATCCCATCATCACAGCGTTCCGCTAGCATGATCGCAATATTAATATATTATTCAATATTATGGGCTTATTAGGAATCACACCAAGAAGTTTATTTATTTGTTGGTTTGTGGCGGATAATCTTCAACCGATTTGAAAAATTGTTTCACTGTTTACAGTGTTTACTTCTTGAGTGACATAGGCTATGGATTATTACGCTACGACAAACAGGGAATGAGCAGTAAGCGAAAAATGTTAAGCCAGTCGGGAATACCGTATGCGAACTCTCGCTAAATCGGTGTACGCTAACTATAAATTATTATAGATACAGTAAAGTGATATAAAATATAAATGGGAGATTTGTTACTCTTGATTTTTTCACCTCCAAACCAAAACCTGGGCGAATTCGATACGGAAAACTAGTCTGCATATACAGGGTTTTAAAAAAAAGTGTTCGGAAATTTTTTAGGGCGTATAGTATAGACCAAAATAAGTGAAAAAAGCATAATAAACATATGGGTTCGCAAACTAACCGTTTCAAAGATATGAGCTATTTTCAGAAATGTACTACCTATCTAAGAAAATAAGAAAACAGTGTGTGGTATCAAATTTACGCATTTTATTTAAGCCATTTTACAATAGGTGTTCTACATGTCCCCCTTACATCTCAACACATAATTCACATCTTCTTCTTATAAACGAGTTTCGCACCTTTTCAAACATTCCCGGTTTTACTCGAATTATCTCACAGGCATGTTCTATTTGCTCTTGTAAGTGCGCTACATTATTAATTGGAGTAGAATAAACTAAACTCTTTAAATATCCCCAAGCAAAGAAGTCCAAGGGCGTTAAGTCGGGAGACCTGGGAGGCCATGCCACTGTTCCTCCTCGTCCTATCCATCTTCTATTGTACCTTTGATCTAAGTGCAAACTTGATTGCATGTTTATAGTAACGTGTTTTTTATAAAAGTTCATATTTTTGTAACGGTTAGTTTGCGGACCCATGTTTATTAGATTTTTTTCACTTATTTTAGTCTATACTATACACCCTTAAAATTTCCGAACACTTTTTTTTAACACGCTGTATTTACTTTGATTTTCGAAAATGGGTAGGTATGTCTCTATCGCGGATACAGACAAATAACGTGTATACCACTAAACACAAATAATTGTATTCGTTGTCACGGAAAGATATACACCCTCTTTTATTTATTTCATAAAATCAAATGTTCTCAAAATATAATAAATAAAATTAAGTGTAATTTTATTTGTTTATATTTTAAATTGTTATATCCAATACCTATTTACATTTATGTATTTTCATTATTAAAAAATAAAAATAATATCAATAGCTTTCGGGATTCGAACCTGGGCTTGGCGTTTGTACTTGTCGGTAGATTCGTACTTTTCCGCACGGTCACTTGGCTTACTGTGCATGAGACCTTAACATAGTTATACATGCTGTGTTTTGTCAACCCATGCACTTCCAACTATTTCTGTTTCATCTAATATTTGTAAAATGCCACCCCAGTATGAGACATTAAACGTTAAAAAGCCGATGCTATTAACTAAATGAATCTGACTGTATATAGAAAAAACGTCGATAGAAAATATATTCGATATTATCGATAAATAGTTCGAACCCTAATTAAAAGTCTATTGAAAATAGTGAAAAGTTTGGCAGTTTAATCGATATGTGATAATTGGAAACCAGGTGCTAAGCTCAATAATACAAAAATGTAACAACTCTAACAGGTTACCCTACATTGACGCCATAAATGCCAGTCATCAAGATATTTATAACTCTTTAAAATTAGTACCAGTCATTCGTAAAAATACCGTATGTTCGAGAGATCTGTGGTTTGTATAAATCACTTCATATTGATAAATGAGGAAGTAAAATTGTCCGTTCAAGACAGGTGTTTATTAATAGTAGATTGTATATCTAGTTGTGTAATGACATATATTACTGACGAGCAAGTGACATTATGTTTAAACGAGCATAACAGTCACAAGTCATAATCATTACGCATACTTTTTCCAAATATCCTCACTCCGTCGAATTTCGATGGAGTCTGCAGAGTGAGTCATGCATATAATTACTAGCAAGGTTAATGGAGCGGACTATGTAAAACATACGCGTCCCATGCATAAAAATTGTTCCGCTTATATAAATAGTGAGGTATAAGTGCATGACTCACTCTCTATTATTTTCGAACCGTACTATACTATATTATTATGATGAGATCAAATCCTCCTTGAAAATGGTAAAATTAAACTTGAGGATAAGAATTTCTATTGGTTTTCTTACCCCTCATTCCAAATCCGTTATTCCATTCCAATATTCCATTATTGTGTCCCAGGCCTATAGACGTGTTTTTTATTTGTTCCGTACTTTATTAAATTCATCAATAACTTTCCGTGGAAAGTATAGGTAACCCCTTCAAAGGTTATAATAAACTACTGACAGAGCAACTGGGGTAGTAATTTTTCTTTAAGTATATTTTTTATTTTGTAATTTTTTATGTAAATTGTTATGGGTCAACGCAAATTGAACCGTACCTTTTGTACACTTAATTATTATGTAGAATAAACATAATATTATTATGTTTATGTATTTTAGGGAATAATATACTGGCAGATGGGTTAAACCCATGAGAAGCCATAGGTTGTGCTTAAAAAAAACTTATGAGAATGCTATCTAAATTCTGGCCCAAAATGCAATGATATTCATAGAGAGAGGAATCAACTGTAGTATTAATATATACTTTTGGCATTAATCAGCAAATAAACAACTGTGTCAATATAAGACATGTGGCGCCGAAATTCAATGAAAGTTGTCGCCGCAATGATAGCTTATCGATTTATCAGTCTATTACCTTTCAATTGAAATTCAATATTAATCCAAAAGTCAAACAATTCCGTGAAAAAAAAATCTCATTCCATATCAATGCATTTTCGAGTTTATAAACGTGCCGCCGACAAAACAGCTCATTAATGTGCTCGCCAATATTATTATGTACCAGTCTGAACCCGCGGCCTCGCTCACATGAACGTCGATTTTGCCGGCAGATTCGCTCACATAAATTTCGAATTTGACCGGAAGCCTACATAGCTTAAAACAGTACGCATATTTTCACTTGATTAATTAGACTAATTTTTAATCACTTTTTGCCATACCCACTATAAAATAGCTACTTTACTTGCGTGTATGTATGCATGGAATGGGTCAGTTGACAGGCAGGTGTGTTGAAAATGTTTTCAAAACACACTAGTGTTTATATTTATTGCTACTGGGCGTGCGCACTGCGACAGCTCACGGCCTACTATATAAAAGTGAAGTTGGCGACGCAAATGAGCCATTTTCTTGAGAGTAGTTCTTTCAACTATCCACGAGAGGCAGCACTCGTGGTAGCGGCAAACATTATTTTATTCCCCATTATAGTGTCGTATTTTAGTGATATACCTTAATTATTAAATTATAATTAAATTAATTACATAATAAAGTTATATTACTAAAATGACAAGACATTAATGGGGCATAAATAATATTTGTCCCTATACCACAAGTGTTTATTTATTGTAGATTATACAGGGTGGACCAGGTTATAGTAGCAATAATTCACCATTCGATGGTCCATCGAAAAATAAGTCGACATGCATAATTTTATTTTTTTCCAAAACGCTTCCTAAGGGAGATACACCCCTTTAAAGTTCAGTTTTAAAATTCTTTTTTTTGGCGTAACTCTCATGTCATTAATGCGTTTTTGACCAAATTTGGTACAAATATTTATGCAATAGATACTCATTACTTGACGTAAGTAACTTTTGTCAAAATTGTCAAGTGGCGTAGATACAGGGGGATTGTTTCACTTTTCCCGCCCTATTTTCTGCGCCACTAGATATTTTTAAAGAATAAAGAATTTTTCGAATTCCCTGTTCAATTTAGAAAAATTATAATTTAAAAAAACTAAAAAACACGCTTTAATGAACTAAAAAGTAAAAAATAATTAATTTTATTGTAAAAAAGCGTGGGGTAGTATGAAAATATGATACAAAGCACCCCACGTTTTTTACAATAAAATTAATTATTTTTTACTTTTTAGTTCATTAAAGCGTGTTTTTTTAGTTTTTTTAAATTATAATTTATTTTTGCTTTTTAGTCCTGGAGATCCTGGTCAGGATAATGGGACAAACTTATGGAATTATTGTATTGTCGTCGGTCCTTGATAAGTGTGCAAAGTTTAAACTAAATCTGACCGTTCAAAGTTGGTCAAAATCAAGTTCAAAGAAGTCGGTTACAAACTGACAAACAAGCAAGCACGCACGCAAGCCCGCAAACATACAGGTGAAGCTAATATAAGCGTGTTAAAAAAAGAGTCACTCTTGCAAAATTTCGATTTGAGGCTTCGTTTACGAGATAATTAGAGTTGAAAGTTTAGAACATTTCTAAAATAGCCACCTATGAAAATAATAGGTCTGGAATCTTGTACAACAATTTTAACTTTTTACTGTTTGACGAATTTAAATAAATAATTCATTAATTAAATTAAAAACAAATAAATAACTTATGAAAATAACCAACAAAGTAGGCGATACTTGGTTTTGAGATAATTTATGACACTTGTCAGTATTGATTTTTAAAACTGGACTTTGAAGGGCTGTATCTCCCTTAGGAAGCGTTTTGGGAAAAAATAAAATTATGCATGTCTACTTATTTTTCGATGGACCATCGAATGGTGAATTATTGCTACTATAACTTGGTCCACCCTGTAGACGCGTCGACAACTTAGATCATATTAGCGTCTTAATTTACATTAAATAACAACTAACTTAAAACTAAATAACATCACAAAACATTCATGAGCACATGTGGGATTCGAACCCACGACAGTCTAGTCTAAAGGCTGGTACCAAGTACGCTATCCACTAGGCTACACTGCCCTCACCACAAGTGTTTCCTCCTGTGGATAACTGAAAGAACTACTCTCAGGAAAATGCCTTATTAACTGTCAAAAATGTTTGAAAATACTGAAAATGAAATGAAAAGTGGATATTTTATAGTGGGTATGGCAAAAAATACCATATAATATATCTTGAGCGAATGGTATTATGACTCTTGTGACTGTTAAAACTTGCTGTGTTCGTTTTAAATGTCACTAACTCGTCAGTAATATACTCCATTAAGCTGCAATGAATATACAATCTATTACATGTTCCTTCGAAATCCATTGGGAATGTTTATGGATTAGATCAAAATGTGTATAAAATTCTACCGTTTGAGTAGGTATTACGATTTATCAAGTGGTTTATCAAATTCTATCTGAACTCTAACTGATAAGATGTAAGAACTATATTCTTATCTAAGATTTTTTTTATATACCTTACTCTTAGTTTTCGTAAGAAGGGCATCCTTTTTGGTTGGCAACACTGCAAGTTGCAAGATTTGTCTGTATGACAGGAAGCTGTGGTAGTTCCATGAAAGAACACATGTCACAGCGTGTCGAAGACCCACCGTGCCCCGTAAACTACCTATATAATTCCTAGAAATGCATTTTCTGTAAAGACAGCCGCGTCGTTTTTACTAACTTTTTGCTCTTCATTAATTGTTTGTTTGTTATCTTTGTGTACAGTCGGGACTTGGGTGTATTCAACAGCAAAAAGGACATATTAAGACATTAATAGCAAGAAATTGGTAAAACAGGGTTACTATTTTTCATGATTGATTTTTTTGCAATTAAAGCGCTCTACACATATTATAATATACGCGATCGCGATAGCGTTGGCGATCAAAGACGTCTTTATAGTAAATCAATGAATCCGCACGTTACACTTGTTGCGATTTGTCGGCGATAGAATTTAAAATACGGGTCTGATCACCGACGCCATTGCGATCGTGGTCGCGTATCTGGGGGGGAGGGGGGCGCTTTTTTTCGGAAACAAATTTTCCTGACTTCCTGGTTTTCCAAGTGATTTTTTAGTTTTTTTCCTGACTTTACGTATACCTACGTAAAAAATATACAGAAATAAACAAGTTATGTTTACGTTTCAGAGAAATTTCCGATTAACTTAACTATGCAACGACGTACGAAGATTTTGTATGGCAAAGACCAAAGTTCAGTTGTCGACAAAATTTGTTCAATGTTGGTAAATATAGACAGATAATTTTATTGGTCCAATAATACCAAAGTGTGGACAAGTCAACATAAAATTACATAGGTAGGCACACATACAGCACTTGATAGGGATTACATAAAAAATTTTCAAAAATCTAAAAAGTCGTTAATTGTATAATGTATAAAAACATTGTGATATAAGAAAATTTTTAAGACGGTGTCTGAACTTGTCATATAATTGCTAATATTTCGTATATCACTGGGTACATTTTTGAACCCTCACAGCCGTAGCAAGGGGGGGGGGCATTAAGGGGCAATGCCCTACCTTAAAACATCCAGTGCCCTACTTTAAGGAATTATAAACAAGCCGCAAAGACTGTCACGACAGAATGACAGACTTGATCTATCTGGCATTTGGAAAAACAAGATTAAATTCGTTGGACTAAATGAAGTTCTTCGGAAATTTGATAACATGGCAAGTTCTGTATTTTTTTTTTGAATAAATTGTCATTTACCGTTTTCTTGCTTTTGTAATTTGATATCACCAGATGAGGTGGGCAATCCAATTAAAAAATTGTAGTCTTTTGCTTCAGCCCTACTTTAAACTTTCAGTGCCCTATCTTGAATTCAGCTCTAGCTACGGCCCTGTAAACCCTCGGTACAAAAACTTCCACCAAAATTGCCTGCCATTTTCTTGACCAATAAAATTCCCTGACTTTTCTAGGTTTTCCAGAAAGTGCGGCTACCCTGTCGCGTATAATATGTATAGACCTATATAGACTGTAGAGCGCTTAAATTATTGCTAACGATTTACATAAAATATGACATAATTAACGATACAGTACAGGAGTGAAATATCAATCGGCTGTATAGCCTTGAACAATAAATAATAATTTTGGAATTTTTTCTGGAATTAGAGAATAATCGGCTATGACTTTAAATAAGAAATAAACTCAAAAATTTTGTTTTAAATTATTGAGGAAAATGCAGGACTTCAATTTTCTGAATTCTAGAAAAATACTTATGTCCTATACCTACCTCTGTCGGGATACAGACCCGAATCATTGATCTGCTCTAACTTGAAATGCTACAAAGCTTTTACAGGCTGGGGATTGGGTCCAGTGTCGACTATGGGGTGGAAGGGATCAACCATGGCGTTCGCCTCGGGCGCCAGGGTTAAGAGGGGGTTGCGTGCCTTAACCCACGAATCAATCAGTTAAGAAAAACAAAATGCTAGCTAATAATAAGAAATAAAGGGCACTAAAGAATATCTCACTCGGAGCGCTCGGATGGTTAAGGCAGGCGCTCATTGGGACTTTGGAACTCACGTATTTTAACTAGTTTAGCAAATCTCTGATCGTATATCTCTGATCTTTCGACTTTAGTATAAAATCATAAACGAATGAAAAATTCATTTTTAAACACGTTTTCTGGTGAAATAAATGTTTACTAAGTGGCAACCCTGGTTAAACTTAACACTGAGAACTGGATAAATTTATTAAGAGGATGGCACAAAGGTAGGAAATTCGGCATTTCAATACTTCCTGGATATTAGATTGTTTGTATACAGTAATTAAATTATAGCCTTTGGCATTTTTTGGGAAAATTCAAGTTTGATAAAAAATAAATTAATTTAATTAACTTTATTTGTTTAGGAAACAGTCTTACCTTGAAAAATCGAGTCACAAATACAATACAAATTATTTTTTTGTCAATTTTATGAAGTGTACAAACATAAATATTATAAAAAAATGTTTTTTCGTTGGAGAGCAGCCAATTATATAATTGTTTCGAAACATATTGGAAAAAATAATTTTACCAACCAGTGGTCACAGTCAGGATTCTAACCTGAACCTTTCCACTTTCGCGGCGGAATGAGCTTACAATACTCAACCGTGACAAGATTGCTAAATTAACATTCTCCTTATATGCTTCAGAATCAATAGATTTTCACTAGATGCGAGTGTCAATTCATATATGCTAATTCAATAGCTATAATATGAAGTGAATCCTCGAACCAGCGAGAGTCCAACATGAAAGTGAAAATTATTTCGAACACCCTTTAATGGGATATATTATGGTTTCCCTCAATAAATCCAGATGAATATCGAGATGGTTCCTTATTCAAGGCCATGGCCGACTACCTGTCAAACTCCTATGCTCCCAAAGTTGCCTACCTTATCCTAATGTCCTATAATTCCTTCATTCGCACATTGCTATTAATTAAGTTGAAGTAGATATAAAAATGTATAAAACGCGAAGTGGTAAAAATGGAAAATAGTAATGGTGCGAATGGCGTCTGTTATGACAATAATGTCGAGAAACGGACGTTAAACGCATTATTATTATTATTATTATTATTATTAATGGGATATATTAATAAATACCTAGATATACCATAAATATTATATTGTATGTTAAGTCGGGGATATACTCTTGTATAAATATATGGTCGCGATTATCAAACTACTGGACCAATTTGCATTAAACTTTTCCATATTATGTCAAATTTCATATGGTTCCGTTCGGAGGTACGGAACCCTAAAAATTACATATTATTATGTTCTTAGTTTTGAATTGTCAGCAATGTTTTGAAAACGTTAAAAAACAGTTAACTTTGTTGCATTATTAAATTAAAATTAAATCACGTACGTGTATTTTATTCTCATAATTGAAATACCAAAATGCAGCGCGGACTGTTTTCATGTTTTGAATATAAAATCAGTTGACTGCATAATGCCCTCGTGATGTCTGTACTTTATGTATATTTATTTGACAAATACGCTTTCATATTCATATTTCACTCGAAAAACAGATAAACTTTGTTCTTTTTCACCGTACAAAGTCGTCGTAAGAGGTCACGAATGTGCCGTAATAATTTTCAGAATTTTGGTACTACGTGGTGTCAGTCTGTCAGATGGTCGGGACTTAGTTTTAGTGTTTTACGATGTCCAGACTCCAAAATCCCGAAACGCGACGGGTAAACGATGAGTGTCGAAATATTGCGAGCATTTCTGACTTATAGTAACACCCACTTTTGTGTCTAAACGTTCTTCTCCCTTTACCGCTGGGCGTTGGGCAACAGGTTTGCTCGGATATGCTAAGTCAAGATAGGTGTCCATCAAAACTAACATCCAGTGAATTTTCGAACAGAATCGCAAAGCCTTAAGCCTCCGGCAAAAGCTGTATTATGAATATTTAATCAATACATAAAGATAAAGTGTGCATCTAACAAACCGACAGATAATTTTATAGTAGTTCTCAGTTTATTTTCTCTTGATTAAAGATAAAAATCACAGTTAATATTATGTAATCATTTGTTAACGTCACGTAATTACCTTTGTTTTGGATTCCTAAAGACCATACAGTGGCTACAAAACTATTTATATTTTTTTTAAATAACTGCATTTACACGCAGATTCTTGGTTAATGTCAGTCAAAAAAAAGAAGAGATTGTTCAGCATAGTTTACAGAAGATGTAAAAAAAAACTTAACCTTTCTGCTATCGTCCAGCCGGGAAAAAATAGCATGCGATCAAAAATATTTAACGCTGCTTTCAAGGAGTCGAAAATAGGCAAATTCATGCATTTGCAAAAAAAAATATTATTTATTAACTTTACAATAAAAAGTCTTTGAATATTTATTGTTGTAATCGGACTAATGAATATAAAAAAAATTCCGAAGTAAAAACATATCAATGTTGCTCGATTGTTTAAACAATGCCGATTGCCGATTTAAACACTACCGCACCAGGTTACTTGGCCGACAACAGGCATTTTTATAATGAGTGCTTTATCCTGAACACGATAATGCTAAACAATTGAATACAAGTAATTTTTCATACAGATTATCCTTTTTAGTACATTTCAATAAAAGCTTGTCTCTAAAAAGTTTTTTTTTACTAATATTTTTTATTCAATAAAATTAAAAACGTGTTTTGCTTTGTTTCGTCAATGTGTGTCAATCTAAATTCAACTACAGAACGATATCTGAAATATTTTAAAGAAGTCTAACAAGGCTTTAGGCAATTTTCTTACTCGATATGGTTTCGGCTAAATATTCGCAATTTGTCTGATCGCATAGATAATTTCTTGTTGATCCTTTCACATCAAATTAATGATTTTCGTATACTAATTAATCGATGACGCATAATCAAGGGACCAATTAAAAATAATAGTTGATAAGTTATCTATTTTTAAACCGAATTTTGAAAGAAAAAAATGTGAATTATGATATACACATCATGTTGCATAATTTGTTGACCCTATTATGTCATCGATTAAGAATTTTGTTACCGAGTTATGAGAAAGACATTGAAAATGAAATTCTAAGGTCATCCAGTTGCATACCTTAGAAGCATTTGCAGTTTATAAGTGCAATAATAAATCTGTGGCTAAAAGCAAAATCGTCTATGTCCAATTTTTTGGTATTTTCATCTTATAGATTTTTTAGTCAAGCCATAGCTCAAGTTAACGTCAGTTTGACAGAAACATTATACTAAAACGTTCCATGGCAAAAAGGACAAGATATTTAAGTGTTTTACTATTTTCATTCTACTAAGATATTTTAAGTTTGGGAACCCTTGATATTGGATCAAGTGACATCTAACCGACAGCTTTCACGATACATAAAAATTAAAGTTGGCATCTTAAAATTTTACTGTGGTAGATTTTGCAAGTTACAATATTTTAATATTTAAAATTTATATCAAGATATAGGTATTGTTTTTAACTAGAATTTTTAATTTATTTGAAATGTCTAATTAACCCGAAGACATGGAATGAATAGTTTTGAGTTGCTAATAAAGTCATAATATATGTGAAGAAACGTTCAACAAAAAAATAATTTGTTGATTTCTTAATTTATTTCTGTCCACGTTCTCTGATAAACCTAACACTGTATGAATTTTATGAACAAAAGTTTAATAATGAATAAAAATTAAATTTATCGCCGTCATTTGGCAGTGAAGTAAATAATATGACATATCATTATTTATATCATAGACATACTGTCATTGCATAATATCATTGCATAATAATATAACCTTTCGCAGAGCTGTCTCTTTACATTGCAGTGAAAAATATAGAACTTAATCACTTATGTTGAGTTGGAAGATTCAATCATCAGTAACCCTACTTTGCCACAAAATTTACATAAGCAATTTAGCCTTTTGGCTACAGATAGATATATTTTTCAGAATCTTAATTCAGCAGTAGGATGTTAGTGCCTCAGGACTTTCGCGAAAGTGGGTTATTCGGTTAATGCAAAAAAAACAAACAAATAAAACAATTGAAAGTAACGCCTTCATTGAAAAAATAAATAATTAAAATTTATGGTTAACAAAAAAGTATTGCAATTCAAATCGTAGGTATTCAGTCCTACACACTAAATTAATAAATCGATTATTTTTTTGCTCTCTTTCGTGGAAAAACTGATTTCTTGCACTGTTCGTCTTGTCAGGGGTCTTCCATGGTCTCTCACAATAATTCAATTTTCAAACAACTGTCGATACTTGAGATATAGTAAGTACCCAAAATCGAGTAACCATAGCTATACGTGTGTTTGTTGGTAAGTTCTGAACTGATTCTGAATTCCTAATGCGTCTGTCGGCAATACAGAACTCTTTGGACACAACTGCATGTTTTTTGGTCATTTCTTGGGTTCTTCAGACTGTTCGAACTTGGTTCTAGCAGTTCTAGGCTTCTAGAACTGCTAGAACCCTAGAATTGCTAGAGCCCTAAAATTGCTAGAACCCTAGAATCGCTAGAATTATGTTCAATCAGTTCGAAGTGTCCAAAAATTTGATCAACAAACACGAAGTTGGGTCCGAAGAGTTCTGTATTGCCGACAGATGCGTTCGGAGTTCAGAACCAGTTCAGAACTTACCAACTCCTCATTTCCTGTTGTACTACAGTACTTATACTACTATATTTGAAAATAAGAATTCCTGGTTTCCCAGGTTTTTCAGTAGCTTAAACGTAATTTTTCCCCGACTTTTTTTTCTCGTAAAATATCAATCGGCTAGTGTTTCTTATTGTCAAATTTAAAAACTATAAGTAGCTGCAGGTACAGGAAAATATTTATTTTGATATTTTTTCCTGACTGAATAATATTCCCTGACATTTCCATGATTTCCCTGACCTATAATTCGGCTCATGAGCGCTCGCCTACTACTCGTGCTGAAAACATCGTGCCTGACGCATAAAGATGTATTTAGCACACTAGTCACACAATATACTATTGTGATAAGAATGTTCGTCCCCATAAATGAGTACGAGATTTCGCTCTTTATTTTTTACTCATATAAATTACGGTTGAAATAATTTCAACAAGTTTGAGAACATCTGATTTTGCGTGATATTAAAGAACAAAGATTTTTTATTAAATTACACACAATGCAGTAGCCATGCATTACCAACATAATAAAACATTAATAACATGTGCACCAACTAAAATACTGACCGCGGAAGATCCCTCATGTTTTGTTTTTTTGTTATATAACAAGAAAAGAATTCATTGACTTTATGTAGAACGACGTTCCCACGCCGTCTACAGAATTCTATTTCACGTGTTATCTCTGTTTTAGACACGGGTAATCAATGTTCTTTCTCTCTGTCTTACGCAGGTGCAAGTTACATGTCTTGGTCATAAGTGATATTTTCGTTGAAAAAATATACCCTTGATTTTAAACTTTATAATATAATAAACATTTCTTTCGGTACAGTAGCGGGCCAGTGATTTAAGAAATGGTTACAGACAAGACAGACTTAAAAATCCAATGAGACAAAATGGGCTTGAAAGTAGTTGAGATCATAATGATGTGATTTTCACTTATGACGCGACATCGGCGGGTTTTGTTTACCTGGCAGTTATGAAAATCATTGATTCATTAGAGAAAATCCTTACCTACGCTTAAAATGCAACATCAACTGAAAAAAAACATACATCACTAACAATATTTTAATTTTAAGAAATTTGCTATATTCATTTTTTTTAATTAAAATATTTAGTGATGCATGCTTTTGTTCAGAGGATGTGAAACGATTTTCTCTAATGCATTAATGTTTTCCATAACTGCCAGGTAAACCGCCTACGTTGCGTCTTAAGTGAAATTCACTGTATATATCACTCGACTATTATTAGCCTTCAGTTTAGGGTTATAATCTGAGAACTAGTGAAAGTATCATTGAAAAGGGGGTAAAAAAATAAAAATTTTGAAGATAGTCATGTGAGGTGTCTATGAATAGGTCTCATCGAGTAGAGTAAGCAAAAGATTTTTTAGTCTAAAATAGGGACAAGGGGGATCCCGCAAAGTGGCTAATTTTTTGTACCCCGATCGTATTTAGAATTGGTCTAGAGTCTAGACACATGAAATTTGGTAGATATGTACTTAGTCTTCACGATTACAACTAAAGATAAACAAATTTCATTAAAATCGGTTTAGTGGTTTCCAAGATAAGTACCTCAGAAACTCGTGAGATATAATAGCTGCAGGTACGGAACCTTCTGCGAAAAAAAAACGGAGTTGGTGATTGACCGAGTTTATATGTAAAACTTCAATATTTTTTATTAGTAAACAAAGTATAGTAAGGTATAATAAATAAATTCCTTGAAGCAATTGAAATTCGCGATAAGATATCAGTTTTAATAATGGAAATAAAATGAACAATTTTATCGATTCTGGCGCCAATAATAATCTGAACATCATCATAAATGTTTATTTTTACAAATCGATTATGTTTTACAATATTTGACGATGACTAAATCCTTATATGGCCCATGTTTGAATCATTTCCTAAGTTACTTAAAAATATGTGTGAAATGTTTACAATATTATTTACAGTATCAATTTAATTTCTTAAAAATTAAAATTAAGCCATGTGACCATGATCCAACATTGATGGCTTTGACGTCATAAGACAAGAGCACATGTAACCCATAGTTATTATAAAGTAGGTATTGAAATATAATACTATGACGTACCATTCAGTGTTCGGCTCTTTTTGCAGCAAAATTTTTACTTCCCACCTCTACTATGGTAGGGAAGTAATGGATTTAGTCCGAAAAAAATATTTCGAGATTTTAACAGATCTTCATGTTTTGAGACCCTAGCAATCGTTTAAGATCATTTTCTGACTGATGTCTGTATATGTGTGTGTATATGTGGTCAATTTTTCGCCTTCGATATCGTAAAAACGGAACAACATACGGCCATGCCGATTGTTCTATTGTGTTTATCAGCCTTTAACTTAGATCTGATTAGATCTTGAGTCAAATCGGTTCAGTGGATCCTGAGATATTAAAAAAAACGTTCTCAATGTCACGTATTAACATAGGTAAAAAAAAATATAAATGAATTCTAGATGTTATAATATGAAAAAAATGTAAATATTTTTTTTCTCTAAAATGTATAGTTTTCGAGAAAAAAAATATTTCACTAAAAAAAGAAAATTGTACGTAAATCAAGGTAACCATGATTTTTGCTATATTACTAGCCATCAGTAGATCACCAAACAAAAAAGAGGGCCATGCTTTTTTTCAAAGAATAAAACAAGAATGTTTATTTTTTGCAAATATTTACTAGGTGGGAAGTATAGGACTGGTCATCAGTCGAATTTTTATTTATGTTAATACTCGATATTTTTATAAAAGAAAAAAAAACAAAAATATTTTCAAATTATATCAATTGGTCGTAATTCGCAATCGCGGAATAAACAAACGGGCAGATAAACAAACAGAACGAAGTACCAAAAGGTTGCATTAAAACAGAACATCGCACGCTTCACTTCGCTAGGATAATTATTGTAATGAAAATTAGGAAGTCGCATGTTTCACAAATAGCACAAAAGTGGTGTTCGGTACACAAAAAGAAACCAAAAAAGTTATCCGCCCCCTCTCTAATACAAGAATATCCCTTTAAAATTTAAAATATCAAATAAGGGACGTTCAGGTATTAGGCAAGTACCTATATTGTAGCTGTACATAAAATTTAACATGGTGTATTTACAAACGAAGGTGAAATATACCTGCCAGTGGCTGTCTTTGTTAAACCTAGATTAGAGTAGCTTGATGTTTAATGTTTAGATTTATATCGAGTGTTCTCCATACAGAGGGCAACATATAAATTTACATGTTCTTAAGAGTATTCTCTACCGGAAGTTATCTTCTTCATCTTAAAACCTTTCCCCTCGCCTAAAAACGGTTACCGTTCTCCCGACGCCAAACAAAGGACCAAGAATCGCACTGCAGACCCTACAGGCGATTTTTTTTTCGAAAAAAGTTTTGACTACGAGTGAAAAACTACGTAATTTTTAAAGTTGTAAGTTTTTCCAGGGAAAGAATATCTACTGTCGCAATAAAGATTTTGGAGGTCGCAAAACAGATTTTGGAGATCACAACAAACATTGATAAACATGAGTATAAAGACCAAGCGGCAGGTATTTAATTTAAATTGGGAATATTTTCCAAAAAGCTTGATATTACTTTAATCGCTTTATTTTGGACGTCTAATTAACACTGTATTTTTACATTATTTATATTTATTTTATTTTCCCTTTCGTTCGAGGTCTGCGTTTAACGTCATAATGGAAAGAACATGTCAAAATTCGTTGATATGCCAATATCCCCTTTTATGTTAGTTTTACAAAAAAAATGTGTCAGATCAATATAAAACACTATTAAATTCTTTATAAAAAAGTTCCTGAGCACTTTTTTCACACGATGGATAGCTGAGAAGCTTAAGCCACAAGAAACACATAATGATTAAGAACCTGTCGTCTAATCGACTTCGGAATCAAAAAACAGCTGGATTGATTTTGATCGGTTCACTGTCGTCGATCAAATAATACCCACATTATAGTATAGCGTAATTTTTACCTGGCTACACTTTTGCGAACTGAGGCGAGCGAATTCGCGGGCAAAAGCTAGTATTTCTTTTACACTCTGTATAAACAAGTCTTGTTGAAAAATGATTTTCTTGATTAATTTTGCTCGTATGACGAATCAAGAATGTTAAAATGTCGATGAATAAAATGATGTATTATTATTACAAGTTGAAAGATCACCGTGTCATTTATTTCTTAATTATTTTTTAGCTAAAAAGAGATCATTAGCAGAGCTAAAATGGAACGTCTATCATAAACAATGTATTAAAAAGATAATACATATAAGCAGTTCTGCAGCCGGACCACTCACGATTAAGCGAAATATGTGGTAGTTTCTACAAAAGACGAGAAAAAGCTTAAAATCATGATATAGGCTCATTCTCAATTTTTGTAAAGGATCGATTTTATTTTATTTTTTAGATACAAAAATGTTATGGGTAGGTAAACCACGTTAAACATTTGGTGTAAAAAAATTTGCATCTTTCATTTTAAACTTCTGGAGAAGAAATAATTGCTCTGAATTTATTACATGGTAACAGGAAAACAGGTATTTTTAACCGAACGTAAAAAATTAAACCTCAACGAATGAAAATTCGTTATCCACAGAGGCATGAAACGTATCTGTTCAGCACCGACCAAGCAAATATTTCACTAAATGCCTTGGAGTATTTATACTAGGCGGATCGTATCAGTATAGACATTCCTATGCAATTACACTAAAAATGTTTGTCGGTGCTGAATATGTGCAATGCGGACACTGACCCTTAACTTGGAACATCTTTTACACGTAAAGTCGGAATCCCACGGCGGGTGTACTTGAAAAATGAACAAATAGTTGTGCATTGTACAAGGACACCAGTAAATAATTATCAAACTGTACCTACGACTGGTGTATTTAGAAAAAAATCGTGCTTGCGGATAATGGATATACTTGCCAAATGTTTATTTTGATCATTAAGTTATGGCAGTGACTTATAACTTATAGTACTTGTGAAGAAACGCATTCATTCGAAAATAAATACAGTGATCGGAAGAAAAAGGTAGAAGACTTGTCAAGCATACAATTATTTGCCGTCCTTTGGCAATTATTTGTGGGAAAGGATCAACGCAGCAAACATTTGTACATGTACTTTTTCCTACGACCGACGTGGGAAATATCCACAACTGACAATATTTGTCAAGTACACCAGTCGTAGGATTCCTCATTAAGGGAATGAAATATGTCTTAATAGATATTCGAAACGTTTACATCAACTTAATTAATGATTAGAGGAAAATTTAAATAAATAACGTTTATGCATTGACAATTGTATATCATGAATATTTATGCACGCATGCGTGCAATTCCAAGTTCAATGCTCCTATTATTATCACCGGCACAAACTCTTCAGTGCATCGAAGTGCATAATATAATTGCATTGTGCTCCAAACTGAACTTTTTTCCCATAATACTATATAAAATAAAACGTCTACAGTTTACAATATAGGTAATAAGTAAATATTATATAGATATACACTTATATGTATTTAGAAATTAAACTAAAACTGGTAATTCCTTCGGTAAAGTAAATCGGACAATACGGAATTCCGCCCTCAAGGAAGAAACAAGGGGGAGTCTTGTATATACGATCGATAGTATAGTTCCCGTTAATATAGAAATCTAAAATTTGATAATATTTAATAATCTCAGAATTGATCCGCAAAAACGAACGAGCTGGAATTCCAACCTCAAGTGGTATAAAAGATGGGAATGTATATTGTATACTATAAATAGGCTATAAAATGGTGTATGAGTGTACGGTCGATTTTGCGCTGTCCTCGAAGCCCGAGAAATATGAAATTTGAGAATGTTGTTGAAGGACCAAACCAAATAACCAAATAACCTGAAATTCTACTCCCGAGGGATAGAAAAGGAGTTAATTTCTATAATATATGGTATTGGTAAATGTTTTAGATCGATTTTATGTACTTTCTGGTGCGAAAAAAATGTTATAAGGGACTTCGTAACTAGTAACCACAAAAATCAAACAACTTGGAATTTCAGTCACAAATGTTAAAAAAGTTGGAAATCTATATATAAAAAGATAATGGTGTATGATTCAATTCCGTGTAGTTGGGATTTTATTAGGGGAACAGAATACCATAATTTAATACATTCAGTTTTAAGTTAAAAGTTAAAACTGTTTAAATAAGGTAACCTTGGCCCAGATGTTCGAGTGGATGACATAATGTTTCATAGAGGACAATTTCTCACAGAGATAACATTTACATAAACTTTTTCAATAAATTGCTAAAAAAATTAGGTTATAGATATATCTGCCAAAATTTTTCAATTCACTTTCCAAACATCCTGTACATAATATTTATATGATCTATGCATATGTTTTTATTCATATTATGTACTAATATTATATAATAACACTGGCTTTCCGTTCCAGCTTCATCCGAACTCCCGATGAGTTTAAATTTCGAAACGAAACAATCAAGGGCTGTTATTTATGCCCTTGATTGTTTAGTTTTGAGATATTTTCTCATACAGTGAAGTTCACTTAAGACGCAACATAGGCAAGTTTTGTTTTGGAAAACATGCTAGTTATGGAAAACATGAATGCATTAAAGAACACCGTTTCACTTAAATTGCAACATCCACCGAACAAAAACACATCACTAACAATAATAACTAAAAATATTAAAATTAAAAAAATGAATTACCAGGAAAAAATTTTTAAATTTAAAAATGTTTAGTCACTTTTGTTAATGATGTATGTTTTTGTTAGGACGCGTGTAGGATTCCTTTTATCGTAACGTAATACTTACTTAGTCTATGTCACTCGGGAAGAAGTAGGGTTTTAAACTGTGAAAGAATGTTTCAAATCGGTTCAATAGTTTCTGAGATTAGCGTGAATAAACAAACTAATTGCTTCTATATATAATATGTAGATGAGACAAATTTTATGACCGTTTATTATAACTAAAAATGTACTAGCGTAAATAATCTAATGTCATGCATGTTAAGTAAATTTTCGAAACGATTTATTTTTAATAATTACGAATGACGAATTAAATAATATGATGCTACTTCATAATTTTTATGATTTTATTTTGAAAAAATAACCACAGAAGTGTAGGTACCCTATTTATAAATAATCTATGATTTTGATAAATTTATACTGATTAAGATCACTACCTATTTTAAAAGCGTTTATCTACAAATGAGATTAAAGTCGCTTTCCTCAAAAATTTTAACAAAGAACAATTTTTTACAAACTTTGTTCGAAAATGAGAGACCATGATTCTCGATTCACAAATGCAAGCCCGGTTCAAAGTTCAAACCCCTCCCGAAATGTTTGCAGAGGTCATAGTAAATTACACGCCGTTTACCTACGACATTTTTAAAAATTAATGACGGAACCCGGAAAGAATGATCGGACTCACAACCCCGCCTCCGCCCCCCAAGTTTTTCAACGGCCTTGCACAGATGGTAGAATATATTAACTGACAATTCATATCCAAGTTCTGGAACGGAAAACGAATATTATCGACTTTTTTGTTTTGCTCTTTTATGCTGGGTTTCTGATACGACTTTAAATCTAGCATTTGTTTTCAACTAAACGGAAATCTTCAGATAAATGATATTCTTAAATCTAGATTTAAAGCTGAAAGTCGTATCAGAAACCGAGCATTAGTCTTCTTTAAGCTCTCACTAACACTGTAAGAAATAACGTCGATATAATATTATTGTTTGCATATTATGCAGTATTATGCAGTTCACCAAAGAACACAACTGAATTTCTGTAATTTTAAATTACGAGAAGATCTACCTACAATATAATGCCGAATTTTGTTGCTTATTGCAGAAATAAAATAAATATAAACAAAATGTGGCGTCTATATAGCAAAACAAAACGAATGTATTCAAAAAATGACGTCATGCGTGGAACGCCCGTCTTTATCACAGCATAGTTAACAAATTAAAAAATTGTACATTTTTGAGCACAAGGAAAAATGGCTTACAGGTATTGAATTTTTATTTATTTTTGTAGCTCTATAAACTTAGGTTTCTTGGTTTAATGTACTTACATAAAAATGATCCTCATACAAAATACCTAAGGATTGTTTTACCGAAGCACTAATTAGTGACGTCGCACATGTTTAAATAGCGCAGCAACTTTAATAAATAATTTTTGCGCTTTCACAAATCTCAGATTTTACTGTAGTTTAAACTGACGTATATATATTGACCCAGCATAATACACATTTCGATGAAAAATTCCATTCAATTAGATACTCTATTGCGCCTACCAATCTTAAATCGCTATCTTTCTAAGGGAGGCGCAATAACAATTTGACATGAATCGTCGATATTGAAAATTTTGAGGAGTACTAGAATACTTGAGTTATACAGGGTGAGTTCGACCACCCGTATCAGTAGTTTTTTTCGAAAACGGTTAGTCGTAGAGAGTTGTGTCAAAAATTTGTATTATAAAAGCCCTAATAAAGAATCGAATGGTGATCATTTTTTTTCCCGGGAAGGTCGGCTTCCCTATTAGTTTGCTCCAGAATGTCCAGAACTCCGGAATTATAAATGTAACGATAGGTCGAAAGTGGTATTGTTGAAAAGATCTTTAAAAAATAAGCAAGTTTTGTAGGAAAATTTTTTTTATTACTGCCACCCCTATAAATTTCTATAAGTATAAATATAAATTATTATATGTTCAAAACTCCGGAATTTTAGAAAGCACGATAGGTTGAAAGTGGTGCTGTTGAAAAGCTCTTTAAAAAATAGGCAAGTTTTGTAGGAAAAATTATTTAATTACTGCCACCCCTGTTAAGTAACAATTGTTTGAAATTATTAAATCAAATTTTCATAATAACGATCGAAGTCGGCATTAAAAATCTAGCAACCTTAGACATTGTCACAAGTGTTCAAATACTCTTCCATTTACTCTTTAATACATACTACTGAGCTCTTCTGGTTATACTGTGAGTGTACTTCTTCAGTGTTTAATGATCGATAGATAGGTAACTAGATTTTAAATGCGGACTTTTAAAAAGTTCGTTATTATGATTTATGACATTTTAATTTAGTAATTTCAAACAAATATTACTTAACAGGGGTGGCAGTAATAAAAAAAATTTTCCTACAAAACTTGCTTATTTTTTAAAGATCTTTTCAACAATACCACTTTCGACCTATCGTTACATTTATAATTCCGGAGTTCTGGACATTCTGGAGCAAACTAATAGGGAAGCCGACCTTCCCGGGAAAAAAAATGATCACCATTCGATTCTTTATTAGGGCTTTTATAATACAAATTTTTGACACAACTCTCTACGACTAACCGTTTTCGAAAAAAACGACTGATACGGGTGGTCGAACTCACCCTGTATAGTGATGAGCAAAGCAAGACCAAAATCAAGATCATGGTAATCTTGGTCTTGCTCCTTTAGTCTTGGTCTTGTTTTTTTGTAAGACCAAGACCAATCACTAGTATACCGAGAGCTAGTTACAATTTTTTGGTGTTATTTATTCAAGGCCTTATTTTTGTGAAGCTATTGAGGAAGGCATATTAAAGTAAGGGATTTTGCTAGATAGCGGTATGGAAGGGATACAGACCGCCCCCAATGTGTAACAAAAAAAAATTGTCACAATTTATTGTTGCTTCAAGGCTGAAATTGTTTGTATAGCTTGTTGGTGAACCCAATAATGCCATTATAATATTTGCAGATCGATTGGTCAGTACTCAGTATTAAAGGGGTGGCACATCACCCTAAACGTGTCATGCACTTGACGAAATTTATATTACTAGTTCAAGGTTCAAATTTTAATACAATTCGCCTACCCAGAAACAATATCTCACACTGAATAAGTAAATATCATATCTATTGCAATATCATTGTATTTTTTTTTGTATGTATAGTGATAATGCCAATGGCCACAGCAGTCGATTCACTGTTTTTCTTTTGTTATAATAAAAAAAAATTTAATATGTTGTTACGGCGACATTTTTACGCATATATTTCAATTTGCAAAACAAAATGTCGGTATAACCCCACCAGGGGGGTGAGGTTATACCGACATTTTGTTTTGCATTTTTTCGGTATAACCCCACCCCCCTCTCTCTCTCTCTCTCTTAGAGGGAAACTTACTCGCCTAGGTGTTTATATCGTTCTGCAAATTGAAATATATGCTTAAAACAGTCGCGGTAACAACATATTAAAATTTGAACCTTGAACTAATAATATAAATTTCGTCGGGTACATGACACGTTTAGGGTGATCTGCCACCCTTTTAATACCGACCATTCGATCTGCAAATATTATAATGGCATTGTTGAGTCACCGACAAGCTATACAAACAATTACAGCCTTGAATAATAATTGTGACTATTTTTTTTTGTTACATGTTGGGGGGCGGTCTGCATCCCTCCCATACCGCTATCTAGCAAAATCCCTTACTCAGGGCACTTTAATATGCCTCCATCAACATCTTCCACAAAAATAAAGTGTTGAATAAATAACATCTAAAAATTGTTACCAGCTCTCGCAGTCTATGGAGTCAAACGCCCCCGTAAGAATAAAAATTAATATTATTTAATCCAAAATCTGACATAAGCCACTTAACTTTGTAACCACAGAATTACTGAAAATAAGTTAAATACAATTAAATGCGACAAGCGTATAAAATCATGAATTAGGGGTTTGAAAATCCATGATAATGCGGCCTGTTATTGCACAGCTTATTCTGACCCGGCCATATTTGTATATTGTGACGTATTTATGGTTGTTTATATTGCTGTTACTGCCAACATGAAAAAAACATAAGTGATAAAATATATTTTTTTATTAAGCTAAAGTATGAAATTGTGTGCTCTTTATGAGTACAGGTTATTTAGTATTTTTCTTTTTCAATTTAAAATTTGCATTTAATAGTTACAACGTTTTTATTTTACTGAACGCAATTTCGAATAAATAGGGTTTTAAAATTGTTTCAGCGAAACTTCTTTAGCCGAGTTTTGCACTTTCAGGATGTAGACTATATAGAGTAAATAAGTACGTTATGGGCACTCAACATTTTTGACACTTAACTACCTACAGAGACCGTTTTTACTTAAATTACCACAACTTTTATAAAAATCAGGCGATCAGTTTTTAATTTGATCAGAGCCCTGTTTTTATCCAACCCTAAGCCCTAAATACTTAAGTCACTTGATAAATGTTGTGACTCATCCAATTAAAGTTCTGAAATTCTAGGTGCTAGGGCCTTTTTAAACTAGATTAGATGATTCAATATTCGGAGTAGCTAAAATAATTAAAATAATCGTTTGTTGATTTTTAGATGATTTCTCCGCGAAACTTTTTTATGACGAAATAATGCAAACAGAATGCAAATATCACACAAACCTATAAAAATATTATACAATCTTACATAAATATTTTACAGCTAAAACGTGACTCAGGTAGGCTATAAAAAAACAAAAGGTGAAGATACATTGTTGTCCGTTTTTAATCAGCACATACATAATATGCTATTTTCTGTTTCTATGTCAACAATGTTGTTACAGAAACGCTGAACACAATAATTTACTCGATGTTTTTTTTTCGATATCAATAATTTGTTTCCATGACAATTGTGTATACCTATATTACCTATAAGGAAATGTTTTTCTGTTAGCCCCTCAATACAACCGTGAAGATAGTTTAATTTTGTCTAATTTTATAATGCGACAACCATTTCCATAACGAATTATACAGAGTGTCCCTCGACTCGTGTGACATAGGTTAAGGGTTTATTAGTTAAACAATTTTAAGTCGAAAATACCTTATACACAAAACTCAATATTAGGTACTTAACGAAATTATTGACGATATTATTATATTATATAAGAGCCAAGCATAACAAAATATGCATATCTCGATACTCTTCAGAGAGCTATATCTGCAATTATAGGAAGAGCTAGAAAATGTTTTCAGGCAGAGGGAGGGTCTTTTGAACAATTACCGTGATTAATTTTGTGTTAAACCTATTTTTTATTAATAAGACATTACGTGATACTTAATATGCATTTGTTATGTTATTGTATTTTTTATTTTATTAATAACACTTTACGTGATATGCATTTGTTATTGCTTGCTCTTTAAATTTAATATCGCCGATAATTCCGTTAATACTGAGTTTTGGACATTTGTGTATACGTATAATAATGTATTTTCGATTTGAAATTATCAAGGGAATACACCGTTAAGCTATAAGTATAATATATCACTCGAGTCGCAGGACATTCTGTATAATAATGCATTTTCATAAAATATTAAGAAGTCCAACTTAGACCAATTTTGTTAAGTTTTAGTAGATACATTTATATCCGTATTAAAAAATGAAATTTTTATTTTGAAACCAAACCGTTTAATTTTTAATTTATTGATTTTCCAAGTTTAAAAACATCGGAATTTAAAATTAGGCACCCCATAAAATAATCAGATTAATGATTATGTAAAATTTAAATAGGCTTCATAGTATCATTAAATCAATTAAGTCTTTTACTTATTAATTATTATCGAACGAAAAATTTTACAGGCATCTAAGATTTAGCAAACTGGTCTACCAAATGACATGAAGGTTATAATATACCCTAGGTTCCACCATTGACCCCAACAATGTGTCTGCCCTGTATAGGTATAGGCACTATATAAGCTGTAACACTAGTTATTCCAACTGACATGAAATGATGAAAAATTAACATTTTCGAGTTCCATTCTATTACACGGTACCCAACAATGAATCTTCCCTTATATAATAATTAGGCACTATACTTATACGTCATAATATAGGCAATAACACTAAAAACTGGCTAGCTCCACATCAAAATGGGCTATAGTTGCTATTAAAAAATATACATACTATAGCGAATTATTATTAGGTACATACCATTTAATAAATCCA
Organism: Mongoloraphidia duomilia; assembly: GCA_039654895.1. Lineage (NCBI taxonomy): Eukaryota > Metazoa > Arthropoda > Insecta > Raphidioptera > Raphidiidae > Mongoloraphidia > Mongoloraphidia duomilia. The sequence continues at coordinate 32,470,127 of CM077516.1, read as the reverse complement.
TGTTTTCAAAAAATATAACTAGAGAACACTAAATCCATACACGAAGACACTAACTGCAGTTCCAAAAAACAATCATTTTAACCACGTGATCCTTGTTTTAAACTAAAATCAAAATGTCAACAAGTGCACATTGCACACAGATTGTCATTTGTTTCACACACACAAAACAAAAAACGTCTATTACTTCAGAAGTTTAAAAATGTACTGTTTAACTGCTAAGTCGGTACGTCGTAATGATGCTACGAGAACCCACCGTACTGTACATTGATTGGTTACCACCGCTCACTGGACTCAAGTTGTAACGTGTTGTGTGAGTCACCACTCACCAGCACTCACCAGACTGTTCTGCACTGAGTGTGCACCAAAGTTAAGCTAGAAATGGAATAAATATATACTTATATCTAACCGATGCACCGGTCACTACTCTACACTGATAATTGCAAATAAACGATTAGGTAAAAATACTGTCTGTACTGTATACAAGAGTTGTTTGAACTTGGATTATGTAAGCGGTAACTAAAGGCGGGTGTAGACACTCAAGTTTTAAACACCAACGTAATATGGTCTACCGGGCTTCATCAGTAGCAGATTAACAGGGGTCCGTCCTGGCCCTCCTCGGCAAAGGGGGCCTCCTTCATGGCATATATTTATATTTCCATACCATTTTGACATAAAGAAACTTAATAAACTTCTTAAAAATTTCGAAGAAATATGGTTGGTAAAACTATTGACGTATGTAGTATAAGGGCCTCTGGAGATTCCAGTGCACAAAGGCGCAATTTTTCTTAAAGGGGTTTCGAAATGAAAAGTCGCTCCGAGCCTAAGTGTTAGTCCGCTACTGGCCTCCATAGTCCATAGTCACTGGTTTTAAAGCTATCAGACGCCAACTGACAGTAAGTTTCGAACCTCAGGTTTCGACAGACAACCCAGGACAATTGACAATTATAACTGTTGAAAAGTACCAGAACACACTGACCCATCAATGGTCTATAATCAGATAATTTCATATTTAAAAAAATAATAATTTACAAAAACTTAAATAAATAAAATAATAATGCAAATTACTAAATTGAATAAAAAAAGCCTCATTCCGATCCAACAATAATTTATTTCTTAAATTTTCAAGGCGACGTTTCGACAAGATATGTTGAAAATTTGAACAATACCTAAATTATTGTTGGATCGGGAAGAGGCTTTTTTATTCAATTTAGTAATTCAACGTCACCAATATTCTTTCTTAACTATATAACAAATGTTTAATATCGTTTTTTTATACAAAAAACGCAATGAATATGCCAGACACCATGTTATATTTGTAAGGAGTATCGTAGTATTGAATCAATACAGGCTTACTATTAAAATGATTTATTTCAACTGATAATTAAAAATTTACAAACAAAATAATCTCTTTGAGACGTTATATTATAAAGATCTTTTTGATCTGATTTATTAATATCGTAGATCTTCATATAAAATTAATAATAAATAAATAAAACACAACAAAATTTGATTTAATCGAGACGAGTCTAAAATAGGTCTGATCACAACGAAATTACAATTTTTAATTACTTGTTTGTTTCAAAAGCGTAGCTAATAGAAACTGCCAAAACAAAACAATGTTGTGTCGACAATGTAGAGTATTATGTTGACTCAAAATGACACAACAATATAAGAGCCAAGTAGGTATTTATACTCATTATACAACATTAATGTTATATCACGAAGTGTTAATAAGTCATCCAGTATGTTTTTTGCATACGATTATTTTATTATTTAGAGTTTAGACAAAGAACAGCTAGCAGGGTTTATTTCTAGCCGGCTCGCGGGAGGTCGGCAACCTTGCATTTTTTACTAACACGTTTTTAGTACAAAAAAAAGATTTTATCTATCCGCAAGGAAACATTAACAGTTCTTTATTTTTTGTTTGTGTGTAGTCTTTTTTTGTGTATGGACTATATACACACATAACCATCAGGCCGTAGCTAGAACACATCGGTGGTCCTGTGAATGATCGAAAAAATGTTCAAAAGGGACCATTTACATACTACTGTCACGCAATTTTTGGCATTTCTGGAACAACTCCCCCCCATTCTCCCATGTCCTAGTTTGTCATAAAATAATGGCCTCAACCACTAGCAGTTAAATATACTTACAGTTGAACCTCCATAATTCGAATTATTCTTTAATTCGAATTTTTACCTTGATATTTGGTAATGAAAACTTCCCCGATTATCTGCGGCCAAAATCCTCGAACACGTCAACCTCATTAATTCTTGATCGCACATCTTTGTCAACTTTTTCTACCTCCACCCCTTTCCGAAATGACGTCATCGACATTTTCTAATAATTAGTAAGGTTCTCGCTACACAATGAGGAAGATAACATAATCAAATATCGGTGTAATGTAAAGAATTTCATGGAGAATCAAAATCTGTCAGAAAAACTAGGGGTTGTCATTTAAAAATACTTTTATAAAAATTATCCGATCCTTTTGAAAATTCATATTTGAGAGTTTTATAGGACACAAAAAAATAAAATGGCGTTTGATTTCAAAATGGCGGCCAAATAATACCCTTTCAATTAACTTATATTTTTTATACCTAGCTTTGATAAATTCGATTTTATATACAATGGTTAAGAAGTTTTGCTTCTGTCGGCTGTCCCACGACACCTCATGTTTTTGCATTATTAATAACATAATTAAGACCAAGACAAATCACAGACGCTAATGACCTTTGTTGTCGACCGTCTATAATCCACAATTCATTCATTCAACAAGACAAATCGAATGACACCTCGATTATGAAAATCGGTTCAGCAGATTTGGCCCTACGATTTAAATAATTAATTGTAGATTATAGACGCGTCGACAACTCAGGTCATTAGCGTCTTCAACACAACAAATAATCCATTTGTGTATTAGAATCCGCCAGCCGGCATACACAAACCGACTGGTACGAGTTCGGGTCCCTGGGAGCGCTAATTCCCAAAGAACATTGGAATGCAATTTGCGATAGCAACCACATTCCAATGTACCCCCAGGGGGATTGGCCCTACGAGGTAACAAACTAACATACATACATACATAATAATATAGATACCTACATAGACTGTTAAAATCATAACCCTCCCTTTTTTCGTAGTCGGGTAAAAAAAATAAAAAATAATAAAATATAAAAAGTCTTCGAGATTCGAACTTGGGCTTGGCGTGTGTACCTGTCGGTAGACTCGTACTTTTTCACACGGCCATTTGACTTTCTGTGCAGTTTGTTGTCAATCACTTCTGACTGATTCCGTTACATCTAATATTTCTATATTGCCACCCCAGTATAAGACATAAAAAATTGACACAATTTCAGTTTCTGACAAATCTCTGGTAATAATAATAATAATATATTATTGCAATTTGCAACCGAAAAAATATTAAAAGTTTCAGTTAACTGTTTGCAAGAACAAACCTATTGTGAATAAATCGATGCCTGTTTAAACGAGACTTTACTGTAATGACAATCTATGACATGTTTACAAATCGTTGGTTGACAATTGCCTTTCTACCTGTAGTTAGATGGTATAATATTATTGTAACGATAATGCATTCCCGTATCATATTTCTGTTCCCCGCCGCCGTACAATGTCAAGTGCAGTCATCTTGTCTTGTCTCAACAACCGGCATTGCAACTATTGTTATGTTAGACCTAATATCTTTGTTATATATATTCACTGACAGTGACGTAGGTAACGCAACAACAGATGGTCACAAAGCTAAGAAATTAACGCGACACCAATCTGTATTCATCATAAATCATTAGAACGGGGATGTAGCGCATAATATGTCTTTGGCCGCAAAACAAAACCGCTTTGGTATATTATAGTGTAACTTATAGAATGACCCAGTCAAAATTCAACGGAATGAGGACAGTTGGAAAAGCACCTTAAGAAATAATTGTTTATGTCTATGAGATTCAGATGGAGCCGAAAGCTCCACAATAGGAAGCGAAGCTTTCTCCGAGAATCGAAGGTTCTCCAAGTTTCAAATAAATTAAAAATAATACCTATATACCTAAGGTTATAAGATTTAAAAATTATATTATACTAGCGGTCTCGTCCGGCTTCGCCCGGGTGCTATGTTTTTTTAGCTTGAGCAATTTCAGAGATACAGCGTGTCCTTCATGAAGTTTTCCACCCCCATTTTCACCCCTTAGGATACGGATTTCGATAATTTGTCGAACAACGATCTCTTCGATTTTAACAAAGAATACTTTCAAATTTCGTTTTTCTAACTCGAACAGTTTCAGAAAAAGACTATTTTTATAATTCCTCTTTTCACCTCCTTGGGTTAATAAAAAAAAACGATCGAACATGTATTTGCTTATTTTTAATGAAAAGTTCGTATGTTGAATTCAATACTTCTTAGTAACGATTTTTGTGATATGAATAATTTGTCAAAAAACAATACACTCCCTTTCCCAATAAACATTTCATGTTTTATAAGAGTTACCAACATTTTCCCATCACCAAATTATATATCTACAAGTGATATAAGATAGTGTTAGTAACGTTGTCATTACTCTTATATACCTCTTAAAGAGCTTAAATGGAGAATCCTATAGGGGTTACGGCAACCAAAATTAGGTGTTCTTATATAACTTTAAAGTCTTATAATAGTGGTGAGCGATACATTACCGTTACTCTTATATAACTTGCACGGTTACCTCTATAAATATTAAAAGTATTTAAAGGTCCCGCTAAAGTAGGTTCAGTTACCATTGTAAAACTAAAGTATAAGTGCATCTCTTTTTCACAAGGTTAATAAAATAGTTATGTCTTCTTCTTTAGTTTTACAATATGGCAACTGGTTAAATGTAGAAATAAGGTCTTACAATCAACTTCAAAAACAGTTTCCAGGCACATGTGAAGGACTAAAATTAACTGCGACTCTACTTTTTCTGAGAATATATACCACAGTACTTCTAAAAAAAATGCGCGCCTTCAAAATAACCGCATTTGTTTATTTAGAATGAAAAATGCTAAGTTAAATTTCCATTAATTACAAAATATTTTGCAAAAAATATTATAACCCACGTAAAAAACCCAAAAATAATGAAGTGCCGAGTGACATAAGATTTCTTCGGTGCATTTTTCATCTCACAAAAGTTAACACTTCTCCTTTGCAAAAATGATTGCATCGCATGGCGGCTTGAAAAATATGGCTACTTTCATTATATAACCCTAATCACGACTACAAAACTATTATAAACCTTTATTTTATATTGTAGCTCCATATATTATCCTTATATAGCTTTTAGTAATTTTATACGTCCTTTAGTGTTGTTATATACCCTTAGAATTTATAAAGGTGCAAAAATTTCCTTTATATAACTTTAAGTTAACTTATAAATCTACGGTTACCGTTATATAACTAAAGGGTTTATAGGACACTACCGTTACCCTTATATAACTACAGAGGGCACCTAGTTTTATAAAGGTAACGGTGGCCACCCCTTTTTGACTTTTTGCCAGTTCATATTACGCACAAGTTAAAAAAAACAAAAGGTATACAATACTCATTCAATAACAAACTGCACAACTCGAGCAACGAAAATTATCTCAAGATAAACATTTCTGCGGTTAGTTTTATAAAAAATTGAAAGCAGGGTGACGTCTAAGTTATATAATGAATATCTCAACACCTATAGTTATATAGCTGTTACCGTAGTTACTAATATACACAATCATGATTACCTAAAGTTGTGTAAAGGTTTTATAAGCGCACTAATCAATGTAGGTTTTATAATTGTTGTCAACGCTACCGTTATATAACTTGAAATTTATAGTGGTAGCGATGAACACTACAATATAAGTACAGTTATATAACGAAGTGATTGCAACTGTTATATAACCTCTTTATAAAACTTTAAGCTCTCGTTACTTCTAGTAATATAAGAAGGTAACGTAAACTTTTACAACACTAAACTTATATATCTTTTGGTAACCATGTTAGAAGGTAATCCAGGCGTCTGCAATATAACAGTTATAAAACGTTGGTTTTGAGCAATACTATTATAAACCCATTATATAACTTAAGCGTTACTACAAGTAACCAGAAATGTTTATTGGGTTTGACCCCCTTAGGGGTTGAATTTCGAAAAATGCCTAATTCTTAGTGTATGCTTACGTCACAAAAAGAGCCTACTGTCCGAATTTCAAGTTTCTAGCTTCAGCGGTTTGGCCTGGACGTAGATTAGTCAAAAAAACCCTACACCACCGTTTTACCCCCATAGGGGTTGAATTTAAGAAAATGCTCGAATATGGGTTTGCTTATTTTTAAAGAAGAGTTAGTATGTTGAATTCAATACTTCTCAGTAACGATTTTTGTGGCATGAATAATTTGTCAAAAAATAATACCTGCACTCCCTTTTGACATTTCGAAAAATTCTTTATTAGCGGAATCCTACGTTCGATAAGGAACCTACTTGCCAAATTTCATGTTTGTAGGCTTTATGGTTCCTGAGATTTTGTGATAAATGAATCAGTCAGTGAGTGAATGGTATATTTCGCATTTATATATTAAAGATAAATTAGCAAAGTTAAATCTACACGGGCGAAGCGTATCGGGCCGCTATTATTATAAAGAAATATCTAAACGCTCCTTTTCAACACTTTTGGTTGTTTGCTTTCGGTTTTCAACTTTTGCCGAACGGTTACTAGCGAGATGTAGTAGGTACATTTCCTAGACTGCAAAAACTATCTGATATCCCTTTCTGAAATAACTTCTCGATCCTCTCCTGGTTAACTCATTGTTTTTGTCTCAGATCATTCCGGAGAGCTCCGTCACTGATTATAATCACTTTTGTGATACATTGTTGCACGTTGCATGATGGATGACTCGAGTTCACTTTCAAATTATCACTTTTATTATGAAGACTGCAGAAGTGAGAAGATATGAATCTTATGATAAGGCACAGTATACCACCAGTGAAGATTATATTACTTGCTTTTCTTGTATTTCATGTTTCTAGATTAAATTATAATGAAAAAACCCTTCAGTATACCTTACAGTTTTTGTCGGCGCCATTTTGAAATCTAAAACTAAATACGTTTTCTTGGGAACACGATAACAATTATTAATGTCATCGAGACTCGAGAAACCAACTGGGTTATGAATGATAGAGTGTACATTGTACAACCTCCCACTCGAAGGACCACTCCGATTCACTAGAGGACGTACGAAATCGCCATATTGTAGTACTTTCAGAACTGATAGCAGGACAATTTTATGGGTAGATATGCTTAGAAACTTATGAATTATATTAGTGCAAATTGCAGGCAAGACTGTACTATGTTTTGTTGAGCTCATACAAGAATTTACTTGTGTAATCTTATGTGTGTATTTTGTAAGCAATTGTAACGCAAAATGGTATGTGTAGGAGATCGTACGTCTGTACTACCAGCAGGACGAAAGAGTCGTTCTTGTCTGTACTTCCAGACGTTCCAGTGGGACCAAAGGAGTCCTGCTTGAAGGACACGCTTATGAGCGTAAATTTGTTCTTCTAGCAGGACAGTACCTCTGTACAGAAGTACTCACAGAAGAGCTACTTGCAGGACAAGCGTTTGTACAATCTATCATTAAGGCTGTTGGAACACTGAATTGTCACAAAAAGTAAATGCTTCGGTTGCTAACTGATTATGAATTTATTCGTCAACACTTTGCAAAAATTTTTTCTCTATAAGGAAGATAAAAGACAAACTTAGGATTCTAACGGAAACTTTTGTAATTTATCTATACGATTTACTTGAGAAAAATTGGCAATAATTGTTCCAAAAATAGTAATTTTCAGTGTCACACTACGACCTTATTGGTATCTACTTATTTCATAAAACTATTTCATCATTATCCTAAGGTGAAGCTTCCTCTTTCGGAAAAAGTTAATCAAACCTTCAAAATATTTCCAAAAATAAGGGTAGGTAATCTAATATCGGCGGCACCCTTACATAGCATTTTTTAATATCGTAAGATAGCACTAGTTGGTGTCAAAAATTTCAACTTACTTTTTTTAGGTTTCCGCATCCAAGGGTGCAACCTCAGAACAGAGATATAGAAACAACATATCACATCGATTGTGAAGCCAAAACTATACACTAAAGTACAGCCTGTCAGGTACATTATGATCATTCGTTGTTTGTATTACGTAGTGTTAATTACTCTTTATGCCGTGTTGTGGGCCTAGATGTTACAATGAAGATTCCAAAGTGCTTATGGAAAATCATGGTGTATCTTATATCATCAGTAAGTAAAAATATTTTATTATATTTTCAATATGACTTATTGTTTTCCGCACGTCTCGATTGGCTTCAGTTGTACACATCTACAAGCTGTGATATGCCACTTCTATAGCTATTTCTGTTCTGACGATGGAACCCTATTCTGTCTGTCCGTCTGTCACAGTCTTCTAGCTCTCAAACTAGTGCTACAATAATGCATATTATGTAAGTTGATGGTCTAAAACTCGCACAAATGCGGTATTTTTATCGGGATGAATTTTCAATAGCTTGGCTGAGAAAATTCGAGCGTGTAGCGATACCTTTGTTTATACGCCTCCTCTATTACAAGCCCCCAGCTCCCAGATTCTAATCTGAGAACTGGTAAAATTTCAATTCATTATGAAAAAATAATATTTGAAAATATTGTAACAAACATTCTGGAATGTTCGATCGTGCACCCTTGGATTAATGAATACTCTATAAGTATATCTATAACGTTCAATAATGAAGAAAGTGCCATCCTTGATTGGGGGTGAGTTTAGAAGGCTATAAGATAGGTGATACGATTATTGTCTCTGAACCGTTGGAGAGAGTGAATCAGCGAACAGTGATAAATAAATAAATAGTAAACATAGTGAGATGTCTTTTTAACGTAGACAAAAGTGGTTCGAACGAACAGTGATAAATAAAAGTGACAAATAACAGTGATAAATAACAGTGACCAATGACAGTTATTTATAACAGTGACAAATAACAGTTATAAATAACAGTGACAAAAACAGTTATAAATATAACAGTGAATATAAATTGACAAATTGATATACATTAATTATGAAGAGTTGTGTTAGTTCGTCAATGTACCGTTGAAATAAAATAAAGATTTTTACCGAAATTACATTATACAGTTTTGTTACAATAATAAGAATTGCTGCCAGAAGGGAGAGATTTGAGGGCCGGATCTGGTCCGCGGGCCGATAATTGTCAACCGCTGGTGTAAAATATTCAGCAAATAGGTAAATATTGTTATTCTTTCGCCTTGTATATGCCATTCTCCAAAAGTACCTATCTATACTAATATTATAAAGCTGACGAGTTTGTTTGTTTGTTTGGTTGAACGCGCTAATATCAGGAACTAAGAATCCGATTTTGTTAGATAGCCCATTTATTGAGGAAAACTATAGGCTATATAATATCCAGCTACGACCAATAGGAGCGGAGCATCAATGAAAAATGTTTGCAAAAACGGGAAAAATTATTCCTTTTGAGAGCTTCCGTTACGTCCGCTGCGTAAACGGTTAAAGTTACGCAAAAATCATGTATGACGGAATTGTTCCCCTTTAAAAGTTCTAAAAAACAGTCCGCAACAGCATATTATGTCTATCTTTTAAGGTTGACTCACTATAACTTTTTTTATGGTAATCAAATTTGTTCGTAATTATAATATTCAAGCGAACGAGCGAAGCGAGTGAGTAGTGTATTTATAATATTCAAGCGAACGAGCGAAGCGAGTGAGTCATGTAATTATAATATTCAAGCGAACGAGCGGAGCGAGTGAGTAGTGTATTTATAATATTCAAGCGAACGAGCGAAGAGAGTGAGTTGTGTATTGCACCCGGGCTTTCTTAGCACCCGGGGAAGCCGAACGGGTACCGCTAGTCTAATATAAACTTTAAACAAGGTGGGTACTGTCCGACTAAGGAAAGAACGTCGGTGCGGAATGGAATAGGCTGAAAAGGTGTTCACAATTTGACACGAGCGTGTAACACATATTGTTAGAATAGCTACAAATCGTTCGTTTGTTTTCATGCCGCTTACCCTGAATAAGAGCCCCTATGCTGCTATGCACATTATTTTGACCGACGTTCTTTCGCTGGAAAAACAGTATGTTTTGCGAAAATTATTATCAAAGAAAAATTATAAAACTCGTATTTTCTCGATGACATTTCAATTTGCAGACAACAGCAAACAAAACACGCACGTAAAATTAAACAATGTCTTGTTTACATTTTTTTGTGTACTAAATCACTCACAACAATAGGCAGCAATCAGTTTCCACATAAATTCTTAAATTTAATTGAAAACCATTGACTAGTTTTGCTTTGATTAAATGGACAGTTATTAATTTATGAGGACATAAAATTTATCCAATTTGTCGCTTAAAACTGTTTGCGTTCGAAATTGGCACTATAGATACTAGTGTTACACCTGCAGCTGACTATAGGTATCTATATAATTAATCGTTATAATATAAATCTGTAACATGACCTATGTCGTTTTAGATTAGATTGTATAGAACAGTGTTTTTCAACCTTCTTGAATACGCGATCCCTTCACAATTAAAAAAAAATGTGAGCCGTCGTGGGACGCCTGGCATATGTGAAAAATTTTCATAGCTTGAACCCCCCCCCCGCGACAAATTTATCAAAATAAAATATACCTAGAATATAGATATCACTTAGAGATAGTGTAGCTTTCTATTAGTCAAAGAATTTTTAGAATCGGTTCAATAGTTCCAGAGATAAGAATTTATGATTTATTACCTCCCACCGCGAGAAATTCTTCCCCTGCGAAGATAATTACTGAAAGAATTTTTAGAATCGGTTCAGCAGTTTCAGAGACAACCTTTACTTTTTACTTGTATCTGGCTTGCGACCGCGACCTCCCGAGCAAGACTTTGTGACCCCCCCCTGGGGGTCGCGGCCATATTGTATGTAGGGTCTAAGAGAAAAAAAAAGGCAGCTCCCGTAATGTCATTATCTCTCATTTGACTGAAACCAACGTATTTATAAATATCAATACATGTTAATGCTCGATCGAACATTGTTGACATAAAAATCTAAGCATCATTTCGTCCGAAGTGCTGACATCTGCATTCGCTTTTTTTAGGTTAGTTGCAGCTACTAGGATTATAAATAATTAAAATGTTACTCACCCACTTCGCTCGTTCGCTCAAATTTATAAATAATCAATATGTTACTCATCCGCTTCGCTCATTCGCTCGAATTTATAATTAATGTGTATCATATTATATTTCACATCACTTTTGACATAAACTTGATTTCAATCCAACTTGGGATCAATCTGATTTGCATCCGGGTGAAGTCGTTAGTCGGGCCAGACAGCTGGTATAGACCTAAACCTTCCTCAAGAAATAAGTTATCGAATGGTAAAGACCGCATTCATATCTGTTTAGTAGGTATAGCGGATTCAATTCGATTGTCACTCGGGCGACACCTTGCCGGGCTTCGCTTATCTTATGATGGCATATCCATTATGACTATAGAATCAATTTAAGTCTTGGATAAGTGACTTTGACATAAGATTTCCATTTCGATAAAAATAAATAAAAATTGTCTGTAAAAAACTCCGCAAATTCTCAGCGTAATTTCTTGAACGCATGATATACCGTTTATAAAAATATCTCTTAGAGATACATAATAATTTATTTGATCCAGTTTTTTTAATGTGAATATGCGGTCACATCCTTTATTTTTATAATTATAAAACCAATGTTTATTGTGCTATGCAAACAAAAACACATATGTTATTAGCTTGTTAAACAAACAAGTTATGTAAAAAAAAACGCCGCACTAAACGCAACTTTTTAATATAATATTACAAACATGTTAAACAAAATAAATATATAAAAAAATAGAATGTATAACATTTTTAGTTTAAGAAACGCAATACATTAACTAGGTGGTTGTTTTGAAAGGTATTTAGTTTTTAACCGACTTCAAAAAAAGGATGAGTTCTCAAATCTCAAGTCGACTGAATTTTTTTTTTGTATGTATTGTTACCTCATATTATCTCCTACTTTTGTGAACCGACTTTGATGATTCTTTTTTTTTTATTTAGTAGGACATACCTTCAGGGTGGTCCCACATAAAGTTCACTTAAATCGGTTCAGTATAGTAGTTTTTTTTTTTAGTCATTTAATAACGTGCAAAAAAAGTTACTAATAGGAAGAAAATAATGAACCTGACCTCAAAATTTTATTATTTTCACTTTTTTGGTGGCTTTTTATATAAAAAGTTTTGTTTTCCAGTTTCCGTAAGGAAATGGAAGAATAGTGAAAAGATTTTCACATGTGATATGATCTATCGACATAGAGAACTGGACTGTTACTTGTTAGTCTGCGCTGCGCGAGCCAAATTGATGATGATTGGCGATAAAGTTTGAGCCTATTCTGTCTCAACCATAGATAATAATACATTTATTGTTTATAAAGATATACATCTTATAACAGTCTCAACCAAAGATATCGAAATCTGGGGATGTAGTATAAAGTGCCACTTTAGACGAGGGTGCATGCCTGTCTAAATGGACATCTCTATGCTATGCATGTGCCTACGTTCTATCGTCCGCATCTTCGCGCATGCTCAATTGCGCGTACAGCGCTTGCGCAACTGAAGCGACCAATAGAACGTGGGCACACTTACTTCCTCACCGCCCCCCTTATCAGCAACCGCCCCACTATCTTGTTCGTCCCTAGATTTCTATGTCTATGGTCTCAACACGTAGATCTGCCGATGCGGTAAAGAGCCAATAAGAAACGTTAGCATACATAATATGGCCCAACCATTGACTTACACTACCTGGACGTGCCCTAGCAGTTAATAAGATATTAGTAAAAAAAAACTTTTTAGAGATAAGCTTTTACTGAAATGTACGAAAAAATATTTAATAATTTTGGTTCATAATTATTATAAAAGCGGGGCTTGTATCTCTATGATAATTTATTAGTCGCAACCCCCGCTTTTATAATAATTATGAACCAAAATTATTAAATATTATTTTTCCTCTTTGGTACATTTCAATAAAAGTTTGTCTCTAAAAAGTTTTTTTTTACTAATATTTTATTTTGTTCATTTTAGTCGATCAAAATTTTACCCCCCTTTGACACCCGTAGGGGTTGAATTTTGAAAAATCCTTTCTCAGTGGATGCTTACGGCAGAAAAGGAACCAACTGTCCAAATGTCAAGTTTCTAGCTTCAGCGATCTGGCCTGGGCGTTGATTAGTCAAAAAAACCCTACATTCCCGTTTGAACCCCTTCTTAGAGGTTAAATTTATTTCTAAAAACGATTTATTCATGTACTAGCCGTTACCCGTGGCTTCGCCCACGTATTTTACGATTTAGAATTTATTATCCCCCCGCGAGAAATTCTTTTCCTGCGAAGCGAAGCTAGGCTGGTAGTGTTTATTCGCTCGAATTTTATAATACATGACTCACTCGCCTCGCTCGTTCACTTGAATATTATTAATACATTACTCATTCGCTTTGCTCGTACGCTCGAATTTTATAAATACATTATTCACTCACTTCGCTCGTTCGCTCGAATATTAATAATACATTACTCACTCGCTTCGCTCGTTCGCTTGAATATTATCAATATATTACCCACTCGCTCCGCTCGTTCGCTTCAATGTTATTATTACATTACTCACTCGCTTCGCTCGTTCACTCGAATTTTATTAATACATTACTCACTCGCTTTGCTCGTTTAATACATTACTCTCTCGCTTCGCTCGTTCGCTCGAATATTAATATTACATTACTCATTCGCTTCGCTCGTTCGCTCGAATTTTATTAATACATTATTGCTCATCTACGATACCTACATAAGGAACTCCTGTGCAAAATTTGTTATCCCCCCGCGAGAACCTTCCCCACTAATTTGTTATCCCACCGCGAGAATCACCCCTAACTTGTTATCCCCCCGCGAGAAACTTACCCCCTAATTTGTTACCCCCCCGCGAGAATTCCCCCCCTAATTTGTTATCCCCCCGCGAGAACCTTCCCCCCTAATTTGTTATCCCACCGCGAGAATCTCTCCACCTAATTTGTTATCCCACCGCGAGATTCTCCCCCTAATTTGTTATCCCAGCGCAAGAATCTCCCCCCCTAATTTTTTATCCCAGCGCGAGAATCTCCCCCCTAATTTTTTATCTCACCGCGAGGATCTCCCCCCCTACTTTGTTTCCCCCCCGAGAGAATCTCCCCCCTCCCCCTAATTTGTTATCACCCCGCGAGAATCTCCCCCCTAATTTGTTATCCCCCCGCGAGAATCTCCACCCCTAATTTGTTATCCCCCGCAAAAATCTTCCCCCCTAATTTATTATCCTTCCGCGAGAATCTTCCCCCCTAATTTGTTATCCCCCCTCGAGATTCTCCCCCCCCCCCGCGTAGCTTTCTATTAGTGAAAGAATTTTTAGAATCGGTTTAGTAGTTCCAGAGATAAAACAAAAACAAATCTATCCCACGGGAACCGTACATTTTTCCGGGATAAAAATTAGCCTATAACATTCTCTGACCCCTAAACTACCACTATGCAAAAAATCATGTCGATCCCTTGCTCAATGAAAAACAAAGACAAATCTATCCCACGGGAACCGTACATTTTTCCGTGATAAAAAGTAGCCTATGTGCTATTTCAGACTATAGTCTATCTCTGTACCAAATTTCATCCAGATCCGTTCAGCCGTTCTGGCGTGATTGAGTAACAAACATCCATACATTCATCCATCCATCAAAACTTTCACATTTATAATACTAGCCGTTACCCGTGGCTTCGCACACGTATTTTACGATTTATAATTTATTATTCCTCCCGCGAGAAATTCTTCTCCTGCGAAACGAAGCCGGGCTGGTAGTGTATATTCGCTCGAATTTTATAATACATAACTCACTCGCTTCGCTCGTTTGCTCGGATTTTTTTAATACAATACTCACTCGCATCGCTCGTTCGCTTGAATATTATTAATATATTACTCACTCGCCTCGCTCGTTCGCTTGAATATTATTAATACATTACCACTCGCTTCCCTCGTTCGCTCGAATTTTATAGATACATTCATCACTCGCTTCACTCGTTCGCTCGAATATTAATAATACATTACTCACTCGCTTCGCTCGTTCGCTTGAATATTATTAATATATTACTCACTCGCTTCGCTCGAACTTTATTTATACATTACTGCTCACCTACGATACCTATATAAGGAACTCCTCTGCAAAATTTGTTATCCCCCCGCGAGAATCTTCCCCCCTAATTTGTTATCCCACCGCGAGAATCTCCCCTCCTAATTTGTTATCCCCACGCGAGAATATCCCTCTTAATTTATTATCCCCCCGCGAGAATCTCTCACCCTAATTTGTTATCCCCCCGCGAGAATCTCCACCCCTAATTTGTTATCCCCCCGCGAGAAGCTTCCACCATAATTTGTTATCCGACCGCGAGAATCTGCCTCCCTAATTTGTTATCCCACCGCGAGAATCTCCCCCCCTAATTTGTAATCCCCCCGCGAGAATCTTCCCCCCTAATTTGTTATCCCCCCGCGAGAATCTTCCCCCTAATTTGTTATCCCCCTGCGAGAATCTTCCCCCCTAATTTGTTATCCCCCGTGAGAATCTTCCCCCCTAATTTGTTATCCCTCCGCGAGAATCTTCCCCCCTAATTTGTTATCCCCCGCGAGAATAGTCCCCCCTAATTTGTTATTCCCCCGCAAGAATTTTCCCCCCTAATTTGCTATCCCCCCGCGAGAATCTTCCCCCTTATTTGTTACCCCCCCCCCGCGAGAATCTTCCCTCCTAATTTGTTATCCCTCCGCGAGAATCTTCCCCCCTAATTTGTTATCCCCCGCGAGAATCTTCCCCCCTAATTTGTTATCCCCCCGCGAGAATCTCCCCCCTGCGTAGCTTTCTATTAGTGAAAGAATTTTTAGAATCGGTTTAGTAGTAACAGAGATAAAACAAAAGCAAATCTATCCCACGGGAACCGTACATTTTTCCGGGATAAAAATTAGCCTATAACATTCTCTGACCCCTAAACTACCACTATGCATAAAATCATGTCGATCCCTTGCTCAGTGAAAAACAAAAACAAAACTATCCCAAGTAGCCTATGTGCTATTCCAGACTATAATCTATCTCTGTGCCAAATTTCATCCAGATCCGTTCAGCCGTTCCGACGTGATTGAGTAACAAACATCCATCCATACATCCATCCATCCATCCATCCATCCAAACTTTCCCATTTATAATATTAGTTAGATTAGATTAGATTAGATTAGATTGTCATCGGGAATACATATCTGCACAAAATTTCAAATCGATCGAATACGTGGAAGTCGTTCAAAATTGAGTTGCAAGATTTGACTTAAACAAACACACAAACAAACTATAACATGCATTGCAAGTTAAATAAAAGCTTAAAAAATTGGATGTGTGGCCAATCTTTATCTTTCTCAAACTAGTACCGTATAGACGGGCCACAACCACAGTCTATCCTCCTCATTCATGTGAATCCGAAAATAACTGCAATGATATACGCTAGGGCACGTCCAGTAGTCTAAGCCAATGGCTCCTGCAACTATATCGCCATCTCATGATCTCGCCCTTCTTTCCTGTGCTTTTGGATGCGCAGTGATAGACTATAGCAGTTCAATTCTCTACGTGTGGACCGTGGATGTTGGTCGAGAGTCTAAACCAAGATAAATATTATCGGAGTTTCAGGAGTCGAGATGGGAACAATCGAGTATAAGAGTGTCTATTTGTGTTTGTATATTTATAGTTTTCATTTGTATATATTTAGTTAGTGGGCCTCAAGTTTTTTTTACAAAATTAATGGTCCCCACAACTAAAAATGTTGGAAAACGCTGCTCAACGTCAATCGCGATGATATTGTGATCTATTTATATGAAGTATTTCGCCAAGCCACTTTTGCATAGATCTGATATACTGCAATACGCGTATATACTGTATAGTACACTAGTCAGACAAGTTCAAACTTGTACTTCGCTGCAATTAAGAAAACTAATTTTGACACAGGAAGTCATCATTTATTTATAAAGTTTTTGCAACAAAATTGCGTATCTAATAATAAGGAATGTCTTAACTGTTATAATAAAAAAAAACTGTTATAAAAATAATGAAAAAATTAATCAAAAGTAAATTGTTAAACTAAACATAATAGATATCAATATTAATTTATTTAGATTGTAACGGGTTACGAGACCTCACAACATTCAACAAAATATGTTAAGGTTCTGTAAGTAGGTACAGTTTTTTTCTTTTCATTCGACTTAAAATGCCATATATCTGCGTTTGGCATGGATCTTTCTTTTTTGTACCATAGGGGGCCGTTCAAGTATATCGTAAGCAGATTTTTTGCAATTATTACCCCCCCCCCTCGTCAGCAAAAGTAAACAAAGCTCTTACCCCCCCTCCCATGCTTACGTAAACATTGGTACATGCATTTTTCAATGTGTTCTGGTTTCTTTATTGATTCATGAGTAGCAGTTATAAGTCTTGAAATAAGGAATAGGCTTAGAATAGAGGACTTTAACGCACATAATATTTATTTAAGCAAATTTTATTGACATGGTATTCAGTTATTATAATCTTAATATATTAACGAACAAAACAAACTTCTTTTAAAATGTTGGTATATTAATTCAAATTAACAGCCCTCAGTCCATGACTCTAAGTCTTCGATGACATTGGATGTTTGCTGCTCAATGAATAGCCCGCGGTAATTCCCCTACTCGGTTCTAAGCGAGTAAACGTATCCATTATTTTCGGGAATCCCTGAAAATGCGTTTCGTTTTCACGCATAGACAAGTAGGGTTGCCATATGTGTTCAAAACAAAATCGACTAAATTTTGTAGAAAATCCGAAAAAGTAAAAAAATAAATACTGCTGACGTAATCACCATCCAGACCCCCCCCATCCCCCATGTCATCAAAAATAAGCAAAGCAAAGACCCCACCGCCCCCTGTAGTGCTTACGAAATACTTGAATGGCCCCATAAGTCTCGTTCTACGCAACGTAGAACAATACAAACGACACCAAAATTTTCAACTACCTATCTCCAAAGAGTGTTCTTAAGACTTAAGTAGGTCTGATGTTGATGCACTTTCTATCGATTTTGACAGGAACCTTATCTTAACCTGAGCACAGCCGAATAAAAAGTACCCTTTACTTTGGGTATCAATTTATTGACTGTGAATCAATTTTTAAAAGCGGTTGATCTATTCTTTGGCTGATTCAAGAAATATGTACACACAAAAATTCTGTAATTTTCCGTTTATCTATACCAAATATCCAACAAACTCCCGTTACAAATTTACATATATTAACTAGCTTTTGCACGTCAATTTTGTCCGTGGCTTCGCTCCCGTGCATGTCAATTTAAAGTTTAGGTATCAAGTTATTATAAGTAGTGTAAAACTCATAAAATGTCTTCTGTTGCGCATAAATAACCTAAAAAGTCCGAAAATTTGTCTAAATATCAGACACACTTCTAATTTTATTTATACTTATATTATAATATGTAAGTATATACATATAGTGTCCGGATTTCAAGTGTACATAGGACATTTATATACATGGGAAAATGGTTTTTCTCAATTTCCTGCTTCCCTATACATTTTACAGAAAAAACATACTTGGCAAAAATGAAAGGAATTCATATGTAGAATGAGATAGTATTTTTTTAAGGTTTTTAAATTTTTTTTTTTTGAAAATTTGTGTTTTAACTATACCATCGTAATTAATAAGTACCTTAATTATCCTGACTAATACTCATAATAACTTTTTTGTCAATTTTATTAATAGATTACGTTGATAAAAACAGATTACAAATTTAAAAACAAATTTAAAAAATTTAAAAACCTATTTTTTTCAAACTTTTTGGAATTTTTTTATTACCAACCTCGTTACCAACGTAAGCTGTAGCTAAAATTTACCTAAAAATTATTATGAATATTTGTTAGAATACGCTTCCTTACTAATGATAATTTTATACATAAGGTGTACATAATAGGAAATTATTTTTTATTTTGACTCATATTCATAATAATTTTTGGGTAAATAAAATATAAAAGTCAAAAAAATTTGAGAAAAAAAGTTTTTTTTAAATTTTGTTTTCTGACGTAATCTATGGATAAAATTGACAAAAAAGTTATTATGAGTATTAGTCAGGATATTTAAGGTATTAATTACTATCTTATTAATACTATCTTATTCTACACATGAATACCTTTCATTTTTTCCAAGTATGTTTTTTCTGTAAAATGTATAGGAAATCAGGAAATTGAGAAAAACCATTTTCCCATGTAAATGCAGTCCAATATTATGTACACTTGAAATTCAGACACTCTGTCTATTATGCATAGAATTGGCACTAGAATAAAAAAAAAGTATTTATTATTTTCCTCTTTTTAGTGGATTTTTTTATGGATATTCTATTTTTTTATGCATTTTCTACTTTTAAGTGGCTTTGCACTGTACCTACATCATTGTACGTTATTAACCGACTACTTTCTTGACATTTGAATAGAAAAATCAAAATCGGTTCACAAATGCAGGCAATATGAGGTAAAATAAGTAGGTACATAAAAAATTAATTTCATTACTATAGGAAAAAAGGAAACTACTGAACCGATTTAAATAAAAATTATAGGGGACCATTCCGTAAACATTCTGAACCAACGGTTATTGAAATCGGTTAATCTCTCGAGAGGTTATGGCTGACCAAACATAATAATATACCTACATGTCGAATTGATAACCTCTATTTTTTTAAGTCGATTAAAAAGTGAAATGCAACATTATATAGGACTATTAGAAGTCAGAAGAAACAGAAAATATTACTAAACGTAAAAATGGTGTGTTTTTCAGTAATGAGGAGAGAGTATAGGGGAGGTCTTTGCCCAGTGGCGTGATGAAATAGGCTCAAATTATTATTATATGCTTGGCCATAGATATTTATTGAATGATATAGCTATCGCAAATTCATTCTTGTACGCGGAGTCTATACGACTCGAGTACCTACTATTTAATTTGAACATAGTATAATAAAACAACATTTACATGTCAACTTCCGGTTTAATTGTAAATAGTAATTAATAATAATTAACATTTACGCAGACAGTTTATCTATCCTCCTTGCACTTAAAGATAACAATTTAAATAGAGTCAAGGACGACGTCTCGAAGTGCTAGAAACATAGATAAAAATATGATTTATTGTTCAAAAATCATTAATATTTTAACAAACACTATAATATATATTTCATTTATTCTTAATTATATTATTTTTTTGTTTATGTTTATGCAAACTTTGTTGTATGACTGCGTAAAAAAAACTGGCGCCTAAGTGTGAACAAAAAAAAATGTTAACTCATGGAATAATTTAACGATTTGTGAATAAAATTTGTATAATTATGTATAAATAAGTTTATGTTGAACGAAAATATATTATTTCTGTACCACTACCGACCATCTTGACTGAGTAATGAATATATTTTGAATATTTAAGGGCTGCGTATATACTCATAAAATTTTAAAATATAACGACTTTTTAATGTCTAAACCTTTGTACTGTCACCCCCCTTTTTTCTGCTGTATTACTGACTGAAATGTCACGGAAGTGGTGTGTCGCGGAAGTGACGCAAATCTTCACACAAACTGGCATCAATAAGTGTATGGGCATGAAAATAGCCGAAGGTGTAGCGATATCGTTGTTTATATAGCGCTTCTATGGCTCATATATATTACAAGCCCCCATTTCCCCGATTCTATTCTGAGAATTGGTAAAAGTATCAATTGAATTTTCAATAATTATTAATAAAAATATGAATTAAATTAGTACACTAGGTCCAAATTATCCTAGCTATTGGTCTTACAATAAAAATAGAAGTATATCGAACTTTTGAAATACTCCCAATCCTAGAGTAGTATTCTGATCACACAATCATGACACACACATAGTTGGATCTACGTTCAAAGAATGAACATGTGAAATTTCGTTAAAACTGTTGCACGTATTTGGTCATAATTACAGAACAAACAAAAGACAAACAGAACGACATTTTCAAACTGTTATTAAGTTGCCGAAGTACCTACATACAGTCATGGCCCCCATAAGGGGGGAGGGGGAGGCTAACAGGGCTCTATCCTACGGAATCGGGTCAGCCAACTAAGAGATGAACAGAAGACAAAATCGAAGCAATAAGGGGCTTGAAAGATCCTGCCCTTAGGGCCTGCTACAGCCTACCAGGATATAGAAGCCATGCGCATACAGTAGATTTTCATTATGTCAGTAACTTCGAGGCTGTTAAGGAACTGATAATAGATAAATTGTAAATTGTAGACGCTAGACAGCTAAGGTTATCAGCGTCTATTGTTAGGGAACTGACTTAACAGGTGGAGGCGTTTCTCTTTATTTATTCCCAACCAAACCAAATCTTTGTAAGCATAATTTTAGGTCATACACAGGTTATGCGTAGCGAGAAGGAATCGTGACGTTTAGGACTGTAACAGTTGAAAACAGTAATACGCAGGAGAACAAGAACTGACTTAGCGAACAACAACTTAAAGAAAGGCTACTGTATACAGTGTACAGCCCTTAAAATCGGATCCATATGCAGTATATACGCCATGTCTTCGTATATTGAAGATATTTATTTATTTCGTGACAAAATCCGAATGTTGGAATGTAAACAAGGTTTTCTGAACACATTTTTATATATAAAAAAACCATGTACATATGCACATTGTCGCAAGTCCAAACTGTTTATCTCCCAGATAAACTTTTAAAAAACACAAATTAATGCTTAAATTTGCATTAGTGATTTGAAACACCCATCGAAAATGACGTAACATTACGATGCAACACTGGAAAAATTCGTTTTCAAATCTATGTCACCTTTGGAACTCTCACCCGAAACCTCCACTTTCGCGGTGGCTGAGTTAACATTTACAATTCGTTCACACGGCGCTCCGTCTTTTACGAATCGTGATTAACTATACGGTACGTGAAAAAAGTATTTAATGTTCACACGGCGCTCCATCTTTTATACGAATCGTGATTAATCACGATACCATAAAAATGTACTTGATGTTCACATGGCGTTCCGTTTCAAGCCGGAATGATCATATTATAAAATTTCGCAAGAAAAGTCCAGTGTTTATACAATTTTTCAACAAGATGGACGTGAATCCTCTCATGATCATCGCCGTTTTCATCAGCGGAAACCAGAAGGCTCTTGGTGCATCCACTTGTGAGACTTATGTGGGAACCTTTCGAATACTAATGAGTCAGTTACCGCAAAACGAGTCAATATTTTTCAATTATTTTCGCATGTCCATAATCACTTTTCACGATCTTCTTCAAAGATTAAAAAATGATTTGAGAAAACAGGGCACAAACATGAGAAGACGAATCGTAAAAAAATGATTTATCAACAAAAAATTCCTGCATTACGTTTGGAATTTAAACAAAAAAATTCTCATAAAAATTTGTATTTTCCATAAGAACCCGTGTTAAAATTACAAAATTTTGATTTCGTTTTTTATAAAAACAGCGTGGTCAATTTTAAAATAATTAGGCTCATCAAAGAATAATAGTAAAGTTTCATTAAAATCCTGCGTTAAATGAATCCACTGGTTAAACAGTATTTGAGAGATTTTTGACATATTGTATTCAAAATGAGAAAAGTAAGAAGGTAATTTTTTAAAACGAAAATCTTTCAGGTCCGTTTGCTGTTATGTATATTACTGATAGTAAAAATCACGCTGAATCGACTTCGACCACTCTCACCCCTGTATCTCTTAACTCTTTTAGTTTAGGAGATTTTAAAAATTATTTTGGGACATGGAAATCATTGATGGTACTTCATACTGTTTTTTTTTAATTTTTATAAACGTGAACTGCACAGGTGTAAGACAAGGGTTATTTTAGAATTGGATTTACTGACCGCAAATAATAATAAATGGCAGCAACCCTTCCTTGAAAACAGACAGATAAAATGGACGGTGTTTCGTAAAAAAAGATATCGTTACAACTGGAGATGCATTTTAGTGGTTGAAATAGAAAGCCATTAAATCATCCCCCGGGCATCACATTACTTAAAACAACACTCAGGAAACGTGAAGAAGTATGGCGGTGTTAATTTCAAAACGTTTATTTTTAATTTTTACGACCAACTTACTTCATCTTCTCGATGACCGTCACCATAAATTATATAGGACATATAAAATTTTACTGCCTTTTTAGTGGCGAAATGTTTCAAACTTAAAAAACGAAAATTTTAATGGTTCTAATTACAACTTACGCTGCAACTGAATATGTAAGATGAGTAAAGTTTAGTCTGAATTATTTTTAAACAAAGATAGTAATTCTCCATTTTTCGTTGCAATAAATAGCAACGGCACTGCCGAATACTAATTGTCTCCAGGTATGAGTGCCGCGGAAAACGAATCGAACAACATTTATTTAGAAACGTACATTTTAAGATAGTTACCTTGGTACTCAGTGTTGCGAGATTGCTTTCGCACAAAAAATAACTAATAGATTTACTAGACCCAAAATTAATCAAAAAGAAGAATGTTAGTAGGTTTAGTTGATAAAGAAAATAGAAGATTTAAAAAGAAGTTTTATAGTTTAATAGTAAAGTAAATCGTAAGTCGGAACGTCATACTCATTACTCATACGATATACATGTACGTCTGCCTGGCCCTGAAAGCCGGGCGTATACGCTGTTTTTAATGTAACTACGTTTACTCCGTAAGCTTTTTAACTTCCCGCTAAGAAAATTGAAAATTTTCAAAAATAGGGAAGTTATTGATTTCACCCCGATTTTCGAAAATCGAGTTTTCATCAGATCTCGACGTTTTGTGATCCTAGGAAGCTATTATGACTATTTTTACGATTATGTCAGTATGTCTCTCTGTGTGTCTCTGTGTGTGTATGTGGGTGTGTGTGTGTGTGTGTATGTAAACTTCTCATAACTTTTGATCGGCTTGAGCGATCGAATCGCGATTTGCGGCATTCGAAAAGGTTCCACTGAACTTAGATTTCCTGAAAATTTTGAACCGATTCGGCCCAATAGATTTTGAGAAATTCCAAAAAAAACCGAAAAAAAAGTTGTTAAAACGATGTTTTTTCAAAATAACTTCTAGAATATTGTACCGATTGATTTCATAATCTAATCAGCTCTTCTCCTCAGAAAAATGCGTCGAATGCCGCTAAGCGGATCAAAATTGGTTAATCCGTTCGAGAGATTACGTAATCAACAGATTTAGAAAAAAGTGTTTTTTCAAAATAACTTCGAGATTTCTCAACCAATCGATTTTGTACTACTTACAATATTTTTAGAGCTTAAAAAACTGCATCGAATGTCGTTTTAAAAATCAAAATCGAACAGCGCGTTCAAAAGTTAGATATAGCTTTTCAAAAATTAAAATAGTGTTATTATCAGCAATTTTTACTTTTGGGTGTATTATCAAGTGCTTCGAACACAAAGCGCTTGAAAATAGCGGGAAGTTCCAGGGATGGCCTGCAGGGTCAACCGATTCACAGATTTTTTTGCAAGTGTTTTTTTTATAAAAAGATAAAACGGTAATAAACCTCTTTAAAAAGTAATAGATCTGTTACAATTGACTGGCAACACTGTTGGTATTGCCTAGGAAAAAAGTTTTGTAGTTAGTTATATTTAAAAGGACAATTTCCCTACTCATGGCAACACTGATCTTGCCGTCTGTAAAACAAATGGGGTTATCTGTAAAAAACATTTTATTTATACTAATTCATTTTTAAAATAAACACAACACTAAAAAAATGTGAAAACACTTGCAAACAACCACGACTGTAGATAAATTTGACGCCTGCATTTTTAATAACTTTATAAAAACATTTAAAAATACAGTCGAAACTTAAGTTCTTTCCTTTAAACGTTTAAACCATTAACGATTTACATCTTTAATTTATTAATATGAAACCCTTGCCAATGATAACAAGTCAACCCTTGAACCATGACAAATAAATGTTTGAACCGTCAACAAAAACCCTCGCACCTTAAAGCATCATAAGAGAACAATTAAGCCGTTACAAGTGAACTCTCGACAATCACAAGTGAATCTATGGAGCATCACCAGTAAACAGTTGTGAACCCTTGTGAGCCACCACAAATGGATCATTACTATCACAATGGCACTTTCGTGAATCATTTCAAGGAAAGTGATTCCTCACAATGGAACTCTTGTGGAGCATCACAAGAATGCCTCTAAGAATCATCACATGTGAACTCACAACTGATCACTCTTTTGCATCACCACAATGGAACCTTTGTGAACTGTCTCAAGAGAACCTTTGCGAAATATCACAAGAGAATTATTGTGAAGCATCACAAGTAAACCATAAACCATGAAAAATTAACTCACGAATCATCTGCATGGCGTGTCATGTTTCGTTTATTGAAAGCTCGCAGTTCTTAGTATACTTATACAATCTAAAAACTTGTGAAAGCAGGTATCAATTTTATTTTTTTATAAAAAATAAGCACATTGAAATTGATGGGTTTAAATAAATTTCGCATTGCTCAATATACAGAGCAAAATTATTTATACCTGACATTTTCAGTTTAATATTATTTTGTTCGCCCTACCTTATTTTAATGTAGTTTACAGAAAAATCTGTGAGAAAGCTACTTTCACAGGTCAAAAGCGAATCACGAAAAAGTTGTAATGCAGTTAGTAATAATATGTAGGTAGTTTGTATAAAATAACACTAGAAAACAATACATTCAATTCACATTTAGATTGTGTACATATAGGATACCCAATGTTGATTGTGGTGAAGAAATATTATTAGACAAACTTTTTTTCCCAAGTACACAATTTGGGGCATTTTATCATTTTGTACACAACATATAGCATAACTTACACTACAACTATAGCCACATAATGCATTCACGTAACACATTATTATGGTATTGAAAAATAATTTTTAACAATATCAATCAGCAGACTATGCCATCATGATCATTAAACGATTGTTAGGCTATATAAGGAAAAAATCAGAAGCCACTGTCGGGACTTGAACTCGAAACTCCCAGTCTCTGGCTGGTTGAATTTCCAATTACTTACACAGTGCCCGAGAGCAGATTCTACTCTCGTTAAATTCCTATATATAGGAAAGGAACAGAATTTACTCTCGGCACTGTGTGAGTAATTGGAAACTCAAACAGCCGGAGAATGGGAGTTTCGGGTTCAAGTCCCGACAGTGACTTCTGATTTTTTCTTTATATAGCCAAACATCTAACAATCATGATGGCATAGTCTGATGATTGATATTGTCAAAATTATTATTATAATTCACTACCGTAAAGGTTACGTGAATGCATTGTGGATATATAGGGATCATTGTTTGATTTAATAATTATAAGTTTAATATATTCATAATATTTATAGAAAATACTTTATTGCTAAGACAAAAAAAGTGTTTATATTTGACTTAGACTTAGGACTTGAGTTAGTTGCATCAAGTTGCATATTTCCTGTCCATTCAACACGGTAGATGGGTGGCAAACGATTTCCTACAAACTTAAAATAATATAAACGCAAAGCCGTTTTATATAAAATGTGATACAATGGAATTATCATGTTTTATTATAATGGAGTTCAAGAACGCCAATAACTCACCACAAATACTGTGTCAAAACAACTCTTATAGTAATGTGCACTATTTAACAGGTCGACTGAACAAATCTAAATATGCATATATTAGCAGATTATTTACAAATTTGTACGAATGCATTGCAGAAAGTTTTTATGTATACACAAATGCATTTATTCTATTGGTTTAGTGTTTTCCCTGTTTTTAATCGCATCTCAGTGGCAATTTCAAAATCTCACTGTGGATAGATGCTAATTCTTTTCCAGCAGTTCCTTAGTCCATACAACTAAACATTTCCTGTTTCATTCAAATTTCAAACTTAGATATGCAAAGTGTTGCTTAACTTCCTAATAATGTACAGTATGTCTAATTTCCGATGCTTTTGTAGTGTACTCGGTAACTAAGTAGAGGAAAACTACATTTTTATGAACTGTTTTTCCAAGACACATTCAGTGGAATTTTTGTGACACGTTCCGTTTTTGAGCTATAGCCGAAAATTGAAATTTATGTGATTTTAATAATTCGCCATCTTTATTATAAACGAAAATTTGAAATAAAAATTATGCACATTTTTTAATAGAATTTAGTGGCGTCATATACTTCGCGTATGCGGGAAAGCAAAAATAATACCAGGGCTCGTTTCCACTAATAAAAGTTCCGGGTGCGTTCTGGCACGACTACGTCCCTGATTATTATGTAATAATAATATGTTTGTGCAAAAAAGTGAACTGGTAAACTATTCTGCACAGTACCTATATTCTGCGCCATCTGCCGTTCGCTGTAGAAGTCATCTTACAGTCGTTCTTTAACAGTGACATCTATGTGTCATTAACCAAACTAAGAAACTTAGAAGGAGCCTATATCTTTCAAATGTATTTTTTTTTTTTGTTATAAAATGTACAGTGCTATCAGTGGCGGATTTAGGCTCGATGCCATCTTAGGCCCTTGCCTATGTAAATATGATTGTCAAAATTATATTATTGGTTATTTTTTTCCACATATATGTTATTTTTCCACAGTGTAACAGTGAGAGAGAAAATAATAAAATTCAATCTCACAGTTGACGGAAAACTTAATTAATTTTGACTTTCCAGCGCCCGGGAAAAATGTATAGGTTCAGGCGCCTTCTTAATTTTGCCGCCCCTCAAATGTTGCCGCCCTAGACCCGGGTCTCGCGGGCCTAGGTCTAAATCCATCACTGAGTGCTATTGTAATTTGAAAGAAATAAATTCTATTCTACTCTATTCTAAACACACTTTAAAGGGCAATAGCGACATCTACAAGTTCCAAAATTTAACATAGTGAGTCATGCACTTATACTTCATCATTTTTATAAGCGGTCCCGTAAAAACGGTTTCATTGCTTTTCACTCTGTTAACCTTGTTAGGAACTGTGCATGTAAAAGGGTTAAAAATAATAAAAAGGTAATAATTCAATTAATATAACAGAATTTAATTCAACAGCGTATAAAATCTGTGTCTAATTCTTTTAACGTTTTAATATGGAATCTCATACATAATATACATTCGAACTTCTCTAATCTGGGTGCACGGTAGTGCACGCGCCAAGTCGAGCACTGCCAAGCCTACCTTTTCTCGAAGCGTTCCGGCGCGTTTTTGAACCCTCCTAACTTCGGTCTGAATAACACTTTAGTTCTCAAATTTTCAGGATAGGATGGAACCACCAAGATTATGGAATGTACCAAGTTTCATTTTTATAGCCGTGCTACTTTAGATTTTATTAATACGCAAATTTCATTGATTTCGTCACTCATATTCACCTACTCACTTTCGATCATCAAAAATCTAGGGTAATTCCCGTAGTCCTAGAAAGCTGAAATTCGGTATGCAGGTTGAGTTTCGCGTACAAGTAACGAGAAAATTAAGCAATCTGTGTTTTTCCCCCTCCAACGCCTAAAGGGAGGTGGTTTGGACACCATCCTACAAAAAGAATTGAATTCCCATCAAAAACAATTCTTGTAAAAATAAGGCCAAGTCTCGTGATCGCGTCACAGTAAAAAGTTATATGAGATCTAATAAATCCAAGCCCAATTATTAATTGTAAGTGAAAAGTAGTGACATCTAAAACTTGGCTATAGCTTCAAAGTTCGCTAAGAGAATAAAAGACGAATGACTAATGTACTAGGCCTTGCAGTAGATCTTTAAAGCTAGCCAAGTTTTAGATCTCACTACTTTACACTTACAATTATTAACTGGGCTTGGATTTATTAGATCTCATATAACTTTTTACTGCTACGCGATCGCGAGACTTGGCCTTATTTTTACAAGAATTGTTTTTGATGGGATGTTATAATTCACATAGCTAAGCAATAATACTACTCAGCGTCATTTAAAGGTTCGCATAAAAGGTGTTCGGGAACATCTGACACAAGACTCACTATCTTAAACTTTGGAACTTGACTATAGTACTTCCATAAAGTTTAATGCCAAACATTGCACAACGACAGATCTAGATTTTCACAATATTGATAATAATTTCTGAAATGTTAGAGCGCTAATAAATAATATACCGACCGTTATAAATTTAACGCGTTAACAATAAAATATCGTCCCATGCATAAAAAGTGTTCCGCTTATATATATATCCGAACCGTATCTATAAGTACATTATATTATTATTATGTGCCTGCTCACAATAAGTACCTATAGGTAACATTTAAGTCAAATAAAATATGTCCGTCTCGAAATTTAACGTTTTTAGACTAAAATATCTTATTCACAACGCCGCTATTGAAAATTCGATTTTCGGTACCTGTTTAGCATGTTGAAACTGAGAGTTTCAGCCCTAGGGATGAAAATTTTCTGTTGTCGGTTTTCTTTGTTTTTCGTCGTACCTCGAGCAGCAAACTGGTTGCAAACGCTATGTTTCGACCCTTGTAATGCAATGCACTAATGTATATTAATAATTAATTAATGCGCCAACTGCCTAACTTTTGAAAAAAGGTAAAAACGACATCAATTAATTTTTAAATTCTGAACAAATGATTGCTTTACCATCTTGCTAAAAAGATTTAATGCCCTAAATACTAATCAACAAAATGTATACCTATGTGTTTCTGATACGGGAGATGTTAAATTTTGAGGAATGTGGGAGAATCCGATTTAAAATAAAATTCGACTTATGTAACGAGTTTCGGGACGGTCCACTTACTTAAGTCGAGAGTACTGTCTTTATGAAATATTTTTTATGTGCCGAGAGATTCATTCGTTAGCTTTCTGTTCTTAAAGGCGTTTCTTTTGTACACTTCATGTTTTATACTCCATAAACCTTTCTGCGAACTATCTTCCACATTAAAAACTCTGTATGGATCCGAGTGAGCCATGATACGTGACGGTCAAAGGTCATGCCAGCACTTACAGTGTATACATATTGTATACAGAATGTTTCGTTTCGGTCTTTAGATAATTGGAGGGCAGCCAATCAACAAGGTTCACAGTTTCGTTTTGACGTGACAACGTCTCACTCCGCAGGCTTACACGTACGAAAAGTTTAAACTTTCATTCGAGATATGTCGCGTCGAATAGTTTTTGTCTTGCAAAAATTGCATTTCCGACGTGACAATTTTCCACTGTCACGTAACACAGTACATTTTGACGTGACAACGTCTCACTCCGCAGGTAGGCATGCATGCACAAAAAGTAAACTTCTTTTACCAATCGAGAGATGTCGCGTCGAACAGTTTTGGTCTTGCAGAAAACTGCATTATCGACGTGACAATTTCTCTTTCAACTCGAGAGATGTCGCGTCGAATAGTTCAATGTAAGTAAGAAATCGTAATACTAACACATAAACACAGTATATTGTAAGATTATTTTTATTGTTTTCATCTCAGGCAGACGTTTTCACGCCCAAAACACCTGCGGCCGTATACACGACACGTTCTACCTTTTTTGTGCATATGAAATTACATTCTGCAGACGAATTAATGCGATCGAGAGTTTTGTGGAGGTGAACTGGCCATAACAAGAAGAAAGGAGAAATTTGGCTTCCAACATTTTTTTTCGAAACTTTCGGGTTTTAATTGCATTGTAACATTACCGTGTTCCTAACAGTAATGCTAACATAAACATTTATTTGTTTTTAATTAATGTTGTATTAATTAAATGCAGTACAGTCCGGAACAATACATCCTGTATATTATAATATGTAATCGATACTTAACCACACCAGTAATATGGATTTGTTGTTTTGGATGTAGCATAAAGTGAGTCCAAGTTGTGTTGTAACCAACAAGCCAATAGTATTAACAGTACAAGACCTTTTGTAAAGATCTGAGCCTATAACTTGTATATACTTTTCCCACAACTGTCAGCGTAAAAATGGACCAGTGGCTTTGCGTCTTGATGATATCATGAAATCCATTATGTTTAAGTCATTGGCCTATTTCATTGACAGTCCTCGAACAGTGTACACTGTACAGTGTACACTGTACAGTGTACACTGTACAGTGTACGTCTGTACCGGGGGTCGGCAAATAACGGCTCACGAATCTCATGAGGCTCTTAAGGTACGCGTAAGCGGCGCTTCATAAATACTGAATATTATGAAAATAACAGCTTAAGATCTTTGTCTGACGAAGCTGTTTTTTAAATTTTTTTGTGTCTTCATGTTTAAAATATCAGGTTTAATATTATTGTATAATATATGTTTATTCGTATTATAACATTTCTAAACAAACGATTAGGCCCTGCAGTCAGGGTCCATTCTGATTGGTCGAATACCCTATATATCTTGATGTAGTTTGACACACATAGACTTATTTAGACACACCAAAACGAACGTAACAACTAACTAATGAACTCTGTATACTAATATGGATACTTGATAGCGATTAAAAAATGGGGTTTGTATGTGGACAATGTTCAAACTGACTCAAACACATATTCTTCAAGACAGGCATTAATGTTCACAAAATTAGAATGAAAACTTCAGATAAGGCTTGCAATGCAGTAATTCTTTCTCTAAAAGTCGATCAATTTTCTGACATTTCAAAATAAAACTTAATTAAAATTTATTTTTCTATTCCAATTTCTCAAGAATACTGTTATTGTATAAATTTTGGACATCAGCTAATATCTCAAATAATAATAATAAATTAGGTTTTATTTTGAAATGTCAAAAAATTGATCGACTTTTATAGAAAGAATTAGATTACAAGCATTACCTGAAGTTTTTGTTCTAATTTTGTGAACATTAATGCCTGTCATGAAGAATATGTGTTTGAACATTCTCCACATACAAAACCCATTTTTTAATCGCTATCAACTATCCATATTATTATACAGAGTTCACTAATTAGTTAAGTTACGTTCGTTTAGGTGTGTCTGAGTGTGTCAAACGACATCAAGATAGGGTATTCGACCAATCAGAATGGACCCTGACTGCACGGCCTAATCGCTTGTCATTTCTAACTTCTCTTTGGACAACAGTCAAGGAGGACATGTTAAAATTTCCTTTTTTTACGGGTGGAGTATTTATGTGAGAATTGTCAAATAAATGTTTATTGCTATATGAACATAAGTAGCGCATTCTAATTTATACAAATCGTAAACGTTTTCACTGAAGAGCGATTATTGGATTTGTACTGTAGTACCAATTTTATTTTATTTTTATATATTTATATATTATTTTATTTTTATATTTTAGCACGTATTTAAACAGTCACATATCTGACAATAAAATACTGAAGATCAAAGTTTTGAGATACTTTTTCAAATTTTCAAACATAAAAGTAGAATGATATACTCTTCAAAATCAAAGCGCTTTTTCGTCGTATAAACGAAATCTTATATTGTTGCACAAACAGCTACGGATTTGAATTTTGAGGGGAAGGGGATTATAGAGACATGACCCCCACAACCGAAAAACAAATTTACGAAATAAAAAAAAAACTGAAAGTGCACTGCTCAGATAGCAAAATCTATTGACGCATTCGTGAAATAAGTTCCTCCTTGATTAGGTGGAAAACACATTATACACAAAAATTTAAACTGATGGGAATGGCAATGGACAATAGTAATTTAAAATTAAATTAAGTATATCTACAGATGAAAAAATAACAATAATATTTATTTTAAAACAAAGGTTTTTTACCTACCTATGCGGATGCGGTATTTGATTTATTGTAATATTATTTGATCACATAAATGTATTTTAATATCTATTAATGAGTTTTTGCACCAAAGATGTCGGCACAAATTCGGACCCAAAATTCCCTTTTACATTTTTTGTTAATAGAGATGTTTTTAACACAATGCGTATTCAACTTAGAAAAAAAAACACTTTTAATTAAAAAATACAAATCCAGAAACAAAATATAAAAAAAAGTTGTGAGCCAGATCTCCGAAATTCGACAGTTTTTAGTGATGCGTACCTCAGAACGAAAAAACGGAACCCTTATAGGATCACGTTGTCCGTCCATCTGCCGGTCTGTCCGTTAAGACCCTTTTTCTCAAGAATGGCTACTGCAGGTATCAAATGGAAAATAATATCAAATATTTTGGTCTATATACAACCCCATAATCCCGTAAAAAATTCAAGCTCCTAACACTGCAATAAAAAGATACGGCCTTTCAAAAATCATGTATTTTGATACTAACTCACTTACCGAACCTATATGCCTTGATTACACGTAACGAGTAAAATAGCGAGTCACTAGGGCGAGAGAATGATGTGGGTGGGGGGTGGTCACTCGGTCTAGTAAATAGAATAGGGTCCGAGTGACTATCTCGCTCTATTGCTCGGCCGAGCACTCGATGATGTGTTCATACCTATAACCGAGCACTCGGCCGAGAGCACTGTCTCGCCCCTGTACTCGTTACGTCTAATCAAGACAATAGTGTCGAAGGTAAGCGAAAGTGGCGTCACCTTTTGCGCGATGATTATTAAATTGTTATAACGATACGGAACTCTCAAGGCGCGAGTTCCACTCGCACTTACCCGTCTTTTTCTTGATAGAAGGACCAAGAAAAAAATTGTGCGAATTATTTATTGTAAGTATAGATACCTACTTACCAAAGTAAACACAATTAGGTCAAATAGCCTAAGGGTTTCCGTAGGCTTCGGCATGTTATTTTGAAGGTACTTATTTGATCTCGCAGGTGTAGTCATTATTACGGTAAAATAATGCTTAGGTCTAATCAATTAATCAATAATTGACTTGCAGGTAATTTATTTTAATTCATTAATAGTTACGAAACTCCGACTCTATCATATGTGTACTACTGCGGTATAATAATGTCGAAATATCTTTTATAGTTATTTGAAAATTACCCATAAGTACTTACTTATTTAAGTAGGCATTTTGTGCACATGTTATATGTTACTAATGCTAGTTACACACTATGTATGTATATCGAAGGCTTCGTAAGCGCTTTTCGGTTTTACAGATATCTAAAGGAAAATAAAATGTAGAATTTCTGACCATTCGGCTATAGACCACCGCTTTTTGAGTGAAAACGTCTTTAAAATCGGTGCCGGGTGTGAGGGGGGCCAATCGCGCCCAAATAAGCGACAGTTTCTGTCGAAGTAATTTCAAACTTTAATAACTCGGCTAAAAATAAATCAAGCCACCATCTTGGTCTCGTTTGACAGTTCCGCTCAAAGTATTTTATTATTTGATGTCTATGTTGGTAGAAGTTCTGAACTGGTTGTGAACTCCCAAAGCATCTGTCGGCAATACAGAGCTCCTCGGACACAACTGTTTGTTTTTTGCTCAAATTCTTGAGTTCTTCAGACTGTTCGAACTTGGTTCTAGCAGTTCTAGGTTCCTAGAACTGCCTAAAAGTCTAGAATTGTTAAAACCAGGTTCGAACAGTCTAAAGAGTATAAGAATTTGACCAGCAAACACGCAGTTGTGTCCGAAGAGTTTTGCATTGCTGACAGACGTTTTAGAAGTTCAGAACCAGTTCATACCTACCTATTTTTTAAGTCTCCGAATGGAGATGGGCACATGAGAAACATAATATAGGTGGCAGCAGGTTTATAGCCACCTAAGTTATCATTGGTTTTTATAGTATGCAACTACTTCTTTTCAGTTATGGATTCTTTGAAAATACAAAACCTCTATGTTGAATATTGGTAAACACAGCACATCGGCATTGTAAACAGGGAATGCAATCTCGAACCGAGATTGGCAATTCGAGATCTCGCGAGATAAGTTTGGGTTCGAGATTGGTAATTCGAGATCTCGCAAGATTGTCTGGCGAGATCTCGATAAATCTCGACAATATCGAGATTTCGCCTACTTTTTAAAAGAACGTATTATTTTGTGTCTAAAATACTTAAAAATGAAAACTACTTACTTGGGACAGTGTGACTGTGTCACTGTGTACGTGTGTGATTTATTGCGTAGTGCACTATGCAGATGATTATTATTCATTACTTTCCTTAAATAAACGTTGATTTTTTTGTTTCAAGATTCAATTAATGTTTTGTTTTATTTTCAAAATATAACAGCAATACCCAAACTCACACAGCACACTATATGTCAATTAATTATTTTGGAAATAACTTCTTAGGAGTTAGGAAGCATAGGGTAAGTTACTATTAGTAACGTTCACGAACATTTGGTTTGAATTGTTCTTAGACATATTCAGTATTCACTTCACTTTGTAATTTGTTAGCCATCTAATGCTTGTTATAAGTTAAATAACTGTCAATTTCACTCAAGAAAACAATAATTAAAACAATATATGCAGAGAAACAAACAATTAATTAGCGCGACTGTCAAAAACTATTACGTATAAGTTATAAGTTTTTTTTTCAAGCGCGTTCGTTCTTGAAATCTCGTTTGAGATCTCAACCGTATCGGGCCGAGATCTCAAACGAGATTTCAAAAACGAGATTGCCTGCCCACGAGATTAAATCTCGAAAAATGGCTCGAGATCTCGCGAGATCGAGATTGCAATCCCTAATTGTAATTGATTTATTATTTCAAATAAACTTGTTCT
Source organism: Mongoloraphidia duomilia (assembly GCA_039654895.1). Taxonomy (NCBI): domain Eukaryota; kingdom Metazoa; phylum Arthropoda; class Insecta; order Raphidioptera; family Raphidiidae; genus Mongoloraphidia; species Mongoloraphidia duomilia. Next base: position 32,434,432 of record CM077516.1, on the reverse strand, counting down.
GTACACACTACTATGAACTGTCTGTACAGACCACGGTAGTTATATAGCTGGCGCCCCTAGAGGTCAAGTTTGGCAGTGCCCATCTCCATTCTTCAGAAAACATCGGATAGTGTGTATTTATGTCATTTTTTGGTCATAATATAATGTATTATAATATAAGCATGTATGGGATGGGATGCTGGTTTTTCAACTGTTTTATTATATCCACCACACAAACCGTGCTTCTGATGATCCATTCACAAATTTATGAGAACGACTTGCTCGAGACATTGATAAATGATGTGTATTTTTTGACAAATTTGCGTCAGAACAATTTGACCTTTCAAAATTACATACTTTGTTTATTATTTTTTTTAAATAATAATTTCTCCACGTTTTCCAAACTCTGTGTACAACAGTAACTTATAATAATTAAAACCGAGGTTTAAAGAAGCCGGTTAAAAGAATACAGTCTTGGCAAAAGAAAAACTTAAATTTAAAAAATGACTGTCACCACTAGTTATTCGATTCGGGTATCAATATTTTATAGATGTGATAGTTCAGCCTAGTGAATTTTAGGAAGAATATGGTTCGGAAAAGGCTGTAGAAAATAATATTCAAAAATGTTCAAATATGTTTAAAAGCCGACGTTTCGAAAATAATATTATTATAAATAAATTTTTCGAAACGTCGGCTATTAAACATATTTGAACATCTTTGAATATTAATATTTTAGTCGAGCTCGAGAATAGCCGAGCGTCTAGCAATGCCATTGTTTATATGACATTGCCATGGCTCCTCTATGATAAGCCCCCAGTTCCCAGGTTCTAACCTAAAAGTTGGTAAAAGTGTCAATTGGATTTTCAATTTATTATGAAAAACTAATAAATTGAAAAAATGAATTGATGTTAAGCCCAAACATACCTTAGCTGTTGGTGACCTTAAAAAATATTAATTTAGTCCCGATATTTTAACCGTCCCGATCTCGGTATATGCTTTTCTAATGAAATTGACGGGTTTTTAACTGAGTTGAAAAAGTTTTACAAAACACTTCTTTTCTGTGTGATCAACCATGAATAGCCGACGAGCGCTGAATTAAATTCCGGAATATTTAAAATGGAGAAATCAATCAGCGATTTACAGTGTGGTTGTTACTCTCTGGTATACCCTCTCTAGAACTGGTATATAAAATTAAAAAAAAACAATTTTTTAAATTCACTCAACAACGATCGTTTCGGGTTATTAACCCCAGGAGCACAAATCGCCCGAAACCATCGTCGAGTGAATTAAAAAAAGTGTGTGTTTTTATAAATTATTTATTATTTACTTTACATCGTGTTCTACCAAGTGCCTATAGCAAAGAATCAAGTAATCTTTTGAGGCAAAAACGAGAGATTGTTTTTGCACTTTATTTTTTAAGTTTACAAAAATTAAATATCTGAAAACTATACCAGTATTGTGGCGTTCATATTTTATCTTCTGCACTCTTTGAATGCCGTGTTGTTGCAAGTACCTATTCAATAATAAAAAATAAATAAAAAAAGGGAACCTGATCGAAGTTCGGCCACTGAATAAAAACTTTGCATGTTAAAATAAATCATCATTCAATATTGTTGACATCAAACATAATGATAAGATCTGAGAGAACAAATCGCTACACAATATCATATAAACTTTTAAACTTACCATTATTCCAGACGCCCTCAAAATCTCCAGCAACGATTGTACTGTCGTCATCAGACAAAAGAACACCTTCTGAGGATGCGCATAATGACGGTGCTAGACTTGCGCAGTCGTCCAGCATCATCATGGAAACCGATGGCGTTGACGTATTCATTTGTTTTCATTTTACGTTGGCCACATTAGAATTTAGACACTTTATCTGAAAGGAAGACAGTCTGTAAAAAACTATAATAAATAAAAAAATATATTGTATGATTGTACTAGTAAAGCCGTCACAATCAACATCATAAACGATGAGATCTCTTAAGATGTGAGCCGACCTAAAGTAAATTTTTAAATGGTTAGAATTAGATTGCCGACATCTCTAAATCTCTAAATTTTTGTGCCGGCGTTACACAATGACAGATCCATGTAAATATTTGGGAGGGTGAGGTAGAGCGGAGGGAAAGGGAGAGATAGGGGAGAGCGGAGAGAAGGGAGAGAGAGTGAGAAAGAAAGGATTGGCGAGGAGGGGGAAGTTGATTACAGATGTTTGAGAAGTGAGGTGATTAGCCAGATAAAATATAGACGCTAATAATCTTAGTTTTTGACCATATAGATGGTCAAAAGCTAAGATTATTAGCAGTTTCACGGGCCCTAGATCTACCAATAGGTATATATAAGAGACTTTTGATCTGATTTGATTGGGTTAAATTTTTGTTAATCCACTAAAAAGTTGATCAACTAAATTGAAACAACGGTAATTTGTATTAAATTTTAGTTGATCAACTAAAACCAAATCGTTAGAACAGGCTTTTATTTTCGATTCGACAGTCGTTCGGCCCAGATCGACCAGTGAATACGAACTTTCAAATGGATAAACCTTGATCTTGCTTTTCAATGCAGTTGAAGGACTAAGTTCGATTCGACAGTCGTTCGGTCCAGATTGCCTCGTGCAGACGGGCCTTTTAATAGATGAATTGGGTTTGCCTATCTTGTTTTTTATCGCAATGCTCAAATTTAGTCAGGGTGTAGTTATGAACCGTGCCGACGATTTGTACCTAAGTCGCGGGAGGTCAGACAGCTTCATATCAAATTGTTTAATGTTTGTATTTCATCAGTCAACGTTCGGTGTCATTTTAATTTTGCGTTTCCCAATTTACAGTTATAAAAATTATGTTTATATATTTTATGATTGTAGTTAACTGTTCATGAACATTATTTGTGTAATTTTAGATGCGAAATTATGAAAAATTGAGGGCTTCGTTATGTTGATAAATTGGTTTTCGCAGTATTCACTACACGAAGGACGAATTTGCTTGAATCATATCTAAACGCACGGAGTACGCCGGCAAACTTCTCACAATTTAAGCAAAATCGATCGCGCGTGCACTGTAGCAATATTTACACGAACCATATCGATCCCTTCTGGACCTCCCCTGTATCTCCCCGAGGCTAGTTACGTTACAGGACTGAATTTTTCCAGGGGGGTTAAAGTTACCAAAAAGAAGCAGTATTCCAAATTTCATACGTTTAGGTGATACGTTTAGGATAGATCATCATAAATCTAGGGTACTTCAAATCGAGCTACAACTTTGAAATTTGGTACATAGATAGTTTTTAAGGTGGTAATTACTAGAAAAGTCAAAAATCAATAAAAATCCAATATGGTGAATTATGACACGAAATAGCGACTTGCTTTGTTTCCTGACCAAACTTGGCAAGTTTTCAAGGGTCTCAATATTGCTCAGTTCTTTGAAAACTTGCCAAGCTTGATCTGGAAATTTATCAATTCACACAATATGTTTCTGTGCTTATCAAAACACTGCTAATAGGAAAGGAACTTGACATAATTTCTACATATCAGTTATTTTTTTCAGATAACAAAACACACAGTCCTGACGAGAGCTTGACCTGTTTACATGTGTGTTTTACGTTTTTGATGGGATTCTCAGTACATTATAGACCAAACTGTCACAACTTAATGAGGCAAAAGTTGACTGTTTACAAATGAGACAATTCTGCTGAAAAACTATAATTTTATTGTTATTATAATCTGGTTTGTGTTTAGAAATTAAAAGCCTCTCCTCATTTGTTTCTGCATGTATACCGTGTGTTTATTTGAAAACGTCCACCAAGAATTTATTCGAAAATTGATCACTATAAATGCGAAAATCTGAAAATTGATCAGGGTGGTCCTATTCTAAAAATTATGGGATTTCATTATCCCTGTTTGATGTTTCTAACACATAAATGTGAATAAAAAACTAATAACAGATATTGCTGTCAGTATAGCTCGGCAATGTCGACATTTAAATGTTGGTAACAGTTTCAGATAATTGTATATTTTTTCGTAATAAACTTTTTGTGTGGTTTTATTAAGTGCTAATGACAGAGTTAATGGTACATTTTTTGCTTAAAGTTCGCAGCCGAGTCTGCAATTAGTTATTTATAGTTTTTTGTACATCGTTTATTTTAAAAAGTATCGTCTGCACTGCTTGAAACTTTTGTGATGAAAAGGTATTCTTGAATATATCATCGTAATTATTGTTTTTTTTTTCTTTAAACAGCCATAAATAAATAAAATTTGTGAATGTGCGCAACAACTTGACAATAACTGCGATTGTCGGAATGTTTGTTAATTTTGTTGACTTTATACATATGTATTTTTTACTTCTCTATTTAATAAATTTATTATTTATTAATATGACGTTAAGATAATTTGTTTATTGCAAGCACCCAGTTTCCAGATTCTGTGGGAGCTGGAGATTATCGTTTTATTTTTAAAAACAATATGGGCAATAATATATCTAGAATTGATCATATTAAGTTTCTAGGTTTACATATTGATGAAAACCTTAATTGGAAAATCCATTGTAAAATAGTTTCTGCGGTAAACTAAATTCTATATATTATTTATTCATGAATCTGAGAAATATCTTGGATCAACAACAACTGATAGGCCTATAATAATAATAATAATAATAATAATAATAATCAACTTAATCTAATCTCTGTTTGATACGTCCACAAATATTTAATATTATTAATATTGTAATGGACCAGTTTAATGTATAAAACTTTTTAATTCATATCTGACCATACGTTTCGTTGCAAATTCGTATCGTAATTGCTAATAAATAATTTATACATATAAATGGTGCTTTTACATAATACTGTATTAATTACATCATTGTTCTTTAGATTAGCTGAAGAAGTTTGTCTTATATGTTGATGCAAAATATGTGTAGTGGTCTTTCAAAACAATATAAATTTTAACGCTTAACATCTGAAGTTCATATTGTTTTGTCTCTTGAAAAGTTTTTTAGCGGCATAGATATGATTTGCTAGATTTCAACATTATATCGTCACGAATGAAACACTTTCGAGTGTTAGCAGCATTTAATATTACGTAGATCTCCCCAAACTAGGTGTCAAATTTAATAGCGCGATATAAAAATGTGCCCATAATAAAAATAATTAGTTGTATTTGCATGTAGGTCATTGCAAGATTAACGAATATTGATAACAAGTTCGATTGACGCTTTTAATACTGTACCTACATGCAGTCTTTTAAATAAATTGTTATTATTATTATTATTATAGGTAACTATGATGTATTGAAAATACTAGTATTTTTACTTACCACCTAAGAATTATTTTCCAGTTTTTTATCCTGCCTATACCGGTTTTTAGGTGGCCACTTCTCCCAAATTTGAACTAAGGTCTAAGATCGATTTTATTTTTGCTATAGATATGTGACCGTTCTGAATACGCTTGTAAAAGCTAAATCGATTCAGTGGTTTAGGCTCTAGGTACGACCACAGATAGATAGACGGCAGACAGATATTTTTAAAAGCCACTTTATTGGTTCAGGGGACTTGGAAACGTAATAAATTCACCAATAACTCAAAATCGACTTTTTGCACAATCACAAGACTTCTAGACAGGGAGATAGAAAATAGAGATTGTTGATTACAAACGCTCGACAACTGAGGTCAACAGATTATTTTCGAACACAAATATTAAGTTGGTGTTTTATAACTTAAATAAATTGGATAGGTTATTCACAAGACTTAAAGATAAGACGCCTATCTCACATCAATCTAATATTATTTATAAAATACCTTGTGAATGTAATAAGTGTTATGTGGGACAAACTAAACAGTTATTAAAAAATAGAATTTATCAGCACAAAATGGACTGTAGAAACATAAACTTATTAAGTGATAATAAAACGGCGTTGTCATCTCATCATTTCGACACTGGGCATAAATTTCTTTTCAATGAAGTTCAAATATTAGATAAAGAGTCAAATTGGAAGAAACGCAATATCAGTGAAATGTGTTTTATTAGAAAAAACAATTCAATCAATTATAGAACAGACACTCAAAATTTAAGTAGTCAGTACAATTATATTATGAAATTATACTAATTTTTGTATTATTATTATTTGATTGTTAAAATTTATAGTCAACATAATTTGTTACCATGTTACCATGTTTTTGTCTTATGTACCCTATCTTATGTTAATTGCTATGGTTAGTAATTAATATTAATTTTCATAAATATTGTTATTTTTAATATTGTACTTGAAAAAGTCTAAATCTATAGACGAAACGTCGTACATTTAATTTAATAAATCAAATTATTTTGTCCACTATCCTGCGATTTTGCTTGATTTTGCTTAATTTTATTATAATCACGATGGACACGATTTCTAATATAAATAATAATAATAATAATAATAATGGAATTTATTTGCATACGACCAAAATGGTTTAAAGTAATTCATTAATATTGTATGGACTTAGGTTTATTAAAAACTCTTTTAATTTCATACGCATCTGACCATAGCGGTTCTCCTGTTGAATTTCTTTTGGTAATCTGTTAAATAATTTGTAGCCAGTATAAATCGGTGTTTTTTCATAAAAACTCGTACGGTGTAAATAATCATATGTTACTTTAGATCTAGTGTTATGAAGTTTGTCTTTTTGTTGATCAAAATATTTATTGGTTTTCATATAACATAGTAATTCTAAAGCGTACACAGCTGGAAAAGTTAAGATTTTTTTCTCTTGAAAAGTTGTTTGCAGGATGTTGTTTTGCTGATTTTAAATATTGTACGAATGATCTTTTTCTGTGTTAGAAGCACTCTAATAGCTTCGTAGCATCTGCCCCAAACTAGAATGTTATATTTAATAGCGGAATAAACATGTGCATAATAAAACATAATTAGTTGTTCTTCATTTAGGTAATCTCGCAAAATTCGTATTTGATAACAAGTTCGATTGACGCTTTTAATACTGTACCTACATGCAGTCTTTTAAATAAATTGTTATTATTATTATTATTATAGGTAACTATAATGTACTGAGAGTACTAGTATTTGTACTTACTACCTAAGAATTATTTTCCAGTTTTTTAACTTGCTTATACCGGTTTTTAGGGGGCCACTTCTCCCAAATTTGAACTAAGGTCTAAGATCGATTTTATTTTTGCCATCGATATGTGACCGTTCCGAATACGCTTGTAAAATTTAAGCTAAATTGATTCAGTGGTTTAGGCTCTAGGTACGACCACAGATAGATAGACGGCAGACAGATATTTTTTAAAAGCCACTTTTTTGGTTCAGGGGACTTGGAAACGTAATAAATTCACCAATAACTCAAAATCGACTTTTTGCACAATCACAAGACTTCTAGACAGGGAGATAGAAAATAGAGATCGTAGGTTACAAACGGTCGACAATTGAGGTCACCAGGGTCTATATACTTTCCTGTGAGAAAGTAATAAAAGTCGGCGTATATGAATTTTATTTGTTCCACCACTGCATAATCGTTGAGATGAAACATATTGTTCAAAGTAATGTAACGAACAAAAACATAACCTACATTTCACGGCAAACATATACTGGCATTCATTCTTTATGTCAATTGGTTCTATAGTTTGCTCAGGTGCGAATTTTAAGGTTTCAAAATGTAATAATTGCATATTTTAAAATTTAAATCATTTCGCCTTGACTCTACACAATAGTGTTTGTGTTTTACACCGTATTACGTAACAAGCTAACATATAATACTATATTTGTGGCCAAAGAACAAAACCACGTATGTCGATCTTTTTGTAATTATTTTTCAAGGGAATTTTTATAACTATATTTTAAACGACTTCAAAAAAAGGACGTTTTATCAATTTGAAACGTGGGTACTGGGTATATTTACAATTTTTTTTTTGACGGGTTAACCGATTTGAATAATTTCAACTCCGTTGTGTTAAAAAAGATGCCGGAATGGTGCCATATAATTTTTATTTAAATCGGTTTAGTAGTTTTTTTTATAAGTAATCCAGTATCATTATTTTCTGTTTGTTCAGCCTTATAACTTCTCGAGGGGTTAACCGATTTGAATAGATTGCGTAAGTTCAGAAATATGTCGAGGTGGGCAGTTTTGACGTGACTACGTCTAAAGCTTGATTTATATTATCCGGTCAGACACGGCGCGGGAACGTAGCGTTTCCGGCAAGACAAACATTTTTATATGCATTTCAAATACGAATATTGATACGTCTCTGAACGAACGGGATCCGCTAAGTATAAATATTCGTATTTGAAATGCATGTAAACAAATTTGTCTTGCCGGAAACGTTACGTTCCCGCGCCGTGTCTAACCGGATAATATAGATCGACCTTCACAACTCAGGCACTGCGTGTTCAGAAAGGTATAGCGTCACGAAAATCGTCACGAAGGGTCCGCGGCAATTACTCGTAGAGATTTTGCAGTACGTTAAATGTAATTACACGATAGTGTAGGTGGATCTTTAGGCTTCATGCCTCATGGGAAAATATGTCGTTCGGAGGTCATTAGGCCGGGTGGGAGGGAGCAAAATTAACTGATGAAAAATAAAAGCTTGTAAAATAGTAGATTTAGCGTTGAAAATCAATGCTAAATCTAGTTGGTATTTATAGCAATGAAAATCGTGCCAGAAACGCAGCTGGATGAGTCAATACTAATTAATCTTATTTTACTATAAAATTCGACATAACTGCTTTTGCCTTTTGGCCACATACTAAGTATGAGTATCTACTATGAGTATATAAGTAGCCTTTGTAATTTATTTTATTCGTTACAATGAACTTGACATTTTAAATAAAGTGCCTTTTTACTTTCAGTAAATACAGGCTGTCAAACAGTGTCGTGCAGTGGCCAGTTAAAGAATTTCGTACGCCTGCTCACATTTGCAGGTATCCTAATGTGGCCACATCAATAAACAGTACATCAATCAATGGGTCTCGCTTTGGAGGTTTCGTTTTAACTTTTATTCAAACTGTTGACCCAAAATTGGAAGAAAAAAACATAAATGGATACTTTATCGTTGTTCACCTGTTGTGTTTACTTTACATGTGAGATGTTCTGTAGTCTAGCAGTGGTGTTGGAATATCGACTCTCGCATGTAGTGGTTTTTCAGTGACAATGCTTTAAATGGAGAGAGTCGGTCGTTTGAAAATGTGTCACTGTGTGAGTAATTATCAACTCAGTCCGCCGCGATAGTGGAAAGTTTAGGGTTAGAATCCCTACGGTGGCATAGGTTTGAATTAATGAATTTTTCCTCATTACAGCATTGTGTTACGCCATTGTTCTTACAATAGGTGTTTCATATACTGTTTGCAATCATTATGCATTTATTTAATTTAATAATATGTAAGGTTATTTGTTTGCGTTTGACTAGAATAACGTCTGTCTCATTTTGGGGTGGCATTTTAGAAATAATAGATGAAATGGAAATAGTCGGAAGTGGTTGACATGTGAGACAAAACACAGCATGTATATAATAACTATGTTAAGGTAATAGAGTAAGCCAGGTGGCCATGAGGAAAAGTACGAGTCTACCGACAGGTACAAACGCCAAGTCCAGGTTCGAATCCCACAGGATTTTAACATATAGTGCTAGGAGCACTAGTACACTGTGCGTCGTGCGAAGTCAGTAGTCGAATGACTTTTCAGTGACTGTATCAGAGTTTATATGTAATACCGTTAGGAGCACCGACCACAACTGCCGTTCAAATGCATCTATACCATATACCATATATGTAACACAGACGCGGAGAAGAGGGGATACATTCCAAACATTCTTTCGCGTTACACATTTTTGTGTATAGATACACATTTTTCGTTTCATCCTTTTACCCTTCAAATCGTCGAGACAGTGGCGTCGCATAAAATATTCACTTTAATAATCATAAGCTGGACCGGGAATCGAACCCAGTATCCTTGGATCAGGAAGCAGGCACCAAACCAGCTGATTCCAATTGTGTTAGCGGTATATTAAATGGTAGTTAATTCTCCTTATATTAATGAACAAGAGTTGAATAAGCTGTGCTGTGATTGGTTGTGATGAAGCCATGACCGATGACACGAACCAATGAACGCCGCCGGCTAAAGCAATATATCGAATTAACAAGTGATGCGAATATTGATTTCGACACATTGACCCTTTGTATTGAAGTGTTTGACCGCGCACAGCGGGATTCATATTGAAGTATGCTTAGAAACAATGCTTGCAAGCATTGCTAATGTGTCCTGAAGCAATCTTCAATAATTTATACACTCTTGATAGACAACAATCCGAATCTAATCATTAGCGAACGTAATTTTGGTGCATCGCCAGTACCGGACTAGTCAAATTTCATCTATACGAATAAAACAGTTCCGTGACTGACTGTTTGACTGACTGACTGACTAACAGACAACGCGTAGCCTAAACCACTGAGATAGAAACATGAAATTTGGAAGACATGTTCCTTACAGGGTGTAAAGATGCACTAAGGAAGGATTTTTCGGAAATCAACCCCTAAGGGTGTGAAAATGTTTGTATAGAAAATCATATTCCCTGAGTGTATCAACTTGAAACTTGATATATCTATAACTCTTTAAAATAAATAATAAAAGCGAGTGAGTAATGTATTAACTATACAATATACAGGGTGGCACATCTTAAACAATGCAGTGAAATATCTCGTAAACGGTACAAACCATGATAAAAAAATGTTTTATACAAAAGTTATAGAGTGACAAGGGGGACAGAAAACTGTGATATCAGATTTAACATAACATTTTCTTAGCGGGAAGTTAAAAACATAACTTAATCTGTTCTAGGCATCGTAGTAGAACAGTGGGACGGATACCGAATTGCTCAGCTACCTTTAAGAAGCTTTCTTGTAGAATGTAGATTATAGACGCTAAACAGTTGAAGTCATCAACATGGAGTTTTCTTATTTATAGATTGAAACTCGGAAAATGTTTCCATAAAATTTAAAAGAACTGAAAAATGTGAAATAAAGATAATTTTATAAAAAATTGAACTGACTTCAAAAAAGGAGTCAGAAGTTCTCTAAAAGGGAGAAAATAATTTATCTCTTCAAGTCGGCCTAAATAAACCAATATGAATATAATAGAGAAATAATTCTAATTGAATGTAGGTTAGAAAAGGTGATTGTAAAACGAAGGGAAAATTATTTTATCGATTTTAGAGACATATTCGGCCTCTGTTTTTGTATAATCGGGTTTAATTCTCTTTTTTTCTTTTTTTGCTATATCAAATAATTATATAACTAGCTCTAGTGAACATATCAACTAGATTTTTATTTGTTATTAAAAATTGGTACCAGGCCCAGATATCCCTGGTCATTGATAAAAAATTAAAAAAAAAAAACAAAGTTGGATTGGATTTATCTGTAGACAGCACGGTAAAAAGAAAATAGGGTTTGTATATGACCACCGTCCACCAATGTAAAAGATCGAAAATATCATTAATTATATGCAGCGAGGTAATTTATTTTATAAGTAGATGTTATTTCGGCTATGTCGATGGAGCAACATTATCTTACTCCTTTGAATCGGAACTATTACAAATTCTCTCGATAACTTTATCGACAGATATTTTAAATCAACGAAGCCGAACTTCGAATTTTTTTTCCATCTTCGGCCAAAGTCGAAGGAACTGTATAAAGCAGAATTTATTTTTATTTATTGTGGATTATAGACGCGTCGACAACTTAGGTCATTAGCGTCTATAAAGCAGAAAAAAAAAGAAAAGGTTTTTTAGTTTATATTAGACACTATTATTGTATGTGCCTAAACCATACAAAGATATTTTTTGTGAGTTAAGTACCTACCTACTTTAAAAAAATAAAGTAGGTAAAGTTAAATTACTCGCCGCGATATGTCTAATGTCGATCGCGCGTAGGCAATAGTTAACGGTCCTGGCTTCGATGAAACCTTCTGTTTGTTTTCCGAAGCCGATTATTTTGCCGAAGATGCTATTCTTGACCGAAGATAGTCAAATCTGGTTATTTTATAGAAGTTGCCATTCTTGACCGAACATAGCCGAAACTGATTATTTTGCCGAAGAAGCCATTTTTGACCGAAGAATGCCGAAGCTGATTATTTTGCCGAAGATGTCATTTTTGACCGAAGATAACCGAAGCTGATAATTTTGTCGAAGATGCCATTCTTGACCGAAGATAGCCGAAGCTGATTATTTTGTTGAAGATGCCATTTTTGACCGAAGATAACTGAAGTCTGAAGCTGATTATTTTGCCGAAGATATCTTTCTTGACCGAAGATAGTCGAAACTGATTATTTTGCCGAAGATGCCATTGTTGACCGAAGATAATCGAAACTGATTCTTTTGCCGAAGAAGCCAATGTTGACCGAAGATAACCGAAGCTGATTATTTCGTCGAAGATGCCATTTTTGGGCGAAGAATAAAGATGACCGAGGCCGATAAATCAGTCGGATTATATATGTCATGAATGATAATAGGACCGTATTCTTCAGTGGTACAAAGCGATGTGAAATCTGGAGCCGCAGCGTTGTAACACGGACACGAGCCGCAGTTCGCACGCAGACGTGTGTAATTAATGTACACCTTTTAATTATACACGCTCGCCCGAATCTGTTGCAACTTATTGTTGACCTGTTCTTTTCTTGTACCACCGTGCTCAACATCAATGCTGTGATCCTAAATTATACCACGCTCTGCTACAAAGTTTATCGCAGAGTATAGTAAGACTTCCGATATAACGTTTGTAAAACATACGCTACATCGGAAATCCCGCCATTTATATGAAAAATCCGCCACTGTCTGTGCTCCAAAAGTTTGACCGGTGTGGACGAGCCCTTTATAATATTGTGTAGGGACTAGCTTTGGGAAAGGTGGCGGTACAACACACAAGAATTGTTGCAAGTGCATTTATTATTTCGACATGCTGTCTGAAGCATTTTATCGCAATGCGTTTTAAAAATTATTATTTTAATTTTTACAGGACTGGACTTGAATATTTTTTCGCAATTTTTTCTCGTAAATACAATCAGGGTCGTGTGAAGGGAAAATTGCGCCTTAAGCATAACATTAATTTGGCGAACCTTATCCTTCGTAACCACTAATCAAACAAAAGCTTCCGGTCCCTAGGCCTCTTTCACCCGGCCCTGAATACAATGATTGAAACGAATTTCTAGGGACCATACAATTTCGCTCGTAAATACCGTGATACGTTTAGGCGTGAAATAAAAAATTTAAAGATGGCTTACATATAAAGAAGTTCCTCCGTAGATGCATCTATTTTCTGTCTACTTTCAAAGCTGTTAGATTACACAGAGTCGAGACCGAATGTGTAATCTCATTGTCTCACAACGCAACATGATGACTATAATATTGTAAGAACATTTTAACAATATTTACCCTGAAAAAATTTATCAGCAATGGACGTTCAAAGAAAGAATCGCATTTATGAAAAATTCAATGAGAAAAAAAAACTTTCTTTTATTAAAAAGTATAGAAAAAGTTTTAATCATATAATAATAATAATATATTGCCAGATTTAGAGTACAGTAATTAAGATTAATTTTTGCCCGAAAGAGGTATCATAGATACCTGTATACGGGTCCGGTATGAGAAATTTTATTAATTTTAAGTAATTGTATTTTATGACATTTTCATACTCGGCTGAGTTTTATGAAATAAATAAATTTTTCACAATGCCGGTATTGAAAATTCGATTTTTGGATTAAAACTGAGAGTTTCAACTCTAGGGATGAAAATTTTGAGTTGTCTGTTTTCTCTGTTGTTAAGAGGGAGATAGAGCGATTGAGTCGCGCCAACTTCAATTCGCATAATATAATATTCGAAAACGTCAAAATGACAGACATAACCCCATATAATTTTCACATGGATCTGACAGATCTAATATTTTTGGGCTTTTTTGCGCGCCTAAATTGCAGGTACCTCAAATCGAATTGTGAAAAATAATATGCAATTATTCGGAACGAAACTGTGTTTGCAACGCATGTGATTGCTGCCCGAGGTATACGAGAACAGCGTTGCAAACTTCACACTGGTTGCAAACGCTTTGTTTCGACTCTTGTAATGCAATATACTATTGAATAAATAAAATAAATAAAAAATACGATCATTTTCATTGATAGAACGTCTTCGGTTCAATGTATAAAATAAAAATATTATGTACGATTTAGACCTGATAAACATATTCACGTTTAAATATTTTGAGAGTAAATAAAACATTTCTCTTCATTATAAAAATTACAGTCTACACGAAATTGGCGCACGAATGTATATAAATATAACATAGTGTACGTGTCAAAGAAAAATTAAATGTAATTTGATAATGGGCAACCTCACAAATTTGACTATGTACACCCCTGATGTTCGAATGTAGTAATACAGTGACATCTGTGAAGTTGTCTTATGAAGTTGTGTTTTATTACAAATTTGTCAACAGGGTGCGATTTATACAGTGTAAAGAAATGTGCTGACTAATTTCGCGAATACAGGGTCAAGAGCCATTGTTCAACAAGTTTGTGGATAAGATACGCTGTTGGATATCTTAAGAATAGTATTTAATTTTAGTTCAGATTATGCGTTATTATAGGCCTCTATAGATGCTTAGTTGTCGAGCATTTATAACTTGCATATTACAATCAATCAATCTTTCTCGTTCTCGTTCTCTCTTTCTCTCTCTCGTCCTTACAATTCTAATATCTATTAGGTAATACAGTGCAACCTCGATATTACAAAACTGAAGGGAATTAGAATATATTCGTTATACCAAGTAATTTGTTACAATGAGGTTTGTTATATAGAGGTTAGGTTGGACTACGATTCGTTTTAACAAGGTTTTTCGTTTCTCTGCGACGGTTAAGGAACACCTTTTTGGTTTCTCAGCCATTGCAACGTTAAAACTAACAACATTGACAAACAGCAGTGTTACATTACTTAGCATCAAACAACAATGATTGTCTTACGAAAAATTTAACGTGTCTGAACCTGTCGACACATGAATTATTGTGTATATTTATATTTTGCAATGATTGAAAATTCGTTATAAAGAGGTTTTTTTACAAATGTATTCGTAATGTAAAGGTATATTTTGCATTAGCTCTTACGGGCAGTTCTAGGGGATTTCGAAAAATTTGTTAAATCGAAGAGATCGTTATATTGAGGCTCGTTATATTAAGGTTACACTGTATTATAAAGAGAAAAAGTGTGTATCTTTATTTGTTTGATTGCGGCAGGTAATGTCAGGAACTACAGAATCAATTTAAAAAATTCTTCCAATGTTTAAAAGCCTGCTTTTTTTCAAGTAACATAGACCAACATCACCTACATTTAGATCGTGTTGCATAGACTACCTATGTATTATTAAGCTTACAACAAAAGAGGGATGAGCAGTGAGCGAAAATATAAAGCAGATCTGTGATCCCGCAAGCAATCTCTGAACTAAATTGATGTTAGCTAAACAATAAGAGATACAATAAAGTGATATGAGAGAAAGTTGCCAAACCAAAATTACCCCGGGCGATACCGGGCCGGAAAGATAATCATAGAATAAAGAACTGTTAATTTTAACACATATTTTAATCAAATTGAATCAGTACAGCCCTGCGCCTACAATAAAGTTTTCTGCAATGCGTGTAACTGCATTTGTTGCATTATTTTTGAGTGATCACGTCCTCTTGTATGTATGAATGCAATTTCGTACGTGTTATTCTATTTTAATTAACTCATCAATTTTTAAATTAGGTCCGTATTAAAAAAACACGTCTTAAATTATATATTTTGTTGTAAGTAGCAAACATATGTGCGTAAATATACAACCTGTTGCATGCAGGACATTTATCTTAATATCTCGCGGAATACTTTATACCAATTATATTGCCAGATAAAAAATGTTGCCTTACAATACGTTTGTTTTAAACAATATTTTATGAACCAGCTAACTGCTAAAGTATATTCTTCACACCATATAAATTAATATATTGTGCATTATACAAGACGTTTCAGAATAAGGTTCCGCAATACGTGAGGATCTTTTAAAGTGTTGGTAGGTATAGTAAGTAGGTAATTAAAACACATTTTTTTCATGCTTAGTCTGAAAATTTTACCAAAAAACAAGCAGTTGTGTCCGAAGAGTTCTGTATTGCCGACATACGCTTCGGCAGTTTAGAACCAGTCATGGATGTATTATACTCACTGGATACCTGACTAGTGGTTTAAAAGTGAGGCAGGACTGCCATATTTGAAAAGGGCAAAACATACATCGACAGTTGTAATACCATGGAAATGTGTAATACAAACTTTTTCATTTATATTGTGAGCTAATGTGTCAACTTAATTTCCCAAATATTTACTTAAAATTGCAACAGAAATTGAGTTTGAAGATCCCCACAAATTAAGTTTAATATACGGACGATTTGCGAATATTATTTACAAATTAGATGTTTAACGTTTGGAAAATTTTTATACAAAAGAAATTTTAAAACTTGTGAATAAAAGACAAAAGTTAAATAAGTTAATATCAGAAAAATAAGCAGATTTCGAATATCTAAAAATCGCCGTGGACACCCTGTACATGCATGGAAAGTAGCTATTTTGTAGTGGGTATAGCAAAAAAATATAAATTATATTTTCAGTTTATTATTAAAAAAATAATAAATTGATAATATGAACTATTCATTTCCAAGATAGAGTGATCCTGTGTGCGTGATCACCTCGTGTTCCTTTGTTTCGTGAGTTGTGATTTGTCTGTCGGGAGAAATCCAAATTTTGTAAATGTACTGGACCGTAGGTATTTACCTATTTATTTTGTTGTAAGCTGTAGGCAAGTGAAACTGTTGGAATGCATTTTTTTACAAAATACTCTATCTTGGAAATGAATAGACTTAGGTTCAAATGACTCTAGCTGATGATGACATAAATTGAAATATGAAGTGCACGGATCTGAGTTCAACTAAACGTGGTTTATTGTTGACCTAAAAAAACAGCAATGCTTTCTCCAGAATATTTCATCCAGTATTACGACGTTTGTGCAAACCTTTCCAACAAATAGTTTATTGGATTCCAGACGCAGTTCGCAGGGGGTCGTATCTATGTGTATACGTATCTATATTTAGAATCTCCGTCTGGAACGAATGATCCGTTCCGACGCCGAACCGACGTCGTCGCCGCCGCTCCCAGAAGGAATTTCCCTTCTACATTCTCCCAGTGAGAGTATATAGAGTAACTGGCGTCACCGGTTTTATTAATAGACGCATTTCACTTAAGACAAGAGAGCATCGTCTCGGAACCAAATAAATTAAAAGCGCGGTACAGTCCGTTTGTGCACATTCACTGGGGCGCACCTAACGGCCACAACAAACACTATCAAAAAGTTACGCTCGTTTTACAAGGAAACCATGTTTTTTGTCACTAGCTGACAGGGTTATCTGGGTCTAGTACCAGTTACTAAGTAATTTAAAAAAGAAATTAGTAAAAAAATCTTTTTAAATAAATTGTACCTATGGACTATGGTTAAATTCCACTTGCTAATCGACGTTTATATAAGTGGCCAGATTTAAAGTAATTATGTTAAATTCATTTCTTTTTTTAAATTTCTTGCGACATGTAAAATATTTAACGGCAATATAATTTATTGGTAATTTTAGGTCTTTTTAAAACATAAATTTTAAATTTAATTTAAAAATTTGTATGTAATATAATACCATTATTAAAGTGATTAATTTAATTTGTTTATTACAGATATTCTTATCCATTATTACCCAATGCGCCAATTTTAACGTTAAAAATATACTCATTGAACAAATCAGACTTATAAAAGGTTGGTAAAGATTGGGTCAGATTTTCATTAACTTTTGAGATTTTACGCAAAATAGTTAATTTTGAAGGGTTTATTTAATACATAATATGAAGAAAATTACAGGCAAAATTAATTGATTTTTTTACAAAGTTTATTTAACTTGCTGTGTTAGTACCTATGGTATGTTTATTATTATTTCAAATCTTGCAAGTCAATTTTTAACGACTTTCACATAGGTATCGATCGATTTAAAATTTTGTACATATATGTATTCCCGATTACAATACATGAATCAATCGATTTTAGAATTAAATTCAACCCCTAAGGGGGTCAAACGAGGATGTAGGTTTTTTTGACTAATCAATGCGCCGGCTAAACCTCGGAAGCTAAAAAGTTGAAATTTGGACAGTAGGTTTCTTTTCTGACTGCGATGGCATTTTTCGAAACTCAACCCTTAAGGGGGTCAACAGGAGGTAAAATTTTGAAAAACTAAAAAGGACAAAATAAAATAGTTAAAAAAAAGCTTTTTAGAGATAATCTTTTATTGAAATGTAGGTACAAAGAATGGAAAAAATAATATTTAATAATTTAGGTTCATATAATTATAAAAGCGGGGGTCGTGATTAATAAACTATCATAGAGTTTAGAACCCACGCTTTTCTAATTATGAATCTACTATTAAATATTATTTTTTCCTTGTTAGTCATTTCAATAAAAGCTTGTTAACTTCCCACTGGAAGTTATTGTAATAGGTCCGAAAATCGAAATCAAAAAGGAAAAAAAATTTTTATGTTTCAAGGTCACTACACTATTTTTACACTACTTTTAGAAAGATGTCTGTGTGTGTGTACGTACGTACGTACGTACGTACGTACGTACGTATGTGTACATTTCTTTCAAAGACGAAATCTCGAGAACGAAAAATGATATCGACTATGTTAGGGTGCCAATCGACGCGTATTAACGTAAATATGATCTGAAAGAAATTTTTTCAAAATCGGTTCAGCCGTTCTTTTTTCTTAACCAAATAACCTCCAAAAAAGTAGATTTTACACAATATCTCGCGAATAAAAAATTATATCGACTTCGTAAGGGTGTCAATCGAGGCGTGTTAACGTCATTTTGATCCGACATAAATTTTATAAAAATCGGTTCAGCCGTTTTTTTTTTTTTTAAATTATTGATGTTTTAATGATTGAAATGATTACTTTTCTGTGTAATATCTAATTTAATTATTATTATTAAATATTTATCAAACTGGGAAGTTCGTCGTGTGGACCTCAAGGGTCGCACTTTAGTCCTAATAAACGACCCACCTCACGGCTTGTTTAAAAAGTTTTTTTTTACTAATATTTTCTTTAAAACATACGCAAGTACTAACATATATTTTCACTGTATTATAGTTAATTATAAATTGAAAATAGAATTAATAATTTTCAAATTCGAACATGGGAAGTGAGGGTTTGTAATATTGGAGCTATATAAACCTTACAAGCTCGGTTATTCTCAAGAGAGCTTCTGGGTGTCAATGGGTTGAGTAGAATAATTTAAGAAGTTTGTGAATTTTGTATGGAATTTGTTGTGTATGCAGGTCGCGAAATCACAGTCGCCTCTGAACTGACGCATATTTGTGATTATATAAAGCGAAGACATCGCGAAGAAACTGTGATGTGTTCCCAACAGATTCTCTTTAATTTTATCTCTTCAAAGAGCATATCATCAGGGTCGCTTATAATAATTTTTAGTTGTAAAGGCTTTAATTATTTAATAGTGTTATTCTCTCTACAGGCCAGGCATCTAAAGTTTTTGCCTCGAAGGTGTATAGCAGCATTTTTGTATAGTGACCTAATTGACCGCAGGGAACAACATATTAAAACTCTCGAAAATTTTAATGTCTGCGTCCTCGATTTCCAGGCTTTAGTTTTGGGTTTTTTGAGAAAATTTTACCAAAATCCAGAAATCCAAAATTTACCTTTCTAATTTAGTGCAAATATTGTATAGAGTGTGGGTAAAAACATATTAAAAGTCCTAGAATCTCCTTTGCTCCCTTCATCCCATTTTTGGCGAAAAACAGCCCCAAAAACAAACGAACTCATCGCTGTGTTTTCGCATCTGGGCTAATCGGACAAAAAAAGTGAACATAAGTAAAAATATTTGTTAATAAATTTAAAACAAAATTTTTTTTTCATAATTCTGTTTATTCGTAAGCTAGACTCAGTCAAGAAAAGTTATTTTTGCAAAAGATTGTGAAAAACAAGCAAATAACCTTAAAACATAGAAGAAACGGTTATTTCAAGTTTTAAGGTTATTTGCTTTTTTTTCGCAATCTTCTGCATTTATATACCTTTGAACCACTCACAGGGGTCTAGGTTCCACGAATAGCCCTGCCAAATTTCGTTAAAATTGGTCCACGTATTTGGTCGTAATCGTGGAACAGACAGGAAAAAAAATTGTTGTTAAAATTTATAAAGAACCCTGTCATAAACAAGGCGCATGTAATTTGTGACCTGAGCTGTCAAGACGTGCAGCTTGTCTTGTTGCAATTTTAACAACAAATTCACAGATACTCGTTCGCGATCGAAGATGTACGACTTGACCCGAGGCAAAGTTTATAATATACAACATACGAAAACGCGATGTACTAATTCACGTGCGCCAAAGTGAAATTCACGGAATCGTATTGATAAATGATAAAAATAATAAACAAACAGGTCACCTCTTTTTCAAAAATCTGATAAATGCAGTTATACAACTTTCTGTTACAAAAAGCGGTAGGTATATCCAGGACCGTCCGGAGAGGTTGAGGCGCCCGAATCGAAGACACCTGAGGCGCCCCCCACCTCCCTGTCTAATTTACCAAGTAAAATTTTCATTTTGTTTTTAGGACAGTTGCTTAATGAACTAACATTTATTCGTCTTTTATTATAAGTAAGTATTTTTAGACAATCGTTTTAGCGCTAAGAATAAGATAAATATAGCTTGACGGTTTGACCGCTGTAGGTATCGCGTAAAATTTGATAAAATATATGAATATTTTTCGATCAAAGTTATATCTTTCGATTTTGACATAGCGCCCGGGGCAGCTTGAACCGCTTGACCCGGCTCTGGGTATATATCCATAGGTACTTAAAATAAATGAAAATATGAATTGATCAATCTAAGGGGAGAGCAGCTGCCCCTCTAGGATCTAGAATATTGGAATAAAGTGTGAAAATGCATTAAGCTTACTTCATACTAATCCCACTGGCAGTCCGGTCCGGAACCGCCCGGGTGCTAAGAAATTATGATTTATTAATACATTATTAACTCGCTTCGCTCGTTCGTTCGAATTTTTAATTTATTAATATTTATTCATCATTTTATTTAATAAAATTTGATACGGAAACATTTTGAAACACTAAAAAAGCCCAAAATAAAATATAAGTAAAAAGAAACTTTTCAAAAACAAACTTATATAAATAAATCTGTTAATTTTTTACCCCTGATGCCAGCGCGAGCTGAGTCGCACTTGGCCGGTTTTTTATATTTAGGCATGCAATGATTATCGTAGTTTAAACTTTAATAAAGACAGCTGCTAATGCAAGCGGTAAAAATCAAAAAGTTATTTGCATAAAGATTGCAGTCATTCTCTGCACTTTGCCAGTTGATAAGTGTTATTCTGTTTCTCTTGAAAAAGTGAATTTTAAAATAGCAAAACGGTTTTTTACAGGAAGTGACGTCACATATATACGTTCAGCAGACAATCCGTTTCCGTTCTTCTGGAACGATAACACAATAGGGTTGTCTCTTTCTCTCCAGTCATGTTCCGCTCGAAATAAAATAAAATGAAACCATTTGGTTTGAACTGCACAAAATGCCTCGCCGCTCGCGACGATCCGCGGGTAAGTCCGTTCAGAACTGTTACATACTCTTTAAGTTCGTTGCTCTATACGTAAGACACTATAAATAATAAATTATAATTTAAAAAAACTAAAAAACACGCTTTAATGAACTAAAAAGTAAAAAATAATTAATTTTATTGTAAAAAAGCGTGGGGTAGTATGAAAATATGATACAAAGCACCCCACGCTTTTTTACAATAAAATTAATTATTTTTTACTTTTTAGTTCATTAAAGCGTGTTTTTTAGTTTTTTTAAATTATAATTTATTTTTGCTTTTTAGTCCTGGAGATCCTGGTCAGGATAATGGGACAAACTTATGGAATTATTGTATTGTAATCGGTCCTTGATAAGTGTGCAAAGTTTCAGTTCAATCTGAAGTTTTTTGCTTTTTTTTTTTAGTCCTGGAGATCCTGGTCAGGATAATGGGACAAACTTATGGAATTATTGTATTGTAATCGGTCCTTGATAAGTGTGCAAAGTTTCAGTTCAATCTGAAGTTTTTTGCTTTTTTTTTTTTAGTCCTGGAGATCCTGGTCAGGATAATGGGACAAACTTATGGAATTATTGTATTGTAATCGGTCCTTGATAAGTGTGCAAAGTTTCAGTTCAATCTGAAGTTTTTTGCTTTTTTTTTTTAGTCCTGGAGATCCTGGTCAGGATAATGGGACAAACTTATTGAATTATTGTATTGTCGTCGGTCCTTGATAAGTGTGCAAAGTTTAAACTAAATCTGACCGTTCAAAGTTGGTCAAAATCAAGTTCAAAGAAGTTGGTTACAAACTGACAAACACACAAGCCCGCAAGCCCGCAAGCAAGCAAGCATACAGGTGAAGCTAATATAAGCGTGTTAAAAATAAGTGACGCCATTTTTGTATTGTGTTTTTTTTTTGCATAATACCGTTCGAATAATTATTATTTCTAACAAAAAAGTTACCAACTCCCATAAGTTATTAATTATTTGCACCTGTATTCATTTTTAATTTTAATAAATTTTATATTTCATATTACTCCAAGCCGGGCACGAACTTCAGATCTTGTACACGATACAGAGTAGGTAAGATCGTTGTCTTTACGTGCACGGCCATGTCGCTCGTCGTGTGTCACCGCTTAGCAGACTACTTATACATACTGGCTTTAAACTATACTTAACCTACTATTAGAAGTTAAGTTTGCTGCACAAGTGAGATGTCAAAAATTTTGAAAATACTGAAAAAGACTGACTGTGTATATCTAGAACGCAATGATATTTTGACTCGTGTGACTGTTAAATCACACCTCGTCAATAATATTCTTCATTACGCCCTAGATATACAATCTAGAAAAACAATTCCTAGATATACTTACAATAAAGATTGAGTGGACTATGTGACATTGAAAAATGGACACTCACCGTAATATATATAACAATGTTACTTTTAAAGCTTCGTTGCTTCTCTGAATATCCCGTTTTGGGAAGAGGATGTAGATACGCAAATTTGCTTTTTCCTACCCTTTGCCCCTGTTTTTTTAATGTAACATTTTTTATAATAATATTTACTGTTAAACGGAAACATCAAAAGACAAGACATTAGAGACTATTTGTCATAAAAATAAATGTCCCTAATCAAGACAGGATTTTAAGCAAAAGTTTTTAACCTCGTCTTTTTCGTTAGATCACGTTCGTCACGTCACGTCTTATATTGTACGACTGCATACAAGTGTGAAGGTAGTCGATCAGACCAGTACTCATCGAAAAGCAGCGACTTAATGTTCATAACTATATTTTACGTCTATACATAAGTATTATCGTACGAATATTCAGTTGAGGAACACATCAAATACCCATTGAACACCAACGATAGAATCTGGATTTTTACGTCCGTCTCCATATTGAACAGGGTTCAAATTACATTACCAAAACCACGTCACAAAATTATACACTTTCGGCGATTTTTTAGGCGCGATCTTAGCGAAGCTAGAAGCGCCTATATACACTCGCTTTGTCTGTGAATCTGTGAATCTGTGAATCTGTGAATCTGTGAATCTGTGAATCTGTGAATCTGTGAATCTGTCACGCTATTTTGTGTCACGCGTACAGCCCAAACGGGTTAACCGATTTTAAAAAACTTTTTTTTGTTCGATTCCTCTCGGGGTCTATTTGATCCTAACGTCGCCCGATTTTTGAATTTTGGCCCCAGAGGGGAGCAAATTAGAAAAAACGGTGTTTTTTGCTTATAGTTTGCTCAATTTAAGTCAGATCGATTCGAAACCTGTCTTAAACGAAAGAGCAGAAAATTTTAGATAGATTTCATGTATAATATTGTGTCAAAACAGTTTTTTTATACAGATTTATATGATTATTAAACGAAATAAATGCGACTTTATCTAATAAATCGCGAACTTGTTTCGGTTCTCCTTGTCTGTTGCACAGTGTGATAAGGATATTGGAAGATAGCGTATGCTCTGTCTTATATTGCATTATTTTAATATAGTTATTCAATTTTTTGACTGCTGATGTTTGAATTTAAGTTTAAAAACCCTGGCCTACTGAGTTAAAATGACGTGTAACTAATTATTGACGTCGATCGGATGGCGAGACCTAAGGATCGGACCAAAATTTCTCGACGTTCATACCTTGCCGAACAATTTGACTTTCTCTGTCTGTATGTCCCTTTGTACGCTTATAACTCGAGAACCACTGATCCGATTTACATGATTTTTTTTTCAAGTAAATAACTTCTTATGCGACTGCGAGTTTTAAAATATTCTGGCATCACGCAAAAGTAACCGAACTGATTCTCAAATAAAAACGTATGTTCTGGAATCACGCAAAAGTAAGTAGGTAGTAGATGCTTTGTTTTTTAAACGGTGGTTTTATTTAGCTTGATCCCGTATATTTGTTACAAATCTTGCGACCGACTGAGTTGAAATTTTGCACACATGTGTAGCTCCGGTGACAAAACAATATTATGTTAACTAACTGACCGGCCCGGTTCATCCGGGCGTAAATCGTACTTTTAAACTTTCACCCACTTCCTATGATCCGATTGAGTTGAAATTTTGCACACATGTGTAGCTCCGGTGACAATACAATATTATGGTAACTAGCTGACCGGCCCGGCTTTTGTCCGGGTGTAAATCGTACTTTTGAATTTTCACCCACTTCCCGTGATCCGATTGAGTTGAAATTTTGCACACATGTGTAGCTCCGGTGACAATACAATATTATGATAACTAGCTGACCGGCCCGGCTTTCGTCCGGGTGCAAATCGTACTTTTGAATTTTCACCCACTTCCTATGATCCGATTGAGTTAAAAATTTTGCACACATGTGTAGCTCCGGTGACAATACAATTTATGGTAACTAGCTGACCGGCCCGGCTTTCGTCCGGGTGTAAATCGTACTTTTGAATTTTCACCTACTTCCCGTGATCCGATTGAGTTGAAATTTTGCACACATGTGTAGCTCCGGTGACAATACAATATTATGATAACTAGCTGACCGGCCCGGCTTTCGTCCGGGTGCATATCGCACTTTTGAATTTTCACAGGCAAAAGGTCTTTCTCCGGTAACGTTTCAGTGGATCGGATAAATGTTATAAAATCAGACTAAGAAAATAAAGCATACTAAAAAATTAAAAATAAAAATAGATAAAATACTTTAAAGTTAAACGGTTTTATAAATGTACTAAAATGAAAAAAATAAAATTTAATTTAAGTTCATAAGTATAAAAGCGTGGGTCGTGACTGTAATAAATTATCATAGAGTTTACGACCCACGCTTTTATACTTATGAACATAAATTAAATACCTATTATTTTTTTCTTTTTAAAACATTTATAAAACCGTTTAACTTAAAAGTTTTTTTACCTATTTTTATTTGAAGGTATGCTTCTTAACGCACGTTTCAGATGGGGACCTAAATAATAAAAAGTGAAACGTCACGTCACGAAGTAGTGTAACGTCACTTTTGTAAAAATTATCCGATCCTTTTCAAAATTAATATTTGAGAGTTTTATAGGACACAAAAAAATAAAACGGCGTCAGATTTCAAAATGGCGGCCATATGTACTTTTTTGTAAAAATTATCCGATTCTTTTGAAAATTAATATTTGAGAGTTTTATAGGACACAAAAAAATTAAATGGTGCCAGATTTCAAAATGGCGGCCATATGTACTTTTTTGTAAGAATTATCAGATCCTTTTGAAAATTGATATTTGAGAGTTTCATAGGACACAAAAAAATAAAATGACGTCGATTTCAAAATGGCGGCCATTATATATAATTTTTTGTAAAAATTATCCGATCCTTTTGAAAATTGATATTTGAGAGTTTTATAGGACACAAAAAAATAAAATGACGTCAGATTTCAAAATGGCGGAAATATGTAGTACTTATTTCTAAAAATTATACGATCCTTTTGAAAATTGATATTTGAGAGTTTCATAAGACACAAAAAAATAAAATGACGTCAAATTTCAAAATGGCGGCCGTATGTACATTTTTGTAAAAATTATCCGATCCTTTTGAAAATTAATATTTGAGGGTTTCATAGAACACAAAAAAATAAAATGACGTCAGATTTAAAAATGGCGGCCAAATGTACTTTTTTGTAAAAATTATCCGATTCTTTTAAAAATCGGTATTTGAGAGTTTCATAGGACACAAAAAAATAAAATGACGTCAGATTTCAAAATGGCGGCAATATGTACTTTTTGTGTAAAAATTATCCGATCTTTTTGAAAATAGATATTGACGAGTTTTATAGAACGCAAAAAAATAAAATGACGTCATATTTTAAAATGGCGGCCATAATTATATACTTATTTGTAAAAATTATCCGATCCTTTTGAAAATTGATATTTGAGAGTTTAATAAGACACAAAAAAATAAAATGGCGTCAGATTTCAAAATGGCAGTCAAATAATAACATTGTTTATATCTTTGATAAATTCGGTTTTATATACAATGCGTAAGAAACAGTGTGTATCTTACGACACCTCATGACTTTTTTTATTTAGCAGGTTCCGAGTTTCGCTTAATAGTCAACCGTTGCTATGGAAAATTGTTTAAAAAATTCACTGCACTATTTTTTCTATGTAATCCAATACATATTTACATTAGGTCTTATGGCCATAGCCTACTACAAAATTGATCTTCTTAGTGTTATTTTCCCTATGTTCGGTAAAACCGTTTACACACAATACCTACATGAATATCGCGCCTTGTAATTCTTGAATTACTTGTATGCTCCAAAATTTTTTTTAATAAATAAAGTTTCACTTGCACTGCGTGGTCTCATAAAACCACACCCTAGTTTTTTCTTTTCACGGCTTGAAAGCTTAAAGTCCAAACATTTCAACAAAGAGTCATGTTGAAATAACGAGACTAGAACTATGCTAGCGAATCTATACTGAAAATATGAGTTGGTACTGGCGGTTCAGGCTCGACAAGAGAGGGCGAACGGTATACGGGGTGATTTCCCCCGAGCACGAATTTTTCGATTGTATAACATTGTTTTCGCTATTTAGTTTTTTTATTTATTTTTGTAAAACTAAATTCAACTCGATTGAAAAAAATTTCCGAGCTCGGGTTTACGATTGTATAAAATTTTTAATAGTAGATTATATGTCTAGATACGTAATGGGGCATATTGCGGCGAGTGATGACAGTATGTAAAAACGAGCGGTAGCGAGTTTTCACATACATACGAGCCGTAATACTAATATGTACGAGACATATATGGTATTTTTTGCCATACAACTACAAAATATCTACTTTTCACGTCATTTTCAAAAAATTATGACAGTTCATTTGCGTTGCCATCTCTCCTTCCACAGTGTGCCGCGAAGTTCGTGCAAGTAATTACTGCAGGCGCACGCAAGCGTCCGCAGGCGTATAGAGCGCATAAACGGAAGTTGCTATGGCAATCGTTATTTTCTGCGCTAGTGCAGAAAGTAAACCATTTTCCGCACACCTGCTTGTTATAAATGGGTCATTAATACATACATCGAAAGTAGCTATTTTGTAGTGGGTATGGCAAAAAAAGTATTTTGATTTTTCTGAATAGTTATAGATTGTGTATCAGGGCGTAATGAAGTATATTTTCGACGAGGCAGCGAGTTAAACAGTCCCACGTGTGCGCTCTAGTTACACGCTGTATTTTTTGGCCTACACCCTATAAAATAGCGGCCATTGTCTTCATTTTCAGTATTTTCAACACTTTTGATATTGTGTAGCAAACTTAACTTCAATATTGAATAGTGCCTATGTATATGGTACACATTATAATAATATACGTAATGTGTACCATATACATAGGCACTATTCATTATATGCGATTAAAAGAGGCTACTTATATAAATAAGTAGCCTCTCTTATTCGTCACACGAGGACAGTATGGCTCAGTTGGTAGCGTCGCGGCCTCTGAGTTAGACTGTCGTGGGTTCGAATCCCACCTCTGCTCATGGATGTTTTGTGATGTTATTTAGTTTTAAGTGTTATATGATATTTGTTGTATTTAAGACGCTATTGACCTGAGTTGTCGACGCGTCTATAATCCACAATAAATAAAATAAAATAATCGTCACACATATACAGTGTCCGTGGCCGTATGGGGTAGCGGTGTCTGTCTTCTGTATTATGTAACTGTTCACAAAATCGCAGGTTTGTCTGCAGCTGGAGTAATATATAAAATATTAAAATTACTGAATTTAACTTTTATTTGTTATTAAAAATAATTAATTGAAAAAAATTCACTTTAGCGCCCGGCGGGCGGTAAAGTAACTTTACCGCCCGGCTTTCGTGACCAGCATGAAACGGGTGATTTTACGACCGATTTTCATAGATGAAAAGCATATATTTTATATATTTTATCTCTTCAGTTCAGTATATAGTAGTGTTGAATTATAAAAAATTTTAAAGTGTGACAGTTTTGATAATTGATTTAATCAAATTTAAGTTTAAAAATGTGTTTGTTTTAAGGATAAAATTGTAAAAATCATTTAAATGATCACGCAGTTTAGAATTAGAACAATTTACCGTTTTTTGACGGGCTTGAGGTAAGATATATTACTAATTGTTATATTCACTATATTTACCTATCAGTATCTATCTACTAGTTTCATACTGACTAAATTGTTCTAATTTTGAATACACATTTTCGTAGGCCCTGAAGATCAAATTAAATATTTCGAAACGTTGGCCACAAGCAATATTTTGGTAAAGCTTCATTATTTTGACCCTCAATTAAACCTTCCTTCAATTATTAACATATATTTTATAGGGGCTAGGACAAAAAATAATTTTTGGCCCTGTATCAAGATGATTCCCGGTGCGGGTGCCTCGTCTAAGAACCGGTCCTGTACACAGCCTTTAAAAGCTTGTTTTTAAATCCGCAACCCTACACAAATACACGAATAATTACCATCAACTCTAGATTATTTCCCATATTATCCCGATAATATAGGTACACGTCGTCTATTTTTAGTGCAAATAATGTACACCTAAAGCCCTAGTACAATAACTTAGTGCAGTTCCGTTGAATTTCGACATTAACTGCCATGCTAACTCTACTAACTCTACTGGTTTAGCCTAGTCAATACTTTTTTCGTTAAGACCATTTCAAACTCCTTTATTAAGACGTACAATGAATAGCGACATGGATAGGGGGCATAGCGCCCGTCACTCACAAGTCACAGTTGACTTTGGCACTTCTGAACAGGGCTCGCGCAACTAGGGCTGGGCGAATATATTAATATACTTTTTAAAAATATACTTTAAAAAAATCGATATATCGATTTATTTGATAATTTCGACTAGGTATATTTATATACAGGATGTTTCATAAACATTGTGCCAAACTTATAGAGGTTTGGCGGTATACGTTATAGGAGACATTTTTATTTATTTATTGTAGATTATAGACGCGTCGACAACTTAGGTCATTAGCGTCTTTTAATTACATCAAATCAAATAACAAACAATTTAAAAATAAATGACATCACAAAACATCCATGAGCGGAGATGGGATTCGAACCCACGACAGTGTGATCCAAAGGCCTGCTACGCTAAGCGTTACACCACACTAGGAGACAAATTTAAGGTACCTACTATTATTAATACAGCTTACAATAGCAACGGCTCAAAATGGCGTCCAGGCATGTCTTGAACATGTGCGCAAGCGGCCATCACTCTGTCAATCTTTGATTTCTTTTAGAGCCAAAACGGACAATTTCTGGGCAGAGGTTTATTGACCAAAATTGCTTATTTTGATGTCTTCTACACAACGTTTATGAAATACCCTGTATATCAAGTCGTGAGCACGAATTTGTTTAATTTATTTCAATTTGGTCAGATGCTTATAAATTGATATTTTCGATGTATTGGTTAACCGATGTCCGATATAACGGTATTCGGTAATATCGATAATTTTTAAATCGCCCGCCCTTATAATCACACGTAAGTAATACATATTTAGCTTATGAACGAAGTATACTCCATATTAGGAATTATAGATACAAATTATAATCATAAAGTGAACTACTGCTTCTCCAATGATGCACAACCTTTTTAGTCCGACCCCCCACCATCAACATTTTTATTCCGAACCCCCACCCCCCAACCTTTTTAATCCGACCCCCCACCCCCAACCTTTTTACTCCGAC
Organism: Mongoloraphidia duomilia; assembly: GCA_039654895.1. Classification (NCBI taxonomy): domain Eukaryota; kingdom Metazoa; phylum Arthropoda; class Insecta; order Raphidioptera; family Raphidiidae; genus Mongoloraphidia; species Mongoloraphidia duomilia. The sequence goes on along the minus strand of CM077516.1, from coordinate 32,404,110 downwards.
CCCCACCCCCAACCTGTTTAGTCCAACCCCTCACCCCCAACCTTTTTAGTCCGTCCCCTCACCCCCCCTAAACATTAAGTACCTACTTCAATATTCGGACTCAACAGATTTTCAGTTAATTATGAAAATACAGTCGAACTTCGATAATTCGAACTGCGATACCTCGAATTTTTTATAACTCGAACAAAATTGGTTGGCAGTATCGTCAAGAGTGAAAATTAATATCTATTATTTGCTAACTCGAGGTCTTGATAACTCGATTTTTTTTGTGGCAAATCATGGTTCGAGTTATCGAAGTTCGACTGTAATTATAAATTAGAAATATGAATTGGTACTAGCCCAGATAACTCTAATCGTTGGTGACCCTAAAATAAAAAAAATAATAGGTACCTACAGTTTTAGTTTTTTTAGTTTCAAGATATGTTGATTTTTATGTTTCATAAAACTACTATACATAGCTTATTTATGTAAATCCCTGATCCCGTTTCGTTCCAGAGTCAATGTTCCTTTGATGTGTAGTACATTCCCCAAGGGACATTACCAAAATTCTAATAGTAGAAGATAAAAAAAGAACAATATGTTTGCATTTAAGAACAAAAAGTAGATACGAGGTAAAATTTGTTGTTTTTAAGCTTACCTATATCTTTTTAAATATATAAGATGTTAAGGCTGCGTTCACACTGGCGCCAATCTATTAGCTTACGCGTTTTTTGACAATATCACATTTTTAATTCTCGTAGTCCCATAACTTAATAAAATAGGATCTATGTTTACAAGTGATTTTTACTCAGAATAACCTTTCGACCAATCTGTCAAAATTTCATTCAAATTGAATTAATATACCGACTTCACATAATGAAGCAAAAATTTGGGATTTCAATACCCCTATATCTCAGGATTATGTACGTTTGCGAACATATTAGTCCAAGCTCTGACCGTACAAAAGTTTACTGGACACTACTATAACATTTTATTATTGAATTTAACAGATAATGGAAAACATCAAATCGGTGTGAGACTCATCAAGTAGTGTTGAGCCGTATTCGAGATCCTGACAACAAAAAATAATAAAAAAAATTGAATTAGTCTGCCACCGATTTGATGTTTTTCATCATAATATATTAATTTGTTAAATTTCATAACAAAATTTTAGTAGTGTAGTCCAGTAGACTTTTGTACTGCAGTTAGAGCTTGAACTATATGTTTTGTTCATAAATTGACCTGAGGAATCACCCTCTGAAGTTTTCGATATTATTAGAAAACTTCCTGCTTATTATTACCATGCCAAGAATTTATTTTATTGTATCCCACAAAATCGCGTCTTGTAATAGAACTATTGTACGGTATAAAATAATACAGTAATAATACATAATAGCTAGTCCATTTTGCCTCATGGTTAATGTTGGAATAAATGGATTGGATCAGTGAAAATACAGATCAGATTAGTGTAAGCGCATCTTATAAGTTGAGTCTATATTTGTACAAGTGACGCGTCAATAAGGCGCTCAAGAAAGATATACTTGAGTCAATATTATCTATAAGATTGTGCAGTGCGGATTGAAATAAGCGGCTGAGCGACACTTCTTCTTTGACAACATGTGTTTCACCCTAATTGCTACAACTCTATATCCGATCTCTTTCTTTTCCACCAAATCTTTTCCGGTTTAACATTTCATTATCTAAATTTTCAAAGCGATTTTTTAAAAGTGACTTGAAATTATTTAGAAACGCAATAGTAGATAGTATATACAGTGAATAAGTCGATTTTTACCCGACTACGAAAAAAATGAGGGTTATGATTTTTGTGTAGGTATGTATACTTGATAAATATGATACATTTTTAGATTGTTGGGTCTTCAAGTCACTATATGAATATTGTGAAGTATTAGAAATACCTTGTATTTTTTTATGTCCGTCTTGTGACTTCCTGTGTTTTCACACGACGCGTTTCAGTAACGAGTTGCTATCTTCAGGTGTGGTTAAATTTTTTTAAACATTTTTTATTCCACTACATATTTGCAGTAAAGGTAAACACATGGACACCCTCGAAGAATATGAAATATATAAAGCCACAAAATTCAACAATACCAACATTCTTAATGACAAACTAACGCTAAAATCGAACATAATATACGACACAATAATTAACAACACACAAACACCCAATACTCGTTAATCGTCTACCTAAATACACACACACTCACACGTCCATTTCATCTACCTACTATATAAATCATAAAATTTCGAAATTTAAATCAGTACTCCACAATCTACTACATAATACGAATGTGCTTAATGTTATAACGTGTTACGGATACTCAATGTGTAATTTTTAAAAAAATTAACCACACCTGAAGATAGCCATTCGTTATTGAAACGCGTCGTGTTAAAACACAGGAAGTCACAAGACGGACATCAAAAAATACAAGGTATTTCTAATACTTCATAATATTGATAAATAATTTCCATTTTCGATTATGGAGTAATAATGTATACAGACAAAGTATAAATAAACTCAAAATCTAGTCGAACCGGCGGCGGGCGTGTCGTATATCTTTTTGAAGAAAAAGTAAAAAATAAAAAAAAATAAAACATATGACTGTTTCCCATTAGAAATCATTGCTAGAAACACAATTTCGTTTATTTAGCTCAATACGTTAAGTAACATTAGTTTGAATGATATGAAGAAATAAAATAATATTTACGATTTTATTTCGTTTTTAGTTGTAAAATTATGTGCAGTAAAGAAAAATTAAATGTTTTGGTTTCAAAACGGAAATGTTCGGTTTAAAGTTTAACAGAACTACTTTTAAATCAAATATTTTTCGTGTGGTTTATCAAATTAGAGAAGCTAGTTTTGTGAAGAATATTTCAAAAAGTAAATCGAATTGTGTAATCGAACAATTCGTTCATTGAAACACATTAATCCAAGAGTCGCTGCAAACAAGTCATTAAAAATCAACGGCGTCGGCAGGGCGTCGTGTAGAGGATGTCGGCGACATCCCAAGGACGTCGCCAGCCTATGGGTCAGGGAGGGGCAAGATGATTATAGATAGAGGATATAATATTGTTGATAAAATAAATACATTTTGTAAAGTTTTAATCGTTTTTTTAAGCTTTACACTCCAGGGGGCAGTTGCCCTACCCTGCTTCCCTTTGGCGACGCCCAATTGCGACATTCTAAGCACTAGTTAGCAAGAGGGGTCACTGCCTTGGCGTCAGGTGGCAAGTGGAAGCCTGCCGTAAAACTATAGGTAAGCCAAATCAACTACTCCTTATGAAAAAGAAAAATGACGAGGAGAGCCGACCCCCAAATAAATGGGATAAGGTTAGGAAAAAGAAGAGGAGTAGTACGTTAAGTATTTAAAGGGATACAAATTTTTAAACTTAGCAGCTTACGTCACAACACCCGCCCAAAGTAGGTTTTATAATCTGAACAGAATTTTATTTGTTAATAATCATATTTTCTTTGGGAAACACATGTCCTATAGATTAAGAACAGCTGGTCTAGGTGAATGGAATTTGATATTAAAAAAAAACAAGCTTTCATATTTTCGTACAAAGAACGTTATAGATTAACATTTTCAATCATCTTATTTTGAACAGAAGTACAGTCGTGTATTCATCTAATTAGATGAGACAAAGAAGGTACATATTCAAATATACTAAATGCGAGAGCTCTCAGTTTTCTTTTTGATGAAAATTAATGACGTGTCATAATTAGTGGTTACGTAAGTGTAGTTATATTCTGTATTGACGTAACGGGAATGCCGAGTATACAATCATTAGTCTTGACGAAAGGAGAATTTCATGGGTAGTTTCATTTCAAAGTATGAAGTTGAAAAGGGTTGAAGTGTGTGTGAGAATAGTCAGTAGCGTTACCATACAACGGATGTAAAAACTCGAGATGGGGACGGGATTATAGTCAAATATGCCAAAACATCCTGTATAATTTAATTAATTCGACTTCTGTTTGCTGTGGGACACAGAGAAAGGTTTGAAGAATAGAAGAAAGTAGGTACCAGGTGCGGACTGGCTATATTTTCTCAAGGATGCTAATATTTGTAACGGCCCGAGGGAGAGGCTAAAGTAAATTGTTATTTGTTGGGATTGAGAAATGAGAGGGCCCGAGCCTTCTTCAATTTCGGGGGCCGAGATGCTCCAGCGCCCAGCACCCCTGGCCAGCCCGCCCCTGGTAGGTACTGCCGTAGAATCAATCAATAATGCTAACAGGGTGTTCTCGGTCTATACTTATTTCATTTTTTTATGGGTGATAATACAGGTCAAAACTTCTTGGTAAAATTTGTATGATAATTTTGATGCACTTCCCCATAAATTAGCATCATGTCAACTATAATTCAATATTAGAATATGAATTTAGGGGTAAGTTCGGTTTTGCACTATATTGGTCGAGCCGAGCGAGCAGATTTTTGGTCACGTGACAAGCGAGCAATTCGAGCCATCTAAACAATTCCGAACATAATCTAACAGATTTTTCCAAACGTCAGAATAAAATGGCGCTATTAAATCAAATTGTTATTACTAAAGCCTATATACACTTTATTGTTCCTCATTTTTGATTTAATTCAACGTTGTAATAATAATAAGCTATAATGTATAATTTATTTCATTTTATTCGTTTATTTTAGAATTAATAGTAGATACTACCGGGTGTTGATTTTTTTCGACCCATAGACATACCTAATAAATATTTTATTTAATCATTCTGTGCAGTATAGACTTATTGGCGACTTATTGGTTATTATTATTCTTTCAATAAATATTATCTATATGTGTATTTTTACTTATTGAAAATTTACCTCGTACAAATAAACTTCAAAATTTATCCATTATCACAACTCGTGTTTCCGCTCATTTTTAAAATGAGTGCTCTGAAGATGATTAAATCTGCTTGCTCGCTTGCTTTCTTCGGAGCTCATAGAGCGTGCTCGATCTCCTCCAGATGTTAAAACCGAACGTATGAGAGCACTCGAATTGATCTGAGAGCAAAACCGAACTTACCCTAGATAGCTAATTATTTTCCTCTTTTAACATATACAACTTTTGCTAAGGTGTTTTAACACTAATCGTATTCTTTTGACCGGTACTATCACCCATTAAAAATAAAATAAGTAAGAGACCGAAAACACCCTGTATAAAACAACTGGCTGCTCCAGTTCGCCTTCGACGGCTATTTTATTCCTATATAGGTATTTGTTCACTGCTCATTACCCTTTTGCCGTAGCGTAACAATATGTAGCCTATATTTTACTCGTCAAGATTTAAACAGTGAAAAAAAAATTCAAATCGGTTCAGTAGCTCTCGAGTTTGGCTGTAACATAGATACAAACTTGGTCTGTTGTACTATTTATGATACGAGTTTTTCGATAAAAGTTAGTATTTTATTAAATGTTCATTTACAGTTATTTAGTTTTATCTGAGACCTATCGATTGGGCCCAAATAAAATTTAAGCGTTTCACGCAGTATTGTGTAGTACTCTTTACTGCCCCACCCGGTTACTTCATACTGCAACCTGGTTGTCAAGATTTTCTGGGGAGAACTCTGCAGCCTCATCAGTAAATTATTATTTATGGATTCCATGCACGCCAGTGATCAACGCCTTAATAATATTAGATATACTATCTGTTACATTAGGGCTGATTGCTCCTAGTGCGTTAAAACGTTGGCGCCATCTGGCACCATCCACGTGTTACGCTAAACCCAACCCGTTTCCACTCATAATTACTACAATTTTAAATAAAAAATCGGTCAAGTACCAATTCCGTTTGTACACAAAGAGTTCAGTAGGTACTTGCAGTTATTATACAGGCTGAGGCACATAAAGCGTTACAAGTTAATATAGTTACAAATAAATGCTTAGTTAGCATAACTGTTAGGAACACCATCAAATTATGACGTAACGTTACAATGCAACACTAGAAAAATTCATTTCAAACCTTACTTTGATACGTATGTTAACATTTAACTATATGTTACTTACAAGTTAATATCTCAGAAAGTGGTAGTAGCAAAACAAGTTTTGATGAAAAACTGTTTGCTATCAAAGGATACGTATGTTGGTATGTTTATATGCTAAAGTCAGGTCAAGGTCATCTCCATTTTTTTAATTTTTTTCATGAGTTTCTGAGGCGCTTATCTCAGAAACCAATGGACCGATTTTAGTGAAACTTTTTGGGTAGCGTAGGGTAGGGAAGGGAAGAGAGTGGTGTGGTGCGTGAGTAGATATGCGAGCCGAAAAAAAGTTCATGTAAGTTTACGTATGAACGTACGTACACACGCACATACAGACATATCTCTAAAAATGATGAATTCGAACTCTAGGGACCTTGAAACATGGAGATACGTGAAAAGTTTTCATTTGCAAAATCGAACCCATTACAACTTCCAATGGGAAGTTAAAAATTAAGATACCTATTATAAAATGGTAGCAATATAGCATATTATAGTACCTATATTAATTATAGTCTATTTTCAAGATAGAGCTATTTGAAAACATACATTTCAACAGTGTCACTTAAATTTACAGCTTACAACAAAATAAATAGGTAAATATACGGTCCAGCACTTTTGCAAAATTTGAAATTCTCCCGATCGACCAATCACAGCTCAAGAAACAAAGGGACACGAGCTGATCACACACACAGGTTAACTCTATCTTGAAAATAAATAGACTGTAGTGATTAATAAAAACAGTTTTCTAAGAGTTCTGAGCTATTTTGTAAGAAATCGTGCTTCACTTCCTCCCACGCCCCTTCTTTGAAACTGATATGAATTGCCCCCCCCCTCTTAGTTCAGATCCTGGGTACGCCCTTGCATAATTCGATTCTAATTTCTTACAATCTGACAGAAACGACTCTAGTACATCTAATAATTTCACATGAGAAATAAAAAAATATTAATTTTAATCTTGTTCATAAAATTTAAAGAATTTAAAGAATATGCGTCTTTTATTTTTGCTGCATTTAGTCACTTAGTTGATCTATATTTTTTTTGTATTTTTTGTAAAAATGTACCTATCGATATTTCTTAGACTTCCGGTTAAATGAATATTTTCTGTTACACTTAAAAATCTTATAAAATTAAACCGGATACAAGCGCAGTAAATTTTACCTATCATTTCTTAGAATATTCTAATTTCATTTCCCATGTTTCCGACTATAGATTGAGTCAATGACATTTCAGATTTGTATGAGTTTTACCTTTACTGACAAATTAAGATACAAAGTGTACGATTTAAAGTGGCGGAATATAAATAAACGTTTTTTTTGAGAACCATATATAACTTCCATGTTCCAAAATCATTTTGAATTTCTGTAGAATTTGCCAGAAAGCTCAGACGACATTGCTATAAGGAAATATGCACAAAATTGCACACATTTCCCAAACCATTGATCCGATTGGAACCCAATTAATCAATAGGCATGGATCTTTACTAACACAAAAAAACGGTCAAGTGCGTGACGTAAAGAGTAGGGTTCCGTACTATGTAAGTTATGATAAACCTACAATATTAATAAAGTAAACAAAATAAAAACGATACCCTACAAGAAAAAGTAAAAAAAAATTTGTTTTGACCCCCGTTTGCATGTATGGGCGTCCCCCCTTAAATAAACCTTTTTATTCTTTTGTTATTCTCTCCGTCTTTGGGCTTCGGTAATACATTATTATATATGTGTGAATTTCAAGTCCCTATCTCATTTCGTTTAGAAGTTAGAGGCCTGTAACAGAGAGACAGACAGACATCGTTGGCACAACAATAGGGTTACGGAACCCTAAAATCAGTTCATTTCTGTAGAAGTTACATAACATATTAAGTGCCATACGGAAAATCAATACTTTGAAATCCGATCTTATCTCGGATAAGATTTTTAACCCTATTGCCATTCTTCCATTTCCTTATGGAACGTGGAAGTAAAATTACGTTTAAAAGCACGTGTATCTATAAGTTTTCACATTATATAGAAATGGGAGTCGAATAAATTTAAAATGTTGATATTTCTTGAGGAATAAAATCAAAAAATTATTCTTGATTATTCTCAACAATTTTTAAAACTCAATTTCAAAACCTTAAAATTTCATTACCTACACGGTCACTAATATACCCCATTTTTAAATGCTCTAAGGTCGATTTATAATACAGCAACAAATGGATTAGGAAATAATTACTAATCCATTTTTTGCTAATTACATCCCTAAAATAAAGCTTTTGCAATACATATATGTAATGTTAACATTGCGTGACGTTAAAGCCACGTGTAGGCAGTGGCGGCTCGTGCCTGTTTAGACAGGTGGTGCCAAAACGAAGGTCAAAATAGAAAAGAAGTACCTATAAAACATAGAAAATAACTTACCTAGTGACTATCCACGCAACTGTCCATGTTTGACTAAACAAGTACACACTGGCACAAAGTGCAACAATAGAAATCCGAAAAAAAACAGTTTAATAAAGTTCAAGACCTCTACACATTTCTGGCAAAATAATAAAATAAAAAATATATTTTATGCAACACATAAATTATGACGTAAAGTTTCCGATAAATAAAGTCCATCCTTCTTTTCTTATTTCTTGTAAATTTTTCAATTATTAGTGTATTTGCCATATGGCACATACACTATTGGCGTCGGTCGGATGGTGGGATCTAGGGGTCGGACAAAAATTTCTCGACGTTTCATAGCCTCCTGAACAATTTGGCACCATTTTTGAAAATGTTTATATATACATATATATATATATATATATATATATATATATATATATATATATGTGTGTGTGTGTGTTCGCGGCATAACTCTCGAAAGACTTAATTGATTTGAACGAAATTTGGTAGACACGTTGGAATCCATCACCGCACGGAACCTATTTAAAATGGGCTCAATCGGACCATTTTAAGGGTAGTTTTTAGGGGTTGAAAAAAGTTTTTGGGCCCAAAAATACCGAAAAAAATCTCAGAATTGTTTCAAAATTGGAATTTAACCCTTTAGAAGAGATTAAAATGTGTTGCTAAAATTTTAACAAAATCGGCACGACAGGACCGGACTTACAAGTTTTATGAAAACACTAGTTTACGGATAGTGATTTATTTGCTGACGGGTGTATTTAATTTGGTACAGAGGTTGCATTGATAATAATATTGAAATTAGGAAAAAAAATATTATTTTAAGGGATGTATTAAGGGGTTAAATTTTTCATTTTGTCCAAAAACAAACTTAAGTTCACGTAATAAAGCCACAAGGCCTGTATTAGCAAATACACTATATTGTCGGCAGAGTTTTGGCACTGCGACCCGAGTTTTTTTATTATTAAAATTGTCAATTCCACTAACAGAATGTTTTTCCGCCGATAGCATACCTAATTTTTTTTTCTTCCTCACACCCGCGCAACCAATTGTTTTTATCATAAATATTTTTATTGAATTTGCGTCAGCGAGATTTTTGTTGTCCACTTCCACTTTGTTTTTCAATTTTTAAATCAGGTAATGGCCGCCCTCTTTTATTTGAAGTTTTTCCTCTAAAGAGAGCGCACAAAAAGAGATTTTTAAAAAATTCACTTTGTTTGTGGTCATTGCGGCGAATAGTTATCAATAATGTCCAATAGATATACAAAACAAACTAAGGAAATTAAGAGTTAAGACGATACTATCAGTAGTCACACAAATCACACACTACAAAGCTACACAAACTAAAAAAAAATGTTGACAAAGCAAACCGTCAAATAATAAAACAAAATTGTTATCAACAATAACATTTAACCGAAACAACAATGCGTAATCAGAGTGTTGTAAATTCCAACAATGACCAAACAGAATATCGCTAATAATGTGCCTGGCACACATTTCATTTAGATTTAGCATTACAGCATAGGGAAATCATGAGTCATAGTTCTATCTCTCTTGCTCACATATAAGGACCGTAAGGTATGCTTTGTTTACACTGTGCCTATTATTAAATGGCACAGGATACGTGTTACTGATCGGGTGGTGAAAATGTTTTAGGAAATTTGTGCGATTTAGGCTGAACTCTGCTGTCCAGACGATCGATAATTTTATAAATTGATTAAAAAAAATATATTACTTAATAAAAATATTAACAAAAAATATTTTTAGAGAAAATTGAAAAATTAGGGGTAGTGCCATGGCACTGTGGCACTACCCCACGAGCCGCCACTGCCGGTGTAGGTACGTAATGTGATGTTAACATTATATACATATGTATGTTATAAGAAAATAATAAGAACACCTTGGTTATAATGATTGGATAAAGTAACAACAGGGCTTATAATTTAAAAACAGTTATTCACTTATCATTTTTAAGGGCCAACGTTTCGGCAAACATTTTTTGCCTTCCTCAGGCCCATGCATTAATTTTTTCCAAATAAAACTTTTTTAAAAGTATACCTCATTAATTAAAAATTGAAATTTAAAAAATTTTTAAAAATTTAAAATATAAAACTATGCTTTCGTTAATTTAAAAAACTATGAATTAAAATGCTAGTTATTTGATACAATTTTGTGTATCAAATAACTAGCATTTTTATTCATAGTTTTTTAAATTAACGAAAGCATAGTTTTATATTTTAAATTTTTAAAAAATTTTTAAATTTCAATTTTTAATTAATGAGGTATACTTTTAAAAAAGTTTTATTTGGACAAAATTAATGCATGTTTTTAAAATTTTTAAATTTGTGACGTTTCACTAAAATACATATTTAAGGTAATTAAAAATTATTTATTTGATATCCAAAAAAAATTTTCAAAAAATTTTTAAAATAATTTTTTTTCTACATTTAAGATTTAGGTATGGTTTAGAGTAATTTATTGTACTATTTTTGGTTATAGGTCCTGAGGAAGGCAAAAAATGTTTGCCGAAACGTTGGCCATTAAAAATGATAAGTGAATAACTGTTTTTAAATTATAAGCCTTGTATCCTGTTGTTACTTTATCCAATACATATGTATTGCAAAAACTGTATTTTAGGGATGTGGTGTTAACGTAGTGTAAAGTTAAAGTTACCTGATGTTACCGTTACGTGACGTTAAAGTAACATGATGCTAACGTAGAGTGACGTTAATTTTACGTGATGTTACCGTTACGTAACTTTGACGTTACGTGATGTTACCGCAGCGTAAAGTTTAAGTTAGTTGATGTTACCGTGATGTATATTGAGAATCAGCCTTATAACGTGAACAACAAAGTATTGTAGAGATAGTAGTCGGCGTCTCTGTCATCGAATGAGTTGGTAACATGAGTGCACCGCACATCGCTGGGGGGAATACACGTGGGGGATTAGATTAGAGCAGGCACGCGCGGCAACATGTCGACCGGAGAAGACATTCCTTGAACAGATCAGACGCGAGACAACGACAAGACATCAACATCATCCTGAGATGGGTTTGGTTTTGACTTTTGTTCATTCAGTTTGTTGAAGAGGATGTGGCAACTGGCAAGGGGTGCGCGACGTCGCAGTCGTCGAAACATCTGTGCCAACGTTTTCATATGTACACAAAACTTGTGCTCTAAAGAAGGGTGTCAATTTATACAGAAGTGGACTTATTTTTGTTTCGCCTAGAATACCCTGTTCTGGCTTGAAATCTGATTAGATACATAAGTACGACTTTAAAAGCACGAATTTTCTTAAAACAAAATGGCGGCGTGAGTTTTGACGGGACTCCTGTCTTAATTCGAGCGTAGGCGAATAAAAAATCCTACACTTTGAGTTAAAAATAGTATTTTTAGTTTTACGACAAAATGTGAAAGAAATCATTATCAAATTGCTTAACTTGAAACAAATAATTTTGGAATAAGGTCGTCCCGCGTATCAAAATTTGATAATTTTGAACATACATAAACAAATAATGTAAAGCAACTTTTTTGTTCTTATATCCATCCTCTTAATTGCAAACAAGAATTTAAAAAATGTGTTCATTTCAAACGGCTCAGCTTAGCCGCCATATGATGACGTAAAAGCCAGACCAATAAAGCCAGACATACGTCAGCGCGTTAGATAAAGAGAGGTATGTGGAAAGAGATGAATACTTCATCGTCAGTCGTAACTCGTGAAGAACCTAACCTAAGTTCTAACTGCCGGCCTGTCAACTGTACATAAACAAATCAGTGTACTATATTCTCTCTTTATCTATGGATCAGTGGGCGTGATTCAAATACCGGAGCCAATCAGAAAAGGCTGGCTGTAATTGACGTACTCCATGGCAGTATAATTCTATGTTTAAAATTACATTGGAAAATACGCATTTTTGAGAATTTTTTTCTTGTAGAAAAAGCATCTGAAAAATTCTCAAAGAAATTCTTTTATTATCTATTTGTAACGTAGATTCCAACCCTAAAAAAATGTGGGAAGACCCCAATAGTTACTTTTAAATACTAGGTGTTTCGATGATGTTGAAAATTGATATCAGCGGGCTTTTTTAGAGAATTGTGACTGAAACTTGGCCCGGTCCTGTGTCAAGTTGGTGCAAACTAAGATGTTATACAACAGAAGGTAAGGCGTGCGTTACGTTGCGGATGTGATAAGCCGCGACTGAAATCACTCTGGCGAGTTCAAAGAACTCTCACCTATAGTCACTTTCCATTTACTCAAGTTGAAAAGCTGCTGAAGTCTTAGAAATATAACACAATTATTGTTTAAATTGGAAAGCACTAGGTATACTGCATTACATTTTGATTGGTTTTCATTTTATAAATGAACTGGCCTTTTACCCACGACTTCGTTCGCTGCCGGTTTTGACAGAAAACGTACCTATCATTTATTTTATTTATTGTAGATTATAGACGCTCAACAACTTAGGTCATTAGCCTCTTAATTACATCAATCAATATGTAGGTACTGTATTTAGAAAATTACTTATATTTTAACAAAATAGCAATTATTTCGGGATCATTCAAACAACAAAACTTCTGATTTTATCATGTTTGCTATAAACGAATAAAATATGTATCTGAAATTTTTTGGTCTGACAGATTTGTCAAGAACTGCTCATGATAATTATTAGCGTTTAGGTAGTTTGTAGTATAAGTACTTAATTATCCATACACTTCTGATATGGTGATAAATAGGACATAACATAAAATGTCATGATAATATGACTATGTAATAAACTTCGGTCTCTTATAACTAAGTAAATATATTCTATTCTATTCTATAAATTTTCTGATTCTCGCAAGTTGCAGACCAATAACCATAATATACACATATTGTTTGGGTCCCAAAACTATCTATATTATACAGGGTGAGTTCGACCACCCGTATCAGTCGTTTTTTTCGAAAACGGTTAGTCGTAGAGAGTTGTGTCAAAAATTTGTGTTATAAAAGCCCTATTAAAGAATCGAATGGTGATAATTTTTTTTTCCGGGAAGGTCGGCTTCCTTATTAGTTTGCTCCAGAATGTCCAGAACTCCGGAATTATAAATGTAACGATAGGTCGAAAGTGGTATTGTTGAAAAGATCTTTAAAAAATAAGCAAGTTTTGTAGGAAAATTTTTTTTATTACTGCCACCCCTGTAAATTTCTATAAGTATAAATATAAATTATTATATGTTCAAAATTCCGGAATTTTAGAAAGCACGATAGGTTGAAAGTGGTGCTGTTGAAAAGCTCTTTAAAAAATAGGCAAGTTTTGTAGGAAACATTATTTAATTACTGCCACCCCTGTAAAGTAACAATCGTTTGAAATTATTAAATCAAATTTTCATAATAACGATCGAAGTCGGCATTAAAAATCTAGCAACCTTAGACATTGTCACAAGTGTTCAAACTGTCTTCCATTTACTCTTTAATACATACTACTGAGCTCTTCTGGTTATGCTGTGAGTGTACTTCTTCAGTATTTAATGATCGATAGATAGGTAACTAGATTTTAAATGCGGACTTTTAAAAAATTCGTTATTATGATATTTTATGACATTTTAATTTAGTAATTTCAAACAAATATTACTTAACAGGAGTGGCAGTAATAAAAAAAATTTTCCTACAAAATTTGCTTATTATTTAAAGATCTTTTCAACAATACCACTTTCGACCTATCGTTACATTTATAATTCCGGAGTTCTGGACATTCTGGAGCAAACTAATAGGGAAGCCGACCTTCCCGGAAAAAAAATTATCACCATTCGATTCTTTAATAGGGCTTTTATAATACAAATTTTTGACACAACTCTCTACGACTAACCGTTTTCGAAAAAAACGACTGATACGGGTGGTCGAACTCACCCTGTATAATATATATCTATATTTTAATTATAAGTCTATTATAGTTATTTCCCAACAATCTTAATTGGCTAATTAATCTTAATTTATCGATGCAAATTGACAAAGTAAGGAATTTTTCAATCTTTTCAGAACATTTTAATACTTGATAGGTATCTATCATTATATTATGTTGAATTCACTACCCTTTCTCAATCCAATAGTAACAGTTCCTTGCTATATTTTTTATTGTTTAGTTTCTTTTTTATCTGATGACTATTTTGTTCATCCCACATAGCTGAATAAACCTCAAATGAATGCAGATCAAATTTTTTAACTGCCATGCGCAGTTAAATTTGAATATATTTTTTGCTTTTGTCGAGCTCGCACATTACATCAAGTAACATCATCAATTACAACTAAACATCCATGAGCAAAGTGGGATTCGAACCCACGATAGCTTGATCCAAAGGCGAGCACGCTATCCTCGAAAACGTATCTTACCTGACCGTATAGCGATGACAATAATATATCGACCGTTCTTTAAGGTATATCAATAATGTGTTAAATTATCCCCAGCATTTAGCAATCCACTAACTGAAGTACCACACTATTACTTCTGTTAATGGTTGCTAGATGTCAGGCATAATTTTCCTGCGGCTTCTATCGCGTTTACAAGCTTATTACCTCTGTTCACTGTTGTCGAGTATTCGTAATTTACAATATCTACACCTTATAATCCGATAGAAGCCGGATAAAAAGTACTCCGTACGTCAAATATGCGGGCACCAACTGGTCGTGCATTAAGTTCAATCAAAATCTCCTGTGATGCTGGTACAGACAATATCTGGAAACAGTTTTGGGTATTGGGTCGTTAAACGGACTAGATGATTTAATCATCATTAATTTTATCTATCACAAATTCGTTAAAAGTGCAGATTTACCTTTAGACCACAGAGTTATTTAATGCTGTGAAAAAAGTCTCTGAGCAGGCGCGGACTGGCTATATTTGTTTGAGGGACGCTAACATTTGTGGGGACCCGAGAGTGAGACTTGAGTAATTTGTTATTGATTGGGATTGGGAAATGAGAGGGTTCAGGCCTTCTCCAACTCCGGGGCCCCGCAACGCTCCAGCGCCCAGCGTCCCTGGCCAGTCCGCGTACTTCATGCGCCGAGGTTTCCGTACACCATTCGTTTTCCTGTAATTTTTACCAGCTTCTCGATATATACATTAAATGAATAATTTTGCTCTAAATCTCACAAACTAATGAAAAAATGACCTTTACTTTTCTTATATTCTTTACCAGCCTCTTTATATATAAGGGCTATTTTTATAAAATAACCTATAAAAATCTCAGTTTGAGCTCTTTCCAATGATATGCCACTACACACATGCTAAACAATTTTTTTTTTCTAATTTATTGGCCGCAGAGGACGCATTTCTTTTTGGTGAAATGGCTCCTAAAATATCTGCAGAACATATCACTCTACCTGTATACCAAATTTCAACTTCCGACGACTAACAGTTTAGACGTTACAGACCTGCAACAGATTTTAGACGGATGGACGGACAACAGAGTTTCACCATAAAACTTCCGTTTTAACTCTAAAAATGTACTAAAAATTTGAAATAAGCAGTTGCAGCTTATGGTCATAGAAAATACTGTAGCAAATGGAATGAACTTCTGGACCAAACAGTTCATAATTAAGACGCCCTTTGAGTGTTTTGTATGTCATCTCCCTTTGCAGTACATTGGTTGAGTGCAGTTTTTATGAAGTGTAAAAAATGACTACCCATCTTCTTACTCATGTCTTGCTTTAATGTCTTGCATCACACTACAACCATAACATGCTCAAGTCGTATGACAGCAACATTTTTAATTCTCAGATTATTTGAAATGGTAATGCACCCAACAACACTGTTTATCAAAAAACATAAAAATAATTTATAATATTATAGTCGATGCAAGATTATATACTGTCAAATAGATATACAGTATGTAAACAGGTAAGCTGCACATAAGGAAATTAGCATTGAGAAAAAATGAATGGATCAGAGTCAGCCATGACTCATAATGCACGTATTTATATAGAGTTGCTATGGTTTTGTCAGTGTTTTTATTTTAGTTTCAACTATTTTTATTTTAATTGCCGTTTAAATGTCAAGTAAAATAAAAATAATTGAAACTAAATTAAAAACACCGACAAAACCATAGCAACTCTATATAAATACGTGCATTATGATTCATGGCTGACTCTGATCCATTCATTTTTTCTCAATGCTAATTTCCCTATGTGCAGCTTACCTGTTTACATACTGTAGATATTTCAGAAACCATTCACTTTAGCCTGGTACTTTATTATACGAAAAATGCTAAAAATGAGGTCCTTTTTCTGAAATATGGGGTGCTACTTTAAATAACACAGTTGTGTGTGCCGAGGGCGGTTGGGGGACGGCGCAACTCAAAACACAAAATAATAAAATGCTTGAATTCCTCGATTAAAACTCTACAAAAAATACCTCTTGCGTTTTCTTGTTGCAATGGGGCAATTTTAATAAAAATCAAAATTATTAAAATTTGTAAAATAACACTTTGATCAATTAAAATAAAATACCTATGAATTCAGGGGCTGGCAACTTCCTTGTTTATTTTAAGTGAAAACAAAGTTTTCAGGAGATATGCAATTAAAAAAAGAAACTGCTAGAAGTGGTCACTTTTAGACATTTTTTTTTTCAAAATTTGCCATTTTTTTAATTACTATTTTTCTCTCAAATGTATTACCCTGTATTTTGAAAATGGATGACTTGTGGACAAATGTTGATAGAAACTTTTTGGCTTTTAAGCCAAGGGATATTCCAGTGAATTTAGGAAACACGGGCCCGTTTACAAAAGCGTTTCATTATACTTTTTTTAAAATAAAATTCGAAAATTATTATGAAAAAAATGTTTATTATATTTACCATATAATATACGAATATAATAATTACGTAGATTACAGACAAATAGAAGCAAAAATACAAAAAAATATTTTTTCAAAAAGAATTGGTGTATTCACAGAAAGTTTGACTACCACTACGCTAAAGCCAATATATCAATGTATAGGTGTCAATTGTTTTTAAGTACTGCTTTCAATTGTTTTACACAATTTTATAATCATTTTTAAATTATAACATTTTAGGATACTTACCATCTTGTTTTAAATAATTTTCTACAATATTTACAAATTCTTTCAAAACCTTCTGAAAGATATACCTACAGTTTCTGTTTAAACATGCTACCCATTTGATGTCAATCAGTGTCGTAGACAGGTTTTTGCTCTGGAGGAGTCTGTCAATTTTTTTTATCAATCTGTTGTTGATAAAAATATATTATATTATTTATCAGCAATAGATACTCATTTAATGTCTTCCTTGTTGTACTCATTAATTTTCTGTTACAGGGATGTACCAATATTATAATTACAAAAAATGCTAATTATGTTTTGAATGTTTTATCTTGGCTGTATATTAATAAATCTCTTTTTAAAGAATAATATATTAAAAAATCGAACTAAATTAGATTGTTCTGGGGGGGGGGGTCTGGACCCCCTTGACCATTTCCGTACCTACGTCACTGATGTCATTAGGTGAAATTTTTACAGAAATCGGAGACATATTTTTATATTTGGCAGTACAACTAATTTTAAATAAATACTTAATTTTGTGAATTCCGTAACAAGTGGCTATTGTCAAACAGGTACATACATCATTATTTAATTTTTTTTTCTTTTTTTGAAAAAAACATGCACCTCACTTAATATTTAATTAAACTATACAATTTATATATTATTATAGTTCTATAAGCTAAAATTGCGGGCCACACAAGGTTAGGCTATTTATTATTAGATAAACGTATAAATTAGAAAAATCGAGCAGAGAAACTGTCAATTTTTTTTTTCAAAATTGGCGATTGTTGCGTTGAGAAAAATATATATAATGAGTTAAAGTTTGCAATCTGTTGCGAGTGAGGCTGTGTTTTGCTACCGTAATTGGAGCCAAAATACATTTTTATAATGATACGATTATCTAATTAAACGAGTTAAAGTACATATTTTGTTGGCTCAACTACAAACTTTGGGCTCAACTAGCGGTATGGCAACACAGTTTGTAGCGTTCGTAATGGATGGACAGGTTTCAAGCTTTTTTATCTTTAATTACAAATTTAAATGATTTCAGATTTTCTTTCTTTGAAATCACATTCGCAAGATCTGAATTAGTAGTATATCTAATCAAAAAGCTCGTGCAAAGTTGAGGTGAAGCAAACTTGGACGAAGCAAAGGTGTAGCTTCAGAATATTACGCAATACTAGTGGCGAATGTCGATTAAAATTCACCAACGCGCCATTTATTTACTTTATGTTTGAACTTTGAACGATCAACTGATTTTTTGTGTTGGTGAACTGTGAGGACACGCCTTGACTTTTTCCAACTTTAAAACTACTAGGTATATTATAAATACTTCGTGATGTCGTCGTTGGTGAATTTGAGTTTATTTGTCACATTGTATAACATTCACTCTTTTGTGCTCTCACCTTCGCTTCTTTCAAATTTAGGTAATATACTATATTATATTATAGGTAGGTATACAGCGTGTCCACGAAAGTTCTTTACAAATGGAATTTTTTTTTATTAATTATTGGAGCAAAATTTTTATCTGTGGAAAAGTTCTGCTTCGTCCAAAACCTCTAAAACACCAAAAAAATTTTTTTTCAGCCTAAAGTTATACGAGGGAAATCAAAAAGTTTTATTTTACTAAAAATAAAAATTATCTGTGATATTCAAGATTTTCGCAAAATTAGTTACATAATCAAATTTAATTCAAAATTATAACATAACTAACTTCTAAGTAATTATTTATTCAGAATTATAAATCAGAATTCAACATGTCCTCCATCTCTCTCCATACAAAGAACAGTTCTCCTTCCAAAATTTTCTTTGGTGTTTTAGAGGTTTTGGACGAAGCAGAACTTTTCCACAGAAAAAAATTTTGCTCCAATAATTAATAAAAAAAAATTCCATTTGTAAAGAACTTTTGTGGACACGCTGTATAAATATTAAAACGTTTGTGAATAATCAAATTGTTCAAACAAAATCACGCCCTCGCCTTTTTCAATTTTGAATACTAACTATAATTATACAGGGTGGCACATCTTAAACAATGCAGTGAAATATCTCGTAAACGGTACAAACCATAAAAAAATGTTTTATACAAAAGTTATGGAGTGTCAAGGGGGGCATAACACTGTGATATCAGATTTAACATAGGTGGTGCTGTGAAGGTCAGGCGAAGATCAGCTTCGATTTTTTAATTGTAACAGTGCATTTTTATTCCAGACTACGACACAGTATTTAAAAGTGAACATTAAATTATTAGGGTACATATGAGCTATAGTTAATAAATATTGAGATATTTACAAATTAAATAGCAAATTTAATTTGTCAATTCGGTTCTTTTATTAATTGAATTCAAGCCAAGAAGGCCGGTGCGTAAAATCATGGATTCATGGCTATCTAATTGTCGTTCATTTTGGCTGTTATTTAATTTCTAAATGTCTCAATATTTATTAACTTTAGCTCATATGTACCTTAATAATTTACTGTTCACTATTAAATACTGTATCGTATTCTGGAATAAAAATGCACCATTACAATTAAAAAATCGAAGCTGACCTTCGCCTGACCTTCAAAACACCATCCACTCTATAACTTTTGTATAAAACATTTTTTTATGGTTTGTACCGTTTACGAGATATTTCACTGCATTGTTTAAGATGTGCCACCCTGTATAAGTATTAAATTCTCAACGTCTGTGAATTATCAAAATATTTAAAGTGATGGGCCCTCGCCTCTTTCAAATTTAATACTAACTATATATAAATATTAAATCCTCAACGTTTATTAACTATCAAAATTTTGATTATTTAAACTAATAATTTTTAAAATTATCTTAAATATTTTACATTCCATATTTACGTATTGTATCAG
The DNA here is from genome assembly GCA_039654895.1 of Mongoloraphidia duomilia. Lineage (NCBI taxonomy): Eukaryota > Metazoa > Arthropoda > Insecta > Raphidioptera > Raphidiidae > Mongoloraphidia > Mongoloraphidia duomilia. The sequence goes on along the minus strand of CM077516.1, from coordinate 32,383,865 downwards.
TCATTTCGTAAGTTAGTACGGCCCTTTAGTTCTATACAAACTTCTACTATCTAAAAAGGTGACGACTGCAGTTCAGATTAATTTTGTATTTACACGTGTGGGCATAAAAACATTTTTTTTGCGAAAAATTGCACTCGTTGATATTTTTTGGTTTTTTCTGCGCCCATCAACCCCAATAACAGGGGCTTTCCTGAACGTCTATTACTCAGTCAACTAGGCTTTTTGAAAATTATTGATTTTTGTTTTCTTTTTAAATTATTTCTAATATTTTCTTGTCTTATTTATAAATTATAAATTTTGCAGCCGTATTTCCAATCATTATCAATTATTATACAGTCGTCAAATTTAATTTGAGCTACTTTTTGGCAAGATATTTGGCGGGTTTCTCTAAAAAATGTTAATGTACGACCAGACGAGAACAGATCAAAATAAACAGTGAAAGGAGTGGGGATAGCATTTAGGGTGGAGCTTAACTCCCTATAGCCAATCAGCGATACTACATTTCATATATAAACATTGATTATGCACTTTTCGTGGACAAAATTGTTCTCGTCTGGCGCCAATAATTTACATAACACACATATATTACATTTAGGACAATAACCCAGAGAGTTTTCTGCTAGCTTCGCAGTCCGCACGTCATCCTATGTTACAGTTTAATCGTATCGTCTCGTTTGACATTTTTTTAGACAACGCGACACGACAGAACGAAGCTGTCGCGACAGCTGTATCTCTAAGGTAGAATGAGGTGCAGAAAACGCTCCGATGGCTATTGCCCTCACAGCTAGATTTTTATAACAGAAACGGCCAATTAAAATATTGATGGAGTCGAGTAAGTTATGATGATGATGATGATGATTATAAATTATAGAAGCTCGACAACTGACGTCAAGCGTCTATTTAAAAAATATATCTATTATTTTTTATAAAGTAGGTATATTTTCATTTCGAATAAATTTATGTCGTCTTATTTTTTTTTTGTAGCACATATTTGTAATGTACAACATTTTGTGGCTCTATAGTCGGCTGTTTAAAATAAGATATATCGCACGTTAACAATAATGCAATATTTTATGCCATACAACAGTATAGCCAGGCGTGCGTGAAATATAGACTGTGACGTCAGCGTATAATAATACAATATTTTATGTGATACGACAGTATAGGTAGCGTGCGTTGCTGTGCTAATAAAGAAAATAAATATTGGATCAATATTTCTAGTATATGCAGTAGTGCACTCAGTGAATTTACGGTGTTTGACATTAATTCAATAAAGCTCTAAAGTTGAAAATGTTGTCCATTTAAAATGTGTTACAAAAAAATAATGTAAACAACTCGTACAAACCTAAGGCTTGCTTGCCAGCTTCACCCCTATAGAGTTTGCAGAGAAGCGCTAATAGAGCCCCGAATATTGAAGTAACCCTGGGGGGAGGGAGAGTGGGCGCTGTTAAAAAATCTACCCACTGTTTATTTATAAGGGACTGTTTATAGTTAAGAAACTAGTATATTGTTATAAAAATCTAACTCTACAGAACTTTAGGTATTTATTTTTATTAGATAGGACTTACATTTTTTTATGAACGATTTGATAATAAACGTAATAAAATACAGCGTCTGGCAAGAAGGTATGATGTTTTTGAAAAGACACACATTTCTTTTCAAAGCATTTTAAAAATTTATTGTTTTCATACATTACTAATATCTACATTGCCATTTAAAAATACATAACAAAACATAAAAAAAAGATAATCAACTGCGACGTTGAGACATTCTTGTAAACGGGTGACGAAATTGTCCATAATCCTTTCAAGCATCGCATGCGGAACCCTTTGCGTTGTTTTCGGAAAGAAATAAGACAAATAAAGCTTGTGACCGCACTGTGCTGTTGCCCTTCATGATAAATGTTTTGTAAATTATCATAGAAAATAATATTGAAACAGACACACCAAACTTTATTTCTGAAATGTGGAATGACTACTTTTTATGGGACTACCTAAAAGCTCAAGTTTACATAAACAAACCACGTTCTCTTGAAACGCTTTCCGAAAACATAGCACGAGAAATTCAAAGGCGTCCCATGCTTGAAAGGAAACAATTACGCTACCCGTCTACAAGAATGCCTCAACATCGCATGCAGTTGATTATTTTTTTTATGGTTCGTTATGTATTCTCAAATGGCAATGTACCAGTAATGTATGAAAATAATAAATTTTGAAATTGGTTCGAAAATGAATGTGTGACCGTCTTTTCAAAAACACCATACATCCCTTGCCGGACCCTGTATACTGTATAGTATTGTACACGGAAAAAAGGATAAATATTAAAATTTATCCTTTTCTGAATGGACCGTGCAGTTATTGTACGCGGAAAAAAGGATAAATATTAAAATAGCTGCTTTAAAATTTAATTTATTAGTTATAATATTATGCAGGTATTAGTATTTTTAGTATTATTTTTCTCCTTCTTATCAAATTCGCGGGATTTGTTTCCTGAGTTCCACATTTTTTTAAAATTCGGTATGTATTTTGTAATTTAGAATTCAATTGATGCATTCCATTGTTTTATTCTATTTATATATAGCAGGAAGTTTAAAATTAACCTGACCCCATATCAGTAGCGTAACGTCAAATATGGCACAAAAGACAAAGTATAACCCTTTAATGTCTTGTAATGAATCAAATCAATACACGCAAATAAAATGTTATAATTTACAAATTGTCGAGAAATATTTTTCAACAAGACCTTTATTTTGATACTCATATCGATGTATATTTAGAAGGAAAATTAGTTTTACATTCTGGCAAAATGGCGGCTAGAGTCCGCCATAGTGAATTTTCCGTGACGTCATATACCCTATATTACTCTCGGGGTTAAGACGAGTCTAATGACACCTTATTTATTAAAACCCATTCAGCCATTTGGATGCTACGAGGGAACGAAGAATCTCACATACATACTTACATACATAGATAGCGCAAAAACATAACTCTGCCTGTGCTGTCGCGTAGTTGGGTAAAAAGAAGAAATAGAGTGACATTGGTGTAACCCTCGATAGAGTGAACAATCTCTCTTACGTGAATAAGCTCGAATTTTTTCGTGTTCACACTAATGGCAAATCTGCTGTATCCATATTTTTAGTTAACTGTTAAAGTTAAAATACATTGCGTAATACAAAACGTGTATTGCTTTTTAGCAAATAAAAAAAAATATTACAAACCTTGCTTTTAAATTTCGTTCCAATTGGCACTACAATTTTAATATTTTATAAACACATTTTTCTTTCTTAGTATTTAAGAAACTAAAAGCACTTTTTGTTATCTGAATATCAAACTATTTGGTTTATGTTGCGAAGACGTTTTTCTTCTCTTTTAAATAATAATAATAAACAAACCCACTTTCATTCCAAGTTTTATCTATATTTCTCGAGTTAGAGAGGTTCTAGTTGGGGAAAACATTTCTTTGTAAAGAATCATAAACTATCTAATTTTATATACACGTCATAGAATTTGTGTTGCAAAGGAATAATAAATTTCAAAGAGGCGGTTTTGATCTATTTTTGTGAAAATGTCTTGCGTCGAATTAAAAATATATAGAATTTTCGAAAACATAATTAGCAAATATTATTATGTATTTATTTTCTAGTGCTTGATAAAGTTCAAATATATAAACGAAACGGAGCGAATTAATAAATTTATGTTAATTGTCTTATTTGATCAGTCTTCTCACAATTTTCAAGTTATCATAAAAAAAACTTGGGCACGAAAATGTTACACTATTACCAAGTATTTTTGACAGTGGCAAATAAAATTGTATAGAATGATAGGTTGTAGATTATAAATTCTCGATAGCTGAGTCAATCAATGTATAAAATAAGAAGTTTAGTATGATGCATCTATATGAACGGATGCATATTTTATTTTAGAAACAGCATAGATTAACACAAACGACGAATTGCAGTAAGTATTAATAATTTTAATATTTAAACCGCCGCTATATTTTATATGCAGGTACTTTCGCATGAAGGAAAATATTATTATTCAAAAGAGAAAAAGATAGAGATTGCAGTTTATGGACGCTTGACAACTGAGGTCATTAACCTCTTGTATATTATTCAAGATATTCAGTCTTTGCAAAAAATCACTGATTGTTCCGTCTGAATTTTTTAGATCTGTGTTTCATTCTCAATTTATAACAAAAACTACGAAAGTTACGAGAAAATCACAAGAGATGAAAAATGTGGACCAAAGTAACCTCTACAAATACTTAAATACCTAAATTTGACGTACGTCGATTACTTCTCGAGATATTCGTAAATTTAAAATATCAGACGTCTTTAGATTTTTAACTTAAAGTCATCGGTTGTTTCGTTTGAATTACTGTGTCACTTTATTTAAAAAACGACTAATTTCAGAAAAAAATCACAAGACACAAAAAATGTAGACCAAAACAATCTCTACAAATACTTAAACAACAAAATTTGACGTACATCGATTACTTCTCGAGATATTCGATAATTTAAATAATCCGCTCGGTATTTTAAAAATCGCAGATAGACTACACAATCAGTGATTTTGCAGACAAGCCAACACTAATACACTTAAACACACACATACACTTTAGAATACGTCTCGCGTTGAAACCGTTAAAATTTCTGCGAGGGTGTCAGTCGCCGTCTCGACGTCCGTGTCAGAGTTAGCGTGAATATTAACTGGGAGGCCCTAGGACGTCGTACTCCTATTTATAAACTACGCTATGTACATCGCCAGACATATCGGTGTAGTTTAGAACGGTGTCGTCATTGCATCCCCGTGCTCATAATGTACCACTGTTTGACGACATACACCGTAATCAGAAATGTTTAACATTATATGTACATCTGTCGCCAAAAAGCGACAACGGTTATGTCAAATTTTTAGAAGTAAAACTTCTTAGAAGGCACTGACTCGTCGTAAAATGCCAGATGAATCGGAAATGGGGTTTCGCAAAACATAGTATGTATCAGTTTGCTAAGCGCTCAGATACAACAACCAAGATGGCCGTGCGCATAAAAACGTTAGTCTACCGGGTATAAAATTGCAGGTTCGTGCCTGACTTTGAAGTAATATATAAAATATATATTAATTTTTTTTATTAATGTTAAAAATAATAAATTGAAAAACATTAAATTACTATTGAATTATTTTTAAATATTTTTTCTTATATTAAATTACGTGCTCAGCAACTCTGGCTATGTGCACGATAACAGTTAATAAACACACAGATTCTCATATAAACTACAGGTAAGTATAAATGTAATGAATGGGTAAGTACTAATTAATTGTTTAAGACAGATTAAAATGGGTTATTAAATTTAGATTTTATTTTCCAGGGTTATGAGTTTTAGAAACTGCAGAAGTTTGGTGGATGCTATCGTCTTCTATAAACAAAACTGTTAGTTCTTAACTTGGTCATACGAGAGCCATTGATTTACACTACTGGATGTGTTCTAGTCCCAGGCTCCGACTTAAATGCCCAGGGCCCCTAGGCATTTGACAGTTGGGCCCCCCAAGCCCAAAAAAGGGGAAAAAATGAAAAATGGAATTGGATGGAAATTTAGTAAAAAAAAAAAGATGCCAATTGGGTTATCGTACAAAATTTTTAATAATGTGACTAAAATAAATTAATTCATGTACCGACAAGAAAATTATAAAACAAATTTTGTTATTTAAAAATCAGTTTATCCTGTTCAAATTCTGTTACGTACCTACGTTTATTGCTTTTAATATTACACAACGCCAATAATTTCTGTTCACGGTTATTACGCATTAACGTTGTTTAGACGTTTTGTATTATAAAGTCTGAATCACATACACGACGACGTGATGCGATGCTATATTAAATTTTGGTCTAGACACTGCGAATTTTTTTTATCAAATAGGTATATAGTAAATAAACATTTTTATACAATGTTCGTTGGTGGGGTAAAAAAAATAAAAATATTGGGGAGAAAATTAAAGCTTAATTAGGAAGTATTTTTCCCATAGAGATATCATAGATAGATGAGGGGAGTCATAGGCACAACTGTAGGTGACAGTGTCAGGTTGGAAAAGAGAGATCGAAAACAGATATGTTTCTCTTTTCCTTGTATTCGGACGCATTTGTGAATTTAAAAATTTATAGTAGGTATTGTTAATTTACATCTGTAACCATGGTTATGTACCTATTTGTGATAGAAAAAGATAGAAGAACACTTCTATTCTCCTTCTCTATCTTTTGCACCGACACTTTTTTGGGTGGCTTCCCTCCTCTATCTACGATATATCTCTATATGATTTTGTCACAAAAAAATCAAACGTTCAACTAAATATTAAAAGTGAGAATAACAAAGAAAAGTGAAGTAATAAAGAACTTACTAAGAATATGGCGCCTCGTTTGTGACGGATATAAAGGCTGATGGAATGAAATGTTTTAACTAAGTAAACTGTGACCATGCGATGGTCCATCATTATTTATATAGAAGTGATCATGCGATAGTTACAAAAGACGTTCCAACACGAAACATTGGTGATCAATTAATTAGATGTTCATCATTGTTTTCAACAAATATACCTATATATATCTATTATTTTAGACCCTTATGAGGAAAAAAAAGTTTAGAAACATTGGCCATTAAAAAAGTAGGTATAAGAAAAAAATAGAAAGAACCAATATCTGGTTAACATCTGTTTAATTAATATTACAATATTTTTTATGTTGCCGAAATTGTACTAAAATCATAAATAGTCAAAACAAAAATTATTAAAATTTATAATATTATTCGCGGGAACAAACCTCCTAGTTTTTTTTAGAAACAATGTGTACCAAACTTTAGCTCGTTACCCATCGTCAATTTATTTTTAGAGCACATTGGGAAGTGACGATTTTTTTCTCAGAGCGAGCACGTTTCTAATTTTTTGTTTAACATTTTAACTATTGGCTGTTACACGATGGGTGCCCCTTATCTTATACAAAATTCCAACTAACGATATACAAACACGATTCTAGATTTTAACCGAAAGAAACAATACCACTGAATTTGAAAAGTATACCCGTTCAAGGGCGGCAGCCCACTAGCGACGAAAATCGCGGCCAAACTTGCGACCACTGGTCGCGAAAATTTTTGAAATTGGCGACCATGGTCGCGCGACCAATAAAAAACGTTATAAAAAAAGATGAAGTATTGAGTACATCCTATGTTAGAAAGACTGATTAGTCGCACTTTTTCAACTCTAGTGGGTTATATACCATTTGCGTCTGTGTAAATATCTGGTCGCGCGACAGCTTGGCCGTCTATGCATCGCGGTAGTTTCCGTTAGTCGCAGCGACCGCCTGGTCGTGGTCGCCAAGTACGTCGTTTGCTTTTTATCGCAATAAGGGTTGATAATCGCACGACCAATGGTCGAAAATTTGGACGCGATTTTAGTCGTTAGTGGGCTGCTGCCCTTATTGACATCTCTTGAAATTAATGAAATATTATTATATTTGACTATTTGAGTTTTAATTATTTCATATAATTAAAAGCAACGTGGCTGACATCTGGTGTTTGAATCCGAAGTCGTCGTATGTGAGGTCTACGAGAAAAAAAATGGCATCTCCCGTAATATCATCATGGCATTACCTGTTACTGTAACCTCTAATGATAGTCAAAACAATAACATTCAAAAGAGTAAATATTTTGTAAAATGATGTTGTTCAGTTGAGGATATTTCTATGCACAAACTTTCGAAAAATCGTGAACTATATAAACTTTGGATTAGTGCTGACATCTGCATTCGCTTTGTAATACGACCGATAAAACTCCACATAGACGTCTGAAGTGCTGACATCTACAGTTGGTTTTCATTGCGAATTGTTAATTTAATTCTAAACAGGTTTATCCGGAACTGGTAAATTTTTTGGGATAAAAAAACGATTTTCAAAAAATAAAATAAATAGAATAAAGCTGACATTGAAGCTTGGAGTAACTTTCGAGACACACCACTTCAGTGACACGTCACCGTTAAGTTTCCAAAAAAAATTCTCGAAAAAGTTGTTTTATAATTTTCTTGTAATGGATTCTAATCGTAAAAAAATGTGGGACTGCCCCATTCTTATCGAAAAATACCTAGTATGTGCTTAAAACTACGAGGTAGAAGTGAAACTTCATAGATAGCAGTGCAGTTTACGCGTTGTGCAGTTTATATACAAAATGATTCAGAAATAGAGGCGGAAAAAAATTCCACAAATCAAGTAGGTTTAAATAATTATTATCCTAAAATATGAAAGAAATCGGCAGGTTCATTTTCGAGAAAAAAAATTGTTAGGAAAAAGGGTAGGTCCCCACCACTGGCGAATTAAAGATTACCTAAATAAAAACGTTTCATACTGATTATGTAACTGCTATAAAATTTGGATAAAATGTATAATTTTATAATCAGTTATTTCCGATTGCTCAGCCGTGGTGTTCATAAAACAGTATAGCACATTTTACGAATATTGAAAAACAGACATGGTTTTATTATACGGTGAAGTTGGCGCATATTCTGCAGAAGCACACATATACGGTATGCCAACCGTTTTCTCGAGCATAGTGTTCCTAAAGCACGCACTTTTAATAAAACTGTGCAATATTTGTGAGTTTGTGAATTCCATTGTTTAAAGTTTCCAAAGTTTTGTGTAAGTACATGTCATTGTGTATTACTTTTTCTTTTAATATTGCGTTCGTTTTGAAATAATACAACTAAAGATAAAAAATAATACTTACATTAAATTGCTACGGGTCAAAGTTGCTCAGAGTTTGGAAAATGTTTTCATCTCAGGTTTTCGATAATAAAGCGAGTACCTAATTCAAAAAACGTGAGCATACTTTCTTCTTAATGCATTTATTAACGATTATCTGCCGTTTTAACACAAAATTATTAGTAGTTTTACGTCGCATTAGCTATGGATATTAACAAAAAATATCAATAAATCAGTGTAATTTCACCCCGCTATTTCAATTCTTATTTTCTCGCGTTTTAACAATAAAATAAGAAATTCTTTTGCTTTGATAACTGAGCCACTCATCGATTATTTTGTACCTTGAATCTATGAAACAGAAATTATACAAATTATTACATAATTTTTAATTTAGTGAATAATAAATAAAATCATTTATGTTGCCGCTACAGTTTACATAAGTGGCGAGATAGGGGTAGTTCAGGGTTTTTTAATTAAAATTTAAAATAACATAAAATTAATCTTTATACCATGCTAACGTGTTCTCTTCGATTTCATTACACCTAAGTTTTTTCCACCATTATTTCTGAATCACTTTGTATATAGTGCGTCAGTTTTTGATTATGCTTTAGCTTTTTCCTTCTCAATCTATCTATCTCTATCATATAGCTTTTTCATTTCATCGCCTCACGAATTTACCCTGACTCTAGAAGCTTCACTTCAAAAATCCTGCATCTGATCTATTTATTGGCGCAACATCTTTGAATTCAATTCATGTTGACAATATGCATCTTCCTAGAGTTCATTTATAACGTCAAAAAAAAGTTCTTTTTTTGTAGCTTCTTTCACAGTTTACGACGTGAATGCATTTTTGGCCGGGAAATACCTTTAACAGCTGATTGATAGTTTTTATTAACACTGAACGCACGATTTCTGTTCGCCGTATTTCAGTTGTGATCTGAATGTTTGAACAACAATGTACCTCCCATGGAGATGTACTGTACACTGGTGTTTCCTTAAATTTTTGTCTACCGGTTCGCTAAAATTTTAGAAGTTGGTGGGGGGGGGGAGAGGTGGATATTGAAATTATTTGAAACAAATGTTGTAAAATCAATTTGTATTTATTTCAAACGATCCAAACTCCAAAAGACTAGAACACAAAAACATACAATCATACTATCAAAGCAATGAAAATTTAAAAATTGTAATTTTCGTTGAAATAATCAAAATATTTAAACTACAAAAGGCTCCAAATTGCCAATTCACTTTGAGAATAATTAGAAACGGCTTTTTTACAAATTTGTTGCTGTCGGCCGAGCGATGACCTTGGCGAAGAAAGGACCTAACATATGGAGTGGCATCCCAATTAGCCAAAGATTTTCCTAGGAGGAAATGTGTTTGATCAGCAGCGCGTTCCTATAATATTAAGCTGAATCCCCCTCTTCAGCTTCACCGGCATCGGTTCGCAAAATTTTATCTACCGGTTCACACGAACCGGCTAGGAAACCACCGGACGTACAGTTAAATCGCTCTTGACAAACACCTCTCTTATACGGACATCTCTTTTAAACGTACAATATTGTTTAGGGGTCAGATACGCCTCTGGTATTTTAAAATTGTAATGTTTTAAAAGTTGAATATTTAAAAAACAATGTACTTCGATCATGGAGACGTCCCTTATACACGGACATTTCTACTAAATGGACAATTGTCTATACTCTATAGTCACTAGTCGATTGTTGTATTTTATATATTTTGTAAACGCTTTAATTCAAATACAAATCTAGATTTTTTACATTTAATATTCAAATCGCTCATTAAAAAAATAATAGTATAAAATTAAAGAATTCTATTTATTATTAATTAATAACTCTTTTTCCATGATTTTTTTTAATGACTCCGCGCTAATCGTATGGTTCATTCAAATTCACGAGGACACAAGTACCATTAGATTAGTGTGTTTTCAGTTAAACATTTCGAATAAAGATACCGTAGACAGGAGATTGCAAATAATTTGCCATTGCATAGAACTTTTCTTATTTTCAATAATACCCTTGTCTAGTTGCTACTTGCTAGTGGAGGGGACTTACAGTTTAACGTGGACTGAACCACTGGAAATATTTTTATACTCTTGTTTAATTAATTTTGAGAGAACTTTTACCAAACATATTTTATAAATTTGGTTGGAGCTTGGCAGAGAAATCAAGCAGTTCTCGAAAAAAAAACGTATTACTCAGTTCGAAAATACTAAAAAGAAAAATTACCTGATCTACGAAATCCTTTATTCGAGCTTCATCAAAAATTCGGGTCTTATCTATACCTAATTTTCTTTATTCTCATTATTAATACTTTTTTAATTATTAAATACGTTTATAAGAATTTAGAGAAATAATGTACATTATTTTGAATATAGAAATTTGACTCTTTTATCTAAATAGAGTTTTATGTAGCAAATTTATAAGTAAAAATATCTATGTAAGTCAATTGGATAAACAGGTTTTAATTTCGTCAATATTTTTTCGAAGTACCGAAATTTAATTTTAACAATAAACCTTAGGCGTGTATAATTTCCAACTGACTTATTCAATCTACTAATCTCACTGATCTCTATTTAGTAATCTGGATATAGGTCATGCCATCTGGTAAGTTGAAACCCAATATTGTGAGGTCTGATTCTAATCCAATATGGCATCGACTGCACGTTTTTACAAGCTTTTATTTAACTTGCAATGTTAGTGTGTTAGTTTAGTTTGTTTGTTTAGGTTAAATCTTGCAAGTCAATTTTGAACGATTTCCACGTATCCAATCGATTTAAAATTTGGTACGCATATGCATCCCCGATGACAATACATGAATCAATCATTTTTAGAATTAAATTCAATCCCTAAGGGGATCAAACGAGGGAGGAGGGTTTTTTGACTATTCAACGCCTAGGCCAAACCGCTAAAGCTAGAAACTTGGAAGTTGGACAGTAGGTTTCTTTTGTGACGTAAGCACCCACTATATGAAGAGATTATGGGGATTTTTCAAAAATACTCTGACAGATATCTTTAATATATTACTCAGGGATAAAAAGAAGACCAAAAAGTAAAAAATAAATATTAGTAAAAAAAACTTTAGAGACAAGCTTTTGTTTAAATGCACTAAAAAGGAAAAAAATAATTTTTAATAATTTAGGTTCATAATTATAAAAGCGTGGGTCGTGACTAATAAACTATCATAGAGTTCACGACCCACGCTTGTATAATTATGAACCTAAATTCATAATTATTATAAAAGCGTGGGTCGTGACTAATAAACTAGCATAGAGTTCACGACCCACGCTTTTATAACTATGAACCTAAATTATTAAAAATTATTTTTTCCTTTTTAGTGCATTTAAATAAAAGCTTGTCTCTAAAAAGTTTTTTTACTAATATTTTTTTGTATTACTATAGTCCAGGGGTTCCCAAAGTCGGGGTCGCGGGCTGATTTTTTAGGGTCACAACCTGCTCCGTGATTATAAGTAGAATTTATAACTCTCGTGATTATACCATTAAAGTGAAGAGGCGGGAGGGGGGTCTTACGACTTAAATTGGAATTGCTGCATTTTTTTACTGAAAAATCTTTGTTATAGACTATTTTGTGCATTGTGGGGAAACAATTTTTAAGGGTCGCGAAGGCTATTGCAATTTTAAATTAGGGTCATGATCAAAAAAGTTTGGAAACCCCTGCTATAGTCTATAAAATAAATCACGGAAACGAAAATGAAATGTCTTTTCATAAATGTTTCTTTTGTAATATGGGATTAGATTTAGAGCTCAAGAACATGTCGGTCAATCGGGTTTCCCTTCAGTGTACGAAATCATGCCTATGTCCTCTCCATATTACTAAGATAGAGATCAATGACTAATCTGATGACCTTATGTACATTTAGTACGCGTATTAAATATTTAGTTTCTCCCGAAACTCACAGCCCCGTATCGGTTTGAGGCAGCCTCGGGCAGGCACACGCCTGGAATTTGGTTTCGGGGAGGCTCCACATACAAACTTGCGTTCCAGATCGTTGACTCGGACAGCGTTCATACAGTTCGGCCGTCGCCGCTACTTTGGGAGGGTCTTTGCCCCATCCTCGACCCCCCTTTAGCCCCTAATAGTCGGCACGTCTCACAGCAATTATAATTCGAATTTAATACGCGTCAGAATTGTCTTAGGTCATAAAAGATCACCCATAAATAATAGCGAAAGGAATATTTAATTTTTTTCGTCTATTTCTTTCCTAATATTATACCTAAGAGCTACTTTCATATTGTTCTTCTTCAATCTTCTTCGTCCACCTCTGCCTCGATGATGTCCGCGCGGTCGTCTTGTCGTCACAATAGCTTCTGTGGTGACGTAATCTTCATCGTCGGCAATGATCGGTTCGGTTTTCGTGACGAACGTTGGCAAGGTTGTTGTGCTTGGCAACTGCGGTGCTTTCTTAGCGACAATTGTTCGATGCGGTTGTTGTCGCAACTCTAAACTCGAATCTTCGATTGGCGTTGTGTCCGATGAACATTGTTGACTTACAGCTTCAGCGTTGGAAACGATCACTAATTGTTCCAGATCACCCTGTGAAAAAATAAAAAGTTCGTTTAATTTCCCAATAACAAATAAAAATCTGTGTCCTTCGAGTCAAAGTAGCTTATGTCCAATTTTTGGAACTGCGTAGGCACTGCGCAGACCTCTGTGAGCCCGTGGACCACAGTTTAAGCTACACTATAGTCAAGTTCCAAAATGTCAAATCAAAATTTAAGATAGTGATTAATGTATAGTTCGTAAAATTGTTAATGGAGCGGAAACCCAATGAAACAATGTAAACATACGCGTCTCATACCTAAAAACTGTGCCGCTTTAATATGTATAAATAGATAAGTATTAGTGTATGGTTCACTATCTTACATTTTGGAACTTGACTACTGATCATTCGAATTGGGACCTATATGTAATAATACCTACTATTTATGTACTATATTTACAGTAAATGCCCAAAGTAACGCGATAGATGGGACATTAAAGATCGTGTAAATTGAATTCGCGTAAACTTGGGTTATTGCGTGAAATGCCGGGGAGTGCTTCGAGTGGGGGAAAATAAACAACCGCGTAACTCAGAGTTCGCTTATAAGTAGAGGTATTAGTGTACACATTTATTTCTTAAAAGGATAACATTTTTTTACAGCATCATCATTTATGATTTATCAGAGAGCTTATATTTAACCTAGAATATTGTAAAAGTTGCTCACCGAACTCTTATTTTGTGAGAAAACGTAATTTACAGTGGTCAATTAATATAATAGCGCTCTTAAAACGCGCGTTAAACGTGACGCAATTAGTCGCATGTCGTTCATTGATTTATGTTTTACTGTGATGACGTCAGGGCCGGCGCTTCAAAATATGCCGCCTAAGGCGAATACAACTTTTGCCGCCCCCCCCCTACATATTAAAAAAATTAATAAACCGATGATATATTTTATTTACTTAACAAATAAAAAACAAATGTAATTCTATACGTACACAGTGCACGAATAAACGCTGCCTGCCTGTAATTTGAAAATACCCCCCTTTACAACTTATGGTATTTGCGCCGAGCGGCTGGGCGACATGCGACATCTTTTATCTAGTAGTAGAAGGTAGAACTAAGAATCGATGAAAACTCGAACAATATAACGATTTTTAAAAAGTAAAATACCGCACGAAAAATTCGCTGCTACAAAAATATGCCGCCCTAAAAATATGGCGCCGTAAGGCGATCGCCTGTCCGACCAGGCGCACGTGCCGGCCCTGGATGACGTCGTACTGCTATTGACTGGACTGCTCGAATCAGATTACGTCACAACAGAATATGTCAAAAATTACCGTTTGAAATAAAAATCTTATTTTAATCTCACATAAAACTGTGATTTTCTTCTGCCTAATCCTTTGTCATGCATGAAATAAAATGAGTCTTATTAGTCTGGCTGGGTTGTGCTACAAAGTCAAGGTCGTAGCTAAAGCCTGGCAACCGAGGCCCGCGCCTATTGCGAATATGATTGTTTTCAAGCAAAGAGCGCGAAATCAGAATCTTGCCCTGGGCGCCGATGATCCTAACTACGAAGCTGCACAAAGTCGTGAATTTTAATAATTAGCGAGGCGACACCCATTGGCATTAATCTTATTTGATCCAAATATGGACAATTTCACATAAACCATTTTGCCTTCACAGCACAGAAACATCGGGGAATAGCTTTTTGTAGTCATGTACAGGAAAGTCATAAAGTACAATCGTAAAAAGTTTAACGATTACTCCGACGGATTATTTCGACTATATTCGTGTTTTATTCAACTTTTAATTGGCAAAATTATTCTTTGTTGAATTCAGTGCTGTACGTGAGGATTAAAATTAAAAAATACAAATTATTTGAGAATCAATAAAACCAAAAAAACAATTTTATTTGAAATAAAAAGAAGGTGAAATTTATTGAAATGGTGAAATTTTACCGTAAACAGGTATCCAATAATGAGATCAGCATCTTCGGGAGTATCCAATGCGTCCTTTTTCAAAATGTCGGTCCTCAACCAGTTGCAATCGACGAATGTATTTACTGTGCTGTCATCTCGAATCCTGTATATTTACCGACCAGTTAAACTTATATCAATATTAATATAGGTAATACCATTGATTAACATATTATATGGGAAGATAGTGATTCCATGTACTGAAAAATATACTATAGCTGCCCGCTTACGTTTCATTCCCCTGGCCCACAAACTCAATGTTGACTTGTGCTTCCACCTATATTATTGTTGAACTAACAGCTCAGATATTGTCAATGCTACCTCTAACTGATCCTAAATAATGATATAAGATATTTACATCACTGCCGCAGCTGACATTATTTTAATGTTTTGAAATTTGTTGAGACTGTATAAAACTTATATAAAGTGAACTTAGTTTAGTTACATAATTTATCTGTAAACGCTATCTGATTTTATATTTCTTTGTCTCTGAATAAAAATTGTTCAAACACTCGTAAAATATATTTTGATGTATTCATAGGCTAAGAGCTGATAACACTTTTTTCATGTGTTTTTATAAGACTTGGAACTTTTTTAAAAGATGAATTTTATATATCTCTACAAGGGGTATATAGTCTGTCATTCCAAACGCGGGGCAAAACCACCCCATATTTTTTTGTTCACTCTTGCGAAAAAAGACTTATGTGTGTTTATCATTAGTAAAGTCTAGAAAAAGTTTTGCCCCGCGTTTGGAATGACAGACTATTTACCCCTTGTAGAGATATTTAAAAGTTATCTTTTAAAAAAAGTTCCAAGTCTTCTAAAAACACATAAAAAAGTGTTATCCGCTCTTAGTCTATCATAGCAACTTATACTAATTAGTTAACAAAAGCAAGCAGTTTAAGAGAATTAGATAATCAAATTCATTAAGATTGTAAAATTTGTTGTTAAATAAAAGAATTTAAAATAAATCTTTCACAATTTTTCCAATCGTTAGGGGCCTACACACGATCAGTTTAACTCGCAGTTTATCTGTGCAGTCAAACTGCACAGTTGTGTGAACTGTACGGTGTGTGGGCTATTTCAGTTTGCTCCTCAATTGTTCTCAGTTTGAAGAGCTGACGTGCGTGGCTAGACACGACTAGAAAGGGAAGTTCGGTTTTGCGCTCAGATTGATTTGAGCGCAAAACCGAACTTACCCAAAGACTACACATGACTGTGCCAACTGTTCAATTAACTGAGCTGACTTCGCAGTTTATCGGTGCAAAGTAGAGTCAAATGCGCAGGCCAAAAGCCTGCGTTAAAATTTGTCGGAACTATGCAGTTATCTCAGTTTATCGCTCAGACATGACGCCACAAGGGTTAAACTGCGCAGTTAAACTGATCGTGTGTAGGCCCCTTTAATGAATTTGATTATCTAATTTTCTTATGTATGAATATTTTTAGTTTGACATAATAATGATTAACATTATTAAGTTTAAAATTAAATAAAATATCAGAATGGTCCAAAAGTCTTGCCCTAATGTTAAATCCAATTAAATTCAATATAATGTCTATAGAAAGCCGGAATCAGTTGGCTAAAATGCCGTAACGCTGTCTGGTCATCAAACTAATTCTGTAGACTACTGCAAAAATTTAGGATTATACATAGACAAATACTTAGTGGAATCGCTCATTTTATCATCTTTTAATTATTGTGATATTGTGTACGGACCATGTATAAACCAGTCAACATCGCAGCTTATCCAAAAATTTTAAAATATATGCTTCAGATATATTGTATACAACATAAATTTACATATCGCATACTTCGTAGACAACTTGATCACAACCGGGCAGCCAGATTATCTAAATTGCAATTTAAAATATTTATCAGATTATCATAATAATAATAAAAATACGATGTCACAGGATACAACATTGTCAATAAACTTGCATGAAACAAATTTTTATAAAAAATCTTTTACTTATGGTTCTGCCTCTATATACTTATAATAATATTCCTCGTGAATATAAACATCTCAAAAAAGAGGCGTTTCGAAAGAACGTTAGGGGTTGTCTATTAATAGTCACCGCGAAATATTATGCAATATGAACCAATGACGCAAGATTGTCTTAAATAAAATTAAGATGCTAGTCACCAGATGGCCTAACGATTGTCAACACAACTCACTTCTGTAAACTCTACAATTATTCTGTACTCAAAGATTAAATAATAAAACTTAGGATGCTAGTCAACAGATGGCCAATAGTGCGACGTCTAGCTGCCTCTATTAAAAGTGGCCTCATTTACGCTCATAAGGATCAAAATCTTCTAGTAATATGTTAAACAATGGTAATACCTACAATCTACATGTAACATAAGTCATAACGTACCTACACTATACCTGTAGTCGACAGGATGTTTCAAAATTCTAGCGCAAAATTGATATGGTGACATGGACCAAAAATAATGTGACATATTGTTCTAATAATAATTATAATTGTTCAACGATTGAGAGGGGGCAGGTACTACCGGAGGGTCTGGGGTTAAAAAAAGGATTAAAATGGTAGATTTTAAAGCCTTTTGAGAGCAATTTTCGACCACAAAATTGAACAATTTCTATCAATGTTATATATATATATATTTATATATAATTTTGCAGCGATCATTTTGTTTCATTGCTAAATTAAGCAAACGAAAAACGTGCATGTAAAATTTGTATGTCTATGGCCCGTATTCACCAAACACTGTTAAAGATAGAAGTTACTAATCTAAGTACAAATTTATTCCTTGGAATAAAATTAACTTTCAATTCACCAAGCAATTCATTCGATAGAATAGTAACTTCAGGTACAAATTTACTTTATAGCATACACCTTGGACATTTTGTCAAATATTTTGATTCTAAAGCATATTTACCAAAGATTCGACCGATGGCGCATCGATCGAAAATGTAAATTTATTTTATTTTACTAAAAAAGCCTTTACCTGAAAGATATGAAATTAATATTTACCTGAAAAGATCACCAGGTCATAAAGTAATTTGTGCATTTCGTGCCCATCATATTTTACTAGGCGAATAAATATTTATACCCTTGAAATTGGACAGAATAGTTATTCTTACGATTTATACCTGCAGTAAACTTAACTACGTTTGGTGAATTGAATTATCGCTATTTATTCCGAATAATACTTAGTTACCAGGGGAATAAATTAACGGAATAAATAACTAACTAGACTCGGTGAATACGGGCCTAAGTTTGTAATATCGCGAAAATTTGTTTTCCTTCAAAATATTAGGGGCGGGGACAATTTCTGTATCGAAAAAGCGCGATTTTAGATACTACATCGCAATTTGACGATTACCCAGCTACTCGAAATTTCTCGTGATACATCAGTTGTGTACTTCAGCAAAGATGCGACCTTACGCGATTGGTATCGCAAAAAGTAGCATGTGTACATCAGTCCTTGGTGAATTTTGTTTCAAATGTTTTCTTACCCAATAGCAAGTCTGTGCCAACGTCCATCACCCAGTTTGGCTGGTATGCGTACTATATCGGTACCATTGGGTCCAGCGTGTACTAAATTAACGCCAGATGGACCGGCTAATTCCAAGGACAGATATGCGTCCTGTTGACGTCGTGATCGCAGGCTGAACAGTGTTCCCATACGAGTCTAAAAAATAGAAAATTATTATTACGATAAATCCTATCAAGATTAATAATCTCAATGTGGTTAAACAAGTTATATATTTTGTTTTTGTTTTAGTAACAAGTAACAGCATTATGTGTTTGCTCTCCTAATTATCAGAAAAATATTAATTAAAAGCCAGTAGGAGGTATAACCCTTGCTCTCTTTCTCTTTGCTTACACGAAGGAACCGAATATAAAATAAAAAGTATCAGGAGAACACGTGTTGTTTACAACGTAAAATATTCGAAAAAGCAATTGCGAATAGGCTAAATGAATTTATAAAAAAGTATAATATAATATGTATGGAACAAAATGGTTTTGTGGAAGGAGGCTCGACTATTAAAGCCATTTTTGATGCAACTAATGAACTATACAATGCATGGGACAAAAAAGAACCAGCGGTTGCTCTCCTACTTGACTTGTCAAAAGCTTTTGATAGCGTCAGTCATTTGCGACTAATTGAAAAATTACATTTATACGGAATAAGAGGGGTCACCTTAGATCTCTTTAAATCTTATTTAGAGGATCGTGTACAACAAGTGCAAATAAAGTGTAAAGGTAAATATGGTCAAATTGACAACTATAAATCGCAATGGCAAAATGTCAGTAGGGGAGTACCACAAGGATCTATTTTGGGCCCGATTTTATTCATACTATATGTAAATGACTTCTCTGCTTCAGTATCAGATAAATGTTACCAATTTGCTGATGATATTTGTATCATTGCAAAAATGAATAGTTTTTGTGATATAACATATAAAATAAGTGATGTCTTGTCAACAGTTTCAAATTGGTTCAAAGACAATAAACTAGTAATGAATATTAGTAAAACTCAAGTGTTTCGTGTCGGTAATTATGATAGCGTAGACAATAATATCATCTTAAATAACAATATTATTTCAATACAACAGTCTGTTAAATTCCTAGGCATCTTTTTGGACAATAAAATGACATAAAAATCATATTAATCATGTACTAGATAGACTGGCAAAATCGTATTTTATTATATGTAATCTAAAGCATGTACTATGTCGTGAAACACTCTTGATTGCTTATCATGCATATATTGAGAGTCATTTAACATATGGAATCATATTTTGGGGTAATTCCACACATTCCATAGATGTTTTTAAAAGACAAAAGAAAATAATTCGCGTAATTGCTGGGGTTCAACCTAGACACTCTTGTCGGCTCCTTTTTAAAAACCTTAAAAATTTTAACTGTCTACAGTATCTTCATTTTAGACTGTATATTATTTTTTAAGAAGAATGAAAACTATTTCAGTAAAAGAGTCAATATACATTACCATAATACAAGATCTAAAGAAGAACTAAACTATAAAACTAGCAACTTAAATATTACATTGAATAGTCCTTATAACACAATAGTAAAAATATGCAACAAACTACCATCCAAAATATTAAATCTAGAGATAACTAAATTAAAAAGTACCATAAAAAACATTCTTCTTAATAAAGTAATATACAGTCTAAATGAATACTATAATATAGATTTTAAATGTGTTGTAATATAAAGCAATTTTTTATTCATGTATGTTTGACGCATTCTATGCTATATTATATGTATGGCAATTTGAATAAAGATAACTATCTAACTATCTATGATTTGCATATGATATATTTATGTATTAGGAAAATACGTTGAGGTTAAGTTCGCTATACTTCCTATGAATGTATGAGACCTCCTTATCATCAGGAAAATATAACCACCGAACATAGCAACTATTAAACCAATATGAATACGAAATCTGTTGGAGGTGATATGACAATAATTATTATTATCATCATTAAGTCGTGCTTTCCTAATACAGTAGAACTTCAAACTAATACACTAAAATTTGCTTACATCGGTCTCAAGTCGTAAAGTTACAAACACTGTGAACTCTTTTGGAAATGTCCCATATTGAGATTTCGCTTCTACGTCACTGGAGTCTACACCAGTGGTGGCGCGTGTTGGAAACACTTGAGAAACAGGTACCCAAATATAAGCATTTGGTTGCAATCGCCATGCGTCGGGTCTTTCCGGAACACGCGCCCATTGGCTGCGCGAAGGATGAAAAAAGCGACGATCTTCAAGTGCTAAAGGATTCACCGCTACTGAACAACTATGAACAAAGAGAAACTATATAGTATATATTGAAGGAAAAAAATAAAAAAAAAAATAATTTAATGAATTTAACTTAAAAATAAAAATTATAATTGTCATTATAATTGTCTCTGAACGCTATACTGGCTTGCGACTCGATCAGTACACCCGGGGCGAGCTGGCTGCGGTTGGAATTTCGACCGGTCGAACGTGTCTCGGCCGGTACGCCGGCCATGCACGTCGTAGTGATACGCATCGTATAAAACCTTTAAAATACGCCGGTCGCGTGCGTACGAGGAGAGGTGAAATGGCTCTTAGTAATTGCAATTTCTCACCTGAATAAATTGCATAGCCTCTGTTCGATATTCGGACCCAGGCAGTCGTGTTTCGGACTTAAACATAACCTCGATCTTTGTTGAATTCCACTGTCACACGTGACACTGCAAGCAGACCAATCGGTCCATTCAGCCCAACCTGTATAACAAAATTAACTTGGTTAGATTAAATCAAACTGATTGATCCAACTCATTACAACATTTTTTTTACAAATCAACTCATTATTTGTATTTACTAATGTTAGGTATAAAGAAGAAATGTATACGTTTGTTTGGTAGATACTGAACCGATTTGAAATATTATCCCGCACGTGATTTTCGAGCTAAATTGGTATAGGTAGTACGCGTCCAAAAAACAAAAGGCCTTTTACTAATTTACGTGTCAGACATCTAACCAAAACTTGGTTTCAATCTGGTTAGCCGTTTGACCGGAATCGTGCTGGTCTGTCAACACGATTCCGGTCAAACCTTTTTGCAAAAACATGTTTTTTGCGTGGTAAAATAGATTGTATATACAGTGGCGTAACGAGGTATATCTATTATTGACGAGTATAGTGACAGTATCATTACGCACGAGATTGTACGGTATTTTCTGCCATACCCACTATAAAATAGCTGCTTTTCACTTTATTTTCAGTATTTTCAAAAAAAAAAAAAATTCTGTTTATTTTGTGTCACCAACTTCCTTTCCATAGTACATAGTATGTAATAGTGGGTGGATCAGAGCGAATGAACATAAATCACTATGGAAATGGTTTTGCTTTCCCACATCGGCCTGTCAAAAGTAACTTTACATGCGTAGTACATACATGCATGTAAACCAGCTATTTTATAGTGGGTATGGCAAAAATTCCTGATAAACCATAAAAAAACTCACTCCTTAATAAATTGTGTATCAAAGGATGGGGAAAAATAAAAAAAGTATTGTATGTGTTCAATGTTGCGTTTTAGGTATAATTAACCCTTAAATGAAACGACGCGAATGTCCAATCCGTATATAAACAGTTGTATAGATTTATTGATGCGCATTGTGTGGACTCGATGCTAATAAGCATTCACCAGGATAACGACGTTATTTTGTACAGGCAGGATCTCAAAATAATTTCTTTGATTATTTCATGACTTGATTATTATATTCTGCGTTGCGAATCTTGCTTTGACGTTTTTATCAACAAATAATTTCAAAAGTATTGTTGACCCAAAATTGAAGTAAAAAAATATATAGTAAAGATTATTTGTTTATTTTCTCGTCATATTGTTCATTTATGAGTCTCTAAACCATCGCCAAGGGTGTTTTGATCGTAAAACCATGTGCTATTTAAATTAGAAGTTGGATATAAAGAAAGTACCTCCAAATTTAATTATGCTTTTGACCATAATTGCAGAAACAGACGGATTGTCAAACAGAAGCAATTACCATTCGGTCGGGTTAAAAGGTAACCTCACTCATTTCGGTCAATAAAAGTTAAATTAAAAAAACTCGGGTCGCAGTGCCAAAACCCTGCCGACAATATAGTGTATTTGCTAATACTGGCATTGTGGCTTTATTATGTTTGTTTTTGGACAAAATAAAAAATTTAACCCCTTAATACATCCCTTAAAATAATATTTTTTTTCTTAATTTCAATATTTTTATCAATGCAACCTCGGTACCAAATTAAATACACCCTTCAGTAAGTAAAGCACTATCCGCAAACTAGTGTTTTCATAAAATTTGTAAGTCCGGTCCTGTCGGGCCGATTTTATTAAAATTTTAGCAGTACATTTTAATCGTTACTAAAGGGTTAAATTTCAATTTTGAAACGATTCTGAGAATTTTTTCGGCATTTTTGGGCCCAAAAACATTTTTCAACCCCTAAAAACCACCCTTAAAATGGTCCGATTGGGCCCATTTTAAATAGGCTTCGTGCGGTGATGGATTTCAACGTGCCTACCAAATTTCGTCAAAATCAATTAGCTCTTTCGAAAGTTATAGCCCGCACACATATATATATATATATCCAAATATATAAATATATATATATATACATATATAAACAGACATTTCCAAAAATGGTGTCAAAGTGTTCAGGAGGCTATGAAACGTCGAGAAATTTTGGTCCGACCCCTAGGTCCCGTCATCCGACCGACGCCAATAGTGTATGTGCCATATGGCAAATACACTAATTATTACTGATTGAAAGAATAGTTAAAAGATCTTATCTGAATATATAATATTTTCTCTGACTTGTTCTACGCTGTACCTATAATCTATATGGCATTATGGAATAAAAATTCCTCTTATTATTGTCATCAATGTTATGAGAAGGAAAAAATCCTTAAAGAATTTTGCATCCACAAGCACCCAGACTTCGGGCTAGTCACCATTATACAAGGAGATACTTGCGGAGTAATCTGAAACTATAACCGCATCTCAAACCATGAAAATGGCCGATTACAGTGAGTTTGGGTCGTGCGCCCAATAAGTACAGTTTTATGCATGTGACAGACTATATAGTGATTCAGAATTAAGTTGACACGTCGGGATGGCTTTTATATTAATTGTCAATAGTCAATGCCGGATTTAGATGTCTGGAGGCCTCGCGGCAACAAAGGAGTGGAGGCCCCCTGGCCCCAAATTATTGTGCAGTGGAAGTCAAAAAACATTTCCTCATGATTACTTATTAAAATTATTAACGCGATTTAGCATATTTTCAACGACAAAATTTAATAACCGAGAATTCAGAGAATTTTTTTTCCGAAGTCTCTATTGGGGGGGTCCCCTCTTTTGTGGAGGCCCCGGGGCTGTAGCCCCGGTTGCCCTCCCCTAAATCCGGCCCTGTCAATAGTGATGGTTTGGCTGCTCCAAGAACGCCAATTATAAGGACAATTAATTTAACAGAATACTCCGGGTACTGCTTTTTGAGTTCAAAAAGAAGGTCTTGATTCTAAAAAATCCTTGAACAACAAAACTATTGCGTCTGATTAAAATATTAATATCCGTCTTCTGAAAGGCTATGTATCTTCGCAGCTTGGTAACAGTAACAGTACAACTATGGTAACAGTACTGGTACCGGTCGCGAATTTACGTACCTCTCCTTTCTATAAGATGGGCATAAGAGGTGCTATATCCTGTTACTAGTAGTGTTTTTTTTTATTTGAAAAAGAGAAAAATTGTGCTTCCACTACTAAGGTCACTAACACCGCTACATTTATAATGTTTCACTCTGTACAAATGCTATACAGCGAGAGGCAGTTGTCGATCACGGCCCGTTTGCTAATTGGTTTAATGCTTTACAGTTTACACTATCCATAAAGGGCTATATGGTGGATTTAGGTTCGTCTGCAGTATAACACTACTAATGTTTGAGTGTTCAAGGTCAGTGTTGCCAGCTTTTCTTAAACAAAAGAGGGCAAATAAAACTCATTAATGCCTGCTTCCATAATTTAAAGTATTTGCTTAAATAAGTGTAATAATTAAAATTTATTAAAATTACTTAATAAGTTAAATTGTTCGATTGATCAATAAAGACTCCTATACGATATATACATATTTTCCAAATTGGACTTGTTGAGAATAGCTAACAATATGGGGATTCCATTATTTATACAGCGTTCCCGTGGCTCCCCTACTACAATTGCCTCCAATTTCCAGGCTCTAATCCATGGCTCCCTTATTACAATTGCCCCCAATTTCCAGGCCCTAATCTGAGATCTGTTAAAAGTATCCATTGGAATTATTTTAGTTTCAATTTGTTATACTAAATTCCATGAGGAGTGATGGAACTTTTGGTGTAAAGATACAAAATATTAAAAATAAGTTATATAAAAAAAAACCAAAAACCCGATTCCATAAAAATCGAACTTAAAAGATGGAAACAAGATGAGAAGATCAAATGATAACATGCAGTCGGATGGCATCAGATATATCTGTTCAACTTGTTACTTAATACATGACGTACCTTAGCCTTCGACTGCATGTTATTAATAAGTAAACCTTATCGAGATAAATATCCTCAAACAAAGGTATTTCTTGACTTTGGAATATTTCTTCAGAACTTATTCAGTACTCAGTAGTGAAGAAATTGGGCATAAGGAAGTTTGCAATATTCGGGTCCCATTTCTACAGAAACTCGACTTTTGTTGGCAACACTGATATTCCTTCCATTGGATGTTTGCAGAAGGTGTTCTGAAACTGACGGAAATGCCTATGTTATAATAACGTTACAAACTTTGCAATATCTCTATCGTACTCTAACCCATGGAATATATAATTAGGTTATTCCTTCGAGCGATTATTAATTCCTTCCACTTGTAAATAATTAGTAGACTTGTTCTATTGTCTACTTGCTTAATGCGAGTGAAACATTAATATCAATGTTAATGGGTAACGGCACCGATTCCTGAGCATCTCACAGCTGCGATCAACTGCTTTTATATTAATTGTAGTTGCATCCCTACAAAATTACTTTATTTTTTATTGAAGTGAAAACTTCCTTAGGCGCGTTAGGCACTCTTTACCTGGGTACCGAAAAAATGTGAAGCGTTCGCAACTACTTCCGTAAGAATTCGCAACATACCTATATATCATAAAAACGGCCTTCTACGCACTTCCACCCATAGCGCAGATGGTTACGTCTTTGCGTTCTATGCATAGGAACCTGGGTTCGAAGTCTGATGGCAGCTTAGAATATTTGGCGTTTTTTTTTCTAAATTCTACATGATATTTATTTATATATTTTTTTATTTTTTATATTCTCTCTTTGACAATAATTATAATTTTTTTGAAACCCAGGTGGAATTAATTAAAAAGCAATTTTAGTATTTTAGTAATAAATTATTTTTAGTTCATAAATGCGCTATAATAGATGACACCAAAAATTAGAAAATTTGAAGTTTTCACTTCTGTCGTGTGGTCATAAGCACACACCCATTTTTTTATTGTAGATTATATACGCGTCGACAACTTAGGTCATTAGCGTCTTAAATACATTAAATAACAATTCTTTTAAAACTAAATGACATCACAAAACATCCATGAGCGGAGGTGGGATTTGTTATTTTTTTAAATTTCTGAATCTTGTAAATACAAGTAGGTACACCTTTTTCAAAAGGATATAATAGAAAATACATTCTATCACTTTCCTTGCTTTAAAAAAGCCGTTGCACAATCTGATATTCCTCCTGCAGCTATCATTAACTATTAGTTGTCAAAATAAATACATTTTTATTTAGATTTTTTTTTACCAAGAACTTTAGGTGCGGCTTTTCCAATATTTTCAGTTGGGTAACATAAGGCTCTTGCTACAAAAAGTTTGGCCATCCCTGCAGTATATACTGCAGTAGATTATCCGTGTATGTTTATAACTTAGTTTATTATCCGTGACAAAACTTGTACAGTGCGTCATTTTAAATGTTGTGTCTTGGTCAATGAAGCGTAGGTATTGATGAAAATTTGCTATTGACAGTTGAATGTACGGAACAAGATTGTTAAGAATTTAGTGAAAATGTTTTTTAAGTATTGGATTAATCATCTTTGGTTGACATACGCTTAAAACCCGCGTCTCCTGTCATAGAATAAATAGTTAGTGGCGCTTGCAAGTGCTTTTCTCTGCTGAACACACCCGATATTTTCTATGGTTTCTTTTTGCATCGATAGAGTATGGCTGATTTTCTAGCCCCGCTGACCGTCGCGTCGGCGCTGATCGACGAATAAGGATTTCCTAGTAACACTGATTACTCAGCGCTGAGACGTGCGCGACCGTCAGAGCCGCGCGTTGGCTCCGATGACCGTGCGGCGCTGACGGTCCTCTAGCTCACTACTTGAGCGTTGAACTGTCGCGCCGAGTACACTTTCCTATGGAAATAGACGAAATTAATCGCGATATTGACAATCGGCACGAGACTGAAACGAGACTGGGCTGACATGGTACGCGTTGATAGCAGCTGAGCGCCGACGGTCAGCTTAAATTATCGGGAAAATACGAATCTAGAGATTCAAAATAATAACATTATTCTATTCTGTCAATTATAAATTGGTATAATATATTCTGTTTGTTTTGGATTAACTCTACTATACTGAACTGATTTTAATCGAACTTTCGTTATAGGCAATATGCGATGATGTATGTATGATCGTGATTCGTGCTTCTACTAAAGAGGGTTCAGCAGTTGTTTAAAAACCGACATTAACGCGAACGAAGCCGTGGGTTAAGGGTAGCGTTAAATAAGCAAATTTTGCGATCTATTTTTAGACTATATTATTTTCACAAACAACGGTCCCAGATTTTACATTAAATTCATTAATTTTCGCAGACAGTGTTTCAATTAATATTTATGCTGACAGTATATAAAATTTCCCTTCGTAATAAAACTTGGCCATTTATGATTCGTTGTAAAAGTTTATTAATTCAATTAAAATGGCAATGTAAACATAACCTAACACAATTACAAAATAAAGACTGTCAGAGATATTATTATATAATAACACACCAAAGGTTGTACTCAGTACAGCAGTACTAAAAATGAAGGAGGCGAGAGCGTCGCTTTGTCTATTTTACACTAAAATAGTTACCTTAAGAGTATTCAATATCGGAAGCTACCTTCTGCAATCTTCATCTCAAATCCTTTCCCCTTGCCTAAAAACGGTTCCAGCTCTCCCGACGCTGTTTTTAAAGAGGGTTCGGGTAAACGCCAAATGAAGAATCAAAAATCGCACTATAGATCCTCCCGGCGAATTTTTTGAAAAAAAGTTTTGGTCACGTGTGAATGATTACGTAATTTTTTAATTAAAATTTTTTTTTTCAATTTTTCGTCTGACTGATCTGTAGTGTCTTTCTTGGTCCTTCAGTTGGCGTTTCCTGAACCTTTTAGCTTTAAAAATAGCGTCGGGAAATCCAGAATCGTTTTTAGGCGCGGGGAAAGGAAGTGAGATAAAAAGTGCAGGGACAATTTCCAATATAATATACTCTCACGGGTAATTTTTTCAGGTGAAGGAAAGGATTTGAGGTGGAGAGTGCAGGAGGTAACTTCTGGTATCGAATACTACTCTATAAGAATTAGGATATCAGCCGCCATATTGCTATTGGCCAGCGTTTCCCAAAATTTATTACCTACGATCCCCTTATAGATATTAGCAAAGTCGTCGCGTAATACTATATTAATACATAAACCAAAATTATAATTTATTTATATAATTTTTTTGAAGTCTATAAATGTCAATTTATGTAGCACGTTTTTAATTTTACATAAAAAAAATTATTGCCAATGTATGTCTTATATAAAGTTATAATTTTACAATACGTCAATTTATAGCATTTAGGTGTAGATTTTGCGTAAGTTTCTCTTCTGCAAGGTGTAGTGTGTGAGCAACATATCACTGCTTACCGGACGCGTTCGTATAATTCGGTCGTCGTCGGCCGAACTACTCGTATATAGCTTTGCCCACTTACATAACTTATGCGTTCCAGATCGCTGACTATAGAATCACTGTTTGCCGGACGGCGTTTAAACAGTTCGTCCGGCGACGGCTTAACTGTATAGTTTTGCCCACTTACACGAGAGATGAGTCCACGGACTCTCTCGGATATACTTACGAGTTATGGAGATTGACTGGAGGTGCCCTAGCCGTTTAGCATATATCGTTGTAGTTATTTTCAGATCCACATAAGATTCACATGAGTGAGGAGGATAGACTATGGTCGTGGCCTATCTATACGGTACTAGTTTGAAGAGATAGAGATAGACCACACATCCACTTCACATGAGTATGAGGAGGATGGACTATGGTTATAGCCTATCTATACGGTACTTGTTTGAGAAAGATAGAGATAGACCACACATCCACTTCACATGACTATGAGGAGGATAGACTATGGTTATAGTCTATATATTATACGGCACTAGTTTGAGAAAGATATAGAGATTGGCCACACATCCGCTTTATATGAGTGAGGAGGATAGACTATGGTTGTGGCCCATCGTTACGATACTATTTTGAGAGAGATAGACGTTGGCCACACATCCACTTTTTAACCGTTAAGGCACGTCCAGCAATGCTTACACAATCCAGTTTAGGAAACGCTGATGCGTCCTTTCGTGAAGACTACCACTTCTTCTTAAGCCATTTATTTATTTTGTTAAAAAAATAAGGATAAATCGATTCCAATCACTCGCACCTCTGTATCTCTTTAACTTTAGGAGATATAGGCGTTTTAAGTTATTTTAATTTTTATACATTTTAAACCGTCATAAATTCTAATCTAAGAGGTACGGACTTGCGCGTTTGAGCTTAATCGATTCAACGTGCTTTTTTTATAAGACACATTTTCGAATCTAAAACAAAAAAAAGAAGAAAACTCGGGTCGCAGTGCCAAACTCTGCCGACAATATAGTGTATTTGCTAATACAGGCATTGTGGCTTTATTATGTGAACTTAAGTTTGTTTTTGTACAAAATAAAAAATTTAACCCCTTAATACATCCCTTACAATAATAATTTTTTTTCTTAATTGCAATATTGCTAGTAATACAGCATCTGCACCAAATTAAATACACCCTTCAGTAAGGAAATCCGTATCCGCAAACTAATGTTTTCATAAAAATCGTAAGTCCGGTCCTATTGGACAGATTTTATTTAAATTTTAGCACCACATTTTAATCTTTACTAAAGGGTTAAATTTCAATTTTGAAATGATTCGGACCATTTTTTCGGTATTTTTGGGCCCAAAACATTTTTTAACCCCTAAAAACCACCCTTAAAATGGTTAGATCGGGCCCATTTTAAATAGGATTTGTGCGGTGATGGATTTCAACGTGCCTACCAAATTTCGTCAAAATCAATCAACTCTTTCGAAAGTTATAGCCCGTACACATATATACATAAAATAGACATTTCCAAAAATGGTGCCAAAGTGTTCAGGAGGCTATGAAACGTCGAGAAATTTTGGTCCGATCCCTAGGTTCCGCCATCCGACCGACGCCAATAGTGTATGTGCCATATGGCAAATACACTAAAAATTGTACACTGACCTCGTTCTGCTCTTTAATTTATAAAATAGATTAGTGTCCACCCTGCCTATACCCTGCTGACGAGTCGCTACTGCTACAGAAATAAGAAACCGCCACACAATTTTTTGTACACCGTAAACTAACAACTAACAAGTCAAATAAATTAATAAAGTTTAATATTATATCAAAGTTATGGCCCACTGGGGATTAATAAACTCTCAAGTTTAAAAACAATTTCTGACAGAATGACAAGTAATCTTTGATGAGGATGAAACGAGAAATACGTGTACTTATCTAAGGAGTAGGTATAAATAATAAGTATATTTCTAAATTATTATTGATAGGTTTCCGAACGCATTTTTCCAGTAGGTTAAAAAATTGTAAACGGTAGGAGGTAGCTAGTTGAAATTTTCACAGATTGTGTGTTCTTGTGGCATGAATCCTGGCAAATAACAATTAGAATTAAATCCTCAATTAATTGACTCCAGTCACATTTCTATACTGTAGTCTAATATCATCGATCGACTGGCTCTGTTAGTAGAGCGCTCGACTGAAGATCTAAAGGTCCCTGGTTCGATCCCAGGTTTAGGATCGCAATATTTTTGTTTTTTTATTCATCAAAATATTCTGTTAATATATTGTTTTACCTTAATTAAAAATTTAATTAAATTTGATACGAAAACATTTTGAAACACTAAAAAGAACAAAATAAAATTTAGATAAAAGAAACTTTTTAAAAACAAGCTTAAATAAATAAATCTGTTAATTTTTTACCACTACCTAACTCCTTATTTTTATTATTGTGGAGGAACCCTTGATACGCGAGTCTGACTCGCACTTGGCCGGTTTTTCTATCTTTGTCCATGTGATGGTAAAGCAAGTTTCGTTGTGTCCAACAGAATATCCTCGCTCCGAACAAAAGAACTGCAGAGATACGTCCAAATTAATTAATGAAATAAAAAGCACAAACAGAACCTGAACTAGCTTACAAACAAAACACATCCAGAGCTCACTCTTATAGCCGTATACTGACGCTTTTTATACATCTGCAAACGGAATACGTAATTTTATTGTTTCATTCGCATTACAAAACTCTTTTTGTCTCCTTAATAAGATTACTAATGTTTTATTATGTATTTGAAAGTTTTACAAAATTACTAGAAATCTCGTGTCGTGTTCTGTTCCAAAAAGCGACATCTTTTGTTATACTTCTTCAGCAAGGGTTATAGTGAATCAGAAAAACAAAACATAAATCGACATACACAGGGTGTTTGGGTAAAGGTATTCAGAAATTCAAAGACATGTAATAGATACTCATCAAAATAAGCCAAAAAGTTCATATCAACGTATAGCCTAAAACGCATCCTTAGGGAAGTATAGGCCCTTTTAAGGGTGGGGGGAGCAAAAGCTTTTTACCCTGTAACTTTTTTCATTTTTTTCTATAAATTTAAAATTTGTTGACATTTTTACGTAAAAAAGACTTTTTTTTAATCGATATCGCCAACCGTTTTTAAGTAAATTGGATTTAAAAATTGCCATCTTTTACAAATTATATATTTATTAATATTCTCTGCGAACGTTAAAACTCGATTTACTTGAAAACTGTAACCGTTATCGATTTAAACAAAAAATACCTTTTTGACGTATAAATATCTAATAATTGACAATTTATGGTAAAAATAGAAAAAAATTTGAACAAAAAAAAGTTACAGGGTAAAATGACCCTCCCCCCTACCGAAAGAGACGCCCCAGATTTTGATAACCAAACATGAACTGGCCCATTTTATTCAACCTGAAAAATTAGATAAATGCCCATAAATGTGTCTATTTATCTTTTACCGTTCTCCAAATAATAGAAAAAAACTAATTTCATCTGAACCCCTTAAGAGGCTTTGCTTCCCTAAGGGTGCGTTTTAGGCCATATGTTTATATGAACTTTTTGACTTATTTTGATGAGCACTGCATGCTTTTGCATTTCTGAATAGCTTTACCCTAACACCCTGTATATATAAATCGACTCAAAAATTATTGAAACGCTGACAGGGATAAACCGGCTCATCCCAGGAAAAATTCGTATTCTTATAGATTATATAATTTTAAAAATCAATTTTTTGACCTTTCAAAAGATTGCAATATTGTAAGCAGGCTTTGGATACTTATGTATAGATGTTAAAGTGATTACTAACAGGCTGAATTTTCGTGAGTAGCTTAGTTTTGACGAGTCCCCCAAATCTCTCTCTGCGACAATTCTCGGTAGAGGTATGCAAAGTTCTGCGCAGCCGCTAAACATGTTGATTTGGCGAGTTTTTAAATTTTATACATAACACTTTGTTTTTCAGTTAAATTGCCAGATAATTTATAAAAAAACAGGAAACTGCGCTTGTCCTACAAAAGCGATGGGTGGACTGGCGAGTCCTCCGTCCCCAATATGTAAAAATAACGAGGTTTGAAATTTTATTACTAACGGACTGATTTTTAGTTTATTGTTTAATTAATATTTTTGAAATCGAAGGGTCAAATTGTCCTACAAATTGTCCGGTAGGGTTTTCCGGTCCTACGCCCTGAAAATGTCAGTTCCACGAATATTCTAAACTGATTACTAACTGTAGGACAAAGATAACACTGGAAGGTGTGTGTATTCTCTGATCAAATAGTGCAGTGTCCTACAAAAATATTGGTAGGTATTGCTAGTCCTACAAAAAGACTTTAGTACTATAACGTATTATTTTAATTGGATATCCGGTAAATTGATATTTTTGTAATTTACGTATTTATTATAGGGTCGCTATGGTTATTTTAGTGATTATTGAAAATAAATGAAATTAAAATAAAAACACCAAAATAACGATAGCAAATTTATATAAATATGTACATAATGAGTCATGGCTCATTCTGATATTAGTCCATTAAAATGTTACATTTTTTAGGCTAACCTTGCATTTTGGACAGGAAAAGATTTTTTTTACCGTTGCGTGGGGGGGCCGGTGTAAGTTTAAAATTGAGTTTTCGGAGTTGGTGGCCCCCTCATTTGGCCGCAATCTTGAAAAAGGGGTGCTAACAGGTTTTGCAGTACATCTCCGTAACGGTATTTCTTACAGAAAATTAGTACATACGTTTTTTGTTTATAATCGAATTCTCTGCAACTTTACTAGAAACACTTTTTGTCATAAATTGAATAATTAAAAAATATTCTATCTTCTATAAAGCATATCTTTTTAATTATTCAATTTCCGACAAAAAGTTTCTCTAGTAAAGTTGTAGAGAATTCGATTCTAAACAAAAACCTATCTACAGATTTTTTGTAAGATGTACCGTTACTGAAATACAGTACAAAACCTGTTAGCACCCCTTTTTCAAAATGGCGGCTAAATGGGGTGGCCGCCGACCCTGAAAACTCAATTTTAAACTTACACCGGGCCCCCCTACGCAACGGTAAAAAAAATCTCGTCCTACTCAAAATGCAAGCCTAATGTTACATTTCAATGGACTATAGTTTTTTGGCTTTTTTATCAATATCTCCCAATTTTATTGTAGGACACCAATTATATTGTATTTTACACTCCATTTCCACAAGAAAAAAACAAAAATTAAGTTGTTAGTAATCAGTTTAGAATATTCGTGGAACTGACACTTTCAGGGCGTAGGACCGGAAAACCCTACCGGACAATTTGTAGGACAATTTGACCCTTCGATTTCAAAAATATTAATTAAACAATAAACTAAAAATCAGCCCGTTAGTAATAAAATTTCAAACCTCGTTATTTTTACATATTGGGGACGGAGGACTCGCCAGTCCACCCATCGCTTTTGTAGGACAAGCGCAGCTTCCTGTTTTTTTATAAATCATCTGGCAATTTAACTGAAAAACAAAGTGTTATGTATAAAATTTAAAAACTCGCCAAATCAACATGTTTAGCGGCTGCGCAGAACTTTGCATACCTCTACCGAGAATTCTCACAGAGAGAGATTTGGGGGACTCGTCAAAACTAAGCTACTCACGAAAATTCAGCCTGTTAGAATCACTTTAAAATATTGGCGCTGTACCCCTGACTATTATTTATTATTAATAATAATGAATTGAAAAAATTATAATATGTTAAAAATAAAAATATATAAACATAGTTAAAATAAAAAATGTCGAAAACTTTAACGGAACGTGTTCTAATGAAAAATCTATGAAGTATAACTTCGACCGTGCGCTTATGTGGGTGCAGAGGCACACACTCCATTTTTTAATTATTAAGAGGGTTCTCACACTGATGACTAAATGCATCCTTTCGATTAACACTACACACAAAATACCGATTATAAAATCATTCCAATAAAACATACCTTAGGGGTTTTAAATGCAGCCGACAAGGACAAAAAATAATACTGTATGTCGCTTTTAACCCAAAAAGTGTTAAACAGACGTTCACTGTTTACACTTTCCCGACCTTATTTTTGAACTTGGAGATTTCGTTTTATTGTTTTTACATTAAAGATAAAGAGGTCTAGGTGCGCTACAAGGCATTTTTAAAAAAATAATGAAAAGAACCAAAAAAATACACTTTCCTTAATTCTAAAGATATCAAACAAATATTAACAATTCATGAAGAGTATATTCTGCCTTTCGGCAATTGTTTTACAAACTTTCAAGTTTCCAGAAACTTGTAACTGCAAAGTTATTTTATCTCTCAGAAAAAATAAAAACAAACTGTGCGGAAAAAGAAACAAATATACTGAGTGTTTTGAATAAATTATGTTCAAAATTATTGTGAATTAAGATGTACATTGATAACGTATTAATTAATTATAAATTCCAGCGAATGAACGAAGCGAGTGAGTAATGTACTAATTAATTATAAATTCGAGCGAACGAGCGAATCGTCTGCACCCGGGTCAAGCCGGATGGGGCATCTAGTATTTTAAAATCGATATCATTAATAATTACAATATGCGACCATTTTTTGTTTTTTTCCAAAAATGAACAATCATATTAAATTATTAGAATCTAAGCGAAAATTGCAGAGTTAAGGAAGACGTCATAGGAAAGATATAAAAATCATTGTTTCTGTGTTTATTGTATTATGTCTTTTATGCGTACGTGTTAATATTGTTTAATTAATTAAAAGCTCTGGAAAATCTTTGCACAGAATTCTCGCGTAATTTAATTTAAATGAATCTAGTTTTGAAAGTACTTTAAATTTTTTCTTGTCTTCATAGCATTAATGCAAAGTAAAAAGGACCAAAGCCGTTAGCCGGTTATAAACTTAAAAAATTTTTCCCTTTAAAAAGTTTAAAGATGATTTTCTTTATTCTCTTATATCCCTGTTTTACACTCATTTTACATTTCTCTCTTAGTATTTAAATACATATAATATAATAAATTTCGTAAAAGTTTTTTTACGAAAAAAGTCAGGTCGTTTAGGTATGCTTATTTGTTAATGACTAAAGATTAAATATTATATAAGAGGCGACAGCAGACCAAGAAAGCTCACGATTACAATCAATTAAAAGTGCAGTCGCAGATTTTCGGTCATATTCGGTCCGATCCGTAATGCGCCGCATTGTCATTGAACGATATCGACGTTTTTCTCTGTCTACGATTACTAATAGAAAAAGAAAATTAGAGATTGTAAAATGTAACTCTTAGTCGTTCGATAAAATAGATCATTACAGTTGAGAGAGAAAAAATGTGGAAACCGTTTGATCCTGCAGGCCAACCCGAAAACTTCCCGCTGTTTTTGGGCTAAAAGAGCTAGAAAAACGTTATTACTAATTATATATTTTTGAGCTCGTTCGACCTTGTCCAGATGAAGCGTTTTACGCGCGACTCGAGTCGCGCGTAGTCAGTCGCACGACTGTGAGATATTAGAGGTTCATACATTCCGTCCACATGCAGTTGCGCGTTTTGCTGGTCGCGCGTAAAACGCTGCAAGTCGCCAGAATCTCGACTCGCGCGTCTCGAGATACTAGACACGCTATTGTTCAGTCCAGTATTCGCGCGACAGTTGCTGCAGGTAGGAAACGTATTAAGAATATTAAAAAATGGAGCGTGATAACTTTGATACGGAACACTTTATCGACGAAGTGGAAAAGAGGGTGGCGATATGGGACATGGAATCTCCAGATTATTCCAACCGAAACTTGCTTGCGACGTTTCCATCGACGGTATGCAAGCCACAATATAACCGCTTTGTCTCACTCTATGTTTCTGACTGAATACCGTCCTAGAAAAGTCGCGCGTAAAGTTGCGCATGAAACGCGCCATCTGGGCGCAATACGAATACAGACGCGCGACTCGAGTCACGCGTAAAACGAGTCATCTGGACAAGCTCGAAGAGTTTAAAATTAGATAGAATAAATAAATCTATTTTTTTTTTAATTATCTATTAAATAAATTAAAAAAAAGTAAAAAACTAATATTTTCTTTATTATGAGAAAACAAAATTTGATAAAAAAAAAAATTTGTCTCGTGAACCATTTGATCGATTTTGATGAATCTTGCGGCAATTGAAAGAGCTATTCACGACTTAGATCCAATAAAATTGTAATCCCAATCACACGAGTAGTTTTTAAGTTTTTCAAAATATATAAAAAAAAATATTTTTTATGTTTTTGATGTATAACTCTCAAACCACTAGTGCGATTGGGCTCAAAATTTAATCAGATCTAAGTCTTGATAAATCCTTTCGATCGTCGTATTGAACGTCCAAATCGATCGTTTCGTTCCAAAGATATCTTATGTTTACATACATACACACACAGACACACACACACATACACGGATGTCCATGCCAAAATGGTCAGAATTGCTTCCTAGGACCCCAAAACGACGAATTCTGTTTAAAACTCGATTATCGAAATTCGGGCTGAAATCAATAACTTCCCGAATTTTTGAAAATCTTCAATTTTCAATAGCGGGAAGTTAAAAAATAGTCAACAATGGCAGCCTTTTCCAATATACTTTAAACAAAACCTTTTGAGTTTCTCTTTCCATTGGTATCAATTTTATGGATCTATCTCATTAAAGAGGACAGTGTGGTGTAACGGTTAGCGTAGCGGCCTTTGGATCACACTGTCGTGGATTCGGATCCCACCTCCGCTCATGGATGTTTTATAATGTCATTTAGATTTAAGTAATTTGTTAGTTAATGCAATTAAGACGCTAATGACTTAAGTTGTCGACGCGTCTATAGACTATAATCCACAATAAATAAAAAATATCTCATTAAACGTGAATTACTAATCGGGAACATAATTTGTGTTAGCCCTGGACATAATATATTACACCAAATTTATAGCATCGCCTCTTATAAAATTTGCCTTCCCTTTGCTATAACCCCCACCTCAGTTCAAACATGGTTCCTGATGTGATTGTTGCTGTCACGTGATTACTATTTGAGGTTATGTGCGCAATATCTTGTGTTATTTCGCGCAAATTGCATATAATTCCGGCGGCAAAGTCGTCTTCTTATATTAAGAAGTTAATAAATGGGTCAGTTATTATAAAAAGACAAGCCGCTCTGTGACTAACTATTGCGATCATTCGGAAATTAATATAACACGCCATGCAAAAAATACTGACTTGATCTCAAACTTAAAGAGATAATTATACAATATTAATGCATTTACATTATATACGGTCTGCAACACTCCATCTACTATGAGCTGTTTCAAAATTAACGGCTGATTATTTCAACCGAAACTAATTTTAATTATAGAATGGCCCTTTCTTTGTAGGCCAGTCCCTATAGACCCATATAATCGATTTAAAAATGCATTAATTTGTACCACGCCAATTATTGGATAAATGGGGTCATTCTGGCCTGAACTTGAAGCATTCCATTTTGTGACCTTGGATTCTGATTGGAATAACCACGATTTTTCACGTTTTGCGTTCTACTTCTATCTCCGACCTTATCTCAAAATCAGAGAAAACCGTAGGAATAAGATACTTTTTAGTTCTCTGTTTAATATTGTAATTTTTGACGTCATTCCCGGCGGTATATGGGGGGTAAAATGATAATACAGGTAAAATAAAGCAAAAAATGACCTTAATAGTGAAAAAATTTCTCTCCTCATGACATTTTGGTTATAGGTCCTCTTTGGCATAAGGATCAAGAATCCGAAGAGTCCATAAAAATTCAATGTGGGGAAAAGTGTTTTTGAGGGGGAGAAGAACTTAAATCAAATTTGCTTAAAAATTGGTCTTAAAAATACATAAATGAAAACAATTTGCAAATAACCTCAACCTTTTTTCATGTAGATTTGTAGTCGAAAATACTGAGTTCGGATCCTGGTGAAACTTTTTCTGTTCGCTCGCATCAGGAACCATTTTTATTAAAATTTGTCATGTTATTTGCCGTAACATATATATTACTGAAAAATGTCACTCGATTATCGAATGGTTAATTGAAATGTATTTTCTCAGATTAAGAATTAATATTCTGTTTCATTTTGTACAATTTAGATAAGATGTGCATAATACAGTATCTACCGTAAAAACGAAATCATTTTGTCTCGCAATTTTAAAACAGATTTATTTCGACCCTTTGATATTGAAATTGAATTCTGTTTATTCTGTCCGAGATTACAGCCAAATGCGTTGATCAA
Source organism: Mongoloraphidia duomilia (assembly GCA_039654895.1). Classification (NCBI taxonomy): domain Eukaryota; kingdom Metazoa; phylum Arthropoda; class Insecta; order Raphidioptera; family Raphidiidae; genus Mongoloraphidia; species Mongoloraphidia duomilia. Next base: position 32,344,936 of record CM077516.1, on the reverse strand, counting down.
ATTTAATCAAACTTGGCAAAGATAGTCTTTAAGCCTAGGTCAAACGATGTCTATACCCCGTGTCCGGTGTCAAAGGTGAACATAGGGATTTAACATGATATTGTTCATTTTTGCTGATTCGTGTTCGCTAATTCAGCGTACAAGAAAGGTAATGGTACCTATCGAAAGATAAAATTATTGCGCAACAAATTATTCTAAAAATAAGACCAAAAATGAAATTTTTACTTTAAAATACCAATTTTAAATTTACTGATTTTGCAGTAATGCTATCAAATTAAGTAGGCGAAAAACAAAACACTGAAAGAATTAGTATGCTGTAATAAAATTGTCAAAAAACTTTTGTACTCGTAATTGGTGCACGTAAGCATTTTTACAATAATTAAAGTAAAAATGAATATTACTCCAATAAACACTGGGATATTGTTTATTTGAAAATGGGGGTTATTTGAATATTTATTATAAGTAATTTTATTTTCTTTATTATGTATTACTCTTCGTTATTGAATAAAACCAATTAAATTCTTCATTACTTAGATAGGTACCTGTTTGTTTTCTTATTATAGTCTATACGAGTAGAAGTAAACGCCAAAATACTTTAAAATGGCACACAACGTTAATTCCCTATGTTCGACATTGAGACCGGACACCCGGTATAAAGAGTCTTGCGATCAAAGAATTTTCCGTCAAGGGGGGGGGGGAGAATTTTGATAAGAAGGTACATGCAGAAATAAAACATAACTATCATATTGGGATCCGTCAGATGGGTGGAGCTTAAAAAACATGGCGGAGTTCGGGGAAAATTTCATATACGGGGTATTAGTTTTGCGTGTAATTTTATGATTTTCAAAGTGATAAGAAATGATAAATATAAGTGCATTTTGTGATTGGGCCGGTACAAATCCTAAACAAAGAAATTTCGTTGAAGGGGAACGGATTCTCAGAGCCGAACGGCGAACATATTATCAAATGTGGAAAATGTAACGAGAAAAATGAGGTGCCAAAAGTAGTGATCTTTACGGCATATTGCTTAAAAACATCAAAATTAAAAGAAAATCGACACGAAATTAATCATCCGTTCAATGATCCTTTAATAAAGCTGGGTTACGTGAACAATATAAACTTAATTGCAACATTTTAATATATTATAATAATTAAGTTTCTAACCTTAAAATATTTGTATACATATCTTTTGTGCTAGTTTGTCAGTCATCAGTTGTTTAACTTACATTATAGTACAGTATAGTAATGAGTACATCTTATTATTAATATAAAATATTTTTTTAATTCATAAAAACAGTTTCTTCACATTTCACTAGAAAATAATTCGCCGTAAAGTAAGTTTTACAAGGCAATAACTGATAGTGTTTAATGCCATGATATTAGAAAACGTCACGAACTCCATTTTCGATAAACTTGTTGTTTATTTTACTTGTTTTATTTTTGTAATAAACAATTTCACGATAAATTTGCACTGTTAGCATGTAAATTTTTCTACCACCAGATGTCATATGCCCATTTCACGGATCCCAATAGTGAATTAATTAAAATAAGACTATAAAACTATAACACTAAGAAGGGACTCTACTTGATAAAATAATTAATTGTTTACATTGTTTTTTTAAATATTTAGAGTGAGTTTGCTAATTTAAGTGCAGTTGGAAGATTATTGAACAGTTTTGCAGCAACTGACGAAAAATATTTTAAAATAAAATCGTGTTCCTAATTGTATTTTTTAACAGTAGTGTACTGTGTACACTAGTGCTTAAGTATTTAAATACATTTGCAATGAGCAGCGTCGTCTTTATTAAATGTAAGCCGTTCGTATTTATTTTAAATTCATGGCAAATTATAGTAATTAATATTGTATTTTATTAATTAACTTGTAACATGCACTGAATATTAAGTATCCTGTTTTCAGCAATCTGTAGACATTATGTAACATTAACTTCACGCATTAACCGGTTGCAACTTACAGTAGATAAAGAAACAGTTAATCATTCTATCGCATGTTCGAAAAATCTTGGGGTTAAATAATGGGGTCTTTCCACATTTTTTTTTATTTTGGGGGTTAGAATTACCTACATTACAATAGGTTGTAAAACAAAATTTTTAAAAACTTATTCTGCAATTAAAAAATCCTAAAAATGTGTACTTTTAGCATAAAGATAATTTCACGGAAGTGACGCGATAATCAGCCAAAAACAGTTTATAGTATAAAGATCTTTTTGACGTGGTTTAATAATATCGTAGATCTTTATATAAAATTAATAATAAATAAATAAAACACAACAAAATTTGATTTAATCAAGACGAGTCTAAAATATGTCTGATTATAACGAGATTATAATTTTGATTAATTTGTTTGTTTCAAAAGTGTAGCTCATAGAAACTCCAAAACAAAACAATGTTGTGGTCGACAATGTAACATAATTATGTTGACTCAAAAAGACACAACGTTGAATACCGAATACCGAATTTTTTTTTTCAATTCCCGAACAGGTCGCCCCGACTATTGATAACAAAAAAATTCTGTCTTACGTTTTGATTTGCTTCTTTTCTTCTTTTTACGTAGTCGGGATTTAGTTTTTAGGATCTAAAAACGCATTACAAGCAAATTCTTAGGTTCTAAAAATGCATTATACGAGCCAATTTTTAACCGACTTCAAAAAAAAGAGGAGGCTATCAGTTCGTCTGTATTTTTTTGTGTTTGTTACGTAGTCGGGTTTTAGTTTTTTTATTTTTATTTTATTTACTTTATTTTTTTTTAAATATTTGGGGATTTATTTAATTTATTTTTAATAATAATAATTTGATATCAAACTCGATAAATATTTTTCTTTTTTTGCGTTGGGGGTTTTTTTTTGTTAGCCGCCATATTAGATTTAACTTGACGTTATTATATAGCCTATGTTTTGCGGAGCATTCATACAAATCCAACAACACTTCATTTGTCCAAATCTGATGAGTAGTTTAGAAGCTACGAAGGAACAGATGAACAATGAACATCCATACACAATACACACATTCATACATACATAGCCTGCCAAACTCATAACCCTCCTTATGTGCAATAGTCGGGTAAAAAGAACAAAGTCGGTACAAAATTACTCTTGAGTAACTCCAACTGCTAACGGGGAAGTAATTAAAATAATTATAGTTAATTTAGAAAATCGAAGTCGGAATTTCGTTCGTTTATTCAACGCACATAATAAACGATTATTTGTAACATTTTACACTACTTTTCTCTATCCGGATGTTTCAAAGAAATACAAATAAAAGCTCACTTCATCGAAATTAAATTTTAAAGTTCATTCTTTCTTATACTTAGGTAAACAAACATCAATTGAACGATTTCCAACATTTCAACTGAGATTTCAATAAGCTCTTTAGACAAACATCGTGGCAAGAATTAAGCTGAACGAAACCGTTTTACAAACAACCGTGAACTAAACTTTGCAAGGATGTGTGAGCAAAGTGAAGATGTTGGGTAAGTTGGGTAGCAGTCTTACAGTCATTGTCAGAAAATTTTGGATGCGCATAAATTTATTTATAGGATTGTAATGGGTCCGAAAATACAAATCAAAATTTTTAACACATTTCTATAATTCAAGGTCAACACGGTGTTTTTTTTTGAAAAGAAGTATGTGTGTGTGGTTAGTCATTTCTTTCTAACAAATCTCGCGGAAAAAATTATATCGACTTCGTTAGGAATCCAATCGAAGCGCGTATCAATGTAAATTTTCAAAATCGATTCAGCCGTTTTTTTTTTTTTTTTAGAAAAAGATTACAAAAAAGTGGATTTTACATGAAATCTGGCGAAAAAAAATAAATGACTTCGTTAGGGTGCCAATCCGAAGCGTATTAACGTCAATATGATCTGAAAGAAATTTTTATCAAGCGTCTATAATTTACAATATCTTATCTATCTAAAGAAATTTTATCAAAATCGGACCAGGCGTTTTTATTTTTTTAAGAAAAAAATAGGCAAAAAATGGATTTTATAGGAGGCTTAAAAAAGACGTTTCTATGATCATGACACAAAAATGCTTCTTTTGCGTCAAAAATTATTTTCTTTATAAAAAAAATTATTAGTTAGTAAAATGAAAAAGAAAACATTTAAGTAGGTATATTTATATTATTGAAAAAAACTTATAATAACAATAACACAGTGGGTTAATCCCGTGAAATACAATTAATATAATAAAAAAAAGATCAGGTGTGTCGTAGGATACCCACAAAGATATCATGGATAGAGTAGAAGAGCCGTAGGCACAAGTTACTGTTAGTGACAGTGTTACCTTGGAAAGGAGAGATAGAAAACGAAGCAGTTTTATTTTCCCGTGGTTATGTATTTGTGATAGAAAAATATAGAAGAACTGCTCTATCTTTTGCATCCACATTTTTTTGGGTGGCTTCCCTATTCTATACATCTATGAGGATACCCGACAGAGGCTATGCTTCTTGCGCATTGTATATAAAATCGAATTTATTAGAAACTATAGCAACAATACGCGCTGCCCAGCTAATAAGGAGCGTTGCATCGTTCGTGCATTACAGTATTTCGTGCGTTACACTTTTTTCGTGACGTTTCACTTTTTCAGTTTTAAATAAAAATGCTTACTTTTCTGTGTTATATTATTAAATATTGATCATTCATAATATTTAATATTTATCCTAATGGGAAGTTGGTCGTGTGGACCTCAAGGTCATAAAATCATAGAGATATCATAGATAGAGTAGGGGAGCCATAGGCACTACTGTAAGTGACAGTGTTATACCTTGGAAAAGAGGAATAGAAAACGAAGCAGTTCTCTTTTCCTTGTCTTCTGACGCATTTGTGAATTTAAAAAATTTATATAACCATATGGTTATGTATATGTCATAGAAAAAGATAGAAGAACTGCTCTATTCTCGATCTTTATGTTTTTCATCCACACTTTTTTGGGTGGCTTCCCTATTTTATCTATGATATTTCTATGCATAAAATACACATATTTTATAAGATGTTCTGAATTGTCCCACCCAACTTGGCAAGCCAATGTTATCCATATCCGATCGGAATCACTCCTATCTAACGTGTCTGAAGAAATTACACTTAAATTGGTTTTTTGAGACAAACTCAAGTTTCTTGTAAGTTAAATGAAATTGAAAAACGGAAATACGTACCTATATAAATTGATATTTTCTTGTGAAAAAGATCAGATTAAAAAATAATTATTAAATAAAGTTTATTGCTTCGTTGAGAGATACAAACAGAAAGTTTGTGATAAGTTAAGCGAGTAAGTCATTAAAACATCATAAATTAAATCCATTGTTTTCGTTGTAAAAGAGATTATATAATATAAAGGAAATAATCGAAGGGATGTATTCCTTGAACATCCACCTCTTTTATGAAATTAATTAGAAAAATATCTGATCGAAGAATCGCATTAAGAAAATAAATAGGACTGTATTATCTTTTCAAATTAATACCAAAACTAATATATAAAATAGTAAAGGGATATCTATCTGTCATTTCGTTTATTAGCGAGTTTTTAACGGTTTTTAGGTATTTTGTATAACGCCTCTCTATAAATTTTCTGTAATATGTAGGTACCGTTACGGAGATACAGTGCAAAACCTGTTGGCACCCCTTTTTCAAGATGGTGGCCTAATGGGGTGGCCGCAGACCCCGAAAACTCAATTTTAAACTTACACCGGCACCCCACGCAACGAAAAAAAAACCTTGTCCTACCCAAATTAACATTTCAAAGGACTAATTGTATATTTAACAATAGATGTGTTTTGATAATAATTTTTTAATCGAATTTTTATTATGTGACCTTAGTAATTGATTCATTACTTGCTATCAAAAGTCAAATTACAATAGATACTTATGCATAAATTAAAAAAACGGCAATTAGATGATACAGGTGCAAACTGGATTTAGTCCGCGACTGATAGCTACCAGTTGTGATGTACGTTCTATAGCTATCTCTGCTCTGAGGAGTGCCCATTAAAGTCGTCAACATCGTTATGATAAAGTGCAAATAACGAGTACAATACGAACCCAGTGCATTCCAGACGCGATGCTCGCTCTCCTCGGTCCAGTAAACGGCCGACGTCACCTTGAGTTCGGCGCCGTGCAGCTCGCAGAACACAATGTATTCGCGAGGGACTCCGTCTGTGCCGCCGCCTCCGCTGCCGCCGTTGCTCAGACATTCCGACCGGGGCGCTGTAAACGTCACGCTTACACGGCTGGAAACAAACAAAAAAAAAAAACAATGATCAGTATTGTTGTTCAACGACAGGCATTTGTCAAACAGTCAACACAAAACGTCAGAAAATTGACCTTGGGTTGTGAGATTCTAAGGTAGTTTTCACCATTCTTCGTGCGTCGTACAGAAAATAGAAATCAAACTTTTAAAATACATTTTGAAACGAAAATAAAATAGAGTGTGTTTTAGCATATTTTATTTTGAAGCCACTTATATCACAAATTCATAATAAGGCGGGGTTAATTTGAAGCGAGTTAAAAAAAGAGAATATTATTATATCATTTTGAAAGGCATTTTGAAACCTTTTTTGAATTCGATTCCATTTTGTTAAAATACAATTGAATGTTAACGGACATCAAAAAAAAAATTGGAGTTACAGAAAATTCCAGTTACGGAAAATTCGAGTTACGAAGAAAAAAAAAGTAATAAAGTGAATCCAAGCAACTAGATTCACGGTAAAAAACCGATTTAGAGAATTCGAGTTATGGAAGTTCGACTGTATTTCTTTTAAATAAAATTAGTGGCCTCTTCTGAGCGGATAAATTAATATTATGAGGAGTCCATATACAGTGTGTCCACAAACTCATTCTCAACATGGGGATCTTCGTTATTATGAGAGATAGATTATAGATATTTGCTTAAATTTCCTTAGGTGAAATTGAAACAAATCACATAAGTCATATAAATGAAGTTTAGATATTTTGCGTAGTTTAGACGCTGTAATACAAGAAGTGCGAATTTTTTATTTTTTCGACTTTGCCGATGGCTGATTTATTTTAACAGACAATCAAATTGGTTTGCACTCTCTTAAGGCAGTTTTAATATCAATTTCGTGGTGTACCTATTCAGATTTTTGAAAAATGTCAAAAATTCACTTTTTTTATTATAGCGCCTTACGCAAAATATCTAAACTTTATGTGATTTGATACAGCTTTACCTAAAGAATACTGCATCTCATTTAACCAAATCTCTATCTCTCATAATAACACGGAGATTCTCATGTTGAGAAAGAGTTTGTGAACACACCGTATTTTGTTCAAGAAAGATTTCACTGTAATAATACTGTGAACAAGCTCCTTTAACATGGGGAAAAGCCGACTGACCAAACTATAATATTCTTTAGGTATAATATCCGGGAAATCTAAAGGGCTGGCTATATTGCTAAGACCTACATACACATGTTCGCATTATATCCGGAAATCCGGTGTATGGTTTTGCTTACATAATATACATGGTTACGAGGCGAAGTAGTTTATGTCAGCTTCAGAGGAAAAGCATAAACTTTTTCAAATTTTTGTCAGAATCTGTAGAGAAAAAAAATCGTTTCATAGAAAATAACGTAGTTCGAGGACATTAATAAATGATAAGGCGCTGATTTTCATTCATCCCTTTCTATCCTTCCTTCCACCCTTGTCCGAAACAAGTGAACTGTGACATAATAATAATTTATAGGGCCAGACATATTGATTTATGAAACATGAACAAAATCGTTGGCACCGTTTTCGATTTCCTCTTATCTGGAGGAGTATAGGGGGAAAATAAAAAACCCTGAGGATTCTCCTAAAATCTCTAAGTTTTAAATTTAAACGATATGTCAACCAGTCCTCTGCAGTCTGCACATCTAAAACTTTTTTTTTGATACGTAGGTATCATGAAACGATTTAAGCTTGTATCAATGCTAGTATCAAAGCTTCGTTGTGCAAACCTATAAGCGCTTATAATTTCAGCGACCATCTACCATACATGCTACCATCTAGAATCCCAGCTCCATACTGCATGTAGGTACCTTTAATCCGTCGAAAACTCTTACTCGATTTTTTTTTGCCACTCTGCGACTTTGAGAGCGGCTACCCGGTGCTCGCACGTAGATGTTTGAAGTGAAACCTCTTTAGTTACTGCAGTGATTTTAAAAGGATATAGATGAAACGTAACGGAAGTAGCCGTTTCTATAGTGATGGAGATCAAACGGGTGAAAAATAACAATATCACGGAAGTTGTCAATTTTTGATTTAGGTATTAAGTAAGTGAGCGGAAGTAAGAGAGCTTTACTTTTAGCGTGTGATTTTAAGCCACACACGCTCTTTTTAGGATTCCGTACGAATGAAAAAACACAACCTTTATAGGATCACTCTCGTGTCTGTCTGTCTGTCTGTCAGATATATCCCTCCCTTATCTCCGAAACTACTAACATTTTGAAAACAATAGGGAATATAGGGCCCACTCATAGTTTACATTAAAACCTAAGCGAAAATCCTGTCTTAATTTGGGGGGAAGGAAAATTAGAAATTTAAAAAAAAGTATTTTTCAAGTGCATCATGTGACGTATCAAATGAAAGGGCTTGTTATGAAAAATACAAATAAATTTCTTTTTAATTTTAAAATGCATAGTTTAAAAGGTATTCAAGAAAATATACGAATATCGAGCATTGCATTTTCCTCCCTTCTCTCCAAAACTACTGAGCCTAAAATTAAAAAAAAAATAGGGATAGGGTCTCACTCATAGTTTACAGGAAAACCTAATCGAAAGTCTTAAGTCTTAATAGTACGTAACCCTCTTCACGCGAATCCGACTCGCACTTGACCGGTTTTTTTTGAGGATTAAAGGTATATTCGACTTTAAATACCATAGGGGACCCTACCCTACATTGTGACTAGGGGGTTCGTCCAGAAGCACTGGAAGAGTTTTTTTCACCTCTGTTATCATTTAGTAAAAATGAGCAAAAACTCGATATAAGCCACTTTGCTTTATGGATGGATTGCTTACATAATATCTGATCTGTACGACGCTCACCGACGCCTGCGTCCGGGAAAAGCTTTAACAACGTTAAGATTCCGGACCTTCGCACGCACTATTTAATCGTCCTCTTGATGTAGTATGTACTTTAACAGGACATCAGATTCTAGAGTTGGAGACTAAAATGCCTAGATTTATAATCTACAATCAGCCTCTTCACATTCCAGTAAATCAAGACCGATTCTTTAATTTCGGGACATTTTAAATACACTTTAAGTTAGTAGTTATAACCATGGATTCAAATAAATTTCTATCTATCTGTTTATCTTAATGGAGCCGTTCCACATGTCAAAATTTGATAATTTATTATATTATTTTTAACTTTCCATTGGAAGTTATTGTAATGGGTCCGATTTTACGGATGAAACATTTTGACATATCTGGACGTTTTGAGGTCCGCAGAGTTCGAATCTACTGTTTTTAGACAGATGTCTCTGTGTGTGTACGTACGATCGTTCGTTCGTACGTTGGTGTGAACTTTTTTTCGGCTCACATATCTCGAGAACAAACAATAATATCGACTCCGGACCAATTTCATTCGACACATATTTATAATATAATGAACACCTGATTAGGTTTGCAGGAAATTTCAATTAGCGGTTTTTTTTAATTTCTAAGGCCACCCAATGGGAAGTTAGCAGTGTGGTTTTACCCACACACCAAGTCTCTTTTTTAATGTAAACCCATTTGTTCTTTCTTATATCCTTTCTCTTAATTGCAAGCAAGAATTAAAGAAATACAAACACCTTTGTCCAATTCATCATGACGCGGAGAATGATCGTCCCCGCTTTCGCATTATAACGACAGTTTTGATACTTTCACACTGAACCTAACTCAACCAAACAAAAGCATACAACAACACAACAGTCTGTCAAATCAACTGTCGTTAGCGACATCGCTATGTTCTGAACTGGAGCCGTTTAGCATTACGTGTCAATCATGGAAAAGAGCAAGGTAGCAAAATGATTGTCATGATACGAGGACGAGATGTTGTCAAATTACTGTGATTGGCTGAGCATAGTTCGTGTACCTACCTTATGTAGCGGCATTACTTTCTGTTTAAAATTACATTACAAATTTGGCGCAATAAGCGTCCGAAAAATTTTCAAAAAAAATGCAGAATCTAACCATCAAAAGAAAAAATATGTAAGTCCAATACTTTCATAGTATGTGTAAAAAATTTTAATAAAACGCCTGTATTTTCTGCAACTAAAGCAATGTAAGATCTTACCATGTACAAATTACTGCACCAAGCTTTGTCTATTTACTTAATGTGCGGTGGGCGTAGCCAACAAAGAGGGCAAAAATATGTCTGCATCTCTTTTTTCGAAGTTATTTCCTGGTTATTCCGACAACATGCTAACATAGAGCATAGACATAGAAATCTAGGAATGTAGTACAAGCGAGTGGGATGGTTGCTGTTACGGGGGGGGGGGGCGGTGAGGAAGCAAGTGTGCCCACATTCTAATGGTCGCTTCAGTTGCACAAGAGCTGTACGAGCAATTGAGCATGCGCAAAGACGCGGCCAATAGAACGTGGGCACATGCATAGCATGGACATGTCCATAAGTCTGAGGCTACACTAGATCCGTGTCAGACCAGATCCGATCAGACCAGACCAGACCAGACCAGACCAGACCAAATCAGACACTTCAGACGAAGTGGCTACATAGGGAGTGGATAATATCCGACGGGTTTAAAAGTAAAATGATGCGAAACAAATTAGAGAAGACCTGAACGTTTATTTTGACGGGCCTATCGGATCGGTTCCGTTTCAAACAAACTGTTTATCACCTTTATAAAATTATAAATAAAAATGAAAAATGTGCAGATGTATTGTACATATTATAAACCAGGGCTCCGAATTTATTCGAATAAATGAATATTCGAATGGTCGAATACTTTCAAAACAGATTTATTCAATATTAGAATATTCGAATTTCAAATATTCAAATACATATTTGAATACTCGTTTTCATATAAGCTTTAAATAACCGAAACAGTTTTTCTTTGTTGAACAATAAAAATTTTTGATGTGCAAATTTCGAATATTTGGATATTTTAATATTTGTCATAGACTGTAGTTAGCTTCTTTCCGGATTCAAATGAAAATCAAAATGCACTGCTTTTATTATTTTTTATCGTTGTTCAACAATAACATTTATTATACATTTATACAACAGCTGTTCTTTGTTTTTGGCGTCCCTGAGTCCTGACCCCTGTCATGAGTATCGGCTGTCGCCAATTATTACTCATTGCTGTGTTTACGTTTTGATTTCAATATGCGATTTATGATTTTATAGATTAGCGATAGAGATAACAATTTTTTCAGAAATATAATGTAATTTTTTTTAATCATTGAACAGTTATGCTATCTGTTATGACTGCCCAGTATTGTTAGATTTAAATTTTATTGTTGGGAAACTTGTGAGGGCCGTGACTCGACAGACTTCAGGATCTTTGTCAAAAATCCAAAAGACAGCTAAATTTTAATTAATTTTAACTATCCGAATAGAAGTTTAAATGAATATTCGAATACTTTAATTTGAAAAATACCGAGCCCTATTATAAACAACAAACAAAACAAACAAACTTCAACAATGCGTTGAAACCGATCAGAGTTAATTTACTTTCATTTTATGGACTACTCATAGATTAATTAATAAATAAATTATATTTGCAAATCATACCTGAAAGATTCATTTTTTCGCCAATATCTCTCCACAAAAGACCTTTCACGTCTCTGTTGTGGTATCTTTTGTCTCTTTGGTCCCAAATAGGAGGCTTTTCACGTACAAGATCAATTAAAAGTGATTTGTCCATACTCACAATTGATATTCAAACACGTTTTTAAAAAATAATACAATACAATAAGACAATCTGGTAATAATAGCTAGCATACACAACACTGTTTGTTGAAAACTGTCAAATGTACGGCCGTAGTCTGACGAAAATTTCAAACACGTTTGATATCATCCGACGGTCGGAACGTGTCTGTTGTAATCTGACATATTCTGGCGCGGTCTGGAGTGAACACTGTAGCCACTTCATAAGGTTACTGGTGTTTGTTCACATCCGACAATACGGATCTGATCTGGTCTGAAACGGCGCCAATGTAGCCTCAGCCTTCGACAGACATGCACCCTCCCCTGAATGGCTTCCCCTCTCGTCTAAAGTGGCATTTTATACTACATCCCCATATTTCGATATCTATGACATGGAGTCACTGAGGTAAAGTCTATAGAGGACACATACCGTATACAACACAAGCGACTGGGCCCTGCAGTCAGGGTCCATTCTGATTGGTGGAATATTCCATTTTGATGTCGTTTGACACACGCACACACACCTAAACGAACTTAACAACTATTACTAGTGATCTCTGCATACTAATATGGATAGTTGATAGCGATTGAAAACTGGGTTTTGTATGTGGAAATTGTTCAAATACAATATATTCTTCAAGACAGGCATTAATGTTCACAAAATTAGAATGAAAATTTCAGATAAGGCTTGTAATCTAATTTTTTCGACTTTCTGTAAAAGTCGATCAATTTTCTGACATTTCAAAATAAAAATTAACTAAAATTTATTTTTCCATTCCAAATTCTCAACACTGTTACTGTATAAATTTTGGACACCTATAATATCTCAAATAATAATATTAAATTAGGTTTTATTTGGAAATGTCAAAAAATTGTTCGACTTTTTTAGAAAGAATTAGATTACAAGCCTTACCTGAAGTTTTCATTCTAATTTTGTGAACATTCATGCCTGTTTTGAAGAATATGTGTTTGAACATTCTCCACATACAAAACCCATTTTTTAATCGCTAACAACTATCCATATTAGTATACAGATATCACTAGTTAGTTGTTACGTTCGTTTAGGTGTGTGTGCGTGTGTCAAACGACAGCAAGATGGGGTATTCGACCAATCAGAATGGTCCCTGACTGCAGGGCCTAGTCGATTGTGTATACAACTGCTTATACAAAATTGAAGCCAGGTTTGACGTCACAGGTCTCATCAAAGATGGCGGCAAAACACGGGATGGATTGGGAACATTATTCTCTTCTTCTTCTTCTTCTCACATATAAAATGAGGTCCTACAGTATACTCCCTCTATAGATTTAACCTCAGTGCATGGAGTATACCTCTCTTTATCAAAAGTTCTATGGTTTTTAGTTTTATATATGACTGTAGCCAATGCCCAATCAGAACCAACGGCTGTTACGAAAAAAAAGACAAATATATACTTGTACTCTAATCGTGGTGACTCGATTTTTGATCTATCATCTGTATTCAGAAGTAAAATTTATTGTTTATTATTCGATGTGGACGTCAAAAAATCAGCATCCGCATCTGCAGATGTCAGTAAAACCCACATTTGTAACATCCCTGATCTGTACTGTTAATTTGTAAGTACTTACGAATTCACTCCATTGTTTTTGGGAGGGGGTTCGAGTAAAGATTTTTACACATCAAAAATGTGAGACGACCCCATTTTAATGACATCCAGTTTATAAATTTTAATGAGTGAACAAAGAAGAAAGAAAATGCATAGAACGTCTATACCCTTTACAAAATCCAATTTAAAGTCAAATTGACAAACATGGAGTCAATCAAAGTAACATCTTTGTTATGCGTGTAATCCATTTACAGGCGCAGAATCAACGAATACAGTATATTCATGAGATTTTCAGCCTGCTGACTTCTTTTTATACTTTTTATCCTATAAGCACATCAGTCTAATGCACGTGAACTTTCATTCGCACAGTACAGTGTCTCTCAAACTGTGTTACGCCTAAGTAACAGTAATAGACAGATATTTATCTTTCCATTGGAAGTTATTGTCATGGGTCCGATTTGCGAATGAAACATTTTGACATATCTAGACGTTTTGAGGTCCTTAGAGTCCGAATCTACTGTTTTTAGACAGATCTTCTCTCTCTCTCTCTCTTAGTGAAAGAATTTTTAGAATCGGTTCAAGTTCAGTGGTTCCAGAGATAAGAATTTATGATTTATTACCCTCCCCCCATCGCGAGAAATTCTCCCACTGCGAAGACAATTAGTGAAAGAATTTTTAGAATCGGTTCAGTAGTTCCAGTATTTAGATCAGTGTCTTCGTATTCGTTGACACATGCCTGCGCGGATCGTTAATCCGCGCGGCTGCCGCCACCAGACCGCCGGAAAATAGAACCGCGCGGCGGTCAGTTGCATTACGGAGGCCACGTATTTCGAACGTGTCAACAAATACAAACACAGTGCTTCATATTACATAATTTCCATATTTGAAATAAGGCGTATGTAGTGTGCCGTCTAGACAAGACAAGACAAGACTTTCAAAGTCTTGTCTTGTCTTGAAATATTAAGACAAGACTTCACTAAGTCTAAGTCTAGATAAAAAAACTCTTGTCTTGTCTAATATCAAGACTCTAGATTATTTTCAAGAGTCTAGATTAACCGAGTGGTTTTCTTTAAATGCGCGCGCATCCTGGGTTTTGTGGTGTGAGGACGATCAGATACATGCGACTAAGGATAGCCGTCATCCTCGTTTAGGATTGGTCAGTTATCCCTACTGTTTTCGCTCGTGCTCTTGCTCTAACAGCAACTTGTTTCACTTATCATCCGCAAACTTCGCAGCTTCTGTGAAGACAGACAGCCCTATAAGAAGTATATTAAGTAAACCTTTTTAGTTAATAGGAGCAGTGAGCAATTTTATAAAAACTTCGTACCTAACTAATAAGTACCTACCCTCCAGTGACTATGAGAGTAAAAAAAAAATATTTTTAACCAACTTCAAAAAAAGGAAGGTTCTGTTTTTTCCTAGTATGTAGGTATGTATGTGTGTATGTGCACGATGTACCCGACCGATTTTTATTATTCTTTTTTTATTTAATAAGACATACCTTGGGGATGTTCTTATATAAATTTTACTTATATAGGTTCAGTAGTTAGACTGATTTTAATAAAAAGTAAGTAACATAGCGTAACACCGGTTAATAACGTGCAAACTACGTATTGTAAAGGCAAAAAAAAAAATTCGACTGATGACCAGTCCTATACTTCCCACCTAGTAAATATTTGCAAAAAATAAACACTTTTTTTTTATTCTTTGACTAGGCCCAAATAACCTTAGCTGTTGGTGGTCTTTAAAACACAATTTAATTTTTATTCTTTGAAAAAAGCATGGCCCTCTTTTTTGTTTGGTGATCTACTGATGGCTAACTTAATATAGCAAAAATCATGGTTACCTTGATTTACGTACAATTTTTATTTTTTTTAGTAAAATATTTTTTTTCTCGAAAACTATACATTTTAGAGAAAAAAAATATTTACATTTTTTTCATATTATAACATCTAGAATTCATTTATATTTTTTTTTACCTATGTTAATACGTGACATTGAGGACGTTTTTTTGAATATCTCAGGATCCACTGAACCGATTTGACTCAAAATCTAATCAGATCTAAGTTAAAGGCTGATAAACACAGTAGAACAATCGGCATGCCCGTATGTTGTTCCGTTCTTAAGATATCGAAGGCGAAAAATTGACCACACACATACACACACACACACACACACATACAGACATCAGTCAGAAAATGATCTTAAACGATTGCTAGGGTCTCAAAACGTGAAAATCTATTAAAATCTCGAAATATTTTTTTCGGACTAAATCCATTACTTCCCTACCATAGTAGAGGTGGGAAGTAAAAAATAAATTAAAAAAATTTAAAAAATAGAATCTCCTTCAAAAAAGCTACTAAAAAAAGAGGAAAATAATATAATTTTGAGGTCGGCGCCAATTTAATAAATTATGAAAAGTTTTAGCAATTAAATTGGCGCCGACTCAAAATTTTATTATTTTCCTTTTTTTAGTGACTTTTTTGAAGGAGGTTTATTTTTTTATTTATTTTTATTATCTATTTATTTATCTAGTTTAGCTATACTCTTGAAAATTGTCTAGAGTTTTGGCAAGTCTTGACCTAGATAAAACAAGTCTTGTCTTGTCTTGAAAATTTCTAGAAATTGAGACTTTTGCAAGTCTTCTCTTGAAAATCTAGACAAGACAAGACAGAGTCTAGAAAGTCTAGATCTAGACGGCAACAAGGTGTATGTAACCTCGCCCCTCTCCTGCATATCCGCACACTCACCGCCGTTATCTGAACACAGTATAATTTCCGCGGTTCAAATTGCGCGGTCGCAAACACGCGGATTCCGCCGTGTCAACTAACCCAAAGGAAACGTCAGAAAGAGACATACTGCATACATATGCTACAATTTTATCGCACTCTCTTACCTGCGCCTTTGGATGCGCAGTAGTAGATTAGCAGTCCAGTTCTTTACGTCGATGAATGTACGTTAATTATAGATGCTAATGATCATTGTTGTCAAGCGTCTAAAGGTATGAACACATTAGCGCGGTGGCGATAGCAGTGGCGGTGGCGTTTGAACGCAACACTAATAAACAAATTGACACGCGCATATATGTCGCTGCTTGTCAGCGGTACAGCGCTCTGGTGCTGCGTTCTATGACGCGGTGGCGGTCAGACGCAACTTGTTGAGTTTGACCGCTGACCGCGACTTAAAGTAAACGTTATTGTATTCATACAGAATTACAAAATTTGTCTAGAAAGTTAAAAACTGCACGAAGTCACCGCAAACGCCACCGCAACAGTATGGCTTACTCAAAAAACGCCACCGTCACCGCTATCGCGCTAATGTGTTCAGGTCTTAGCTTCAAATATTACTAACTTTAAAATTAATTAACGAAATATCACGATGACGTATCTTGTGAATATAGGATCCGATTGTGCCAAATAATACCAATCGGTTATTGGGTCCGGCCCTGCCTGCAACGGAACAAATAAAAAGCTATTCACAATACTACTTCGAATCGGAAATACATAACCTCTATGTACATTATTCACGAAGTAACACGATGACGTATCGGGTCTCAGTTTACGAACACACGTAGCATTAGATAAAAACGCCTGATACATCTACTGACAGCTTAACCTTATATCGTCACGGACGTAAGTCGGCCTGCATACCAATCAGGGGCTGTCTACATCGAAACGGCAGCCGGAGAGAGCATCAACTGGCTGTTTACCGAACTAACACATTCAGCTTGTTCAGTTCGACTTCGTGTTCTCGCACCATCAAGAAGAAAATATGTCTGTGTTCGGAATTTTTATTTTACTCAACTGTCAGTTCAAAACATCGTGCATTCTCAACCGTTGTATTTCGTTGTTATATTCATATACTTAAACAAAAGGGATTATTGTAGGGCTGCCAACATATCTTATTTATAGTCGTATTTACCCGGCATTGCCAAGGAATGACGGCCCCCTGCAGCGCCATTTATTTCTTATTGGTAACTAGCATTTAAAGGGGACGTGCACTTCAAGTTGCCGTTAAAACCTTTTAGAGGCGCTGTCGTCGTTATAAATGTAATACATATATTTAATTTTTTTAAATATTTTGATTAGTTCGACTACTAGCATATAGAGGACTCTGAATGAACAATTTATTAACAATTTCGTCTTGAACTTCAGCATATCCATTTGTTGTCTTCCGATTTAGGTATTTAATGCCTCAAAATGCCTTTCAATTGAAAAAAATATTTCAAATTCAATCTCAATAATTCCTACTTTCATTAATTTCAATACATGAACCCAATAATGTTTAATACCTACCAAGAATATCATGTATAGAATCTTACTGATCACACAAATTGACTGTATTTTCAATATAAAAATTGCAATGTTGTGAGAAAAATTGGGTTAAATAACACATGGTGGCGCCATCTTCTGAAATAGGTGAAGTTCAGGCCCTTTAAACTGCTTGATTCGCGAGTTAAGATACCGCCTTGACTCTGGCACTCGGGGCGACCGCCCGGGCTTCCCCCCCTCCTAAAGCCGGCTTTGTTTCCTTGTTTCGTTCAGGTAACTTAATATGGGACCTCAATCGTTCTGTCTAGTAACTAGTTAATAGGAATTTCACTCACTTCGCTCATTCGGTCAAGGTAAAACGGAACTCATTCGCTTCACTCATTTGGTTTCTTTGAAATGGAAACTCACTCGATTCGCTCTTTCGAAAGTGTTAAAATAGGAATTTCTTTACATTTTCGCGCACTGCTCACCCTCCTTTTATCGTAGCGTATTAATATAAAACTTATGTAACTCCGGAAAAGGTACGCTTTCAAATCGGTTCAGTAAATCTTTAGTGATTGATGTCATATCTCGTTTAAATAGCACATCAATTTTAATAAATTATTGCGCTTTAATGGATCGTTTAACGTTTCTCAGATTTTAGAGTTTTGTATAAATTTATTTTAGTTCTGTATTATAAAAATGCGATGAAGAATTCCATGCAAGTATTCTATGGAAAGATTCTAAATAATCGAAGACTCCTTATAATTAACGAGTACTCCGAGTACTCGTAAAACGAGTCGTCCTTGGCTCATACTATGATAAAACTTTTGTCATGAATTCGCATTTGTTCCTGAATTATTATATGTTTATATTGTATTCTGTCCAAAGGAGAATAATATATGTTATTTGCATGTCATATTTTAACTGTACAATAAAATTCGAATGAAAATATACTGTTATGTAAAATTTACAAAGTTCGAAAATGTTAAGTAACGTTCCCCAGTGGCGACTCCTCTATGAGAGCTGTGGAGCTGCCGCACTCCCAGAAAATAACGCACAATTAAAAAAATATTGTATTATAAATCTACATATGTTTTAATTTCATAATTATGAAGCCATCACATAGCTGATAGCATTATTATGAATGACGGCATGCCGCAGGGTCTATATTCTATAAACAGTGCTGCATTATGTCTTGCTCCAAATCTGCCTAACTAATCCAATGTGTTAAAGAGAGATGACTATAGTAAAAAATGAGACAGATCTATACATGTAAAAACGCAATATGCATGCACAGCACGAATGTTGGAGTACGGACTCTTATTTAATTTAAACGAGCGATTGTATCGCAATAGCTTTTATTAATGTTATTCAAAATTGCAAACGCTCTTGTCACATTGTGACTGGTGATATTAATTAGTCTGTTGGTATCCATTGAAAGAAGGCTGATTTCTTTAATTCCAAACTTTAACGAAAAAGTTATTGATACATTTTCAGAAAAAAAAGCCAGAAGGTTCGATTTGATTTATAAAAAACAATAATTATTAAGTCTAAAATTTATCGATCTTCATACATACATTAATGACGAAATGTGGTAAATGGTAATGTAATTTCGAATTGGTACTAAGCTCAGATAACTCTGACAGTTTGTGGTCTTAAAAAATATCAGTTTAATATCAATAATAATATTTAAATTTTTAGGATTCCGTGCCAAAATGGTAAAAAACTGAACCCTTACGGTGAGATTCCAATGTTCGTCCGTCCGTCTGTCATAGACCTGTAACTTCTAAAAGGTTAGTCGTAGATGTTCCATGGGTAGTTTTACAAAAAAATGTTTGCATCCTCTACGACCAATAAAATGAAAACTAGAAAAAAATGTTTTTACCATGTGGCATATTGATGAAAAGGGTGACATATTCCTTCCCTTATCACCGAAAGTATTACTTAGGTCTTAAATTTAAACTAAAGAAAACGTTTTCGCCCTCTAGGGTCAGTGAAGGGTAAATAAAAAAAAATTTGGTCATTAGCAGTGGCATATCGTTGGAAAGGACTCACTGTAAAGACATTAAAAAACAAAAAAATATATTTTAGTATCTTCAAATTGAGTCTACTTTAAAAACACTAAAAATATTTTTTATTTTCGAAGTGAAAACTTCTATAGGCGCGTTAGACGATTTCTGGGAGGGGAAAAACTTATGGGTTCGCGTTACCGACACGCGTCACCGACATGCTCATGTTAAAAGTATATCTATAGCTATGAGTGTGACGTACTGCGCTTGGCCAGCGGTGAAAGTAATATACTGGCGCACGCGCAGTGGCCTATGTACATTGTACACGTATATGCACCAACACATTAAACATTAGTACTGTACATACAAATAAAGTTGAAATGATTACCTACGTGAAAATCTCAATGTGTGTATTGTTTAAATTGTGTTTTAGTTTGATTATTATTTTAATTGTTTAATTGTAGGACCATTGTGCAGTACACTAGTGAGTACTAAATATGTTAATATTTTTATATAGAAAAATGAATAATGAAAACAAAGCATTTATTTTCAAAAAGTTTTCACTTCTGTCGGCAGTCCCCATGACTGCCTTTTTTTTATTTGGGTAAGTATAGTAGGTATATAAAAAAGTCACTTATAAGTTTATTAGTAAAAAGCTGTTATTTTTATTTGGGAACCGGTTATATGTTCAAATAACAGCGACAGTTTTAACATTGGCCAACCCTTATGCAGGTTACACGTTTCCAGTTCCTTCTTTTGTACACTCTGAATACAGGAGGAAGACGAAGAACAAGTCGATGGTACGAGTGCCACGTGACAGCGCGCGACCTATCTTTATTAAAGAAGAAAAATTTAATTTAGTTTTTTGTATAGACGTGGGAGTACAGATGATCGTTCAAAGCTTCGAGTCAGACTTTTCTCATGTTATATAAATACATACTACCACGAGCAAAAATAAAACATTAAAAATAGCGCGAAATTTAAAAAGAACGTCCGAAAAAAAATGGGTGTGTTCTTATGACCACACGACAGAAGAGAAAACTTCAGATTTTCTAATTTTTGGTGTCATCTATTATAGCGCTTTTATGAACTAAAAATAATTTATTACTAAAATATTAAAATTGTATTTTTAATTAATTCCACCTTGATTTTAAAAAAATTATAATTATTGTTAAAGAAAGAATATAACAAAAATAAAAAAATATATAAATAAATATCATGTAAAATTTAGAAAAAAAACGCCAAAAATTCTACGCTGCAATCAGGTCTTGAACCGATGTTCCTATGCATACAACGCAAAGACGTTGCCAACTGCGCTATGGGTGCAACTGTACTGCGTACCGTTTTTATGCTAAAAGTATGTCAGCCGCGTCACATTTCGGACTGTGAACACTTCACTTTTTTAACTACTCAGGCAAAGAGTGCCTAACGCGCCTAAGGAAGTTTTTACTTCAAAAATCGGCCCCTCGAATTTTGAATAGAATTAAATGTAATGTCAAGTTTTCTGATGATGTTCTAAAATATACTTCAAAAAAGAGGTTGTCAAATCGTTGTGTAAGTTTGTATGGCCGCGCGATTATCCCAGGAACTACCGGACCGATTTGTTTAAAAAAATTGTCAATTTAGTTTAGAATTAAGCTGGCTCCAGACGACATGGCCAACGTATGCCAATGTGGGCGAATGTATTGGTGACCAATGTTGGGTATGGTTGGGCATGTCCGGTATCCATACGATAGGATTCTGTTTAGCCTGCAGTGTTGCGACCAAGCTTAGTACACAAAATATTTAGCGAATATACACCAACATTAAACAAAATTGATAGCGAAGATGACGCAATTGTTGCAAGTGAAAACTAACTGTCCAGTTGTCTGGATGAAAATAAAGTCATATTTGCAAGTTGAGACCAGCGTTGGCTAATTTCTTTGATTTGTGTTCAAAAAACTGCCCTCAAAGCGTTGATGTCTTCCAATAGCAACGTTCGTGACTGTTAAATGTTTGCCACATGAAAACCATCCACACGGCATGGGAATCGCCCAAATGTCAACATTGGTCGACATTTGCCATATTGTCTGGAACCGGCTTTATCGACGAAGAATCTAGTTGTCTATAAATAATAAACGTGGTTGTGGTGGAAGAACGGGTATCAATCTGCACCTCCACCATTTAACCTCTACAACGCTACTGTGCAAAATAATCTCTTTATTGAATAATGAATATGTTTTTTAAGAAAATGAACCGAATTTAAAACGCTTTTGAAAAGAGAAATTTTTTTTTACAATAAAATTCCCTACCAGCATTCAGTTAGAAGTCGACGTAAACAAAATGACTGCACGGATTACTACATAATTCTTAATGTCGTAAAGAAGGTGATTGTAAAACAAAAAGAAAATATTATATTTTAACCTTTTTAGAGGCATTTTGAGGTAGGATCTATTAAACATTTTTTTTATTACTTTAGTATTCTTTCAGTTTATTACGGTGAAAATGGTGTATGTCGCTGATATTCTTTAAAGGGGTTTGCTACGTCATTGACATCAATGTAGGTCAATAATTTCATCCCTACTTAGAATCTTGTAAAAGCAATTCATGCAGTTATATTGTGTTACAGAGAGAGTACAGGCATATCCCGTTTAACGCTGCGGATGAAGAAGCAAGGCAGCTTTCTTGATTTTCTGAAACATCCTGTTTTAATTCAAAATTTATTTGATAAATTTGACTTTTATTTGCTGTGAAACACAGAACAGGGCTTGAAGATAGCAAATAGTTTTTCAGAATCGATATTTATAAATTATTTCAGTAATTTAACGTAAAAACGTAGGTAATATTTAGGTAAGTTAATTTCTTTGCAGCTTTTTTATATGAAGCTTTTTCATTCTGAGGTTCCAGGAAAAAATGTGTTGAGAAATATGATCATACACATCTTTACTTGACGACTAAATAAACAAAACAAAATGTTGTTGTTTAGTTTTCTGAAAAATATAAATAATAAAAATTGTTCACAAAAAAATTTGGATTTATAAAAGTTTAATTTTGAATAAATTAAAAGATAATTGTTTATTATAAATTATTTCATTATAAAAGGTTATGGGCTATTAATATAAAATAATGTAACGAATCTAAGCAGGCTGGTTGCAGCCTTGATTCGTTGGCTTAACATGGATCACGCAGCCTTGAGCGCGAAGAAATATTCTGGTTGACAACAATAAGAAAACCCGCCACCATGGATATAAAATGACCAGGAAAGTTCATGTAGGCAAGAGCAAGTATGAAACACTGGAGAGTCACGTATACATTCTCAACGAGAACAGACGTGAAAAGTGCGACAAGAAATAAATAGACCACCAGCGAGTTAAAAGTTCTTCGAGTGACCTAGTGCAAATAATCTTCCAGTACCAAGTGACAAACAGTGTGGAAGATATTTGAAAGTGACAGACGAGATCATCGAGTGATTAAGTGCAGATAATCTTCTGGTGCAAAGTGACAGACAGTGTGGAAGATATCTGCAGGTGGCAAATAAATACTACCACCACAGACATATAGTGGACCCAGTGAACAATATACGTGCCACAGACATATGGTGGACACATAGTGGTCAAGCAGTGGTCAAGTAGTAACGAAGTGTTGGTCAACAAAAATTGACCAACGGTCAAGCAAAACTGACCAACGGAAAAATAGACAAAAAAAGCGAACAGTGAATAAAGTGAGGAACAATAATTGTCCAAAGCATGTAAACGGTTGTCACTGTTGTGAAAGAATAGATAAATAAAAATATTTACCAAAGTTACCAACGAGTTTTGTTACACTGGTGTCAGGTGTGGGGTGTAACGATGACGACAAAACTGTTGAAGGATTTGGTAAAGGCGGACCTCAAACGCGAGCTGGAGAAAAGAAGCATGGAAACATCAGGAACGAACGATGTATTGCGAAAGCGGCTCAGAGAGGCGCTAGTGGCGGAGGACGAAGACCCAGAAAGCTTTCCGTTCACTGTGTCGGACAGCGGAGTCGATGATAATGCACTCTCGCTGATGATGACAATGATGCAGAGGATGGAAGAAAAGCAAGAAGATAACGCCAAAAAGCAAGAAGAAAATACCAGAAAGATGGAAGAGACGATACTATGCGGAACTTCTAGTATAATAGAAGAAAAGATGGGGGTGCTCGATGGACGACTCGACACCCTAGAAGAAAACGCCAGAAGGATGGAAGAACGAATGGAAATGCTAGAAGGAAGACGTTCTGTTCCGGTTGTTGAAGTCAGAAGCGCAACCGAGATAGAGAGAGAGACAACCACCTCCAGCATGAGAGTCAAACCTCCGACGTTTGACGGAAACGTGGCCTGGTCGACCTACTACAAACAATTTGAGGCGGCTGCAAGAGCCAATGGATGGTCTGAGAGCGACAAAGTCATCTCTCTGGTGGTAGCCTTGCGCGGGGATGCCTTAAACATTCTGCAGGCAATCCCAGCAAGTCAACAAAACGACTACCACCTGTTGGTCTCCCGATTGGAGTTACGGTACGGTGATGCTCACCTCCAGCAAGTATACCACGCACAGCTGCGGAACCGTAACCAGAAGAACGGAGAAACGCTTCAACAGTTCCAAGCCGATGTTGCGCGCTTAATACGATTGGCGTATCCGACAGCACCTGAGTCGTTCCTAGAGCAATTGGCGGTACAAACGTTCATTGATGGTTTACGAGACGGCGAAACTCAGCAGGGCTTGAGGCTGGCGCGATCGAAGACCATAGATGACGCGCTTGCCCATGCCATGGAATTTGAAGCCGCCAAGCAAGCATCACGAGGTCACGAACGTGTCCGGACTGTGGCGGAAGAAACCGAGAGCTCCGAAGATCGCATGACAGAGTTGGTGCGAAGAATTCTCCGGGAGACCGGCCGCCAAAAGAATCCCCAAGAACCGTGGCGACCCCGTTGTTGGAACTGCGGTGAACGAGGCCACATACGGCGCAACTGCCCGAAAACCAGTGAAAAACAGAAGCCGGAAAACTAAAGAAGGTTGACGAGAAGGAGCGAACGTCGACCTGGAGAAAGTATGCTCCGGAGATTACTATCCATGCCGTGTCACCTCAAGACCGCGCGGCCAGCATATTCGTCGATGGGAACGTCGCTGGCCAGACCATCCAGTTACTGGTGGACACAGGTGCGATGAAATCAATTATACGTCCTGGTGTTGTACACAAAGCCACGAGGCTATTGCCAGCGACAGTTATGCTCAAGACAGCGACCGGTGACAGGATCTCGACGCATGGATCGACGACGATGACTATCGGCATTGGAAACCAGAAGCTCGACCATGAAGTACTGGTGGCTGACATCTCCGACGATTTCATCCTAGGTATGGATCTCCTGCGGAAATTTGGTTTTGCACTAGACCTGAAAGAAGGTGTCCTGAGAGTTGGTGACGAGGAACTTCCCCTACATCCCGGGGAGGACTCGGTGGCCAGAGTCTGGCTCCAGGAAGACGTCACACTGCCAGAACGAAGCGATATGATGATACGAGCCGGTCTGGATGGAGACCTTCGGGCAGGAAGTGTGCGAGTAGTTGAACCTGTCTACGACAAGTCGGTTCGTAACGGCGTGCTAGTGGGAAAAACACTAGTCAGGGTTGGAGAGACGGTACCGGTGAGAATTATGAACGTTAACTCGACACCGGTGACCCTGAAGAAGAACACCCTGCTGGGACAGTGTGTGCAAGCCTCCCGAATTTCCAGATGTGTAGAGGACGTACCACGGCCAACCGTCGCAAGAAACATTGAAAAATTGGCGACCATGATTATCGGCTCGTGTGAGAACCTTGACATTGCACAGTCAAGAGAAGTGCGAAGATTAATCCACAGCTATTCGGACGTTTTCGCACTCGACGATGAGCAACAAGGGCGAACCGATGTGGTACGTCATAAAATTGACACGGGAGATGCCAGGCCGATACGACAACGACCGAGACGTCTTCCATTGACGAGACGAGATGAAGCTGAGACGATCGTCACGGACATGGAGAAGCAGGGAGTCATAGAGCCATCAAGCAGCCCATGGGCATCACCGGTGGTTCTGGTCGGCAAGAAGGACGGCTCAACCCGATTTTGTGTGGACTATCGGCGCCTTAACGACGTGACCAAGAAAGACAGCTACCCACTTCCCCGTATCGATGACACACTAGATACGTTGTCAGGATCTCAGTGGTTCTCGACCTTAGATCTGAAGAGCGGCTACTGGCAGGTCGAAATGGACCCTCAAGACCGCGAGAAGACAGCGTTCACAATCGGCACAGGGTTATGGCAATTCACGGTCATGCCCTTCGGGTTGTGTAACGCACCGGCTACCTTTGAGCGCCTGATGGAGACCATTTTGAGGGGTCTGTCATGGAAGACCTGTTTGGTATACCTCGACGATGTGATTGTGGTTGGTCGCACGTTCGGAGAACACCTAAAGAACTTGGAAGAGGTGTTCCGAAGACTACGTGGAGCCAACCTGAAGTTGAGTCCGAAGAAGTGCCACATATTCCGGACGAAAGTGAAATATCTTGGACATGTTGTGTCTCGAGAAGGAGTGGAAGCCGACCCTGAGAAGATTAAAGCCGTGCAAGAGTGGCCAACACCGAAAGACAAGCACCAAGTTCGGAGCTTTCTTGGACTATGCACTGTAACGGTTAACCAGCCGAATTATAAAAAATGTAGAGCAGTCAAAATTAACTTAGTTACAAGGCAACCACCGGCTAGCTTAACTCAGCGGTGCAAGGCGTGGATCCCCGTAGGGAACTAATGATAAAAAAATAACGTAGGGGTAGTTGATGACTAGGGAAGTCAACCTGCTGCGAAGCAGCGACAGCACAAACACAAAAGGCCAAAGCCTACAAGAAAAACCCGACCGCCGACCACTAAAATAATAATAATAACTAAAACTAACAAGACCTGGAGATTAGGTGAGATCTTTGAGGTGGAAAAGATTCGCCCCAGTTAGAACCGACCGGTGTAGAGGGCGCCAAGACGTAACTGGGCGAGGCGAACTCAACTTGTCTAAGGTTGAGTGCACAAAAATGAACCGCCTAAATCTCCTTCACTAACAACCGACAAAGAATAAATAGATAGTTAAAAAATAAAAAAATAACAACTGAATAACAAAACGAGCACACGAATAAATTAAATAAATAAACAAATAAGGACACACACCCCAACAACGAACAGCCACAGGCCGCTCCACTACCAGATTAAAAAACAACAAGACACGTGGGCAGAACCACGTCAACAAAAATTCCACAAAAAAATCCCAAACTACGTGACGTAAACAATCCTCAAAAGAATTCACACAAACCACGCAGTGAATACCGCGTCACAATTCCAAACAACACCCTCAAAAAAATACATTAAAATAGCTTTTGACTAGCCATCCGTCTATGAATAACTTAAGAGCCAATTCAAAACGCCACTGGAGGCTCAATAAACATCAGAAATGACCGCAATTGTCTATAAATAAAGCTATATTCGATGGTTGATGTAATTCAGATTAAAGAATAAATATTCTCAAAGAATACGCACGCCACTGGCCTGCATAACTATCACCAACAGTAGAATTCTACAACTGGTGTTAAATATTTATAGTTTATAATCAGTTGTAAGTCGTTGCGTATTATTAACACCCTCAAAACGTCGACAAAAGTATGAAGGGAATAAATCAAGATAGTCAGCGATAATTAATACAGTAAACCTACAACAATCAAGCCAATATCGAAGAATAACACAGCAAAGGTCCTTGATAATAAACACGGAGGAAAAACGATCCAAAGGTCCTTTTATTAAAGTTGTTAGATTCACGGAGGGATAATATTTTTCAAAAAACCTCGACTCCAAAGCTCCTAACAACAATAGATAATTGTTCCAAACAATTACTGTCCACGCCGTACAGCATAAAAATCTCTAAATTCAGTACGCCGAAATACTATCAAAAATAATTCAATCAAATCATACACAATATTCACGATCTTGTCTCTCTGGTTGACAAAAAGCTAGTCCTGTTCATTCCTCGTCATTTATGGCAGACACCTAAACGTGAACTCCATCTCGCTTACACCAATACATACGGTAACCAGAGGCGTTCTCTCCTCCACTCATATAGTATTCACTATCTCCCTTCCACTACTGTGTCAGTGTATAGTTGCACCGCTCCATTGCCGCCCGAACAACCAAACAGACTACTGCCATTTCAGACATGATTTCAAGTCATACAATGTAAAAATCTTAAATTTGATATTTTAAATCATTGCCACGATAATTAATTTTTTTTATAGGGGCACCATTTTTAAAATTGCTACAGCACGTACTACCGACGTTTCGTCCCTGGCTTTGCGAACATTGCAAAGCCCTTGACAAGATTGACTGAAGACGGACGGGAATACGTCTGGAACAACGAGTGCAAAGAAGCTTTCCGACACCTGCAACGCGCTCTGGTAACGGCACCGATACTGAGCTATCCACGCACAGAAGAGAAGTTCATACTGGATACCGACGCAAGTAATCTGGCTATTGGTAGTGTGCTGTCCCAGATTCAAGACGGGCACGAGAAAGTCATTGGCTATTTCAGCAAAGTCCTGTCAAAGGCTGAAAGAAATTATTGCGTAACTAGGAAAGAGTTGCTGGCAGTAGTCAAGTCAGTAGAACACTTCCACAAGTATTTATATGGCCGAAGATTCTTGTTGAGAACAGATCATGCTGCGTTGAAGTGGCTCCTGCAATTTAAAAACCCCGAGGGACAGGTTGCCAGATGGATCGAGTGGTTGCAGGGATACGACTTCGACACCGAACATCGAGCGGGCACCATCCACCGGAATGCCGATGCCCTCTCAAGAAGACCGTGTCCAGAAAATTGTCTACATTGTTCTCGCCAAGAAGTTAAGACTTGCTGCATTTCAAGAACCACCCTGGTAAACGACGAGTGGTTGCCCAATGAAGTTAGGCGGGAACAAGAAGCGGATCCGGAACTGAAAATAGTGCTAGAGTGGAAACGGAACGTGAGAAGACCAGTCTGGGAGGCCGTCAGTTCGTCCAGTAGAGTGCTGAAGGCATATTGGGCCCAATTGAACTCGCTGGAGGTGGAGGACGGTCTCTTGAAGAGAAGACTGGAAAACGAAGACGGCACGAGCGTAAGGTCTCAATTGGTGATACCGAGAAGCCGAGTGCCGGATGTGCTGCGACAACTTCACGATGGGGCCTCGGGAGGCCATTTCGGCGTGAAGAAGACCCTGGAAAAAGTCCGAGAGAGGTTCTATTGGGTCAACTGCAAAGAGGACGTCAAAGAATGGTGCCGCAAATGTCGATTGTGTGCCGCCGGAAATGGACCCTTGGGAAAGAGGAGAGCACCCATGAGGCAATACAACGTGGGGACTCCAATGGAGAGAGTGGCAATAGACGTAGCCGGACCATTCCCCGAGAGCGACGATGGAAATAAATACATCCTGGTGGCGATGGACTACTTCACTAAATGGGTGGAAGCATATGCGCTCCCGAACCAAGAAGCGACGACTGTGGCAGAGGTGCTTGTCAAAGAATTCTTCAGTCGGTTTGGAGTGCCAATGGAACTGCATTCAGATCAGGGCCGAAACTTTGAATCCGCCCTCTTTGGTGACGTGTGCCGGTTGCTTGGAATTCGCAAAACACGAACTACGCCGCTGCACCCACAGTCTGATGGAATGGTGGAACGCATGAATAGGACGATGGGAAAGTACCTAGCTAAAGTTGTTTCCGATCACCAACGAGACTGGGACCGGTACTTGCATCTGTTTCTGATGGCTTATCGCGCGTCAGTTCACGAGACTACCGATCAAACACCGGCCAGCGTGATGCTTGGACGTGAACTGCGACTGCCTTGCGACTTAGAGTTTGGACGACCACCTGTGGAAGAAGAAGTCGTAGGAGACAGCTACGCCGCAAAACTGAAACAGAAGCTGGACGATATACATCAACGAGTCCGCAAGAACAGCCAACTGGCCAGTGATCGAATGAAGAGTCGGTACGACGTGCGAGCGCAAGATGGTGGATTTCAATCAGAAGATTTGGTTTGGTTGTATGATCCACGGAGACGACGTGGCCTGTCGCCAAAGCTGCAACAAGATTGGAAAGGCCCATATCTAGTAATGAAGCGAATAAACGATGTCGTCTATCGTGTGCGGAAGTTGCCACAAGGGAAACCAAGAGTAGTGCATTCCAATCGACTGGCGCCTTACGAAGGAGACTATGCCAGGACGACTGAACAAGACCACCAGGCCAGAAGAATCGTCGGGCAAACAACGATCAAGGACGACCGACAGAAGTTTGAAAATTTCATGGCCGACTTCTCTGGGACCAGAAAGGCCCGTTTTGGTGTAACCAAGGAAGAACGACAGGACCTTTTTGGTGTCCCCGACAGCTACTCACTCGCTCACTGTGTCTCTGCGGACCTGCGCATGTCCAGAGGGATTGCGGGTGAGTTCCGACGACGATTTGGTTGCCAAGAGGAACTATGGAGACAAGTCCCTGCGGTCGGTAGGGTACTACGGCTGCTAGAACAGTGCCGTCCTATCTACTATTTGGTGACGAAACGATTGGTCTACCAGAAACCTACATACGTGGATCTGTGGAACACCCTAATGGAGTTAAAGGCCAACCTACTTCATGACGGTGTCAAGAAATTAGCGGTCCCTAAGCTGGGCTGTGGGCTCGATCAGTTGGATTGGAGAGTCGTACGAAACATGCTGGAAGTAATCTTTGAAGATACTGAAGTGAACATCCTGGTATGCAGTTTCGGGCTGAAAACGCACATGAGCCAACAGAAGAGTGTAGACTGCTATTTCTACCCAAGAGGAACATGCAGCCGAGGCGAGAGATGCCACTATCGACATGACCCCTTCTTTCGTGCTTGTAATCTGTCCTGGGACAGGACAGGTCTAAGAGGGAGGCAATGTAACGAATCTAAGCAGGCTGGTTGCAGCCTTGATTCGTTGGCTTAACATGGATCACGCAGCCTTGAGCGCGAAGAAATATTCTGGTTGACAACAATAAGAAAACCCGCCACCATGGATATAAAATGACCAGGAAAGTTCATATAGGCAAGAGCAAGTATGAAACACCGGAGAGTCACGTATACATTCTCAACGAGAGCAGACGTGAAAAGTGCGACAAGAAATAAATAGACCACCAGCGAGTTAAAAGTTCTTCGAGTGACCTAGTGCAAATAATCTTCCAGTACCAAGTGACAAACAGTGTGGAAGATATTTGAAAGTGACAGACGAGATCTTCGAGTGATTAAGTGCAGATAATCTTCTGGTGCAAAGTGACAGACAGTGTGGAAGATATCTGCAGGTGGCAAATAAATACTACCACCACAGACATATAGTGGACCCAGTGAACAATATACGTGCCACAGACATATGGTGGACACATAGTGGTCAAGCAGTGGTCAAGTAGTAACGAAGTGTTGGTCAACAAAAATTGACCAACGGTCAAGCAAAACTGACCAACGGAAAAATAGACAAAAAGCGAACAGTGAATAAAGTGAGGAACAATAATTGTCCAAAGCATGTAAACGGTTGTCACTGTTGTGAAAGAATAGATAAATAAAAATATTTACCAAAGTTACCAACGAGTTTTGTTACAATAAATTTATAATAAAAAAAAAAGAGAAATGGCTGGTGGTACAGAGTTTCCACAATTAAAAGCAGATAATTTTAACAACTGGCTATTTAGGGTGGAATGTTTATTAGATGAAAAACAGTTAAAAGAAAATGTAAGTATAACTGGTGATCATTTGGATAGAGACGAGCTTGAAAAATTTAAATTAAAAGACGCAAAAGCTAAATCAATAATTGTTCAATGCATGACAGATAAACATTTAAATTTAGTTAAAGATGCTAAAACAGCTAAAGAAATGATAGATATTTTAAAGAAATTATTTCAAAGGAAAAGTGTGGTATCAAAGTTACACTTAAGACGCAAGTTGTTGACGTTAAAAATTCAAGACAATGAAAAATTAGAAGATTATTATTTAAAATTTGACAATCTAATAAGAGAATTAGAATGTACGGGAGTGAAAATTGATGAGATGGATAAAATATGTTATATATTAGTGGGACTTAATAATAAATATAATACTGTTATAACAGCGATAGAAACTATTCAAGAATAATGCACACTTGATGAAGAATTGAAAATGTGTAACAAAAATATTGAAAATTTGCCATCAACAAATGAAGTTGCATTTAGAACAATAACATGTTACAAGTGTCATAAACCTGGACATGTCGCATATGATTGCATGCAGAACTATACTAATTATGGAAGAGGACGATACCAATATCGTGGTCGTTTTAGAGGTCGAGGAAGAGCAAGGTGTTATGGTAGAGGAGCAAATCGAGGTGATTACTCATCCGCG